>OW799214.2:7625483-8875483 GCA_941918905.2 Xestia sexstrigata | reverse complement strand
AATACAGTGCTGATTTTAGTTATATCATATCTAGTGTGTATTGCGAATTTCTTAATGGACAAAAATATCGGACAAAAAGTTTGTCTTAAATTTTGCATCGCCAATGGAATTTCGAGTTCGGAGTCTCTGAAAATGTTACTGAAGGCTTACAGTGAATCGACTTTATCAAAAACACGCGCTTATGAGTGGTACAAAGCGTTCAAAAGCGGTCAAGGTGTGATGGAAGATTTGCCTCGTTCTGGTAGGCCATCAACGTCTGCAACTGAAGTTAACATCGCAAAAGTGAAGGAAACAGTGACTGACAATCTTGCCGGAAGGTCAAACGGTAAATAAAAAATATTATTCGGAAGTTATGCAGCGTTTAAGAAAGCAAATTAGATAAAAGGGCCAGATTTGTGGAAAGAAAATTCTTGGATTTTGCACCACGATAATGCGCCTTCGCACAGTTGTGAACGATTTTTTGACCAAAACTCAACAAATACCATCGAGCAACCACCTTATTCACCAGATATGGCTCCAGCCGACTTCTTTATTTTTCCTAAACTCAAATTACCACTTCGTGGCACCCGTTTTCATTCAGTAGAAGACGTAAAGGAGAATTCGCGGCGAGAACTGAACTCAATTCTGGAATAAGCTTTTAAAAAATATTTTTATGATTGGATTATTAGTTGGCGTAAGTGTGTCGGTTCTGAAGGAGCATACTTTGAAGGTGATAAAATAAATTTGGATAAATAACTAATATTTTGTGTTTTATTGATCTTTTCCCGGTACTTTCTTGACAGAGTAGTACATAATTTTCGGGATGTTTCCCTTTACCTACCTGTACTGAATCATCAAAAATCAAAACATGTGACATTTGTATCTTGATTGCGGTGACTCAGAGTCAGAAGCTTAAATGTTCACCCTTCCAAGGGACCACGGGAGTTGGTATTCGATATCAATTTTAATTTGATACGTTAGAGGTATAGCCGAATGCAATTAGACAAAAAATACTCAAAAGGTGGAACGAAGTTTATAGTGGTCAGATTTTCATGGGACTTTTTTTATTGAGTTCCTAGTGGAGTGGAGAAAGTAAAAACAAAAAATTTCGCCCCTCGCAACTTTTTCTTATTTTTTTTTTAAATTTCCTTTCGAATAATTTTTTTTTTTCGTTCATGAATAACTTCAAATTCGACGAAGCCTTGATCCGAGTTGCCTCTCCATTGTTTAATGTCACAAAGCCGTGTTCCAAAGATGAATCCAGTGTTTGAGTTCCACGCTGGTCGGTTTGATAAGACTAGTTCGTATGGTGAGCGTTAAAGTCACCTGCAACTAACGATTTTTTAGGCACTAACGAGAAAGTATTGTTCCAATCTGATGATGTTGTACGCACTGAAGATGGGCAGTAAATAGATACAACATAATTATTGTCCCAATCTGATGATGTTGTACGCACTGAAGATGGGCAGTAAATAGATACAACATAATTATTGTCCCAATCTGATGATGTTGTACGCACTGAAGATGGGCAGTAAATAGATACAACATAATTATTGTCCCAATCTGATGATGTTGTACGCACTGAAGATGGGCAGTACCCATTTCAGTACTACCCACCTTTAGTAAAATTTTTGAAAAATTAATTTTGGCACAAATGCAAAACAGACATAAAAAACAGTTCATTCAAAAACAGACATTACATAAAAAACAGTTCGGTTTCACAAGGGGTCGTTGAACTACTGATGGCCGGTGTTGAACTTTTAGGACACATTTATAATGCCTGGGAGGACAAATGCGATGCTTTGGGTATTTTTTGCGATTTATCTAAAGCTTTCGATTGCGTTCTTCATGAAACATTAATCAGGAAACTACACCACTACGGAATCCGTAACGCCTCTCTGGATCTTCTTATTTCATATTTGAGTGATAGGATTCAGAGAGTTGATGTCAACGGGAAAAAATCTCCCGGATCCGTAGTAAGAATGGGGGTACCCCAGGGCTCAATTCTTGGTCCATTTTTGTTTCTTATTTACATAAATGACTTGCCTTACCTCAAAAAGGATAATTATGACATAGTATTGTTTGCAGACGACACTTCTCTTTTATTTAAACTCAAACGTCAGCAGTTAGTTACGGATGATGTTAATAGCGCCCTGGCAAAATTCGTTAATTGGTTTGTTGAAAAATGATAATAATTTACTCCTAAATGAGAAAAAAACTAAATGTATTAAGTTTACGATACCCCATCTAAGACAAGTGGAAACCACTGTACTAATTAAGAATGAAGAGTTGAAACCGGAAGATAGCACAGTGTTCCTATAACTTTGGATGCCAAGCTTCAGTGGGGCCCGCATATAGACAAATTGTCGAAAAAACTTAGCTCTGCAGAAGAATTCGTGAGTTAACTGATTTAGAGACAGCCCGTTTAGTTTACTTTAGTTATTTTCATACGTGATGTCGTACGGTATTCTCTTGTGGGGCAATGCCGCCGATATTCAGACAATATTTGTTTTGCAAAAAAGGGCAATTCGTTCAATTTATAAATTAAGTCCCAGATACTCCCTCAGAGAAAAATTTAAAGAGATTAATATTCTTACCGTCCCGTCTCAGTTTATTTATGAAAACTTTTTGTACGCACACAAAAATATTAATTTGTTTAAAAAATACAGTGATATCCACAACAGAAATACGAGGATCAAACACAAATTGTTGTTTCTGTAACGAGGCTCAAAAAAATAGGGGGTACGTTCAGATGCCAATGTATACGTTTTTACAATAAACTTCCGAGCCAAATTCAAGCACTAAGCCTAAATAAATTCAAATCGTTTATAAAACGGAAGCTGTGCCTGAAAGCCTACTATCATGTTAATAACTATCTCGAAGATAAAAAGGCCTGGGATTAAGCTGCTCCAATGAAATTTGCTCTGTGAATGTCGAAATTTCGGACTTCGCTTGTTTATTATTAATTCCTTTCTTTTATACTACTCTGTCAAGAAAGTACCGGGAAAAGATCAATAATACACAAAATGTCTGTTATTCATCCAAATTTATTTTATCACCTTCAAAGTATGCTCCTTTAGAAACGATACACTTGCGCCAACGAATAATCCATTCATCAAAACATTTTTTAAACGCTGCTTCCGGAATTGAGTTCAGTTCTCGCCGCGAATTCTCCTTTATGTCTTCTATCGATTGAAAACGGGTGCCACGAAGTGGTAATTTGAGTTTAGGAAAAAGAAAAAAGTCAGCAGGAGCCATATCTGGTGAATATGGTGGTTGCTGGATGGTATTTGTTGAGTGTTTGGTCAAAAATTCGTTCACAATGATAGCCTTGTGCGAAGGCGCATTGTCGTGGTGCAAAATCCAAGAATTTTCTTTTCACAAATCTGGCCTTTTTCGTCGAATTTGCTCTCTTAAACGCCGCATAACGCTCAAATAATATTCTTTATTTACCGTTAGACCTTCCGGTAAGAATTCAGAGTGCACAACACCGCGATAGTCAAAGAAAACAGTCAACATGACTTTGACTTTTGATCGACTTTGGCGTGGTTTTTTCGGTTTCGGTTCAGTTGGAAGGCGCCACTCCGAAGCTTGTTGACTAGTTTGCATGTCAAACTCGTAAACCCACGTCTCGTCACCAGTAACAATGCGTTTCATGAATGTTGGGTCCGAACTGACTCGTTCTAGCATGTCCTCAGCGACTTTCATGCGATTGAGTTTTTGGAGAAAATTCAGATCTTTTGGGACTAGCCGAGCAGCAACATGTTTCATACCCAAATGATTAGTTAAAATGGTACGGATCGACTCGTGAGATACAGAAAGTTCGGCGGCTATCTCTCTCAGAGTTGAATGGGGATTTTCAGTCACTATTTTCTTCACTTTTGCTATGTTAACTTCAGTTGCAGACGTTGACGGCCTACCAGAGCGAGGCAAATCTTCCATCAAATCTCGACCACTTTTGAACGCTTTGAACCACTCATAAACACGAGTTTTTGATAAATTCGATTCACCGTAAGCCTTCTGTAACATTTTCAGTGACTCCGAACACGAAATTCCATTGGCGATGCAAAATTTAATACAAACTCTTTGTTCGATATTTTTGTCCATTATGAAATTCGCACACACAATATATGATATTACTAAAACCAGCACTGTATTTAATATAAATAACAGATGCAACTCAAACTCCGCGCCAAAATGGAAAACAGTTGTGCCAATCTAACAACTACAAAAAAACAAAAATTTGAATTTGGAACCATAAACAAATCATCCATTCCCGATACTTTTTTGACTGAATGTACACTCTGACGTTGAATGATTTGACATGAATACTTATTTCAGTATTTACGTGTCTTACTTTTTTATTATTATTGACCTATGATTTTTGGGATTTTTATTGACATTGATTTTGTAAATTATTATTAATTTTATTTGATTATTGTGAATGTGGGAACCATGTGGGTTTCATTTTTATATTTTTTTTGTTTGTTTTCTTTTTTTTTCCCACAACTGTCTGGCAGTTTGAGTACTATAAGCGACCTACCCAAATTTTAATGTCCTTTCTTTGGGATTGTTCGTCGTTTCGTTGACAAATGCTTGCACTGACTGGACAGGTCCACTCAAATCTGTGTGGTTCTTTCTTCAAAAGACCATCTCAGACACTAATCTGCATACTCCTCATGTGAATTGAGCAAAATTATGTCTGGACTTCAAAAGAGACTATGACCTCTGAGTTTGTTTCGGCTGTTTCTTCTCAGAGTAGTCAGGTACGAAACACAGGCCCCATCTAGTTTTAAAAAAAATGACGTGTAAAAGTGTTTATAAAAACCTACTTGCAAAATAAACATCATTTATCAGATACAACATAATTATTGTCCCAATCTGATGATGTTGTACGCACTGAAGATGGGCAGTAAATAGATACATCATAATTATTGTCCCAATCTGATGATGTTGTACGCACTGAAGATGGGCAGTAAATAGATACAACATAATTATTCCAAACTCTTACAATTAAGTATTTTCATACATATAACCTCTATACCTACATTACTTATGCTAATAGGGCATACTTGCGCCTCTATAGATTTATGGATAATCTCTCTGTCTTTTCTATATACACACATCAAAAGTATCTAGGGATCAACATATATTTTTGCAATAACTTTTCTCCTGATTGATATTAATTAAAATTTTCTTTAAGGATTCATCAAATAAAGTGTTTTCGTTTGTCACAGTAACGATAAACCAAGTCACCTTTGCATTAATAAAGAAATTTGCCATTTTCCTAATAAAGGGATTTTTGACATTTGAACCACTAACATTAAAGTTCGAAAAAAAGACTGAAATAACAGTTTTCTTTAAAATTTTATTGGGTAACTTAAACAATTAATAATCCGTGTTTCTACCGCGAACACTAACAACACAAGAACATCGGTTTGGCATACTCAAAATGAGTTCATCCAAATCACGCTGTGGAATGGCCGCCCATGTTCGTTGCAACAACAAAAAAAGGTCTTCTTGCGACTGGATACCCTCCATATTCGGCAGAGCTCTTCTCTGTAGCATATCCCATGCATGCTCAATCGGGTTCAAGTCTGGCGACTGAGCAGGCCAGGGCAGGACATTGATGTTAGCTGCGGCGAGAGTCTGTCTTACAACTCTTGCGGTGTGCGGTCGTGCATTATCATGCATTAACTGAAATAAGGGACCGATTTGCACTTGTAGAGGAACGATGACGTCTGATACAATCGTCTCAGCATAAATTTGAGCGTTGAGGTTGCCTCTGATCCAAATCAACTCAGTTCTTCCGCCGATCCAAATACCCGCCCATACCATGATGGTTCCACCACTATAAGGATGGACTTCCTGGCAGGATTTTAATCGCTGTTGGCGTCCAGGGGTTCTCCAGTGTCGTATACGTCTTGTATCCGGTCTCATACCAAAACGAGACTCATCAGAAAAGCACACGAAACGCCATTGTTCTTCTGCCCAATTTCTGTGTTCAAGAGCCCATTGATATCGAATCCTACGATTGTGCATTGCTATAGGTGGTACCCGTAGCGGTCTTCGGGAATGAAGGTTCACTTCATGCAAGCGGTTTCTGACTGTTTGGTCGCTAATTAAGTTCCCTGAAGAGTGATGAAGCCTCACGGCTAACATCATGGCGGTTATTGTTGGAGCTCTTCGAGTTAAGATTTGAATGTATCGGTCTTGTCTCCGTGTGGTGCAGCGATACCGTCCTCCATGGCGCTCAGCCACGGTACCAGTGCTTCGGTAACGTGTCCAAAGTCGACTGATAACACTCTGACTTGTATTCAGAGCTAAAGCTACAGTACGTTGCCGGGAACCAGCTTCTATCATTCCCACGGCTCTGAGCATTTCTTCCCTGCTTAAATGACGTCGCCGCTCCATAATAACGTTGGTTTTAATCAGTAGTAGGGAAACAGTAGCACTAATAATGTCTTCAATGCGTTGTATGTTTTTATAGGGAAAATATTGACAGCTTATTTTCATCTTTTACTCGAATTTGATTGAGAGTTTCTGATTCAAATTATGAAATGCACCAAAAAGGATCCATATAAATTTATAAAATCATAAATTTATTACAAAGCCACATCTCAATCTCAAGAAATCCGCATAAAAATGCTTGATCCCTAGACATTTTTGATGTGTGTATATTGTAACCTCTCATATTCAAACGAACGTCTGGATTAAGCCAAGTTTCATTTACAATCATCATCAGCCATAATGTTCCCACTACTGAGACACGGCCTCCTCTCAGCGAAAGGGAATGGGCTATAATCCACCACGCGGGCCCAGTGCGGATTGGTAGATGTCACATGTCTTTGAATTTTTGGTTCTAGGACATGCCGGTTTCTTCACGATGTTTTCCTTCACCGTTTTGAGAGCAGTGGTGATGAAATAAATTACACAAAGTAATGCGCCTGTCTGGGTTCGAACCCACGACTTACTGTTCGTAAATCGGGGCCGCCACCACTGGGCCACCGCTGTTCTCACTCATTATCAATATGTATTTTTTCTTGCCCAAGTAACGCGTCTAAACTAGGTAATTTTGGCTTTAAGCTTTGACTATTCCATTGTAGTATATTAATCAAAGCGTCTTTGCGATAATTATCCATTTAAAGATTTGAACAGCCATTGACATAAATTTCCTCCAACTTAAAAATCCATTACAAATACCTTGCATTCCTCATATATTACTTTCAACACCGACATTATTATTTCTTCAACTCCTTTCTCTGAACAAATTATTTCTTTAATTTTTCAAAATATTTCTACAAATCTGAACTTTCTTTTCTTTTTCTTTTCAGCTTCTTCTTTTTCCGATAGTCTATTTTCCTAACTGCTTTCAAGTATCTCATCTTCCATAGAACAAGTTTCCCACTCTGTTTCTATAAATATACGAGAAGTTCGATTTTCACGCCTATCTTTATTTTTATTTTTCTGCTTAGACCTGTCCTCTTATTGTTTTTGTATTTGTCTGTCATTAGTTAAGACTACTTGTGCAGTAGCTGTCGATTGCACAGCACTACTGTATGTTTTCTTCAAAGTAATTTGACTTTCCTCCGTTCTTTCATCAGAATCCTCAATTGCTACAACCATACTGCCTTTATTGTTCTTTAGATATATTTCTAAGGCTCTTCTACAGGATATGTTCTCTACACTCATTAGTGTACGAATCTCTTTTTCTTTTAGGAAGGCAGGGCACGTTTTGTTAAGTGCCATGTGAGGTCCTTTGCAATTAGGACATACAATTCTGTCTGTTTCACAATTCTCATGTTCTTTGCTGCATTTAGGATTCTTTTTTGTTGAGCAGATACACGTAGACATCTGTTATTGCAGTTCTCGGCTCAAAAACAGTTAGTTCCGCCTCGGGTACAATAACAAACTGTCTCCACTTGTATCAAAATGTACTATTGTCATGAATTATGTATTAGGAAATTATGATTTTAATTTTATTTCATTTTTATATCAAGGAAGTGTATTGAAATTGAAAAAGATATTTTCAATATAAGTATATTGAAAATATCTTTTTCAATATATTGTATTTCACACACGTGCGATTTTATCACTTATTCGCACGTGTGCGTGACTAAAAATTTTCCACTTTTCCAACATTTTTTTCCTCTTTTTATTCGCAGTTTAAAATCGGTTCAATGCCTATTGATGGAGGTGTTTTTTTTTTAAATTCCGGCAAATGAATATGCGTCCTTACGGCCTAAATGTTTTTTGAATACTTAAATTGTGTTTATAAATAGAATATCATAGATAGACATGATTATTTAAAATTAATTTTTATTTTTATAAACAAATTAACATTTATTTGTTTTAAATTCAAAAATATGTAAATTTTATATTTTTATTTTAGGCTGTTTAGCGGCTTCATACCTTTGCTTCTCCTTCAACCAGGCGAGAGTAAAGCGTTGAAAAATAAATATATATTTTATTTCTTCGAAAGTGTATTTGAAAAACGTTGTTTGATATTCGTGAGCATTTGTTATTCGGTAAATTCCGCCTAGAATGCAATAACAAAGTTTCCCCACATATATCAAAATGTACTATTCTGGGTATGTCAACAAAGTTTGACATGCCTGTTGAATCCATTAGAAAATAAGTTTAGTGTTTAGCTTCGAAGAATTAAACCACACAACTTGCAAGTGATATAAATAGTCGGCATTGAAGGTAACTTTCACCGGCAGCTCATCGCGGTGACTCACAATTTGAAGATGGCCCTGGCATCAGACAAGCAGACGGCTATAAATCACCAGCAGCTTTACAGTATTATTGTTGTTCGGTCACACCTCGTAATGTTTGATTTTTTGTGGAGTCGTAAAACTCAGATTTGTTTGGGTGCGAGTTTGAGTGACTGCGGCAGAGATTGGCTCGGGTTCTGGCAGTCATCCAGGCCCTACTAACATTCGGCGGTGACACATTGAACGCCAAGCGTTGAGAGCAGTGCGTGCATGTCCATCGGTGTTTGCACGGCACGCAGGATTCGATTATTTCTCATTGACTCAGAAATGTATAGCTAACATACAAGAGAACTCGTAACCTGTGTGCAATTTAAACTTTTAACCTATAGCTGAAGCCAGTAACGGCGAGACGTGGCGGCACCGTGCTTACGCGCACGTGCGCAGTTATTTGCGCTGTTCTTAAATAAGTCTACGTGCGTATTAATTAAATGTCCTCTTTGATTACGTCTAGTTTAATATTATTAGTAAACATTGAGAGAGAAATGCGTCGTTAGATAACAGTTAGGCTGAACGCAGACCGGGACGGCATGGCAAGGGATTTAAATGTTTGGTAATGGACGTTCAAACTTATTGATATAGAAATACGACCGTGGCGCGTCTTGCAATACAAATCCTTTTCGATGCCGCGGCATGCCACGAGATCATTTTAAAGCATAGCAATTTATGTCGTATTTCTATACCAATACGTTTGAATGTCCATTTGAATTTCAACTTGCTTCCAAGTTTTGGACCTTTTTATAGGTTTAGCCATGTGCCACTTGTCCCAGCACCAGCACTAGAGTGTGCACTCCATTGCACTCGATTAAATAACTGGCACGTGAGTGCATAAGCTATTCTTGGAAAATAGACTATCACGGGGTGTGATATTTTCCACGGTCGGTGACGATCAAAGCCTGATATAGGTACGTAACTTATTTCTCAGGTCATCAGCCCTACCATGTTCAGTATTAGGGTCGGCTTCCAACCGAACGCAGCTGAATACCTACCACACTACCTGTATTTTACATGGAACGTCTGCATATCTGACCGGTATCTACTAGATGGTACCTAGTCTCGTACCTTATCTCTAAAGTACTTAGGTATGTAATCAACAAACGTCATTTGAATCGTACGGTAGGTCAGTAATCATTTCTAAATTACTTAATTAATAGTTTATAACATGAACATAACAATATCTCGACTGTAATTCCCGGAAGGTTAGACAGAGGTGTGTCTGTCATTTTCATCATGATCATTAGCAGCCTTGGTACACCCTGAACCCTTTTGTGGCATTATTTCCTGGTCAGTGTGAGTCTCAACCAGGTTTTATCCGCGACCTCCCGAATGTCACCCGAAGTGTGCACAATTTCACGTCATACTTACACAACCAAATTACGCCATTTGCGATTAAGGTGGATGCTCCAACCAGCCCGCGAAATTCAAATTTTCCCACCAAGCTCACTCCCAACCCTCCAAGCTCATAAAGGTGCAGGAGTTACTTTTTCAAGGTCAAAGTCATTCCTGCACCTTTACGCGCTTGGAGGGTTGTATTGATGATTTTGATGATTATAATTCTATAACTACATACGTCTTACAGTCGCGAGCAATATTTTAATCAACATACAACCTAGCACTGGCCTGCAAATTGCAAAAAACGTAAGAAAATTTTAATTTCGCGGGATACACTGGAGCATCTACCTTAAGGAGGATGCGCTGAGGTAGCTCGTGAAATTTAAATTTTCTTAAGTTATTTGTAATTTGCAGATTTTGAAGGACTAAAGACCAGGGAATAGACAATAATTTCGACCACTAGACCAATGTCAATGTGACACTGTCAGTCTGTCACTCACGGGATATCTTCCGTGATTTTCAACTATTATGATTTGACGATATTCCGACGCTGTTGCTTTCACAGAGACTTTGACTTTGACTGTTCCTCAGCAATAGGAACGTTGTTAGCTGAGCATGCAGGTCGATTTAACTATGTAAGTGTAGTGAATAAGAGGATGAGAATTGAGGATAAAGGCTGCAAATTGCAATTGTACTTTGGAAAAGAAATGGAGAACATTTGCTACGAAAAAATATGACGAAATGTTCCACTGAATTCACGTCATGTCAAGATTGTCAAGTCCCTAAATATTGACCAATAGAATTCCACCAAATTGACGTCATGTGGGTTACAAGATTCTATTGGTTAATGTGTAGTGGTGTTTTTTTTGCTGATTTGATACTCCGATGACGTCACTGGTTTGCGGAGTTCCGGCTCACGGAACGTCCTCATTGTTATCATATAACTTGATACTGATTTAACCTTATTAACCTACGATCTAGAATCATTGAGTTCGCATTAGTTTTATCTACCCATAGTGGAAGCTTGGTTATCCTATATCTGACGAAGGTTATCCGTCCGAACTGCAGAAGGTGAGGGGAATCACATGATAAAAAACAGTCCCAAGGGTTATTTCGTTATTTGTACTTACGAGTACTTACTAAATAAATAATAATATAATAGTACACTTACAAAAAGCTATATCTCTTAGTGGCTTTAGTTATTAACCGACTTCTAAAAAAGGAGGAGGTTATATATTCCACCAGTTTTTTTTTTCATATTCACTTCATATAATTATTATGTTCACCGATTTATTTACTTATTTATGTATTATTCACCCTTGTACATGAAGTTTAAATAAAAACTTAATGTACAAGGGTGAATTAATACCTTTTTTTTTTTTTTTTTTTCGGATGGGAAATCATCAAATGACTTCTCCCGCTCTGGGCGGAGCGGGAGGGAGTGTCAGACTTTTACTGACTAAAACCCATCCATGTTCCTTCATCGCCCTTTGTGTTCCGGGGCCACGGTATCTCTTTCGAATAGTCCCGCAACCCCGGCAGGCATCGGTCCTTTCGGACCCCTTCCTTTTTGCTGACTCTCTTTGAGGCGCGCGTGGAACACGAACGCGCCGTCGACACGGCCTGTCGTCATGAGACGGACGGACGGCGAGCTAGCCCATAGCCCACCGTCCACAGGCCCGCGCCTACGGTGGCCGGGGGCCACGTGGTGGCCCCCGACGCCCGGGGCGTCTCCCGCGGCGGCCGGGACGCTGTGAGGTTCTCTCCCTCTCACGTTCCGCCACCTCCTTCTCTAGCATTACTGCTTCGCAGAAGGAGGTGACGGCGTCCCATTCCGTCTCGCTCCGGACCATGGCTTGCACCAGGGCCGGACGCGAGAGGTCGCCGCCGCCAATCGCCGCTTCGAGGACACGGCGGTGCTCCGCCCACGCGGGGCACACCTCCACCGTGTGCTCCACCGTGTCCTCCGGTCGATCCTCGCAGTGGAAACACCCGGGCGTTTCCTCCCGCCCGAGTGAATTAATACCTAAAGAAATCATCTCGACGTATACGATCTATGTGAGAGCAGCGGTGGCCCAGTGGTGGCGGCCCCGACTTACGAACAGTAAGTCGTGGGTTCGAACCCAGACAGGCGCATTACTATGTGTAATTTATTTCATCACCACTGCTCTCAAAACGGTGAAGGAAAACATCGTGAGGAAACCGGCATGTCCTAGAACCAAAAATTCGAAGACATGTGACATCTACCACTGGGCCCGCGTGGTGGATTATAGCCCATTCCGTCTCATTGAGGCGAGGCCGTGTCCTGCTGGAGTGGGAACATTATAGGCTGATGATGATGATGATGATATACATTTCTCAGGTATCAATAGTTTCTCTGTAAATATATACTTAGGTACAAACAAAGGGAACTAAACTTTTCAGGGAAATTGTTGTCGTTTCTTTATTTTATTTGGATTGCTAAAAGTAGGTATCAATTTAACGTTACTTATAATTATGTTTTCAAGGAATTCTCAGAATTATGGAATTCTTATCACTCGTTGAGTCTGTTAACCCTCTAACACTTAGGTAGGTCATTATTCCTTCACTGAACACTTTGTTTTCGATTTTTCTTTCGAGTTATTTATTTTCTCCAACCATGTACAGGCTCATGTCTGTTATCGTGACAAGCCCATTCTGTGTGGGGTTCAAAAGTAAAAATCTCACTTGCAGTTTTTCGCTGCGAGAGCGTGCTGGGTCGCGTTGTATTGTTCTTGTGGACGCAAGCGTGACTGAGCGTCCTAGGATCGATCCCCATACCGAGAAAAGTGTTTATGGGGCAGTGGGGCTTTGGATCATGGTAGGAATTTCTCAGTAGCATCCCAGCAGATTAGCAGACCGGTGTGATATCCGGCACGGGGATATCACACCGCCAACCTCCAGAGAACCTCGGAGAACATGTGTAGCCGTTGGTCCTGCGCCTCAACTCTTAGCGGTCGTGACGGATGGCCGTCTCATTGGTCTATGAGAGTGAGGGGAAGAGAGTGCCACTGTGTCTGCGCACACAGTTGTGAGTTGTTTGTCGTTTGTTTTGTGTCGATTAATTATCTCCCCTGAAACTATTCGCCATGCCCGAAAACGGTTAGAATTTATATTTGGAATGCATTTAGGTCAAACATATTATGTTGACACTTTTATAACATTTTGTCTCAGACAAAACTTGTTTGTGTATTGATGCCAGCTATCGATTGATACACGTTATATGCGTGTCTGATCAAATCAAAGTTGTGCTGAAGATGCCATCAGTGAATGGACTTAAACTTTGATAGCTCATATCTTAGAAACATGACACTTTAGAACATTTTGCCTCATATAAAGCTTGTTTGTGTTGATACCAGCTATCGATTAATTTTTATTTATTTATTTATTTCGAACAACAAGGTCCATATGGGTTAGTAAAGAAGTACTTAAGAACTTATTTTAATGGCAAGAAATTTGGTGATTAAATTACATTCATTCAAAATCATTGAATAGGTAAGAATAAATAAAAATAAATAATGTAAGTAGAATAAGTACTTACGTACTTATTCTACAATAATAAAAGAAAGCGTACCCTAATCATACTAACGGCCGCTTTCTACAACCCACTTACGTATAACTGTTGGTTAATGTGCCTTCTTCCGTAGCTATCAGTGTTTCCATAAACAAAGAATATCCTTGTCTTATGTCACCTACCTGTCACTTGATTCATAGAAAAATCAAAGAAAGCTTTTCGGTGACGTTTTGTTTCTAACCGTCCAGTAAGCAAACTGTCAAACAGACAGAGATAGCAACCTACCGAAACCGGCTAGTAAGTTATTGAAAACGGCCGTAAATCGCTCAGTATGATTCGCCTTTCTTATTTTTTTCTTTATTTCCCCCAAGCCCTAAAAATGGGCGCATGTAAGGCCAACCAATGCCGCATAAATGGCCCGTCTTACCTGTCGGCGACGACGGCGAGGAGACTGTTGCCACTAGCCCTCACTCTGCCCGCTATCGAGGCAGCCCTCCTGCGCATAGTGGCATAAAAACAGTCCATGCGCACATTGGCGAACATCCCCGACGCGCTGCAGAAGCGAGGCAGCCGCAGCAATGCCCTCAGCGCATTATTATATTGAACTCGGAGGGCTCCGTAGGCTTTCTGCGAGTATGACACCCACAGGCTGCTCGTATAAAATGCAGTGCAGTAGGCTCGAAACACGGTGACTTTGACTTCCTTGGAGCTTCGAGCAAACCTGCGAGCTATCATGTTAGCCCTCACCGACAGCGCCCTCCGTTCCCGATCAATATCGGCGTCATCCTTCAAGTCAGGCGTCACAATATGACCTAAGTATTTAAATGATTGCACGCGCTCCAAGGGCACGCCGCACAACCTGACTGGAGGAATCTCCGCAAGACCTTTGGTCCCAGCTTGGAAGATCATAAGCACACTCTTCGCGACGTTATATTTGACGTTATATTTGACGTTATATTTGACGTTATATTTGAGTGTGTACGCCTCGCATATGCTCATGAGCTCCCTGAGACCACCCACTGACGCACTCAGCAGCACCATGTCGTCCGCATAGCTGATGTTATTAAAACAAACATCATCGATATGGCATCCAACATGGCGGCTGCTAAGCGCGACATTAAGCTCATTCATGTACAGATTGAAGAGCGTAGGTGAGCTCAGGCCACCCTGCCTCACCCCGCACTCCAACCTGTACGAGTCCGACAGAGCTCCCGCCCATTTCACATAGTTGACCTGGTTGCCGTACCAGTGCTGGAAGATGGCAACTATATCTGGTGCAATTTTATGGTCGCGTAACTTTTGCCACAGCACTTCGTAGGAAACCAGGTCAAAAGCCCTGGACAAATCAAGGAAGCTCGCGTATACAGCGGTATTGCGGACCGAGTAATACTTGACAGTAAGCAATTAAGCTCAGTATTGCACTCTCAGTGGACAGCTTGGGCCTGAACCCAAACTGGTTGTCGTGCAAAGTTACGACCTTGTTTAAGTGAGATTTAAGCATGCTGTCAAATACTTTCGCGATGACTGTAGCTAATGAGATCGGCCTGTAGTTATTTTTATCAGAGATGTCACCCGTTTTGTTCTTGACTATCGGTACTACGACCGTCCTCATCAGCTCCTCTGGCAAATAAGAATGCCTTAGGCAGAAATTGAACAACATCGCAAGAACACGCGGCAGATGGGGACCTGCATGTTGAAGGTGCTCGATGCTGAAACCGTCATGCCCAGGGGATTTACCTCTAGTCATACTATTGCTATTTGTGCTGCAGAAAAATTTGTGCTAGGTTTTAAGACACATTCAGATTCAGCATCAAGCACCGTCACAGGCGGATTATGGACAGGCTTCACACAGAAATGGTTTTTAAAGATATTAGCAATGTCCATATCAGCAGACACTCCATCGACGCTCACCGGCAGACCAGTTCTGGGGTTGTGTTTTTGTGTACCCTTCCAGAAGCCACGAAAGTTTTTTCTTGCATGCTTCTCGGCAAGTATGTCCATCTGGATTTGGTCTTGGTGATTAAGACACTACCTCAACTTAGACTTAAAAACCCTTCTGCTGTTACTCATTTCGTCATACACCGAAATTCGGTGTAGAATTTCGGTCTGCCGCACAAAAGCCATTCTCCAAACCTCGTTAATGTAGGTCTTATGCGTGGCCGCTAATTAGAAAAAAAAATAAACAAAATGGTGGAAGTTAATCCGGCCACACTTCATTCAAAAATCTTCCAAACCCTTTGAATAACATATGTTAATGCGCGTACAGAAATCTACGTTCATAGTAAAAAATAACAAACAATGAGGGTCAGTGATCACAATAACAAAAACAAATGTAATTAGTAGCCTAGTAGCTAATCACCAACCAAGCAAACACGGATCCAAACGTGAGTGTTTGTACTGGATGCGGCAATACAATGTACGATTTCAGCACCTTTATAAATCAAGACGGGATGGGAAGCTACATTATCCCCGAGTGTCATAGGATATTGTATTTAAAACATTATGTTACGTAGGATAATCCCCGACTATAACGCGAGCGCAACTGCGTAATGATGTTTCGCAAGGGTTGATTCTGAGTCCAGAGATATCCTTGTGTAATTCTGTGACTTATCTTCTACCTATACACACGGTATTCCCTTATTTCTGATTGTTTAAGTATTTAGGAAGGCTCTAACTAACAGTTAGCTACGTCAGTAAAGGGAACACCACACATATTAATTATAACATATGTCTTGTCCGTATCGTTTTGCTCCTTTGTTACCTTGGACAGATCAATACAAGTAGGTACTTACGTAAGACAAGTGAAAACGTCAACTAACGAGACCAATTAATATTAAAAACTGTTCCCGAATCTTCGACCCTCGAACGGGTCATGGAATAGAGGCATGATATTTTCCTCAAAAAAGTTCCACAGCCCGTGTTTGTATATTTCCATCAGGTCATAGGTGCCGCCGCGCGCCGGGACCTCCCAAATAAACAAAAGCCGCCACGAAGTTCTACGTTTGACAATATGTGAATCATCAATGATGTTGATAACCGTATAGCGTGATCCAAAACGTTACGTAGTTTCATTATCTTATCGCTTCCATAGAAGTCTTCCTTTTTTACGCATTAGTTAGATGAGCGTAGCGTATTGTTAGATGATGTAAAATATAAACAAAGTTATTGAATTAGATCGATTTGTTAATTCAGCCAGAGCCGTAGTTCCCCCGAAATCTCGAAAGAAAATTTTTAGCATTTCGCTTCGGATAGGTTGTATCCGAAGCGAAATGCTAAAATTTTCTTTTCAATACGCTTCCTCGAAAACGGGTTCTTAACGCACTACGATTAGGTTCAACAAGCAATGTATTTCGCAAGTGTGCGGTTTTTTTCATTTTCCCGCACGTGTGTGGGAAAAAAGAAATCCACAGATAACTATAGTTATATGAAGTTCAAATCAGTTCAATGCATAGGCATTGAATCGATTTGAACTTAACCGACTATAGAGTCGGAGGTTGGAAATTGAGAGTGGAAGGTTGTTTTTTTTTATTTCGGCAAAGCAACATGCGTTTTTACGGCGTAAATATTTTTGATTATTTATATTTATTATTATTATTATATTTATATTTATTTTTATTTTTCATGATTATTAAAAACTAATAGTTACTCTTATACACAAATTAACATTTATTTGTATCTAAATTCAAACATATAAAAAAAAACTATTTTTTATATCATGCTGTTTAGCGGCTTCATACCTTTGCTTCTCCTTTGAAAATTAAAATCATAGTAATTCACGACAAAAATATTTTTCGTCGTAATAATTTATTTCTTCAAAATTGTATTGAAAAACGTCGTTTGATACACGTAGACATTTGTTATTGCAGTTCTCGGCTCAAAAACACCCTCGCCTACTGCTCGGAAGTTAATTCCGCCTCTTACGCAATAACAACCTTTCTCCACTTGTATCAAAATGTACTATTGATTAATAATATAATCGAGAATTCGAGATCGCTATCTTTGCGCTTGCATTCTCTTGATTCTGATTATTTTTCTGCATTCTGAGGAGTGCTACAATTTTCGAGCTAGCACTTGATTTCCAAATTTCTCCCCGAACCAAAATCCTGGTTACGGCCCTGAATTCAGCATCAAAAGTTCTTGACAGCATAGTAAAAGCGCGTGCATTGAACATGGTATGAAATGTTCGACTACTTAGTTTGAGTTCCAGTTAATTAATTTACTTATAAGTCCTTTCTTTATGAGTCATCACGTATGAATCGTGAATCGTGATTCATATTGTTACATATTAAATTATGGTTGTGCATAAGCCACCATTTTAAGCCCCCAGCACCTTTAATTAATCTTCTTTGTATTACATAGTATTTGAAAAAATTCGCTCCCGCTGTCTTTACGCTTAATTCGATCTTTTAAACACATTTTCATGTAAAATGTTGCCAAGACGAGACCATATGACTCGCACTGTCAAAAGGTTATCAGATCTCATGTAGAGCCAAGCTTCTAACTCTACACGCCCTAACTCTACAAGATCTAACTTCACAAACTCTACACCTTAGTCAAAATATGTGGCTTGGCCGCTAAAAGCTATCATTTACATTTGAGTGTGACGACCCGTGTAGTGAGGCTGCCTTACGTTCTTAGGGTCCCGGGTTCGAATCCCGGTAGGAGCAAATGTTTGTGTGATGATGGACATTTGTTTCCGAGTCATGGATGTTTATATGTATAATAGTATGTATTTACAAACCAAAAGTATCTATGTAGTATTTCAACCATCTGGTGTCCACGACACAAGCCTCGTTGCTTAGTGTGGCACTAGATGGCGCTGTGTGTAATGTCCAGCGATATAGGTGAATACACGTCGAGGGGCGCAAAATGCAACCATCGGCAGTTTTGAATCGGCGAACACAAGTGCGTCACCAGCTGCCGATAACGCTGAGCAAGTGCCGCCCGCCGCCGTCGTCGCCCGCGCCACAACACCGGCTGCGGATACGTCACGCGTAGGTACGTCGACCCCTAAACGTGCCTATGCTGTTATCGTCACCAGCGGAAAATCTGATGCGTCGCAGCCTAAGCGACAAACCAGAAAAGGGGAAAAACGGAAAGTGGGTGCTCAACCTGCCCTGACTGCGGTCCGTAGCACCGTGCCAAAAACGAGCCAAGTTGATGAGGAGGGCTTCACTAAAGTAGAAAGGAAGAAGAAGAAGCCCTGTTCTCGTAACTTGTGCGGTGCCGCACCGAGTGGACCCAACATGCTGCTGCGTCCTGCTGTGCCTACGACGCAGCTGTACATTTCACGTCTGCATCACTCCACTACAACTGAAGAAGTGGTGCAGTATTTGAAAGTGAAGACCAACTGGACTCTGAGGGTCGAAAGGTTGGAATCGCGCCACAACATCAACTTTAAGTCATTCGTGGTACGAGTTCCAACCCACTATCTACAGACCTGCTTGAAGGAGGACTTTTGGCCGAAGGCTGTCGTTTATCGACGTTTCCGAGAACGGTTACGCGACACCACGCAACGTAACACGACACCGACAATGTTACGTGAATAGTTTTAGTTTCAAGGTTTTAATTATGTATTAGTTTATTGTTGTTAAATGGTATTTTTGTGTATTTATATCTATGGGCCTTTTAGGTGCCTGATAATAAAATGATTATTATTATTATATAAGTACATATATATTTGGTTAACTTAATTTCTTAAATTAATAAAAATAAAAAAATATCAAAAAATTAATTCCAGATTATTAAGCTATCTTCAAACCAACAACATTTTATCTCCATCTCAATTTGGCTTTAGACGCGGTATTTCTACGGAAGACGCTATCACGTCTTTAAGGACAGTACTAAGAAAAGAACTCGGCAAAGAAACTAGGTGTTTATCAGTTTTTATAGACTTAAAAAAGGCCTTCGACACGGTCTCTATTCCCATCCTGGTCCAAAAATTAGAAAAAATTGGTATTAGAGATACACAACTATCTATATTCACCGATTACTTGACAAATAGAAAACAGAAGGTTAAGCTCGATAATTTCGTCAGCGAAGACGTTGATCTAACATGCGGCGTACCCCAGGAAAGCGTTCTGGGGCCTACCTTATTTCTAATATATATAAACGACTTATGTAATATGTCAATTAATAAAGCAAAAATATATTCGTATGCTGACGGCACCGCGATCGTTTTCACTGGCTCAACCTGGGCTGAAACAAAAACCAACACCAAAAAAGGTATGTTACAAGTGGCTACATGGCTAAAAACAAATCTCCTTACGTTAAACACGAGCAAAATGAATAATATTTGCTTCGCGATATATAAAAATCTCCAACCTGAACCTAATTTTAACATTAAAATACATGATTGTAGGCAGACGGTTCATTACGACTGCAACTGTCCAACCATCAGTAAAGTTAACCACGTCAAGTACTTAGGTATAATTTTGGACCAAAGCCTGTCCTGGTATCCTCAAATTGAACAAATATCTGCGAGAATAAGAAAATCTATTTGGATTTTTAAAACATTGCGACACGTAGTCCCCAAGAGTGGTTCGGCAAAAAATCTTCTAAATGAAGTGTATATCTCACTGGTTAAATCTGTAATAATGTATTGTATCTCAATTTGGGGAGGCGCGCGTAAAACACGTTTTCTTGATGTTGAAAGAGCGCAACGGACATTAATAAAAGGTAAACCAGTACGTACCCTGGTGGTGGTACTTCAAAAAAAGAACATTTCACACCTATGAGCTATACCAAACAACTAATCTATTATCAGTTCGGAAATTATATGTTATACACATAGTATTAAAAAATATGAAACCCTACCCTTAGATCCTAATGTATTAGCTAGAAGAAATAAACATAACATCGCTTCCACCCCTTTTGAAAGAACAGAATTTGCAAATATTCAGTACGACAAACGCTCGTCTTTCTTATTTAATAAAATAAATAATAAATAGATATGCCTACTAAAGCATATAAAGAATGCAAATCATTGCTGATTAAGTGGATTAACAAATTATGCTACGGTGAAGTAGAGAATATTCTATTAAATATAAGGTAAAACCCTTTCCGCATAATACAACCACAACACACACATACACATACACACACACACATAAACACGCATGCACACACACATATACACACACCAACAGACTAAATAAATAATAAATTCATACTTTTAACGTTATTTAATAACATGTTACACTATTAATAAGATATAAAGGAGCGGCGCCTCCTGGTACAGGCATCTTTATGCTTAAAAGGGGACGCCACCAACTGTATAATGTAGGTATGTATAACGTGTAATAATGAAAAAAAACATTTTGTAATTTTTTTGTATTTTATCTTTCATTGACTCGAATTGGCTCTGGCGGGTGAGAGAATGTCATGCTCACTCAAGTCGCGCTGATGGTGGCGCGTGTGCCGGATCATTTAGTTCCTTTCAAAATGGTTGAGCTGAATGGTGCTGATCCATGGATCACGTTTGTGAACGGGCGCTGTCAGTAGCCGCTCGCTTGCTTTCGATTGCAAAAAAACCGTCGAGCTTTGCTCGTGAAATTTGACATTATACACTCGGCGCGACCGCCCTCATTGTAACTTGATTTACAATCGATCCAAGTGGCGTAGCGTAATTTTGTTTACTGTTTTGTGTAGATAATAAGATAAGAAAAAAAGTAACGTTTATTATTTTGACAAAAGTTGTGTGTATAATATTTTCTACGAGATTTAAGTCAAGGTCGAGCAAATTTTTCCGGTTTCAGTTGAATAACGTGAAATTGTGAGAAAAATTGCGCGATAGGTATATTATTTTTCATCCTTTTTATAAACTAGAATAGTTATTTGTAATATTGAACGAGGAACAATAACGATTGTCGTAGAAAATCTTCTTATAAAAAATAAAAGAATCCGCCTGCCATTGTACAATTCACCACTAAAACTAGATGGACAATCATGGCCGTTTTGCACATCAACTATAAAACCTAGAACAAAAATATACCTATGTTAAGAAAGGCCAGTTTATTAGCTTTAAAAACAATATGAAAAGTTTTTCACATGTCTATAAACTCCTGAGGTATGTGGCAAAAAACCCAAAGGCAGATTTCTTTTTAAAGAAAAAGATAGCGATTTCAAACTAAAATTTCTACGACATTATGCTCTCACTTATCCAGTTGCAATAATGTAATGGATAGATCTAATCCCATAGTTTATTTCTAAGGCTAAAAACGACTAAATATTGTTAGATTTATAATAAATTTAAAACTAATACTTACGACGACTTTCAGTCTAAAAACTCGCAACAACCATAAACGAACCCCAAAAATTGCAAGATGGTGGCTGTCGAAGCTAGGGTTGCGCCTTACCAAATAATTTATTTTACATACCGGTTTAGAATAAAACTCCAAAAAATGTAAAAAAACTGTTTTAATAATATTACGGGATTTTAATAAATAAGTAATAATTTAATAATTTTAATTAAAAAAATTAAACATAAAAAAGTGTCTTATTTTTGTGGAGCTCAGCAGCCAATATTGATATTACTTTTAATAATAAATTGTTTATTAATAAAAAAATAAAAGATATATTTTTTTTATAAAAAATACAAATCCTTATCAATAAAAAAATATGTAAATAAAATAAACGAACATGAAAAAGCCGCATGCTATTTGTGCCAACCCTATGCAGTGAAACTTATTTTGCTTTCTGGTAACCATTGCTACCAGAGCAGTATTTAGTGACAACAGAAGTACTTGTCACCAATATTCATGTAATCCAGCACATCTACAAGATATTATATGACTATTTTACCTTTTAAGATTAAAATTATGTCTAAACTTTATTATTTCACACATAGTTTCCCGCAGTTGTAAGGAATAACGATAAATTACCACTTTAAAATACGTAACCAAACAACGTCACTGAAGACGCGTTCGACTCTTACGATTTTATCACATTTCACATAAACTATCATTGAATAAAACACTGAAATATTATAATACAGGTTTTCTAGATCAATTTGGTACCTTAACTTTAGTAAAAACCAATAAATTAGAATACTTACGGCATTTTTTCTTGGAGTACAACAGAGCACACACTGACTCCGATCACAAAAAAACACAAAATGTCGTCTATAAATTTCATTTAATAATTTAAAAAAAAAAACGCGGTATTATGTTGCAAACTTGCATCGAAATGCACGATAATCTATTAGACTTTGATTTAAAGGCGTTTTGAAAGGACTTTACTGGCTTTAAAATAGAGTTTAGAGTCGTTTAATAAAAAAACAATTTTGGTAGCTATAGTTACCAAGAGCAAAGTTCGAGTTTGGATTTCGGTAGCTCTAGCTACCAAAAGCAAGCGAGCGGGTAGGGACTAGTCATCTCAGCTGCCATGGTATATTATATACTAGCTGATGTCCGCGGCTTCGCCCGCTCGCAATGTATATATTAGAACTTTCCTCTTGAATCACTCTATCTATTAAAAAAATCCGCATCAAAATCCGTTGCGTAATTTTAAAGATCTAAGCATACATAGGGACAGACGCGGCGGGCGACTTTGTTTTTATAATAGGTACTCGTATGTAGTGATAATGATAGTGATATTTAATTGTTGATCATATCTTTTTACTCTGAACGCTCTTAACTTGCACGTCTTTATGCATCGTTCTCACATGTATTATAATCTCAACATGAATGAAACCAAGATTTTGTAACAATTTTTTTAACATAAAAGGGGCAAGAAACTCCATGGACACTTCCATGGAGTTTGTTGCCCATTCTTCACCATAGAGATCAACGCTTTGGAATGGGCCAGGTAGCTTCATCTTTTTGTTTTTAGCGTTGAAAAGTGCCTGAAATGGAGTAATTGAGATAAGTGCTTGAGTTGATATACAGGGTTAGTTTTCCATGACCAACCAAAATTTAAAATTAAGATCTAGATATCAAATCAAAAGTGCATTTTAAATATTTTAATTTGTTGTCCAAAAAGATAAAATAAAATAATATCACTCATTTGAAAATGTCCTAAAATTTCCTAAATCATAAACATAGTGGGAATCAATGCAGTTGTGTGCGTGCATGCACAGCCAAATTTATGTGTGTGCTAACTGCTACCTATCTAGGTTGTTGAACTGAATTGTGCTGTTGCAATATCACAAGTTCGCTTTTTAGTGGTGGACTGGAATGACATCTTACTTAAAAAAAAATTGTTTTTGTTTTTATGTATATCGAAAATATTTCGATTATAAACAATTTCTGAAAATTTGGTCGGTTATTGAAAACTAACCCTGTGTTTTTTCAAATATGAGGCACTCGATCAAATCGTTAAACATTAAGAAAATTGGACTCAAAACACCAGGACTAAGCAGATGTTTTTTTTACATTTTATTTCATAGTACTCTTATGAATTTAAATAAATACAACAAAAAAACTAACAGCCCTACTAAAATAAATCGATTTGAGGGCATTTGATTGGGCACGGGTGGGACGGGACAACTTAGGGGGGCAAAGTGAATGCGTTTTTCATCGTTGCAGTTTTTCGTCAAATACGAAATAACGTTAGGAATTTACGCCGAATTTTAAGCTAACTTTGCAATAATTTAAAACAATGATTTTTGTATAATTAATTATATGTCAACGTCGGGAGGGGATGCCGCAGAAATAGACCTTAACGGCGAGGTTCTTCATAAAGTTCGGATGCGTAGTACCTACTTGCAACCGGTGTGTGTGTATGTACGGATAATTATATGAACGTGGACGAAGCAAAACGTATAGGTATGTGAGAATCGTAGCAGGTAGCGCTCTGTGGTCTGGGCCTCTGTACTTTCTGGCCATCCCCGTGGGAAAAGGCGTAAGCCTATGTACAGTCGAACAAGGTATTTGGTTTACAGTTTAACCCACATATTACATTGTAAAATGTAAACCAAATAGCTTGTACGACCGTACACACATCAAAAAACGTTTGTGATCACTAGCATTAGCTGATATTTTTTTTTTAAATTGGACTTTATCAAGAAAAAATCTTTGTTGTGTGTTTTCTTTAAATAGTTATCCCTGTTTGAAATAAAAAAATATAATTCTATCTAATCCAGAATCTAAAAAGAAGAAGAAATCATAATATAATCTTCTGTTACAAAAAAAAAAACGATTTTTCAAAGTGATCACAAAACATTTTTTGATGTGTGTATGTCATGTGTGTTAAAAACGTGAAAGGAACCCACGTTTTTATTAGGGTCCCGTAGTCCTGACAAGGAACCCTTATAGTTTCGTCATGTCCGCCTGTCTGTCTGTCTGTCTGTCCGAGGTTTTGCTAAGAGACTGTTAGTACTAGAAAGCTGTAATTTTGTAGAGGTGTGTACATCAACATCGCCGACAAAGTGGTAAAATACAATTTTTTAGGGTAGCTCCCCTACATGTGAAGTGGTGATGAATTTTGGACAATACTGAAAGTGCCAAACTAGTCGCCAAAGTTAAAAGTTAAAGTTTTGGGCTGACCCAAGATATAGGCTCGGCGCAAACGGGCCACCAACCACAGCCACCGGTAACCAGCGACAAACAGTCCACACGGTTTTTCATACATTTTGTTGAAACTCGTCGCACACGTGTGTCCGGTGGCGGCCACTCGCTACAGCAGTGCCGGCGACTCGCGGTAGCGTGCGACAATCACCGGTGGCTGTGGTTGGTGGCCCGTTTGCGCCGAGCCATAGCCAAACTTCGAGCAAACTTAGACAGCAGACGTTTATTGAAATGGCAACGTTTTATTTTTTGGATAGGATTTTTTAATTGATACCTACTATGTTACACTTATAATTTATTTATTGTGTACATAATAATGGGTATAAAATACGAAATAAGCCCTTGCAAGTTAGTTATTTAAGAATTGTAACTAAGTAAGTACATTCTAAATCTAACTCCAAGTTCACACTACGTAAGTAGCTAATTATCTATCT
This sequence comes from Xestia sexstrigata, assembly GCA_941918905.2. Classification (NCBI taxonomy): domain Eukaryota; kingdom Metazoa; phylum Arthropoda; class Insecta; order Lepidoptera; family Noctuidae; genus Xestia; species Xestia sexstrigata. The sequence goes on along the minus strand of OW799214.2, from coordinate 8,849,925 downwards.
ACAGTCGAGCTGTTAAAAAGTATTTATGTCTGAACTCAGCCGTGAATCACTACAATAACAACACAATATTTATTGCGTGACGCGTGTCGTTGGTTTATCGCTATCACCTATAGGCTCGTTCATTCATGTCAGCTAAATTACGATCAATAATGTAGATAAATGTTCGTTTCGTAGTACACTAGTGGTGATTTTGTTAGGAAAATGTTTAACTGTGGCATCCGTCGGGCCTCTTCACTCTGTGCCAGCGGAGGTACCAAGGTAGGTACTTATATCGGCGCGCCTGCCCGCCGTCGCCACTCTTGCACGCTCCGTCACCGCGCGCGCTAAACTTTTTTTTGCAATTAATACGACTTTCTGTCTGACGACCGACGTTTGTGACCATGAAGCGAAAACTGCTGGTGCTTCTCGCAATGTGTGCTTTTACCATCGCCATGGTGCCAAGAGAGAGGGTGAGTGGCTTTTTAATAACCGGCTTTTATTAGTAAAGTGTGCTCTTAGCGTCTGAGATTGCCAAGTTCGTTGTGTTTCATGCGAATAGTTTCAATGTTTTGTGATGCAGTTTCTTAATTAGGTAAACAGATACTTTTCAGACTGTGTAGAAAGAAGTGTTTTTACCTAGGTTTTGATACCACAACCGGTTATTACAATGATCATTGAATGTCTAATGAAATTCAGTTCCATCTACCATGTGACTTGAATTTCAAAGTTTGTTTTCAATTTACAATGTAAATTTTATCGGAAAATTTGGGTAAAAATACTGATTATTTATTACGGTATTACTGCGCCAAACAGTAGTAGCACCTTTAAAGATGAGAACTTAGGTACTTCATTAAAAAAAATAAAGTTGTGAAGGTGACTTCCACATAAACTAATAATAAGAACAGAATTAATCCGCTAACGGGCATAAGGATCTGGGAATCGGTTTATTTTTTTATTTTATTTAATGAGTGCCTGTTAAATAGGTACTTACCGAAGTATTTAAATAACCATTGTACAATATTGAATACCTCCTTTAATCACATATTTTTTATGCTGTAAAATACATAGGTGTGTGAAGTGTGATATAAAATAAATACCTACGTCGTGGGCAACTACAGTACTTTCTCAAGTTATTATGTCTTGTGTCTGGAACTGTAGCTTTGTTTTTTTTTTTGTATTTTTGACATTCAAAAGTGCCGTAATGGTCTAATTGTAATAAATGCTTTGAGTTTGAGTTTGATTTGGTAGATATTAGGGGGCTTAAAACATAGCAAGAGCTTTTACTATTTTTAAGATACTTAATGTCTATACCTATGTTTTCTGATTCTGATTCCCACCCCCTATTACATGAGACTTAAACTGCCGAAATGTGGGTGTTCTATTAGATACTACTACTACAACAGCCCATACTGTCCACTGCTGGACATAAGCCTCTCCCATGATGGGAGGAATTTGCCGTAATCTCCACGCTTGGCAGGCGGATTGGAGATCGCAGTGATGAAAGACTAACAGAAAACGCTGCTGCCCATTCTCTGGTCTACGGAGGTGCAAGGTGTTCTGCCTCAGACATTAGTCGCCTTATACGACACCCGTGAGTGTAATGGGTTGGTTCTATTCTACTCTGCCGGATACCACGCGGCTCCACCTATTAGATACACCTCTGCCTTACTTATCCTTCGGGAATAACAGGCGCGATTTTATGTACCTACCTACGTCGCCGTTGTAAGTAGTGTAATTCAGTATTGGTCGAAAATATCTTATCTCATTGACATATTGTTTTGGTTGTGGTTCACTATAATCGAACGTCATTATTTTTTAAAGAAACGTAAAATAGTCACAATTATATATAACACAAAGCTTGATGCTGTAAACATGTTTTTGCTTTTTATTTTTAGCTAGTATGTACACGGGCTGAGAGTGAGAGTGTGAGCTATACATAGGTTCTTAGTCTTAACTTTCTTTTAATTTACTTACATGATTTTAGCTTTTAAGTGTATAATTATGTAGGTAAGTATACTCGTAAGATAAGTCGGAAAAGGGACATCGTTAAGAAAAATTTGGCTTGAATTCACACTTGGTACACTTGGTACACGACTCCAGCCCGCTTAGCATGAACGCCGTAGAAACGAAAGAGCACTGCAAGTATGTAGCAATCGATAACGATCGAATCGATACGATTCGATAAATCCGACTTTTCGATTGGTTAAAAACTCATTTTATCGAGAATAACTGTCAGATTTATCGAATCGTATCGAATCGAGTGCTACGTACTTGCACTGGAGAATCGATAAATCTATTGTTCATCTGTCATTTTGTCGGTTCAGTGACAGATGAACAAAAGATTTGTCGATTCTCTTTCGTTTCTACGGCGTTCATGCTAAGCGGGCAGAAATCTAGACAGAAATACGGGTATCCGTCGATTAAAAGACACTGTTAGAATGTGTGTCCGTCATCGTCCGTGTACATATGAGCATAATCGATATCAAAATCAAAGCATTTCAAGTACTTATGCCAGTTACAGGCATTTTTAACCACTTTTTTCAATTAACATTATAATCAATTAATTCATTTAACACAACGGTCCGTTTTGTAGTACGTTGTAAGTACACTTAAAATAATATTAGTAATTAAAATACATATAACTTTAAATATCAAAATAATACAGATAATTTAATTAATACAATACTTTTTCATGACAAATAAAAATGTAAAATGTCCACAATCAAATTAGTTATGGCATAATGCAGCCTCTCTCACTCAAAGTGTGCTCCGCGGAACCCTGGGGCTCCGTGGAGCCTCTGTAGTCTGTAGGGGGGGGTTCACGAAAATACTGGTCATGATTAAAAAAATATACCAAAGCAAAATACACTGTAATCTCTCATTAAATAAAAGTAATTGATAAGACATGATTATTTGATTACTAATAAAGGATAAGAACACAAACTTTTTTTTTATTATTTTAGGCAACAAACGTATTTTAGGGCTCCGTCAAATATTTAGGTTTCCAAAAGGGTTCCGTTGTTAAAAAAGTTTGAGAACCGCTGGTTCCACTGCTGAATAACTCACACTCGGAGAAATAGTTTCATCGCGTATAATTTGAATAAATAAAGTAAGATTGTAAATTAGAGAAGAACTATTTACTAATGATTTGCACGATTTCTCAGATTCAAATAGTTAGGTATATGGAATTGCGCATTTTCCTCAGCAATTACACGCACATTGTAAACAACAACACTACAATACGTATAAGTAACAATACGTATATATACTTGCGATTTACTAAGGCGTACTATTCTACTTAATGATAATGAAATCTTGTTTGCACCGACTGCTGTTCGGTTCACTGGTTAATTCGATAAACATGAGATCAATATGACACACGAAGGTAGGTAGATATCCTTGTTATAACAACGTGCCGTAAGAAAACACACACACATAACATAATAACACGCCTGTAACTGCGAAGCGATAGGCAGAGGTAACAGTACAATCACATTTCGCCAGTGACATAATATAACATTTATTTATATTCCGGCAAAGGTTCTGACAAACTAACATACCTATTTCTCAAATATCTAGCGACTGATGATGACGTACGGTCTACTGTAATACTTAACTGAGCGACCCACTAACTTAAGTGGGTTAGATTAGAACCATGACCGAGAACATTGTGCGAGTCGAGATGGTCGTAGTAACCAAGCAAGGGTACTTACCCCGACGGGTTAGGGTAGGTTAGTAGAACTGCTACCAAAAAGGCGCGCGCCTAGCGGAACAACTTGGAAAAGTTGGAGGCGTATTTTAAAGTAGCCGTCTTCACGATTTGTCGCCGACAACATTTACCGTGTCTCTGAGGTAAGAAATTCACCGAGTGTATGGTGGTAAAAGTTAGAAATGAACGATGACTACAAAACAGTTTGGAGTTTTACGAAGAGTTGGTAAATCTTGGGTTTTACTGGTAAATCTTAGGATTTACCGTAGAAATCCTAAGATTTACCAATAAAACCCAAGATTTCGGGACTTTACAGTAACTTATAGTCTACCTACGGGTATTTATATTTGCATGTAAGTACCAATTGTTCTGGAATTAAACAGTGCTAACGAATTCTTTCAAAACGATTGCGCAACAGTTAGGTTCGCATAATTGCATTGTTGACGTGATTTTCTAATAAATGATGTCACACCGTCATAGAAACATATTTCATCAATTTATTTACAATTTGCTTAGGGTTGTTATAGAAATCGAGATAAGTAGGTACATATCGTAAAAAAACCCTTTTAATTTAGTCTAAAGAACCTTAATAGGTACTGTGTTAGTAACACTTCACTTATGGATTATAGGTACTTATTACTATGTCTCTGTGCATTCATGTTTCTTGTGCCATTGAGCCACACTACCAAAATTTTCTCTGGATAAAATAATCTCTCCTAGGTAGCCACGCTGTCCGGGCGAGTCGCGTAAGAAAATTTTAATAGTATTATAATAGTGCCCTATTATAATATTATTAAAAATTTCTTACTACTAGGGTTAGATGCAGTTTTTTATTAACGACTTGCATAAAACATCGAACTATCGACCTCAAAATCAAAATATGTCGTTTCCATGGAGAAGAACCGGCAAGAAACTCCATAGTGGCTCCTCAATGGAGGGTTGTGTGTGCCTGTGTGGGCATGCCCAATGTGACCACAATGCAACGGTAGCAGATCCACGCTCGAATCGAACTGGCTAATATTTTTACAAAGGCCGCGGCGCGGCGGCTGTTAACTTTTCGTTGAGTTATAATAGTGCCGAGCGAATAAGTATAAATTAGGATTCATGGATCCCCATTCAAAATAAGACAATAGGGCTGTCTGGATTTCCATCGGTAACTTCTTAGGAGTCCTAGGGGATGAGTTTGAAAAACAATGATACAAAATACAGCACAATTAAAGGGAAAATTCCGAAAATTAAAGAAGTTGGAAATTAAGGTAATTTTGAAACTTACAAGTTTTCGCGAAAATCTAAATTTGTCCATATCTTTTTATCGTATTGACTCGGGGCCTTGATTTTTATACACATAGGGACTATAGACCTCAGTACCTATCTGGTATGAATTTCAACTTGCTAGATCCACACAGACAGACAGCCGGACAGACGGACTAGAAAGTGATCTTACAAGGGTTCCTTTTTTTCCTTTTGAGGTACGGAAGTTACGGAACCCTAAAAGTTAAATCCAAGTGCCAATTTTCATGTTTCTTTCCATACAAACTTCCCTTGTTTAACCCGTTTAGTGGTTGAATATTTAAAAAATCCTAAGTTCTCATCTTCACTATAAAAGGCATTCTTGGGTGAAATGCTTCCTGTCAGTGAATTTTTTTTTTTAAGAAGAAGAAGATTGATTTCTCTTATCTCATTAAATAGCATTTGAGGCTTTACTAGTAAGGGCACGCCACAATAGTGGCGGTAAGTCCCCTCTTTGAGGAGTGGCTTGAGCGACGCCACGGCGTCCTCACCTTCCGCCTGACGCAGGTCCTCACCGGACACGGTGTTTTCGGGAGGTTCCTGCACCGAATCGGGCGGGAGGAAACGCCCGGGTGTTTCCACTGCGAGGATCGACCGGAGGACACGGTGGAGCACACGGTGGAGGTGTGCCCCGCGTGGGCGGAGCACCGCCGTGTCCTCGAAGCGGCGATTGGCGGCGGCGACCTCTCGCGTCCGGCCCTGGTGCAAGCCATGGTCCGGAGCGAGACGGAATGGGACGCCGTCACCTCCTTCTGCGAAGCAGTAATGCTAGAGAAGGAGGTGGCGGAACGTGAGAGGGAGAGAACCTCACAGCGTCCCGGCCGCCGCGGGAGACGCCCCGGGCGTCGGGGGCCACCACGTGGCCCCCGGCCACCGTAGGCGCGGGCCTGTGGACGGTGGGCTATGGGCTAGCTCGCCGTCCGTCCGTCTCATGACGACAGGCCGTGTCGACGGCGCGTTCGTGTTCCACGCGCGCCTCAAAGAGAGTCAGCAAAAAGGAAGGGGTCCGAAAGGACCGATGCCTGCCGGGGTTGCGGGACTATTCGAAAGAGATACCGTGGCCCCGGAACACAAAGGGCGATGAAGGAACATGGATGGGTTTTAGTCAGTAAAAGTCTGACACTCCCTCCTGCTCCGCCCAGAGCGGGAGAAGTCATTTGATGATTTCCCATCCGAAAAAAAAAAAAAAAAAAAAAAAAGGCTTTACTAGTAAATCTTAGAATTTACTAGAAAATCTTAGGTTTTACCGACAGGAGTTAGTAAATGGAAAAATTGTTTAAAGAAGAGACGATTGTTCTGGCTTTTAGCACTAGACTTCGTGACGTGCTAGGTTTTACCAATGACGGTTGGTAAATGTTCGTTTTGGGAATAAAACCGTGAGTATTTCTCAAATATCTAGCGACTCATGATGACGTACTGTAAATACTTAACTGAGCGACCCACTAACTTAAGTGGGTTAGATTAGAACCATGATCGAGATCATGTGCGAGTCGAGACGGTCGCAGTAACCAAACTAGGGTACTTACCCCGACGGGTTAGGGTAAGTTAGTAGAACTGTGACAAAAAGGCGCGCGCCTAGCGGAACAACTTGGAAAAGTTGAAGGCGTATTTTCAAGTAGCCGTCTTCACGATTTGTTGCAGACAACATTTACCGTGTCTCTGAGGTAAGAACTATGATTCACCGAGTGTATGGTGGTAAAAGTTAGAAATGAACGATGATCACAAAACAGTTTTTAGTTTTACGAAGAATTGGTAAATCTCGGGTTTTACTGGTAAATCTTAGGATTTCTACGGTAAATCCTAAGATTTACCAGTAAAACCCAAGACTTCGGGACTTTACAGTAACTTATAGTCTACCTACGGGTATTTATATTTGTATGTAAGTACCTATTGTTCTGGAATTAAACAGTGCTAACGAATTCTTTGAAACGATTGCGCAACAGTTAGGTACGCATAATTGCATTGTTGACGTGATTTTCTAATAAATGATGTCACACTGGCCATTTGTTACAATTTGCTTAGGGTTGTTATAGAAATCGAGATAAGTATTCATGAATGAGAATAACACAAGATTTGTATTTGTGATTATATAATTCCGATTTGGACCAAAATAAAATAACCACGACATAATTGAAATGAATAATGAATGAATTTAATTATGAAAAATGTATAAGTAGTTCCTAGAGAAATCCCAAATTATACACACCCTTCAAAACACCCTGTAGCTATAGCTTTTTACTGTAGCTATAGGTAACGTAACGTGGTACTGCCAACGAAGGGCATCCCTTTCACCTGTGGAAGTAAAGATGGTGAAACAAAAGAAATAACTACCCTCACTTCATCATAGATTTGATTTACCAACCCTGGTATGGATGCTATGATTGTGTACGCGTAACAGCGGCAGCGTCCACACATCCAGTAATTGTTTACAAATAAACTACTGAATAAGTACCTATAGGTACTTACTGCTTTTCAAGCGGCATTTCTACTATATATACCGAATGTTGCTTCCTGTTTACGTGTCAGTGTGAAGCGTAGAATGCGTAAATCCACACGTTGGATTCGTTAGTAATTCATCAGGCATTCGGTTCATTCATGGTTACGGTGGTCGCGTAATATGTAACTTATTAACTACCTACTACTCGTACCAATGGTATTCTAGAATAGGTATCTTGCCTACTTCGAAACACGTTGGGTACTTTCTAGTTACACAATATCATAAGTCAAGGTTACTACTACATACATACTTTACCCAAGCTGGAAATGCGAAAGGGCGACTTACCTAGGTCAGACAAAAAAATCAAAAGCCTTCTCTGTAAATTTTATCGATTCATGAAAACCTTGTCATCAAGTCGTAAGAGCAATTGTCCAAGTTAAGAACAACGACGATGTTACGCACACTTGCCAGATGGACGCATTTCTCTGTGAAATCATGTTTCGGGGCTACATTAGACAGTCTGAGATGACCCACGACTCTCACGAGACTGTGCCCACATCACGCACGCCACAATGCACGTTGACGTACGTCTAGGTACCTATTTGATAACTTAATTGCCCTTTGAGACAATGTTATCAATTACTTGGCCAGATAAAAAATGAGAAGTGTCCGTTAGAGAAGTATTACTTTTTCCTCGTGGCGCGTACTATCGTTAATATTTATGACAAACATCAATCAAAACAGAATCATCTTGCGGACTGCATCATTCGAGTTGTTTATTGCTTTTTTATATCTCCCTCGTACAATAAATTAAACTTTTTACAAGAGAAGACGCGTAATAACGCATAAGGTTAACTCGCACGATTTGGTTGGATAGACGACTCAATCTATTCCACGTTATATTATTTACTTACTTTAAGTAGGTTACCTACTATTACTACTTACTCTACGTACTACAACTATTAGTACTTTTGTGTTTTTTTTTGTTTCTTCTCATTTAAGAGAGACTTGAACACGCGGTTCAGAACTCAGTCAGAACCAAGGATGTAAGATGAAATTTAGATAGAGCTGTGGTGAGGTGGATGACAATGTAGAAGTCAGTTTTCAGATGATTCGACAGGTGTTGTTGGTGTAGACTATAACTGACTGGATTGTAAGTCGTTGCACATAATATTAATAATAATAATATCGCTGGACATTACACACAGCGCTATCTAGTGCCTCACTAAGCAACGAGGCTTGTTTTCTTTGTTTGGTTAGGAGTGTATGGATAGTGCGATTGTATCAGTCTTTGACCATTCGCCATCGTATAATTCTGAAAGAGTAGGTATGTGAGAATAGGTATTGCAAAGGTGGGATCTAATTGTGTTTTCGTACCTCTTGCTAAAAAAAGTGACATTCTATGCCTCAAAAATCGAACATAACAATAGTCATTTTTAATCTGGTAAAAACAGGGAAAGAAAATTGTACTGAATTTCATTCATCCTCTAGGGGGAGAATGTGATTTAAATTTGGAATACTTACCGAAATTTATACTAAACTACATCTGTGTTTACACCATTGAGTTTGTATATAAAGCATTATACATCTTTTTGAAAAAGGAATACGCATTTATTATGCAGTTATGATTATTATATAAAATTACGAAAACCGACGAGGCCGTATGAGCTTGATACCTTTGCTTTTCCGACAAAAAAATATTAGTCTAGGAATTTGCCGCGTTTTTGTTTTCTTAACGTTAAGTTTATTTTAATTTATTTTTATAAATAAGTTAATGTTCTAAAATGCTTATCTCATATTATTATTGTGTTAATTTTTTCGCAAATGGTACGAGAAGTAGAGTATTTTCCTCGGTGATAAAGCTGTCTTAGTCTTGGGTGAACTTAAATCCCTCGCTACACTCAGGACTCGTCATAAATCCCTCGCTTCGCTCGTGATTTAAGTTTTTAACACCCTCGCTACGCTCGGGAGTAAACCTCGAGTCCTTCGTTACGCTCGCGATTTAAATCGTCACCCGCGACAGAAGACACTGCTTTATGCCCTTGGTTAATAATCTACTATTATTGAATTGAGATTGCTTTTTAAGATAAGGTTGAGATTGAGACGATGTGAGAATTTTTTGAGCTTTTCCAGTTTTTCATCTTTTTTTCCGTAAGTATAAAAAATGAAAAAAAAAAACGGAACCCTATAGGATCACTCCTGCCTCTGTCTGTCTGTCACAGTCAATTTGCTCCGGATCTACTGGACCAAATCTGGTGAAATTTGGTAGGATGGTGTAATCCTATGACCCAAACACAGATGTGCAAAGTTATTTTTTTTTTAAATAAGGGTCATTTTCGGGTGACAATTTAGAAAATTAAAAAAAAAAAGTTTTGCTACCCTTACTGTGTCATACCTATATCAAATGAAAGGGGTCGTTATGGGATCTCAAATATATTTTTGTTATTATTGTAAAATAAATAGTTTTGATTTTATTCATGAAAGAAGACGAAAATTAACCATTCCTCCACCCTGATCTCCGACACTACTGAGCCTAAATTAAAAAAAAAAATACAAAATATAGTTCTTTGCTTGCAGAATACAGGAAAACCTCCAAGAATTCTATCGCCTATATTAGGACTCTGGTAAGCCGACGCAAACCGAGTTATACATAGAGAAAGTAATAGAAAATGCGTGCGCGTGAGCGAGATGGGAAAATATAGTTATCGCTCGTTGAATTTCGTATAGAATCGGAAATCGTTCAATGCTTGATGACATTCTTTTGTTTTGTAGGGAGCTAGGTTTTATGAAGCCGAAGATTATCGAGTTACGACATAGGATACATAGGATAAAATCACTTTTTTTTTATTATGCTTCCTCTGCATTTTATTCTTTACCTACTTTTTATTCGTTTTTTTCTTCATGGGTGACGTTTTCGTGGTTTTTCGGGTCGCTGATAATGAAAATGTGGTAAAAATGAAAAACCAAGATGGCGGCGACGAAAATTTTCGGTTTTTTCTTCATGGGTATCGTTTTCGTGGTTTTTGGGGTGGCTGATAATGAAAACGAGGTCAAAATGAAAATCCAAGATGACGCTGACGAAAATTTACAGTTTTTTCTTCATGGGTGTCGTTTTTGGGGTTTTTGGGGTCGCTGATGATGATAATGAGGTCAAAATGAAAATGCAAGATAGCGCGGATGCAAACTGGAATTTTGGATTTTTTCTTCATGGGTGTCATTTTCATGGTTTTTGGGGTAGCTGATAACAAAAATGAGGTCAAAATAAACAAAAAAAAAGAAAACATACAAATTAAAAAATCTCCCTTTTTATTTATTTTTTCTATTTTTTCTTCGGCTTCCCCTGACTCAATTTTCACTCTTCGCCACTGCAACTTATGAATAATAATAAATTGAGTACCTATGTAATAATTATAATAATAAATGCTTTATTTCAAAGTTTACAATTTAGCAGAAATAAGCACTATGTATAAAAGTAGGATGTATTAAAAACAAATCAAAAAGTGTAGTATTTCGCCCGGGATAGGTTGGATTCTATAAAGTTGTTCGAGATTTCGGGGTTTTCGGGGCTTGAACCCCCAACGGCGGTGGGCGGGTTTGGATATGCAGCAATCGCTAATACCAAATTTTACATTTATCTACTCCGAATGACTTACAAATATCGTCAGCAAATTGTTGTGTGGCATCAGCTATAGTCTGCGCCAGATAAGTAGGAATTAAAGGTTTATTGCTCTTTCCTTAATTTCTCTGCGTAGTACCCCGACAATACATTATGAATCGTTTTTTATTACTAGAAAAGTCAAGGATCACGTTAAAGGTCGTTTCGGGACAAGATTTTGTCATTATTTCTGTTTTCGGAATGATGTATTTGAATAAATGTATGCGGGTTAATGACCTTTAATTCCTACTTATCTGGCGCAGACTATAGTTGATAAAACGCTTCTTTGTCAGGTGCATTTAGCTTTGTCATCCATGTAAATAAGATGTGTTAACGTATATTGTGTGTTATTGCTTTTTTCTGTTTTGTCTAACAAGTGTGAGAGCGGATTGAGTGCTATGCAAAACCACAGCGGACTTAGAGCATCTCCTTGCAAAAAATTACGTCTTATATAGATTTGTTTAGTAGCTACAGTTGACGAGGAGGAATTAATTTTGAAAACAGTTTGCCTATTCTGCATGAAAGTTTCTAAAAAATGTTTAAGTAGAAGGGTGGATTTTATAAAGATTTAATACACGTGTAGACCATTGCAGATAATTTTTGAAAACTAAAAAAATCATAGTAGGATGAAACCAATTGCAAAAGAAAGAGAATATAACAAAAATGAAAGGAAAAATAATTTACGGGCGATTTGAGGTCGGGAAGTGGGAGGGGGGGGGGGGGGTTAAGGGAAAAAAATAGTTTATCTCGATTTCCGGCAAAACTAGAAGTCCTATGGAAAAAAGTGAAAGTGCAAAGTTGTAGGTAATAAAAAAATCTACAACTTTTGTTATTACACTTTTTTCACTTAACCTCAAAATGTATGTGAAAAATTCAAATAACCAAGTTTTTGGTTTTCTATTTTTATCTTTTACAAAACAATTTTTTTTTTCACGAAATATTGTTGAAACTTACCTTTTTATGTCCTAAATACACTGTATCTTCTTCTCCCACTTCCCGGCCTCAGATCGCCCGTAAATTATTTTTCCTTTCATTTTTGTTATATTCTTTTTCTTTTGCAATTGGTTTCATCCTACTATGAATGTTTTCGGTCTAATGTAGCAACCAGCTGTGCGGAACTGAATCAAAAGCCTTTTTAAAACCTATCTATAAACTTTGTGTAAATTGCCTTTCTGCTTTTCGTAGCGCTGTGCATAGTAATGGCGTCAATATCCTTCCAGCCTTGGGTATTCTTTCGACAACCCTTTTGCTGTTCTGTTACAATGTTATTTTTAGTTAGATGCTCATATCATTTCGCTTACGCAGGCTGTTACGATGTTGTACAGGGTTTGTATTTAGACAAGTGATTGGTCGGTAATTCACTGGGTTTTTGGTGTCATTCGTGTCATTAGGTATCATATAAGTTACTCCGTGTGTTGTGTTGAGGAAATAATTCACTTTGGATTAAAGTATTTCAATAGTAATGTGAGCAAGGATGTATTCTCGAGATTTTTTATACCCATAGTTGTGAATGTTGTCAGTGCCAGGCGACGCGCGACGTCTATAAATGTATCTTAGGTGTCTATTGATATTAAACTCAAATTTCTGGAACCTTTGGTGTAGCTTCTTTAACCCAGTATGCTAGGTTATTGTGATGTACTGGAGTTTCCCAAATTTCACGTAGTGCATCGGATGTAGGTTTCTGTAGACGTGGTTATTGTTGTCTTTGTTATTATTAGATGTAAGCTTCCTATAAAATATTTATATTTGTTTATAAATTTTGAGATTTGGACTTCTGCGATTCGTGCATATCATGTATCTTTTAAGCCTAATCTAATCGATGCTGCGCTTAATTTTTGTTTTAAAGTGTCCAAACAGTGTGATTTGAGTTTTCGTGTTTTGCGTGTAGCTGTTATTTTATCTTTACTTCTTCTACTGCAGCTGTTAATTTTTTACTTCTACAATCAGTAATTAAATGTCAGCCTACCGATTACTTTTAAAATTATAAATAAATGCGAAATTGCCCAACTTTGTCTGTCTGTAACCTTTTTTCGTTTTATCGGCTGAGTAAAAATTAGCATGGCGTGACTCAAGACATAGGATAACTCCAAGCTGGCGAAGCCGCGAGTTAAAGGTAGTCTTAAAGGATTTGTCTAGGTCTCAACTTTAGAGTTTAGATAAAAAGCAATGAAGCATACTAATATAAGTGAAGGCATCCATAGAGTAGTGAGTAGTAATAAATATGCACGGGCTTCAATACAAGCAGTCTTGCAATCATCATCATCATCATTATCAGCCTATTAATGTTCCCACTGCTGGGACACAGGCCTCCTCTCTATGAGGGTGCTTCATTGCTTCTTGTCTTGCAATAGTTTAACTTATTATGACAGTTGTTAAAAATAATGTTGTTGCAAGCGCGACTACTGGCTGACCATGAGGTCCTGAGTTCGATACTCGGGTCGGACAAAGTTTTATTCGCTATTTTCCATCAAGAATTTCTCAATAGCAGCCACGGACTCTGGATTGGTTCCCGGTTGATGGTAAAAGGCTCGCCCTATTACATAGAAATGGTACCTAAAATGTAGGTTACCTGCCTAACCCTTCGGGGATTACAGGCGTTATATTATTTTTTGTAATAATAATGTATTTATCGTTCCAGCGAGCCGTAAATACCGAGGAGGAAGAAGAGCATAAAGGGGAACACAAAGAGGTGTGCGACCGACAGACACCATGTGCCTGGCATGTCTACACTCCGCCCTCGAGAGAAATAACTTTAACCATCACCAACACATAGTAAGTAGGTACCTATAGGTACCTATAGGTGCATATATGCACCTATAGGTACCTATAGGTGCATATATGCAGACATTGCAGACCAACCTATTCATAGATCAGCCCCCGCCCGTCACACGAATGGTCAAATGGCTTGAGGCAGGCGCTTCTTATTTTTTCTTCATTTTGTCCTAAGCGCCCGCTTAGCTTACACCTGGGTGTACTTATACCATTTATCGAAAATGGTTGAAATAGGTAGATGTTTCTAGATTGTCAAACGTTCATGAATAACTACTTAAATTATAGTCGTCGATCAAATATTGTTATTTGACGATTTGGTATTCGATATGGTATAAAACACAATATCTTTAATAAGTATTTAATCGTCACACAAAATTTTCGAAATATCCCAAGAGCAAGTGCGGGACAAATCCGGCCGATTGGTAAATTGGTAACCTTTAGATAAAGAATCTGTAAAACTAATCGTTTTCATTTTTCAGTTGCGTTTGTGCTGTTGGAACGGTTTGTGACAAATACGAGGATGATACATCAGTGAGTGCGTTCGTCTACCGTTGTCGGGCGCCGACGCCGCCGAGAGACGACGAGGAGACGGACGAGAGCGACAGCTAACGCGCCCCCTAGCGGCGCCACCCTCACGCCGACCTAGCTTAGTCTCCGTGCCCACCGCTCCATCACAACACGCGGTTCACCGCTCACGAACAACCAACGGCGCTTTGCAACACAGATAAAATTGACTTCTTACAGTTTTCCAACGCACAATATCATTCAGGCCCATTTTACTTAACTTTAGCTTGCCAATTCGCGGTTTCTTTTCTGATACATTTGCAAATAAATGGTGCTGCTGTAGCAACCAACCGATCCTGGTGTGTAGCATCTATAGAAAAAAATGTCGTCACTACTGTCTTGCTTCACCTTCAGCTGGGGCTGCAATCCCGCCTCGAGTGCAATGACAAACTTTTCCCATTTGTGCCATTCGTTCGTGAGCACTTGCAAAGCTCATAAGTGACCACTGTACTATTAAACGACTTACAAATATCATAATATTTGTATTGATAGAAATTTCACACAAAAAATCAACGTTGAATAAATTATATTTAAGTTAATATAATTGTACCAAACTGCTTTAAATACTTTGCTACTGACGAAATATTGAACGTAATTTACCGGTTGTGGGATAGCTTGTGTTCTTTTTTTGTGTCATCGACAAAGCAAATTTGCGGCTTCCAAAAGGGGTAGGAAGTTTTTTGTATGAAGCGTGGCTTGCCTAACTTGCGCAATTTTATTTTATTTTTAAATAACGACCATGCATAAAATCTGTATTTATCAATAGCTGATTCAAACTGAGACAAACAAAGTTTGTTTGCGACAATCTTCTAACTAAAGCAAAAGCGTCACGTTTCCGTGATAAAAGCTATCTCTTTTCAGGGATGGTCAATCCAATGCATCAGTACAACTTTGATTTTATTAGCCACTAGTTAAACCTGTATCAATCAATGGCAGGCATCAAAACAAACAAGGTATTGTAATAGACAAAATCTTCTAAAGCATCCCGAAATATAATAAGCTATCTATGTTATGTTGATAGTGAAGATTGTAACTTTGATGACTTATAATATCTTGGAAACTTGACGCTTTAGAAGATATTCTCTCGTAGGTACAAAACTTGTTTATATTAATGCAGCTATTGATATTACATTTAATACAGGTGAAATGAGTGGCCGCTATTTTGAAAATAAATTAAAATGGCGGAAGTTAGGCAGGCCTAATAATTCAAAGCCCTTTCTAATAGTGTTTCTCCTGTTTGTCACAATTTCCTGGAATTGAAATATTTTATACAAACGTACAATATTTCGCTTAACGTAACCTAGTACTTACTTTATAATAATAATACTAATAACCATAATAAATAACTTAAATAGGTAACGCAAACTGTTGAGTCCGCCTCAATTCATTTATATTTTAATTTGTAATGATGTAGTTTGTATTGTGTCTTTTATAATGTTTAAAGCTCAACAGGTTTATTCGGATGGCTTTAAAGTTTCCCGAATTCTCACTTGTTCAGTTTCTTATTTAATTTACTATAAACATATAACAATAAAAGTACTTACTAGTTGTAGTTAATTATCTTGTTTTATTATAATAAGTCATCCTTAACTTACCGATGGAGATCAAAAAGCACGTCATTTTTAAAGTTCCTATTTTTATTATTTTATAATTTTTAACGTAAATTTAAGTGATAAAGCTTAGTTTTTTATAACGCCAATAGTTCACGTTGATGAAATTAGGACATGACAAAATAAAGTTGTATTATTATTTACCTTGTAAAATTTCGTTTTGGCAAAATAAATGGTCAAAATGGTGTTCCGGCTTTTATTTAAACCTGATCCTTTGTCCCACTCTTTTAAGTAGGTATCTACTTATGTACTGTCCACTCGTCCAGATATATATCCTTAACCAACTTGTACACAAATACAAGGCAAGAGACATTTTGACGTGATAACGTCTTGTAAATCGACGAACACCGGCTGCACGCACGAAAAAGTGTCACATCGTTCCGCGCGCTAGTCACGTTTGGAGCGGGAGGAGGGGGATGGAGGGGAGGTGGGAGACGCAGTTGGAAGGGTATAGTATTTATGATATACTTACACTTTATATTCATCATTCATAATACTATTTATCATCCTTTATTATTTGTTTCTATGTTTACACTCAGCAAATCGATCTAAATACGATTAATTTATACAAAAATAGCTGAAATAAAATTTTACTACTCATAATTTTTATGTAACACTTACGTCAAATTGTCAAACTGTCAGTTACTTTTTATTTCTCTTTCTTAGTCTATGATGGTTACTTTTCGGTTTATATAATTTAAATTATTTTTATCAATATGTTTAGCTGAAATATTGTATTTTATAGATTATTACGATTTTTTTTACTAAATAACTTATTTTTAAATTATATTTATAAAATTCGTTACGCAATCACATGGACTTATCGCAATCATGGATATGTCCTGGCCAACTACACTTGTCAGATGAGATGATGGCCACAAGAAGAAAAACTAATATTTTAAAATTGGAAAGGAGGACTACTTTGAAAATAAGCTTACAAACCGCTGGAAGCAGTCCATAGAGTAAAATAAGTATATGAAACAGTCAACTATGAGATTTCATAATATGAGAAGCATCAGAAAACAGCTTGGTTTTTGCTGTCACGTATCTATACTACCCAGGGGATCCAACTAAAGATTCACCTGAGACCTCTACTCCCGATCTTCGGAAGCTGTCTTCTTGCCTGTCCTAGCGCTTGTCTCGCAGAGCTACCCTGACGTCTGGCCCAAAGAACTAAACTGGTGCCTTCCTACAGAGCTGGCCTGGTGCGTGACTCTGAGAACTGCACGACGCCCTTGCTTCAGAGTTTCCCTGAAGCTTGATCCTTGAAGTTGTCCCGATAACTGACCTGCAGTGCTACCCTAACGCCTGTTCCTGTCTCTCCTACAGTGCTGAACTGATTTGTCACCAACTAAGTGCGTGATCTATAAAACTACCACCTTCATACTTTCCATAGAGTGTGTGCTAGGTAGGTCTATAAATAATCAGCAGTTTTTTTTTTATCTCATCTGTCTGCTTATATCCCTTTATTTTGATAAGATCTAGTAGATTTGTTATTGATGTTTTAAAATGTATGGATTCACAATTTACTTAGTTTTCAGGGGACAGAGATGATGTCAACAACTACAGCCCCATATCCATTTTACCAGCTATATCTAAAATAATAGAAAAACTAATAAATAATAGACTCTTAAAATATCTACACAAATTGAATATCTTAGGATAACACACAGTAACACAGTTTTGATTTAGACAGGGTAGGTCAACCGAAGATGCGGTTGCTGCCCTCAGTTCTCTAGTAGCTGATAATCTGGATAGGGGCAGTAAATGTCTGACTTTGTTTCTGGACCTAAAAAAGGCGTTTGACAACGGTGTCAAACAGACACGGGCCTGTTCCCATCCTAATAAACAAATTGGAAACGGCAGGGGTAAAAGGAATTCCGCTCAAACTTTTTCGAGACTACCTTTCAAACAGGAAGCAGAGGGTTAAAGTGGGAGAACACGTAAGTTTCGACGTGGATGTCACTTTCGGAGTCCCCCGGGGAAGTGTGCTAGGGCCTACGCTTTTCCTGCTCTATATCAATGACCTCTGCAATCTCACAATCAAGAATGCAAAAGGTTTTTCTTATGCCGACGACACTGCTGTCGTCTTGACTGGGAATACCTGGCGTGAAGTTGCCTTAAGTGCTGAAGCTGGTATGACCCAAATAGCTAGATGGCTCACAACTAACCTACTTACATTAAACACAGCTAAAACAAATTACATATGCTTTAGTATATCAAATCGTACACAACCAAGTACAGATTTCCGTTTGTTTATGTCCAACACTAAGACAGAGTACCACAGACCAAATATTGGGTATTGTTGTTGACCATAGATTATCCTGGTATCCCCAGCTTGAACAAGTTACAAATAGGATTAGAAAACTGAGCTGGATCTTCAAAACTCTGAGGCATATTGTACCAAAAAAAGTTCCTACAAACACCTTATGTCCCTGGCCAAACCTTGAATAGAAGAAAAGACATAATAGCAGAAGTTCCCCAAACGAAAACCAAGTTC
The DNA here is from genome assembly GCA_941918905.2 of Xestia sexstrigata. Classification (NCBI taxonomy): domain Eukaryota; kingdom Metazoa; phylum Arthropoda; class Insecta; order Lepidoptera; family Noctuidae; genus Xestia; species Xestia sexstrigata. Next base: position 8,831,409 of record OW799214.2, on the reverse strand, counting down.
GCCAGCGTACAATATAAAAAACGCTAAGCTCAGATGTACAATAGATTTAATAGAGAGATTTATGTACATAACAAGAAACAACATGAATGTAAAAAAATACTAACTAGTTGGATTAAACCACTTACCTACGAAAACACAGAGGCACTGCTAAAATAAAACTCAAACCGAGATCATTTTCTATCCCACATACTCACGCAGCCATAAGCACACCAAACACACCCTTCACAGACCCACGTTTATATTCTCAACACTCACTCTCATCCACTCTCCCTACACAACATAACCCTGCCCCACTCAGGATCACATCATACACTCGCTTACACATCCCTCCCCATAGACTCACTCACACACCCCTCCCCATACACTCATTCACAATTAACCATTCCCCACACACCGTCTTAGTGACAAGCACATTTACTTTCTCACTTTTAGTTATTTTATATCTTAATTTTGTATTTTTCATTTTGTATTTTTTTAATTTATTTTTTTCTGTAATTATAGTAAAAAAAAAAGAACAAGTTCGCTAATGTTAATATAAGTTACAGAAGAGTGGAGTTTCCTGACACAGGCTTTAGACGCCTAAAAGGAAACTCCAATCACTAGTTTGTAAGAAAACTTGGCAAAAACTTTTTTTTTTTTTTTCATTTTTCATTTTACTTCTATCGGCAGTCCCCAAAGACTGCCCCGTATGTATTTTTTTTTTAGTTTGACTTTTACCCGGATAAACGATATTTTGTATTGTATTTTATTCGTAGATAGCATGGATTTAAATGTTGAAAAAAAACACTCACTTCGATATAGATACTAGTTCCATCATGAAACTGTTAATGGTACTAGTGACTGAAGGGATATTTCGGCTGTGGGATACACTTTACTGCATCCAATTAAATCGCAAAGACAAGTCTAAATTAAAGTCTAATTGTTATTTCGTTAGAGCGTTGAACAATAAAACTTATACCATAATAAAGGCCGTAAAAAATGTAATAAAAATCGGCCACCATAATTGAGAAATATGAAAATAGCTATACCATTATTTCCAAAATCAAGTGTACCTTTTCATGCGATCGCGCCGTGTCCTTTTGTCCCGAGCGGAACGCGATGGACATAGAAATTAAAAAACAGGAGAAGTGGCACGGGAGTGTGTAGTCCGCGTCAACTGACCATGTCATAGGCAAATGGCCGTCTCCGCGAACTAGTGTGCTTTCGACCGCGATCGTGACAACTTACATTCAGTCAAAAAAGTATCGGGAATGGATGATTTGTTTATGGTTCCAAATTCAAATTTTTGTTTTTTTTTGTAGTTGTTAGATTGGCACAACTGTTTTCCATTTTGGCGCGGAGTTTGAGTTGCATCTGTTATTTATATTAAATACAGTGCTGGTTTTAGTAATATCATATATAGTGTGTATTGCGAATTTCATAATGGACAAAAATATCGAACAAAGAGTTTGTCTTAAATTTTGCATCGCCAATGGAATTACGTGTTCGGAGTCACTGAAAATGTTACAGAAGGCTTACGGTGAATCGACTTTATCAAAAACTCGTGCTTATGAGTGGTTCAAAGCGTTCAAAAGCGGTCGAGATGTGATGGAAGATTTGCCTCGCTCTGGTAGGCCGTCAACGTCTGCAACTGAAGTTAACATCGCAAAAGTGAAGAAAATAGTGACTGAAAATCCCCATTCAACTCTGAGAGAGATAGCCGCCGAACTTTCTGTATCTCACGAGTCGATCCGTACCATTTTAACTAATCATTTGGGTATGAAACATGTTGCTGCTCGGCTAGTCCCAAAAGATCTGAATTTTCTCCAAAAACTCAATCGCATGAAAGTCGCTGAGGACATGCTAGAACGAGTCAGTTCGGACCCAACATTCATGAAACGCATTGTTACTGGTGACGAGACGTGGGTTTACGACTTTGACATGCAAACTAGTCAACAAGCTTCGGAGTGGCGCCTTCCAACTGAACCGAAACCGAAAAAACCACGCCAAAGTCGATCAAAAGTCAAAGTCATGTTGACTGTTTTCTTTGGCTATCGCGGTGTTGTGCACTCTGAATTCTTACCGGAAGGTCTAACGGTAAATAAAGAATATTATTTGAGCGTTATGCGGCGTTTAAGAGAGCAAATTCGACGAAAAAGGCCAGATTTGTGGAAAGAAAATTCTTGGATTTTGCACCACGACAATGCGCCTTCGCACAAGGCTATCATTGTGAACGAATTTTTGACCAAACACTCAACAAATACCATCAGCAACCACCATATTCACCAGATATGGCTCCTGCTGACTTTTTTCTTTTTCCTAAACTCAAATTACCACTTCGTGGCACCCGTTTTCAATCGATAGAAGACATAAAGGAGAATTCGCGGCGAGAACTGAACCCAATTCCGGAAGCAGCGTTTAAAAAATGTTTTAATTAATGGATTATTCGTTGGCGCAAGTGTATCGTTTCTAAAGGAGCATACTTTGAAGGTGATAAAATAAATTTGGATGAATAACAGACATTTTGTGTATTATTGATCTTTTCCCGGTACTTTCTTGACATAGTAGTATAGCAATGCCGTGTTGTTCAGAGGTTTTCCGGAATTAGTTTTCACATGTAAGTACAAGTATTTTACTATATTTGTTTTTAAAATCATGAAAAACAACAAAACATAAAATATTTCTTGCTTTTACTAAGTTATTGTTGTTTTCATTTATCACAGCGACTGTACTATTTTTGCAATAAATACATTAGTTAAGCCGGAAACACACTTTCGTGTCGGGGCGTGGCGTGGCGTTTGCTGACACGAACACGACGACACGACACTATTGTGTCGTGTCGTGGCGTGCTCTGGCGTGTTTTCTGAACAGTACATAATATGTACGCTCTAACGATATTATCGAACCTTTGCAGCGTTCAAACGAGTCCGCGTAGCACTGGTCAGTTTCCCTCACTCGTAATTTTATTTAATTCGACACTTTCGTTGATTCGTCACTTTCGCTGATTGGACAGTTGTGTGAATTCGACAGTTGCGTCAACTCGACAGTTTCCATAATTTGCCAATTTCGCAATATGAGGAAGTCCATTCACTGATTGGCGGAGACATAAAAACATATGTACTATTTTTTTTATTACTCTTTGTTTCATATAAAACTTTTCGTTGACGTAGGTACAAGTTCAATAAGCTCGTCAGCCATTTTTCACACGTTGCAAACTTAGTGCAAACAACTGTCCGCTCGCGCCACGAGCCACGCGGTGTAGAAACAAATTTGCGTGTTGTGTCGTGTCGCTCCATAACCCACCACCGCTCTGGCGCAATCGGCGGCAAGCAGTCAGCGCCACGCCAGAGCGCGCCACGACATGACACGACCTACAAATATGTGTCTAACCATACTGAAAGTATGAAACCAATATGCTTCTGGCGCGTCACGCCACGCCACGCCACGTAAGTGTGTTTCCGGCATTAGTCGCTAAATGGCTGGACAAGCAATGTAAAAATCACAAAACGATACTTCATTAAGCGGATGCGTCGCGTAGTACGGCCGCTGCTTCTTGCGACAAATTAGTGATGTGCTTGTGCAGATCCACTAACGTAGGCTATCGACAATGTCGATTGACGAATGAAATATTGCTATTATAGTTAATTTTTCAATTTGTCAACTATTTTAACCCGGTTGGAGGATCGATTTGAAATAACGTGTTTTACATATTTTCATTATTTTACAGCATAGTCAATGCGTGACGTTCACGATCAGTGGTCAGTCGCGCATCACGTTCCCCACTTGTCTCTAGAGATCTAGAAGTCGATGCGTAGATACGCTTGGAACTCAAGTGCAATTCTCTATCCGTGAACGTCTCCGACTTGCAAAACAATGCGTGACGTTCACGATCAGCGGTCAGTCGCGCATCGCGTTCCCCACTTGTCTCTAGAGACCTAGAAGTCGATGCGTAAATACGCTGAGAACGCAGGCGTGCTTCGCGTTCCGAAGAGGTTTCCACGGAGCGAGTTGCAGCCTGATGTTTTTGAACAGCATCAATTCTCTCCTGACGCTCTTCGGTAGATACTTAGATTCTTATGATCCTCAATCTTTTAGCTCCTTTGAAACATTGGAAAAGATTTGACCTCTTTCTAGGTATGGTTAAGATACCTTATCAATTAAAATCTAAGTGACTGCTCCCCTGCGTTACCGGGTAGGCTACCGTGTCACGAAGATAAATGGAAAAAGATATTAAACACTCAAAAAACATAAGCCCGAATGCATATTTATTCGATAAAAAATAAAAAGTAAATGGGAGTTTTGGCCAGTAATTTTTGCTATGGTACCATTTTTGTATCTCTTATAGTTTAGCTGGTCTGTTGCGGTTCTGCATCAGGTGTTCAAGTTTCCAAGATAAATTATAGCCTATATGTTGCCCAGACTTAATACCTATACAACAAAAAAAAACATTCAAATCCGTCCAGTAGTTCCGAAGTTTAGCGTGTACAAACAAACAGACAAACAGACAGATATTTTGTTTTGGATTCGTGCTCTATTACTGTTTCTAAACCCCCTCAACTTTTTTTTTTAATATATTCAATGTACAGACATAGTTTTTTTACTGTTTTATTATATGTATAGATATAGATATATTTTTAGTTACATATTGTTTATTTTTATTATAATATGTTTATAGATTATATTCTGGACATAATTTTTTATTTAATTATATTCAGGACCCCAAAAAAAAATTGTACAATATTAAATGGAAGATTCGATAACTTTTCGATTTAGTCAATCACTAGCGTACATATGCTTTTCCACAGCGCAACGATAGCGACCGATGTTTTTGTGTGGGTAAGTTGTACGGTGCATGGTAAATACACGCTGTTTTTGATGACTTATGGTTTATAATTGATTGTGTTTTACGTTCAGTTTTAAGAAATGCGGGTGTGTGTGCTACTGCGTATCTATTGCTTTTACTGAACTGCATGTGTAGTAGTAGCCGTGTGGTAGGGGCAAAGTGGAGACCGCGTCTAGCGGGCATTTGAATCTCCTTCTTTATTATATCTATGTCTGTGCTATGGCGATGGACGTCGGACGTGTGCCAAATTTTTCGACCGCGCCACTTCCGCTAAGCTCTGTTATAGGCTGAGCGTATTGTATTTCCTTGCGGGGGCTGGGGTAAGCGATAAATGCCTACGGCCCACGGGTTACCCCTTTTTTTTTTTTTTTTTCGGGTGGGAAATCATCAAATGACTTCTCCCGCTCTGGGCGGAGCAGGAGGCAGGAGTGTCAGACTTTTACTGACTAAAACCCATCCATGTTCCTTAATCGCCCTTTGTGTTCCGGGGCCACGGTATCTCTTTCGAACAGTCTCGCAACCCCGGCAGGCATCGGTCCTTGCGGACCCCTTCCTTTTTGCTGACTCTCTTTGAGGCGCGAACACGAGGGGTCGACACGGCCTGTCGTCATGAGACGGACGGACGGCGACCTAGCCCAGAGCCCACCGTCCACAGGCCCGCGCCTACGGTGGCCAGGGGCCACGTGGTGGGCCCCGACGCCGGGGGCGTCTCCCGCGGCGGCCGGGACGCTGTGAGGTTCTCTCCTTCTCACGTTCCGCCACCTCCTCCTTCTCTAGCATTACTGCTTCGCAGAAGGAGGTGGCGGCGTCCCATTCCGTCTCGCTCAGGACCATGACTTGCACCAAGGCTATACGCGAGAGGTCGCCGCCGCCAATCGCCGCTTCGAGGACTCGGCGGTGCTCCGCCCACGCGGGCCCTCGGGTTACCCTCGCCTTAACAATGAATTCGTGAAAGCCAACCTACGTTTTTCTGCGTTTGAAAAAATAATGCATCAGGTCCGAAGGGCACCTAAGAACCCGATTCCTGCCGGCTTCCCTTCGGGAACAACCACTCCACGTAGTATCTATTGTAGTCAAATAGTACCATATATTACATACACATCTGTGGGTATGACATCTCAATAAATAAACTAATACATCATAAGATTAAAAACATTACAAAAATGCCAAAACTCTTTATGTCAACAGTAAACAACGGGTAGCGCCAAAATAAGTTCGAGTGTCAGAATTCAGTAATTGTATGTACGAAATAATATACATAATAATTATTTTGGGAAATAAGACAAGCCGAACATGATCGAGTTACGGACAGAGTCGGCGTCAAATTGTAAAACCTGTCAGATTGTAATCTGTTTAATCAGAATGATTTTTCGGCATAATATAATCTGTCGAAGTGAAACCGTCAAATTATGAAATGTATGCGACGGAACTCACCTCGCGCTTTGTTGAGGGGGAGGAAGGGAAGAGGTCCACCTTGCCCTCTGGTACCACTCCCATGAAAATATATTGCATCATTCCTGAGAAAAACCTATTAATGTAATCTAACCTCAAAACACTTTATATTCGCCTAAAAAGCGTAGACGGAGCCCCGCTATGCGGGGCTCCTATTTCTGTCTGCAGGGTTTAATGGAACCTAACTAACCTAACGTCGGCTGCGTACCATTTGATATAATAACAAAAGCTCTAATGATCACATGACCTAATTTTATTTAATATAGCTATTTTTTTTTAGTATAACGATGAAATGATATAATGAATTATTGATATAATTTCAGTTTACCTAATTTTATATGGCTTAATTAACATTTTCTATAATGTACATTTGAACTAACACTCAAACAAAAAAAAACCATTATCAAATTATTATCCATTATAATTATTCAAACTTATGAGTCTGGAAAATCGCCGTATGATCCTAGATCAGCTGTTCCTGTACAAAATAATAAACACTCACTTTGATTGTCCGCGGTTACTAACTCAAATAAACTTAAATGTGCCCTTATAAACTTGCTCGTAAGTCTAGATATTAGCTACCTACTTCGCGCTAAGGGCTTTAAAACCAATCTGGGTCATTTTTCAACCATTAACAGAATGCAAGTTCAATTTGTCACGCTCGCCTAATGTAGATATTGATATGTCTTACTCATTACATAAAGTCAAGTCTGTCTTGCGCATGGCATTGTCCTGAAAGATTGTTAAAATTGTATTTTTACATTACTTTATGATTAAGAAAGTGTTTATATATTTTTTTCTTTTTTCTGATTGGCACAACGTCGAACATAAATTAATTATGTAAGTTTTTTTATATATTTGTATGTCAGATTTAGGTTACAATTGGCTGTATTTATATACCAATAATTGGTGTATAGATGCAGTTAATAAATACAGAAACAGGCAGATAAGGCAGCGCAAAGCGGATTTTACTTATTTAGATAGATCTGAATGGGTAAGATCTGTTTTGTAACTGCATTTTCTTCTCCAATGTTTAATGCATGCCGTGGCAGCCTTTAATTAAGGCTACACTATAAAATGTAAAATTCAACATGAGTTCTTAAACATGTATTTTTGGTGTATGCTTTGTTGGTTGTCCTTAAATAAATAAATAAATTATAACTTTTAATACAATTTTGAAACGTCTACTTTGTTTTGTATATTTTTTCTAAAACTGATTGGATTATAAGCGGTGACCGGTCAGTTTACCAAAAAAATATTCATAAATTTTTACTTGACAAGCAACGATTGGCAAAACCATATTTTGTCATTTCATCATTATACAACAAGTTTACCAAATAATTCACTTAACAAAATAATTATCCAATAAACTTTTATTTAATTACGCATTATTTGACAGACAATTCATTATTTTTTCAATTTATCTTTTAAATTGTTCATTTTCCACGTATTTTTTTGGCATTCCGTTGCTCTGGACTTTTCCAAAAAAAAGAGAAAATAAAAGAATTTTTGTTTTCTATAAGCACTAGTGACAGAAATGAATTGCTGCAAAACCAACTCTACGTAGTCTGTTATACCCTACCCCTAGAGTGTAATTTAAGCCCGCGTAGGCGCGGAGGGGCGAAGCGGCCCGCGAGCTGAGGAGCAGGTGGCTTTAAGGCTGCGGTTCCACGAAGGCGGAGCGAGGCTGCGGAGCGGAGAAACGGAGAAATATTAACCAATAGGATTGCATACTGGAGCGGAGCTGAGATTTTATGCGATCCTATTGGTTACGAGTAATATAGGGGTTAAAGTATGAAATTGCCGATTTGTACTGAAAACTTGAAACTCGTGTTTTTCTAAGATATAACATATTTATTTAATCAAAATATTTACCCTCATTATCTATACATTGCTGCCATTTAAACGGAAGTTCATTTATGCCTTTACTATGGAACTCTGAGGATCTAGATTCGACAAACTGTGTGCAAGCATTTTGTACTGCCTCCTGGGAAGATTTTTTTTTATCACGTAGTAAATTGTCCAAATCACGAAAAAAATGGTAGGCCGTTGGAGCAAGGTCTGGCGAGTACGGAGGATGACGTATAGTTTCTAACTGCAGCTCCTGTAGAGTTACAACGGTTTCTCGTGCAGTGTCAGGTCTTGCGTTATCATGGAGCAATAATGGTGAAGATTGATTCACGAGTCGGGGCTGTTTCACTGCTGGTTTCACCATCATTGTTCGAAGTTCGGCACAGTAAACATCTGTTGTCATTGCCTGACCAGATCTGAGAAAGCTATAGTGAATAACACCATGAAGAGACCACCAAACAGTTATACCATTACCTTTTTATTGGTAAGCTTTGCTTTAGGGCACTGTTGCGGCGTTTGAGCTGGGGTCAGCCTTTACATTTTTCGCTTACGATTATTGTATTATATCAAACAATATATTGATTATAGCAATCCACTTTTCGTCACATGTCACAATTCGATCAAATATTCCTTCATTTCCGTACCGATTCAACAAGGCAACACAAGTTTCAACACGCAACTCTTTCTGCAGATCAGTCAGTCATGGGTCACCCATTTTTCATACTTTTTTATCTTATTGATTTGATGCAAATGAGTCAATATTGTAGGTAGGGTAACGTTAAATCATGCCGCTAATTCCTGGGTAGTTTGACTCGGATCGGCTTCTTTCATCTCCTTCAATTCAGCGTTATTCACCGGTCTACCACGTGGTACGTTCTTCAAGTCGAAGTTTTAGCGTTTAAACCAAAAACGCGTTCATTAGCAGTCTCCTCTCCAAATGCAACGTTGATATTGCGAGCCGATTCTGCCTCGTTAGTTTTGCGTCTGAACTCGTATAAAAAAATAGCTCGGTTTTTTTTTTCGAAGTATCCATCTTTACGCCTAAGCTGAATAAAAAACACAATTAAAAGTCGAAAATCGAATATACCACATTTTTAAAAAGAAGAACCTCATAGGTGTCACGTGAAAAAAGTTTCACAAAAAAATCTCACACCGTGAAGATTTTATGTCAATTTGAAGTGTCTATTACTATACAACGGCAATTTCATACTTTAACCCCTATTATTTCTCCGTTTCTCCGCTTCGCAGCCTCGCTCCGCCTCAGTGGAACCGCAGCCTTACGCCCGCCGCTGCTGCCGCCGAAGCTGCGGTGGTGAGCGTTAAAACCTTCTGCGACGATAAGATCGCGTGCGGTCCGCCGGAGCCCCGCAGCGCCAGAGCTGTGACAGAAACCATGCCTGCTGCATGCTGCTTGCTGCATGCTTGCTGCTTGCTTACTGCTTGCTGCTTGCTTAGTGCTTGCTTGCTGCATGGTTGCTGCATGCTTGCTGCTTGCCTGCTGCTTGCTTGCTGCTTGCTTGCTCCATGCTTGCTGCATACTAGCTGCATGCCTGGAGTATGCCCCTCCTCTCTATTGTTGGTGAATTATTTAGGTTAGATGACGTTATAACTGTATTAAGTTTCCTGATATTTACATAGTCATTACAGAATTGTGGTTGAAAATAAATAAATATGAAAATTAGGTCAACTGAACGTTATATAAAAAGAGCATTATACAATTTGGACATTATGTGAAATGAACGTTACATTAAATGTTATTAGAACCAAAGAAGTTTTTAAGAAATGTAACATTAGATCACATGAAATTAGGTTATTTGTTTTTATAGCATATGAAAATTATAACATGTGAAGTAATGTGAACGTTATTTCAAGTGAAAATATACTATCTGTTATTATGCCATATATTACACTCCCCCTAACGTCGGGTGCCCCAAGTCCCGATTATGGGGCAGAGATAATTATTTTGATAGCATGCATTTCACAATTTGACGGTTTCATCTTCGACAGATCTGTATAAAAATAATGCGTCATATTGTAGGCAGTATGTCCAGTTGACAATATTTCGACAGTTTACAATCTGGCTAGACAGATTACAATCTGACGGGTTTTACAATTTGACGCTGACGTGTATCCCATGTAAGCACAGAGCATCTTAAGTGAGAATGAGATGGCATGAGTATCTAGATAATGGTCGATTTAGTAGTAGATTTTTTATTTTGTTGAGTTATTTACAATATTCACTTTTATTTAGATTTTGATTCCTCACCATTATTATTTACACTGATAAAAAAAAAAAAAAACAAAATGGTGCTACCGAGTTGAGTTGTCATAACCAATCAATTGGCATACTTTTTAAGAACTGTCCAAACGCGATTCCTCCATAGATTTTGTATGGCCTGTGACGTCACTAATTTGCGTACTCAATGACAATTATTTAATCGTTCTTTTCTAAATTCCCCATTAAAAATTAATCGGGATTTTAGGCCCAAAATATTGTGTAAGAATTTGTGTCTTGAAATTATTGGCAATGGTGTCAACTAGCCTTATATTGGTCTGCCTCCCCCCCCCCCCCCTACTTTGGTCTGCCTCCCCACGGCCCCGGCTGACCATCAATATTTATATTAATCACTCGTTGTACCTATTTTACCTACTTACGATAACCAGGACTACGTGAGAATATAATCGTAATCTACTTACAAAAGCCATTGCTTGCTTTTTTAATACCTAGGTACCTAAGTACTAGTTGCACTGTTACGTTTGTTGTGTTCTAGTGTCAAAATACATTCATCATTGAGGCTCTCAGACATAAGATCTATAGCTTCACTTTTAACTAGCTACGTAAAGAATGACTGATTTGTTTTGTCTTAATAAGTAAGGTTAAGTATCCCAATTCTTGTACTACATATTTGTCAATTTAACATTCATGTTTAACTTCGGCAAGACAGACACACACAGACAGGTACACAGAAGGTACTACTCGTTTATAGTAAGTAGTAACTACCTAATTAGAATCAAAATATAATAATGTCATGTACATTTTACTCAATTGTAATATTTGCCTAAAAAACCATGGCCGTCTAAAAGCGCGTTGGGTTGACGATGTCGTCTTAAGTGACTTACAGAACAAAGAGGAATGGTAGAAGAAAGGGCAGGCCTGTACCCAACAGTGGGTGATTCCGGGCTTGATCCAATGATGATGAATTTGTTTAAGTCAGAAATTATATTTGAAGTGGGCTCTAGACTTTGTTTTGAAAGCGTTTTTATTATAGGTATTTCGATGGATATAACATATTTGTTTGATGCTAAAACTATTGAGAACTGCGTACCAAGCTACATAGTACATTTTTAATATCTTGCCTTTTTCTACAAAATAATATAGACTAAGCATGTTTGTTGTTGAGCAGTGATTGGGTTATCATAAAATGTCATTGATAGAATAACAAACTAAAACATCGAAATACCACCGCAGTGCTATAAACTTTACAAAGATCGAACGAGATAAGAATTTACAAACAACTACCCTCCTTCTAGATAATATTCTTGATTATTGATGAATCAAAACATATCCGGCTACTGTGTATGTCTAACTAAACATCAATGTCTGAAATTTTGATTACCTACATATAAATTACAAATATTTATATCTTTCTACCTAGTTTTAGTGGAAATTTGTGAAAACGTTGTTATTTTTTTATATGAGGGTAGATTGTTAACCAGCTTCAAAACAAGTTTCCTACCTATGAGTACTTATGTTTGTGCGTATGTAAGAAAAGTAGTATAAATGGTGCAGCTACGATACAGTGAGTCCTTTCCATCGCCGACGGCTAACGACGTGCAAAGTTTAATCATCTGATTTAGTTTTGTGAAGTTTTCTGTTGTTTTTTAACAGATTAATTTTTGAGATGGACTCTGCATCGGTGAGTTTCAATATGGAAGATCAAAAACCTATTTTTACACTTGCTGGTGATCCAAATCCTACATCAACGACCGTGAGTATTCAAGAGGATTCTGCAATTATCACTTCGTGCCCACTTACCCACTTTCTTAAAATAACTAGCAGATTGAACGATCGAATCAAGACATAATATTTGATAATTCATTGAGTGCCTAACCTGCCATAAGCATACGCGATCGAATCGTATGTTATGTTATTTTCACGTACTTATTACTTGAATAAATAAAATATAACACCGTCGCGCTTCAAAAATCAATGCTTTTAACGAGGTAGGCAGCATATTCGGCCCAGTATTATCGAAAGAAGTTATTATTAAACCTGTGATATAAACAGTCTATCAACGAATTTTATGTCGTGTACCATCGATGTCATATCCTTCTATGTATTTTTAGGATAGCTTCCCGTTTCCGGATGCAAGGAACAGTGGCACCCCAGAAGGAGTGCTGTCGTCCATGACTCCAATGATGCACGGTCTCGGAGGCAATGAGTTGATGAACTTGCTGGCACAACAGGAACCCAAAGTTGCTGATTCAGGTAAACCTACTCATACGATTATATTACTAAACTGCGTACCTATCAATCATGAGATTGATCGCACGTCCGTGGTATTTTCATAGTTTGACTGATGATACATCGCCATTTTCGTAGGTACTGGATTACCTTCTTTATCTTTAAATCGTTGGAAGGGTCACACCTGTCACCACACACTGGTCCACTGACCTGGTCCACTTATGAAACATACCATACCTACAGGTTCGCTTATTGCCGCGCGTGATGAGCAGCGTATTTCGGACAAATGCAGTGCGGTATGCTATAATACATAAGTGCCAGTTGTCTGGTGCTAGTTGCTAGATGCTCTGCTCAAATGTTTATTAATGAATTATGTCATGTGTTTTCTCCAGCGCCCTCTGTCGCCGATATGGAGGAGTTGTTAACAAATATGCGCATGAACGCATCTGAAGTGTTCAATGACGATGCCAGCGTCAATAACTATTTTACAGGTAATTTGATCTTTACACTTTGCTAAATATTTTGTCTTCATGAGCAGGTCACCATAAAATGTTTTATTGCAGGCTATAGCAGTCGTTCGGAATCTGGATCATCCAACATTTGGCCTGATAATATGCAAAACTCGAAAAACAACGAAATGATGGACACTTTCGACTTTCTCGTCAAAAGTAAGTACCTATATTGTGTTTTCAATTTTGATGTTACTTTTTCGCTTTAAGAGTTTTATCATTCTTCGTTGTCCTATAGTGGATTGGTAAGAAAACGGAACTGGAATGAAAAATATCCATATCTATTGATTTTCAGAAAAAGAATCGTATTCTCCGAGCACTTTTTAACAATAAACAAAATGTAGGTAGGTACTTATTGTTCTTTTGTTTTTTTTATTAACCGAAGGACAAAATTTCAGGTCTATCATCAGCAAACCACTACGTGTCAATGTTGACTCGGGAGCAGCTATCCGTGCTGCGCTCCATTCGTCCCAGTCTGCTGTACGAGTTCCTGCAAGAAGTCGCTAAAGCCCGCAGCGACCGGCGCATGCGACGCGCTTTACCGAACGTAAGCTAATCTTTTCCAGAAACCAGTAATGAGCAGGTGATGTAATACTTAAGGTATTACCGAGTTCACTGACGGTCTGCCACTTTCACTCTTAATAAATATCTTCAAACTCATAGATATTTATGTACATTTTTTGTTGATTACATGTACTTTGTGTTTATATGTACTTTCAGCCGTGATTGCCCGACTGAAATAACAAAGATATTATTTCTGCAGGAATGTGCATTCTGCAAGAACAATGGAGAGAACGAGGAGTGCTACTCTTCGCACGCTCTAAAGGACTGGCGCGGTAAAGTGCTGTGCCCAGTTTTGCGAGCTTTCCGTTGTCCCCGGTGTGGCGCCACTGGAGACAGGGCCCACACTATCAAGTACTGTCCAGAGGGCGGCGAACAAGGTAGCATGGTTTCATGTCCAAGCTAATTGAGCTTCTTCCACAGGTGATAGTGCAGTTGTACCTACTAACGGTAAAAGCAACTCGCATCAGCACTGCAAGTACGTAGCAATCGATAACGATCGAATCGATACGATTCGATAAATCCGACTTTTCGATTGGTTAAAAACTCATTTTATCGAGAATAACTGTCAGATTTATCGAATCGTATCGAATCGAGTACTACGTACTTGCACTGCAAGTTTGCCAATGGCCTGTTCAAACCAACATTATTTATTGAAACTGTCATCGATGTGTTACTTTACAACTTCTTTTAGTTCCTGTTATACTTGTACTGATCCTTAATGAGCGCTTGAAGATGCATTGCCTCTTATTATAATATCTCACCAACAGGTACCGGCGGCCTGGCTTCTCGTCGGCGCGCGCCGCCATCGACGTCGCTACTGTTCACCCAGCAGGGCGCGCCGCGCTCGCAAGCCGGCACGTCAGCGCCTTCGCCCTCGCCCGTCGCTTCACCGGCAAACCCATCTCTTTCATACTCCTCTCTTTGGTCAAACTTCGGTCTCAACTAAATCATCCGGCGATTGAAATTGTCTTCAAGTGCCCTAGACATTGTTTGATCCTAATTCAGGACTTTGATATGCCGTTTTTGTCTGAAACCATTATTTGCGAATATGGTTTTCTGTTTAAAATATTGCTACTGGTATTTTCTTACAGGAAGACTATATTTTTTTGTCGACTATGTTCGTTCATTTTTCTACTTCGTAAAGTATAAGAGTGAAATGTAAAAGAACACTAGTTCTAAGGAATCACAGTATTATACAATAGCATGCAGGTCCTGCTTTGTTATGAACACCTTGAAAAGTGGTTTCAGATAATTATATTTCTATTGTTTTTTGTTTTGATTCTTCAATTAATTTTTCATTGGTTTTAAAATGTAATGCCTTATGTTATCAAATGGCAATAGTTGAATAAAATTAATAATAATATCTAATAACCATCACAATGTATTAACATCACAAGCTACAATTGAATAGTTTCTAAATTATTATGAATTTATTAGTAATATTGATTCGTTCTATATCAATTCGCATTATTATTATGTACAATGTCATGGTAAAATGTGTAACAACCAATGTCTACCAATGAAAAATGGTTCTTTCTTTTTTTCTATGTATTTGATATTAAATACATCATTTAATTATATTAAACCTTTTGTGCATCACTGAGTATTTTTATTTCTAGTATCAACCGAGACCAAGCAAAGCTGTCAATAAGAACGCATTAATTCCTAAAACATAGATAACCATGATTAAACATTACCCTCTTTTTTATAAAAATAATTATAAATCAAACAAGAACCACTAAAGTAAGAAGACAACCCATCAATAAAATTCGTTTTCCTGTCAAATATTTTATTCAAATACAACTATAATAATAGACGATATACATTAACAGTGTAACAAGAGTATTTTTACGTGGAACAATTCGTTTTCTTACAATAACTATGCTGGTCCGCCGCGCACTTAACTAAATCATGGGGAATTATTAGAAAAGAAACCGGTTGTCATGAAGCGAAAAAGGTTCTTTTAAAAAAGGTGCGTTTCCACCAAAGATAAGCGAGGACGCGTAGCGGGGATGTGTGGGGAACTAACCCATCACATAGGTGTCATTGACACTGGCTTGGCCACCATCAGGGATTTTCACAGGGAATCACAGATTTAATCGTGTCTTGGTTTAGAAGATTTAAAGAGTTCAATTAGTAAGGTATAGTCCAAGAGCTAGAACGAAAGAATTTAAAGAGTTCATTCGATCTGTGATTTGGCGACAAAATATGGAAGAAAACAGATCTTCGCTAGGTGCCCTAGTTTTTGAGATATAAATGTGGCCAAGCTAGGGAGACTCTCCAGATCGGCCACCTATAAACCTCTATATCTTTTGAACCAGTGACCGACAAATTCTGATATTTGGCGACAAATTTCGACAAATTTCGTGGTGTTATCAAAATTAAAATCCCTGATGGTGTCCAAGCCAGTGTCAGTCGCTCATCACATAGCTAGAATAGCTCAAGCTGTCAAAAAAAGAAGCGATATTATTGGTTAGTTTCACACATGTCCTCGCCACGCATCCTTGTTTATCTCTGGTAGAAACGCTGCCTTACAGTCCTTTCACAGATATTTTGATAACTATCAGCAGCAAGCCAACATCAACTTTAATGTAACAACAATAAAGGTTTACTGTAATTTTAACAGCGATGTAAAGTCAGGCGTAAAACAATTGTGAAGGGACTAGTTATTCTTCATTACTGACTTGTAAGTACGCGACAGCCTCGGCTTTTTTAAGTTCAACGCACACATATAAGCATCGTAATGATATTTCCTTGAATCGGGGTCGGCTATAGATATTCGTTCGGAATTCAAACAAACGTCCAGCCAGCGGGCCTCTTTTTTTTAGTGAAGAGTGTTTTACTAACATAATTTTTAGTTTAATTAGTTGTTGTTGTTGTTTGTTTAGTTTTTTTAGTTCTATTATAATATAATAGCATTAGGAGCTTGATACTATGTGCCTTACAACTCCAAAATTTCGACTTTCTGTGAGCTATACTTAAGAAGATATAGGGAATATACGCTCAAAGTCGAAATTTTGAACTTTTAAATGTTACATATTAGTATCTAACTCCGAGCACTATTGGGCTATATGAAAGTATAATAACAGTAAAAATAATCATATGGGGCCCGCTAGCCAGACACTTCATAGAAACGTCATTAATAACTGTCGAGGTACAAAATGTACGTTATTTATTTTCTTTAGGTACAAAATAATGTCTTTATGAAAGCTACCACCAGTTAATAAATCTCATTGGGGCCTGCCAGATAGACACACATCTCAGATGCGCTGAGCTGATGCTTTATTATTAACAGGAGAGCCAAACAAATATGGAAAACAGTTTCGTGGAACACCTGGTTGACACCGACCCCATCAAACGATGTGAAGTTGAAGCTGCAATGCTTAAACGTGTGCGCTAACCTTTAATCGACAAAGTGCCTTCGTAATGGCACTTTCATTTGGTTACATTAGTCACGATTCCGACTCATATTAGTCGATTTTGAACACTTCAGAATCAAACTACAGATAATAGTTACAACGTGTAGAAGATTAAATTCGTTCCAATTTCAAATTCGTACCACGAATCATTCGTATTACATAGAGGGCACCACCCATATAGCTGGTATCTAAAATACGAATAGTTAAAATAGATAATATCGTATTGATAGATATAGACTTAAACTTCCAAAAAAATCTTAATAGGAGTAACATTCTAACAAGCATTAACGTTATAATAGGTATAGGACTTAAAAGTATATCGGTAAATTCATCGAAATAGTAATACGGGAATAACGCTTATAGCAATATTTTAAGAGGTTATTACGACTCGCCTGTTTATAAAGTTTCTGGAAGTTTTTACTAAATATTGTTATGACAAACTAATGCTCACAGCTAACTAGAACATGAAACGTCTAAATTTAAAATATATAGCTAGTGAGAAAGTGCCATTTTATTTTGTTTTCAAAATAGCGGCCACGCTTTAAAACCTGTAATAATTAAATTATCATCACAAACAAGGTTTGTATGAGACAGAATCTCCTAAAGCGTCACATTTCCTTTGAAAATAAAATGAAATGGCGGAAGTTAGGCTGGCCTGGCTTCATACAGAAATCTTCCAACATCTTGTCCTTATAAGAGTATGTTATAATAGGCGAGACGACAAAAAAAAACTAATTAGTCCGTCAGTTAGATTATCAGAAAATATTTGACCCGTGTTTTTTCTTTTGTTACGTAAATCAAAATTGACGAAGATATGACGCTTTTAAAATTCTCAAAACGTCACGCCTAAGTATAATTTTTAGCTAGTTCTGACGTCACGAGCCCCCTGAGACTCCTGAGTTTTGATGCGTTTTATCTTTGTCAATATTCATTGATTTACAAAAACAAAAAATACGTGTTTATTAATTTCCAATACTCTTTACTGACGGACTAAATAGATCTGCAATTTTTTGATACAGTCGTCATGCCTATTTAGTAGGACAGACAAATTTTAATACGATAAGAGATACTTAAGTTGTAAAAAAAAAAACTGGTAGTATTTATAAAAAAAAATGGAAAAGCAATGTTACAAAGGCAAGTTGAGAATATTGCAATAATTTGGCAAGTGATATTTTATTAGGTAGGTACACTAAATTATATATATAAAAAAAACATTAAAACATTATTAGCTAACAATTATAATTTTCGAATGAGATTCATACCTGAGCCGAATCCTTAACAAAAAAAACATTTAAATGCCAACATTTTGGAATGGCTTGTTCGTTTTTTGAATAAAGGAATGTGATTAATCGCACTTTAATTCATACAATACATTGAATCCTTTGGGTGTATAGGCCAGAAAGTTATATAAACCTCTTAATTTCCAACTAACTATAACTCTAACAATATAAAACCAATACTTAAATCTTTGGTTTACTAAAGAAAATCACACCACCCTTTAAATTATGGCCCTTGACATATTTGATGCTTTTGCGCAGAGGCAGGAGGAAATCCAGAAATTTATAATACGTTTTATTTCATTCAACGAGATTCTTAATATATCTCGTTGAATGAAATAAAATAATGATCTTATTAGATCTACGAATACTGTGAGACTATTCCTTGAATGGTTGGTTGACTGAAGTAACAGACAAGTTTAAAATGATTATAAAACATATTAGAAGTTATTTTAAGAGTAGCTTAGAGCGGTTTCAAACTAGCGTATTTTGTAGCATGTATAAGCTCGTACAAGCTTACGCGCGCCACATAACGCGCAAATAGCGCTTATACGTGTTCGCGTGGGCTGTGAGCGAGGTGCGAGTAAACGCGCGTACACGCGCTTCCAAAAACTAGCTTAATCAGAAACCGCTCTTACTTTTTCGGTGAACACAATCTCTGTTATTATTTTTCTCGATACATTTATCTGTATCTCTAATAAAGTAGTACATAATTAAAAGGATAACATTTAAAGCTTACATGTCACTCGCCACCCCCGACTTTCTACGCTATGCATCAATAACATGAATTATTACAATAATATCGATTATTTAGTACACTTCAGCTGAATGTTTTGTCAACAAGAATAGAAGAAATCGCTTGAAGCGCTCGAATCAAGTCTTCGTATGTTGATTATGTAGCCAAGCTACAAGTTCACACGGTGGTCCTGATTTTGCAGTTCAACTGAATTATTGCTATCTTTTTCTTGACGATGAAATAAGACAGAGACGGAGCAACAAATAGACCTTTTAAATTAGGTAGAGCAAAATCCTAGTTCAACCTAATTTTAAAGGTCTAATTTGGTATGGAACTTCCATACTAGTTTCATTGACACTTAACGTGATGTTTCTCATTCTAGCCCTGCTTTTTAGTAAAAGATAGCAATACAAAACTTACTTTAGTTTTCCTATGCGTTCAACAGAACCAGCATCAGTATTATTTTACTCTGACAAACTGAACTTTAGGCACAAAATATTTTGTTTTAATTCATATACATTCAACAATTATCCTACGGTGTATATTTATAAAATTGATTATGTGTGTTTGGCAGCAAAAAGTTTATATTTTAGATTGTTTTTTTTAAGCCTCGTATAAAAATGTATCAGAGATCATTTTGTCGACCCCTGGCCAAAGAAGCACTTTATTGTTTCAATATTATTTATTACGCTTTATATTTTATTCAGTAATGTTTTAAATGCCAATGGCCAGCAATATTAAGTCGAAATTAAACTATCCGAGATTTGGAACAACATTTATTAGAAAAAAGCAACGCTAATATCACTATAATTTTCTCAATATCAAGGTAAAAATACAGGAATTAACGTAAGTATATAAAAAAAAAGATTCGTAACACGTTCGTCAACTTGAACAAGTCCTTACAGCCTTTTAGTGTACTTAGCACAATGATTACTTTTGCGTTATACACGATTATTTTTAGGTCGTTCTGGAACCGAAAGCCATAAACTCGATCATCAAATTCGGAACGATTGGGACTGTTTTTTTTTTTAAATAAGTAACTATAAAAGCAAAAAAAAGGTTAGTTTTTTTTTTTTTTTTCAAAAATTACAATAAAAAAATATAAAAATCACGAAAAATTAAATTTATATCGTTCCGAGTTCGATGATAGAGTTTATGGCTTTCGGTTCCAGAATAACCTCAAATTAACGGTGTATGGTGGGTGATTGTTTACTGTCACAATACATGGGGAAGACAACGAAGTAACAGCAGCTAGGCTTACTCACGATAGTACAGCGTAAATTCACACGTAGCTTAGTGGTAACAAGATACAGATTCCAATGTTTAGAGATGCGCGCCAAGGAATCAAAGGAGATTTCTCTTCGTGGCATTGAACATTGGAATCTGCATCTTGTTACAACTAGCTACGTATGAATTTACGTTGGCTAAACATAAAATGCTCTGCCCTGCCGTTACCGGCGTGCGCTGGCCTTAACGCATATACATAGCTTGCATGTCATTGAGCCATAACAGCTTCTGATAGGTGAATGTTACAATGACATGTCTACTACTTGCATACTGTTGTGTAAGTACATAATAGGCATATGTATTACGGGCTAAACGGCAAAGTTGACGCATTACGAGGCCGAACTTTTTAAATTCGAAGTGTCATTAAGTTCTCCGTCAAAGTAGGGACGCCACAGAAGTCACAATGAATATACCAACATTAGTGTGTCATTAATCTTTAAAAAAATGAAATTACGCTTAGGTTGAGCGGAAGCGTGTTAAAATATCTTAGTGGCAACCTATAATTTCAGAGAAAACTTCTGTGTAACGAGAGTTCGAGTTCGTATCTGGTTGTCTTCCCATCTTCCCATAAGTGACGTAATTTTACACAAACTTGTGGCCCTTGTGGGCCCGTGACCACTGGCGTGACTGACCGAAGTGAAGTGTGATGCGGTCGCTACCACAGCCAACGTCGCCGACCGCCCGGCTCGCTGCGTCATTCACTCGGCTGTTCACCTACACAAGTAATATAAGTATATAGTGTGTATCAGAAAGGTGTGGACATATTTAAAGGTGAGAGATATGAGACCAACATCGTAATTGCGAAAAAATTGTTAGGTGACAATACTTCTTCTTCAACCTTTGTCCACCCAATGGTGAATGTAGGTATCGTCCAAACCTGTCCACGTTTGGCGGTCGTGTATCATGGCTATCCAAAAAAACTAAATAAAATCAATTTCTACTTCAAAATCTTCCTTCTCTTTGTCCCTTGTGGCTTTTAAATGACATTGTCAGGTAGGAGAGCGCTGCTAGTAAACATATGTGAAGTTTTGCAACATTGTGGAAAATCTAATGAAATAACAAGATGGCGTCGTTAGTTCCGACTTGTATAGTCGGAACTAACGACGCCATCTATAAAAAGTACTACAGCGCCATTGAACTACAGCGCCATTATGCCACAAATGAAGAACTAACATCAAACTCCTAAATCTATAAGTAAGTATTACCTTCGTTGTTGTTATGTTTAGCGCGCACGAGTCGCTCGGGATGCGAGTGCGCGAGCTGCGTGTAGTCGCGGAACACTTCGTTGTACGTGTCGTCGTTCGACGACATTTCGCTTTCGCGCATCTCCTCGTTTAACTTGGTCAGCCTTAATCTGCAGCCAAAATAATAATATGTGATTATTTCAAGTGAACTGCTTGTTCTTAGCGGATCTTGTTTCTATTTCCTGTGGTATATATATTTTTTTGTTCTGCTTTCATTTTTTGTTTCGCTTTTAGCGATAAGACTACCTCTTGTAAAATTTGTATCTTATGGTGTACATAATAAAGAGTATTCTATTCATTATTTTATAACAAAGTCATACATACGCCTGTAATTCCTGAAGGGTTTGGCAGAGGCGTACCTAATAGTATACCAGCATTTCACCTGTTGTGTTTAAGTCATCATCTGCCTAGCCTTTTCCCAAGTTTTATTGGGGTCGGCTTCCAGTCTAACCGGATGCAGCTGAATACCAGTATTTTACATAGAGCGACTGCCTATCCGACCTCCACAACCCAGTTAGTACTGGGTAATACGATACCCCTTGGTAAGACTGGATGTCAGACTTTTTTGGGCCACTGACTACCTATAACGACTGTCAAAGATCACAAATGACAGCCGGGACCAACTGCTTAACGTGCTTTCCGAAGCACGGAGGAAATTCGGTATGTTATGAGTGGTCACCCTTCTACAGACCAACCTAGGCAAGCACAGCTTAACCTAAAGATCGACCCGAGCGGCTGTTATTATTTAGCCACGAGCTCCTCCACCTGTTGTGTTTAAGTCCCATGTAAAAAGAGGGCGAGCCAATTGCAAACAGGCACAAATTTAGACTCTATGGTTCCTACTGAGAAATTTCTGATGCAAAAACGCAATAACACTTTGACCGACCTGGGAATGGAAACCAGGACCTCACGCTCAATATTAGCGATTGCGACCACTATACCACGAGGCTATCTAATAAAGTCCTGAAGAAAATTAATATTGTTGCTTAGAGAGTTGTTACTTTTTTTCATTTTATTAGTTCTTAAGGACGAAAGTAGTTTGCTCTTACAGAGTAACAATATCAGCGTTAGCGTTGTTGACGGCGATATCCAGCGGCGTCTGGCCTTCCTTGTCGACTATCGACTGGTCGGCGCGGTACTTGAGTAGCAGACAAACCTGGAAAAGACAGCATTTTAAATTTAAATCTACTTTTAATACGACTCAATCATGTCTTTAAAAAGTTCCTGCTACTGAGAAATTCCTAACGGAATAAAAAAACAAAATCACTTTGCACGTCCCGAGAATGGGGTAGATGACACACCAATCAATTGAGATACTTTTTAAGAGCTGTCAAAACGTGGTTCTCTCATAGGTTTTGTATTGCAAACTGTGACGTCACTGTTTAGTCAACTCAATGACTCAACTATTTATTGATTTCAAAGCAGCTAAAAATCGAATTTGACAATTAATTGAAAATAAATCGGGTTTTCAGGCCCAAAATAAAGTGTTCTTTTAGAGATATTGGTGTCTTGGAATTATTGTTTTATGGTGTCATGATCTACCCTATTGAAATCAAGACAACCATGTACAGCGACTGAGATCTGTCACTATATCAACGAGGCACTCTTCAAAAAAAGCTTTGTTTAGTCTGTAGAGACGCAACAAGATTAACGCTTATGTTGGCTAAGAAGAAATGTTTTTATTTTCATATTGAACACATACAAAAGTTAGAACCAATCTATGGTTCTACTTTATTATGGTTCACCGTGTCGAATTGTAATAGGGAATATGCACGTAATTTTTCTTCACTTAAATCAATAAAATACAGTAATAACAACCCAAGAAATGTATTAAAAGTTAAGTTCAACTACTACTTGTCGCTTAAAAATAATATTAAACTCCTGCAATTTTCTACGACAGTTCAAATGTCCGTAGCTGTCGCGGCCATGATGTGGCGTCATTTACCACAACCTGCCTTGTTTACATCTAATTTTTTGCACTTAATAGAATAATTTTACTAATTGTATGTGCTCTCGTCAAGTAAAAATTGCAATTACAACATTATATTAATAAAATCTAAGTGAAACATTAAGCACTTTCCAAATAAAAGTGTTTTTTTGACGTCACTACGGGCGATATCGAGGACGACGCGTTTTGAGAGTGCGTTCCGTTTCACCAAAAACATGCTACATAAAACAGTAAATTGTAAAATAAGTGATATATTAGCAACTTAAACAAGTCTTCCACAATGTTTTTATGGGCCAATACATGGCATTTTTAATAAATAAAAAGAGTTTTGTATTTCATGCACATTCCCTATGCTAGCAAAACCCAGCAGACGTGACGGGACGCGACATCTAAACACATCAAACAAAATACATTCGATGATGTCTTGGGTCTTGGACCGCAGGTAGTTTACTTACTCGAAGTATTTTTAAAGTTGAAAGTTTTTTTAATTGGGACAAGCCCACCAAACGTCACGCCACGACGTCATTACACTATTATATTATTGTCAGAATCAACAGCCGCCAAAAACGCGAGACAATTAAGCTCGACGAAGTCCCAGAGAAATAATTTAACTGTCTTGATTCCCGCAACGAAATTACAAAACCGCAACGAAACAAACAGTGGGGAAATAACAAAAATAATAATCCGACCAGCTGCCCAGCACCACGGATTAAAATTATCATGAATATTAATTGGACTAAACTGTGAGCTGAAGTGTTGTTTCACAAACGATAGCGGTACCTAATATCGTACCCTGCATGTGCTGTGGACTCGTCTTCGAATTTTGGGCTGAATTAATTTAGATTGCCATCGACACGCTTAGGAGAACTGTGAGCTGTGATAAGTAAAGATTTTTTTATGTTGTATCGTATTTAGACATCTTCTCGACACGTCCATGAGATTCACACAAAAATGTCATGTTACCTGTCCAGTGTGGCCGGCTTCGGTAGCGAGGTGAAGCGGCGTCTTCCCGTCATCGTCCTGCATGTTCAACTTGCTGCCGTTCAGCAGTAAGAACGAGCAAGCCATCACGGAACCCTGCAATGACAAGTATTGTATGAGCTGCGTTACAGTGTTAAGTAAACCTTTCTTGTTAAGCAACTGATAGACTAGCCCCCTCTTTATTTTTACTTCGTTTTGTCCATCCAAAGACATTCTGGAAGAAGAAAGAAAAAAATCTTTGGATGGAGAGAACTTAACTTGTCGTACTGTACTCACACTGAGCACGGCGGCGTGTAGCGGCGTGCGGTTATCTCTCAGACACGCGCACACGTCGGCCCCGGCCGCCAGTGCGCCGCGCATGACGTCACGTTGTGCCAGCTGCAGCACTATAACTTGTCGTACTGTACTCACACTGAGCACGGCGGCGTGTAGCGGCGTGCGGTTATCTCTCAGACACGCGCACACGTCGGCCCCGGCCGCCAGTGCGCCGCGCATGACGTCACGTTGTGCCAGCTGCAGCACTATAACTTGTCGTACTGTACTCACACTGAGCACGGCGGCGTGTAGCGGCGTGCGGTTATCT
Source organism: Xestia sexstrigata (assembly GCA_941918905.2). Lineage (NCBI taxonomy): Eukaryota > Metazoa > Arthropoda > Insecta > Lepidoptera > Noctuidae > Xestia > Xestia sexstrigata. Next base: position 8,806,271 of record OW799214.2, on the reverse strand, counting down.
CTCAGACACGCGCACACGTCGGCCCCGGCCGCCAGTGCGCCGCGCATGACGTCACGTTGTGCCAGCTGCAGCACTATAACTTGTCGTACTGTACTCACACTGAGCACGGCGGCGTGTAGCGGCGTGCGGTTATCTCTCAGACACGCGCACACGTCGGCCCCGGCCGCCAGTGCGCCGCGCATGACGTCACGTTGTGCCAGCTGCAGCACTATAACTTGTCGTACTGTACTCACACTGAGCACGGCGGCGTGTAGCGGCGTGCGGTTATCTCTCAGACACGCGCACACGTCGGCCCCGGCCGCCAGTGCGCCGCGCATGACGTCACGTTGTGCCAGCTGCAGCACTATAACTTGTCGTACTGTACTCACACTGAGCACGGCGGCGTGTAGCGGCGTGCGGTTATCTCTCAGACACGCGCACACGTCGGCCCCGGCCGCCAGTGCGCCGCGCATGACGTCACGTTGTGCCAGCTGCAGCACTATAACTTGTCGTACTGTACTCACACTGAGCACGGCGGCGTGTAGCGGCGTGCGGTTATCTCTCAGACACGCGCACACGTCGGCCCCGGCCGCCAGTGCGCCGCGCATGACGTCACGTTGTGCCAGCTGCAGCACTATAACTTGTCGTACTGTACTCACACTGAGCACGGCGGCGTGTAGCGGCGTGCGGTTATCTCTCAGACACGCGCACACGTCGGCCCCGGCCGCCAGTGCGCCGCGCATGACGTCACGTTGTGCCAGCTGCAGCACTATAACTTGTCGTACTGTACTCACACTGAGCACGGCGGCGTGTAGCGGCGTGCGGTTATCTCTCAGACACGCGCACACGTCGGCCCCGGCCGCCAGTGCGCCGCGCATGACGTCACGTTGTGCCAGCTGCAGCACTATAACTTGTCGTACTGTACTCACACTGAGCACGGCGGCGTGTAGCGGCGTGCGGTTATCTCTCAGACACGCGCACACGTCGGCCCCGGCCGCCAGTGCGCCGCGCATGACGTCACGTTGTGCCAGCTGCAGCACTATAACTTGTCGTACTGTACTCACACTGAGCACGGCGGCGTGTAGCGGCGTGCGGTTATCTCTCAGACACGCGCACACGTCGGCCCCGGCCGCCAGTGCGCCGCGCATGACGTCACGTTGTGCCAGCTGCAGCACTATAACTTGTCGTACTGTACTCACACTGAGCACGGCGGCGTGTAGCGGCGTGCGGTTATCTCTCAGACACGCGCACACGTCGGCCCCGGCCGCCAGTGCGCCGCGCATGACGTCACGTTGTGCCAGCTGCAGCACTATAACTTGTCGTACTGTACTCACACTGAGCACGGCGGCGTGTAGCGGCGTGCGGTTATCTCTCAGACACGCGCACACGTCGGCCCCGGCCGCCAGTGCGCCGCGCATGACGGCCACGTTGTGCGCACGCGCCGCCAGCTGCAGCACCGCGTCAGGGGATAGGCGGGACATGTCTTCTGCCGCTGGACAATACATAGTAATAATATATTAACAATTAAGCATGATTTAGAGTCGAATCACAGTCACACGCACAGATCAGCATTTTTTGCATCTTAGAATTTCAACTAACTACAGTGAGAGGTCTTTTCGCATGTTAAAATGCTTCCATTGCGAATAAATGCAGACTTGCTCACGGAATTCCCGTTCCAACACATGACGCCTTTACATGTCAGAATGAGATAGAGACACTCGAAAATGCTGATGATGCCTTTAAATATTAATTAATAAAAATTGGCGGGTTGTGACCCAAGGACGCATCTAACAGACGCTAAAATCGTGATGCATGTACAAGAAACAAAAAAGAGCCGTCACGGGACGCCTGGCAGATGTGAAACATCGAAATTATTTTGTACAAGTAATATGCTTAAAAAAGTTCAATATAAAATACAAACACTCGAAATAAAATTAAAGAAAATAAAAACAAAATTACTCGATTCACAAAAAGAAAATCCTTATGCTGAGATCGAACTCGAAGTCACGAGATTGTAATCCAGCGCTGTGCCCCGAGACCAGTTGGCTTGTTGTTAACCGTGGCGAATATGTTAATCTTATGCTGCTTCAACAGGTTGGTAATGTTCGGGATTGTTCGGACTGGGTTGACAACTTGACAGTTAGGACGCGTCGTCGCCACGGCATGTGTCGCCACGCCATTTTTTAGTTTACCCACGCCTATAGATGTTTCAAATCAAAAATATCGGTGACATGTATCATCTATCAATACGCTCTCTCTTGCAGAGTGAAGAGGCCTGTGACCCAGCAATAGGAAAATTATATTAACCCATGGGAAATATAAATACTATTCTTCTATATATTTTCTCGCAGTCAATGGTAAAAAGCAGAGTACACAACAGTGAAAAAAAAATTCATCTTGGTTCTTGTATAGCTCGCTCCGCTCAGGATCTATCATGGGGTTTTGGTTTCCGCACTTAATCCTTAAAATGGACCATTGTGCGTGTCCGCTTAGGATTCTGTCCATCTGTCTGTCTATCCGTCTGTATGTCCGTCTGTGTGTCCGACTGTCTGTCCGTCTGTCTGTTCGTCTGTCTGTCTGTGCATCCGTCTGTCTGCCTGTCCGTCTGTTTGTCTGTGTGTCCGTCTGTCTGACTTAATTGACTATTTTTCTCGCACTCAAAGTGAAAAGTACAGTGTAACAAACGGCGCTAAAATCCCATTATAACTCGGTTCCTATTTACTACCTCGCAGCGACAGTGAGTAAATTTAGCACTTCAACATTTTTCAGATACGACCATTTTTATTATTTCTCTATAAATAAATTCTAAAAAACCCCAAATTTAGTTCTTTCATAAAATAAACAAACACTCAAATAAAACGAAATTAATAAATAAAATAAGTACATTCATCTCAAAAAAAAAAAAAACACTTTTTCACTTTTTTTTTGTATTGACCTAATTTTGCCGGTGTGTGTAAATGTAAACTTTTTATTGCTATGCATCTACATCATATGCAAAATAAATAAATAAATAATAAATATCGCTGAACATTACACACAGCGCCATCTAGTGCCACACTAAGCAACGAGGCTTGTGTCGTGGACACCAGATAGTTGATATACTACATAGGTACTTTTTGTTTTTGTTTGTTTGTTTGTAAATACATACTTATTATACATTTTACTTTTGATTTTGAGGCAGAGCTAGTAGTAAAACGAACCTAATTCTTCGCTGTCCTCTCCCTCCGTCGAGTCGTGGTCGGAAGGTAAGCTGAGATCGACGCCGCGGTCGCTGGCCAGCTCAGTACCGATCAGTAGCACAGGACTGCCCTCCGATTTGCTTGAACTTTCTGACACTGAAACAATACAATTTTGTAAGCAAATATCCGAAAGGTACTGATCAAAGTAATCAATCCGCATTAGTGTTATGGAAAACTCAAGAATGGATACAAACACAACATCATGCCAATTACCTCCGAAGGTTTAGGCAGAAGTGTATTTATAGTGAAACCCCCATTTCCCAAAGTATGTTTAAATCCCATGTAATAGGGGGCAAGCCTATAACTATCAATCCAGACTCCGGGCTGCTATTGAGAAATTCCTGATGGAAAAACACCAATATCACTTTGACCGACCTAGCAGTAGTGCTTGCAACCACTAAACCAACGAGGTAGTCAATTGACACAAGAATACGAAAAATGTTTAACTCTTTCGATATTTACCGCTGGTATTACTGTTGGCATCACTTTTTTCGTCAACGATGGTTTCTGGCACCGAGGGCGTAGCTCGGACCCTGAAATGGAAATTAATATCAGTTTTATACATTCATCCATTAACTGACGCCTTTTTCAGAAGGGGAATGCAGATATAACAGAACGCCATCTGTGTTTCACAATCCTTATCATACTTTTTTTGCTTTGTCCACGTTTATGACCTTGATGCAAACGAACTTTGTGACCTCATTGGTGGACCAATGAGGTCAGTTCATGTCTTTCTAGGGCTTTTCTCTTCCCGGCGTTTGCAATCAGATCTGCCTTGTGTATCTACTAAGTTTCGTTACTATAAGAACTATTATATAACAGAAAAGTAATGAACAATGGAGACATTTGTCACCTTACGCCTATGTGAATGTATCAAAATGTCCAAGCCACATATTTTGACTAAGGTGTAGAGTTTGTGAAGTTAGACCTTGTAGAGTTAGGGCGTGTAGAGTTAGAAGCTTGGCTCTACATGAGATCTGATAACTTTTTGACAGTGCGAGTCATATGGTCTCGTCTAGGCAACATTTTACATGAAAATGTTTTTGGTGGGATGAGTATTTTACTTAGAGCGACTCCGCAACCCAGTAACTAGGTAATACTGGCTTCTGACTACCCGTAACAACGGTCAGATTCCCTTCTGTGCCTCGTATGTCGCCTTAGTATGTAATGGATGGTCACCCATCCACGGCCGATCTCGGCAAGTGTTGCTTAACCTTGAAGATCTACCCGTGCAGCTGCTGTTACTTAGCAATGAGTTCCTACATAGCGTGATATGGACACCAACGCGAAAACGACACAACGACATTTTTCATCAGTACTTAAAAAAAAATCAGCTGTTCCGTACATTTTGCTGTGTAGCTATTGCACTTTTGTAGGAAACAGCCATTGAGCTATTACTACTACGTATAGAGAAGACAGCGCGAATGGAACCAGGAGATTTAATTTCAAATTACCCATGAAAAACCCTGTATATTAACATTTTTTTTTTTTTTAATTTGTTTTTAATATTACAATCTAGCCTAATAAGGCTAATAAGCAATTTTAATCTAACTTAATTTGCTAAAAGTATAATTATATCTAAGAGCACGTCCATTGCGTTTACTTAGAGTCTATTAAGGCGAAGTCACTTTGTTCTTGTGTCCATATAAATAGCTAGGTACTATATTACACTCGCGGTAAAGTCACAATTATATTACACTACACTAACTCAAAAGGCTTGGTCTTTTGGAGCCTTCTCACTATGTTCGTGTTATCGAGGAGCTGGATGGCCTCGGCATTAACATGATGATGAAGCCGATGTTCATGAGCTTCTGTATATTTTTGGATTATATTGTTTACGAACTCTATATTCAGGTCCCGATGGATGTCGTCAATTCTTATATACCAAGGCGCATTCACGATGTTCTTGAGTACTTTGTTCTGGAATTTTTGTATAATTTCTATATTGCTTTCTTTGGCGCAACCCCATAGTTGTATACCGTAGGTCCATACTGGCATAAGGACTGATTTGTAGAGCAGGATTTTGTTAGGAACTGACAACGCGGAATGCCTTCCTAGTAGCCAGTTCATGCTTCTGTAGCGAATTTCTAATTCTTCTCGTTTCTTTTTGACATGGGCTTTCCAGCGAAGCTTTGCGTCTAAGGTCATACCAAGATATTTGGCAGTATTTTCGTAAGGTACAATTTTGTTGTTTATGTACACTGGGTTGTGCTCTGGTTTCTTGTTAGTGAAGTCAATGTGAATGGATTTTGTTTCATTCAACTTGATTTTCCACTTTTTGGTCCAATCATAAAATTGATTTATCGCTGTTTGTACTTTTACCACAGCTTCCTTGTGACTAGATGCTGTGGACATTATTGCGGTATCATCAGCAAAAGTGGCAACAGTTGCATTTTCTAGTTCTGGTATATCACATGTGTACAATAGGTACAGGACCGGGCCTAGAACACTTCCTTGTGGTACACCAGCTTTTATTTCTTTTAGTTCAGAATAGGCATTTTCTTGCCTTACTCTAAAGACTCTACCAGTTATATATGATTCTAATATATCTGCGAACTGTTTTGGCAACATAGTTTTTAGTTTATAAATCAATCCCTTGTGCCAAACTTTGTCGAAAGCCTGGGCTACATCTAAAATACAGTAGTACATACTTTCCTATCTTCAAGAGCTTCTTCAATTACTGTTGTAATTCTATGCACCTGATCTATCGTTGAATGTTTTTCTCTGAATCCAAATTGATAGTCTGGTATAATGTTACTATTTTCTATAATAGGTTTCAGTCGTTTTAAAAGAAGTTTTTCAAAAAGCTTTGACATCACTGGCAGCAAGGAAATAGGCCTGTATGATGATGCATCTTGAGGTGGTTTCCCCGATTTGGGGATCATGATCACTTCTGCAACCTTCCATAGGTCTGGAACATGCTTTAGTCTGAAAGAAGCATTGACTATCTTAGTAAGTTTTACCAGGGCTTTTCTTGGCAGATTCTTTAGGATTTCCCCTGTGATAAGGTCATAACCAGGGGATTTTTTGGGCTGATGTGATCTCTGATTTCTTTAGATACTTCTTTTGGCGTTACCAGTTTTATCTCTTGGTCTACCTGTTGTAGTTGTTCCCAGTGGAAATCTTGGTCAGCGCTCTCGGTTTGTGTAAAAGTGTCCTCTAAGTGTTGGGCAAACCTTGATGCTTTTTGTTCGTTACTTATTGCCCATTGTCCATTTAGTTCTTTTATTGGCGGTATGTGAGCAATAGGTTGTTTTTGGTTCCTTGTGGCTTTCCATAGTGAATAATCAGTCGATCGATCATTAGTCAGTTGAAGAAGATGCCTAGTTAAATTTTCGTCCCGAACTTTTTTAATTGCCTTCCTAATTTGTTTAGTTATTCTATTTAACAGTGTCTTATCTTGGGGAAACCTGTTTCGCTGCCACTTTTTTCTCAAGGTTCTCTTTTCCCTGATCAGATCTGTTATTTCTTTTGGATAAGTATTAGCCTTAACAGTTCTTTTTTTCTCGGGTGTATTAGCCCATGCAGTCTGTTGGACATCTACAATAAATTTGCGTAATTCTAAATTAAGTTGGTGATTATCTTTTATAAATATATTTAAGTCTATTTTATTTTCTAAGTCTATTTTAAAGGATTCCCAGTCTGTGAACTTGTTCACGAGAAACGGATTGCCTTCTCTCTGTTTGACATGATCACTAGTATATAAGATTATTGGTGAGTGATCAGAGTTCATATTAAATCCTTCTTCGGCACTTATAAAGTCAGAGGATAGTCCTTTATATATAAAAAAGTCAATTAAGTCTGGAATTTTTCTTAAGTCTGTTGGCCAATATGTCGGTTTTCCAGTTGATAGAACCTCTGATTTGGTTGCTTGTATGGCACTTAGTAGCTCTCTGCCTTTTGTTGTAGTTAGTCTGGAGCCCCAATAGGTATTCTTGGCATTAAAGTCTCCACCTAATATAAATCTATTTCCAAGTAGCGCTAAGATTGTCTTGTATTGGTCTTTTTTTAGTGCGTATTTTGGGGGGATGTATATAGCTGCTATAGTAACCGAGTCGTATCTTTTCATTTTAATAGTTACACCGATCACTTGCATTTCCTGATCTTCACATTTGGTCTGTTCATAATGATGTATGTTTTCTCTTATTATGACGGCGCTGCCTCCTCTCGCGGCGTTATCAGGATGCAGGGCATGATATATCTTGTAGCCTTGAAATTTTACAAATGATTGTCGTGTAAAGTGTGATTCTGAAATTAAACATATGTCTATGTTTTCTGTATCTAGGACTACTTGTAACTCATGTTGATGTTGCAGCAGTCCATTAGCATTCCAAGCCATGATCTTGAGGTTATTAATCATTTTCGCAGATTAATAGGAGCTTTTTTGGCACTTATTTCTAATTTTTTAAGCCGTTCATCAAATGTTGACAATAGACTTAAAATTTGGTCGAGTTTTTATTCCGAACTTGTCTCCATATTGTTTTTGACTACTTGAGAGTACGAGAACGGCTTGGGTGGTTGGTGGGTCATTTCCTTTTTTTCATGAGCTTCTTTGGTAGCTGATGGTTCGGTATGCTTATTTGGTTGGTATGCAATTTGCTTTTTAGTGTATTTACTTTTTAATACTTGCATCTCCTTTGCTACTATACACCCTCTATAGTTAGCTGGATGTGGCTCACCACAGTGGACACATTTTGGTTTATCTTGTGCCGGTTTCACACAGTCTCTTGTGAGGTGTTTGCCCGTGCACTTGACGCACCTTGGTTCTTTCGAACAGTACTTCTGGGTGTGACCATAGCCTTGGCATCTTTTGCACTGAGGAACTAGCTTAGATGCTCTAAGTGGGTGGATTTCAACTTTGCACCCTAGAATATTGGTGATTCCATGAACTTTGTTTATATCTTCATCTTTTTCAAATGTCAACATAAACATGTTGAGTGGTTCTTTTTTCTTCCAACTCAATTTGCTTACAGCATTTTCAATTTTGTAGCCCTTGTTTTTCAGGTACTCTACAATTCTTTCTGGCTGGCATGTATGATGCAGCTTTTTGGCCATCACTCGTATCGGTCTGGTTTGTTTGTTCTCATACGTGTGCCAGAGTGAATTATTTGAAGTTAGTAGCTTCGTAATCTCCCTGTAGGCATCTTCATTGGTTGCATTTACTTTGACGCTATCCCCGTTCATCATTTTTATGGTGAACGTGTCGCCTTGAGTACTGGCTATTGAGTCATAGAATGACTGGTAATCTTTAACACCCTGCACATTTATTGGGGGTGGCTTTGGTACTTTTTTGGGATTTATGTTCCCTTGTTCTTTATTGGCATTGTTTTGGGAGGGGGGAGTCAGCGTACGGTTCAGTTTCCGTTTTTTTCTTTTATTTTCTATCCTAATCCACTCCGTTTCTCTGGCTAGTTCCTCCTCATCCGTCTCATATTCGATAGGTTTGGATGAACTTTCTTTGTTAGCCTTTTCAGTGGCCTTATATTACGCGGCCGGTCCTTCACCCACAGCAGTGACACGTATATTAACATGTAGTTACCTGCGCCTGGCTCTGCGCACGGACCAGCGCCGGCCGGTGCGCAGCGGGCTGTCGGTGGTAGTGAGCGCGCCGCTGCTGCCCACGAGGTCCTTCACCCACAGCAGTGACACGTATATTAACATGTAGTTACCTGCGCCTGGCTCTGCGCACGGACCAGCGCCGGCCGGTGCGCAGCGGGCTGTCGGTGGTAGTGAGCGCGCCGCTGCTGCCCACGAGGTCCTTCACCCACAGCAGTGACACGTATATTAACATGTAGTTACCTGCGCCTGGCTCTGCGCACGGACCAGCGCCGGCCGGTGCGCAGCGGGCTGTCGGTGGTAGTGAGCGCGCCGCTGCTGCCCACGAGGTCCTTCACCCACAGCAGTGACACGTATATTAACATGTAGTTACCTGCGCCTGGCTCTGCGCACGGACCAGCGCCGGCCGGTGCGCAGCGGGCTGTCGGTGGTAGTGAGCGCGCCGCTGCTGCCCACGAGGTCCTTCACCCACAGCAGTGACACGTATATTAACATGTAGTTACCTGCGCCTGGCTCTGCGCACGGACCAGCGCCGGCCGGTGCGCAGCGGGCTGTCGGTGGTAGTGAGCGCGCCGCTGCTGCCCACGAGGTCCTTCACCCACAGCAGTGACACGTATATTAACATGTAGTTACCTGCGCCTGGCTCTGCGCACGGACCAGCGCCGGCCGGTGCGCAGCGGGCTGTCGGTGGTAGTGAGCGCGCCGCTGCTGCCCACGAGGTCCTTCACCCACAGCAGTGACACGTATATTAACATGTAGTTACCTGCGCCTGGCTCTGCGCACGGACCAGCGCCGGCCGGTGCGCAGCGGGCTGTCGGTGGTAGTGAGCGCGCCGCTGCTGCCCACGAGGTCCTTCACCCACAGCAGTGACACGTATATTAACATGTAGTTACCTGCGCCTGGCTCTGCGCACGGACCAGCGCCGGCCGGTGCGCAGCGGGCTGTCGGTGGTAGTGAGCGCGCCGCTGCTGCCCACGAGGTCCTTCACCCACAGCAGTGACACGTATTTAGAGCGGATCCACGGCTCGCGTACGTTTCTGTTGGGAATACGTTTATTGTTAGAGAGTAAACTTGTAGTATAAGAGGCAGATAAGAGAGCACCTACAGTTCTTATACAATGACCACTCTGTTAAAATTACAGTGATCGTTGTTTTCATTACAAAAAAAACCCGACTGCGTAAAAATTACTAATAACTTTAAATAAAAACTGAAAAGATAAAAACAATTTCAGGAAACAGGATTTATTGACTGCAACTGTCGGGACCCATATCGGATGAAATGATTTTAGTCTAGATTATTTAATGGGTCCCGATTGTTGCAGTCAATATGTCCTGTTTCCTGAACTTGTTTTTTTTACTTTTCAGTTTTCAGAGCGTGCCAAATATTTGAATTTGTCGATAAAAATCCGCCATTTTTTTATTTATTTTGATATACCCAGTGTCACTTTCACAGTAAATACGAATCTAACGACACCTCTCAAGCTAAAATCCATCGAGCCGTTCAGGCCACAGAGCGTCCCAAACAATTATACATACATACTCTCGAAAAACATAACCCTCCTTCTAGCGCAGTCGGGTTAAAAACTGGCCAAGTGCGAGTCGGACTCGCACACGGTTCCGTACCATCGTAGTAAAGGAAGGAGCCCCCTTTAATTTACTTATTTTTATTATTTGTTGTTAAAGCGGTTACAGAAACACATATTCTGTGAAAATTTCAAATGTCTACCTATTACGGATCATGAGATACAGCTCGCTGACAGACGGAAGGATGAACGGACGAACGGACAGCGGAGCCGTGGGTCGCTCTTCGGGTACGGAACCCTAATAAGGATATTGCTGTCGAGTGTTACAAAGCTGTGAAGGGGAATATACCTTCCTCATTTTGTTTTTGAGAGACCGACTTTTAGCCTTCAAAAATGCGTGTAACTGGATCGCTTGAGGTTTTTACGATGAAACAAACGATATTATAAGAAAGTTTTTAAACAAAATCTTACGTTTCACAGTCGGGGGTAGCCCTTGGGATGGTAGTTCCTTCAGTGTTGGCTTCATAGATTAAATTCACTATTTTATTGCCCAGTTCTGCCATAACCTGAAGAATAAAAAAAAAACACTAAAATGGCTTAATGTTTAATGAATATAATATTAATGAAAATAAGTTTTTTTTTTCAAATTTCAAATTTATTTATTTTCTCCCACAAATATTTCGATGTACACAGAATGAGATTCAAAAACATTTTGAAGATGGGAGACAGGAGCCCATACTAAGTAAAAACCTGTGCTACGGGTCTCCTGGTGTCCTTATCTCAATTACTATTAAGTTAGAACCGAGTCATAAAAATACCAGCCTATTACTGTTCCAGGGCAATGACTACTTCTCATACAGAGAAAGCATGAACTTTGATCACCACAATTGCTCAAGGCGAATTGGTAACAGGGAATATGCAAGAAATTCAAAACTTTTTTTATTCCTTAAAAATGCTTTGTATTGGCCCATATAAACACTGTGGTACACTTGTTTAACTTTCTAATTCAACACTTATTTTACAATTTAATATTTTATGTAGCGTGTTTTCAAACGCAAAACGCATCGTCGCCGGTAGTGACGTCAAGCGCTTTGTGTCAAAGAATTTTGTCTTTGAAAACTACTTACAAGTTTCACAAAGATGTTATTATAATATTGTTATTGCAATGTTTGCTTGAATAAAGCACATACATTTAGTAAAATTATTATACTATAGGTAAAAAATAAGATATAAACAAGGCAGATAGAGGGAAATGACGTCAACCGCTTTGACAGGAATGGCCGCGATAGTCACGGACGTTTGAACTGTCGTAGAAAATTGTAGCAGTTTTTTTTTTTTTTGAGCTACAATCAGTCGTTGAACTTAACTTTTAATTATATTCTTGGGTTGCTAATACTGTACTTTATTGATTTAAGTGAAGAAAAAAATACATGCATATTCCGTATAGCAGACTAATAATGATTACAACTCCAGGTTTTCTCACGATTCCTTTCGATGTCATTGATGTCAAAGAAAAACTTAAAGTGCAATCAAAGGTACATACAACATAATGTATAAAGTCACATTGGTTCCTATTAAGCCGGATTTCAACCTACCACTTCAACCGATGAAAGACGAGGCTTTAATGGCGCCTGTCATCAAGATATTTATGTGAAACGGCCTAACAAATCGACTGGAAATTCTTTAAAATTAAATACCTTTATTATTTCAGGTTCCCAGTCATCCAAGGTAAGAGATCTTACTTTACTAACGTGAACGCCTAGCGAGCGATGTATGCCAGAACATTCTAGAACAGACGGTAACACACATAACATTATTTAGAAGAACAATACCTATATTTTCTGTTTTAATAATTAAAACAGCCAGAAAAACAATCTCATTATAAAAATTTGTTTTTAAAAGATGTGGAAATAAACAATAAATATTTCTGGACATTAGACACAGCGCCATCTAGTGCCACACTAAGCAACGAGGCTTGTGTCATGGACGCCAGATAGTTGTTAAACTACATAGATACTTTTTGCTAATATATACTTATTATACATAAAGGGTGTAAAACACCTCTTAACGAAGCCGAAAGGCACTTGTTCTCCGCGTCATTGCGATAATTTTTTTGTTCTACACCATACCTGGGAACCTTCTAGTTACGGAGATATTGAGGGTCAAAATTCCAACTTTTTGAAAAGTTTTTTTTTTTAATACAAGTTTTTATTGTAAGATTTTTACTTTAAACACCTCCACGACCCCCGTACTATTCAATCCATCCATCAGCACAATGTTTTGAGTGCGTTACATTGAGTTCTACCACAATACATGATTTTTCACCCCAAAAAAGAAAGTCGCTTCCCAGCAATAATTTTTGCGTAAACTTACTTAGTTTGATGTACAGAATGCTTGGTTAACGACTTCGTGATGAGGTCTTTTACACCTTGTATAAACATCCATGACTCGGAAACAAATGTCCATGCTCATCACACAAACATTTGCTCCTACCGGGATTCGAACCCGGGACCCTAAGAACGTAAGGCAGCCGCTGCGCCATTCGGGTCGTCAAATGGTGATGATGTATTGTTTATTTTTGCCCGACTACGGTCAGACTAGTGAAGCAAAGAGGACGCGTGCAATTGACCAATCACAGGCAAGACGAGGGACGCTATGTCAACCAATTTGGCTACAGTTGGTGCCAGTTGAGATAAGGGTCATTGCCATTTCCCTAATATCTCTTCGTACGAACCAAAACAAATAAACCATGTATCGTTTTTCATTGCTAAAAATGTTGAAGATCGATAGATGACGATTCCAGACTTGAACAGGCTTATTTTTGGTTTTCAAAGTTTAGAAGTTTAATAAATGTAGGTGGCAATGACCTCTATTCTCACCTTAACTGGCACCAACTATAGTGATTGGTCGATTCCCGCAAGTCTCTTCTCTGCTAGTCGCCTCATTGGTGTCGGCATTAAGGTGGATGCTCAAGGGTAGCCCGCCAAATTCAAATTTTCTTACGTTTTTTGGAATTTGCAGGCCAGTACTAGGTTGTATGTTGATTAAAATAATGTTCGTGACTGTAAGACGTATGTAGTTACAGAATCATAATCATCAATACAACCCTCGAACTCCATCAAGGTCGAGAGATGACTTTGACCTTAAAAAAGTCGTTCATAAAGGTCGAGGAATGACTTTGACCTTGAAAAACTTTCACCTTAAGTACAAACCTATACAGAGTGTGATGCCAAGATTGATGCTAGCCCAGCGAGGGTTTGGGCTGCCACAGTCACAGCAGTAGTTGTTGCCGGGAATGCTCAGGAGTTGTTCCCATATCCTGGAAATATTGTTAATATTAAAGAAAAAGTTTTCTTTTTATATAGGTAAGTTAGCAAACTGTCTAATGCGTTTCAGAGGAGCAACTCCTGTATTTTAAGGAAGCTGATACATTTTCGACGCGCTCAAATTACGATATCCGAGTCGCAACACTACAATTTAACGCGTACGCACACATTAAAATTAACTTCGCTGAACTTTAAATTACTTCACTAATCCTGGTACAGACGTTAAATCAAGCTACCCAAAACTGTCAAATATTCCCAACCGAACTTGTACCTAAAGCTTTAACAATAAAGTTTAAAATCTATTTAAAAATAATGATGTGCTGCTTCAATATTTTATTCTTTTACACATTTCAGGGGTGCTATTTTGACGCATGGCTGTGCGGAATCAGGTAGACCCGAATTTGTATGTCGTAGCCCTCACAGACCCTGCTTTATTGCGAAACGGATGCCGTCATTTTTGTGCCTACATGTACCTGATCTTCCGCATGCCCCTGACGTTGGTGACGCTGTGCCTGTTCTCCGAGGGCCTGTCATCTGGCACCAGTATGAGCTGAGTGTCAGGGTTCTCCCGACTCTGACCCTGCTGGATGGCGGAACGGATGCCGTTCTGAAGCGCCGTGATCCAACAGGTGAGCATCTCTTCCGAGTCCGCTTGGAGCATGTGACTCCTGTGGATAAAGTTAATTTCATAGAATTAAATTGTCTTCAGAATCAGAGACAAGTATCAAGATTTGAATAAAAACTATGGAAAAGTTCAAATTCCATTAATTTGACGTTTACTATAAATGCTCATTTAAAAACCAACTTAGAATACTTAAGTGTAAATTAAATAATTGAATAAAAACACACATTGAGGAATAGCCGCGTCCACAACCTGGGGAAGGTCGTGTGTGTTGGACTTCTTTGCTGGCCTTTAGGGAAACAAACCTATGGAGTCATAGAAGGAGGAACTGTCCTAAAATGCAAAAAAAAAAAACTACCTCCACCGTCCACGTGTTGCGAAACCGATGAGTCTACTGTGTAGGAGTAGACAGTGTGTCAAGTTTCTTTCTTTTTACTTTTTTAATGACTAACATTAGTTACAAGGAACATTTTTGTTAGTAACAATATTCTCTTGCCTATGGACTTTTTTGTCTGAAATATATATTTTTTAAGTTTTTTATAAGTACTACAATTACTTCGTCCCGCCATTTTCCACGAGGACAAAGGACAAAACCAACGCCCCGTGGTCCTCCTAAGCCCTGGATAGAAACAACTGGAAGTCATGGGGAGAGGCTTTTGCCCAGCAGTGGGATGACGCAGTCTAACAGTATCAGTAGTAGTAGTACACTTACTTCGATGGTGACAATACTTCAAAGCAGTACCGCCTCTCGCCGTCAAGCACTGGCTTCACAGTACACAGTCTCAAGTCTTCCTCCATTACAGTGACGTTTAGTTCGCCTGTCCTTTTTCTAAAATAAAAAAAAAGCTGGTCAATAACCTCAGAAATGATACCGATGATTTTAATAGTGTTCTGACTCTGAGGGAATGGATAAAATGACATTGAATCAGTGAAAATCACCTTATTGCCTAGCCTTTTCACAACTATGTTGGAGTCGGCTTCCAGTCTAACCGGATGCAGCTGAATACCAGTATTTTACATGGGGCGACTGCCTATCTGACCTGCACAACCCAGTTAGTACTAGGTAATATGGTTGTCAGACTTTTTCGGCCACTACCTGTAACGACTGTCAAAGATCACAAATGACAGCCGGGACCAACAGCTTAACGTGCTTTCCGAGGCACGGAGGAAACTCGGTATGTAATGGGTGGTCACCCATCCACAGACCAACTTAGGCAAGCGCGGCTTAACCTAAAGATCGACCCGAGCGGCTGTTATTATTTAGCCACGAGCTCCCCTAGCTATTGAATCAGTGAAAAGGATACTGGAAAAGTAAAAAAATGTTCAATACAGTTTTAGATTTTTCTATCACAAAACTGTTATGTCAAATAAGAAATATGAAAAGCTTTGAAACATAAATATTGCCTCTTCATCATCATAATTCTACTGCCCTTATCCGAATTTATTTGTGGTCGGCACATCATGTCTTCTTCTTCCATACTTCTCTTTTACTCGTCATCTAAATAAAATTATAAATATAGCGAACTGTAGTAAAATTGAGTGTAAAACTAAAATTATCAAATGGTTGTTAAAGTTTAACTATACGGAAACAGAAAAATTACTTGAGGTAGCCAAGTAGGCAGGCTTGGTAGTCCATACTTGCGTACACATACTTGTAGGTAAGATTATAGTCACATTATTGTATTTATTCCCCATGTATAAATAAATACATATAAATATTTGTATATATATATATATATATATATATATATTCATAAAATACTAATTTTGCAATAAATATCTATACATACTTAAATATTATACACACACAACACACACACACACATACACACCGTCACCAATTTTCGTACTATTTTCACGTTGACAACCACTATTATGATGTGATGGGGGGCCTGGAGTTCTAAAATACAGGCCTAGGCTTAGTTTAGACTCCAGATCTTCCACAAATTACAACTTTCTGCCAAACTACGTGTCAACCTATACTATAACAATGTAACTTGTGGAGATGAATAAACGTTTTTATTATTTATTATTATTATTTTATTATTTATCTCAACAGACACCTGCTTTCTTGCCATAACATCCTTAACACAGTCCATCCATCGTTTCTTTGGTCTTCCTCTACTCATATACCCATCCACATTCATACTCAAAACTATCCTCACAACATTTGCCTCATTCCTTCGCATCACATGCCCATACCAAGCCAACCGATTACCATTATCTATGGCATCTTGACGGTTTTTTTAAATTCAGAAGTTGGTGAAAACTCAAGTTGAAGTTATAGCATTACGAGTGAGTTACAAGACCAAAATTCTCAGTAGGTACACTAGGCCAGACGACAAAAAAAACTAATTAGTCCGTCAGTTAGATTATCAAAAAATAATTGACCTGTGTTTTTTCTTTTGTTACGTAAACCAAAATTGACGAAGATATGACGCTTTTAAAATTCTCAATACGTCACGCCCAGGTATAGTTTTTAGCTAGTTCTGACGTCACGAGCCCCCACTCCCGAGTTTTGATGCGTTTTATCTTTGTCAACTTTCATTGATTCACAAAAAAAAAAATTCGTGTCCATTAATTTCCAATACTCTGACGGACTAAATAGATTTGCAATTTTTTGATACTGTCGTCATGCCTATTCTATTAGATAACAGGAGGTTACAACTAACTTCCTAAACGCTCGAAACCGACGGTATGATTAGAAATGACAACTAAGATAGATAATTTCCTTAATTAATTTACTAGTAACACACAAACATACATTTGTATAATGGATTCATTAAAATATATGACCAGTCGGAAGTTACATCATGGACACGTAACTTGGATTCAAGAGGCCTATAATAATCCGTCACGGTATTTTCGGAAAAACTAAATCAATTGAGCAAATTGTTTTCCAATCCAATCGTCCAATCGTATCTATAGGATCTAATTGAACAAATAAACAATAGATAAAGAAGTAGACCGATTAACAACGTAATATGACGTCACTGGTCTACATAACAAACCTCCCATCCGAAACCGCAATGTCTACTAACCATACTTTGTACCTATTAGGGGACATGATTATTCCGTCTTCACATAGTTATACATTTTATAATTGGTGTATTCGGAATATTGTTCAACATTTTAAAAGTGCAAGTTTCTTGTCCTTTCTTCTTCTACGTAACGACCTTTGCGACAGTCGCAAAGGTCGTTAATAATTAATGTTCTTATAGGTTAAAAAGTAAAGCACCCTAATAATGTGATACTAACATCATATCAACGTCGAATCAACTGAATTACAAGTAGATAAGTCACAAGTATTTCCTTGTGAATTTTGAAAAGTGTCTCAAAAGTGTTTTCAAAAGTGCCTCTGCCTTATTGAAATAAATGGTTAAACCATTTGAGGAGCTCGTGGCTAAGTAATAACAGCCGCTCGGGTCGATCTTTAGTTTAAGCCGTGCTTACCTAGGTTGGTCTGTGGATGGGTGACCACCCATTACATACCGAGTTTCCTCTGTGCCTCGGAAAGCACGTTAAGCCGTGTCCCGGCTGTCATTTCTAGATCTTTGACAGTTGTTACAGGTAGTCAGTGGCCCAACAAGTCTGACAACCAGTCTTACCAAGGGGTATCGTATTACCCAGTACTAAGTGGGTTTTGGAGGTCAGATAGGCTGTCGCTCTATGTAAAATACAAGTATTCAGCTGCATCCGGTTAGACTGGACGCCGACCCCAACATAGTTGGGAAAAGGCTAGGCAGATAATGATGACTTTGACTTTGAAATCGAAAATCGAGAACTCACCTATACACGAGACGATTGTCGTATAAATAGAACCATCTCCTATTCCACGTCTTGAAGGCATTCGAAGTTCTTTTGAACAGATACCCTTGCATCCGAGGCATGTTTTTAAGGCACGGAGTACTCAACAACCCATCTTTGCAGTCGCCTTCAGCTTGGCTCGACTTACAACTCGGGAGCACCGTATCTTTGCTATTTACAATCGTATGGCGGTTCTCCATCTCTTTGTCGAGTATTTTTGTGTCGTTACGCATAGCTGCAATCTGAAAATGTGATCATTAGTCGTGAATACTCGTACGATTGAATATTTCTTGTAACATGACGTGCTGGTTTACCTCTTTGTGTATCACGGTCAATTGACGTTGTTATGTTGTCAATTTTAAGTACATCGTTAACGGGGAATAAAGTTGATTAGTGAAGTGCGGTGCAGTTAGTATGGTATTTAGTGGAGACGGCTCACTATGATAGATTGAGTACACTTTTTGTACACCAAAATTGTTACACATCTGCTTAACAATATTTACGTATTTGCACTTGGTTACTAGCCCGTATTCAGGTAGTTTAAAGACTACTCGAATTCGAGTACCCGATGTATTTATTACACTACGAGTAGTTTGAATGAAGTCTAACCAACCAAGTCGTTTGTCCGAATTCCATAAGCAATCGAATTCGGGCAAACGACCAAGTGTAATTGCGCCATCACAGCGATAACACACATCACAGTGTTATAATTTTCAGTTTTTTATTAGGTTGATGCGTGGATTATACGTCTGTGAAGGCAGTTACGAAAAGTAGGGTCAGAAGAAACTAATCACTTGCGTCTAAAATCAAATTGTGCTTTTAAGAGCAGACTAGCCCGACTTTTGTTTCTTATCATAATGGACATTCTATTGGTCCCTTTTCCAAACAAAAAATATTGCTAGAAGTTGCGTGACTATAAGTAGCTTGATATTATAAAATAGCTATGCCATATATCAATTTTGGTGTAAAATAAACATATTCTATCTAGATATCTATCTTGACTCACATCTTCAGCGATTGTCTTAAGGAAGGGCTCCAAATCCTCTGACAGGTCCGCACCCTGATGATAATACGTGTTGCACGCTTGCAAGTACGACAGGAACTGAAATAGATAAACATCGTTTACACAATAAGTCATAAGCCACTTGAAGTGTTGTCTATGTAAGTACGTCACGAACAATGAAATGTATACACTTATCAAAATTCAAAAACGATTTTCTCGGGAAATAACGGTTTCTACTTTGAGATAAGATCTATTTCGTAACAGTATTGCCTTCAAAATACTGTATTTGTAAAAACGTAAAACGTTAATGAATACGTTAGGAGTATAACTCACTTTTAAAAGATGCTGCGTGTATACATTTCACTTGACTCTCAGTCCATAGGTAATTAGGGAAGAACTGTGTGTGATAAATACTGCTTTTATATGAAATCAAAAGAGCCTCTACGAGTGACAGTACTTGAACCTCGATACATTTGCCGCTCCCTTGGCAGTTAAACACGTTCAATCAAACCAAAATCATAATTCAACAATATTTTCAGATAACAGAAGAAAATGGATACATGATAGGCATTAGCGGTACTTGGATGTCCCTGGCTTTTCAGACACAAAATTATGATGAGGTTAGGTCCTGAAGACTGTCTATTTAGTATGTCAATTAGCCAAATTATAATCGAGCGTTAATTTTAACGCGGTCACTATCGTTATCAGCTAAATGCGGGTTTTCAGATTGCGAACTAAAACGTGTTTATCTTGCAATTTAAGCCTTTATCAATTTAGTGAATGAGACAGTGGGTACCAAGGAGTGACTAAGAAACATTAAACTAACTCTCTGTGTAAAAATTGAAACATAGATTTTTTGCTAGAATGTAGGTTCCCAGAATTTCATTATTTTACTTTATTTGGATGAAATGGCACACGGAATAGTTTATATCCTGGTACCTAATACATAGGCATAGGATACTTTTTATCAGAACTAGGATCCCGTGGCGTGGGACGTTTATCGAACTCCACCCAGGCGAAGCCGCGGGCATGCTAGTTTCATTGAATGTAAATGTGTTAAATGGGTGTTTCATTAGTAACATAATAAAATACATTTTCGCACGCTATTGGAGCACTTCAGTGTAGTGTAGTACAGTACAGTACAGTTCAGCGTGTGTAGTAGTGTAGTGTTTTATTATAATATTCTCTCTATCTCAGCACTAACATAGGCTACAGTGCCACGCCTTGCCGTACCCTCTTAACTAAATGTAACTGTACACTCGTACAAAGTTTTCAGTTGACCCCTTTTCACCCGAAATACGTCCTTAATACTGACGTTTTAGAGTACTATATGTTTGAGCCCCTTGAGGGTAAACACTTTGGCCATAGGGTTGTGCTCATCGTGTCTTTCAGGATATCGCTAAGAGGATGGTGACCAGAGCGCTGGTTTATTTTTGGGTCAAGAATCAGCAATGCCATACAACGGCATTGCTGCCAAGTGCCAGCCTTCTGGACACTTTTCGATTCTTCTTTTTATACCTTAAGTTTTCTAGTATCAATGTGAATTATATTTCAATGAATAAAGACCCATCCCTAGTTAGGTTGAAAAGTGTACCTACAATCACGAATACGAAGAATTGTACTGTCGACCAAGCTATTTGGTTTACAATTTACAATGTAATTTGCGTGTTAAAATGTAAACCAAATAGCTTAGTCGACCGTACATCAATATTTTGTGAAAGATTTACCTTAAAAAGCATAGAAAGTTGAATTGAGTGCGGTGAGTCGTGACCTGTTGCTTTAGTTTTTATTTATACAACACTACGGTGAAAGTCAAGATCGAAGCGTTATGAAATTGTCGAGTGGGCTTTCATCTCCGTGTCCTGTTCTCCGATATGACCGTATTCTATCTTGAATATAATCTTTCTTCTCGAAAACCGGTAAAGTATTCCTATTTACTTTTACCGTCATAACTATCGGGAAAGTAGTCTAGTAGTACTGTAGTAGTACACTGTAAGCTCAGTTTAGAATTAATGAATTTACTAAACATTCATTATTTCGCAACGCAATAACGCATCTACAGAATCCACCGGCAAGTTAAACTATGAGCTTGATAAGAACATCTATTTCATAGCTCACAAATACCAAACATTACACAAAAATCTGCGTGTGATCATGAAAATTAACCTAACAAATACAATTTTACTTTGTACCTATCATTTGTATCTGTCGCAGAACGATAGTTATAAGTACCATAACATTGTTTTTTTTTTCAGGCAACTTTGACCCATAGATACCTATATAGGTTTAAAGACTATCGCCGTTATATACACAGATATCCCTGGTGATATAGTTACATCCCGGAAGATAGGATTTACAACTATCTTTCTAGACTAATCTAATGAATGTATATCTAACAAAGACAGTCGGTGATCGGACCCACGATAGAATTGTCGATAATATTTTCGGGTATCAGCAGTTGCATGTACAATAGACAATTACGATTCTTATATCATACAGTTGTAATACAGTTATGGCATTGAAATATACCGGTACCATTGCGTACTGGTTGTTTTGTAATAGATGGGCTGCTATAGACACAAATATAGTTCTGAAGAAACCTGTCCAGTTCGTCTGCCGCGACAGTAAAGTTATAAAATGAAAAAAACTTTAGTTAATAAAAGGTTGTGAAAAAAAGAAAATGAAAAATCTTCAATTAAAAAAAAGGTTGTGAAAAAGTTGCAACTTTGATCTCCAATTTCTCCGTTACAAGAATGTTCTGTGGATTGTGTTTTTTTTTTCTGTTGCCTGTTGATCACCCCGTCTTAGGATAAATGAGAGTTATGTCAGACAAAAGCCCCACTGGAGGACCGTGGGGCTGCACGATGAGTCGAATGCCTAGGAGATACTTGCACTACGCTTTCGCAACTCCGAATGAGGCACCAGACCAGTCCCAGTGCGAAGAAGCGACTAGGTATGGGCTAATTGTCTAGCTCAAGAAACCTACAAAAGATTAAAGTACCTACCTGTCAGTAAAAGAGAAACATTTATTATTAATAGTTGGAGTTTCTTGAAGCAATTCGATCCAATACGACGTCATCTTGTTATATCAGGAAGGGGTCTAGAGTCGTGAGACAAATCACAGAGGACTACAGCACGTCTTTGATATAAGTAAAGGGCAAAGCAGTGTGCTATTTATGTAATAGGATTATGCTAAAAATAAATACAATGGCTACGTCATAAAACAACCGAATGACGTCAAACAAATGAACTCACGCCCCCGAAGATACGTACAAGTACTAGGTAATGGTCGGTTCACATTAGTAATAAAAGGGTTTATGGTTTATTCAAACCAGGTTACCGGATTTAACGAGCGTTATTTTATTCTTGATGTTATTTATTTAGGAAAGAACTAAGAATCATATAGAGCAGAAATGTTTTTAGCGATTCGTTTGAATTCGGAAGCATATACATATTTTTTTAAATTAAAAATTGATTGTGTCAAACAATTTTTAATAAAAAAATGATACTTTCTTAATAAAAAATAATAATATCATAAAAATATAAACCCACCCCCTACCCACCAGCGTGGACACGGGCGATGCAATGGGGCCAACGGGAATCACCATATAAATTAATATCAGCAACTTTTCACTTGACTGTACAAATCATAAAATTGACCAATTCAAAAATCCATTAGGTCGACTGATCTCGCGGAATCCGCCTGTGTGAGATCAGTTTACTAAAGAGCCTCCGAAATAAAGGGCAATTATTTCAGTAATTACCCAGGTTGTTAGATCCTATTTCTTCTTCTAATCAAAGACAAGACCCTAAAATCATCAGAATCGTGCTTCATCTCGACAAGCCCTAACTCGGATATCGATGGTTAGCCACGAGCCAAGCAGGCTTTGCCCAACTATATTGGAGCCGGCTTCCAGTCTAACTGGATGTAGCTGAATGAGTATTTTACATAGAGCTACTCCACAGTCCAGTAACTGGGTAATACGATACCCCTTGGTACCTACTACTGGTAGTCAGACTTTGTGATGGCTTCTGAGTTCTAAAATAAAATAAAAATTGTTTATTTGCACCTTCAAGTAAAAAAAAAAAGTTCTGACTACCCATAACGACTATCAAAGATCTACAAATGCTAATCGGGTCCAACGCCGAGGTAATTGGCGCAAACTATCTGAATATGATAGATAGATATACAATACAGCAGCCTACATAGCAGTTATTATTTATTTCCTGTTACGAGTATTTTTTTATTAGATACACACATAGCAGCCGTTTTATGTTTATAAAACATTTATGGGATATGTTTCAAATAAATAAGGGTGTCCTAACCCTAAAACGCGGGGTGTGTTGACATTTACACATGCGATGTGTAAATTATTATGATGGGCGCCAACCCTTTCAAGTATTATGTTTATGAACCTTGACCGACATACTCAACATACATTTGGGCATTTGGGGCATTTTAGGGTTAACATAAGTACCTACTTGGCTGTCTAAATTGAACGTACAATCATTATAATAATTTAATAAGGGTAACCACAACAGCGACTGTACGAAATCTAAATGAAAGGGTTTGACATCAACTAACCTGAAACCTACACGTAGAAGCATTATTTTCAGTCGAAATCTTCTTAGTTGCCAAAGAGAAAAAAAAGCATTATTTATTTCAAGTTTGTTAGTTCCTTTAAGTACATCGTTTTCACGCGATTTACCCAATGAGTCACTGAATGAACTCGTGTTACCTTCTTCGAAGTGCGAGTCAAAATGTTATGCTAATTATCTATATCGTTCATTTACATATTAAAGATAAAGGTATTATTTTAGTAAGTAATCTGCTAACGCCCTTATTTAAGTGCTTGCCGAGTGCTCAAATGCACGTAGGTAGGTACGGCTATTTTTACTTGATAGGAACTAATTCATTTCACTGCGCACTTGTGCCATAATCAGCTTATAAAGATTTATGGTCAAGTGCGTACGACGCTCGCGACTGGCTCCCGTATTAAGTACGCTAAAACAAAATACGCACGTAAGTAATTTTTTTTTATTTAGTGACCCAGAAAAATAATTCGTCCTTGACATATTTTTTCACTAATAACGTCCCTATTTGTGTCAATATTTATTATTAACAACCATACTATCAAAATTAAAACAAATCCTACCTGACAGGTGAAGGTTCCAAAATTCCAATTCCACTGCACAAAGCTATCTATTCACTGATTTGTCACAGAACTAGTAGACTATGAACACTGTTATTTTAAAACAACAAAAAACACTTCCACCTTTAGCAACACGATACTTAACTGTCGTTCGAAGACGCCATCGCCAGATTAGTCGTGCAGCCGGTCAGACTTGCAAACTAGAGGTGCGTTGCAAAAACAGACTGCTTGAAAATGATAACTGTCAATAGTGCTAATGAATAATAACTAGCAAAAGATACGCGCTATCTTTATCGAGGAAGTGAGCTTGATAAACATTTTTTTCAAAGAACACCGTACTAAGGTATTTTTTTAGCAATGTATCACTTCCTGGTATTTACCTGTATTATCTAATAATGTCTTATTACGAAATTAGGGACTTGAAATTTATCTTAATGTTTTGGTTTCCTGCCTAAACATTGTTTACTTAATTAAAATTCTCACCATAACATTAAATAAAATAAATATGGGGTACCGGCAGTGTAACTTCATAAAACAATGCTAAAAGGTTGCATAACGAAATGGTATAGAATTGGACGTCGCAATTACATTTTCTAAAACGCGACCTTATACAATAGCATCACGTTATGTTATGTAAACAAAACGTATGACTCATGTTTTTTTTTTAAATTAATATGCGTGATAAACAACGCACATGCACAGCGGCAAGCAGCCTCTCAGTTCCCACAAATTATACGATAGTACCTAGTAGGAATATTACCTTTAGAATGTTATTAGATGTACGTTTCATAATCTATTTGTACGTTAGCAGAGCATTTCAAAAACAAAGTATTGTTTTATGGTCCACACGCTAGATGCTTCACCACACAGGCACACAGGTTTGCCCTTGACCGTATGTTTAATGCAGGCATTATTTTCATAGCGAGCTAGTAATAGGAAATCTTGTGATGCGAGAGCATCGGCAAAACGAGTTAGACCTGTAGCCAGATTATTACCAAGTCTCAGTCTAGGTGAAATCTGGGACGGTCTGAGCTACATGTCATAAATAATTCCACATTCTTGAATAGTGAGCGACCCCTAGCTTGTCTCAATTAAAGCACAATGAACCGCGCTCAGCTGGTGACTGATGAAGTAAAGGTCAATAGAGTTCGCGAGCTCAGATTTTCACCCCTTTGTTGGTTTATTCTACGACTAGAATATGACTAGGATTTGATGGATTTTGAAATAATATGAGCGTGTTTGCTATCATTTTCGCCAAGTGCTCGAAGATGCTGAAGAATTAGTATTAACATAATATGTATGGGATTCGGATACAGTCTCTTGCTGGTGAAGAATATGTATTGCGGTCTCAGAGACCGTAGTACACAATCTAGAAACAAAATGGAATACCGTTATAAACAAAATCCAGTCACAACTTCAATACTAGATCCACGGAAACAAGGTGACAGTGAAAGTAGGTGCAGGTGAATGTCGTGTTCACGCGCACATGATAAGGACACAGGACAGCACACGGCCGGTCGACCGAGACGGTTGTAGCAGAATTAGGCATCGGGGGCAGGCAGGTGCTATGAATAGCCGCGCAAAACTCGCTACTTACGGTTATTAAGCTATTGTCCCGGAGTGGAGCGTGATTATTGTCTTCCTATTGTCATTTGACACTGACCGGTATGGTAAATAAATAGTGTTATTTGTTATGCTTGTTGGTGATTTTGTCTATATTGCAGTAACGGCCTTTGGGGAAGGATGTTTTGCAATGGACTACATGGTTTGAGTTGATGGGATACATCTCTATCTCCTTTGAAATGGGGTTTAAAGAGTATTGTCTTTAAACCCCATTTCAAAGGAGATAGAGATGTATCCCATCAACTAAAACATTTTCGTAGTCTTTAGTTAGAAAATTAATTCGTGGAAGAGCTCGAGACTAAATAATAACAGCCTCTCGGATCGATCTTCAGGTAAAGCCGCGCTCACCTAGGTTGGTCCCTGGATGGATGACCACCCTTTACATACCGAGTCTCTTCTGTGCGAATCTTACCAAGGGGTACCTTATTTATTACCCAATACTAACTGGTTAGTAGAGGTCATATAGGTAGCCGCTCCATGTAGAATACTGGTATTCAGCTGCATTCGGTAAGATTGGAAGCAGGCCCCAATAAAGTTACGAAAAGGCTAGGCCGATAACAAACTAACTACAAAATATAGCACATTAAATAAATCGGTTTGTGTACAATTTTTTGTTACTATTTAATATTTTACACAATGAGAGACTAGTTTTTACTCAAGTCATGATCAAATGTATTTCAATTATGATTTAAGAATGAGGAAACTTGGCACTTGGCGTGCTAATTTCGTGAGATGATTGAAGCGATTCTTATGATTTTTATATTTATTACACTTTACAATCATCATTTGTAATCCGATGTATCCGGTAAAAGTCTGGAAGCCGACCCCAACAAAGTTAGGGAAAGGCTAAGTAGACGATGATGACTTTGTAAAGGGAGAGCAAAGATTGGGTTTGGGTTGCAAACTTTGCAATCCCAATGGATTGCAAAGTTTGCAATATACGAGGGCGGCACTGAAAATTTCGGGAATCAAGGAAGTGACACAACATTACTATTTAAAAATGTATATATTGCTTTTCGAAGTATTCTCCGCGAAATTTGACACATTTTTCCATACGATGGAACCAATTATTGAAGCAACCATTCCATTCGGAAGTTGGGGTCCCCAAAATGGCCGTTTTGTAGGCGTCCACAGCTTCTTCAGGTGATGAAAATCTCTGTCCACGCAATTTATTCTTTATTTTAGGGAATGTATAGAAATTTTAAAATTCGTCACCATGATACGATGTTGTATACAGCATTTGAGGATCCTGCGTGGAATCTTTCGAGAGTTCTGACGCACCAAGTAACGCGAGCCGCTTTTTGCTCTTCACAGAGCGAATGCGGTATCCATCGGGAAAACAACTTTTTTACACCTAATTGTTCATGCAAGATTATTTGTATTTGACTCATGCCAATGTCTAAAGTTGCCTGAATCTCGCGGTATGTCACATGTCGATCTTCCTCAATCAGCTTACGCACAGCATCAACGTTTTCTTGGGTGACTGCAGTTTTTGGACGACCTTGGCTGGGATCATCACTGAGCTTGACACGTCCACGTTGAAATTCAGCAAACCAGCGATAAATTGTGGTTTTGGATGGGGCTTCATCACCAAATGCAGAAATCATCCGGTCAACACACTGTTTTTGTGTTAAACCACTTCGAAAGTCATAATAAATCATCGCTCTAGATTTTCTCGAGTCAATTCCATTTTCTCAACGACTAAACAAGTTTGACAAAACCTTGTGACAAGACCGAGAATCTTTTTTTTAAATAAATAAATGGTATTCGATTTTTAAAACCAAGGAGTTTTCAATTAAAAAGATTTTAATATGGCAGGAACAGGGAAATATTCCATTCCCGATACTTTTAGTGCAGCCCTCGTATAACCTCTCCGTTTTTACTCTCTGCCTTGTTGGTACGGTCGATTTCCAGGTCGGGCAAAGCATTAGAGTTATTCCATCAGGAATTTCTTAGTAGCAGCCCGCGGAATCTGGATTTATGGTTGGTTGGTGGCAATAGGCTAACAGGGCTGGCAGTCTCGACATAGATAGCGACAAAATCGCAAACTTTCGATCGCTGATTACTAAAGAATAAATTGGGTTGCAATAACGATGCTTGAGAATCGCATCTTGGATGTAGAGACTTGCATTTCCTGCAAGCATCGTTAATGCAACCGAATTTTTTCGTGAGTTATTAGCGATGGAAAGTTAGCGATTTTGTCGCTATCTATGGCGAGACTGCCGGCCCTGGTGAAATGTAGGAGTACCTTCTATAGGAATACCCCAGCCGGATCCTTCAGAGATTACAGGCGTGATGTGACGTTTTGTTTATAAATTCATTCTACAAACGTAGGTACCTTGTCTTCATGTAGGTATGCAACTGAACCGAAACCAACATGCTTCGCGTTGCGTTGCACTATAAAATATGATTATAATAATTATAGTTTCTACTACGTAAGTATTAAAAAAATCTATTGCTCGGCAGTCGGCACATCCGTCAGCCAGTATTATTTATTACAAAAAAAAAAATATTATTCGAAATTAGAATATTTGAATGTCATGTTATGATTGGCTTGTTTAAGTTAGTTGATCGAAGAGAACTTATTGAAATCACTTGTTATGATATGACGGATCAAATTGAATAAGCTGTCCGACACTGGGGTGTCAGTATTGCAGACGAGGTTCAACTGTTAATAAATTAAAAGTAAATAAACTTTTTTAAAAACAAGCTTTTGTTCAAATGCGCTAAAAAGAATAAAATAAACTTTTCCTTTAAAACTTTTACTATCGACTTATAACGTCATTACACAATTTATATGATATAAAAGATTGTCGCGAAATTTAAGTACTCTTACTTAGTCTGAAAATTTAAAAAATTCAAATCAATTAGATCAAGTTATTCAATTTATTTGTTTATCTATACAGGTAAATCTAGCGACAAGCTTTTATATCATATAAATTGTGTAATGACGTTATAAGTTGATTATAGTAAAAGTTTTAAAGGAAAAGGTTTATTTTATTCCTTTTAGCACATTTGAATAAAAGCTTGTTTTTAAAAAGTTTTTTACTTTTAATTTATTTTTTACTTTTTATTAGTATAACTCTATGGGGTTATGTCGTTTTATAACGGAGTTCCTATGGCCACCTTCCAGCTTCATCATCAGACCCTGGATACCATCTAAAGACAAAGTACTTGTCAAGACGAATCAAACGAGTCCAAATTCGATGGGGTTGTGTCGTTTCATTAGAGTTCCTATGGCCACCTTCCAGCTCCATCATCTGATCAGCTCCATGTCATCATAATATTGCGTTGTCACGCGATATGCATAGGCGAGCAAAAATTTCAGCTCAATCGGTAACCGGGAAGTGGATCAAATTTAACTTGCAAGATTTGATTACAGTCAGACAAACATCAAGTGAAACTAAATAAAAGCTAGTAAAAAGTGCTAACGCTCGGCTCCTTGAACGAAAATGAACACAATTTAAAAGTCATAGGTGCTGGCTTTGATGAATAATCAGTAAATAGCATCATTTGACTTGCATTAATTGTGGATAGTTTTCGTTCCTAAATATTTTTTGCCTGTAAATCCTGTAATCCCCGAAGAGTTAAACTGAGGTGTCCCATATAGTACACCCACATTTCACTAGCCATGGTCCGGAGCGAGATGGAATGGGACGCCGTCACCTCCTTCTGCGAAGCAGTAATGCTAGATAAGGAGGTGGCGGAACGTGAGAGGGAGAGAACCTCACAGCGTCCCGGCCGCCGCAGGAGACGCCCCGGGCGTCGGGAGCCTCCAAGTGGCCCCCGGCCACCGTAGGCGCGGGCCTGTGGACGGTGGGCTATGGGCTAGCTCGCCGTCCGTCCGTCTCATGACGACAGGCCGTGTCGACGGCGCGTGCGTGTTCCACGCGCGCCCCAAAGAGAGTCAGCAATAGGAAGGGGTCCGCAAGGACGATGCCTGCCGGGGTTGCGGGACTGTTCGAAAGAGATACCGTGACCCCGGAACACAAAGGGCGATGAAGGAACATGGATCGGTTTTAGTCAGTGAAAGTCTGACACTCCCTCCTGCTCCGCCCAGAGCGGGAGAAGTCATTTGATGATTACCCATCCGAATAAAAAAAAAAAAAGGTATGTTCAAGTCCCATTATATGTAAAAGGGGGCGATTTTTCTGCCATTAACCGGGCACCAAAGACTCCGTGGCAGCTATTGCAAACGTCCTGATGGAAAAATCGAATAACACTTTGCCCGGCCTGGGAATCGAGGCCAGAATCAAATCAAATCATCTTTATTTGTGAACACAGGTATTGAAATAAAGGTTTAGTTGAGCTCTATGTCCTACTTCATAGTAAGCAGTGGGGCTTGCGAGTAGACCAAAAGGCAGTCTACATATTTTTTTCATCGACTGTTATTCCCAGCGCTTGCTACATAGTGCCAACTGCCAATATCCGCAAGGCTTCTTAATCGATAATACTACGTATTTTTACGACAGCTATAAGCCTCCATTATTATCTTTTATCACGAACGGTATATATTCCTTTCCTTGTTCATCGCAAGAGTGATATCAAGTCAATAAAAAATGTTTTTGTTTAAACTTAATTGCATTACATACATGCAGGATAAAATAAAAAATCATCATGGAGAATATCGTGCAAGAGCTTGATATAAAAACCGGCCAGGGTTCTGTATCATGGTCTGTAAATAAAACATTGACCGAGTGCCAGTGCGCTTGCCTCGTAAAACCCAGTGTTATGTTACATTGATAACACTTAATTTTCGTGATTTATCACGTATTGTTGCGTTTGAAAACCTATGTAGGTAGAGTAGTAATAACAAAGAAAATATTGCCGTTAAAGCAGATCACACATGTCCGATATGACATATGAAACACACTGAGTTGCACTTGCCACCCCCACGGACATTCCTTGCATCTTTTTTATACTGCAATTATGGAATTATGCAATTATTATGCTCCTACTACTACTACGTTTGCGCTCACATACGCACTACACATAACTATAAATTACGCAGAAAAGATCGGTGTGATTGTTAGATTTTTTATAGTTCTTTTTTACGAAATGGCACCAGCAGTGCAAGTACGTAGGAATCGAATCGATAAATCTGACAGTTATTCTCGACAAAATAAGTTTTTATCTTTGTTATAAACTCATTTTGTCGAGAATGACTGTCAGATTTATCGAATCGATTCCTACGTACTTGCACGGCAGTTTAGTTATTTAAACTATGAGAATTTAATTTATGTTTTCTCTTCAGAATGACTAATTCTATTGAGAACGTCATAAAAATGGTTGAAATTTTAGTTTAAACTGAACTTTACGTGTGGGTTAATTTGCCAAACACGCATTAACTATCTGTTAACATTTTTTTAAACTAAATTGCGAATGCGCAGGTTCGTAAGTGAAAAGAGTGGAGGGAGGTTTTTGTCCAAGAGTGACAGAAGAGACTAGGAAAAAATAAATAATTGCAAAATTAGTAAACTTAGACAAAACTGCACTGCCTGCTAAATATAGTTAAAATATAGCACTCACCGTGGCCAGAATCTCGTGGCGCTTCCTGGCCTGCAGCATGGTGATCTTCTGTACATGGTCGAGGGCTGTGTGACGGAAGCACGAGCGAGTCGCCAGCAAGAGATTCATCACCTCCTCCACTTCCACACATTTGTGCCGAGACACCTAGTCACAAATGTTCAGGATTTAAGTGCAGGCCAACACATCCAGTAATGTTACCACAAACTGTCAAATTTCTCCAAATGATTTTAAACCATAAACTTAAAAATATAATGAGACAATGGTGTCGATTCTGTTGTGCACAAACTAAACTTAATTTAGGCTATTGCTATCTTTTTTATCTCTAATAAAACGAGAAAGAGACGGACGTAATTTAGAGCTGTCAAACTTAGTTGGAACTAATATTTCCATATAAATGAAGGGTGCACGTAAAACCATGTCGACTAAAACACGGTGAAGCGCAAGGCATAAACTAGTTTGACATCTCTAACTTGGTTCATAGCTATAGCCGTTCTTTTCTCGCACTGCCTTTTAGTAAAAGATAGCAATAGCCTAAATTAAGTTTAATTTGTGCACAACAGAATCGACAGCAATTTGAGTTTGTGGCACAGAACATATAAAATAGGTTAGAATGGCCACAAGGGCGGGGCAGGCGCACCGCTCCTAAAAGTGAACGCTCATATGTCAGTCGACCAACAGTCGCGCTCTTATTGTGTGCGTGTGTGAGTGCACGTCAAGCACAGTTAATCATTAGCAAGCTAGCGATAAGTGTGCTGAGTAGTTTATTTGTGTGCGTAATGCACGTACTACGTGTGGGTCTCTAGTCTCTTGCTTGTAGTGGAGTTAAAAAGTGGGAGAAAGCGGCGACACGCGTTCTAATACAAATCAGGAACTATTGCTTTTCTAACCTCTTTTATCTGTTCTGTGGTTTGAGGTAACTTGATGCGCTGACGACTGTACATCGGCCATTTGCCAGACTAGGGAGTCACACTTATAACCGCGAAAAAGGTGCTTGCATAAAGAAGTACAGTGAAGTCGGAACGGACCGGATACCGACAGACAGACAGTGAACTTTTAGTAATAGGGTCCCGTTTTTCCCTTTGGGTACGGAACCCTACAAACAGATTTTCTGTAAAACCTCTTCATGCAAGCTCCCATACACTTGAGCCGCTCACGTATACATTTGTCGTAGCCTGTACATATTTAGTACGGCCCGGTGTCTAGTCGCGGTATCCGGACCAACCGAGAAGAAACCTTTTAGCTTTTATTGCACAGACAATAGACACAGAGCTCATTGGCAGGCTCAAGCCGATGTCGCGACAGTAAGTGTGGTCATCCCCTAAAAAAAGTACTCCAAGTCTGGTAAATGGATGATGATTTTGATTGACATTAAATTGTTTAACTCTGAACTAACAGAAGATTTTTTTTCCGAATCCATATCAAAGAGTTAAAATATTGAAGTTAAGCAACTGAACTAACTTATTATTTGTGAGGAAAATATTTTTGACCAAGAATGTATTATTATCCTGTTTGTTCTTTAGTGATCGACTAGTATTCTAATATATTTCCATGACATTCATTACCTAATAGCAACAACGTACCTGTGAATTTCTATTTAAAGCTGTATCCAGATCATTTGAGATTTTTTCAAAGTGATTTTTACTTTCTTTGACACCTTTGATATCCCTGTAACAAAATAAAAAAGCTATTGAATGTGCTAAATGGAGATTGATTGTAATATGTAGTCATGGAGGAAGTGGGGTGTCGGCATTGCTAATTTGCTATCAATCAATTTTATGAGTCAGCGTTGTAATGTGTTAGGAATTTTAGTGATATTTCAATTTTTTTCTTTTAATTATTCATTGAAAATTAAGAGGTGTATCCCTATACCGTTTACAGAAGCAATAACAGAAGTTGTTGTATTTATTGTCAATGAGTTAAGAATTGAGTGAAAGAACTTTGAACAAAGCATATCTAATATATTCTACAGGGATGTAAAAAACCATTGTTAACATCTTCTTGCCGTTGTCTAATGTTCCTTGGAGTCGAAGATTTTTTTCCCTCCATTCTCCCATAGGTATCTCTGTCAACCATCACAATCTCAAAAGTATTGGAAAAATTATAATTCCTGAAATAAGTTTAATGACTATCATCAAATTTAATACTTCAACAGAGTAACTGGCATAAATCAATGAACTTTAAGGTAAATATTATGATGTGTTCAGACTCTCAGCTCAAAGCCATTAAAACTAAAAATAAAACTGTTTATTTTCCTTACTTACTTAGTTATTTACTAATATGAGTCAACCCACAACCAGGAAGTGACATTAATTTGTTTATGATCAAGTTGAAATTGTGAATGTTATTTTTATGATAGATTATTTTTATTAAAATTATTTGTGTCAATCATTTTTATGTACAACTATAATTATGATTGTTTCCAATGTTTGCCGAAGCACAATATTTATTATAAAGAAGCAGTACTGTTCCTAACTATTTCGTTTTAAATACCATCAAAATTGTATCATGAGCATAGAACTGGTACATATTTTATTACATTTCTGAAATTACTTTTAGTTCATGACGTTATTTGTATCATGCAGTAAGAAACACTGCTCAACCTTTCTGTGATGAAATGCACCATAAAGTAAACATTGTTTGAAAGTAATTGGCATAAATCATGATCTGTCCACCTGACCGATTCAGTTGGGACTCCATTGTTTCTACTTCGTGGACAGATCAAGGGTTAACAGATTTTTTTATTGTGACTTATTTCATATTGCTATGATTAAGATAGTCAACAGGCAGATGATGAAAGAGACAGACTAAAGGCACAAGTATTGATCATCAAGCCTGCTCATTAAGTGTTGGTAATTTCAAACTTCTTTTATTTATAAGTCCATAGTAGGCTTGTGTCCTGAAAAAATCGAATTAGTCAATTAGATTATCAAAAAATATTTGACACGTGTTTTTTCTTTTGTTACGTAAAACAAAATTGACGAAGATACCGACGCTTTTTAAATTCTCAATACGTCACGCCGGCGCCGTGCTATAATTTTTAGTGCGTTGTGACGTCACGAGCCCCCACTCCCGAGTTTTGATGCGTTTTATCTTCATTCTCTTGCCCTTATCCCAATTCATTTGTTGCCCTTATCCCAATTCATTCATTTCTTCTTCCTCCATACTTCTCTATTTTTCGTCATCTCATCAGACACTTCTTTTTTTGCCATATCATTCTTAACACAGTCCATCCATCGTTTCTTTGGTCTTCCTCTACTCATATACCCATCCACATTCATACTCAAAACTTTCTTCACGACATTTTCCTCATTCCTCCGCATCACATGCCCATACCACGACAACCGATTACCACACAACTTTTCAGTCACCGGCGCCACTTTCAGACTTCTTCTTATATACTCATTTCTTACTTTATCCATTCGAGTAACACCACACATCCCCCTTAGCATCCTCATCTCCGCGACATGCAAATACCTTTCATTCATCCCTTTTGTGGCCCAACATTCTGATCCATACAAGACAGCAGATCTAACCATTGTTTTATAAATCTTCCCCTTAAGTTTAAGAGGAATGCGGGAGTCGCAGATTGTTCCCGTGACCTGCCGCCACTTCATCCATGCCGTGTTAATTCTGTGCTTTACACTACGATCTATTTCGCCATCGCTTTGCACGAGTGAACCGAGATACCGAAAGTCGGAGCAGACAGGAAGAGGCGCGCCATCTAACGCTATGGCTCCAGTCAATATTCATTGATTTACAAAAACAAAAAATACGTGTCCATTATTTTCCAATACTTTAGCTGACGGACTAAATAGATTTGCAATTTATTGATGGTGGAAACTAGCCTATTGTTTCACCAGTATTCCATTTAATCAATATCAGTGATATTATAAAATAAACAAAAATACTTACACTTTAATAAAAGCACTGAGATTCTTAAGCACAGTTCGAGAGACTTGGTCAAGCAGGATAGAGTGGAATTTGTTCATCTCTTGCAAAGAGTGTATCATTCTGTTGAGGGTTGCCATTACAGGTGGGTCCTCGGCAAAGCTTCCTGTTAGGTCCCATAGTGCATTTGTGAATGTGCTAAAAACAAAATAATAATAGATATGGTATATGGTGTTATTAATCAAACAATATTTGTTAAGGGTCCAAAATCAAAGGGTTCAATTCCGAATGAGGAATCATCATCATTATTGTCCTGCCCTTTTTTTTTCGTATTGGAAATCATCAAATGACTTCTCCCGCTCTGGGCGGAGCAGGAAGACTTTTACTGACTAAAACCCATCCATGTTCCTTCATCGCCCTTTGTGTTCCGGGGTCACGGTATCTCTTTCAAACGGTCCCACAACCCATTATTGCTTATCCCAAGTTATTTGGAACTTAATTGGTTTCCTGACTAGGAATATTGATTTTAAAAAAATCCAACGATGACGAGCTTTGATATATCATAATAACTATTGTGTACCTATTAACCATATTTGCAAAATGAAATTCTATTCTAAAGTTTTAGTTTTCATCTAAATCAGGCCCGGGACTTGTTTGAGTATTTTTCGCTATTCCTCGGTACTGGCCATCCACTCCCACTTGAGAAATTCACCTCGTATACATTTCCCGTGGGTTTAATTAGAGATGTAAGTTTGTAAGGAATTTCATATTTTTTTGGGAAATCCAATTAGACATTTGGTTCGTTTCTCATAGGTACATATTCACAGTGTACTCAACTAAAATTTTTGATTTAATCAGAGCAATGTATTAAAGATCAACAGTCAAGTGTTTCCCACAACTAAGTACATTGCGTTTTGTAAAAATATATTTTATTAACCAGTACAGTTATGCAATTAAATTCCTGAACATTGCAGTGTGTAACTTAAAACAACCTTGTCTTTATGATAATTATTTCAAAACAATAAATGATTATTTTAAAATACCTACCTAATGTTCTTACGAAAATTATAGCTATTTTGTTAACTAGTGTTAAGTTTCATAATTATAAACAAAAATAGCTGTACCTTAACTTTACAATTATTATAAAAATTTGACATGGTGTCCTGATATTTTTTATAAATCACGAGATTACTTTATAGATAATGATTAGATTTTATGTAAGTACACTTATCTTTTTGTATTTAGGTAATTTTAGCAATTTTGCTGATGACAATAATTAGAAGGAAATACAACCTCACTGCAATAATCTGATAAAAATAAGTGTACAAACACTATCCTATCTATTAGATCAAGGTATTATAACAATGACTTTACATTTCATGAAATTAGGACACATTGTTTGAATTGGAAGAACAATCATGTAAGAAGTATGCCAGTGAGGAATTTTAATGCTAACGATGTATTGATCTATGAATACGGAAGTACCGCGTCGTGTGAGAAAAACTATACAAACAAAAAAAGAAAGGAGTACAATCCTCACCCTCTATGACTCATGTAGATTTTGCCAGAGTCTATCATTACAGAGCATGCTTTTAGAACTTTATCTAGTTTTTGCTCCAATGAGTCGATACTGGCTTCCTCAGTTTCCAGCTGCTCCCTACAATAACAAACAGGATGGCCATAAACAAAAATTATCACGCACAACACGTACAAAATTTCACTTTTTATGAATAACTTTCATTGATTACAATTTTCACAATACCTAAACTTGGGAGAATCTCTGAGACACTCGTCGAAATCTATTAGTGGCTTCATAATTACTAAAACTTTGTATCACTGGAAGGTTTAAACAAATATTTTAATTCATTTCCACATCGAACACAAAAAAACTTCGTCCACTTCATCAATTTGACATAACTTTAACACTGACAGACAAGTAGTGATGCGATACTTTACTTGCTCGATAGTATTGTTCAACTAGTTGATTTTCTGTGACTCTACTATTTGAATTAATAGACTCGATTTTTTAGTTGATTAATTGTCATCAGATTTTAAAGAAGTATTTATTATGCTTTGTATGCCCACACTAAAAAGCTTTTTTAATATTTAGCGAACTGAGAGTTTATTTGCCTGAGTTGTCAAAAACGTCCAAGGTCACAATCGAACAGACTGTGGTGCCATGGACGTCGAAAGTTTCATCACAAAATAAAAAGTCGTCGTTCGATCGCGGCCTTCTTCGTTTGATGCCTCCAGACAAATGCAGGTGGTGCGATTCCTGTCACATGAAGGTCACATGATAGCTGATATTAGGTAGATAACTACTGGCACTGTCTTATAGGCGGACTGTGGCATACCTACAGAAATTGCGTGACTACCTACACAAAAATCGCGTCATCATCTTATAAGAAAGAAAAAACTTTTAACACGCAACTGCAACCGTTGTTACACAATGATATTCTAATAGACAGATATGTTATACACCTAAAAAACCACCGAAAAAAGTGTTCCACGCAGCAGCGGCACCACACTTTTTATTCGTTCTACATTTCAAATGATACAAAATTGATAGCTCGATAAAACCAATATGAAAAAAGAGACAGATAGTGTTGTTCTATGTCTGTAGTGCAAGCGTCCTTCACAACAATAATTCGTTTCCCATCTCTTTCTTTTTTTATCCTCCAATAACAGAATAATAGGAAATTATATGAAAAATATTAATAAATCAAAGTATATTGCATAATTACATGTGGTATGAGATCCCTTGTGTTTTATTTACTGTGGTATATATTAAAGTAAAATAAATACTGTTGGAACGAACTGTTGTTTTATTTAAAGTAAATGACAAGAAGAAGAATAACGAAAAAACTGTTGCTATGGAGACTGAAGGTACAGTCCTCCTAACATCCACTCCTCTTTTAGGAACTGAGGCCAAGTGCTTTAGTTAGCTTTTCCAGGCTGGGCTAACGGCTATACGGGCTTTGTGAAACAATCAGCCAATTGGTCCTCAGTTGTAACTTGCTTGACCCCAAGCATGCCAGCTGCCACACTCTCTCTGACATAGAGATACTTTCGTTGTAAGTACTTCGTCCGACTATGTTGTTCGTACGGCGGATTGTATGCTAGCTTTATTGTTGACTCATTGTCAATGTAAAGAAGTGGTGGCTTTTCAGTTTTTGTGATTTCCTCCAACATCTGTTGTAGCCATATCATTTCCCGTGCTGTCTCCGAGAGCTGCTATTAGCTCCGCCTCTGTCGACGATAAAGCTATCGTCTTTTGTTTATTACTCCGCCAGCTGATTGGTCCATAATACAAACAATGTATGCCGGACGTTGACGCTGTAGCAGGTTAATTTGTTATTAACATTATGTAACGAACCGAATACTAGGCTTTTATTCATTGTACCTTTTAAGTAACGTAGTATTCTTTTTCTGCTAGAATGTCAGCTTTTGATGGATTATCAAGGTTTCTCGAAGCGCAGCTGACGGCGAAATTGATGTCTGGCCTAGTCGCGACCATGAGGTAGGCTAAGGAACCCACAGTTTGTCTTTAAGGGAAGATTAACTACTATCTGTTTCATTTGATAAATTCTCTATTTTAGCTGTCTCTTTTGTGTTTGGTGTCTTGACTGGTTTTCACTCAGACATCTTGTACTTTTCTAGTACTTTCTTTGTATAAGCTTTTTGACTTAATGTAATGTTCCCATTAACAGATCTTTCGATTTTCAAACCAAGAAAATATGAAGCTGATTTTGTTACAATTTTGAAGCGATTTTGTAGTTCCTTTATGAATTTCTTTCCAACATCCTCTGTAGTTGATGCAACTAACCCGTCATCAACGTAAAGTGCAATCAACACCTTAGATTTTCCACTCTCCTGAATATATAGGCATGGATCAGAAGTACTCTGTGTGAAGTTGGAGCTCACAAGAAATTCATGTATACTGCTGTTCCAACACCTTGGAGCCTGCTTGAGGCCATATAAGCTCCTCTTCAGGCGGCACACTCTGTTTGTTCCATCGCTATAACCATCGGGTTGTCTCATGTAGATTTCTTCTTTTACGTTACCGTTAAGAATTGCTGTTGACACATCAAACTGACAAAGAGATAATTTCTCATTTACAGCTACTGCTAATAAGGAACGCACGGACACACGGTGCACGGACAGTAGTAAGGCGCACTACAGGGCTTAATGTCTTGTCATAGTCTACCCCTGGTTTTTGTGAGAATCCCTTTACTACCAATCTTGCTTTATGTCGTTCGACACTACCGTCTGGATTGGTCTTAACTTTAAATACCCACTTGCAAGGCAGTGCTTTTCTGTTCTTTGGTAAAGGAACAAGATCCCGTGTTTGGTTCTCATTAAGGGAATATATCTCGCTCAGCATCGCTCCTAACCACTTCTCTTTGTCTGTGCTTTCTAGAGCTTCGCGATAGGTTGAAGCACAGATGTATAAAGAGTAGACTACTCTTTATACGTCTGTGGGTTGAAGGTTCTCTATAGCTGTTAAACTCTTCAGTAGCAGCGAGAGCAAATTCATCAAACCTTTGTGGTTTTCTGAGAAGGCTGCGATCACGAAGTACTCGTTGTTCAGGAGAAGCTTCATTGGTAGTGACTTCATTATTGGTAACTTCATCACTTTGATTTATTCCGATAACAGTGTCAACATCTTTATCTGGGATAGATATTTGTTCATCATTACCTTGTGATTCTTGTTCATCATTTTCTTGACTGACTCATACTCACTTTCAACATCATCGTCAAAGAAGTTTATTTCGGCGTAGTGTTTTTAATTATCCTTTGATTTCGTAATTTCCGAAATGGGGAAGGCAGGTCAAAGCTGATTGTAGACGGCGCGTCCATTGCTTAGACCCAATCTGACCAATGAGGTCAAACTATTTTTAAATATAAAATGATATTGACAGATTTAAAACTAATGACGGTGTTTGGTTCATGCGGTGCTAGCGCCATTAGTTCCACCAGTTGCACACCCCATTGAATTTTGTGTTTCGGTATAGTAGAGTTTGTCAGTGAATCGAACGTCTTTGGTATATTATTCCCATTTTACCAGCTATGGAAATACTTTTACAGCCACCTTTTAACGCTTCGTCTGCCACAATATTATATCGTGTGATGTCATCTTTCTTACATTGTGACCGTTGTTCTTTCTTGCTAACGGCTGAAATCAAGGTACAAAATTAAAGGTACTGGTCAGGTGGCTTGTTTTGAATGAATTACTGATTTTAGTAAGTGCTCAATTTTGCTTTATCAAAGTCCCTTAAGATGAAAGCGTCAGGGTAGCCCACGAAATTCAAATTTATTTACGTTTTTTGCAATTTGCAAGCCAGTGCTAGGTTGTATGTTGATTAAAACATTGTTCGCGATTGTAAGACGTATCTAGTTACAGAAATATAATCATCGAAATCATCACTACAACCCTCCAAGTTCTTAAAGGTCTAGCAATGACTTTGACCTTGAAAAAATCGTTCCTCGACTTTTATGAACTTAGAGGGTTGTATTGATGCGTCATTAAGTTTTCATGAGATAATGATAGCCACAATTATTCCCATTTTACCAGCAATGGAAATACTTTTACAGCCGCCTTTTAACGCTTCGTCTGCCACAATATTACGGCTATCGTGTGATGTCATCGCTTTCTTACATTGTGACCGTTGTTATTTCTTGCTGACGGCTTAAATCAAGGTACAAAATTAAAGGCACTGGTCAGGTGGCTTGTTTTGAATGAATTACTGATTGTAGTAAGTGCTCAATTTTGCTTTAACAAACTCAAGCAAAGTCCCTGGTGAAAGCGTCAGGGTAGCCCACGAAATTCAAATTTTCTTACGTTTTTTGCTATTTGCAAGCCAGTGCTAGGTTGTATGTTGATTAAAACATTGTTCGCGATTGTAAGACGTATGTAGTTACAGAAATATAATCATCAAAATCATCAATACAACCCTCCAAGTTCATAATGGTCTAGCACTGGCGCGCAAATTGCAAAAAACGTAAGAAAATTTGAATTTCGCGGGCTGGTTGAGCATTCACCTTAAATAATATTATTTAGAAAGGGAACTCCGTTGTTTTGTGTTTTAACTATATTATTATTTTAAAATAATTATCATCATTGTCAGATGCAATGAAGATAGATTCAAAGGTGAAAATGTCAAAAAATATTTATGTATAAATATTCAAGGCCTCAACGTCAAGGTCGTGGTATTACCATAATACATTATAAACACAACGTTACATCACAATCACATATCACATCACTACCTATTATTATTTTGTAAAGGTTGACGTTTATTTGACGTTGACCAATCAAACAAAAAAATACGATATTGTGAAAATTACAATAACATCGGACTTAACTTTCTCCATTATTTTAAATGGTCATTTAAATTTTCCATTTTGAAGCACACTTTCTAATAAAATGAAGTAGGATGTAATATATACTGTGCAGCAATCCAGTACTTTCTGTCATTTAAAAGATTTTTTTGTAAAAATTTGTTCACGAGAAAGTTCGGAAAAGTATATAATGGCTATAAATTTAAACAATAAACTTTTAAAGGATGAACATTTAATAACTGTTATTTTGTGCGCCCTGGCGATACCCCTATCGATGTCAATGTGGAGTGTCAATTTGGTCTATTCAAAGTTCTTATCAAAGAACGAAGGATTTGACGGTAGTGTATTTATTTAATTTACTTATCTTTGTCTGCGAACTTTGAACTTAATGTGCCTAGTGATTAATATATAATCTTAGTTATACGTAACAATTTCTTATAGACAAAATAGGTAGATATTTACAAAATACAAGTATTCTTGTAAATTACTTACATCATAGACATTTTCCTAATATGTACCTAAAATATGATGTTTCAGAACCAGTAGTGATATCTCCAGGAAGATGGCTGGCATCATGTCTAATACCACTGATAATAGCAGTGCACGGGTACAGGAAAAAAAGTATAACTCTAAACGGAGCTGTACTTGGCTGTGCATTAGCTTTTGTTCTGACGCTGAGCAATTATTCCTTCCTTGTATGCCTAATCATATTCTTTTTATCATCATCAAGAGCTACAAAAGTCAGGTCTCACATAAAGAGAAAGATTGAAGAAGATTTTAAAGAAGGTTTGTGTTACTTTTGATTGATTTAGTCTTGTATGGCTTAAAACATACAGTCACCTATTATGTTGATAGAAAAACTCCCATCTATGCTTGCTTTCTTGACCTATCGAAGGCTTTCGACCTAGTCGATTATACTAGACTATGGTCTAAGCTTGGGGAGGTCGGGGGCCCCTCTGAACTCATCAATATATTCTCATTCTGGTATAACCAACAGAAAAACTTTGTCAAGTGGGGGAACGCATCTCTTTAATCTGTACGTCTATCAACTAATTGATGAGCTCAGCAGCAGCCATGTTGGATGTCACATATATAACATTTGCGTCAATAACATCAGTTACGCGGACGATATGGTGTTGCTGAGTCCATCTGTTGGTGGCCTAAGGAAACTACTAGGTATGTGTGAAGCCTATGCTGAGAGTCACGGTTTAAAATACAACTATAGTAAGAGTGAGTATATGCTTATCAGAGGTAAGATTAAACAACCTGAACATAAACCACCAGTGTATCTTAACGGAGTATCTTTGAATCGGGTCTCTCAGTTTAGGTATCTAGGGCATGTTGTGACCGAAACCCTACATGATGACGCAGATATTGAGAGAGAGCGGAGAGCATTGTCGGTGCGAGCAAATATGTTGGTGCATAGGTTTGCGTGGTGTACAGCACAGGTAAAGGTAACATTGTTTAGAGCCTACTGCCAAAGCTTTTACACCAGCGCCCTACGGACCAACTACACGCAGCGGGCCTACAATGCTCTCAGAGTTCAATATAACAACGCCTTTAGGATTTTGGTGCGGCTACCTCGTTTTTGTAGTGCTTCGGGCATGTTTGCCGACGCGAGGGTTGTGACTTATAAGCTATAATGCGCAAAAAGTCAGCCTCACTAATTCGTAGAATTCGAGGTAGTGGCAACGGAATCCTGAGGATGATTGCGGATCGACCAGTATCGCCAGTGGTGGGGAGGCTCATCAGGCTACACGTCTTCTGATGAATTTAATGTTTAATTAATATTACTTTTATTCTATTAGTTAAATTTTTTATTTGTATTTTGTTTCAATGTAACTTGACATATTTTTTATTGTTTTTTTTCAATTCAATTTATTATGATTATTATTATTTGCATTAGTTAATCTGGTCTATTCAATTTAATTTAATTTATCTTATCAAGTTATTTTAATTCGTATTCATCTCGAACTTAGTCTTAAGATATTTAATATGCTACTAACAAAGTATGGACATTACCCAGTCTGATATAAACATTTTTTTTTTTTTTAAAGCAGCAAAACTGCAAATAATACTTTTTCTCTCTTGCAAACCACCATTTCATATTTGAAAAAGGTTGTGGAAGTATTTTATGCAGTAATGTTAAATTGTGTGCTCATTTTAGGTGGACAAAGGAATTGGATCCAAGTGCTCTGCAATGGGGGCATGGCTGCGCAACTAGCTCTGTTGTATTTATTGGATGTTGGAGCATGTGAGAGACCCATAGACTTTGTTGGAGATTATAGGGCTTCCTGGCTTTCTGTAGGAATTCTTGGTGAGCAACCTGTTTTCTTGTAGACTTGCTTAAAGTATAAAAATACAAAACTGGTTATTCTAATTCATTCTAAATATAATAATTATAATTATGATTGTATCTGGACCCGCCAAATTCGCATATAGAGGACTGAGGAGGTCATTTACAAATCATTGAACCCTACTTTTCCTCCCCTAAGTTTTATAGTTTGGGAGATATTATATTAATTTATTGAGATTTTTACAAACTTTTATTATTTTAGTAGTTTTTTTACTATTTGTTGGTAGTCAGAAACATTGGTGATTAAAATACCTCGGAACTTCCCTCAAATTAGGGTTAAAAATGAAGATAGAAGGCTTTTAAAAAAAAAATAACAAAAAAAATCTTGACTAAGAAGTCTGAAGTAACTAATATTTAGCAAATGGCCTCCTCTATATAT
This sequence comes from Xestia sexstrigata, assembly GCA_941918905.2. NCBI lineage: Eukaryota > Metazoa > Arthropoda > Insecta > Lepidoptera > Noctuidae > Xestia > Xestia sexstrigata. Next base: position 8,761,947 of record OW799214.2, on the reverse strand, counting down.
GCGAATTTATTGTAACATTTATTGTAAGAATAATACCTACTTTAAACATAATATATTTTTCTTTTCAGGTGTATTTGCTTGCTGTAATGGCGACACTTGGGCATCAGAACTGGGAACAGTTTTTTCTGACTCAGATCCATACCTAGTCACTACTTTTGAAAAGGTGCCAAAGGGTACAAATGGAGGGGTCAGTGTGATGGGGACATTGTTCAGTACAGTAGGAGGTCTCGCTATTGGAATATCACAATATATTACTCTTTACTATTTCTCTGAAAAATCTTTATGGACGTATGCCCCTCCCCAATGGCCTATCATTTTCTTTGGGGCTCTCGGAGGATTTCTCGGCAGTTACATAGATTCCTTGATGGGAGCAACCTTGCAATACTCAGGTGAAATAAATGTTATAAAATATTTAACTTATATTATTTTCATTGAATAGGTATATTTTGTTTCATAATTTGCTCATATTGCTATTAACAATTCTTTTTTTTTTCAGGTTTGGACAAAGACGGTAAAATTGTGTCTCACTCCAGTGTAACAGTAAAACATATCAGTGGAAGGAATATTCTGGACAACCACAGTGTTAACCTCATATCAACAGTCATCATGGGCCTACTTATGCCTACACTGTGCAAGAGCTTATGGCCTTTATTCTAACATATTTGTAGCATGTAATTGGTGTTCATTAGGGTGTAAAAAAGTCGTAGTTTGAATGGGAATTTTATGTACTCTTATCTAGTTGAAAATGTCAATTAATTTTATAGATGAATGTTTTAGCTACGTGAGGCAGCTTACTACCATAAGCATGTACTGCCTGTAAGTATTCGAAAATGTGTATGAAGTAGAAAGTTTTTTAATATGTTAGTAGGTTATTAGGTCTCAGTCATTTAAATGTACTTACTGGCTAAGAATGGGCAATAATTTAAAGTTTTTATATTATATGTTATTCGGTTTTTAAATATTTTGGTATAAAGCATATTTTATAATTTCAAAATCCATGCTCCCACGTACCTATCATAGGCCCCAAAATCTATTTAAAAGCTACTATCATTATCTCTGCCTAGCCTTATCCCAACGATGTTGGGGCCGGCTTCCAGTCCAACCGGATGCAGCTGATTACCAGTATTTTACATGGAGCGACTGCCTATCGGACCTCCACAACAACCCAGTAAGTACTGGGTATTGTATTGTATAACGGGCTGGTGTCCGCAACTCCACGTCAAAGCGCGTATTTTGCGTATGGGCTATAATCCACCACGCGGGCCCAGTGCGGATTGGTAGATGTCACATGTCTTCGAATTTTTGGTTCAAGGACATGCCGGTTTCGTCACGATGTTTTCCTTCACCGTTTTGAGAGCAGTGGTGATGAAATAAATTACACAAAGTAATGCGCCTATGTGGATTCGAACCCATGACTTACTGTTTGTAAGTCGGGGCCGCCACCACTGGGCCACCGCTGCTCGGTACTGGGTAACACGATACCACTTGGTACGAAGTATTATATTATCTGTGACTTGGTAAGGCTGGTTGTCAGACTTTTTGGGCCACTGACTACCTGTAACGACTGTCAAAGATTTATAAATGACAGCCGGGACCAACAGCATAACGTGATTTCCGAGGCACTGAGGAAACTCGGTATGTAAGGGACCCATCCACAGACCAACCTAGGTAAGCACGACTTAACCTAAAGATCGACCAGAGCGGCTGTTATTATTTAGCCAGGAGCTACTATCATTAGTTGATAGTATACTCTGTTTAAAGGTATTTAGATACATAGACAGCGTAACGTAATACAACAACAACAACAACAGCCCATAACGTCCACTGCTGGACATAAGCATCTCCCATGATGGGAGGAATTTGCCGTAATCCCCACGCTTGGCAGGCGGATTGGAGATCGCAGTGATTAAAGACTAACAAAAAACGCTGCTGCCCATTCTCTGGTTTACGGAGGCGCAAGGTGTTCTGCCTCAGACATTAGTCGCCTTATACGACACCCGTGAGTGTAATGGGTTGGTTCTATTCTACTCTGCCGGATACCACACGGCTAACAACAGCTAATAATTGACTAGAAAAATATTTTCCAATGTTTGAGAAAACCCGCAGTGTATCTGCTGCTTTACCCTAAAGCTGTATCCAAACTAACTTTAAGAATATTTTACTCTGTGGAACTAACTATTCAGTATTCATAGTTTAAGGAAGGCTGGTCAAAGCTGATCGTAGATGGCGCGTCCATAGCTTAGACCCAATCTGACCAATAAGGTCAATCTATTTTGAAATATAAAATGACATTGACAGATTTTCAACCAATGACGATGTTTAGTTCATGCGCTGCTAGCCCCATTAGTTCCACTAGTTGCCAACCCCATTCCGAACATGAAAAAAAAAGTCAAAACTACGTTCCAGGTTTCAATAAAGATATTTTAGGTGCATCAAAGTTTTTAATAGTGATCGATGGCATCAATCAACTATTTTAAGAATTTTTATTTTCACTTGTCAAAAAAGGTACCATGTTTAGCTTTTGACATTTAAACGGCTATTATTTTTTGGTTGGATAAGCAACAAGAAGTTGAGAAGTGCTGAAAGGCTCAGTGCGTAGCGTGAGTCACTGTCGCCCGGGGCGGAGTCATAATTTGCCGCCCTTTTGACGTCGTAAAAATAATTAGATTATATTTAGCAAGAAATCTGATAATGTCCAGTATCCTGACCAATACTAGTCTCCACTTTTGCTCTTCTTTGACAATCACATTTTGTGCTTTCTTGTCGGTTGTTGCACCAACTTGAAGTAGATACCTACTTATCTCCAAAGATTTCCATCTAATGAAGTTATCATTATGTTCTGGGCTAGATGTTCTCTTGAAGGTGAGGTTGAATTGACTACTCAAAAAGCTTTTTGAGTAGTCAATTGAACCTCACCTTCAAGAGTTTTTTGCCGCTATTCTAATGGTGGCGCCCGGGGCGTTCCACCCCTCCCCCCCCCCTCGCTACACCACTGCAGAGAATCACGATATGATAGAAAACTCTAATGCTCGAAATTCCAAAGTCTTGCGATCGAGTATAATGGAACGTGGTTGACAGAAACACCCCCATTCCATTCAATTTGTCATAATCTGCCTGTCAGCCTGTCACTTCTGTCAGTCAGTCAGGAAGCGAACTGTTCTTTGTTTACGAACAAATTAAATAATTCTCTAACAAAAAAGTCTATCGTGACTCATACTTGAAGTGCAGTGCTATAGTTTTTTATTGCAACTTGCCTACTTAATCTATTGTCTATGTTGATATCGAGTTCAATGACGAAGGTTCAACTTTAGTAAAAATTTAGTGCGGAATGGTGTTATTATTGTAATTTGAACATTAGAATGTCATCGTCAGCAGAAGAAAGTCCGATAATAAACTCGGATATAGAACATGATGTTACGAGCGACCGTAGGAACTTGGTGGAGGCGGAACATGGTATGTTTCTCTTGTTTTTTGGATTACCTGAGAACAATAGGCGTAGGAGCAGACTTAGATAAAGGTCATCCAAAACAAAGTTCGTTTATATGTTAGACACGCGCAGATACAAATGCATATTGACTAAAAATACTCGTATTTAAAGTATTGGTTAACTATACATACATAGCCAATTATTAAACTTTGTGTAGCTAGCATGATTAAATGATGAGATAATGAATAATTGTTATGATATGAGATCAAGTATCCTCTTGCTGCAGTAGAATAATGCGTATTTGTTGAGGAATAATAAATATTTTAGTTAAGATTATACTATACCTACTGCAATAAATTACTGTTATTTTATAATCTAAAAACTTTTCAGTGGAAGAAACAACAGGTTGGATCAAATGTCGGACTGTGCTTGGCATTATGGGCTTCCTGGGCTTTGCCAGTGTCTATGCCATGAGAGTAAACCTTTCCGTGGCTATAGTGGCTATGGTTAATTCAACTACACCAACACCAACAAACTCGTCTACAGATGTTGATGTTTGTCCAGCAAGTCCCATCAGCAATAGTACTGTACCACAGGTGAGGTTCCTGATCTATTTTTAACCGACTTCAAAAAGGAGGAGGTTCTCAATTCGAATGGTATTTTTAATCTGATACTTAGTGTTGTTTCTCTTATGAATGTTACTTGTATCATATTCTATTCTATGTATCGACAATAGTACATGAAAAATCAACTATCTGGTGTCCAGAACACAAGCCTCGTTGCTTAGTGTGGCAGTGATGGGGGTGTGTGAGATGTCCAGTGTTATTTATTTTAATCGCTTATGGTTTAAATGTTATTACGTTTACCTACACGTTGTTTACCTGTAATTGGCATATATATTAGAATATTACCATATAATTTAGTTTATGTAAGTGTATGTATGTGCTGTAGGTGAACCTTGGTAAATAAATAAATCATTAAAGATACATTAGATAGAAGTTTACTGCGTAATAGTGTTGCTACTCATTACAAAATAAACTCTTGCTGAAATAACAAAATGTAAGCAATAACATAATAAAATGCCCTGTAAGTTGCCATATTCAAATTAGGCAGTAAAAGTATTATTGTAAACATGCGTTGAATGTTTTGCAAGTGTCTTTAGCATGTAATAGTATAGAAAGAAAAATATTAACATTTCACTGATTATAAAATTATCTACAAAAGAAGAGAAAGAAAAAACAATATGTTTTTTTTTTTTGTGAAGGGAGTTTCAACAAATCACTGTTAATGAAATTAATATAATGACTCAGCTGACAAATCAAAGCCTGTAGTTAAAATTTAAAATAAAGTATACTCAAAACCTTAGTTTAATTGGTTGAAATGAAATGACTCATAAATCTTCAGAGTATATTGATGGAGTTTAGACATATATTTTCTTTTGTTTCAGCGACCAGGAGACTTCAACTGGACTGTAGAACAACAAAGTATAGTTTTAGGCTCATTTTTCTACGGATATGTATTAACACAGGTAAAGGAAAACCTTGATTAATGTATTTAATTAATTAGGTACCTATGAATTATTTTCTTTTGTGACAGTCATTGACAAAAGTGTGGTGATAACAATAATTATTTCAAGTTCCTGATTAAAATGTGAGGTATCTGTAACAGTTTGTATTGTATTTGAACACATATATATTGCCTGAGAAGGTAGACAGAGATGTTTATACAGTATGCAGTGTAATTTCTCACAAAAATTAATTATAGTAAACGCTGCCCATTTAATCTATATACAAGGTGAAAGCAGCGGTGGCCCAGTGGTGGTGGTCCCGACTTACGAATAGTAAGTCGTGGGTTCGAACCCAGGCAGGCGCATTACTTTGTGTAATTTATTTCATCACCACTGCTCTCAAAACGGTGAAGGAAAACATCGTGAGGAAACCGGCATGTCCTAGAACCGAAAAATTCAAAGACATTGTGACATCTACCAAGCCGCACTGGGCCCGCGTTGTGGATTATATCCTCTCATAGAGAGGAGGCCTGCGTCCCAGCAGTGGGAACATTAATAGGCTGATGATGATGATGACAAGGTGGAAGGCACACGGACGCTAAAACGGTTACCACTTATTCAATACATGTGTTCCACACATTTTGACCATGTATTGCAGTTTTATAAGAAAATTAAATATATTTTTTAAAATAACCAACAATAAATTTCTAATTAATTATTAATATAACAATTTATGTACGGTCGGCCAAGCTATTTCGTTTACATTTTACAATGTAATTAGCATGTTATAATGTGACCAAATAGCTTGGTCGACCGTACACACTAAATATAAAAAAAGAAGAAAGGAACAGAAAATACAAAGGTGATGCTTATTTCTAAAGAAATCTCTTTCAGCATACCTGCGAAAGGAGATACTAAAAAAGAGATGCAGACATAGTGTGTAAAAAAAAAGAGAAAATGGAATACATAAAACAGATAACTATTTTAAATATAATTATAAACAATCTAAGAATACATACAAGCTCATAAATAAAGGGTGTAAAACACCTCTTAACGAAGCCGAAACACACTTGTTCTTCTCGTCATTGCGATCATTTTTTTGTTCTACACCATACCTTCTAGTTACGGAGATATTGGGGGTCAAAGTTCCAACTTTGACCCCCAATGTAAGATTTTTATTTTAAACACCTCTACAACCCCCGTACTATTCAATCCATCCATCAGCACAATGTTTTGAGTACGTTACATTGAGTTCTACCCTAAAACATGATTTTTCACCCCAAAAAAAAAGTCGTTTCCCAGCAATAATTTTTGCGTAAAGTTACTTAGTTTGATGTACAGAATGCTTGGTTGACGGCTTCGTGATGTGGTCTTTTACACCCTGTATAAAGAAAAAACATATAACACAAATGACAATACAATAAACAATATTATATGTGAGGGTTCAGAATGATGTGCTAAATATGTGGTTACCGTTTTAGTGTCGTACCTACCACCCTTTATACAAGCCAATAATTATGACTTCTTTTTAGGGTTCCGTGCCCAAAGGGTAAAAACGGGACCCTATTACTAAGACTCCACTGTCCGTCTGTCTGTCTGTCTGTCACTAGGCTGTGTCTCATGAACCGTGATAGCTAGACAGTTGAAATTTCAGATGACGTATTTATGTTGCTAAAATACCCTAAATGCCGTTGTTAGCCGTGTGGTATCAGGCAGAGTAGAATAGAACCAACCCATTACATTCACGGGTGTCGTATAAGGCGACTAATGTCTGAGGCAGAACACCTTGCGCCTCCGTAGACCAGAGAATGGGCAGCAGCGTTTTCTGTTGGTCTTTCATCACTGCGATTTCCAATCCGCCTGCCAAACGTGGAGATTACGGCAAATTCCTCCCATCATGGGAGAGGCTTATGTCCAGCAGTGGACGTTATGGGCTGTTGTAGTAGTATTTATGTTGCTGCTATAACAACAAATACTAAAAACAATAAAATAAATATTTAAGTGGGGCTCCCATACAACAAACGTGATTTTTTTGCCGCTGTTTGCTCGATATTAATAACGGCAACAGATAGACTCTACACAGTAGTAGTACTGTGTAGAGTCTAGGCTGTGATTTTTTGCCGTTTTGTCTAATGTTGTATAGATAATAAATAAATAAATAAAAAGCCTTTTATTTCTAATCTCGCTTAAATTTACACACTTTTTAACATGTACTTATTCATAATTAAATGTTAGTTGTGTAAGTCTTTAACTTATCCTAGTTAGTAGTGTTAGCTTTTATAAAATGTTGGAGATGTAGCCCCATTACGGGTAAAGGCCTCCTCCATCTCTTTCCACTACTCACGGTCCTTGGCAATATTTAGCCAGTTTGTATAGATAATGGTACGGAACCTTTAGTGGCCGAGTCCGACTCGCACTTGGCCGGTTTTTATGTTCATTTTCAAATATTATCATAGTTCAAGTAAATGTCAAATTATTTTGTGTTTTTTAGATCCCTGGAGGAAGAATAGCAGAAATGTATGGAGGGAAACTTGTATATGGTTTAGGAATATTTTTCACAGCAGTATTCACAATTCTTAGTCCGATTGCGGCGTATACGGATATTAGATTCTTCATTGCTGTGCGAGCACTGGCTGGCTTGGCGGAAGGCGTTACTTACCCAGCGATGCATGCTATGCTAGCCAGATGGATCCCACCACTAGAGAGATCCAAGTTTGCAGCTTATGTGTATGCTGGTATGTATTCTTAGAATTTTCCTTTTGAATATTTGAAAGCAGTATAGTTCTCAATATGAAAGTATTCTATAATTATGTTGATTTTGTTCTATTTATGAATTAGTGCATGGAAATTCTTAAACATACATTAGAAAGAAGCTAAATCAAGTTAAGTCTTCATATTTGTTTTCATGATCAATCAATCATCATTGTATTATTGAACAAGACAATAAGTGATCATAAATGTTTGTGATTCTTATGGACACGGACACACGGTGGCCACATATTTCTGCTATCGAGATTTCTGAAAAATCTGCCACTGGTATGGGCCTATTGGCAATGTTAGAGACCCTGGGATCCGGCAACAAATTACACACATAGCTATATATATAAATAAACTATTAACTTAAATAAAATTGGGTCAGTCAATGTTATTGACGACCCGAATGGCGTAGCGGTGGTGAGGCTGCCTTACGTTCTTAGGGTCCCGATTTCGAATCCCGGTGGAACAAATGTTTGTGATGAGCATGGACATTTGTTTCCGAGTCATGGATGTTTATATGTATAATAAGTATGTATTTACAAACAAAAAGTATCTATGTAGTATATCAACTATCTGGTGTCCACGACACAAGCCTCGTTGCTTAGTGTGGCACTAGATGGCGCTGTGTGTATTGTCCAGCGATATTTATTTATTTTACACTTAACTCACCAATATTGCAGCTAATAACAGTAATAGCTAACCAGTAATATATTTCTATTAATTCAGGTTCAAACATAGGCACAGTGATTACCTTGCCTATATCAGGATGGCTATGCACCCTTGAGTTTGGTGGTGGATGGCCGCTATGCTTCTACATATTCGGCGGCATTGGCGTTGTATGGTTCATATTCTGGCTATTATTTGTCTATGATACGCCCCAGAAACACCCCAGGATTTGTCCGAAGGAGATCGAATATATTTCATGGAGTATTGGACCTCAGGTGAGAATCATCATGTTTCTGCTCGTTTCTCAATTCATTATTATTAGGGAATGGCACAACATGTATTAAATACAATATAAATTTTATATGAAAGAAAGACTAAATTTATTAATTCTCAATTTTGTTCAAATGGATGTTGGTAGTTGGTACTTAGTCATTATATAAACATTCCAAATACAATTAGTTCAAGGATGAGTTATCGGTCTAGCTAGATAAACGTTAAGAATTAATGTAGAGTTAAAAAAAAAACCTGACTGAAGACTGGTTACATATAAGATGAATCATAAATCCATTATAAGTTTGAGAATTAATACATTATTTAAAGAATATGGCAAATAAAAGTAATAATTGGTCAATAAATAAACTTATTTAATACCTACAGACTACGGATTACGAATGTATAGGTACAGTTTGCTCACAGTTATCATAATGTGGGACAAACATGAGTCACCGGTCGACCTCACAGATGTTTTGATGCGCTTCGCTATCACAAGTTTGAACATTATTTTACAATGTTTAGCGTGCAAAATATTGCATGTTTTCGGAACAATGACAGTATTCTCTGAATGAAAAGGGGTAGATAAACAAAGGAACTCTAACTGTAGAGTCACCACATAAAATGAATAAACTTGCACTTAAGTAAATTTCAAGAGGAATTTCCTTGAAGTCCCTTGATAAAGTTTTTTTTCATGATAGTATGGCTTCGAATGTACGAGTACTATGTTTGAAACACTATACAATTTCTAACAACGATTTATGAGAAAATCGCTTTTGAATCTAGCGGAAGCGTAATGAATTTATGCTCGTGACTGTACTACCAACATAGGAGTTAAATAAATAAGTGTTTGTGCAGACTTGTACTGTCAAGGCTCACGCACAATGGTCCACTTTAAGGACCAAGTGCGGAAACCAAAACCCTAGCATAGAACTGTCAAGGCTGTAGCCCTAGTATTTAGTTCAGGGGGGCGACTAACGGCTTACCGTCCTTTCCGAGGCACGAGGGTATCATACCACCAACTTCCAAACTCCGGGATGTTACTGAGATATTCCTATTAATGGAAAAAGCCGATAAAATAAACTCTTGCGCGACCCGGATATAAAACCCACGACCCCTCGCTTAGTAGTTGCGCTTGCGACCGCAATACCAAAAAGGCTGTTACAAAATAGTAGCGAATCTTCTATCAGGTCCCATACTTGGTTAATTCAAGGTTAGTTTCAAACGACAAACACTATCTGTAATAATAGAAGTTTCAATATTCACGCAACTATCGATGTCCCGCAATCGTGGTTTTATTTTAGCGGTACATTTACTAGGCTGCAGTGGCGAAGAGTGAAAATTGAGTCAAGGGAAGCCGAGGTAAAAATGATAAAAAGTCGATTAAAAAAAAAAATCGTTTTTTAATGTTTATTTTGACATCATTTTTGTTATCAGCGACTCCGAAAACCACGAAAATGACACCCATGAAGAAAAAACCGAAAATTTGCCTCGGCGCCATCTTGGATTTTCATTTTGACCTCATTATCATTATTAGCGGCCTCAAAAACCACGAAAACGACACCCATGAAGAACAAAACTGAAAATTTTCGTTAGCGCTATCCAAGTTTTTCATTTTGATCTCATTTTCATTATCAGTGACCCCAAAACTCACGAAAACAACACCCACGAAGAAAAAACCGAAAATTTTCGTCGACGCTATCTTGGATTTTCATTTTGAACTCATTTTCATTATCAGCGACCCCAAAAACCACGAAAACGACACCCATGAAGAAAAAACCGAAAATTTTCGTCGGCGCCATCTTGGATTTTCATTTTTACCTCATTTTCATTATCAGAGACCCGAAAAACCACGAAAACGTCACCCATGAAGAAAAAACCAATAAAAAGTAGGTAAAGAATAAAATGCAGAGGAAGTATAATAAAAAAAAGTGATTTTATCCTATGTAAATAAATCAACAAACAAATACTATAATTTAGTGTACCAAATCTACATTCGACATTAGCGACCATTACTAATTCTACCTTATACCGTTCTCCCATACATACTTTCTTTTTCTGCCCCTGTCGTAACTAAACACGATAATCTTCGGCTTAATAAAACCCACAAAACAAAATAATGTCATCAAGCATTGAACGATTTCCAAATCTATACGAAATTCAACGAGCGATAACGATATTTTCCCATCTCGCTCACGCGCACGCATTTTCTATTACTTTCTCTATGAATAACTCGGTTTGCGTCGGCTTACAAGAGTCCTAATATAGGCGGCATGGCTAGTGACGTCATGACGTTTATTTTGCATAGACATTTAGCTGCCAAAAAGCCGATAGCGCCTGCGGGTTATTTTATAGCAATATGTTATTGAAGATCACATTTTTGTTGATTGAGTACGAGTAGGCGATTCGTGATGCTTGTAAAAAAGTACTGATTGTGCCATTTTTCAATTACGGTAGAGAGTGGTTGTGTTCCAAACTTCTGAAGGGAAACCGGTGGGAATTGAGTTATTAGGAGCCTGCGCCACTGCTAGGCTGTTGGTTATTCATCTCAAAGTATAACATACATACATTATAACATCACGCGTATAATCCCCAAAGGGTTAGGCAGCCGTGTACCTAATAGAACACCCAAATTTCGCCACTTGTATATGTCTCTTGTAAGGTGGCGGTTCGCGTGGCGACAGAGACAAGCAACCGAGACCAGAGACTGAGACAGGAGACCGCGAACGTTACTTAACTTTAGGTAATTTATAAGCATCAGTTCGCGAGGGAGACTGAGACAGGAGACATACGTCTTACAGCCGCGAATAATATTTTAATCAAAATACAACTTAGCACTGGCCTGCAAATTGCAAAAAAAAACGTAATAAAATTTGAATTTCGCGGGCTACCCTGGAGCATCAGCCTTAATAGGGAGCGAGGCAATCATTTTATTAATATCTATAAAAAATACTAAGTTATAAGCATTTGAAACTGCTGATTAGACAGAGAGATCCGATACAGCGAATGACGTCATTCGCAAATCCATACTAAATTCCGTTTATCTAGAAAGAGATAGAAACAAAAGTTTAAATGGTTATAACTTTTGTATTTATCGGCCGATTTATGTCTTGTTTTCGCTTTTTGTCATTATTTTTATAGTACTTTAACATTCCGTATCGAAATAAAAAATTATGCATATTCCCTATTTGCCCGACGAATGAGGTCCTCCTTATGCTCAGCAGTCGTGATTGCGACCACTAGACCAACGAAGCAGTTCAAAGTATAATTAGGTACCTAGGTAAATCAAAAATTAATTGTAAGTTTTGTTTTTTTTAGCAAGAAGACAAACCGTCGTCGTCCATACCGTGGCTGAAGTTCTTAACCTGCGTCCCACTGTGGGCCATCCTCATCGCCCAGTGTGGCCAAGCGTGGGTGTTCTACACACAGTTCACCGAACTACCCTCCTATATGAACAATATACTGCATTTTGATATTGTATCTGTGAGTACATTTTGTATTTTGGTGGTTTTATTTTTGTAGATATCATCAAGCCTGAAGGTACGGCTACATTTCGCTTAAAAGTAAACTAGCTGTTGCCCGCGACTTCGTTCGCGTGGAAATTTTGATGTGCATGTGTGAGAAAATAAAGATAGCCTATGTCCTTCCCCAGGATGTAAATATCTCCTAGCCCAATTTCATAACGATCCGATCAGCTAAACAGCTGTCGAGAAAAGGCACCAAACCAACAGAGTTCGTTTAGCATTTATAATATTAAAGGATTAGTATTGAAGACTCATCTGAAAGGGGGCAAGCCTATTGCCATTAACTGTCCCCCCATACTTAAGTACTAATGCTGTAACAAAATAATATTCAATCAATCAATCAATCAATCATTTTATTATCAGGCATCTTAAGGCCCATAGATAAAATACACAAAATTACATTACAACATAAAAATATACACTAATACATACAAAATATATTTTATAAACTATGAAATAAACTACTAAACTGACACACGAAGTGGCGGCGTCGTGTTACGCTGCGCGGCGTCACGTAGCTTGCCGCGAAAACGTCGGTAGACTACACCCTTCGGCCAAAACTCTTCCTTGAGAAACTTGTCAAGATGTTGTGTCGGAACTCGCACCACAAACGACTTGAAGTTGGTGTTGTGACGCGGCTCCAACTTCTCGATCCTCAAGGTCCAGCTGGTGTTCACCTTCATGTACTCTACGATCTCCTCAACCTTCGTAGAGTGATGCAGTCGGGACACATACAGCAACGTCGTTGGTATCGCTGGACGCAGCAGCATATTTGGTCCTGACAGTCCAGTACCGCATTGATTGCGACAAGTAGGCTTCTTCTTCTTCTGAACTATGGTGAAGCCGTCCTCATCACACTCTTGCTTTGCTGGACAGCGCTGTACCGGATTCCTCGGAAGGGTTTCACAGCGACGGTTCTTCTTTCCCCCTTTCTGCTGCTTAGATTGTATAGCAGCTGCATTGTTTGAGGCAGCAATTGCGGCGTAAGCTGGTTTAAGGGTTCAACGTAGCTACGCGTGACGTATCCTATGCCGGAGCAGAGGGGCGGGAGGCGGCGGGGCACGGTGCATCGCCCTCGCTGTTTGCAGTCGACGACGAATCCAATTTCGCCGACGCAAAACTGCTGTCCGACGCATTTTGCACACCACGACGCGTGTTTATGTTGGCATCGTCATGTGTCCTACTTTCCGAAACAGCACTGCGTAGCAACACTATCTCGGCACGCAGTTCATGGATGGTATTTTCTGACTTCTCCAACTTACACTGCAGCTCGGCCAGGCTTGACTTCATCGATGTAATGTCCTTTAACAGCCTGGTGACGTCTACGTGATCAAAAGTGACGGGCGGCAACTTATATGAAGCTCCTTCGCTACGAAAGTTGGCACGTCGTCAGGGTCGGTCACCTTTAGAAAGGTAATGATGTCTTGGACGCTCTTCTCTGTACCATCTCTCCTCCGAGATGGCATTTATTGTAATACCGGTAGGTATTGATATGATTTGAAAAGAGTAACCATGGAGTTTCTAGCGGGTTCTTCTCCATGGAAACGACCAACGCGAACCGTGCTCCTTTTCCGACGTTTTATAAGTGCCCATCTAGGCATATATGAAATAAAATATTTTGATTTTGAAGAGTGAAGTGAAGACCGATGCGTAGTTCATATAAACGTAATACCAAAATAATTTGTAAATCAAACAGATTCTTAAGGTAGTATAAGTATTTATTTCGATTGGATTTCAAAATATCTATGTTTCCAAATATATATTTTGAAAAGACAGCGAAATAAAGACTAGTACTTACTTATAAGTATTTATTTCGATTGGATTTCAAAATATCTATGTTCCCAAATATATATTTTGAAAAGACAGCGAAATAAAGACGAGATATGAGGAATTTAACATTTCTATAGAAAACTTATTTTTCTCATAACTCTTGTTTCTTCTCCTGTTTATCAGTGTCCATTCAAAATATATATTTGGGAACCTAGATATTCTGTAATCCAATCGGAATAAAGACACACTACCTTAAGAATATTTTTGATTTACAAATTATTTTGGTATTACGTTTGTATGAACTACGCATTGGTCGCCGGCCTCTTAACGGCATTGCACAAATTTAAACTTCAGGTTTGCTCACAAGAAGCACAAATACTACAATTTTATTAATGAAATAGCTTTTTCCCGCGGCTTCGCTAGCGTTATATTCGGAAATTATCCCAAGGTACCGTCATAAATAGTCTATGACACACGGAGATAATGTAGCTTTCTATACATCAAATAATTTTCGGAATCGAATCAGTTGTTCCCAAGAATAGGACTACATCCAAACTTACAAACTGAACCTCTTCAAAACAATATAATAAAGTATAGATAAAATAACAGGCAAGAAAGAGAAATCGATCGCCGAATCGAAAATGCCTGGAAAAGCTACTGGTCCATGAAGACGCTAATGAAGGGTGATCTTCCGATCTCCCTGAAGCGCAAACTCATTGACATGTGCATCCTGCCCGTCCTAACTTACGGTGCTCAGACCTGGTCGCTCACAGAGTGTCAGAAGCTCCGCCTTGGAGTTTGCCAAAGGGCAATGGAACGCAGCATTCTGGGTGTCAAAAGACAAGACAGGGTTCGAAACACCACGCTGCGTTCCAAAACGGGCATAGTGGACGTTGGCAAGAAGGCTGCTAGGCTTAAATGGGATTGGGCGGGTCACGTCAGTCGCATGCACGATGACCGCTGGGCAAAAGCCTCCACACGATGGTTGCCGGAAGACGGACGGCGCCGGCGAGGCCGACACAGAAAAAGGTGGCGAGACGATTTGGACGCGTACCACGAGGGTTGGTCCGAGAAGGCACGGGAAAAGAGCAAATGGAAGGAATTGGACGAGGCCTTTGCCCAGCAGTGGGACAGTAAAGGCTAAGAAAAAAAAAAAATCGTGTCTATACACAAGGCATGAAAGCAAACCTAATCCCATATAGCAGCCTTACTCAAAATGTGCTCCGCGGAACCCTAGGGCTCATAATTAATTAATTTTTTTTATTACTAAATGGGCCTGCTCTTGACCTCGATCACGCCTGATGGAAAGCGAAAAAAATTCAGTTGAAGTAATCCATTGTCAAGTCCATTTCTTGATTCAGATTACTAATAAAAGAATAAGTACACATAAACTTTTTTTTGTTATTTATGACAACAAACTTATTTTAGGGCTCCGTCAAATATTTAGGTTTCCAAAAGGGTTCCGTTGCTAAAAAAGTTTGAGAACCGCTGCCATACAGCATTAGAGAAATAATCTTAACTTAAATGCAAATTTTATTTCCAGAATTCAAGACTGAGTGCTCTTCCGTACTTAACAGCATGGATCGGTGGTATATTGCTGTGTATATTCGCCGACTGGACGCTAGCCAAGGGATGGATATCTAGGCTAAACAGTATGAAGCTATGGAATACAGTCTGTAAGTACTTTGATTATTTATTAACAAACCGTGTGTTCAAACTTTCATATTTAACCTCTTCGGGTTAAGCCGCGCTTGCCTAGGTTGGTCCGTGGATGGGACCACCTATTACGTATCGAGTTTCCTCCGTGCCTCGGAGAGCACGTTAAGCCATTTTTCCCGGTTGTCATTTATAGGTCTTTGACAGTCGTAACAGGTAGTCAGTGACTCGAAAGTCTGACAACCAGCCTTGCCAAGGGGTATCGTGTTACCCAGTACCAACTGGGTTGTAAAGATCATATAGGCAGTCGTTCCATGTAAAAAAAGTACTGGTGGTGAGCTTCCGGTGAGACTGGAAGCCGACCCCAACATAATAGGCATGACGACAGTATCAAAAAATTGCAAATCTATTTCGTCCGTCAGTTAGATTATTGGAAATTAATGGACACGTATTTTTTGTTTTTGTAAATCAATGTATATTGACAAAGATAAAACGCATCAAAACTCGGGAGTGGGGGCTCGTGACGTCAGAACTAGCTAAAAATTATACATAGGCGTGACGTATTGAGAATTTTAAAAGCGTCGTATCTTCGTCAATTTTGGATTACGTAACAAAAGAAAAATACGTGTCAAATATTTTTTGATAATCTAACTGACGGACTAATTCGTTTTTTTTTTGTCGACTCACCTATTGGGAAAAGGCTAGGCAGATGATTTTAGAAGGAACTTCACGCTCATAAAATGTACTGAGACGGATTTAACAACTCGGGCGTTTTTTACCCTTGAGTAATGCAGTGCCAAACGGAGTAAGATTAGTGCAATATGGAGAATTGAGAATTCAATAAGACTTGAATGAATTACTTTAATATCAAAGACAATTGATCCTAAATATTTCATATTATTTATGACGCCATAAAATAATTACGTAGAAGTATTATGTGGTGAGATAATCCTTAAGGAAAATAAAGCCTTGGTAACTATTCTTGGTTAATTGATTAATTGAATTGGGCCAAGTTTTCACACATAGAGTACGTCATCCCTTGTTTACGTACAAGGCATGACGCATCTTGTATCCTTTGTTCAATTATGTAAATTGTAATAATCCTACCAACATTTTGTAAAAATATTCTGATTTAAAAGAGTCTCCATGGAGTTTCTTGCCCGTTCTTCTCCATAGAGCTAGCATACGCTAGGGAATGGGTAACTACAGTATTTTCACAGTTTTTATGTCTTGTGACTGGGACTGTAGCTACATTTAATTTTTATCTTTGTTTCGACAATTCAAAAGTGCCTGTAACTGGCCTACTTGAAATAAATGCTTTGGTTTTGATTTTGATTATATTGTATAGTTTAATCTATACAAATAAATAAAATTGAAGTGTTTGTTTGTGATTTCAAAATAACAGCTTTTTACTTAACAAAACAACGTAGATTTTATGCAAGTACGGTACCCATTTATGACGCAACTTGGTAGGCTAGATCAAGTACATATATTTAGAACATAGGTTATCTAACGCACCAACAGATAACACATACCCAAGCACTTAGAAATAATAATATAGTAATAATAAATAATATAGTATTAATTAAGTACCTAAACGATGTCATTAATACATAAGATATTAATTTGATTAACAACGAAATCGATCTTGTAAACACGGTAATGTGATATCGATGGTGAAACTTTGAAATAACGTAAGGAACATACACCGTGCTGATGGATCGAGAAACTTTGAAATAACGTAAGGAACATTGACCGTGCTGATGGATTACCAACTCTTGTCGATGAGGAGGAGACTCTTGTCGCAAGACCTTTCTTGTGGTGTCTCAAACCGTGAAATTATACAACTTTTGAAAATTCATGTTTTTTTTTAGCTCTACAATACTTAGTATGTCGATCAGCTGATCGCGTCAGTTCCTAAATACAAAGTCCAATTTTGTTTTTTTCAAATTTCAAGAACACGTTGAAGTTGATCCGTTTCATGGTCCGACAGACCACACGGGAGGTCTTGCGTTTGTTATGTTACACCTTGTTTAAGCCGTGGCGTGATATTTCAAGCTTTGGAAAGAGACTGACACAAGCATGGACGATGGTGTACTTTATTTTAACTCTATGTCGACCATCTTAAGTATCGAAGCACAGGATATTGCCATGCAACATGATGCGTCATGCGTAGCAAAAGATAACAGCTCTCAAGTGCTATTATGAACTATGATATTCTGTGATTCATTTGGCAAGTGTAGCGATTAAAAATACTTTTCCTGCTTTCCTCACTATTTTAGCGGTTTCTGACGAGACCATACGTCGTTGAAGAGAGTGAAAAAACTGCATTATTATACCTAGGAAATGGTACAATATCATTTTATAATTTGTGTTCACACGAGACGAGACGTTGCTTGTTTCTGTGATTGGCTGAAACAACGCGTCTTCCGATTCTCTAGCAAACGGCATCAACATTTTCGGACCATTGTTGTCATCGCGGGTCAACCTGGATTGGGCTGGCACAGAAATGTGGAGGCTGCCACAAGCAAACAGAGGCCCCTCCAGTGGGTGAAGTTTGGCTGAAAATATTGATGATGTAATATTTGTTCTACAGCGGCGTTCATTCCCGCGTTCGGTCTGCTCGGCATCGCGTGGGCTGGCTGCGACAGGATTGCCGTAGTTTTACTGCTTTGTATCGCCTCTACCTTCGGCGGAGCAGCCTATGCTGGTGGGTATATTTACATTGTACAGACTTAGTTATGTCATAGAACGTTATGTGACTTAGTTGTGTAACAGAATTTGAGAGACATTTCTCTCAAATTCTGTTTTGACTCATTTTGATCCAACATTCTAAATTAACTATCTAGTAAAATCAGCCCCATATATACGTCCAAACGTATGCTTGTTACAGACTTAAAATTGATCAGCGTTAGCCATAATTATTACAACAAATACTCGTAAGCTATTACATGGGAGGGCTTCAAAACTAGGTTCAAAATTCAGAAAGCCGCAACTTTGATAAACAGGGAATCTTTAAAAAAATAGTCATGGACACGATTTAGTCGGAATCTGCATTCATAGTTTTCCGTAATAGCATCTGTTTTTGTGCTGAATAAAAAAAATTTTGTGTGAGTCCTAAGTAACGCTAAGAGAGGTTAACTTCAACTAGTTGCGCTAGACCTTGATGTTACCACAACAGATTTTTCCGGCCTACTGCCACGGTCAGCTGTCGTAACGGAAGTAGTTACGGAAATTAGTTGAGCATATTAGGGAAATATGGAATCAGATCTACTTTTCGGAAATCCAGTTTAGTTTTGATGCAAGATGCAACACCGCTCCTGCCTGTAAAAAAATGCACATGCAGAAGATGTACTAATGAGAGATTTTCTTTTTCAACTCTTCCCTAGTCGCTGGATAGATGGCGCTGAACTTGGTAAGTTACTGCAAGGAACGGAACGTCACATCATTTCACTTGGATGTAATGGTTATATTCGGAAGCATAAACAAACGAAAGTGTCAGCCAACGAGCGTATGTGACGTGACGCAATGTTTTTTTTTTCCAAGTGATTTGGCTTTGGCACTTAGTAACGTAGTCAGTTCAACGCCATCTACAGACTTCTTGGAAACTATATTTTTTTTTAAATATTCAAAAAGAAAACCTATCATTAGCATACAACCTAAACCAATACTCGATACGTGTTTCGCCCCTTAATTAACAGAGCTGTTTCAGGAGATGTTAATGTTGCTGCATTCAAGCAGGGTTGCGTACCAAAAGGGTTACCAAGGGCCCCCTATTACTAAGCCTCCGCTGTCCGTCCGTCTGTCTGTCAGCGGCATGTCTCATGATCCATAATTGATAGACAGTTGAAATGTTCACACTAATGTGTATTTCTGTTGCCGCTATAACAAAAAATAATAAACATAAATGAAAGGGGTCTCCCCGACTATTGGCCGGTTTCTGCTGAATTACAACTGATTATTTTACATATCGTTTAAACGTTATGGTCATTGCTTGTCCTATAATGTGTTGAACAATGTTGCAGGTAATCAGATGAACCACATCGATCTATCGCCGCAGTTCGCGGGCACTATGTACGGTATAACGAACGCCGCCAGCAACATCTGTGGCTTCATGGCGCCTTACGTTGTAGGACACATTATTAAGGCCGAACAGGTAACTATAATTATCATCTCTTGAAAACTGTTAATCAGTCAATACTACTTTTGACCGGTGAAAACAGTCAAAACTACTTTTGACTGGTGAAAACTATTTTAACAATAACTAACATTTACTAGAAACTTATTAGGTTGTTAGGTTTTATTTTGTGACCCTTTGAACAACATCATGTAATTCTAGGACTAGGTAATTACAACTGATGCGTTCCAAAACAACATATTTTTAATGCAGAAAACGCATTTTAACTTCATAACGATTGACTGACACCAGTCAAAAGTGGTTTTGACCGATTAACAGTTTTGACTGTAACCTAAACATATCGAGGCGGAGAAATTCGCGCAGGTTTTATTTACACTAAATAGGCTTGCGTTTGGCCGCAACTTGCCTTTTGTGAACCAATGACGCGACCTAGGTTGGAACAAGCTTGCCTAGAAGAAACGGATTCACTTGACCTTTGAAAGAGTCCAGATTATAACGATCAAATTAACCAAACAGAGAAGGCTGCAGTGAATTTCACAGACTGACGGTTCGCACAATAAATTTGGAAGCAAAGAGCTTTGTTCTGGTCTGTGGGACTTCAACCATAACGGTGGCAAACTTTCTTCTTGGTCCGGAGCTTCTGCGGCCAAAAGACGTATTTGTGGCCATGTAGTACACGAGGTCCCTTAGTTCCACACCCTGACCAGTCAGAATTAATCATCGTTTCAAACTTTGATATCACGTACTCTTACAATTTTTTTTAATATAATGAAGATCCAGCAACCGTGAAGCGATTAAAAAAATATGTTTTACAGCAAACTCTGGGCCAATGGCGCGAGGTGTTCTACTTGGCTGCAGCCATCGATCTCGGCGCTAATCTCTTCTACTTATTCTTCGCGAGCACTGAGGAACAGGTAAATATTTTTATTTTTATTACTCCGTACCTTGGAAAGCACGTTAAGCCGTCGGTTCTGGCTGTTCTTTGAAGATCTTTGACAGTCGTTTCAGGTGGTCAGTAGCCCGAAAGCCTGACAACCAGTCTTAATGTAAGATAAGACTGGTATTGGTAAGACTGGTAATTTAGACTTGGTAAGTTACCAAGGGGTACCGTATTACCCAGTACTAACTGGGCTGTGGAGGTTAGATAGGCAGTCGGTCCATGTAAAAAATTGGTATTCGGTTGCATCCGGTTAGACTGAAAGCCGGCCCCAACATAGAAGGCTAGGCAGATGATGATTCTCCTAAGTGTTTTTGTGATTATATGTGTGTACAAATGATTTCTAATTCCGTGTTATTTATTCACCAGGACTGGTCACGATCCGATCACGACGACATGACTGCGCCAGCGCCCGTCGAAAGCATACTCTTTCCCGAATCATAGACAAGGTCACAAATTAAGATGAAGGCAAAAACAATGAACAATTCGTTCACAAACTTATTCGTCAAAATCGTAGCATGGAGACGTTTGTATGGTTTTTGGATAATTATTATGAATGCAGTAGTTAAATATGCAAATAAAAATAAGAATAAAGAATGATTGCGTTTAAAAATCAAAATATCTTTTGGAAAATAAGTTTCCCAAGTTTCTTAACGCTTCAAATCATGTGATTCGATTGGCTCTTGTTATAACAGTCAACCAATCACAATAGCTAAAGGCTTCATTCTGGTTTTATGAAACGGAGACTTAGTAATTATATGAAAGATCCCAAAACAAAGGGTTTTGTCGTCGTTGAAGTTATAACACCACGTACCTAAGTAAATTTTTGGCGGCTCTGACATTTTGATTTTTGATGCCGTTTGCTATAGAATCGGAAGACGCGTTGTTTCAGCCTAGAAACAAGCCACAGAAACAAGGAACCTCTATCTAATTTAAAGTAAACACAAATTATAAAATGGTACCATTACCTAGGTAGACGACAAAAAAAAACTAATTAGTCTGTGAGATAGATTTCCAAAAAATATTGGACACGTATTTTTTCTTTTTTCACGTTAACAAAAAAATTAAGACGATACAGTGCCTCGTGTGTCGCCACATTCGAGTACATTTTTACCGAAAAGTGTCGTCACAAGCCCCCATGCCATCTTTGACGCGTTTTATCTTCGTATTTTTTTATTAATATGATAAAACAAAAAACACGCATCCAATATTATTCGATAATCTAACTGACGGAGTAAACAATTATATTTTTTTTAGTCAGTCGTCATCCCTGTTATGCAGTTTTTTCAGTCTCCTGTAAAGTTGCTATTTTTATGATTTACGTGGTGTTAGAACTTCAACGATGTTATGTTGTTCAAATGAACATTAGAATTTCGAAGCGACAGTAAAGTGAGTTACAGTAACGGTAACAATTGATACTTATTCTAAGGTTTATTATTTCAATGTGTATATCACGGATTTACTTTCATATTGTAGATGTAAGTTCCGAGCCTGTGATAATACGAATGGTGGAGCCCGTTTTTCTTATAAAAAGAGATCTTAAAAGGGTTTCAGTTTTATTACATTTGAGATAATAAGGAACCCTAAAAATGATTTATGTGAATCCCTGTGTTAAAATTATGAGACATTATGAATGAAGAGTCTCTTAGTAAAGTAATCGCGATTCCTGTAATTAAGAGAAAGTAAATCATGTTTTATTTTACAATAATCCCAAATCAATCAATTTTTAAACTTATGGTGCTTTTAAATAAAATATTTGAAACTGTCCGATAGAACCGGCCAAAGCAGTTTTCGGCCAAGGTAATATAATAATTTTAATGTTTTTATAATGGTGTAATAACGTATTAGAAAAGCCAAAAAATATTAAATTATTTTGTATTAAAAAGCAAAAAAGTTTCAAAACAAAGTTTCTGTCAAGCTGTCATTTTCAAATTGGGGAGAAATAAAATAACAAACTGTTACACAATTACTTCTATTCAAGAGTGGAAAGATGAGAAGCAGAAACATGTCAATCAATTAAAGTCTTCGATATATTTTTCTCAAAATTAAACCTAAAAGAAAATTTTACTTACACCTTTGATTAGAAAAAAATTACTTAAGTTAGCTTATTGTATCACGAATGGACGCTGTAGTGATTATTTAGCCAATTTATTTATGAAAACATGGCTGTTAGAACAAAGTTCAAAATGTCAGCCACAAAAGTAACAACAACACTTAATTGTTTAATTTTAATTAAGTTATTCATGCTCTCATTAATAAATAACACCGAACGACGGGTTTTATAGCTAAATATTTCTATACAGTAATGTACCAGCCAGCACATCAAGCGACCCGAAACTGCCAAATTTTCCCGATCACCCTTGAACCTAAAGGTGGGTACTGACCAGTGTTACGAGCCGTAATGTACCATTCACAGCGAAATGTTACGTTACGCCGTTTTCTAAACTCCGTGTAACATGCTCGTTTCGAACTCTTTGCTCGCCCGTGCTCCAGATTCGTTGCCACTCGTAGTCAGTCAAGATCGGACGACGAAGTTGTGTTGGAATCTTTGATTTTACTCAGTTATTGTATAATCAAAATTAATTTCATTTAATCTTTTTAACAACAAATAATCACTACTAATAAACAAATGGCCCGAAGTACCTGGAATCGACGCTTGTGCCGCGTGCGCTCGTGACGACTCGCTGCAACGTACTTTCTGGAGCGCGTAACATTCAAAGGATTCGCCAAAAAACCGATAACAGGGTGGAGCACTCGCAGCGAGCAACTCGCCGCTCGTTGCTCGTTGCGAGCGCCTTGTTTCCCCGTACTGACTGCACGAACGCTCGCTGTGTAACACGTTACATTACGCCCCGTAACGCCGCTCAGTACCCACATTTATGCTTAAGCGATAAAGTTAAAAAAATATTAAAGAAATTTAGTAGTAGTTTGATGTGCGTCTGTACCTAATCCTATGATGTTTGACGTCATAGCAATAGCATTTTTATTTATATGACAATTATAACTTAAAAATAATACGGTTTACCTTAGTTAGCTGCAAAATTGTAACAAATAGCTACAATATTGAAAACCATCTTTTTTGGTGTTTATGTAATATATTGAGACTGTACTATATCCATTTGAATTAAAAAAACAATAGATCAGCATTTTCCACAAGAAGATCTATTGCTCACAATTCACTGGAAGATTATTGAAATTAAAGGGGATTAGTTTTGTAATTTTTCTTTAAAAATGGATGCCTTTTAGAGGTGTCAACAGATTTGCTCGATTTTAAACGATCTAAACGTGATCAAAGAAAATCGAATAGAAGACAGAAACAATCAATAGGGATGATGTCTGACAAAAAAAAAAATATGGTTCTGTTTAGTCCGTCAGTTATATTATTGAAAAATATTGGCTACGTGTTTTTTGTTTTATCAAATTAATAAAAAATTACGAAGATAAAACGTGTCAAAGATCATGACTAGTGAGGTCACATTTGAGTAAAAAATGTACTCAAATGTGATGTCACACTAGTTTTCGACGCATTGTATCGTCTTCATTTTTTGTTTACGTGAAAAAAGAAAAAATATGTGTCCAATATTTTTGGGAAATCTATCTGACGGACTAATTAGGCTTTTCATTTTGTCATCTTCCTTATTCAATCGAGCAAATCTTGAACGTTTTTAAATGAAACAACAACCTAAGTAATACTATGTTAACCTTTTCAACGCCAGAGCACAAAAGAACACGCGTGCCATCCACGCCAAGCCACAATTTTACCTAACACATATTTGTATCATTTGCCGTACAGGGCATGCGCTTGCTTGTCACGTATTATATGTGACAATGGCGTTCAAAAGGTTAAAGTACAATCGGGCACACAAGTAATATAAATTTAAGATTTCACTCATCTCTAGAGATAATGAGAACCTAACGTTAAATGAATTATAAAAACTTCCAGCTCACTGGTATCATCTAAACAAATCATTAAATTTTAATATTAATTTGCATAAAATTATTTACACTTAATTTTATTATTAATGGATTATTTTAATTTCGCTGATTAAGTGCAGTGCGTGCCAAAAACGGTTTCTTCTGTCTCCAGTTTTGTAAAATATGCTGTATCTTGTTTTGTATGTATTTAGAGTTGTAAATTGAAATTCGCCGATAAAATTCAGCCGCTAAATAAAGTTTTTATCTTTAGTTAAAAATAATTCTACACGTTGAATAACCTTTTGTTATTAGATTAGAGGGACCACGCTTACGGATGTTGGAATGAACTCGAATGTGATGATACGTGATCGGTCAAAGCCGATTCCGCGTTGTTAAGTGTGGTGATTTGGTTTACTCCTTAAATCAACTAAATATACAAATGAGCAGTTTCCCCAACACGATAATCATTCCAAACATAGCATGCTTACGATTATTTAATTGTATTTACTCAATTAATTTAAGTTTCAAAGAGTTCAACTGTAAGCATCCAGCAGTATTCATGATGTGATTGATGACCTTAATACAAATGTAATCATACAAAAATACTTTATCACGATGTTATATTTTATTTAAATATTAATAATAACCTTTTTGTGTTATTTTTCATTTATTCTTAATTAAATGTATTAATGTAAGCTTAAAATAATTTTGTTATTTTATTTTTTAGAATCTCTAGCATGTCTCACTATTACATTCTAATACCCAGTTATGTTAATTTATACAAATTTCACTAATTGCAAACAAAAATGTTAAAAAGGCACGTAGAGTTTATTTGCCGTGATTTTAAAACTTATAAATGCAAAGTAAATGTAAATAAAAATTATAATCTATATGACGTAGGTACCTATTTTTTTAGCGACGGCCAATAAATTTTACAAAAAATCATAACGTTTTATTTTTACTCCTTCCATTGAAAATTTGCATGAAATTATGAAAATAAATTTAAAATTCAGAATCGAAACCATGTCGTGTGTAGCGTTTGTTTTTTGTGGATCTCCTAATTGCTTTACAAAAACTGCGAGAAAATTATAACTTGCGGGCAGCGTCCACCGCGAGAGAGAAAGTGAAGATCATCATTATTTTTATTCCAATGCACTTTTTGGTCCGATGCTTTGTGTTATTTGATTGGGATACCGCAATGGATAGTGGAATGGATTTTGGGTCTTGGTGTTTGATGCTTTTGTGGAAGCGTGTTGCGGTGTGGGCGAAATTCACGAGTAATCTCGATTCTCGACACTATCAGTGCTGCGTCCGCCCGTGGTCCAGCGCACGTAATTACAGAGTCAGGGGACCGGGCGTCAATACTAATATTTGCTTACGCCCCGAAGTGAGGCTTCGCTCGGGATGCGAGCGTTTATCTCGTAACGAGGTGTGGTTCACGTATAATTATGACAGTCGTCAATTTTCGAATGATTGCTGCAGATACGGCAGGTGCCACATTCTGTTCTGCACGTGATTGTACCCGTCGTGCCGTCCACAAACTTAGAATTTGAACAAAGTTGGTTTTATTTTGAGAAATTATAGGTTGTGTTTGTTAAACAGAAATCTATGCTCTTTATTTTGGTAATTTTTTCACCACATCATTGTCTCAAAGTAATTGCCGAAAACAACAGTTAAAAAAGCGGGTCCTTAAAATATTTTTCTTCTGCGACGTCGTAAACTTTCTGTAAATAAAAGAGTTGCGAACAAAGCAGAGGTTATTGGCAAACCCTTGCAATTAACTGTTAACAAAGTTTTATTGTTAAGCGCGTGTTTGCCAACATTTCGGTATATTGTTCTTTTGTCGATTTCGCTTCAACCCGTCAATTTCGGTGTGCGAATGACCGAAAGGACGTCGACGGTCGATCTGCGATAAAGTTTAAGAAAAACTTTACGAGCCGCCAAAGGCGGGTAACACGAATACAAGGAACAAAGCTTCTTAACGACCAATGTGTTTATGGCGGTGGGCTGTTTAAACTATACTTTTTGTTGTGAAGCTGCAAACAATTGTTGCGTCTTTGGGACTCTTTGGTTAGGGGTGATGGTACCTATAACGGTGATGTTATGATCTGTTTGTAGGTAGTGTCTGTTTCGGCTTTTATAGTTTTTGTCTACACCTCTGTCTTTAATGTTTGTAAAGGACGCCGCGCTTTGATGACGCGTGCCCTAGTTATAGCTTTGTTCAATAGATGCGCCTTACTTTTTATTACCAAGATCTTTCATAATCTGCCTTTAATTTCATCCTCATTGGTGTTGTGGTCGCAAACGCGGTTGTTGAGCTCGAGGTGCTGGGTTGCATTCCCAGGTCGGGCAAAGTGTTATTGGTTTTATCATCAGGGGTATCGATCTCAGTAGCAGCCACGGAGTCTGGACTTATGCCCAATTGATGGCAATAAGCTTGCACCTTATCACATGAGGCTCCAAATTAACTGGCGAAACGTGGGTGTCTATTTCATATTCATATATTTAGCATTCCATATTGTATAAAATATGTTACAAAGAGCTTAAAGCTAGGTACATAAATATGGACCCTAAGGGCACAGCAAAGTAGGAAAGAGAAAGGGAGTTTTAATTTATCTAATTAGTTGGTAATACAAATGTTCGATGCAATAATTGCAATCGACCACGTTTTGCTGACCTAGCGACACGATGCGGCCGCACTAAGTGCCCCGCGAGCTCAGTGCATAACGGACAGCAACCGGGTGCATTCATTTCCATCATTTTAGCAATAACTTAGCCTAGTTACCTCAATAAACCCGTTATTGTTTTTAAGGTCACCACCCGGACAGCTCCATCTTTTCCTGGGTGGACCTCAACCACCCGACCAACAGGCCATTTCCCCGGTGGTAGGTTATCATCATGAATGGTTACCAAATCTCCTATCTCTATATTCTTCTGTGCGTTTAACCACTTGCTGCGTATCGACAACTGGCTGAGATACTCCGCTTTCCACCGCTTCCATATATCTTGGAACGTTTTATTCACTAAATACCATCTTGTCCTCGCATCTTGTGCCGTGTCTATCACAGTAAGACCGGCACGAGTAGTTAAGAAATGCGCTGGAGTGAGAAAATCGATGTCATCGATATCCTCGGATATTGGGCACAGTGGTCTTGAGTTTAGGCTCGCTTCAATTTTTGCCAAGATCGTGCTATATTCTTCGAATGTAAGAGCTTGTTCTCCTATTACTCAGATGTTGTTTTAGACTCCGAATAGATCGCTCCCAGATCCCTCCAGCACTCGGCCAAGAAGGGCAGTTCCAATGCCATTCTATGCTCATCTCCACTATTTCTCTGTAAAATGTGTCGCTAAAAATTTTCTCAAATTGTTGCTGTTCCTCCTGAAGGATCTTGTTAGCACCTACGAAGTTTGTTCCATTGTCCGAATAGATGTGCTTTGGAGTCCCTCGTCGTGCCGCCATGCGACGTAACGCTGCTAAGAATGACGAACTGCTTAGGTCGGAGACCAGCTCTATATGGACCGCTTTTGTGACCATGCAAATAAACAAGGCGATATACCCCTTGGTTGTTTTAATGCCTTTCCCTTTATTTGCTTTTACTCGAATAAACCCCGTGTAATCTATTCCAGTATGATAAAATGGAGGCGCTGGATTAAATCGACATTCAGGCAGGTCTCCCATTATTTGATGTAGCTTTCTAGGTTCTTGTTTTTTACAGGTCACACATTTACGAAGCTGTTTTTTGGTAGCTCTATTTCCTTGAATTATCCAATATTGCTGTCTCAGTAAAGACAAGGTAAGTCGAGCTCCGCCATGGAAGGTGTGTTCATGTGCTTGCTGGATAAGAAGTTCCGTTAATCTCCCCCTATATGGGATTATTATTGGATGTTTCATATGAGAGCTAATGTTGGCATTTTTAAGACGTCCCCCGACTCTTAATATGCCGCTTTCATCTAAAAATGGCTGTAGATTTAATAATTTGCTATCGGAATTAAGTTTACTGTTCATTAAACTCTCGATATCCGATATAAATGCACTGCGCTGTATGCATTTAATTATAATTAATTTTGCTTTCCTTAGCTCTTGTAATGTGAGATACGGCGGCTTTTGTTTACTTGTACGTGGAAGTGCACGTAATAACCATGCTACCATGCGATTTATTTTATCGAATGAGCTATGACGATTCAGTAAATCTTCAATTACGCTGTCTTCCGAATTGCTATTTTGGATGGTTATAACTTGCTTTCGGACCTCCTCTTCCGTTGAATACTCTGCTTGCTCTCGCCTTGGCTTAAAGTCGGGTGTCGATAGCCAAGCTGGGCCTCGCCACCACAACGCATGCTCTATTAACTGTGTAACGGATTGTCCTCTGCTCGCTGAATCGGCTGGATTTTCTTTAGTTGATACGTAATGCCAAACGTCAGGTGATGCCACGCTAATAATTTTCTTCACTCTATTCGCTACGAACGGCTTCCAACGTTCCGGATAGCCTTGTATCCAGCTAAGGACGATCTTGGAGTCGCTCCAAGCATAGATTCCGTAATCCATGCTACTCATGCTAGTGACTACTTTTGTTAATAGTCTGGTTAATAGCTCCGCTGCACATAATTCCAATCTTGGAAGCGAAACGGTCTTGCTGTTTGGTACTAATCTTGTTTTAGCTGCAACTAGTACTACCGATACTCCATTTTTTGATACAATTCTGGCATATACGACACATGCGTACGCTTTAAGAGACGCATCACAAAATCCGTGCAACTGGATATGGTCGTCTCGTTTGCTTTGCAACCATCGTGGGATTTTGAATCTGTTAATACATCCCAGGTCTTTAGTTAATTTGAGTTTTGTTTGATTTGAGTAACATAAAATATAAATATATATGTGTATTAATTTAAAAAATTTCATTTAGATATTAATTAATAGTTTATAATAGCATTTACGAGTATATGATAAAAATTGTTGTAATTTATTTATAAATGAATTAAAATTTTTAAATTTTAAATTCTAGTGAGTTACCTAAGCATACTACACGTGTAAGATACACGTACGGCGAAACAATAGGCAATTAATTATTTCCATAATCCTCCATTACTACTACGTATAGAGAAGACAGCGCGAACAAAATCTGTGCGCAGTGCGGGGCGCGCGGGGGCGGCTAACCCCGTTTACATATTGCTGTGGCGAGCAACTGAGTGAATTGCAGCCAGCTGACAACAGTTGAACGGAGCACAGATTTTTTCGCGGTGTCTTCTTTAAACGTAGTAGTAATTGCTTAATGTAATCCTCGCCTCTTATCAACTGTCATGCACGAGGTTGTGGGTTCAAATCCGGGCAAGTACTAATGTGACTTTTTCGATTCATATGTACCTACATTCTAAGTTTATCTTGGACATCACAGACATCGGTGAAGGAAAACATCGTGAGGAAACCTGGACTTATAATAAATATAAGTCTAAAATCGCCAACCCGTCTTGAGCAAGTGTGGTGATTAACGCTCGTGCCTTCTCTGTTGAGAAGAGGCCTTTGCCCACCAGTGGGAGAGTAACAGGCCATAATTATTTATTTATTTATAAATAAAATATGCTGTAAATAATTACCGATGAAAAATGTCTATGTCGGGAAAGGCTCAGAATGATGTACTGAATACGTGGTACCCGATTGTGCGTCGGTGTCATTCCACCCTGTATAAATGACAGCCGGGACCAACTTCGTTACCATGCAGCACTATACACGGTGTAAACAAACCCTTCACCACGAAGCCGTCAACCAAGCATTCTGTACATCAATGGGATGACTGACTAAAAAAAATATGATTCTGTTTAGTCCGTCAGTTAGATTATCGTAAACTATTAGATACGTGTTTTTTTACCATGCGATTTATTTTATCGAATGAGCTATGACGATTCAGTAAATCTTCAATTACGCTGTCTTCCGAATTGCTATTTTGGATGGTTATAACTTGCTTTCGGACCTCCTCTTCCGTTGAATACTCTACTTGCTCTTGCCTTGGCTTAAAGTCGGGTGTCGATAGCCAAGCTGGGCCTCGCCACCACAACGCATGCTCTATTAACTGTGTAACGGATTGTCCTCTGCTCGCTGAATCGGCTGGATTTTCTTTAGTTGATACGTAATGCCAAACGTCAGGTGATGCCACGCTAATAATTTTCTTCACTCTATTCGCTACGAACGGCTTCCAACGTTCCGGATAGCCTTGTATCCAGCTAAGGACGATCTTGGAGTCGCTCCAAGCATAGATTCCGTAATCCATGCTACTCATGCTAGTGACTACTTTTGTTAATAGTCTGGTTAATAGCTCCGCTGCACATAATTCCAATCTTGGAAGCGAAACGGTCTTGCTGTTTGGTACTAATCTTGTTTTAGCTGCAACTAGTACTACCGATACTCCATTTTTTGATACAATTCTGGCATATACGACACATGCGTACGCTTTAAGAGACGCATCACAAAATCCGTGCAACTGGATATGGTCGTCTCGTTTGCTTTGCAACCATCGTGGGATTTTGAATCTGTTAATACATCCCAGGTCTTTAGTTAATTTGAGTTTTGTTTGATTTGAGTAACATAAAATATAAATATATATGTGTATTAATTTAAAAAATTTCATTTAGATATTAATTAATAGTTTATAATAGCATTTACGAGTATATGATAAAAATTGTTGTAATTTATTTATAAATGAATTAAAATTTTGTTCATTTTTAATTATTTCCGGCAATTTTATATTTCGGGCCACCGCTGCTCATATTAGGAGTGATAAATATGATTATTATCGTACCTACCTAAATCTGCAGTCTGGCTATTGGTATCTGGGTATTGGTATATTCAAGTTTAACATGGTAAGGTGGGTAGGTGTAAAAAAAAGGGTGTACAAAGAATCTTAACGAAGTCCAAAGACACTTGTTCTCCCCGTCTTTGCGATCATTTTTTTGCTTTAGACCATACCTGGGAACCTTCTAGTTTCGGAGATATTGGGGGTCAAAGTTCCAACTTTTCCACAAGTTTTATATTTTATAAGTCAGATTTTTACTTTAAACACCTCCACGAACCCCACACTATTCAATCCATCAGCACAATGTTTTGAGTGCGGTACATTGAGTTTTACCGTAAAACGTGATTATTCACCCCAAAAAAAAGTCAGCAATTTTTTTTTCGTAAAGTTACTTAGTATGATGTACATAATGCTTGGTTGACGGCTTCGTGAAGAGCTGCTTACACCCTGTATTCCGATGGTGATTAAAAAAAAATTGTTTCCTAAAAAACTGCAATACCCACACGGTCAAAAAATAGGGAATAGCTCTTTAAAAAAAAATTACCGACGAAGAAATTCTATGCCCCACATAGAATTTCTTCGTCGGTAATTTTTTTTTGGTCCAGAATGATGTAAGTACTGAATACGTGGTGGTAATTCAAATGTCGAAGTTCGATTTGGGGGAACATGTATTTTCAGCAATTCCCTGCGAAATGCCCTTTTGCCCGGTAGAATTTTATAGCAACCGCACACAATACATTCTATTGAGTTACCTAAGCATACTACACGTGTAAGATACACGTACGGCGAAACAATAGGCAATTAATTATTTCCATAATCCTCCATTACTACTACGTATAGAGAAGACAGCGCGAACAAAATCTGTGCGCAGTGCGGGGCGCGCGGGGGCGGCTAACCCCGTTTACATATTGCTGTGGCGAGCAACTGAGTGAATTGCAGCCAGCTGACAACAGTTGAACGGAGCACAGATTTTTTCGCGGTGTCTTCTTTAAACGTAGTAGTAATTGCTTAATGTAATCCTCGCCTCTTATCAACTGTCATGCACGAGGTTGTGGGTTCAAATCCGGGCAAGTACTAATGTGACTTTTTCGATTCATATGTACCTACATTCTAAGTTTATCTTGGACATCACAGACATCGGTGAAGGAAAACATCGTGAGGAAACCTGGACTTATAATAAATATAAGTCTAAAATCGCCAACCCGTCTTGAGCAAGTGTGGTGATTAACGCTCGTGCCTTCTCTGTTGAGAAGAGGCCTTTGCCCACCAGTGGGAGAGTAACAGGCCATAATTATTTATTTATTTATAAATAAAATATGCTGTAAATAATTACCGATGAAAAATGTCTATGTCGGGAAAGGCTCAGAATGATGTACTGAATACGTGGTACCCGATTGTGCGTCGGTGTCATTCCACCCTGTATAAATGACAGCCGGGACCAACTTCGTTACCATGCAGCACTATACACGGTGTAAACAAACCCTTCACCACGAAGCCGTCAACCAAGCATTCTGTACATCAATGGGATGACTGACTAAAAAAAATATGATTCTGTTTAGTCCGTCAGTTAGATTATCGTAAACTATTAGATACGTGTTTTTTGTTTTATCAAATTAATAAAAATTGACGAAAATAAAACGTGTCAAAGATCATGAGTGGGGGCTTGTGACGTCACATTTGAGTAAAAAATGTACTCAGGTGTGACGTCACACGAGTTTTCGACGCACTGTATCGTCTTCATTTTTTGTTTACGTGAAAAAATAAAAAATATGTGTTCAATATTTTTTGGAAATCTATCTGACGGAGTAGTTCGATTTTTTTGTCATCTAATCTATTATTGTTTTGTTTGATGGTTATAATAAGATGTATGTATGGTGTAGGTACTTCTATTTTGTGTTTGTGTTACCTATTTTGTTCATTTTAATGTACCTAATGCAAAAAATATATCGTAATTTTGCATGCTATTGTTATGGCGGAATGTGTGCTCTAGTCTAGAACATTTTTATAACACCCTGTATTACCACATTTTATGCGAATAAATTAACTTAGTAACAAACTAAGTAACTCTACGCACAAATTATTGCTGGCAAACGACTTTTTTTTTGGGGTGAAAAATCACGTTTTACGGTAAAACTCGATTATCATAACGTTGTGCTGATTAAATAGTAAACCTTACAATTTAATTAACCTTAAAAGCTAGTATTACAAAAAAAAAACTTGTGAAATAGTTGCAACTTTGACCCTCAATATCTCCGAAAGTAGAAGGTTCCCAGATATGGTATAGATAAAAAAATTATCGCAATGATAGTGAGAACAAGTGCCATTCGGCTTTCTTAAGGTTCTATTTACACCCTTTATTTAATTTTAATATCCATATAACAATCAATCTGCAGGCACGATGATAATGCAGCCATTGCGTCATCGGCACTGTTCAACACGCACAGATTTTGAGCGCCCACAAATCAATATTAATTTAGTGAGATACCTACTTATCTCGTGCGTCCTCATTTTGTGTGTTGTGCAATACCATGATGTAGCAGAAACAGTACCTAGACGACATCATGAATAAATTTTTAACGTTCTGGATGATTATGTCAACGGCCCAGCTAGAAAAAGTGGAAGAAAGATGTAAAGTTTGTAATTTTTTGTGCTTTTCTCCAAAGGACCTACCGTTCAGAACTTCGGAACCGTGATCTTAGTGTTGACGTTCTAATAAAACTAAAATGCGGCTGAAAATTGTCTATGTTCAACTCTTTTTTTAAGTAAGATCTAAAAATTTGCATCTAAAAAACTCATACAAACAAACAGTTATTTTCAGACGGTTCATTGAGTAAAAAAACGACTAAAAGTAGCTACATTGCTTTAATTTTCTGACAATGCGCATCCATAAGTCCATTGTAAAATGAATGTATGTACTCTTGTCGTACTTGATAGTTGATTTATATGCACCGGAGAAAGCATTCGCTAGTCTCACAACAAACAAACGCATCGCCCGATTCGCTTCGGTGGTAAATTAAAGCGTACGAAACGAGATTTTCAACAGAAAAGTAATTATAGAGCGGTTCCAAAAAGCGGTTTTGGTTTCGGTAGCAATAAAACTTGCGTTGTCAGCGACAAAAGGGTTTGTTTTTGGGCATTTCGGACCTTCTTCGAACAGCGGGAGCCGGGGAAGCAAACAAATAAACGGTGTAAGAATACGAAGGCTGGTTATCCGACGAGCGCAGCTAATAACGTGTCGTCTGACATAATAGGCGGGACGGCGAAAGACGATCCTCATAATGAGCCCGTACCGAGCTTTGTTCTGCACGGAATGGGCTCGAAATGTCACCGAGATAGGCATTTACATCAGAAAGTTGTACGTCGCTCAGTATTGTGTGTAAACTCGCACCGTACTAAATGAGTTATATGATTTTTATGAAAAGAGATGTTTTGAAGTAAAGGCCGGTTTACGACGGAGAGTTTGATTAGTGGGAGTCGTTAGTGGGCTTGTTTTGTGTGTTACCGCTAATCAAAGTCCTAATAGACGTTTACACTCGTAGGCATATGGAGGAATGCTAGCGTGGGTGATGGAAAACACACAAATCACTTACGTAAACAGGAGACTCCGGGCAGGGCTACATGTATGACGTAAGTTTGATTTTGTATCTGTGCACAGGAATAGAACCCGCGCCTCAACGCGACAGACAAACACTGCGCCACTGAGTGGAGAACTGGATTGAAATGTAATTTCGATTTAGTTTTAAAACGAAACACATAAATACTTTACCGCTAAAGGAAAACCTCAATTTATTTAATTACCTTATAAAGTAACATAAAAATCCTCTCGGGTATCGTTTTTGGCCTGGAATCCCGAAATTTGCGTTTGAACATACTTAGTTCAAACTGGGTCGAGATTGCGTTTAAACTTTAAAATGATGTCGGCTGGTCTTAGAATTGCAGACTGCATTTAAAGTTAACTTCTTTACATAACTAAAAAGTCAAATGTTACGGTAACGTTTACAATATGAGTAAGTATAGAAAACAAAACTGTTTTGTGTAACGGTAATAACGGTCCGATAAAAAATTGGAGCAAACATTAGAAAAAATGGTAACAGCAAATCTTAGCAACAAACCAATTCAAAGGAATGCTCTATTTTTGGACTCATAAAAATTTGTAAAATAGAGCAGGACTTTTGTCTAAAAAGGTTTTATGGCGGCGCGGCAGTTGTAGTAAAACAACGCTGTATAGAAAAATATGTTGACCGTTAATTGTAACAGTTTGTTGTTTTTCTTCCTTCCGAAAATACCGCAACGTTACAATATTTAACAGTCACTGTTATTTTTTCTAAGAAATCTGGTTTAAAAAATTGAACGGTTTTTTTTCCTTGTCCCCTGGTCTCCTCTTGGACTTATATTTTAGATTTTTCCAATATTTGCTTTCATTAGATACACCTACACATTTAAGGCAGGATCTTCCAATCGACCCAGGGGGCCTAGTCTGCTATTACAATAGTGTCACAATGATCTATCATTGATTTCATAATTGTTGAACGATGCCATTGTTATTTTGTTATTTGGTTAAGTCTTAAGGTATGAAATTGTCGTTGTTTTAATCCAGAAAAAATATATGTTGTTGTTCATGAACGGTTCTTGATTATTCTTAGGATCAAAACACGATAGTTATTATTTCTCTCGATCATGCAAAGATAGGTAAGTTTATTACTTACCTATTTTCAAGTTTTACTTAAAGATTATTAACACTAAAAAAAAAAGTACACTGAAAAATGAGAAATTACATTGTCTACATTATTCTGAGGTTACTTTAAAAAAAAAAAAATTATTATCATAAATGAAAAACCGCTAATTTCGCACTATTCGGCCGCAGTGACCGACGTAACAACCACTTTGTAGTGCAAGCTGATTAGTACTATAATCCAACAGTACTCGTATTTCAAACGAAGTTTGAACTTTTGAATTTTGGAAGAGTTTCGACGTTTGAATTTTGGAAGATCCTGGCCTTAAAAGAGGGTGCAGTCGTCTTGAAACTTTCCAATTCACGACTGAACCTCATCCACACCTAGATTCTAACTAGTCCCACTAAATGTGTTGGAATGAAATCTCTGGAATGTCAACTCGACGAAACAAGTCTTGTCTAATCCATCAGCTTTTCTAGAAAGATACAAGGAAGCGTTTCAAATATTTTAATGAGTGAATCTAATGGTAATATGCACTACTTCAGATATCGACCGGTTCTGAGATGATCCCAAGTTCCCAAATCGAGCAAAACGTGCACTTTATTTACTTTTATACTACACCTGCTTGGAAAGTACCTTGATACTTTATCAAATTTACGGTAGAAAGTACGTCATTGCATATCGAACAAATATGCGGGGAGAAAACGCATCTGAGCGGGAGAGAAAAGTGTATGAAAATCCATTTCTTACGTGGTTTTTCTTTTTTAATTTTGGGTAAGACTATGCGCCGGTAACCTAAATATCAAAAGCCAAAAAGTTTTTACAGTGAGTTTTTATCTCCAAGTTCGCAAAATGACACTGGCCACTAGCTGTGTGTTGGATGGTGTCGGGCTGGCAGTGCGACCCTGCGGCGGCAGGATAAACAATTTGAAAAAGGAACATGTGAAATTTCTCCTACATTGTCGCAAACATCTCAAACAAACATTAATGGAAAAACTGTTACATTAAGCTTCACTAACTGCAACAATTTCAATATAAATTTTAATTAGTAAAGATTTCGTTTTTTATTTTCCTCGTAGGTGTAGTATAAAGCACTACGTATCACTCGAGAGAAAGTGCGATTCCCGATCTCGGGTGTTTTAAAGCCCTCGCCTACGGCTCGGGCTTCAAACGACACCCTCGACGGTAATCGGTCACTTTCTCCTCTCGGTGTACAATGTACTATTTCTCGTATAAAATTTTCTGGTTGACCGAAACTGGATCTTGTGTGAATGTGATGACACGCCTAGATTGCGAAAAATGGGGACTCAACAGTCAACTTTTATGAGCCATGTGTTATTTCATTAATCTGGCGAACCCTAAATTAGTCTCTACCATTGTTGACTTTAAAAACAGTTTTTATTTAGACCAAGGTGTCGATTCTGTTGTGCACAAACTAAACTTAATTTAGGCTATTGCTATATTTTACTAGAAGGCAGTGCGAAAAAAGGACGGCTATAGCTATGAACTAAGTTATAGATGTCAAACTAGGTTATGCCTTGCGCTTTACCGTGTTTTTAGTCGACATGTTTTTACGTGCACCCTTTCTTTGAATGGAAATATTAGTTCCACTTCCAACTAATTTTGACAGCTCTAAATTACGTCCGTCTCTTTCTCGTGTTATTAGAGAGAAAAAGATAGCAATAGCCTAAATTAAGTTTAGTTTGTGCACAACAGAATCGACACCAATGACAAGAATGACTAATTCTTTAAATCGTTAGCTGTAGGTATATCTTATCAGTTTGCTGTAGCATATAATTATGCGCTAACTGTCTTTGTCGCGTGAAAATAAAAAAAACTTTACACACTAATGCCACTCTTAAGTGGTACGTTGAATTTAAGGAAGTGTACTCGCGCGCCGCGCCGCGCCTTAGTGTACACTCACCTACTAATTAGTCGTGTAGTGTGTACTGGTTACTAACCGCTTACTTTTACCCGTCTTTACACCACCACGTAGTTGACATTTCTTAAGTCCTAATTAGTTTCGTTCAGTGACACAATAGATCATTTGAATAAAGATATCAAGCATGTAGGACAATGCAAGCGGGTGGGCCAGAGGACGAGCTAACCCGAGCCAAACCGAAGCAGCCCGAACCTTTGCATATGCAAAACAGAGGCTGTATCACCGCCGGGCGGCTGCTTTGAAGTCGGACGGTAGACGCGAACAAATTTATGCTCAGTGTCAATACATTAGAGGAGAGCGGCGTCGCGACTGATGTCAGAGTCGGCTGTGTTTGAATAATAAGTGCGCGGCTCCATTGTGTGATAACGTGACCCAAGAGTGACAGATAATGAAGGATTGCATTGAAATTCAGATACGTTTCTTGGTGTTCAGATAGCTTTATATTTAAATACGTGAAGGTTGTTGCCTTTGTGATGCAACATCTTTTCGTCAGCCGTCAAGCATTTACAAATCCTACTCACTCCAGGATTCTCAGGCAACAAAGGAATGCTGACCTGAAGGCCAAGCAAGGTGAAGTTGAAGCCCGTTAAAGCAAAGCCAGACATAACAACAATGGTTGTTGTGGCGAGTTAGTTCTAACTCCTGACATAAACAATCGAAAAAGAGTGATGACATCATTAACATAAGCCACAAAAAAGAAACAAGACGTGACGTACGATAATGGAGCTCGGTGTATAACGCGGAGGCACGCGAGACGCCTCGCGCCGCGCCCGCGCCGCGTGCAGGGAGCGCGTGCCCGCCGCGGCGGCCCGGCGACCCGGCGAGACCGAGACGCGCGGCCCGCGTCAGTCGCGCGCCGACCGCAACACCGAGCGCACGCACCACACGCTCCCCTATCTAATGATGCTGTGATTCTAAAGACGCTCTTACGTACTGGATGTTTTTTTAGTGAAGTGTTAATTAGTAACTATGGTGACGGGTATTGCCGGTAGCCCTCAGCAGGCCGCTGCAAACCCAGTGGTGGTGAATATGAGCCCTTCAGCGACGCAGGTTGAACAGAAGAAGAGCGGTGATAATAGAAGGGTATGTTATAGTTTTGTTTTGTTTATTCGTTTGTTTAGGTTTGTATTTTTTTGTAAATTATTGTTAATAAAAAAAAATAAGTTATGGTTTATGCATAATAATTATTAATTATGATTATAAAATGGTTGACTGAACGTAAACAGAGCTATTAAAGAAAGACATCAACGCGCTAAATTGTTTTTTCCTAATATTCTTTTATTCATACTTTTTTTTTTCTATCACTTCGTAATGTATTATAAACTATCATAATTAGGAATATAATGTGGAATTATAGAGGTTACTTACTCAATATTTTCAAGTTTGTCTACATTGTATCCTGAAGTCTACGGCGTAGTACGGTCTTCGTAGGCATTCGTAGGCCTATATTTTTTGACTACTGTAAATTCTGCTATTCAAATGATCTTTTGTTGATTTATCAATCTAGTAAACAATGACCTCTTTGGTTATTAATAAGCATATTAGCGAGTTTAGTTTTTTAACGTTAAAACGGTGTATTTTCCTAGATGGATCTCTGTATCCACAAGAACGTGTGTTTATAGTTATCTTATGTACATACAAACCTACATCAATATGTAGCAATCTACTAAGGAGGTGGGCAGGGATAGTGCATCATCGCATTTTAGCGAGTCGTCGCGAACTGCCAGTGGTGTCACGATTCTATGCTCGAGATGTGTAAATTACTATGTACCCTAGGTCTTACTATACTCGTAGGTAGATGTAGAACTTGTACATAATATTATATAAATACTTCTTAGTTTGGAATTGTGCCCGGTTGACGGCAATAGGCTCGCTTATAACTTTAACAAAAGACTCGATTAT
Organism: Xestia sexstrigata; assembly: GCA_941918905.2. Classification (NCBI taxonomy): domain Eukaryota; kingdom Metazoa; phylum Arthropoda; class Insecta; order Lepidoptera; family Noctuidae; genus Xestia; species Xestia sexstrigata. The sequence goes on along the minus strand of OW799214.2, from coordinate 8,722,075 downwards.
AACGTAGACAAAACAAGCGAAATGTGGGTGTACTATTAGGGACACGTCTGCCCAACTCTTTAGGGTTTACAGGCATGATAATAATATGTTATGTTATCTTCGATTTTTACAGAAAAAATCTCAGGTAAGCTGATATGATATGGTCGCTTAGCCGAAACAAAAGCAAATAATTTTGACAACGGACTTATGATTTTTACGTTTTATTGAATTCAGACTCGCGTTTCTGAGAGTCTACGAAGAAAGAGCTGTGTCATTCTAGTAAAAAGGTTGCCACAGGCGGTTCATATAAGTAGATCATGCTTAGCAGAGGCCTTTTGTATTCAATTTATAATTATGATGATGTTGATAAAATTATTCTACAACCGATTGTGTGTTTCAACACACAATCGGTTGTTATTTATTTTAGATTGCAGTACTTCGATGTATTTATTTACCTACACTACAGTAATTATCTGAAGGCTATGTTTGAAATAGTTCGTAAAAATAAATATAAGCCGAGGAGGCGACAATCTCGTAGCATTTGTCACACGAGACATTTTCAGGAAAACCCGTGACGCGTAGCGCTAAATAAATATGTTATGAGACGATATGAAATTCCTAATGTGTGAGAGGTGTTCGAATTTCAGACGGCTGTTTAGGGCCAAAGACATTCAAATATTTACGAGCGATAGACGGGATAAGACGAAGAAATTAATAATCCATTACTTGTTGCTACATACTACTTCCTACTTGAGAGCAGCAATGGCCCAGTAGTGGCGGCCCCGACTTACGAACAGTATGTCGTGGGTTCGAACCCAGACAGGCGCATTACTTTGTGTAAAATATTTCATCACCACTGCTCTCGAAAACGGTGAAGGAAAACATCGTGAGGAAACCGGCATGTCCTAGAACCAAAAACATTCGAAGACATCTACCATTCCGCACTGGGCCCGCGTGGTGGATTATAGCCCATTCCCTCTCATAGAGAGGAGGCCTGTGTCCCAGCAGTGGGAACATTAATAGGCTGATGATGATGATGACATACTACTTTGTAAGAAGTCGGTATGTCTAGTGTCATACGCCCGCTTGTCAGGTAGCATCCGTGAATCAAAACCGAAAATGTTCGAGATTAGTAATGATTGCATGATAAATTCCCTATTGTAACTCTTTTAAAACTCTTTGTTCAGGGCAAAATGTTTTAATATAGTTAGGTTTTTATTGATTTCGTTTAGCAGTTTTGCTCGTATAGTAACTTTTCTGCTTCTATAGGAGCTTAAAGACCAGTTATTTTTAAACTTCGAAGATCGCAAATATGCACTGTTCTGACTTATTGGGATGATGTAACTAACTACTTGTACGGATACCAATAGTGTAAAACAAAGTTAGGAGCTAGTAATTTTTTAACTTTGCACATTGCTAGAACGAATTTATGATTATAATGGTCGAGTTTTGGCTCACATTTATTCATATGCGAGTAATTCTACATCAAGCTTTCACAGCATTCTCAACAGGTAGCAGGCTCAATTTATTCTCAACAAACAAACCAAGGATACCACCAAACAAATGGAAGTATTCTTCCCCAGCGGTGGGTTGCAGTTCTGCAAGTTTTAATTAACCTTTAAACGCCTCAATGATTTTCCCACGCATCGTGGCGTCGGCTTCGACTCTCCGACTGAATCCTACGCGAGCGCTTTAACACCAAATAATGCAACACTCAAGCGCCACCCACATCGCATCCCTCTTATCTTGCGAACCACTCGAGCCGACTTAGCGGCACGCTAGGGTTATCACCTTAGGCTTTGGCGGCGTCTAGTCTTAGTTATGACGTGTTATTGTTATCGGAGCGCTGGTGGTGTGATGTTTAGCGCTTAAATAGTGAATAATGCAAGCCGAAGAGTAGCGATGCGAGTCGAAAATTCCGTGTGGTCTTGTTGATAAAAATAATGCGATGTATTCGCTCTGATTCTTTTAAAATATTTTACCTTTGCTGTCCTTTCGTGCTTTCCTTTCGCTTAATTTTGACAGATGTATTGTTTGCTACACTTCATAGTAATTTTACATATAAAAACCGGCCAAGTGCGAGTCGGACTCGCGCAATAAGGGTTCCATACACCATGGTAGGAGAGCCCCCTTTTATTTTTAATTTATATTTATTATTTGTTGTTATAGCGGCAACAGAAATATATCATCTGTGAATTTCAACTGTCTAGCTATCACGGTTCATGAGATACAGCCTGGTAACAGACAGACAGTGGAGTCTTAGTAATAGGGTCTCGTTTTTATCCTTTGAGTACGGAACCCTAAAAACGAATTAATTATTACTAGGAGAAAACTCTTCAGCTTGAGAATGCGGCATTTAGTTCGGCACTTCCTGCAGTCTTTGTTTGTATGCGTAGCACATGATGCGTGAAAACCTTCCTGGAACACGCGCCAAGTGTGTCTGCCATATTAAAAGACAAGACGGAGGGATGAGTACTTTCACTTGTTCCGTCAGGGAATTGACTCTTCTGTTTCTTGTTTATTACATATTTTATTTTCTATCTATAATTTAATATTCGCCTTTTCGTTTTATAACCTCTGTTTTATAAGTAAATATATATTTCTAGCTAATGCTGTACATTAAATACGGATATTCATTTCCATCTCAGTGTCTCAGAGTCCATCCATCGCGATGATCACTCCTCTAGAAGTCTTAATGTCCGAAATTCCGAATGACCAATGTAAAACACGCAAACACGTTCTAAAATCTGTTGCCAAAATCCATAAATCGTAGTATTAGTCGGAGTCAGCCCTCGGAGTCGTCCAGACAGTAGGAGCGTGAGTCAGGCTTGGCGTGGGTGGAGCGTGGGTGACGCGCCGTGTGGGCTAATTGTCGTGGGAACGTGCCCCTCTCCCCCCACCGTGCCCCCTCCGTGCTTGTCGCCTACACCAGGACGCTAGAATGCGTCATAGGATAGCATAATGAATGAGATGCCGCCCCAGACCTGTCAACGTTGTGTTTTTTATGACTCGCAGGCAGAAGTATAGTAGACATGTTTATCTGAAAGTTACGTTTCGTGTTTCATAGGCTTTTATGTTTTTAATGTGTAAGACTATTCTGAGAGGGTCTGGAGTTGTCAACTGTATCTTTGACTCGTATGATAAGCAAAGAGGTTAGAGGTACAAAGAGCCTGGTCATTTAAAACACGCCTTGTCCCTACGCTCAGCAGATGTCAGATAATTTGACAGGTACAATTGGAAAGGCAGCCTCGTCCATCACCTATCCGATCGATCACGAACTTACTCCCGTATTAATCACGCTACAAGACAAGCAACAGACAGTAGATGGATGCTGACGCGTAATTACACGTGTCTGTGACTGGAGGAAGCTATTAGGCGGCCGGCAATCCATCATGTGATGATAAACATCATGGCTGCCGTGAGATAAGCCGTCGGCGCGTTGCGTGTGACCGGCCTAACGCCCACGTGTCCACGCCGCCGACCGATACCGCCTACAGCGACCTACAGCGCTAGATAAGGCTTCTCGATGGTATCGTACTTAAGTCGTGGGTTTGTTGCACGCCTTTAATGGAGAAGAATGTTTTGAATCTTCGCAGGGAAAGGCGTGGTTTCTAAAGCGTTGTTAGAAAAATTAACCGTATTATCACTGGTGTGGTAATTTTGTGTAATAATGTGAGAAGCTTCCACGGCTTCTTGCTTGGTAATCGAATGATGCAGACTCAAACCTATCCCAGACCGATCATCATAACACGTATCGTCAAAACAAAAAAGCATCTAGCCACTAGCCACTGGCACATCCAGACGTCTGTGAGCTATTACTTATAGCGTGGCGGAAGTTCGGCGCACGCTCCCACGCATTGGCACGCGTCGCCGCCGCCGGCGCGTGGCTGCCAAGCGCATGCCAGCAGCCGCCCGCTGCCCACTGGCAAGCCGTGCCAAGTGCCAACTGGCTGACTGGCACAGAAGGTGAAGTCGGGTGCGTCAAGAGCGGTTTTGGAGTTGAAATAAACTACAGGTTCATGAGAAACCTTGAAAGCCCTTGCTGCAATGATCTTTCTTATATTTTGAATGTAGGTATGATACCTACGCTATATCACCGTTGACCATCCAACACGTAGCCTGTACCTAAATGCAATTAAAATTCTGACCCACTAATATTAATAGCCGTGCGTATTTGCGCAGTAATGCGCTATAAAACCGCAGTGGACCTTTTTAAATGTATTCCAATTTCACTCTAAAAGCGTTGCGCACTCCGATATATTTCGAGGATTCCGTGAATCCACTGTTGGTCTTTTAATTAAACACTACATAACCCTGTTATATAACAGCGATCAATACTAATCGCTTCACTATATAATTAATCCTTGCAGCCATCATTAGGACTAATGGTAGAGGCGGCGCGAATGATGTCAGTACGTGAAGTCAAGTCGATGTAAAACAATGTTTAATTCCTACTTCCTTATTTGTAAGTTGACTTTAAAACGCTGATAAAACGACTTGAAACAAACAACGTAGACCAGTGTATAGATCAGTGATATTTTCAATGCGCAATAAGTCTCACTATGAAATGAATGAGAAAATGTTACCTAATGAAATATGTATCTTTGTTCATGAACAAAGCATTGACGGCAAGACGATACGGACAGATACATAATATAATGCGCAGATTAAACGACTTATCTTTCAGAAGGTCGTCGGCGGCCGCATGGCGTCGCATCGCATCGCATGCATTAGCACCGAGCTGTCAACCGTGCGGATTTAGGCGATACGAATGTGTAATGACCACTGGCCGACTGCCAGACAGAGCAAAATAACCGTCTGTAGGGGTACAAAACCTGCGGGTGGGCTGAACTGCGGCTAGGATCGGATTGGGAAAGATGAGATGCCTTATATGACCTAAAGTAGGTGCAGAATTTAAGCACTGATAATGCTTTTATCGGTATACCGCCGTTTACCCGAATTTTATTTGCCCTAATATCATTTGCCATAATAGTCAACAGCCATAATATCATACGACATAATACTCATTTGCCCTACTCTCATTTGCCATATTAGTCACGTGCCAGAATCATTGTTTCCCATAAAGTCACTTACCGTAACATCATTTGTCATAATCATTGTAAGCCCTAATTATCTCATGCCCTAATTATCACATGCCATAATTATGAAATGCCATAACATAATTTGCCATCGACATCGGGTGTGTAACGGTTGTTTATATCAAGAGAAATTGGATGCAATTGGGACTTTAGGGCACCCCGACTCGGACAGGTTAGGTTAGAAGGGGATGGCGGGGTCGTGTGAGCGAGCGAAGCGAGCGAATAGACCCCGCCATCCCCTTCGTGGTTATTTTTTTATAAACCACACAGAAGTAGGAGCCCCGCGAAGCGGGGCTCCGTCGACCTAACCCACCATCAACAATGTAATGATTATTACGGGGCTTAAATATTTGTCTAATACTTGTTATGCCATTTAAATATTATGCCATTTAAATATTATGTCTAATAATTATTATGACACATAAAAATAAGGCAAACAATACTTATGGCATTCGTATCTTATGGTATCTAAAATTCGGGCAATTAAAAGTATGTCATATGTCTTTTAGGGCAAATGAAACATTCGGGCAAATGAAATTCGGGTAAATGAAATTCGGGAAAATGATGATTATGGCATATAATCTTCGGGCAAACAATAGACAACCGCTTTTATCAAATGAGAAAGATAAAACAAATTGCTGTCAAATGAAAAATAAAAAATGTTGTGAACTTTGTAGCTTTATACGAAACTCAGCATTATGCAAACACTCTTCGGTTTCCTTCCTTCAATTAGACAACTAAGGAAATGGTTGACGATCCCTGTCCACAAGAGCGCCAATGACATGGCACGCTGTGTAACCAGGGTGCATAGCGTGACTCAGCTGCTCCTAGTAAATAGATATTGACGACTTGATCACGTCTCTCCCCCATTCGCTATGCGTTTATATCAATTGGGAATGACGCTGGGGCTTTTGTGGCGAGAGATAATGTAAATTGACAGTTTGAAGATGGAGTTTTTGGGAACGACGTAGTTGAATGTTATTGATACTGGCAATTGCTTAAAAAACTTTGAAACGAAGTAGGTATCTAATTCGACTTAACTGTAAGCCTGATTAAGCCATCAAACATATTATTTCAACTTTGCTATCAGCAATCATGAGAAAACCAAACCAGACCAGTACAAATCTTCGTAGTTACTCATGATTAACGTCAGGAAGAGGCCAGCATATCAAAGCAGATACAAATACAAAAAAAAAATCGCGCGTCACGAATACCGGAACGCAGTCACTGCGTCTCAGTCGGTCGCAGACAGAAGATAACCCTGGCACGTGCGCCGGCGCCCCGCAACGCGACGCCGCGCCGCGACTAAATTCATTCCGCATGGCGCGGGCGCGGGCCAAACGTTACGTAAACGATAGTGTAGTTACGGCATGTGGCAGAAGTTCCACTGGACAATATGTGATAACGTTATGAAATAGAGACGTAGAATACTTTGCCAATGATTATGAATAGAGACGTAGAATCAACATCTGCCTAACCGGATGCAGCTGAATATCAGAATTTTACATGGACCGACTGCCTATCTGATCTCCACAACCCAGTTAGTACTGGGTAATACGATACCCCTAGGTAAGACTGGTTGTATAAGTACTTAAGTAGGCAGCGCAACTGTAAGAAAATTTCTTGAAGCTTTTAAAAGAGTAGCTAGATTTTGTCTTCGAATTTGAAATGACCACTCATTTCGAATTCGAAGACAAAATCTCCTCCATTACGTTTTATTCAAGCTGGCGGATAGTACCTAAAAGCTTGAGCTGGTTTCTCACACATCCTAATTTTGTCAGAGCTTGAAACGATTAACACAGACACCTTATATCTTCGTGCCTAGGAGAGCATATCACATGGGTATCAATTAGCGTCAGCGGTTCGAAGCGCGCCCCTTATCTAGCACCTGTTATCCGGAACTATCAGCTGACGTTATCGGGTCAACACTTACGTGGGGCAGGCGTGAGTGCATGACTGATAGCGTGCCGCGCCATCAGATAACAGTTTTTGTTTTGGGTCATCAGCTCATTGACTTGTCGCTACCGAACCAACCTTTGATCGTAGCACCTATTTGTGTATTTGAATAAGGTAAAAAACTTTGACGGCCTCATTGGTTTAGTGGTCGGACTCTGAAACGATACTGCTAAGTGTGAGATTCTGGGTTCGAATCTCAAGTCGGGCAGTGTTTTTAGAATTTCTCAGAAGCAGCTAAACACTAAACAGCCTAGATTTGTACCCGGTTGATGGTTATAGACTCATTCTCTGTTACGTAGGACTTAAACATAACTGGCGAAATGCTAATAGGTGCTCATGAGCCTCATCCTGCTATAAAAAGTTTGCTAGATTTAAAGGTTTTCCTCGTACCTTCTTAAAGTACTTATAGAAAAAATATAATTGTCACATTGTTAATATATAATATATCGTTACATTCAAACAAGCGGCTTGTTATTGGCATCTTGTAAAGGCGATTGTAATAATGTAAACGTGTACCTACCTAATAAACATCGTGTTTCTTTTGACTCGCCTGACAGCTATTTTGTTAGCAGTTAATATTCTCAGAAATACACGTGATAATTGAAATGGCGCGTTTGTACTTCGAATGCGGCGGTAAAATGGGGAGATGTGGGTGCTTGTGTACTCGCTGTATCTGCATCTGTGTGTGTTCACTATATCTGGGCGCCGCGACGCTGCTGCCGATGCCGCCGCAGGGCGCCTGCAACCGCGCCACCCGCTTGCCACGTGTCGCCTCCCGACTTCGCTCGCCTTTACGATCTGCGGAAAACGAGACGATGTTGTTTTACTATTAATTCTCTCTTTCATGTTTTTATTATGCGTTAAACTTTTAGTATGAATAAAATATTTTATATTTATGATATTTTAAAACATTTACGATGTTCGCTCGTTAGGTGTTATGTTCGTGTTTTGCAATTGATGGTGATTTTATTGAAATCAATATTCCTACCTAGATTCTGTAATAAATTATTCTCATACATTGAAAAATTAAAAAGCAACATTCAGTTGTCTTCAATCTTATCTACTTAGCTAACAATATTTCAATTGGCAATATCTCTGCAATTTAGTACCTACGTAGATGCCTAGACCACGCTTGACGCGGCAGAGAATCAATCGCGGATGGAATCTGTTGATGTTATCATCAAATTATCCTCTTAACATCAACATAGACAATGTTCCTGTCAATCTGTAATCTGTCCTCGCTGAACAGTTGAACACTAAGTGATCGCGACAGGAACATCGCCTGTCAATTTGCACTTGCACACCTCTGTAATTACGCTGCACGTGCCATCTAGCGAACATTTAAAACTACTAGCTACGGGCACGATTAGAGCACACACGAAGGAAAATTAGAGGAGGAAAATCTATGGCGACTGCACGAAACTTTCCTATAGTCTAAGCGGTGTTAGTGAATATCTTTTTTGAATAACTCATTTGATGCGTTGAATACTTAGATACTGTATCGACTCGACAGGATAATAAAAACCATTACCTACTCCGTATTTGGCTTCACCATAGTTGGTAAATAAATGGGACAGTTTCAATGCAAGGTTGATAATTTTGGCGTTATATTATTGTCTCGAACAATGTGAAAAACAACTGCCGATCGTGGAAAGTCAAGACAGTTTCAGTTTTACTGTAGTAGAAAAATATGCTAGCAATTATTTACATGCAAGTTCATGCCATTAAATATTATGCCCTTTATCCCCGACTCCGGAAGTGATGTGTCGTGCGGAAGGCGTCGAGAGTTTCCCGCCTCGCACAGCGTCGGCGTCGCCGCTATCATGTTCTATATTTTTTTATTTGAGTGAAAATGTAAGCGGTTCACCCGTCTGACATTGGCGTATCGGTCAGACAGTGTTTGCGAGAGCTAATTTCGAACACGTAACGACGACGTTTTTGTACTCGCCCGAAGTGTTATAGTGTTCTAACGAAACAAGATCAAATGTGATAGACGAGCCGCGTACTATTTCCCAGACGTATTGCCAATTCCAAGAATTTTCATATAAAAATTATTTGATCTTTCGCTTTGGATCCGCGCCAAGGACCGATACAGAATCGTCGCCAGTTGTTGATTAGAGTTGAAAAATGCAGTTATCATGATGATGTTAACAAAGAGATGGCGACGCCGGCATGTAGCGCATTAGTAACGTTTGCTTGCCCGTCACGTGGTCTCGCCACGCGTGATTCAGCGTCACGGCGCGCGCGCCGCCAATCACGACACGGACGACCTTCACCTTGAGGCAGTCGCACGCGCCGTCATCGGCGGCGTGTAACCAGAGATTAATGGCTCTTTTTGTCACGCGCCTTACTTGGTGTCACCCGGTGATAAAGCGATAACAATATTGTTTAAACACGGCGTAAATAATGCTACAATGCTACCACAAACTTGTCTGACTGATAATATGTTTTAGCACTTTTAGCATTGTGTTACATAAGGATTGTCCGCTTGAAAACTATTCATGCGTCGCGTGTGAATAATACCTACCTATGCTAGCTTCTATATGCTAGTGTTAGGTTGGCGAATATTTATGTGTAGGTAAATCTGCGTGTGTGTTAGACTTTAGCCTTAACCTCGCGCGTAACATTTAGTTGTTACACGTGTTGCTAATGGATGCAAATGCGGCGCGTTGACGCAAGACACAAGGATACCTGCTTATTATCAACTGTTCAGAAATAAACTGTAGGCAGATTTATAGATTTTATTAACAAACTGTTTGGATTGTTGCAGAGTAATAAGCCGATTATGGAGAAGAGGCGACGGGCGCGCATCAACAACTGCCTCAATGAACTGAAGGCGTTGATACTAGATGCTATGAAAAAAGACGTGAGTTAACATATCTATCTAGTCCTCTGTCAGTCTGTCTACATACAATTATATACTCTGTTTGTATCAATATATTTGCTCAGACTTTGAGGATTTGCCGTCTAGACTAGACAGGCATTTAATATTTTCTTAAACAATATGAAAATTAAATATTTAAGCATAACAATTATGCATTTGCTTAGGGCCCTGTTCAAATTAAATAATCTCTGTAGCACTTCCATCTTTTCATTTTTCTCTATTCTATTATTGTAACCAATTCTGTCATCCTTGTTACAGCCGGCGAGACATTCGAAACTAGAGAAGGCTGACATCCTAGAGATGACAGTGAAGCATTTGGAGGGTCTTCGGTCTGAAGGCGCCGGTTCTCCAGACCGTTTCCGTGCCGGGTACAGGCACTGCGTCACGGAGGTGTCGAAGTTCCAGGGCATTGAGCCGACGTTGAAGAGGAGGCTGGTCAGGCATCTGGAAGGGTGTGTAAACGCGCCCGGGGCTAGACCCGCCGGAGCACCCACGCCACCCTCGGATGTTGAAGATGCTCCCCAGGGCCTACATTCTACAATTTTCATCTCGGGTATGTTTTTAACGATATTTTGACTATCTATATCTACTAATATCTTACAGAGGAAAGATTTGTATTTTTGTATGTTACGAAAAAACTACTGGACCGATTTGAAAAATACTTTAATCGTTATGAAGCTATACTATCCCCGGGTGACATAGGCTACTTTTTATGCTTGTATTCCCACGGAAACGGGTACTACGCGGGTGCAGCCGCGTGACGTGAGATTATATTTGAATGAATCCAAAAAAAAGTAGCCTAATCTATACCATAATAACTTACATAGAAGAACGCAAAACTATTGTCATAGAGGTAATTGATTTTCATGATGTATTTTTCAACTGGTGTCTATTATTTCAGCTGGTCCCGGCTCTGGCGTCCGCCTAGTACCAACGAGGTTGTCGAACGGCGACATCGCGTTGGTTCTACCGGCTGGTGTCAACGCGAGCACCTTAGGAGCACTACCCACCCTGGTGCCACTTTCACCAAGGGACGCTTCCTCCTCTACCTCCTCGGAAACCCGCTGCTATTCCCCCGCCAGCTCAGGATGGGGGACGCCTCCCCCTCCTAATGAAGACTCCGCCCCTCTTGCCCTCGTCACAAGAAAACAGCCCCCAGAAGAGAAACCCTGGAGACCTTGGTGACGCACCCTCCATTCCTTTCATAACTCTGTGATATATTTTAGCTGTACATGTATGTCTACGTCGACATGAATATAGTTCCTAGTGTTAGCTATAAACAGAAAAAACGCTTTCAGCAATGAAAGCTACTTTTACTTGAGTTACTTGCTCGGTCAGTTTCGAATGTGTGATAGATTTTATAGAGATAACTTTGATGAGAGTTTGTATGATTCCTTTCTGTTTAACGAAAGGTTTATTTTAGTTTTAAGACATAGAATATTATCGTGTACATTCGCGGATGACATCTGAGGCAGTATTTCATGTATCATTTACGTAGATACGTAGTATTCCTACGTTATATTCATTAAATAGTTTTTTTAAGTAAATGACTAGTGCCATTAATTAATGTTCATCATTTTACAATTAGTTTGCTTAAAGCTTTTGTAAATACGAGTTTATACTATTATTGAGCACTTCATGTTTGATTGTAATGTAATCGTCGATAGAATTCTGTGTGCCTTATACAGCAAAATCGTATAGTCTTCCATTACTTATGCGTTTGTGTGTCATTATATAAATGTTTAACATGTATAGTTGATTGCAATGATTAATTATCGGTTGATAATACGCTCAATATTCATTTAGTTACGTTACCGGAATAAACCAGTAGTCATTATGGTCTTCCTTTACCAGTTACCGAACGGGGACAGTTTATATTTAACATACTTTTAGTTAAATGTTTATTTGTTTGAGTGAAGAAATATTAAGCCTTTATAGTTTTAAATGCCTAAGTAATGTCAAATGATGTGTATTTATGTTTGCATCTTATTATAATATTAATCGAATGTTGTATGAACAATAATTTAGTTTCTTTTAATTGTAAACAATTACCTTTAACAATTCGCCGTCTCAATGTAAATTATTAAGAGAATAACGTGATATTATTTAAGATTAAGTGTAGTAAATGTAAGAAGATGTACCTAAAAGAAATATGCCATTAATCTAGAAATAAAAGTACGAATATACCAAGCCGTTTTATTTTAAAAGCTGAAAGAGCATCCAAAAAAATCACAAGAGAGTCACTTCCAAGTGGTTTTCTAAAAAACGCTCAGTCGAATAAAGACGTTGTTACTCAATGAGGGCTATCGTTTTTGAGCTCACCGGATGGCGCACTGTCGAGTAAGGTCCTGTCAAGAATTCTATTTATTACTCTTTAGTACCAATAACATAATAAAAAAAGTTTATTTTATTACGTATAACGACATAGTGTAAGGTTTAGATACATATTTACAATATTCTTCCTAAAATTAGCAAGCATTAAACATTTAAAAAATATTTTAACTCCAAGTACTAACAAATAAGATCCTATGTTGCTACTTAAAATCTTCAAGTTCTAATTAATCAGGAATGGCTCAATCTAGAACACAATCGTGAGTATTAGTATAAATACGTAATAAAAAAAGCACGCAACGCGCGAACTTTCTATGCCATCTGACATTTTGGAAGACCTTAGCCTACACAAGCGCCTCTAGTGGTCAAATTCACACGCGATAGCCCCCATTCAGAGTTTCCAGGCAATCAAATCTATCCTGAAAAGAATACAAGGTTGTGCCAAAATTTTCAAACACGCAGTGAATAGGTTAGATTCAAATCGACCCCAACACAATGGGGAAAAGGTTAGAATAGTAGATTGTTATACAAGGGTGGAAAGAAATCAATTCCCATACGAGGTATTTAGACGCACGAGCGAAGCGAGGGCGGCTATAGTCCGAGTGGGAATTGATGACTTTCACCCGTGTTAAACACTCTACTTTTCATTTCAAATATAAGGAAAGTAAAAAATAGTAGTTTTTCTAAAATATTTATTGATAGTAATAACATGAGTAGTACCTATTTAAAATTAATTGAGAAGTTAGAACAATTTGTGAAATTCTTTTTTTTAAATTAAATTAAATTTTCTTTGAAATCCCGCCAAATTACACATAAATAGTCTTTTTTAATTTAAATTTCAAATATGGAACACACCGCCCGCGTCACCGCCGCGGGCCATCCCACTTTAATAGGTATTTTTTTAAATTCACATTGGCCGTATACACTCACAAGACCGCAGCATTTTTTTTTTAATCGATATTTTTCTTAATTATGTAAAAAAAATTATAGCCGACTAAATAACCAATTTTAGTTCTATTTTTAAAATTCTTTCCCGCCCAAGGGAGGGAAGCATCGTTTTCGACCCGCTGCTCTGATCAAACAAACACTACTTTCCGAGTATGAGAAATGAAAAGATAATTATATAACAGCAGTTGTGAATACGCATGGCCCCTGTCATTTGTTGTTGTTTCCATGCTTGTCTCACTGTTGGAGGAGGCATTATATTGTGCTGTCACGTGCTTCTGCGAATTCCTGATAAAATCAGCTATATGTGTGTGTAACCGGAACCTTAGGACTAAAACCAGCTTTCAGCTTAAGGTGGATGCTCCAGCTAGCCCGCGAAATTCAAATTTCAGTTCAGTTCATAGAGGTCCTTTGACCTTCAAAAAGTCATTCTTACACCTTTATGAATTTAAAGGGTTGTATTGATGAATTTGATGATTATAATTCTGTAACTACATACGTCTTACAGTCGCGAGCAATATTTTAATCAACATACAACCTAGCACAGTAGCACTGGCCTGCAAATTGCAAAAAACGTAAAACAATTTGAATTTCTCGGGCTACACTGACGCTTTCACCTTAAGAGCCTATACTACCTCAAATTAGCAACTCTATTTGTGGTGGTTCAAACTTCGTTTGAAATACTGTTAGAATAATGTTTTAATCAGCTTGCACTACAAAGTGGTTGTTACGTCTGTCACTGCGGGCCGAATAGTGCGAAATGAGTGGTTTTTATTATTTATAAAATAAAATTTTCGTCTCTTGGAAAAAATAAACACATAAGACCTGCTTTATAGTTAGTTCAGTTAGTATTCAAAGTTTCATGATCTAATTTGAAGTACTTTTTGAATACCAGCGGTTTATTGTTTGATTTGGAGGTAACTTTGGATTTTTTTTCTTTCGAGAAAATTTTATGGAATCGTGTTTTCGCCAAACATAGGACCTAACATTATTCCTCAACTTAACCATATATTTATTTCAAATTTTAGGCGTAACGGAGGATCATGCTAAGCCATTTGAGGTAGTATAGGCCCTTAAGGTAGAAGCGCTAGATAGAACATAATAGTAGATTATTAACCAAGGGGATAAAGCAGTGTCTTCTGTCGCGGGTGACGATTTAAATCGCGAGCGTAACGAAGGACTCGAGCTTTACTCCCGAGCGTAGCGAGCGTGTTAAAAACTTAAATCACGAGAGAAGCGAGGGATTTAAGACGAGTCCTGAGTTTAGCGAGGGATTTAAGTTCACCCAAGACTAAGACAGCTTTATCACCGAGGAAAATACTCTACTTTTCGTACCATTTGCGAAAAAATTAACACAATAATAATATGACATAAGCATTTATTAAAAACAATGACAATTAAAAGTAAAAGTTAACATTCGAAACATTGGTCCAATTATTTATAGAGAGAGTTACATTTTTGTTTGGTACATTCATTGTTGATGAGGTGATTTGAGTATTTCTCTGTTCTTGCTTCTGAGGAACTTGCGTTTCATTGTAGATAGTATACGTCGGAGATAGTGGTGGTGGTGCATCGTGAGTTACGGACGAAGATAAGATGCCGGAAGTTTATGGTTGTGGCTCTGATGGATTAAGTTTTATACTTTTGTTAATTTGACTGCTTAATATGGTTTTATTCGCCATTGAGCTTTCGATATAACCCTCAGCTACTCTATCAGAGCTCCAACCGTCGTCACGCTGTCTTTTTATTGACGTAATATCCGCCCCTGAATCCGCCAAGAAAGTCGCCGAAGTTCTTCAAATGCAGTAACCGGTGTAGAGTTTAACATCTTTAAGTTTTAAATATTTAGCAATTTCCTTTGGCATATTGCTAATTTTATTTTTGCCGATGGCTTGTCGAGTAAATTTCCCATTCCGATAGTTTATAAAAAATCTATTGTTTTCCATGTTGGTGGGACGTAATGCTTGGTATTTATGAATGATTTTAGTATATTGTCCTTGTACAATGAATGACCGATTTTTCTTTGTCTTAGTTTCCTTTAAATTAATCAGCAGTAACTCATTGGAATGATTTTCAACGTCCTCCACCTTTAAGTTTACAAGTTCACATCCGCGGCAAGCACCATTGAGTCCAACAATTAAGGCCACCTATAGCAAAGATAAAAAACAGGTAAATATATAGAATAATTACCATTACTAAGATACGAAATATTCATAGTTAAATCATGTATACTTACTTTTGTGGCCAGAAAAATTTCGTCAGGAGCTTCATTAAGAATTTTTTCCACATTTTGAGTCGTAAAAATTTTAGACTTCTTTGCGCAATGCCCTTCTGATTTTCTTTTTAAAAAAGCCAGTAATTTCGTGAATCTATTTATTTCAATGCTGTGTTTGATGCTTATTGTAGCTTTCAGTTTTGGGTATATGCACCAAAGTGTATTCGGATTCTTTGTCTTGGATAAATAATCAAAATAGACAAGAAGTAAGTACTGATTCTGAAATTGATAGGCTTTTCGCACTTCTCCACGTTGAAAATTCTTCATAAGTTTTTAAATAATTTTCCTTGGATTTCGTTGGAAGCAAATTATTTATAATTGCGGCAGCATTTGCACTGATGGAATCCGACAATTCACTGTCACTGTCGCATTGATTTAACACCGTAAGGTATTTTTAGAACATTAACTTATTTATAAAAATAAATTAAAATAAACTTAACGTTTATGTAAGTATTTGAAGAAAACAAAAACGCGGCAAATTCCTAGACTAATATTTTTTTGTCGGAAAAGCAAAGGCATCAAGCTCATACGGCCTCGTCAGTTTTCGTAATTTTATTTAATCATCATAACTGCATAATAATTGCGTCAAAAAGATGTATAATGCTTTATATACAAACTCAATGGTGTAAACACAGATGTATGCAGATGGTCTAGGGATATTTCATACTCAATTAAATAACTCGAAAAGTACTGGCCGCATTGGAATATTTTATACACCGATTTGTTTGTAATTTATCTCAGACTAATTCCAAATTCAAATTTTTGAAAATTCTTTTGTTTCGGTGGCATAAAAATGTCTTGATGTATAGGAGAGGGAATTTTCATTTGTGCGAAATTTAGAAAACAATACGAATTACGTTTAGTTACAGTTTTTTTTCATTTTTAAACGAAAGATAAAGTTAAAATTGAGGTATTGTAGCCATGCAACGCCGACATTTGACGAGGGCGGAGATGTTACGAGCTGTGGGAATGCTGGAAGCTGGATCTGTTCAGCGTAATGTTGCTGAGGCCATAGGGACCCATCAAAATGTAATTTCAAGATTGTGGACACGCTATCGTGCCACAGGTGAAGTAGCGGAGAGGCACCGGGGGCCAAGTCGCATCACTACCCCCAGACAAGACCGATTTTTGCAAATTACTGCGCGAGCACAACCAAATGCAACGGCGACTCAATTGGTCCAAAGGCTGCGAGTGGAACACCAAGTGCTTGTGAGTGACCAAACTGTAAGAAGGCGACTGCATGAAAGCAATCTACGCTCTCGTAGACCACTCCGGGTTCCACCTTTACGGAGAGGCAATCGTGGACGACGATTAGAATGGGTTCGGAACCACGTGGACTGGGGCCGTGACCAATGGTCCAATGTGCTGTTCACGGATGAATCCAGGTTCGGCTTCCATCCAGATTCGCGAAGGACGCGTGTTTGGCGAGTTCCTGGACGATGGAGCCGTCTCCAGAACCCTCAGGAAGTTCACTCATACCAAGGAGGAACAATTATGGTTTGGGCAGGAATTCGTCTTGGAGGACGGACGGATCTCGTTTGGGTGCGGGGCAATATGACGGCAGAACGATACGTCCAACAGGTGCTGGGGCCCGTAATCTTGCCCCACAGAACACAAATGGGGCAAGATTTCCTGCTCATGCACGACAATGCCCGGGCACACACGGCGAGAACGGTAGCAGCTTGGTTACATACACATAATGTTAGAGCCTTAGACTGGCCTGCTCAATCGCCAGATCTAAATCCCATTGAGCATGCGTGGGATATGCTGCAAAGAAGAGCTCTGAAGGAAGTTCCTGAAAATCTGGCTACAGAAGATCAACTTTTTGCGCACCTCAGAAGGACATGGGACAATATTCCGCAGCAAGATATTGACAACCTTGTTCTGAGCATGCCGAATCGTTGCCGATGTGTTATGAACATCATGGGCGCTTTCTCAGACTACTAACTTCAAGTTTATAAACACAAATTAAATGATTTTTCTATTTTTTTCAGTTTTTACTCACAAATTAAAAGTTCATTCATATACGGTTTCCGTCTATGCTTCATTTTTTTTCCATAAAATCCTGAAATTTTAATCTATACCTTAACCATTATTAAAAAATGGTAGAATATTAAATAACGTATCTTTTAAATATATACATGTCTTATAAATAATTAACACATTGATAGTAATTCGCTTTTTTAAAAATATCCCAAGACCGTGTTGATGTGTGTAGTTCAGTATAAATTTCGGTAAGTATTCCAAATTTAAATCACATTCTCCCCCTAGAGGATGAATGAAATTCAGTACAATTTTCTTTCCCTGTTTTTAGCAGATTAGAAATGACTATTGTTATGTTCGCTTTTTGTGGCATAGAATGTCACTTTTTTGAGCAAGTGGTACGAAAAATATTATTTTAACATTTTTGCTATTTACTTAACAGACTATTTTAAGAAAAAGGTATTCAATGAGATTAAATTAGCTTAGAGGTGTATTGACGATTTTAATGATCATAAATTCATAACTCTGTAAAGCCAAAGGGACTTTCAAATAGGGCGGGTCGATGTTGACAGTTTGGGGCGGCCATGTTGTTTTGGCGGATTCTGTCAAATGCGTTGATATTTCTTTAGTTATTACAGGTTATTACTGATGCCAAATCTACATGGCAAATTACACGATTGAGCAGCACATCCAAATGATAAAACTTTATTATCAAAATGAGTGTTCGTTAGTGCAAACGTTGCGCGTATTACGTCCATTTTACGGCAGAGGCGGTGGCCCTTCAAAGTCGACTCTCCAACGTTTGGTGACCAAATTCGAGACGACTGGTTCGGTAAACAACCAACCATCACCCTTACGTCAAAGGAACGCCAGATCGGCCGAGAACATCGCTGCTGTCCGTGAGTGTGTGCAAGAGACTCCGAGGCAGTCGATTTTTCGCCGTGCACAAGAACTCGGCCTTTCGCAGAATTCAACTTGGCGAATTTTGCGTCGGGACTTGGGCCTACACCCGTACAAGATCCAACTGACCCAGGAGCTCAAAGTGAATGACCATAGACAACGCCGTTTGTTCGCTGACTGTGCTACAGAACGTTTGGAAGAGGACCCCGATTTTGGCCGAAAAATCATCTTTAGCGACGAAGCGCATTTTTGGATGAATGGGCTTGTTTTATTTAATTTCAACATCGACCCGTCCTTGTTCAAAGACCCTTTAGAATTTTCTAAATTGTTGGTAGACCGTAGAGATCTATATGACATAGATATCCCGTCAATCCGCCTGTAGTTTTTGTTCTGTGTGTAATACGAAACGTCACTTTATTTACCATAAGGTAGAGGTATCATAGCATATTTATTTGGTCAGATAAGTTCAAGTCAATGTAAAAGTGGGGCTGAACATTTTGGCACTAGCCCAGATTCCGGGTTGTCCCTGTAA
The DNA here is from genome assembly GCA_941918905.2 of Xestia sexstrigata. Taxonomy (NCBI): domain Eukaryota; kingdom Metazoa; phylum Arthropoda; class Insecta; order Lepidoptera; family Noctuidae; genus Xestia; species Xestia sexstrigata. Next base: position 8,703,191 of record OW799214.2, on the reverse strand, counting down.
AACTTTGCCCGGCATGGAAATCGAACCCAGAACTTCAGGCTCAGCTTGCAATTACTAGTACAACAACACCCAGGCTCAGCTTGCAATTACTAGAACAACAAGACCAGATTTGGTTTTCTGAATAATGTTTAGAAAAATGCAGGAACGGTGGAACCTCTGAAAATATTTTCGGACTTGTAGATAAAGTTAAAGTTTATTAAAATTCTGAGATTGATGAGCTTTTCTTTAGTCCGTCCTCCTACATAATTGCAAAATCGAAAGTCAAACAATCCCCCATATATACAGGAGCGGTGGAACCACCACGTAGTTCTCACTCGGTGGTCGGGCTAATTCGTCAAACATTCAATTATAAGCGTTTGTTTGCGCTGTCCCGACACTAATGCTGGGTATTGGAGAATTATTGCACCTGCGGCCGCAATTTGCCACAATCGCTGGCTACACTAATTATTTATACAATCTTCATGTCTACGAATGCGGTGTCAGGGTTTATTTTTGGCGAAAGGGGTTTATTTATCCTTTCGTATTGAACATTGATCATCACATAATATTATTGAGGCATTCCTGCAACTCGCAGATATGTGACGTCATAAAATACCTATCTACATTTTACTTACTTAATTTAATTTTAACATCATAAAATCCCGCGTACAGTAATCTCTGAAGGGTTGGGTAACCACACTACACCCTCCTTCGTCAGTTATTTTAATTGGGGTGAGCCTGTTGCCAGCAACCGGGCACAAATCCAGACTGGCTGCTACTGAAATATTCGTGATGGAAAAACCCAATACTACTTTGACCTTTTTACTTTTACCCTGTAATTAACCTGTAAACCAATATCAGCTTATGTCCAATTAGAATCAATAGATTAGCGCAGGTAGAACAACAGTATGAGATAAGACAAGCTCTCATGAAGTTTACACACCACTTGATAAATCATGTCATCGTGTGACTCGCCAGTTGTCTCCACAACACCTATTACACAAACAATTGATAAATTTCCATTAAAATTGACGACAAACGAGTCTCATTAATTTTATAACCTATCGACAAATATTACGCAAAAATAAATAAACTGGAATCAACTGTTGTCGCCAAGCCAGTAATTATTAATTTAGAAAGTGGTAACGCGATACCGCAGACAGTAAATATGTCCAACACAGAATTCAAGAGACGGCACTCGGCGTCGTCGGCTCATCCGATCATGTTCATTACGTAGCTCATTAAAATTCATAAGATGACGTGTTTACGTGTAATGTCCGTAATATCAACTAACGATGAAAGTAATTGAAATGTGATTTTTTTAGCAATCAGATCAACATCTGCCGAGCCACCCAAGTCGACCGGACCCCGGGCGCGGTTGCTAACTACTGTCTTGCTTATCATAATACTGATACCCGTGTAATTTTCTCTGAATACCACTCGATTCCGAATATATTAATTGAACAGCCTCATCGATTACTCTTTTAATGAGCACGTGATATAAATTCGCATTAAGATTCGCATCGCAATACCTACGTAGATTCGAACGATATTTTGCGATAATGTCGATAGGTATCGGTGCCGTGACTTTATTGCCTATCCTTCAAGTGGGAACGAGTGTAGGCATCGAGTTGCATATAAATTGAAGTTGTCAAGTGTATGCTGGCCGGTGCTCGGCGCGCCTGACTGACGGCTTCTCGTTACCCAAAGGTCGTTGCTTGCTTGTCATTGTTTTTTACTTCTCTTTGTATTCGTATCAAGCGTCGGAGGCCAATTAATCAGAGATATGACGCGTGACACGACCTAATGAGCAGGCGCAATTGCGGCCGCATGCAAATTGCCGTATTACCAGTACCACTGATTATTATGTTTTCTACACTCTGATGATTGAAATAGTGTAGTAATACGGGACTTAATGCAACTTTGATTGGAGTCGGTATAAATGTTAGAAAATCACTTGTTAACGTGAAATTATTACTGAAATAAAAGTGAAAATCTTTCGATAGGACACGAATTTTAAAAGCATATTATATATGTGCTTTGGCGTAACTTTCGTAGGTACTAAATCGTAAAAAAACTGCAAACTCTATATTTTTTCTAAAACGAAGAACTATGTAAAATAAGAACCTATAATCGTATAAGCTTCAATAAGGATTAGTTCAACATTGGAGTCTTTTTGCTACCTAAGTCAGCGGTGCAGTGGTCCGGATAACGCCCTTTTTATAAAACTTTGTAGCACGAAATCTAGGTGGTCGCAGTCGCAGAGTGGCTGGTCGAATTTTGATCAAACTTAGGGCCACCGGGTTAGAAATATCTGTAGCATTTAGGCGGGTATTTGTCGAGATTGCAATTTATTTTTTACAAGCAAGATTTTAAAAGGATATGGCAAATCCATGTCAGATCAAAGCTTAAGATTGTGTTGAAGTCGTCCGAAAGTAATTTGAATTTGAATCAAGTTTGAAGACATTTGTGATTCGGTGGTCGTACCGAGTAGCAGTAACATTATAAATATTTTATTTTAATTTCAACTTTTAAGGCGATTAGGTTTTGACGGGTTGTTGAAGGAGGTTGGATTCTTTTCTTGTATAAGTTCATTAATTAAGATTTGATGGGTAAAATGAGTTTGAGTCATCGATTCATTAATGCCGTTAATAAGTGAAGATTTTGCTTTGTTTTAAAGCTTATTTAACTATTTACATATATTTGTCTTTCCTACCGAAAGTCACTAAACAGTTTCATTAATTAAAGTGCTCCTTGTCCGAAATACACATAGAATATACTTAATACTTAAATAAATGGCTAACATTAAAAGTCACTTTCCTCCAATATTACACGTAATTAGATATTGGTAGCCAGTTGATTGTCCTCCCTAAGAAACGCAGGTGCATCTTTACTGAACACAATTACGAACTTAGACATCTTTGTTTTAATAAACATTTTTTGTATTTTTTCACTTTTTAATAAAGCAATTTTATTGCCTTAAATACAGTTTTAAGCTATCTGGGTGGGCCGATTGGTGGTCGCTTTTAATAATGGCAATTTGAACAGAACCCAAAATTGAGCACCTCCGGTCCGGAGTACCAACTTGGAGGATACTTCGGAGTTTTAATTTCAGTAAATATGAGAACAAACTAACGAACTTGAATGTCCTAAAGCATCAAGATATGCTCCTGAGGATATACGTATGATAATGAGTTCTGATTTATTCGTCACATTTACATAATTTAGACAGTAGAGAGTTAGGAAGTCAGTAATTTCTGTCAGGTAGTTATTAACCGAGTTTGTTTGTAATTTACTAAAATAATGGTCAAGGAAATAGCCGCAATTATGTGTTGCTAATTCGTATAATCTTTATTGAGAAAAGTCGAATAATTAAATGCAGTCTCGATTTAAGATTAAAACGACAAGACTGGGTCAAATAAATAAAGCGGATATTTAAATATCCGTCAATCATCTTCACACCCTAATTAATCTGATTAGACCATCTTATTTGTTTTTAATACAAATGCGTCCGCGTCCGCGCCACCCAAAACTTCTCAGTCTTAACATGTCGGTGGTCTGCCTAAGGCTGTTTATATGGTCATCACGTGTCGTTAGAAAACAAAAAAAAAATGCGAAAAAACAAGGCCGGTCCCACACACCACCCACGGCGGCGGGCTGCGCAGACGCACGTGGTCGCGTCACTTTGACAACTAACAACGGACATTTCATGTATTAAACTGTCATTCTTTTAGTTAGTTTACATGTTGATTTGTGTTAAGTTTTTGGCGAAGTCTTTAAGTAGTCGATTGGTTTTTTGTCACGATAAATTACTTTAGAGTATGGTCACGGTAATATTATAATACAGTAGTGTAACTCGGCCGCATGATAGAAATAAATGCCTACAGCCGCGCGGTACGTAAACATGCGTTAGGGCTGCCCGTCTCCAGCATTTTAATTACATTTGCCTACTTTCTGTTTCTATTTAGTTTTGTGATTGTAAATATCCTTTTTATATAAATAAATGAAATACTTTGTATATTGAATAGGAAGTGTTTAATAAAAATGCGTGTTGTTTTTTGATTGGTAGATTTAATTAAAAAAACATGTTACTCTATTCGCTTTATTTATTAATCCAAACACCTTTTTTTTCGTGAGATAAAAGGAAATACTTATCCATTAAAAAGACACACATTATGTACCTACCTACTAGTAAGTAAAATTAATTTATAGTCTTACCTTTCACAGTTTCCAGGTAATTTAAAAAAACTTATGTCTGGATGCGTTATTGACGAATTCATACAACCAAAAACAGCACAATATTTCCTACTCGTCATATTAACTGATTTTTAGAGAAAAAATCGCGCGGTTATTGTTAAAAAAACAACACACCGTCCGTTCGACACTGCGGTACAGCTGTGAGCGCACCCTGAGATCGAGGCGCGTAGGTATAGCTCGCGTTTCGTCCGTTTGTATGAAGTTGGAGTACTGTATTATAATATTACCGTGACACCACTGTCTAATCCTTCGGGGATTGCAGGCGTGTTAAAATAACAAAAAAGTAGGTACAGTATTAAACATCAATAACGTAGATTAAGTACCCAATGGTGTACTCGTATTCCTAATGCTTACGGTATGATGTCAATTTAGATTGAACATTAATACAATAGTTGATTTACTGATGTTGAATCGCTATAGGTCAGAAATCGAATGCTAATCGATATACGACTACCCAAGTAATTATTCTATGGAATAAAATAAATGACTAAGTATGTTGTGTGCAAAGCAAAAATAAAACAATACAGTTCTCAAATAATTTAGAAATACGCAACAATACTCCGATTAATTAAACGAATATAATCCTAGAGCGTCTCTGTAGATGTTATCAGCTCCCAACAAAGCGTAGGTAGTTAGTTCTCAGTCCGATTCATTCCGAACATGCCTTCAATATGTCCGATCTCGATATAAAGAAAGAATGCCTCATTCGAGGCGTACATTAATCGTTCCAATTACAGTGCTTCGTCGATCGGTCGGTAGCTATCCCTTCAAATTAATTGAATTGATTAACCAATTGAATTTAGCGCAATTCGGTTTTTGTTCGCATCGCGGCGCGCGCAACAAGCGTTTACAGACCGTAGAATATCCATGAACACTAGTCGGAAGAGTTACACCCAACTTTAATTAGATACACAGGCATTGTTTGGTAATTTCTACATGGTTTACTTTTTCTTTTCAAGTCCTGCAATTAGTTCTCTATGGTTGTTTTTTTTTTCTGAGAACTTACGAGCTATGTTGAGCGTGTCCTGGCATTAGGTTGGAATCAGGTTAAGGACAAGAACTAAGAATCTAGTTAATTGAGCTGAGTGGTTAAAATAAACTATTGCAAATAAATATTTAATTGAAAGTTGCCCAAGAAATTATGTATGTAATTTAGGAATGATGGGCCATTTTGTTTGGGCTAATCCTAACCTACTTATATCTATTTCTAGACAGGCTTTGAAGGACTTGCTTTTAATAACGCAAGTCCTTCATTCCATATCTACGTCATCTCGCTAACAAGCCGTTGTGGTATTTTATGATTTAAACCGTGAAGATAATGAGGCAAATTGTTGAGCGACGATTATTTAGAACGACGCCTCACTGCGGCGACATTTCGATGCTTAATTACCTACGTTGTTAATGCGAGACTTAAAATAAACGAGACGGGAATTTTATCGAGCTGGCAACACTGCCTTCGAGAGCGGGAGCGGTTCGTGAAAAAACAAAGGTTTACTTTTTGGTACTTGAGAGTAATTTTGTCGCATTTTAATTGTCTTACATGAGGTGTTTTTATGCGGAACCGATGTAGCTCGTTTGCTTGTGCAAAATTTTAATGAAAATACATTGAGCTTTCTTTTTGTTTTTTTTTTGTTTAATCTGGAAATTGCAGCTTATTTAGATAATAAGTAAGTACTTTATATCTATTTAATAAGTCATAATATTAATGAAAGGTTTACATAATAAATTCATTGAAATAAAAAAAATGCTGTTTGAGCGCTATGTAAACAAACTAAAAAGATTGTTTGCGTTATATCGGCCAGTATCTGGAACGCAAATTCTCGACGCGTCAATACGAAACGCAAGTCAAGTGATCATATTTGTTGAATGAATTATCAACACAGCAAAATCAGACCCACTGCAGGGACCCACCCCCTCTATGAGAGGGAGTGGACTGTAATCCACCATGCGGGCCCAGTGCGGGTTCGCGGATGTCACAGGTCTTGAAATATTACCGTTCTTGGACAATCCAGCTTCCTCACGATGATTTACTTCCGTTTTGAGAACAGTGATGACGAAATAAATTCACAAAGGAATGGTTGTAAGTTCTTCTTCTTATTTCTATCATATTTTATTAACCCAAAACTTGCCCACTTCCACGGCTTCGTCAGTGCCGATGACGCAGCGCAGAGGTCGCGCCGACTGCATGTTTTGGGGCTCCCACTTGTGGTGGTAGATGCGACAAATAGTTGCAACTGCCACCAGTGGTGGCGGACAGGTGGTGACAGACGGGAATAAAGGCAGTCGGCAGGATAGGAGGTGGTGTATAGTTTGCGACACAGTTCTACACCCCCACCTCGCTGTTGATCCATCGAGTTAGCCCCACTTCACGATGTTGGAGGTACATATTCCCACTTGGGTCGCAGGAAGTTCAGGGACTTCCATGTGGACCTGCAGGAAGATGCTCACTAGGTGGTTGATAGTGAGCGGGAGGGTGACAGGTACTTTGCCACAGTTTAATAATAAATATCTTTATTTCCCAAAAACACAGATAATTGTACTTCAGTTTACAATTTTGAATTAATGGTAGAGAACACTTACATTAAACATCATCAGCCGTCGGCCTGGTTTCCTGGTAGGGACGTAGCGGATTGGTCGAATGCTTGTTACTGCTTGTAAGTTGGGGCTGGTTAGTGGTTGGAGCCATTAGCATCAGACTACCATTGTTCTTTCTTGCGGATCACTTAACTAGCGTTTAATTTTGATGCGTCAATAATTTTCGTTGTAGAAACTGGCCGTAATGATGCGTCATACTCATGAGCATAGTTGTCAGCTCGCCGCGCATTAGGTTTAAACACAGCGACATAACAAGCTATACATTTTCAGTAAAACATGGCCTCGCTTTGCGTAGATTTTCCGTGCAATAAGAAAATTTTATCCGCTTTTACTGGTTTTTGCTTAATAGCTATTTTTTACAACATCGGCCATCGCGGATCGCGATTATAATCGACAATTAAACGCGCTCTGCAAGGACTTAAATTACTTTGTAAGGCCAGTATATAGGCAAATATGTGGTCGTAAAAACATGTAATTGTTATAAAAATAGTGACAACGCATTAAATGTCAAATCATCAAGGTCGGTGGCTCTATTAAATCCGGGATCTTAGTTTTTTATGGTTTAGTTTATTGCTTCATAAAGATTCAAATATAGAGTGGTATAAGGTTTGCTATGGCAAAAAAAACCGGCCAAGTGCAGTGTAGGGTTCAGTAGTAGCCCGTTATCACAATACACGGTTATTTTTAGGTCGTTCTGGACCCGAAAGCCATAAACTCGATCATCGAACTCGGAACGATTGGGACTGGTTTTTATAAAAAAAAAAAAAAACAAAAAAAAAATATTATAAATTTAATTTATCTTGATTTTTTTTCAAAAAATTACTATAAAAATATAAAACGGGGTTAAACAACGAAAAAAATATTAGTCCCCATTTCACCAGCTACCCTAAAAAAATTTATAATATGTTATTTTACCACTTTGTCAGCGTAATTGATATACACACACCCCTACAAAATTACAGCTTTCTAGTACTAACGGTCTCTTAGCGAAACCTTGGACAGACGGACAGACAGACAGACAGACAGACGAACATGACGAAACTATAAGGGTTCCTTGTCAGGACTATGGAACCCTAAAAACAATTTATAAGGGCAATGTATATAGCAATTTGTGAGAAGTTGAGAACGATTTTTACCCACGACGGAACGGAGACGGTGTATGCGTTTGGGGTGAGAGGATGTTTGTTTGTGCAAATACATGTTGCCATGTTTCTCCATAAGTGCTAGTCCGATTTTGATGCAGTTTCCTGTTATGGGTTCGGGTTTGATTGATGCATGTTCTTAGATAGGTGTTACGGTGACAACTCACCAGGGGGCGCTGCAGCAAACATTTTTTGTGTAAATGCAAGTTGCCATTTTTCTCCAAAACTACTAGTTCGATTTTGATGCAGTTTTCAGTGATGGGTTTGGGTTTGATTGGTGCATGTTCTAAGATAGGTGTTACGGTGACAACTCATCAGTTGTCTTCTCACGAGGGAACTCCATAACGGTAAATAGCACGGATACGAAAATTTGTCGACGCGATCATATTTAATAAATAAACATGATTTCTATCATGACCCGATCCTACAGCCAGGATTGTCTTCTCACGAGGGAACTCCTTGATGGTAAATAGTACGAATACGAACATTTGTAGACGCGTTAATATTTGATAGATAAACATGATTTCCATCATGACCTGATTCTACAGCCAGGATTGTCTTCTCACGAGGGAACTCCTCAAAGATTAATAGCGCGCACACAATTTTTTATACGAGTTCAATAATTGAGACCAAACTAAAAAAAAAAAAAAAAATTATTAACTAAAAAAACCTTTTTAAAGATAAGCTTTTATAAAAATGCTCTGAAAAGAAGAAAATAAACCTTTTAGTAAATGAAAACGAAAAGCTTTCATAAAAGCTTGTCCCGACTTGGCTTCGGCTTCCAGTCTAATCGGATGCAGCTGAACGGAGACGGTATATGCGTTTGGGGTGAGAGGATGTATGTTTGTGCAAATCCATGTTGCCATTTTTCCCCAAAACTTGCCCAATTTTGATGTTTTTAGAGCATCAAAATTGGGCAAGTTTTGGAGAAAAATGCTTAAAATAAAAAGCAAAATTAACAATTTTAAAAAATCCCACGACGGTTAAAAAGTATTTGAAAAAGGATAAAATAATTTAAAAAAACAGCCCCCGACGGTTATTCTTGGGTATTTTATTAGGTTGATTTTTTAAAAATTATTTTATCCTTTTTCAATTACTTTTTAACCGTTGTGGGATTTTAAATTGTTAATTGGGATCATCCGCTTTATGCAAATCGATACTTTATTACATTGTAATCGTCATTTTCAAATACTTTTTTTTTTCAGAAAGCTGCTACGCGGGGCGTAGCTAGCGTAGCGTAGCCTAGCTAGCGCCGACTCGTAGCGACTTTTAAACTAGGCCGGAATCACAATTCTTAAACATTGTGCCATGTTTTGACGATCCGAATGGCGCAGCGGTAGTGAGGCTGCCTTACGTTCTTAAGGTCCCGGGTTCGAATCGCGGTAGGAGTAAAAGTTTGTGTGATGAGCATGGACATTTGTTTCCGAGTCATGGATGTTTAAATGTATAAAAATTATGTATTAACAAACAAAAAGCATGTAGTAAATCAACTATCTGGTGTTCAAGACACAAGCCGCGTCGCTTAGTGTGGCACTTGATGGCGCTGTGTGTTAATCAATCAATCAATCATTTTATTATCAGGCATCTTAAGGCCCATAGATAAAATACACAAATTTACATTACAACATAAAAATATACACTAATACATACAAAATATAACTTATAAACTATGAACTAAACAAAACTTGAGAAATTTGTCGAGATGTGTCGGAACTTGCACCACAAACGACTTGAAGTTGGTGTTGTGACGCGGCTCCAACTTCTCGATCCTCAAGGTCCAGCTGGTCTTCACCTTCATGTACTCTACGATCTCCTCAACCTTCGTGGAGTGATAAAGTCGGGACACATACAGCAACGTCGTTGGTATCGCTGGACGCAGCAGCATATTTGGTCCTGACAGTCCAGTACCGCATTGATTGCGACAAGTTGGCTTCTTCTTCTTCTTCTGAACTATGGTGAAGCCGTCCTCATCACACAATGTCCAACAATGTCCAGCGATATTTATTGTTTTTGGTGGTAATTGGTAAATCCAGTATAAGCTTCTATTGACTAACTCAACGATTGTTCAAAATGTTAACACATTATTGTTGGAATGTATGGGCAGATAATTACCTAATAAGAATAAAAACTTATAATGTGTTGCTTAGTAATTAAAGACATCTCATTCATTACAGATGCCTAACATCTAGCCGACTCGGCTCGGTGCCTCATGTGATGTAAAACACAGCGTTGGTTTTAGATTCAATATTGATACGGTTATCACTCGATAAGACTTGATAAAGCTACACCGCCTTGTAACTGGTACCGAACTTTCACGTTACTTTTATTAGATAACCGAACGGACGAACGCCTAATTATTTAAAAGAAAAGCACTAAGAAAAGATTACCTAAGTATTTAACTAATTGCAAGTCATTACCGCCCCATAAAAGCAAGTCAACATAACATAATAACATCACGACTGTAAATCCAGAAGGGTTAGGCAGAGGTGTATCTAATAGTAGGTACACCCACATTTCGCCAGTTATGTTTAAGTCCCATGTAATAGGGGGCGAGCCTATTGCCATCAACCTGGCGCAAATCCAGACTCCGTGGCTGCTATTGAGAAATTCCTGATGGAAAAACCCAATAACACTTTCCCCGACCCGGGAATCGAACCCAGGAGAGGTCCTGGGTTCGATTCCTTCGAGTCGCAACCACACGACTACTGAGTAAGAGGATGCTCTCTATTCGTGTTTGCGACCATTGGACCAACGAGGTCTAAAGCAGAACTAAAAGCAAGTACTACTCAAAAGAAATATGTACGATCACATTTTTTAAACAGCAAGTCCTACACTGTCTCGGTACTGTACCCTGTAGGTACAATATTGACCTTAATAATTTTCGCGTGCTGCTCACGCGCGGAGGACGGACATGTCACGAGCCAGTTTGTGGTTGGCTGCAATAATTATACGTCGCTGTATTTACGTGCGAAGTGCCGCAGTGTCTATACCTAAAGTGTAGAAGTGTGGGAAAATGTTGTTGAGAAGACAATAATCAGTGCAGCGTCAGTACCCCCTTTGGTACAGCAAATAGGATAATAAAGCTCCAATAGATTCGATATAAAAGAGCTTGCGTATCTTTCGCAAGAGTTTCGATTTTGTTTTAGGTGACATATTGGATATTTTGCATCTGTTTCTAATTTAACATAATTATAAAATGAGTCGTCGTCTTTACGAAATGGTGTCTTTAATTGCGTTTCATATACTGTTTCGATCGTCCCGGGTTCGATTTTAATGCCGAGTAAAGTTGTTTGTTTCTCATTAACAGACAGAATCTGGATGTTTACCAATCCGGTTGATGGCAACTGATTCGCTATTACATGGATACTTAAAAACATAACGTTCTGCCAAGATGTGGGTAAAGGTACATCTCTACCAAACCCTTCAGAGAAACACCAGCGTGATGTTTGAATACCAAATATTTTATTCCTTCCTGTCCTCAGGAATTCGCTCATTCATGATCGTCCGGCTTAAGCAGAAGCAAAGAATGTTTTCTCAAAAGATGAAAAAATTAATGATTTACCGGGACTATTAATTACGTCTTCCAGAGGTCGCAGTTATAGATAGATCAGGTTACAATGTAAATATTTATCCTTATGGATAACGAATAAAAAAGGATTCCGGTCGGATGTCGAACCACTTTTATTGTAAGTTATTACTTATATCTCTCTCTGACTGAAATCTAGCAAACATTAAATATGAAAGTCCTCAAAAAATTTAAGTTCAAGAGAGTAAAAAGTCATTTTGTAGATATAAAGATAGAAATACTGTATTGTCTACCAAAATTTATACACACCTATTTACAATATTGGTAATTTATCTATGAGTAACACAGCACGCGCGGTAGCTCCATTACATTAGAATAAATTCATCAGAATTTAAAACAACTCAAATTGACTTTGAGACAGTGATGTAAAACACTTTCTTAGCTTCCAGAAGCCAAGATAATCTTGATCTACCTTAAATCTATCTTCCTTTCTTTAACAAAACAATCCGTATATCCTCAGGATCTCAAAGAAGATAAGCCAAGCCATAGCCATCCACTTCGACTGCTAACACAAGATGACACAGATATAGGTATCTTTAGTGCACAAGGATCTATTTAAGTGTGCATTAAATAAACGGTCAGTCTGTGTAGGTCTCGGTTGCGCGCGTAGGTGCTATTTAGCCCTCAAGGTGGCGCGCAGCGTCGTGACTTACTCGCCGCGTGCGCACCGCTGCCAATAAGAAATAAACGCCCACGCCGACTTAAAAATGTTAAAATAAATAAAATGCGCACGTCCCAGCTTATCTTGAGCGTAGTCGAGGACAGGGAAGGGAGCGTACACAGAGCGTATACGATCCGGTAATGAGGGAGTGAGCCTGTGAAGTTCTGGCGTAATTGTACGTTTTTATGATGCTTTAAAAATTGAAATTATAGGAGTAGGGAACGTAATGATAATGTGTGAGGTGACTTACGAGACAGACGAGGTGAAAAACGGTTTTGGAAAGTTTTGAACTAAGCTGATAATGACGATTTTTAAATGCAATTATTTCATTTGATGGACTCAGCTAAATGGTTTGCTTTTAAACAGTATTACTGTTATTAGCCAATTGGATAATTTACTAGGGCTATAACCTGGATTAGTAAACGTTGAACGCCTATTTCGCCTGTTAAAATTTAACGACGTTTAACCTCCAGTTTTGGAGTCAAACAAGAAGATATTTTAAGCGCAATATTCTGTACAGTAAAAGTTTCAAAGTTGAATGGGGTTACTTCAGTAGTTTTCGATCTTGATATCCTGCGTTGACCTTTACCGGAATTTTCAGTCCGTGAAAATTCTTTATCTGATCTTAGGTCAGAACTGTCCAACAGAAGCACTTGCCATTATTAATTAATTAGTCCTGCATAACATAATTACTTAATAATCCGCAAAGTTAACCCTTTCCCGCTAGTGTGCTGCGCGCCCTAGTGGCGTGTGCCCGAGGCAGGTGCGTACGCGCAGATCGGACCGGTCTGCTCTCGCGCAATACCGCACACTTACGACCCAGCGTTACGTACCGATAGTATTAACAATTTAAAGTTTGAAACATAGTTATTGTATGTAAAGGCAGCGAAGTGGAAGCAAGTCGACACAAAGATCGGATGATAATAATCCTATTTTTTATGTTCGTGGAATTCGAGAATAGTGTGAATATCTTTATCCGATACTTGACTATCGACAGCGTTATTTATAAGTAGCTTTGCGAAGTACACTGCATCACTTACTGCCTCTTATCGGTCTAAGCTCTACTGCTGAGCAAGAGCTCCTGGGTTCGATCGCCAGGTCGGGCAAAGTTTTAGTGAGTTTTTCCATCACATCGGAATTTCTCAGCGGCAGCCCGGAGTTTGGATTTGTGTCCCGGCTGATGGCAAAAGGTTCGTCCACCAGCAAAACTGGATACACGTTATAGGTACTAGAGGTGTACACCTCGGCCTAACCCTTCGGGGTTTACAGGCATGATGTTATGCTTACGAGGTCCAAATAATTACATCTTAGTATGCAGCTCCAACTCCTAGAAAATACGTCGTAAAAACTGTTCGCTGTAATTAGTCTAAAAATGCAGAAAGTACGGTTTACGACATTTATTCCGCTCAAAAAGAATAAAATTATTCACCTATAAGAGGAAAAACATAATAATTAAGATACAATAAGCGACGAATTCGCTTGGTAATAAACTTAAATTAAGTTATAAAAAAACGGCAAAACTTACAATTTATAAATTATTTAGGTGGTGTTTTAATAGTCTCTTAGAAGTTGGAAGTGATTTCGATTCCTTGATTACTTTCTTTAGGTAAAGAGTTATAGAGTTCAGCCCCCTCATATACGACAGCCTTTCGACCGTAGTTTGTTCTCGGTGCTCTTAAAATTATATGGCTAAAGTAGAAAATGATTTCCTGTAGATCTTGTGAGCAGAGTATCATCTTATTTGATTTAAGTTATTAAAGTAATTCTACCTTAGGTGGGCAACACCCTGCATTCAATTCCGTTTTGCAAACACAGCAGTGCAATAAAAATATGAATTGAAAATACGCAAGCAATGGTACGTAATTTCCCATTCTTATTACAGCTGAAAAATTACGTGATGATATTTTTAATATATTTTTCTGATTAAACAATTTTGAAAGTAATGACAAGTATTAAGTCCTCCTTTTTTAAGTTTTATTTCCAGCATTTTTGTCTAAAAGATTAATTTTCATGTTGCCATTGATTGGCCGTTGCTTTAAAATTTGAAGACCAGAAATTGTATAGACTATACCAGCTACCAAGGCGTTTATATTTACTTCGACATTAAAAGCTTTACCTAGCAACATTTCAAAAGATGCATTACTGGCTACAATTATGTTGTTGCACTCACAATAATAAATTGCAAGCAAATCATTTTAAATATAGCAGCCAGGCGGTTGTCTTTCATCGCTGTCTCGAGAATCCATTCACGGTACAGAGCGTTCATAATTTGGGGTGCTCTCGACTGCACTGACTTGCGTTTTATATATTGTACCTTGATGTGGCATGCAGAGGGTTATAACGGTGTATAAGTACTTAGATTGGCAGATTTGAGGATCATGCAGTGTGCTACACCCTTATTTTAATATAGCACTTCGCTCGCGATTTAGTCCGCAAAAATTGTGATAGGTCCGCCAATTTACATAATGTAAATATAATTTAAACCCACGAATAATGTATCCTTCAAACAGTGAAAAATGTTTTTGAATAATTGTATCATTAGTTCCGAAGATACCAACTACATATTGCCAGAAACCTCTTTATATTATTGGGATTGGTTTTTGACATGGGATTCATATTATTCAAAAGATATTCCTATCCTCCTATGGATTGCTATTTTATAATTAATATTGTGTTAAGAACGCTTTTAATAAAATTTTCTTAAGTCTCCTATAATATCCCAATATAACATTCGTAAAAGATGTCTAATTTAATATATAAAATCGAATAAAATATGAATCGTAAAGATTAACAATTAATTAATAAATGTTTCAACAGTTCTTTTTTCCAATGGACCAGGGGTTGGGGCATTTACGGCCACTTTGCCGGCTGTCTAATAATTACGGTATGATTAAATTAATTTCCACGACGATTATTAGTGTCACGATAAAAACTCTCATTAAAAATAAAAAGTGACATAAAGTGTGGCCTAAGACGTGGCCACTCGCCGGCCGTGCTTCGGTTAAATCCGCGAATCCGGTTTCAGAAACATCGACCTCTCGGCCCCGTTTGTTTTTTCATTCGCAAAACTGTCTTATTTACGTTAATTAAGTGAAGTATAAGTTCGTGACTAGTACTGTGGGAGAGCGGAGGAAGACGAGAAACGTGACGGCTCTCACTGCGGCACTGTGTCATAAGTGTGTTTTATTTTAACCTCACAATGCTGTTGGTTCGATCCGAGGGCGACTGGGAACCTATTAAATACAAGACACTCGTTATATCGCGATAATGAAGCTGTTACTTTCTTCATTATGTACGTCCCTTTCAGCTCGCAAGTCTATGATATTTTGACAGGTGTTTAATGAGAATAGCGCAAAAACTCGTATTTGTTATGACAATAACGACTAACGAGGTTCCATTAGTAAGGAATTAAGGGTGCTTACGGCATTACGTTTCAGTAAATAAAATGTGCAATTTAATCCATTTTTCTCATCCTCTATTAAGCTCAACATAACTAAAATACTGCATTTTCTAAACCACACTTTTCTTTTTTGTCGTTTAATTAATACCTGTTAACCCTTTCATATTTTTGCACAGTTTTCTTTTAATAGGCCACAATTTGTTATCTTTTAAGGTCTGAGAACCACGTTTGACATCTCTGAAGGAAATTAAAAAATATTTCGTGTGCAGTCACTAAGTTCTTTTAGTAATGAGGGCTCCGGTTTTACAGCGAGCTGTTGTGACTTATGGTGGCCATGCTATGTCTTATTACTGTTATTACGGGCCTGAGGCCTCCACGAATTATAGAATAACAGGTCCGAGAAACGAAGCACGGTTTTTTTAACCGTTTTTTCATCGATACTGTGTTACCCCAAGGGAAGTAACATATATCATGTATTGTTCGTGCTGGTACAACGAGTGTAATGGCGTTATTTTTTACAATGTTATTTACTACGTGTAAGTTATAAGTACAATGTTTTTAATAGGTGGCCATTCTTTAACCGTCGCTTCTCTGGTTTTGTAAAAAAGTCTTAGCGAGGGATTCAGAAAAGGAGAGGGATTTTTGCTGTGATATAAATATCGTTATTATTTGTATTTTTAGTCGGTAGTCTTTTTATCAAGGACTAAGGATTTGCTTTTCATGCTCTTTATTTTAATTAATCTGTTAATACTTACTTATCTGTTGTAAAACGACAGTTTAATAAAATTGATCTTTTCAAAAAAAAAAAAAACAAGACTGTTTAATAATTATATTGACATCATCCAGTAAGACTGGAAGCCGACCCCAACATAGTTGGGAAAAAGCTAGGCAGATGATGTTGATGGTCATGTTCATCATCATTGCGGAAGTCTACTGCTGGGCAGAGGCCTGTTAATTTCTCATTGTTAATCTGTTAATCTCACTTTAACTTCCTGAGCTATTTATATAAGAATAAGTTAAAAATATTACAACTACCTCCACAATAACTTTATTATAATGTCCTTTATTTCCTCGAAGATATAGCCCGATGATATCGTTTACTGCTATTACTTACAAGTGACATGCGGAACTTGTCCGCTCATAAACTGTGTGCAGTTGTCTCTACTGTCCCCAGAGACGCAGTAATTGAGACATTCGAACAGATAACCATCATCCAGGGAGTCGCTTTAAGCACCAATAACCTGTTATTATGGGGTACTGTTATAAATCTGCTGGTTTTTTTCTGTGTAAAGGTCGACAGACAATTGATCCTTTGGGTTTGAGGTCCCGGATGGAAAGACCAATATTTTCGGTAATAAAGGTCAATTTCGTCGAGTATCAAAAGGTTATGATAGTCTTCTTCTTTTTGAATTGATGACTCAGATTTTGTATGGTCGTAGTACGTAGCGACCTGGACAGGTCTCTCGTTTCATTGATAGTGAAACAACTTTAACCATAATACAAAATACTTTACCCTTTGAATGGTCCACTTGATTGAAAACATAGAACACGGTAACTGGGTTGTATGCACAGGCAGTCGCCCCATGTACAAAATATGTAGACTTACCGATATTTAGCTGCATTTTGTTAGGCTAGAAGCCAATTCCAATAAAAATAGTATGGAATAGGATAGGCATATGAGAATGACGTACCAAGATTGGCTTAAGAGAACAGCTCTTCTCAAACTCAGCATTTATTCCAATTAGACCGTTACTGGCACTTTTGAAAGTTAAAAACAAAAGGATGAAGCTACGTCCCAGCTAGCTCTATTTCTATACTACCTTACAGTCTTACAGTGACTAGAATATTTCTTCGTTATCCGGGTATTATATTTAACACTCAGTATGAGCCATACAAGGCATGAAATATAGGCGAATCCCTTTCAAAGTTTGTAAACTCGCCTTCGACTTCACTTTCTCGATGGACATTAAATCACGATACATCTCGATATATATCTACCGTACATTAAGCCGCCTCTTTACGAGTGGTACATGGCTGTAATAAGGAACCGACGCCGAAAGCTTCGTAATAATTGTTACATGAAGATATCGTGATATTTTCACTTGTCTTAATGTTAGGTAAAGGGGTAATTTTGATACTTTGGGTGTAATTGGTGAAATTGATCTTAAGCGTTGGAGTGACTTTTGGAGTCGCTGCCAAAGGTTATGTGTAGTAGTCTAGACTTCCGAAGCTTAAAACAAAACGATAACTTTCTCAAAAATTCAACAATGGTTCGGCTAGCTTGAACTGTCTATACATTGAGAAGAGACTAATAAAATTAATAAAAAGCGAAATAAAAGGGTTAGTCACCAACTGGACACGAAAGACTGGACACACGTGTGTACAGTTGGTGAAACTCACAATTAGTATCACTTATTATTTCGTCATCTGGACACGTCAAAATTTTTACGCGTGTCCACATAGTGAAACTTAAATTAAATCACTGATGACGGATGACGAAATAATAAGTGCTACTAATTGTGAGTTTTACCAACTAGACACACGTGTGTCCAGTATTTCGTGTCCAGTTGGTGACTAACCCAAATAAAAAAAGTAAATGTATGCTGGTTTACTCTCTTGGAAAAAGTCCACGTTTTTGTTATTTTTACTTCGATGAAAAATGGAACCATCATCAAAACATCAGTAATTTTATTGTGATAATTTTTATTGAAAAGTAGTTTACAAGTAACACATAAAATTTAACCAATTCAAAATATCTTGACAATTAATTGACCACCTCAAAGACGAAACCAATAATTTTAAAATGGACAAATTATATAGCTTTTAAACCGAGAAATGGACATAAAGTAGGACACATTTTATGCCTTGAATCGTATCTTAAAATTAATATCTGACATCCTTGATAATTCTGAATACCCTCTCACTTAAGCATTTTATGTACCATCGTAATAAGTGAGTACATTACTTGGTACGTTAAATTGTTGAGATAGAGTGTTTAATCGAATCGTAGTACGTGATTATTTCAAAATAATGTTTTGTAACATTTGTAAGTACCTACTAATGGATTAAAATTAATTGACAGTTGGTATTTACTGTCAGTTGCATCTGGGTGGTCTAGCCGCTGACTGCCGGCCGGTATTTGACTCTTTGTCGAAGACGCGTGTATATTTAATTTATTTATTCCCAGTACAATAATCGTCTTACCATTTTCAGTTGCAAATTGGACCATCTCTAAGAAGATAGGAGCAATGTCTACACGTGTTGTATAGGCTATGAAATGTCAACTCCGAGAAGCGATACACCTGCTGAATGCATATCAATAGGTGGGGGAATAAAATATTGCTTGGGTTACATTCTAGTGTCAACTGAATTGAGATTTGAATGAACAATTGTACAGTCTTGCACTTGATGATGAGCAGATTGATATAGTGCACTGTGCAGCATGATTCTATAGCGCTTGAATGACATTGACAAACTTTAGTAACAGTTGAAAAATTGTATGTGGAAAGCACGTTAAATAAAAAAGATGGCGGGGATAGTCCCAACCGTGGGCAAGCGCCAAAAGAGCCACCGGAGCCACGTACCTACCACTTTCAAATAACTAACGAATCACAAAGTAACTGATAATTTAGGTTAATAATCAATTTGCTGATCAATCAAATTCCCCAGCTACATGTTAGTCAACTAGTAAATTACTATTAATTAACTATTATTTTCAGTGTAGTGTTGTGAATTGTCTTGACTACAAAATAGTCTATCATTATGTTTAGAGTTTCCTCACACCGCACCCAGTATCCTCGGTGTTTATCGAAAGTGCTTGACAACTGCTATGATCGACTGACTATTACCTTAGTGCCTTGGTATCAACTATTCGTTACGCCTCCCTCCATTGCCCGCTTGGGCAACTTCCACAGGTTCCACTGTTTACCAAATTATATGCATCGGAGTCGTTATGTGACGAAACCGAAAGAAAATCTGTTAGAGAAGGAAGTGTGGATGGATTTCACAATATCTGGGAAAGAAGGGTGACGCTGACGGAATCTTGATTTTGGTAGCACGAAAAAATACAAAATGGGATGCTATCTATTGAACCAGTAAAAGTACGATAATGTTAAAATCTGAATTCAAAACAAGAGGTAATCTGGGGTTAGAATACCTCACGAAATCCAGTCTTTATCGCTACTTGCAAATTCAACCCAAAGCATTTATTTTAATTATAGCACTTACAGGCTGTCGAATTCTCAAGGAATAAAACGTGTATCTTTGACAAGTTAGTCAGAAAATTGCGGCTAGTTCTGCGTTCCAAAACGAAGGTCTGTTCCATATAGAGAAGAATGGACAAGATTTTCCATGAACACGGTTTAAATCATGTTAGATATTACAAAATACTGGACTGTTAGCTAAATGTAATTGCAGATCAACTCCGAAATAAATTCTAAGGGAATGCTAAACACTATCAACCTGCATTCCTATTGGCAAATACATAAAGAGTGTAAAACACCTCTTAACGAAGCCGAAAGGCACTTGTTCTCCTCGTCATTGCGATCATTTTTTTGCTCTACACCATACCTGGGAACCTTTTAGTTACGGAAATATTGGGGGTCAAAGTTCCAACTTTTTGACAAGTTTTTTTTTAAATACAAGTTTTTAATGAAAGATTTTTACTTTAAACACCTCCACGACCCCGTACTATTCAATCCATCCATCAGCACAATGGTTTGAGTGCGTTACATTGAGTTCTACAACAAAACGAGATTTTTCACCCCAAAAAAAGAAGTTAAAGTTAGTATTTTTGCGTAAAGTTACTTAGTATGATGTACAGAATGCTTGGTTGACGGCTTCGTGATGGTGTCTTTTAGACCCTGTATATGGCAAGAATGTAAGAAAAGGTAAAAGCAGAGTCATCTAATATAAAAAGTATCGGTCATGGTGATTATATTTCGATGGATGTAATTTTAAAACACACGCACAGTCACTGCTACTGCTCAATAATTTAACTTCGTAATGCGTGGGTGCAAAGTTTGTAATCCTGCTGAACAGAACTCCTTTTTGAGATCCAGATATTAGGTGTATCATTAATTCATGATCACCATTGTTCTTTAAATTCTACGATATTATTTACATTTCTTATTACAGGTATAAAATGCGTATGATATTGCAGTAGCGATTGCATTCTACTTTTTCCAATTTATGATTTGGTAACTCGATAATCTATGCAAATAAATAAAATTGAAGTGTCTCTTTGTAATTTCAAAATAATAGCTTGAATGCTTAGGAAAGTACTGTCTGTCGGTCTGAGTGTCTGTTTGTTTCTTACGGCTAATCTCCGAAACGGCGGGACCGACTTTCATGGGACATTTACTGGCAGCCTGATGTTATAAGGAGTAACTTAGGCTATCTTTTACTTTAGTTTATACTTTCATTAAAAACCACTTATGCATTCAGTACAAAGCTGTTATTTTGAAATTACGAACAGTCACTTCAATTTTATTTATTTGTATAGATTATCGAGTTACCAAATCATAAATTGGAAAAAGTAGAATGCAATCGATACTGCAATATCATACGCAGTTTATTTTTATTTAATTCTTAATATAAGTTCAGGTGACAAAAATACAGTTAACATATAAACAGCAGAGTTAATAAATTGTATTATTTTTTAATTTTGCAGTCCTTCTGGGAGATTTTTCGACATGGCAATACTCAAGTCGAGGCACAAGGCAGCAGCTACTGGTATTAGCTGCGAATCATCACGAGCCGAGCTTAATTCCACAGTCTGCGCCTCAAATTGAACCCTTAGCTCTAGGAGACCAAGAATTCTACCTTCGGCTAATTTCATATCTTCGTTGATGAAAGGGTATAGTTTGGATCAAGAAACTTTCGCTCTAACATCTGCTTGAGAATTTGTTTTCTGATTCTCAACCTTGTGGATTAAACAATAATGTTTTAAGTACATTAGTTAGGTACTGTAGTACCTACTACAGAACCTAATACATCTTGCGATTTCACATATTATAAACCACAGCAGAACCAAACCCGTCTTTAGACCCACGTCAAAATGTCAAAAACATATACCGCTACTTAGGTACCTTCGCTATCTCCTTCATAAGGCCTCATTGTGCGAATAAAGCACCCTTTCACGCTAAACGCAAACACTTCTTAGGACAAACACATCAATCAGTGCGCAGGCGTCAGCTTTGATGTAAGTAACTATAGAACAGAATGTTGGAGCGTGCGCCGTGACTGAAGAGTCCTCACGCATCGCCACACGTGCGATCATCTTTGTGATGTTGAGCCATAATAAAAAGAACTATAATAATGTCTTATTGTCAGCTCTCTGGAGGTCAAAGTTAATTGGCGATCTCGAGGCGGCAGGATCTAATTCTCGGTCGAGTCCGCGCGTCACGACTCAGGGATGCTCCGCAGATATTTGGGTCTAAACTAATCACGATCGGGCGACCCTAAAAAGATAAAAATATCTTTGTGGGCTCGAATGTTAGTACATTCTCACGATTTTTATAATTAGCCTTATCGCGAATGATCTAGCCTAAGCACCGATGCAATGAGATGTCCCCGCTAATATAAAAGTGACGGAAGTGTATTTCTTAAATTATTTAGCATTGTAAAACTTCTCACTAAAGAAATTGTGCGGAAGTTCATGAATCGAGCAATAATTAAAAGATAGCTATATGTGCTATAAGTGTAAAAGATATAACATATTTTATCTTTTTAACCTTATAGCTAATACTGGCTATAACAAGATATTGAAATCCAGCAAACGTGTCCATCACAAAATTACCATAACGCCCTTCTAACCGAACCCGCAAAACAAGAACAACAAAAAAGAGAAGTAGCAACACTAACACAACCAAATATGACTATAAAGCAGTCAGGTAAAAATGTAGCAGCCATGTTTTTTCTACAGGTATGTGTAGCAGCCCTCCCAAAGGTGCGCGTGCGCCGAGCGGTAGGCGAGCTGCGCACGACCGTGCATAAATTAGAAATGACGCCCGTCGCCGCCACCGACGTGACTGCATGACTGAGTGGAGAAATATCTGCGATGCGAGAGCAGTTAAAGGGATGCAGATGATATATGAGGAGATAATTCGATAACATAACGTCACGCTTGTAATCCCCGAAGAGTTAGGCGGAACCCAGAGGTGTACCTAATATAGTATCTATGTACATTTCGCCAGTTTTGTTGTCAGGAGATTATTAGATACGTGATATGGTGTTCGTTGGAAGGCGTCCCACTAGGTGGACCGATGACCTGGTGAAGGTTGCGGGAATCCGCTGGATGCGAGTCGCACGGGACCGGTCAATGTGGGACTTGGGGAGGCTTATGTCCAGCAGTGAAGCGTCTTTCGGCTGAAATGAATGAAGGTATGGTGTTCTCGGATTCTTCCAGCAATTTCTCAGTAGCAGCTTGAAGTCTGAATCTGTTTTAGTGTTTGTATCTGGTTGACGGCAATAAACTCATGAGACATAAAATCGTAACTAGTGAAATGTGGGTGTTCTAGGAGAAACTCAAGCTAGGCCCTGCCTTTTCATTTCCGGATCACGCTTGAACTTTTTTACTGCTATGTACTGAATTAGCACATGTGTTCTAGAAATTGAAAGGCACGGTCTCATCAGATCACGGATATTGTAACAAATTGCTAATAAAGTTTTCTACCAATTCGAAAACACGGATGAAAATCGCCCCCAAACACGAAATAAAAAATTCAGCGACTCATAATTTCAGCTTAACAATATCCATTGCTGGACATGGGCCTCGCCAACCGTCGCTACATGGACCTGTCCTGTGGTTCTCGCATAAAACATTACTACAACTATTTATATCCGCCTTCATGTACGCGTCTATTGAAAAACAAACGCCGCTCGTCCCTATGTTTAAGATTACAATTTCCAGTGGTATCTCGCCGCGATGTAAGTAAAGTAACAAGGTGGATTCCTCGCTAGGCTCGCAGGCTACGCGCGTCGCGTCTCACCTCTAGTGGCTCTAGAGCTGCTCCCACGAGAACGGCGGAGAGGCGACCGCGGCGACCCCGGTGACCGCCTCCCAACTGAGATAGTGGTGTCGATTCTGTTGTGCACAAACTAAACTTAATTTAGGCTATTGCTATCTTTTACTAAAAGGCAGTGCGAGAAAAGGACGGCTATAGATATGAACTAAGTTAGAAATGTTAAACTAGTTTATGCCTTGCGCTTCACCGTGTTTTTAGTCGACATGTCTTTACGTGCACCCTTCATTTGTATGGAAATAGTTAGTTCCAATTAAATTTGACAGCTCTAAATTACGCCCGTCTCTTTCTCGTTTTATTAGAGTGAAAAAGATAGCAATTACCTAAATTAAGTTTAGTTTGTGCACAACAGAATCGACACCAGTGTACACCTCTACTACATTATGGTTCTGATGCAGGAGACTTTCATTGATTTTTAACCGACTTCAAAAAGGAGGAGGTTCTCAATTCGATTAGTATTTTTTTTTAATGTATGTACACCGATGGCGCTGAGATTTATGATCCGATTTACGTGATTCTTCTTTAGGTTGATGCGGAATAGTTACCATTTGGTCCCATAAAAATTTAACATAGTTAGGCCCAGTAGTTTTCATTTTATAAATATTTTTACTTCAGTCATGTGGTATAATTTCATGTATGTTCACCGATTCCTCCTCCATTTGTGAAGCGATTCACAAAATTCTTTTTTGTAAATTGAAAGAGTATACTCCTGAGATGGTCGCATTTAAATTTGGTGAAGATCTGATTTTGATCTTCGGAGATACACACATCAAAAATGTCTAGGGATCAAGCATTTTTATGCGGATTTCTTGAGATTGAGATGTGGCTTTGTAATAAATTTATGATTTTATAAATTTATATGGATCCTTTTTGGTGCATTTCATAATTTGAATCAGGAACTCTCAATCAAATTCGAGTAAAAGATGAAAATAAGCTGTCAATATTTTCCCTATAAAAACATACAACGCATTGAAGACATTATTAGTGCTACTGTTTCCCTACTACTGATTAAAACCAACGTTATTATGGAGCGGCGACGTCATTTAAGCAGGGAAGAAATGCTCAGAGCCGTGGGAATGATAGAAGCTGGTTCCCGGCAACGTACTGTAGCTTTAGCTCTGAATACAAGTCAGAGTGTTATCAGTCGACTTTGGCCACGTTACCGAAGCACTGGTACCGTGGCTGAGCGCCATGGAGGACGGTATCGCTGCACCACACGGAGACAAGACCGATACATTCAAATCTTAACTCGAAGAGCTCCAACAATAACCGCCATGATGTTAGCCGTGAGGCTTCATCACTCTTCAGGGAACTTAATTAGCGACCAAACAGTCAGAAACCGCTTGCATGAAGTGAACCTTCATTCCCGAAGACCGCTACGGGTACCACCTATAGCAATGCACAATCGTAGGATTCGATATCAATGGGCTCTTGAACACAGAAATTGGGCAGAAGAACAATGGCGTTTCGTGTGCTTTTCTGATGAGTCTCGTTTTGGTATGAGACCGGATACAAGACGTATACGACACTGGAGAACCCCTGGACGCCAACAGCGATTAAAATCCTGCCAGGAAGTCCATCCTTATAGTGGTGGAACCATCATGGTATGGGCGGGTATTTGGATCGGCGGAAGAACTGAGTTGATTTGGATCAGAGGCAACCTCAACGCTCAAATTTATGCTGAGACGATTGTATCAGACGTCATCGTTCCTCTACAAGTGCAAATCGGTCCCTTATTTCAGTTAATGCATGATAATGCACGACCGCACACCGCAAGAGTTGTAAGACAGACTCTCGCCGCAGCTAACATCAATGTCCTGCCCTGGCCTGCTCAGTCGCCAGACTTGAACCCGATTGAGCATGCATGGGATATGCTACAGAGAAGAGCTCTGCCGAATATGGAGGGTATCCAGTCGCAAGAAGACCTTTTTTTGTTGTTGCAACGAACATGGGCGGCCATTCCACAGCGTGATTTGGATGAACTCATTTTGAGTATGCCAAACCGATGTTCTTGTGTTGTTAGTGTTCGCGGTAGAAACACGGATTATTAATTGTTTAAGTTACCCAATAAAATTTTAAAGAAAACTGTTATTTCAGTCTTTTTTTCGAACTTTAATGTTAGTGGTTCAAATGTCAAAAATCCCTTTATTAGGAAAATGGCAAATTTCTTTATTAATGCAAAGGTGACTTGGTTTATCGTTACTGTGACAAACGAAAACACTTTATTTGATGAATCCTTAAAGAAAATTTTAATTAATATCAATCAGGAGAAAAGTTATTGCAAAAATATATGTTGATCCCTAGATACTTTTGATGTGTGTATATAGGTACAATGGAACTTTTCAAAACTAGACGGTAAATCGGTCGTGATTGCTGCAATCGCTTGGATGTTTATTGTTTATACAACATCATGACGTAACATCACGCCTGTATGCTCTGAGGTGTACGCAGATGTGTACAATACACCCAAATTTCGACGGATAAGGTATGTTAAGTTCCATTTATTGGGGATAAGCCTATTACCATGACATGTATTGTTAACAATGTAAAATAAATGCATAGTAAATATTTGTATAGGATATTACAACAAAAAATGGAAAAATAAAAAAAACTTCTTTGCAAAAAAAAAACACCTACTTCAAAAAACACAAAAAACTGAAAAATAACTTTAGCTTCAGAAGTCGGTGAGAAAAAAAAACCTAAATGAATCAAACAAAGGTCACCGACTTCTGAAGCAAAAGTTATTTTTCACTTTTTTGTTTTTTTTGAAGACAGCTTTATTTTTTTTGTTATGCAAATAATTCGTTTAAATGTATCCAACTAGGTAACTAATGTAAGAAAAACTGATTGTTGTAACATTAGATTTATAATATCTACATGTAGAACAACACATTCCTTTCTAAACTTCCTCATTTACCTCAAACTCAATAACAAAGTTTCAAGGAATTCAACATACAATAGGTACCTACCTAATCACCACTAACCACCCGAATTACAAGCAACCCAATCAAATGTTTCATCTCACTGGTGTCTGGCGGCTGCGGGCGTGCGCAGGTCGCGCGCGCTTCTCGGCGCGTGCCTGGGAACCCGACGCACGCGCAACTTCTCACGGCCTCTCTGACCCGCGCCTCGCCCCCCCCTCCCTCCTCCCGCCCGCCAAGTCGTGCCACACCGAAACTGCCTTTCCTTACGCCTCATCTGTGTGGGTAACCGCCTCCTAACACCGAAGTATTGAACACTCACCGGTAACCATTAACTTGTTGGACCGAAGATTGAATGGTTGGCAAACATTCTTAAATTGGATTCGATTGGAAGCGATTTTATCTAAGGATTTTAAGCGGGGTATCTATTATTTTCGATAGCTAGACTATCAAAATATAAGTAGGTATATAAAACTGAACGTGGTTAGACCATTATCGAGATATAGAAGTACCTATACCATGCGTCTGATGACAATTCAGTTTTACTTTTGGTTCTTCAAATCAAGAGTCATTTATTCAAATAAGGCTGAAAATTAGCACTTTTTGAAGTCTACAAAGACAGTCCCACAAAACGCCCACCCTTCGCCGTTCATTTTGTGTTCAAACGTTTTACTTCGATAGAGAGATGCTGAGAATAAAAGTTTTAAAGGAACAGAAACTGAAGCGTCTGATTTCAGATAAACCGTAAACATATCGGTAAAAGATACCGATGATTAAAATGACAATTCAATAAATAAAATTAATTCCTTTGTACTCAATGATACCAGGAAATCAACAGATTTATCATTCACATTGAATTATATCGTGTATATATGTGCTATAAAAGATTTATAGTCCACAGATGATGTATCTTGTAATCATTTCAGGTATAAGTACAATATACCTACATGTTCCGGACGTGTACTTTGTAATAAGACGTAGGTAGCCGCCACATAGGTTTATGAAGTATAGGACCTACTTACATGAATCACAAAGTAAGTCTGCGTGTATGAATTTGCAGGAATATAAAGGCTTACAAGTAGTGAAAAGAGCTGTGGTGGTGTTATGTTATTGTGTATCTACCAACAAGACAACAAACAGAGCGGTTTATAAAGTCATCAATCCAGTAGAACATCTACCTCCTGGACAGGAACTGCAGTGGCCAATCTGGAAATCTCTTAACCGCCCAGGTTGGCCGCTGTAGAAATAATCTCGACCAAATGGGGTTTCCTCGACCCGTCCGAAGTACAATGCCAGTGTGGAACCTCTCTACAGAATATTTGCCACATCCTTTCTGGCCCATCCTGGAACACCACCTGAACTTGCCAGGAATAAAACGAAGCCAACGATAGAGCTGTACAGGTGGCTACACACTGGTTGGATATTATTTGAGTCCATTGTTGTCCACAGTTTAACAGTCTTACAAGACTAATAAATAGCGATCGTCACCGTGCTAAGAGTAGTGATTCTGCCAATGTCCTCTTTGTTCGTATCGGCACCCTAGCGTAAACGTGGTGATCAATGATCACCACGTTTACGTGATCACTGATCATGGTGACTTTATCATTTATCACCATGATCTTATCTGTATGAAAAACCATACTGAGAAAGGTATAGTATAATTGTTATAGTTTCGAAAGTTATGACGCTTCAGAATCAAAAATTCGTACGCTATTCGAGCGGAGCTAGGTACAGCAGTATGTATCTCGCGAAGGTTATTTTTCAAAGCGAGCATGATTGTGCGGAGTCCGAAAAAGAATGTTACGTAGTTTCCCACGAGCCTCGAGTGTGTATTAGCGGCTAATAGGTACACGGCACTGCGCCCCGAGCTTTTTGCCTCACCTTACACAATGAGCACTAACATTTTCTGAGCACATCATCATTAAGGCTGATGGCAGCCTAAAATGTAGCTGAAGTGTTTATGGAAATGAAAGATGGGGCAAGTGCAGGTGATGTAGCAAATCATGTATTCTGCAAATATATTTTTGGTACACAAATGTTAATTCCACCAAATAAATTGTCTCTCAACTGAAATTGTAGACTTTTCCGCACGAGGTTAGATGCTATCGCATTTCCAGCAGTAAAGTTTTGCAGATATCACCGCAGAAAGTTAAATACGTTAATCATCCTCCGTCTTTATCTCAATAGGATCTGTTAGCTGGACCAGAAAACCAAATCAAGAAAAACAATAATGACAACCGCGCAGTAAAACGATTCCTCTAACGCGATTAATCCCTTACTCCCCACAAAAACAACACCGACATTACAAAAGCAATTATTCTACAGCATATCTAAGTAGCAACTTTGATAAGGCCAGCGGCAACAAAAACTAAGCGATGAATAAACACGAATAGAGAAACAAAACGGTTCAAAGTGGGCCGCGGCGGTCTACGGCACGGTGTACTGTGGGCTGCGGTAAATCCAGGGCCATCGCGCACTTATCTTCACGAAGGTGCGCGCGCGCCCGTACGTACGCTACGTGATTCTGCGCATCTCGTTCAACTAGGGCTGGTTGTTTTGTGTGTTATTTTGTTATGAATACGGGCAAGATTTCATCTGGTGCTGTTTTTTTATTGTCCTTTACTGGATTTAAAAGATTCTGGATTTATGAGTCTGTTAAAGTATTTCTAAAGTTCAACATTTTGCAAGAGCTCTATCAGTATACTTTTGTAGATAATATTCTGATGTATTTTTAATTTCTTATTAAGGGTTGTTTCCCCACTCTTTTGAAATTATTTTAGCTCTATGTTTATCCACGGCCATCATGCACTTATCGGCGAAGGCACGTTAAGGTGCACTTGCACATCTTATTGAGGTAGGGCTGCCGATTGAAATTTGTAATGTGTGTTTTTACATGGTTTTTTTACTTACATTTTTGGACATTATTAACCTGAAAATTTAAGCCTCCTCCCTAGGTAGCTTCATGTTCATTTCCTGGAGGCTTAGCATATCTTTTTACCTTATAATTCATGTTATTTAAGTTTTTCTGAAGATTTTTATGTCTCTTGAATCTTTGGTTACCTTTGTAATGTCAGTTAGTGACAGGCCTAGTTTTATTTTTAATTTATTGCTGGAGCTAGTTGTAGGTCGTTTAAGTAAATCACATCGACCTCATTATCTTTTCTTTTTATTATGTTCTAGAAATTCTTTTCAAATTATAAAATGTCAATCATCTGGACATCTGGAGATGACAGGAGCCAGGTGGTGGAATTTTCAGTCTACGTCTGGAGCTGAAAGGCATCACAAGTCTTGAATGTTATAAGAGTGACCACAGAAAGTTTCCCTCTACTGTGATTTATAAGTAAACGCGTACCTGTGCCATGTCTTAGCATCTGTTGCCCAGGCTACAGGAGTGACGACCCTCCACCCTCGCTTACGATCTGAGTAAACTGACGTCTTCCGGCTCAGCAGAAAGAAAACTGACGTCCTCTGGCCCTCCGAGAGGAAGATTGACGGCCTCCGCCTCCTCGGCTGCAATGACGAAGCCTAATGTACCTCGACCAGTTTTACTGATGGAAGACGAAAGCCTGATGTACCTCGACCAGTTCTACCGATGGAAGACGAAGCCTGATGTACCTCGACCATTTTTACTGATGGAAGACGAAGCCTGATGTACCTCGACCAGTATCACTGAAGGAAGACTGAAGCCTAACGTCCCTCGACCAGTATCACTGAAGGAAGACTGAAGCCTGACGGCACAGCCCAGAGCCTTTCTCCAGTTCATCTCACGTTCATAGTCATTTTCATTCACCAGCTTCTCTGGCCTAGTGAGGGTTTAGTTAACTTCTAGCTCCGAATAGGTAGGCCCTAGGTTATTTCTTAATAATAAATTCTTATAACTCGTCCCCTTGACTATTTCTTTTAACAGTGCTCCCCTCCAGACTGAAAGTTAGGTAGGTGAGTTATCAGTGTGACCTTACAGTTTTCTGGCTCCTACCAGGAAACTGTAACGCTACAAATTGTAAGGTGTTTCTTCCTTCAGGCAAGTATTTTTAAAGGAAAACAAATACAACGCTGTTGCTGCCTTTGAGAGACGATTTTAGTTTGTTACATAAATGCTCACTCAGTGTTGCAGGTAAGTCAATGATAGAAGAATCTTTTAGCGTTTCAACAGCTATAACAGGGGAGCGCTGTCGGTAAATATTTTGTGTAGATGATTGTATTGAAAAAAATAGAAGGTGGCGTATTGACAGAGGACGAATTTAACAGACCGAAAATATAATATGTTCCTTGATAAGAAAGAAAATATTTAATAGAATTGTCAGTAACCGAATCGAATTCATAAGCAATAAATGTACCTATATCTGTATCCCGATAACAAACATAAAGCACCTCTGCTCTTACGTCATAAAAAAGGAGTATCTATTTCCAAAAAAGGGATAAGATTGTTTTGGTCTCGATATCAAGAGATTTACCATTCGGCTTAGTGATTTCATGGACGACACGCCTATGGAGCGGCGCGTGTGTAGCCGCGGCACGTACGACAGCGCACAGATGCAATCTGTTTACTTTATATAAGCTTCGCCTTCAACTTCACTTGGCCCATACAATACATAGTGTATAGGACTTCTTGATTTATTGCCGCATGCTTGTTTTAGTGCGCGGTCATAGTCGAACTAGCGCCACTGGTTTTTTCAATACATATTCGACATACAATTTCAGAAATGTTTAAAAAAAAGTCGCAAAGTCAATCAAGCGCGAAAAGAATCATGATGCACCATAAATTATCCAGTGGGTCTAGAAAAGTGATAATAGGTGTTTAATTGTTTCTACAACTTCTTTCAACAAGATTGATATGCTAACACATTTTATATTATTCTATAATCGTTATCACTGATTGAATGTTAAGGGTCCCAGGTCTTCCTAGATTAGTTAGCTATTTTACTCATGGACTATGGGACTTAATGTACATGTGACAAATCCCATGTATGTACAGCGCCATAGTCTATGCGTCCAGGCAAGGAGTCCTCGAAAATACAGCTTTTGCGTTCAGTGGTGTCAAGAGATATGGAATGAAACGGCTGTCGTAGCTCAAAATAAATTTTAACTTGTAACTGGATCAGATAATTAATCAAATATTCTCAAGTTTGTTCTTTCGTAGTATGTAATAAAACAACTTTTACTCTTTGATTTAGTTGACTGAGTTTACCATGATTAAATGTTCCACATATTATTACTGTAAAAGTTTCCTCTACACGTATATCCTCGCGTGTACACTCCGAAATTCACATCTCCGACGGGCCAAGTGGCCAACACATAAACATTATATAATATGACGTCCAATTCAGACCCGTAACTTACCAATATCACACTGAGTCGGGCTTAACTTTATTACCTACTATCAATATGAAGTAAGCAACATTTACGTCAAAGAGCGGCACATAAACAAGGTATCCGTGCATATATCGTGTCGTGTCGTGAGATGTAAAGAACAATATGTTGGCACGAACAAGTGGTCAGGAGTCCGCGCACGTTCGCCGCGTCTTCATCTGCATTGTGCGAAACGAATGGTTAAGGCTGGACCACACCTAATCTAATGCTAATGAAAGAATAAGAATGAGAACCTTTGTTTTCTACTGAGATACAGGTTCGTGAGTCGATCCTGAAGATTTTGATGTGAAACATCTATAGGCGTGGGTAAAACCAAAAAATGGTGTGGCGACGCGTGCCGTGGCGACGCATGCCGTGGCGACGCATGCCGTGGCAATGCGTCGCCAACTGTCAAGTTGGCAACCCGGCCCGAACAATCCCGAATATTACCGACCTGTTGAAGCAGCGTAAGATCTACATATTCGCCTTTACCGTATACCGTATACAACAAGCCAGCTGGGAGTGTCAGACTTTTACTGACTAAACCCCATCCATGTTCCTTCATCGCCCTTTACGTTCCGGGACCACGGTATCTCTTTCGAACAGTCCCGCAACCCCGGCAGGCATCGGCCCTTCCTTTTTGCTGACTCACTATGAGGCGCGCGTGGAACACAAACGCGCCGTCGAAACGGCCTGTCGTCATGAGACGGACGGACGGCAAGCTAGCCCATAGCTCTCCGTCCACAGGCCCGCGCCTACGGTGGCCGGGGGCACACCACGTGGCTCCCGCGCCCGGGGCGTCTCCCGCGGCGTCCAGGACGTGAGGTTCTCTCCCTCTCACGTTCCGCCACCTCCTTCTCTAGCATTACTGCTTCGCTGAAGGAGGTGACGGCGTCCCATTCCGTCTCGCTTCGGACCATGGATTGAACCAGGGCCGGACGCGAGAGGTCGCCGCCGCCGATCGCCGCTTCGAGGACACGGCGGTGCTCCGCCCACGCGGGGCACACCTCCACCGTGTCCTCCGGTCGATCCTCGCAGTGGAAACACCCGCCCGATTCGGTGCAGGAACCTCCCGAAACAACCGTGTCCGGTGAGGACCTACATCAGGCGGAAGGTGAGGACGCCGTGGCGTCTCTCAAGCCACTCCTCAAAGAGGGGACTTATCGCTACTATTGTGGCGTGCCCTGCACGGGGTTGCGACAGTGCAGGGGCGCGAGGACTATCGCCTCTAGATCCCATGGCGGTAATCCAGCAAGGAGGCTCGCCGCCGCACGGGAGATCGTGCGGAACCCACGTCTCAGGATACCTGGGTTACAATCTCGTGACTTCGAGTTCGATCCCAGCATATTATGGATTTTCTTTTGGTGAATCGAGTCATTTTGTTTTTATTTTCTTTTATTTTATTTTGTTTGTTTTTATGTTGACTTTTTTTTAAGCATATTACTTGTACAAAATATTTTCGATGTTTCACATCTGCTAGGCGTCCCGTGACGGCTCACTTTTTTTTTTTTTAAATCACGTTAATCATGTTAGTCCCGAAGGCTACTAAGAACCCGGTTCCTGTCGGCTTCTCTTCGGGAACAAGGCACTGTACGTAGTATCAAGTATAGTCAAATATAATATTAAACGAGTATGTATACATGTTGTGCTAAATCTCCTTAGGTAATGTTTAGAGGACGACTATTTGAAGGTGTCTGTAATATTTATCTATCCAGTACCACAGTTGATTTTGTCACGCAAGTGCGCATCAGATCACGCTACTACATATTATCTTCGCTTCAAGTATGTTTATAGCAGAAACCTAAGTGTTATTTTCTTTCATCGTAAAACTAAAGCACATTTGTCATGTTTTATCATTGGCGGTACGTCTTGCAGATGGGTTGAGAGAGAATAAGAGATTCATAAATCTAAGAGGCATATGTTTGCCAGCCAACACTATACGTTAGAATCGTCTTCCAGTCTAACCGAATGAGCTGTTTACCAGTATTTTTCATGGAGCGATGCCAGCCAATTATAACAAGTTAATTATATTGAAGCTACTGGTGTGGTCCAGCCTTTAATTCCCCGCGATCCGACAGGATGCGTGTCGTGCCGCGGACTAATTCCTTATACTGAATTATCAGTTCCACTCACAATAAATTCGTTTTCACCTGCTAATAAAATGCTGTGCCCATCTCTATTTCTCTGAGTTGTGTTTGTGTTCCATAACGTGTGCTTTCAATGGTTTATTTTTCTTATTAAATTATTAAACGTAAGTTTACTCCGTTCCGACAACGACGAAAATTAACTGATCGACAAAAAACATAGCTAAAACTGCTGGATCTATAAGCAGACAGTTTTCACAATAGTCTTTATACAACGAAGGAAGGAAGGAAAATACTTCCTTTATAGGGGTCAAATATGAAAGTTCGTCATTTTTGCCTATGTGAAGTCCTATTGACACGTCACGGTTACCTACCAGCGTCTATGAAATATTGAAAAGATCTGATAGGTTCAATACACACAAACGCTGCAAAGAACGTGACTATAAGTTCTTAGTGCTAGCGTTAGGAATGTGACAGCTAAGATCCTGTCTCCTAGAACATAAAATATTGCCCAGGAATATTTCTAAGTGCGAGGAAGAAGCCACTTTTTGCATATTTGATGCTAGGGTGAAGTAAACCTTCAAAATTCGTACGTTCGAATAAAAGCCCATAGGAAATACTGTGCTGTGACCTTTTTTCCAGTATCCCAAATTACAAATTCATTTCAGTTTTATTGTATATCTAAGGAAGTTTGATTTGGGACACGATTTTCCGCTTAGTACCTAAGCACTTCGCTTCGTGACTTCGTGTGCGGTGTAGCCCGAGGCTTTTCACAAATGTGACCCATAGAGTATAGATGTGGCCCTATTCTAGCGTTTGTCTCGCGTTTTGCACTGCATGTTGACATGTTGGACAAACTCAAACAGCTCTTCTTTACACGATCTATTTGTCAAGTCACGTGGCACGCTCGTGCGTACGAGGTCACAATACAAACAAAAAACAACCGCCGCTTTGGCGAGAGGGACCTGCAAAAACCAGCTACCTGCGCCCCCGTCATTTTGGGAGCTTATTACAAGGATGCCGCCTCGTCCGCGTCTAAAATGATGAAGCCGCTTTAAGAAAGAGATAAACTATACAAACTATTGGAGGAAGAAAGAAATACTGCATCCCTTCTAATTTAAGGGTTATGTCAAAGGCGGTTGGAACTGTTGGAAGCCGAAACACGTTATTTAAATTCGGCTCTTGTCTCGGAACCGCTACGCCTACGCCGTCGACCACAGGCAGACTCATCGCTGACTTAGTTCTTTTTCTTTTTACATCCGAATGCAATAAAGGATCAAGGCGAATAGAAATAAATTGGCAACAAAATGCTTCACGTCAATTCACGTGATAGCGGGGTATGCGTGTGACCAATAAAGTAATCATCGGGACGGCCGGACCAATTACGGCACTGCCGACTCATTCGTTGGCGATCGAAAATTAAAATTTAATTGATGGCACACTGGCGTGCGCCAGCGCAGCCCCCGGCCGCACCACGCTCTGCTCTCATAGCGTTTATTTAAAATGAATGGTAATTCAATTTGCGCTTTTAAACCACGAATTTTGTAAGTAATTATGTCCCGTACGTGCTCCTTGAGCTATGCACGCAGCGCTCCTTACATTCAGTTACAGTTACAGACGATAGTTTTCTCTACTTGACAACTACCGTATTGTATAGCAGTCGTTTACTTATTCACTTACTAGTGGACTGGACAATCGTCGTTTGTTCCGGACTAAGGATTCCCATATAACGACAAGTTAAGTGGCTGAAGTCGTGGTTATCCTATAAATGGGTATGCAAATGCAACTTTTCAAACGAGCTATTTTCGCGACAATGATTGACTTTTAAATGGGTATAAACACCGGAGTATCAGCGTATCTCACGGCGTCTCGCGTCGCCGGGACACCGAGGCGGCGCGTCACGTCCCCCGGGACTTGTCCTCAATTACTCATATAGCCGACTTAAAAAACGCGCGACACGTCTGTTTTTTACCGAAAAGGGATCGCCGCGTTCCATTTTCACAAAGAGTAGCCTCTGGTTAAGGCAATTTGTTTTGGACTGTGCGGCGCGGATGAATGGCTCGGCGCGGTGGCATGTGGCGGCCATGGCTCCGCTCCGCGCATACTGATGAGCCGTGCCTGCCGCCTGCCTCCTCACATAGACAGAAGCTCCCAATTATTTCTGTCTTCTCTCATCTATTGTGATACTCCGACTTTTTTCGGCATCTCGTTTGTCGCACGTATGCACACCTCCATTGGTTCTCAAACTTCACAATTTTACACTGAGTTTTCAACTGTTTCTAAGAAACAAGTGTAAATGATCTTTATAACTCGCAGTAGAAACACTTGAACCGACTATAAAACCGATTCTTAATTATTGGGTAATTGCTTTTAAAGCTCATCCTTAATACTTACCTATAATACAAGATTAAACTGTGTGCAATTTAGTCTCATTGAGCATCGAGATTATTTAATACGTCCGGTTTTGAGAGGTGAAAAATAAGAACCGAGTGGGCATTTTCAAAAATCGATTAAGAAAGACATGATTAAGTACCGAAGTTTTTGTGCTCGTACGTTTCTCTCTTGGCGCGATTGTAGTCGGTGCTCTGAGTTAAAATGTTTGCATATGCGGCTGTAAAGCTATCCGTCGGTAAATAATTACGTTAGCGCGGTCCCTTTTTGTTGGTCACCGTAACGCCATAATTATTTCCATTCAGCTCCGCTGTCAAGCAATGTATAATACTGCGAGATATCTCGCACAATATAATGGTATGCTTCGACGTCAGCGCACCGGGAGATTAATGTTACGGACAATATTTTAAAAGATGCCTTGTAAGATAACCTTTAAGATATACTTTCGTAATGGCTTAATTGAAAAAGTCAACAAACATCACTAAAAAACTGCCATAAAGATTATTCATGCGAGTGAATTGGTACGCGACACGCCCACCGACGCGATTTAATTACAAAATCAATAATCGAATTGCGGAGGCGAGTTAATTGATTGTCTCTCGATACGACGCCGCGCTATCGATGTGCGTGCATCGGGTGCTTGCTGCCTGACTCTGCAATAAGAGTAACGTAACGTGGCGTACCTACCGAGAGGAGAAGGTGGCGCAGGCATATCGTTTATATCACGCTAAAGTGTGTATATCTTTCGAATATGATATATTTTTAAAGTAATTACAACTGATGGTCGCGCTATAAGTGTGCTACGCGGGTACTACGAGCGCTCGTAGCTAACATTAAAGAAAAGGTTGACTAAATAGGGAAGCATGTAGTCATGGTATTTGGTATTGTGATATTAAGCTTCGAGGCCCAGTTATTGTTTTTCACTCTCTTTGAGCTTTTTAAAACGATCTGAAGATATTATGTAGCACTCGTCGTAGCGCGGATGTAGCTGTAAGTACCTAATAAGTTTCTACAATAATTTTCAGATCAAGGTTTTACCTTGAAACATGGTATTTCAATGAGCAGTAACTGCTTGTTCCTCCATTTAGACTAACTGTTTAGTCGTTATGTGAGTAACAAAAACGCGTCCGTTCGTCTGGGGGCCATTAAAAACGCATCAGCGTCATATAAATTATTTTATTAAATGTCGATTCACACCTTTGCCCCTGAGCGTGTCTAATCGATCGGGACCTTGCTCGGGTTTATTGCTTTTCATATTTCTGGTTTATTGGTCTTTACTCATTTTCATATTCGCGCGTACGTTCGTTTATTCTATATTACCTACAACAACAAAAAATAATGTTTACTACCTGTAATACTAAATGTAGTTTTAATTTTTAATTATCTTTCTATTGTATTAGATATAATCTGTAATAAATAAATAATCTTACTTGGCCTTTTATTATTCTGCGAATTATTAATTAGAATTTAAATTTCAGCATATAAACCCCTTAACAGTCATAAAAGGTTTTAAGCAAATCAAGATCAAATTAACGGAAGATCTATGGGGTATGTCTATCAAAGCTTGTACCTCAATTATTGAGACTGTAGCGCCGTATTTAGCCTCAATATTTAATTTGTGCGTGGATCAAGGGATCTTCCCAGATCGAATGAAATTCAGTAAGGTAATACCGCTTTTTAAATCCGGGGACAGTAAGGACACCAATAACTATAGGCCCGTATCCGTGTTGCCGGTTTTCAGCAAGGTGTTTGAAAAGATAATGCTCAATCAAATGCTTACCATTTTAACACCAATAAAATATTACACGAGCAACAGTATGGTTTCACCAAAGGACGTTGTACAACTGACGCCGGTGTCAATTTATTAAAATACATATTTACTGCGTGGGAAGAGGCACAAGATGCCATAGGAATCTTCTGTGACCTTTCGAAGGCATTTGATTGTGTAAATCACGAAACCCTGATCTTGAAACTTGAGCATTACGGCTTAGGTAAACTTGCGCTCAGTTTAATAAAATCGTATTTGAATGATAGACAGCAGCAGGTACAAATAAATGGAGTCAACTCAAAGGATTAAAAAGTAAAAATGGGTGTACCACATGGTTCGATATTGGGTCCCTTCCTCTTTTTAGTGTATGTTAATGACCTACCCCATTTATTTAACAACCATCCGCATATGGTGTTGTTTGCTGACGATACTTCTTTAATATTTAGGATAAACAGACGTGCCACTAATCTTGACGACGTCAATAACGCCCTACTGCAGGTCCACAATTGGTTTACCGCCAATAATTTAGTACTAAATGGAAAAAAAACTAAATGCATTAGATTTGCTCTACCAAATGTCAAAAGTAGTGATTGTGACATAATATTGAATCAAGAGAAACTAGAATTTGTCGATAAAACGGTTTTCTTGGGAATCACGCTCGATTCAAGGTTACAATGGGGTCCTCATTTAACATCTCTTGCAGGACGGCTGAGCAGCATATGCTGTTAGAAAAATATTATATTGATACCGCGAGGCTAGTCTATTTTAGTTTATTTTCATAGTATTATGTCATACGGTATTTTACTATGGGGACGGGCTGCAGACATCGAGTCTATATTTATTCTGCAGAAAAGAGCCATCAGAGCCATTTATGAATTACGTAGACGCGATTCTCTAAGAGAACTGTTTAAGGAAATTAATATCATGACAGTACCTTGTCAATACATCTATGAAAACATCATGTACGTTAGGAAAAATCGGCATTTTTTCAGTAGAAGAGGTGACAGACACCACTATAACACTAGAAATAGGGACCAACTAGTTCAGCCAGGTTTCAGGCTTGCTAAAGTAGATTCATCTTTCATGGGGTACTGTTTGAAATGTTACAATAAAATACCTCCCCACATTCTTCAACTGAACGAGACGAAATTTAAATCTTGTATAAAACGCCCACTATGTAGGCAAGCATATTATAAGTTGGGGGATTACATTGATGATAAAAATGCTTGGTTAAATGCTGGTCCTGCTCCACAACCATAGGGGGGGGGGGGCAAATTAATTGATTGTTCGGGTCGGGCATTATTTGAGTCCATCGACACGTAAAGAAGAAGATGAAGAATTGATTCCCATGTTAATGTATTGTAGAAGCTGCAGAAGATTGTAAAAATATACTTGCATTATATAGATTCCAGTTCTTAGTATTATATAATTGCATAGCACATGTGTGAGTACTTTGTACTGTTCAGCCACCATTTACATTTATTTATCTTTCATTGACTTGAATATGCCTTGGTGGCTGAGAGAATGTCATGCTCATGCTCAATGTCTCGCTTATGGTGGCAGGTGTGTCGGGTCATTTAGTTCCCTTCAATATGGTTGAGTTGAATGGCGCCGGTACATGCGTCATGTTTGTGAACGGGCGCTGTCAGTTGGGACTGGTCATCTCTTAGCTGCCAAGGTTCATTTTAATTACTTTATTCGTAAATTGTTGATCTAATCTTTTACTCTGGACGCTCTTAGTGTGCACGTCTTTCTACATCGTTCTCACATATATGTATAATCTCAAAATTAATGATGTAACCAAGATTTTGTAACAATATTTTGATTTTAAAAGAGTGTCCATGGAGTTTCTTGCCCGTTCTTCTCCATAGAGATCTACGCTAGGGAATGGGCAACTACAGTACTTGCTCAAGTTATTATGCCTTGTGACTGGGACTGTAGCTTTGATTTTCTTTTTTTGTATTTTTGACATTCAAAAGTGCCGTAATGGTCTAATTGAAATAAATGCTTTGAGTTTGAGTTTTGAGTTTGAGTTTGAGTGCTGTGCACTTCTTTCTATAAGTGACGAATTCACTATAGCTAAAATTGTTTGTGATTTATATTTATGTATGTTTTAGTGAGTAAGTCGTTGAAGTGCCATAATAAACAAATACATAAATAAATATAATTTTACCTATCAAACCAACTAGCGTCATTTTAGTCATTAAATAAAGTTTACAACATAATTCTGTACCTAATCAGCAAAGAAAAACCTTTGCAGGCAAACCAAATCCTGATAATAATGAAGATAGGTGTCGTTATATTACCCAATATAAAGTCCTAGAAGAGATAGTGATACGTGCATATAGAGATATTACAGACGAGAGAGAATTACACGAAAGAGAATTGACAAATCTTTTGTTCAACCGACAAAATGACAGATGAACAAAAGATTTGTCGATTCTCTTTCGTGTCTACGGTGGCCATGCTAAGCGGGCAGGTGCAATATAAAACAGCATTACTAGACCATCCTATCGCCATCACTTGTCTCCCATTTGCGGCAATAAATAAATTCTTTCCGAAACAATATCCCAGTTTATTCCACTTTTTACTTATCTTTACGTAGAGCAGTATCTGACTTGACAATATAAGTAGTTTTGACAATATAACTGCAAGTATACTTACCATATAAGGAGTAATCGTCTTCTTCAATTCCCCGTTTAGTAAAACTTTTAACAAAGGAAACTTTTATGGGTACCTTTATTTTTCAAAAAGAAAGATGTAAGAACTAAGTACCTTACTAAAGTAGTACCTTCCCGACATCAGACATAAAAAGTTATTTTCGTCTAACATTTTTAAATTAACGATAATTTATAATTAATCTTTGTATCGATAAATCTCATAAGCGATTATTATGGGAGGCTTTACGATACAAGCATGTAAAAATTAATGAACGCCGGTTACACGAGCGGTACACGCGTGCTACGTAATCGTCCGTTTAATTAGCAGATTGTTAACTGGAGTTTATGAACAGCGCTCTAATGTATTAGCTGGAAGGCTTCCAACACTATGTAGAAAAAGGGATGTGTTCGTTATAATAAAAGCTTTGGAAGTAGTGGCTGCCACTCACGCCAGCAATTTTGCATATCTACGTTAAGTGACGTAATTTATCAAAATATCCGTCGCGAAAGCTCTAATTAGTTCCACGTCAACGTTGAGCCAAAAAGGCTGACTCCATCATTTTTGCTAAAATATAAATAAAAATATCCCCAAATGAGGTAGTATTCAGTATTCATGTGGTCGTTTCAGTTAATTAGCGCGTAATTGTTAGATCCGCTAAAATTTCACTTCCGCGATTCGCCTCTGTAATAAATCGTACAATTAGCGAAATGAGGCTGTTAATTCTCAAATATTGTAATTAAAGTATAATTTGTCAGTAAAAGTTAAAAAATTCGTCTATACGGATACGGACGCTAATTTTACATCGGTTACAGCTGCGGAACGATTATCTCCACGACGACGTTCGCTTCTCTTGATACAATCTCGATTCTCGATTGAGCCCCACTCTAATTCACGCAAATTTCATCTTTGATTTCTATCTTGCTATTTGAATGCTGCGTTTCAGGTGTCGATTTTTATCAACAGAACTTATCTACGCCATTGAAAGTTAAACATAAAACAGTTTATATTTGTCACATTACTTTTTGTATACTTCGCACATACCTTCAAGTTGGAGTTGCTAAGAATAGGCTTATGTATGTGTTTTTAATTACAGTTTGTCTCAATTTATTGGACACGTGAGCCATTTTAATTTCGTATCTCTTTATAGGAAGTGAATTCAAGATATTAATTTTCGATTATTAATTCTGATACTGCCCGTGGAGTTCCAGTCAGTCGAATTGACTTTTTTCTGAAGATTAAATAAGCTCAAAATAACAAAGCTCCTAACTCCTCCGACCTCTAATTATTATTTGAAACAGTTGTAACAGTTATTATGTTACATGGTACATACTCGTATATTTGTAACAATATTTGGTGTTTGAGGTCGCATCAGAAACAACCGTTCAAGTGGACTATTTTGTACAAAACCAAAGGGTATTTTATTTCATTGTACATTTAATCGTACTTCTGTGTGCTGCGCTATGTCTTTTGTGTGCACTAAATAAATGGTTTATCTATCTATCTGTCTACAATGGAAAAGCTTCCGATGAAACCAAAGGGCGTTGGAAACAAAGCAAGCACAGACAGCGAAGGCAGTAAACTAAAACTTACTGGCTACGAGTGGTTTGTTGACACTTACTGTCCGTCGTGGAACTGGTGACAGATTGCCTCGTAAATCTCGGAAACAACTCTCGGACGGACGAGCGAACCTCGGTTTTCTTAAAAAGTCGTAACTAACGCTACCCTCTATGGATTTCTAGATTTTATGAATTTTGCGAGAAATATGTCGTCACAAGTATGAGCTAGTATTTCATCTTGCACTAGCTTTTTGCAACTTCGCTCGCTTTAGGGTCGGAATTTATTCCATGGGAACTTTTTAAATATACCAAGTCTATAGAAGCTTCCCATTAGTGAAAGAATTTTCGGAATCGGACCGAAGATTACTACATACAAACTTTAAAACTTTATTTCTTTGTAATTACTGTTCCTACATGTAGTTTTTACTTTACTGTGCTTTATTTTTAGACTTTGAAAATTCGACCAAAAAAAGGAATTTTACGACACTACAAAACACTAGGTTCTTTGATTAATATATCGATCCCTCCTGCGCCGACCCGCGAATGAGTCAGTGATGTTGCCAGCCATAAAATATTTTAATTTTGGAATCAGGTTTAGAAGAATACTGATGGCTCAATTAGATACTAAACTCATATTGAAAGCTTTGAGGCAAGTAAAAACATACTCTTGGAAAGAATGAACACATCTGAATGAAGTTTTTGTCGGTTTTAATAACAATTAGGTTATCAAAATCAAAATAAGTAATTCATTCAAATTCGACGATACGATGATAATCAGCAATTTATATATATCAAAATTACATGAGAGTCCCCCAAAACGCCTTTTGCCTCTTCCTAGTGTTTTAGCTGAGAAGAAAAAAATGTAAAAAAAATGGCGGAATAAACTCCTCCAAAATCATTATTCACAGTCCGACTTCAACCATTGCTGGGTATAGTCTTCTCATTGTGGCAATCACCACGCTCCTGTTCTAGCTTCAACCATCATGTACATTTTGGTGAATGTTCAAATAGCCATAAACAGTATTTTAGCATCCCTAATCTAAGATCAATGGCATGTTATTTTAGAATTAGACAATAAAACCAGATTTGCCCTGTAGCCAGCATGGTTCCCAGATCGATAATTAGGATTTCTAGAGCTTATTCCGGACATTTCAAGAAAATTCCAGACCTTACATTTTGCGCAGTTACTTTAACTTTATTGTTTTTTACAACGTTATACAAATAGAGAACGATTTGTTGCAGAACATTGCGGTTTGCTTGAAATATAAATTATAAACGCTACTAGCTCTCGCTCGGCTCGCACGTGGGTGCAGGCCACAGTGCTACCCTAACCCGTGGTACACACAAACAGCCAGACCAGACACAACTACCTGTAGGTCATTAGTTCCGTGCAGGGATCGAACCCGCGGCACGTTGCGAAGCAATCAATCGCTTAGCCACTGCGCCAACCGTGCCGTCAATTACGTACGTAGCAGCAAACGCATATCAAATCAAAGGCAATTTAAAAAAAAATTAACCATTCTCTGAAGTCTTACTGAACCACATTGTTTCCACACAAATAAGATACAAAACGAACTCCACACACAATGGAATTTAATTGTTTATTACGCCGACTACACAATAAAATGTAATTACGAATTATAGATTAGATTGCTTTATCAATGCGTTGCGCCTTCACGCAAATTAAGAGCTATGTCAATTGAGCTGTACAGACGAACAAACCGTTAATTATTGAAGTAATTACTTTTTGAAATTATGTTATTAAGCTTAATGAGTCCACGGAACACAAGCGGCAGCACAAAGCGAACAGAAATACGGAATGAACATTTGCTTTTGTCGTTAAAGGATTATCGAGCAATGGAACTCCAAATATGTGGCCCTGTTTATGCTAATTTCTTTCACTTTCAATTAGATGAGACTGTAACTTACAACTCACAAGGTACAAGGCAGTTAATCGTTCCTTATTTAGCTCTGTTTAATTCTCGTCAACGACGCCACACCGCAATCCAGTACATTTCTCTTGATAATTTTATTCAATCTTGTTTAATGTGAAGATACGAGGACTGTATGTATTATATTCTGGGTTCTATTACCATAAATGTATTTTGTACGCTTTCATCACCTTTATACGAAGGAGTAGGAGTGCCTGATGTGTGAAATAGGTTATTTGAACTTTAGATTTGCGTCGTGACAAAAATAGACAACGCTAATGGCGTTTGATGTCATTTGAATAGGAAATAGTGAGTTGTGTCGATTAGGTACTCCAAAAGACGTCTGTGTCTGAAAATGTGGTACTTACCTAATAGTTTTTCTTTTTTTGCAAATAAAGCCTATTTGTAGCTGGAATTTGAAAATGAAGGCCAAAGCTAAAAAAGTAAGTTCTG
Organism: Xestia sexstrigata; assembly: GCA_941918905.2. Classification (NCBI taxonomy): domain Eukaryota; kingdom Metazoa; phylum Arthropoda; class Insecta; order Lepidoptera; family Noctuidae; genus Xestia; species Xestia sexstrigata. Next base: position 8,658,433 of record OW799214.2, on the reverse strand, counting down.
ATGAAGTTTCTTACCTGACTTTAAATTCAATGCAATCTCTTTTAATTAATATCAAGTAGAACCTGACTTTGGCAACACTGGCAATTCGTAACAGTGGCCATCTAGTCGAGATTTTTTTTTACCCAGAAGCTCGCGAAGTTACGGACTTGGCTGGCGTGTAATAGCGGTGGTCAGTAAGCCACGATGCGCGGGCGCCCGTGACAGATTCGATTTGTCCATTGTCCGGTAGCGGTAATGATTCGTTACGGGAACGCTCGGTTTCACAATTAAACGAAGGTTAAAAATTAGTTTGCCACTTTTTGCATCAATAGGCTAAATACCACAGATTTTTTACCATGTTTCTGTTACTCGCAGTAGGTTAATTGAGGAAGATATTTATTTAATGTTTGAAGTGTTTTGAGTAGAGTGGGAGGTAAATCTCATTGTTTTGTCTGTCATAGTGATCTGTGTTTGTTCTACTTCTGTGTACGTGACTTGTATGTAGGTATGTATTTAGATTTGAAGTATGAAGATCTTGCGCCTAAATAGCTTTAGACGACAACAGAAGGTAGGTACATAACTTCTATTATCCTTTATTATTCAAGCATTTCCTAGATCTATTTGTTGGTGATGCTTGAATCTTCTTAGCTGTTAGTTTCATAGGCATTTGTAGTAACAAGTGCTGTTCTTGTAAACTGTTTTACCCTTATTCTAGAGAAAAGCTCTTATTATAATTATAACTTTAAACATAATAAAACTTAGAATCAATTAACTTGAACCCTTCGGTGCGGCCGACCACAAGCGCCACGCAATCTATCAGTGGCATCGATTCAATTAGCGGTAGAACAATAGAATGGCCGCGCGTCCGGACTTGCCCGAACACCGCCGAAGTCGCTCGACCGTAGCCGAACGCTATTAAGTTTTATAACCAAATCCTATTGTTTGGGAAACAAATAAAATTTGCTTACGGATCAGTGTGTTCGTAAAGTTGTTCTCCGTTATGTTAATACAACTTAATTTTCTGTATCGCTTAACACGTTGCAGTAACTACTTCGTTTAACGATGGCCCATTGGTTGAAGCCTCGCCTCTCACGCGTGAGTTTATAGCTTCAAAACCGGGCCAGTACCAATGTGACTTTTTCAATTCTTTTTTGCTTTCTTAGTTAATCTTAGAAATCTCTGATATCGTTGAAGAGATACCTCGAGGGATACCAGAACTTATAATGAACATTAGTCTGAAGTCGCCAATCCACCTGAAGTAAGCGATTAATGAGAAGAGGCCTTTGCTCTACAGCGAGACAGTTTTAACTGGCATTAACATTAAATCTTTTATGGATCTTTCCGGTAAGTAACATCTAAACAGCTTACGACGGAGCTGAACCACGCACGGCCAAGTCATGTCTCCAGTTCGAACACGCACCGCTGATTTTTCAGATTCATGTGCGCATTGTATAATATCATTTCGCTTCGGTGAAAGAAAACATCGTGAGGAATCCAAACCAGCATGCCTGAAAGATATTACTTGAGGGCATGTAAATCCCATGGGCGGTATAAAAATTAAACTACAACTAACCACACGAAAAAAAATACACCAAAATATATTCGTTGTAGGTATTTTAGTCAATTTAGTTTCCTAGAAAAGCCAACACAGATACGCCTATGGTCTACTTAACTACCATGAGTGATGCATCATAATTGCCCATCGCTGATAAACAGCCCCTGTCCAAATTCAGATACCTACCCCAACAAAAACAATATAAAACAATCATCTCGTAAGTCTTCTTAAAACATTTTACGTTGCGTCCAATTACAAGGAGAGCACAAGACATATTTCACAAGCACACTTAATCTATTCCTGTATCATACGGTTTACCACGAAATAAAAAGAACACTTCGCAAATCGTAAGGTAGGTATGCTTCGACTGTAAATCGATCGAAACGACTCTTATTTCAAACGTCGGCGTCGGCAGCATCCAACATGGCGATCAATAAAAGAGGTTGAATTTATCTCTGCGCGGTAATGCTAGGATGTTTTAATCTTTCGACGCGTGGGCAGATCTTTAAGCTCACGTTCAGTTTCGTCAGGACAGGGCCTGTTATGCACTGATTATATCGATCAATCAATCGAGTTTCTGCTGGTGCTAATTTTTTTTAAAGTCTTTTTACAGAACAGGTCGCCTTGTAATCCTCGAAGAGTTTACTAGGGCCGCCAGTCTCGACATAGATAGCGACAAATTCGCTAACTTTCGATTGCTACCTCTTACTAACGAATAAATTCGGTTGCAATAATGATGCTTGCGAGAAACGCATCTTGGATGTAGAGACTTGCGTTTCTCGCAAGTATCATTATTTCAACCGAATTTATTCGTTAGTAAGAGGTTTGTTACTGAGAGGTTTGTTATCGTATATTATCGTCGGTTATGTTTGAGTTCCATGTAGTAGGAGGTGAACTGACATGAATTCAGTTTTTATGTTTTTGAACTGACATGAGTTCCCGATATAGCACCATGATCACGGATAATCTGAAGTTATTGCGGGTGGATGTTTTGATAGTAAAAACCTTAAAAACTTATCACTAATGGAATGTTTACCATGTAGTAAACATTTCATTAGTGATAAGTTTTTAAGGTTTTTTTTACCAAAGTCTTAAGTGATTGACACCGTTTACTAAATAGATGACTAATTGTGTAGACAAAATCAATGACACCATTTTTCGGTCACTCTACTTTGTAACATCATCATCATCTGCCAAGCCCGTTCCCAACTATGTTGGGGTCAGCTTTTAGTGTTACCGATTTGTAAAACTCCACTTCCTACGAATGTATATGAATTGCTGAAAAACCGCCCAAATGACAGCCTAGATTTTTACAAAACACCATTAACATTATTTTCTTATATTTCCAAAAGAATTAACATAAATATTCCACCTGTTAATGACAAAAAAATACGTGGACAATGGCTATCAATATTATCAGTTAAATATTGAATTTATAACAACGCTGTACCACTTCGGTATCTACTTAAATCCTCACGCGTGGAGGAGTAGATTTAAGTTAACCTCACATTCAGTTTCTCCAAGATATAAGTATCGACTGCAACTGAATACACCTGGACCAACGGCTTAACGTGCTTTCCGATGAAGTGATAATGCGTGACAATCGTATTCCATGCTGCTAGATGAGGCACAACCCCAAAAGTGTTTTTGCCACATGTTTAGGTCTTCTGGTCAATTTTTCTTATACAATAAGCTCAATTTATTAATACAGATATAGCAAGATTGATTAAAAAATATTAAAAGTAAAAACAGTGATAAAGCGTGTGTCTTTAAAATGTTAACACATCCAAAAGCCACGTTAATATTAAAAAAATATACCCAAGTAGGTAGGACCTTAATTTGCTCTTGAAAGAAATATTCTCCTGATAATTACCTCAGCATATTGTAGTCTAAACAGAGAATAACCAGATTGATGGCTGGTCAACTTGTGATTATAACAAGCGCGATGTATTCAGACGTGTGCGCCCGCGCAGGACAAACAACGCTAATTAAGTATAACCCCAGTGATTAATCGATCACTAATAATGACAACTGAAATTAACGCATTACAATGTAATTAACTGCTTGTCATTGTGTTATGTGTGCTAAAAAATAAATTTAGTAGGACTAGTTTTTAGATTACAATGGTATCGATTCTGTTGTGCTCAAACTAAACCTAATTTAGGCTATTGTTATCTTTTTCTCTCTTATATAACGAGGAAGAGACGGACGTAATTTAGAGCTGTCAAATTTAGTTGGAACTAATATTTCTATACAAATGAAGGGTGCACGTAAAAACATGTCGACTAAAAACACGGTGAAGCGCAAGGCATAAACTAGTTTGACATCTCTAACTTCGTTCATAGCTATAGCCGTCCTTTTCTCGCACTGCCTTTTAATAAAAGATGGCAATAGCCTCTTGTCAATGTCAATCTTGTAAGACATTAACTGTTTTGTTTTTTTTTAAATTGTGACTTTTGGAAAACAAATCCAAAATGCACTTTAGGACCTCGCAAGAAGTTTGAGCACACTTTCGCCAACAGGTGTATTCATAAACCACACGCATTTAACCGGCAAAATAAACCCAAGTTTAGACCTACTTGTAAATAAAACAAAAGAAAAAAAGCACCCACTATAGCAATTATGATTCGCAAGCTCATCCAGCCCAGTCATTAACGATCACAGCATAATTACAAGAAATAATATCCACCACCGATAAGCAGACTCGCTAAGTGGTCAACACTAAAGCCCTTTGCGAAACGCGTAATGTGTCATTACACTCATTAAGCTACCCGCTGTCAAAAAGATAAAACTAAGTTTAATCGGGCGCGGACATTAACGTGTGCGTCGTTATCGAAGTAGCTTAACATTTCAATTAAAACCCCGATTAAGAAATTAAAGGTAATGAGTGGTTCGAGGTGCCGATTACACTCACTGAGGGATTTACGATACAAAGAAGTGCCGTAATTGGTGGCATTTAGAGAAGCGTGTTTTTAAATTTTAGAGAGTGGCGATGTTTTTTCCTCGAGATTGTTTTAAAGATAGCTAAGGGCCGAGAACTGTTGAAGAATTATGGTAAATTTCTACATGATGGACTGACGATCTCATTGGTATCAATGAGGATAACGATGGGCAAAGATCCAAGACTAATGGAAATGTTACTAGAAATTCTAACATAAAGTTAAAATGTGTATTAAAAGATTAAGGAAACAAGTAGAAGAAGATAGTCGAAAAATTATGGAATCAGGCTTTAAGAGTCTGCGGAAATCCAAGACAATAAAACTTTATGCCAGAATATTTAGGTAGTTTTTAAGATAGTGGGCCAAAAATTTTTTTACTAAAGAAAGCAACAAAAATAATACTTGGCAAAAACAAAAAATGTTTCTTAGCATGAAACAATCCAATTATGGAGATGCGAATTCAATGTGAAATGTAAGGTCATCGCAATTGTATAGCATTACAGGAAATAAATAAAGAACAATCGAGCTCGGATGCGAAAGGTCACCTATCAGAAAACATACGTGATTAATTGGTAATCTTGTTGCAAAATTGCCATTACCGTAAGGCTGCCATAAATGCTGAAACGACGACCGGGACATTTGTAATAGAAGTAGGCTTTTGTCGTGGTCAGGTTTTAAAAAGAAATGTAATGGCCAGTTTTTTGGCTCAAGCACCTGTCAATTTTATTATCTATGTACTTAGCCGGGGCGTAGCTCGTAGCCAGGATTTGTATTTGGGGTGAGGGACGAACAGTGCTCGTTTGGGGCTAGTTAGCTAGCACAACAGCCACGTTTGTGGTAAATGCGGTAAGGAGATGCCTTGAAACATAAATATACGAAAGAACAGCGTCTTTAACACTAATGCGAGCAGAGCGACCGCGAAATTTCACGATTCTGTTCTGTTAGGCCAACAGCCGATCTGAGACAACTTACTTATTAACCGGGACACAACGTTGTAAACTGGGACATGTCTCGCCCGATGTATCGAGACATGTGGCGAGACACATTATGAAAAGTATAATTATGTTACAGTTTACGAGTGCTTACATTACAAAATAAAAAATGAAAATTATATTGTTAAGATGAACATTCAACATAAATTTTCTGAAAGCACCAGGATTTTTTGGAAATGTTCTTTGGTAAGAATAAACAATGATATTTTTCATGAAAATTGCTTGCCGTACTTCTCCGTAAAATGTAAAAAGTTTCACGAAATATATTCGCATTTTTTTTTCTCCCTTAAATGTAGCATCCGGTTACTGAACCGAGTGCATCAGACAATTCAGACACGAAGTGATAAAACCGCAAACACATGAACAATTATAAGTTTCTCGAGCTTTTACTGCTCTCATCACACCTGCACACATTTTATGTGCTTTTTTAATTTTAAAACGGTTTTAATGACTTGTTTGAAATTAGGAGACGTGTGATTACTTTTAAACTTCTTCGGCTTTTTAAATATTTTCTTTTGATTGATTCATAACAACATGCAATAAGAAATGAATGATTAAATATTAAAAAACCGGCTAAGTGCAAGTCGGACTCGCGCATGAAGTTTGAGGTTCTGTATCATGGTAGTAGGGTAGTAGCTCCCTTTAATTTTTAATTAATATTTATTTTTAATATTCTTTGTTATAATATTGTTTGTTATATAAATACATCGTCTAGCTATCACAGTTCATGAGATACAGCCTGGTGACAGACAGACGGACAGTTTAGTCTTAGTAATAGGATCCCGTTTTTACCCTTTGTTATAATAATAAAGAAAACATAGATCGCACAGATAAGAAAACGTAGCAAAAGCGAATCTGACGGCCTACTTACAATAACAAAATTGAAAAAACAAAAATGTTTAGGACAAAAATCACTAGCGACTGGAAAATATGCAACTCAAAACTGTCGAACTTTACATGCATCATAAATGCTCGAAATGTGTTTTTTTTTTTAACTTACTGCCTTTTCTACGAGAAATTATTATTTTTAACCGACTTCAAAAAGGAGGAGGTTCTCAATTCGATTGGTATTTTTTTATATATTTGTACACCGATTATGCTGAGATTTATGATCCGATTTAAGTGATTCTTCTTTAGTCTGATGCGGAATAGTTGCTATTTGGTCCTATAAAAAATCAACATAGTTTGGCCCAGTAGTTTTCATTTTATTAACATTTTTTGAACTTCAGTCGTGTGGTCTAAACATAGAGGCAAACAACATATTACCAATCGAATTGAGAACCTCCTCCTTTTTCAAGTCGTTTAAAAAGACATCAACGTGGTTTCATTTTTTGTGTCATTTTATTACTTCAGGCTTCAGGCGTGTGATCTAATTTTATGAATGTTCACCGATTTCTCCCACATTTGTGGAGCGATTCTCAAAATTATTTTTATATTTGAAAGATTTTGACAGTTTAGGTTTAGGCTTATCCCCAATAAATGGAACTTAACATGTTCGATTTATTGGGGATAAGCCTATTACCATGACATGTATTGTTAACAATGTAAAATAAATACATAGCAAATATTTGTTAGAATATTACAACAAAAATGGAAAAATAAAAAAAAAACTTTTTTCTAAAAAATAAAACCGACGTAAAAAAACAACACTAAAAATTGAAAACTAACTTTGGCTTCAGAAGCGTGTGATTTTCTTAAGTCGGTTTTATTTTTTGCGAAAAAGTTTTTTTTTTGTATTTGAAAACTTTAATAATCGAGTACTTTTCCAAATTATTAGTAGAACAATAAGTAGAATACAGTATTTTATTCGAAGATTTTATTTGAACCTTCACCAGTTTATCAACAGCCAGTACTTATAAGAGGTTGCGTTTCAATAAATAAGAGTGAAACCTACACTTTATGTAAAGTTTATACATCAGTTACTTATACGTACGCACGTCTCATTAAAGTGACATGAAAACAGTAGGTAAGTACTTCAACCTACGTTTACGGCAACTGCAACAAGGCGTCTACAATGTACAGATATACATATTACAGAAGTTTACGTAGGAAAAAAAAATCGCATTCTTGAACAGGCTTCCTTTCTAATCCTTACTTTTGGAAATAGCTAAATTTAAGCAGGTAAAGCAGGTATTGCAGAAAACCTATGATATACCTATCAAACTACACTATGAAACTATACCACACGACGAACAATTTTAGAAATGTGTGACTTATCGTCTATCATGTATCAGTGATCTACATGTTCTTTCCACAACATTGGAAAACTTACTTTTCCAAAAATCAAGGTTTGTCTCAAAGACTTTTGTCACCAGTCCTACTGCTGTTTGTCCGTACATTGTCGTTATTCTGTTATGCATTGTTCGACATCGGTGCGCGGCCTCCTCTCCGTACGCATTACCGCACTACTCGATAATTGGAACTCGCTAACTTATCTGCGGCGCGAACAAGGTGCCTGTCGATTCGCTATCGACGCAACGGCGCGGCGGCGGTCACTTTTAATGGAAATTCTGCATGAAAAATGTATTTCAGGAGTGATGATCCAACGGTCGACACATGTTCATTTGTTAAAGTTTTGGCGAGATGGCTTTATTGATTGCTCTCCAGTAAACCAAATTACAAGTAATTTATGCTAGCGACTTGTTTTATCAGCTACCAAGCTCGTCATCGACAAATCACCACAAAAATATAATCTATCTTAACGGTTATTAACTGTGACTGATTGCTGCACCGTGATATATCTGGCACCGATATGTAGCTGTCGATACGCCCGCGCCGACGTCGATATCGCCGGAGGCCCTGTTTCGACCTCTCTATATGGATATTCACCAAAAACCGTTGCAAAAACTCGCACAAGTGCGTATGTAAGGCGGGTAAGCCTTACAGGGTGACAGCGCGCTCGCGTCGGACAAAGAATGATACAAGAAATAATTACGCCCATTGATCGGAGCTCATTAAAATGGACCAATGGGCGTCGGCCCGGCAACCACTACAAAAGAAAAACGGCACGGGTAGGCACAATTTGCCGCGGCGCCGCTGCCTGCTCTTTCTTATTGAAATAATTCAACTTATTCAATTAGATACAAAGCCGTTATTCTGTGGAATTCATCAATTAAACGTCGTCTGTAAGGTTGTCTCGCTCGTTAGACACGTTTTAATTCCAAGCAGGGACACAGTCTTGGATCAGATGCGTGTCAGTTTCGCGGAGGAGAATATTGCACTCTAGTGCATCCATGTAAAAAAAAATGAAATTCGTATTACTTCAGAAGACTACATTTCTTGCAATTTTTCAGATGAATTTGAAAATCTAATACATATGGTAGTAGAGAAAAAATATATGTAATAGTAAGTACGAGTAGGTATGTATTGTATTAAAGAAACTTAACTTTTATATAGTTACTCCTTTTTGATGATCACTCTCGTTGATGTCTTTACTACGTGTTACGGGCGCAGGCGTTGCGGCACATTTGGTGAAACTTTTCTATTTTTTTGTGTAGAATGTCATTTTCACCAACTTTCATTAAGATGTAATTTAACCTGTATTATTATTTTTAACTGACTTCAGAAAAGGAGGAGGTTAAATGTTCGTACTTTTTTTTTTATTTGTTACACGATTTCTCCCCCAATTGTGGACCGATTCTCGAATTCTTTTTTTTATTTGAAAGCGTATACTCATAAGGTGATCCCATTTAAATTTGGTGACAATCTGATGCTGATCTTCGGGGATATACAATGGAACTCATCAAAAATAGACGGCAAATCTGTCGTGATTGCTGCAATCGCTTGGATGTTTATTGTTTGTACAACATCATGACGTAACATCACGCTTGTATGCTCTGAGGGGGTACGCAGATGTGTACAATACACCCAAATTTCGAGCGTTAGGTATGTTTGCGGATTGATGGACAAAGATTTTATTGGCATGTCAGAAGTATTGTGAGAGGAATTTATGAATGTGTAAACCTTTACTTTATTATTTTGTATATTATGTGGGATTTGTTCGATGAAAGCCAAATAAAAAAAACATTACTTGAGTAAACTTGAATTTTATTTTGCGTAACGTCCTTCGTCTTTCTCCCAGTATTCCAGTCTCTCTCGTTTCACCTTGTTTAACATTCACTTGCTTTCTCCTTCACTCCTAGACTATTTCATACTTTCATCTCTTTCATTCAACATGATTCACATCTATCATTCATCTTTACGTTTCATTCCACTCGTCTATCATAACATTCCGTTCATACATATATTTTAGTTTTATGTTTTCTCTTACTCTTTTAGTTCTAGTTTTAGTTACAGTAATTGGTTTAAATACAACCGTTGTAATTAAATAAATAAATAAATGTTATGTTCCATTTATTGTGGATAAGCCTATTACCATGACATATATCGTTAATAATCTAAAATAAATTAATGGCGACTTGTTTGGGAACAACTAAAAATGGAAAAATAAATAAAAAACGTTTTTGCAAAAAATTAAAGCGACTTCAAAACAAAAACACAAACAAAAAAAAATAAGAAAAAGAAAAAAAAAAGAAAAACGCTCTGTGCGGTGACAAAAACATTAAGTAAATCAATCAAACAAAGGTCACCGTCTTCTGAAGCCTTGACCTTTATTTGATTGATTTGGTGTTTTTGTCATCGCCTTCTGAAGCTAAAGTTATTTTTCACTTTTTGTTTTGTGTTTTTCTATTTGTTTTTTTTTTTGAAGTCGATATTATTTTTTAAATGATACATTTTAAATTACAACCTACATCACATGTCATTTCCTTTTTTAATCAACCTACCCAATATGTCGTGAGAGCCTCCAGGCGCAGGCCTTTGAAAAATCAGAAATCAAATTCAGAAAATCTTAAACACAGTTACGCAGCAACAGCTGTGGGCTGGCCGGCGCGTGCGCGGCATCGTCACACGCGACGCGCAAATTGACGCGCGACAAGATGGCCGCGGAATAATAACGCGGGTTAATGAGACGCCCGAAGTGCCCCGAAGTTGCCCGAAGGCCCGGAGCAGACCTGCCGAATATCATCGCTGTCAGTACGTGTTTAATGAGACTGGAGGAAACGTTTAAGATAAGCGTGCGTCAGACATTGCATGCAAAGAATTTGATAGGAAGGTGGGACGGACGATGGTTTATTTTTGGATGTTGGACCGAACTGTTTTGTAAAGGTGTTTAAAGATTTTATTTTGGGAGCTGACATAGTCACCTCACTCCTATTATAATTTAGATTTTTTGAAAATTGCGGTGTACTTACAAAAAATGTGGTGCACCCCAATTTTTTTGCACTTTTGCTTTGACCTTTGGATGTATGCAACACTAGCTATTACTTATTAGATGACATGAATAAATAGACATACGAGTAGGTATGTGACGCCAAAACTGTGCCACAACATCCGACGATTTCCTATTATTATTTAGCATTAAAGTTGCCCGATTATTCTTGCAATGGACTTTGTAAAATTAATAGTCTAAGTGCTAGCTAAACGCCTCCGCCACGCCCACCGCCGCGCCATTGCCACTCGTTTCAAAACTGCATACTAAATTGAATTCAGTAAGCACTGTGTTAACAACTTTGTGCAATTAAACATGCCTTCAGTGACGCGCAATTTTCTAGTAACAGAATACGTAGGTAACTTGGAGCTCTGTTTTGAGCTTTTATTTTTTATTAAGATCTAATATTAAGCGCCACTGCACCCGATACCTTAGAAATCTAATAATTGAAAATAAATTAAGAGGGCTATCACATTTTTTCTTGCATTTGAGTGTTTTAAGAGTCTAACACTCAAATACAAGAAAAAAAAAAATTTTTGTTTTGACCGCTCCATAAAGAAATAATGAACTTTGTCGGGCATATTTTTTTTTAATTTTGTGGCCACTGTCTAAACCATAATTAGCAACTCTATTTGTGGTGGTTCAAACTTCGTTTGAAATACTGTTAGAATAAAGTTCTAATCAGCTTGCACTACAAAGTGGTTGTTACGTCTGTCACTGCGGGCCGAATAGTGCGAAATGAGTGGTTTTATTTAATTGTAGCCTAATAAATCATTAGATCAAAATGCCAATTGTACACTTTGTAAAGAAAAAAGTGAAAAATATTTGTGTGAAAAAAAAATACCAAAACTTAATGCCGTTTAGTAGAGTAGTTACGAAATTTCAAAAAAAAATCTTCACTTTGAATATTTTTTTCATATAGTAATAATAACCGATAAGTACCAGTTAAAGTTTAGAGTCTAATAAGCAACACATATTTTTTAGCACATTTATATTCACTCATGAAAGAGGGGTTATACATGGAGAAAATCTCTCGTTAGCAGATACCACCCCCTTAACAATGATATCAGTCTTTCATTTAACGACCATGTAGGTACTCACGCCCGTACATGCTGGCAATTCATATATTTTATATTACGTTACGAATACATGTTAGAGGCTATTATTATATTCGGCATTTGATAACTTACGACCATCAATGTATCGCCGCGCGCCGGCGCCGTTGCCACATTTTATTGCACGCTGCCATTTTGACAACGGACGCCTTCTCCACAATACACATAAAATACTAATTAGGTACTCGTATAAACGATAAAACAGTTGCGTTCGTAAACTTGCAATCAGCATAAATATTCAATTATTTATAACTTCCATAAATTAAGGAGGTGATATTTACAATATGAAGCTGAATGTTGATTGGGTCAAAGTTTTATGACTTTTTTGGTGTTCAAATATTCTGGTGCTACTCCCGAGCTCGACCGTAATTGCTAAATGTAATTTTGGTGGGTAATGTGTATAGGTACCTCACTCAACAGCGTAGATCTATATTACCTATGTGTCTGACTATCTACAGTCAAGAAAGATCAAGAAAATAAAAAGAAAACCTAGCAGTCCGTACCTAAAAATAACTGCTCTCAGAACTCGAATACCAACGAGCAGTATTGTAAAGGTACCTGACTACCCACCCCATTAAATATTCACATCGCTTTACCAAAACAAAAACGGATCACGTCCTTGTCGAAACGAAAACAAAAAGTGGCAATGTTAGTTAGTTTCACGTACATGATCAGTGACCAGTTTTTGCGTGCTCAGTATCAATGGAGCTGAATGGTTCGAAGGCGAAGCAAAAAGCGATTCGCCGCGTGTCGCCATTAGTATGTGTGGTGGCGTCCGAATGTGAGCATTAATTTATTGATAATATTGTATTGAATAATGCACGCGGAGGAACGCTGCTGTACCGAGCACGCGCACGCTTCCTGCGACAACCAGATTTCGGTAGCGGTACAATACGTGCCGATTTTATTAGCACACATTACGTTGACAATGCCCGTCTGGTTTCCTGGTGTTTTCACTTTTTTCTTTTTTGAGATTTCGTTTAGCGATTGAAGGAATTTCTGCATCATATGAAGCCTAGCCAAGCCTGATTTTAACGACAGTCGGCTTAGGTGAGAATCTTAAAATGGAAGCACTGGATTACTGAGTATAAATTCTGCAGTTCTGCACTTAATTTCCATTGATGGTGCATACAATTCATTTTATACCGTTGTTTATTAAATTCTAATTGAAAAGGACGGAAGAGAGAGAGATTTTACTGCGTTGCTGTAAAAATCTTGCTTGTCTATTTATTTCGCAACATTAAAATTGGTTTTAAGAATACCTACCGTTTTTTTATTTTGTTGTGCGCATTTGCGGCGTAAGCCAAAGAAATATGTTTTCTTTCTTTACCTAACTTTTATTATCAGGCAAAATATTTGATCTTCAGATGTACCCACTCTACCTCACTTTTTCATAATCAATGGAAAAAAAGGTCCAAATATGAATAAACCTCATTGTAAAGAGCAACGAATCTGACCAAAAAATGGTGACGCCAAGAAAACCTTAATCAGCAAAATGGACTGGAAATTTATGTTCCCCTGGTGTGGCATTAATTAAAATACCTTGCAGCCATTGCGCGACCATCGGGCATACCGCAATCTGTCCCCCGCATTTGTTAAAAGGCAAGTTTTGATAAAAACACCGATTGCGACCATTTTCCGTATAAACAAAATGTTCGCACAAAATAAAGGTTCTGAGCATCCGATAAATCTTTGTCCACCTTTTTGTAGTGGCTATGTGGAACATAAAAGTCATATTACGTTTTTGTTATAATCCTTTTTTGATGTTTAAATTGAACTTGTTTTTGAGATGATGATGGTATTCAAAAATATTTTTCTTGCTCATTAATATTCCGTTGAATAAAATATACTACAACTATTTGAATTTGCTCATGTTGATTTTCAATTTTTCAACGACATTTGCTGTCATTGCTGACTAATCAATTAGGCAGAGGATACGCCATTTCTTTTTAGGCTGCATGATTTTAACATGTTTTAAGATATCACGAGGGATCTAAAAATAAACCGAACAAACACAGACACCCATGTTATCTACATCCACGCAACAACGTCGTAACTAATTTGAATATAGAAATGCATTAAAAGTCAGTGGGCACACGCTGCGCTCCTTTATTTCTATTTAATTAGAGCAACAAAAAGGTTTGGTACAAAAGTCCGAAGTACGAAAGTATCTCGTATATCGAGGCTCGTTTTGCATACGATGCCGGGGCGGGAGTCAGGGACAGTCGATTGACAACCACGACTCATTAAGTCAACCAGATCGATCGAGACCTGATCAAATTTCCAACTGACTTGCTGAACACGTTCACGTCGTATCACTTAATGTAAAGTGAAGTTTTACGGAGGAAAGAACTATGGCAGAGACTGAAGCATTATGAAAAGGTTAAGCCTCATGATAAAATTCCTAGATCATATTTGGGTTGGTGAATAACACTTTGTCTCCTAAGTCTTCATCGTCTGCCTGGCCTTTTTACTAGGCTCCCAGTCTAGCCGGTTGCTGCTTAATATCAATGTTTTAAACGGAGCGGAGACCTATCTGACCTCCACAATTCAGTCACTGGGTGATACGATACCCTAATGATAAGACTGGTAGTCAGACTTTCAAGCCTACCCTAAGTTGTTGCGAGGAAAAAAACAATAGCCAGAGGAAGAACTAACTTACATTTGAATAATGAACAAAAAAACATGTACAGCAAAGCACCATAGACTAGATCTCAAAGCATCCATAGACCACTACACGCCTAATGAAACAGCTTCAAACTACAAATCGACTGCACAATTCATCATTCAGCCAAAGCTGAAGGCATCATTTAGACTGACCAAATGAGCCGACCATAGTTGCAGCGCCTCTGGTCTGATATGACAATGATTTATATATTGTCAAGCGAGAAATACCCGCGGCGGGCGTTACTTTCTATATTGTAAGTTTTAACGAGCTTGACGCGTATCCAGACGAAACTACGATTAATATCTGTCCGAAGCACGTCCCGTTGCGTTCGGATACGTAACTTTATTACAATAGCCTTTTTAGCATCGTTTGTTAGCTGATTGATTTGTAAGGCGTTTTATAGGTTGTGATCGTGCAGGAAATGGTGCATAAAGGGTTATTGGTTTTTATTGTGCGGTTGTAATCGGGACTGGACAATGGAAGAAAGAGGCAAATTCAACGGTATGGGCAAAGAAAAGTGGTTCAATTTCAAACAGAAACTGCAAACTTGCAAAGGTCAACTTTTCTTAAAAAGCGAGAGTTTGAAGTAATGGATCGAACGAAAATTCAAAAAATGATTGAATAGCCACATATTATTGCAAAGCCAACTCAATGAAATCTTTTCAATAGCACTGGCCATCTTCATATTGTAATAATTGTAATAGGATATATTTAAACATCAACTGCAATAAGAACCCTCATAAGTCAGTAATCCTTTTTATTCAGTAGAATGATTTATTAATTTTACATTACGAGCGTACCTTCGAATAAAAGTAAATGGACCAACCAATCGTCATGCAAAGAAACAGGTAGGAGTAGGACTGAACTAGGTGCGTATAGTAAGTGGGTATGGGTACACGTATATGGCCTTTGTACAAGGCACTTTCTTGCGACGCATTCATCGGGGACAATTACACGAGATCGGAATACCGACAGCATCTTCTTATATATTTATTCAGGCAGTAAAGCCAGGGACCCGGAATCCGCGGCATCGGGCCTCGCCGACCGCCGCGCCGCGCCCGCCACACAAAAACCTGACTACACATACGCTGACCAGTTATTTGTCAAAAATAAAATTATGTTCTGATTATTATTTCAAGCAAGACGCGGCATCCGCCGGCCAGAGGGTGCACGATGCAGGCGATAAAGCGACAATAAAATATATAAATAATTCATATCGCAGAGCCGAGTATTGATTCGCAAGAACGTGTTTCAAATGTTTTATTGTCAGTGGTAATAATAAATGGGGCAGATGTATGGCCCGTTGTTTTTCGCTGCCTCATGATTGCTCTGTTTGGCAGTTCAATTAATAAAAATCAAATATGATATTTTTGCAAAAACGACGCGTCACTTCTTTGAATGCGTTTTGTGAACCTGACTTGTTCAAAGAATTTTAAAGATACTTCTGATTGCATGTTTACAGCTTCTGTGCTTCAATTACAGTGTGGTTGCTCGATAAAATTAAATATAAGTTTTTTTTTTTTTCGTGTAACTTACGCAGAAGTTATGGGCAGATGCCAAAATTGCTGATTGCCTACTTGAGGCCTATGACGTGCTACGAGACTACGAAGTTTATTCTACGAATTCTCAGATTCTAATGATCGTTGTTTTAAGAATGCACTCTACCCATATAAATACACGTGTTCCGTATATTACGCCTATAATTATCATAAAAAATAAGAAGCCATTCTTAACAAGTATTTCAAGGACCACGTGGCTCTATGGTCACCACAATCAAAATTCATTACTTTATTATAATACATCGCGCCAATGAAGCAAAAACCGACTCATCAACAATCGATCATGATCGGCAATTGCCATTCATTTAAACATCCCATAATGAAAAAAAAAAAACAAAATTGTGTCATTATAATTCTGCATTGACTTCGAGACATACCGAACTCGTAATAACTGATGCTGAAAAACTATCACGTACTACTTCAGTTATATTACACTTATATGTGTACTTTTAGACCAATAAGCTGATAGCCTTAAGGTCAGGCTTGAATGTAGGCGGAACCTAGCAGGTGCATCAAGGATTTCAACTCATTTCTTGTAAGTACAACCTTATTTCATATACAAAATGTTTTTGTTACAATTTTAACTGTTCCTAGGAACACATACCCGTAAGTATTTAAAAACCAAAGTAGTTCAGCCATTAAATGAACTTTTCGAAAAAAGAATCGACTGCCTTTGGTCTTTTATTTTTATTGAATGCTTGTGTATCCATGTCTTGACAGCCAGTACGATGTTGAATATTGTAGAAAGAGAAGAAAATGTGGATAGTCTATGAACAAGCCAAAACAGAAATTCTGCTTTGATGACAAATAGGTAAGGCCTTCATTTCAATATTAATAATGCGTGTAATAGTAGATTATGCACCGAGGGGCTAAAGTTGTGTCTTATGTCACGGGCGTCATATTGAATCTCGAGCGCAATGAAGGATAAGAGTCTAACTCACGAGCGAAGCGAGGGAGTTAATACAAGAATCAAGAATCAAGATTCAAGCTAGCCTAAGGCAAAGACACCTTTAGCCCAGAGGAGTATACTCTACTTTTTACACCTACTGTGAGAAAAAAAATAGCCATAGTACGAAAAACAAAGTATTTATTAAATAAACAAACAGTAAGAATAATTAACTAATGTTACAGCCAATTACTATTACGGTATTACGGCGCGGTACGGTATTTGTTATTATTAATGCCAGTTTTAATGTTATTCCATTCCTTTTAAAAAATGGTTCGTAGTTATCTAATTATTCTTACAATATTATGTCTTCGAAAACATGGCAACGATATGAAGAAGCAGTCGTTATGATTTTGTAGAAAATCGAGAATATCATCCACGCGTAGTAAGGGTATCGAGAATAGCTTTCCTCTTTCTGGCACCAAAGGGTGTTTGTTAGTACTATACTGCCAATTTAGCTGAGCATGTGAGATTCCAAATTCAAATCACATTATTGACCAGCGGGTCATAATGAAATCCAGTACAACATTATTGACCGGCTGTGCCCCCGGCCACTAATGACTCACTTTAGGTTAAGGTTGCTTGACATATAATTTGACATTTTCGAGCAGGTGGTGTGAAAATTACATTATTAACCTAGTACTAACAGCTAAAGCAAAAGAAGTTCTACCTACGTAGTACCTACGATATAATGAAAGTAAAGTTATAGCAAGCTAAGCTTTCCAAAGAAAACTTTCTTGCAATGGGGAAAACCGTGAAAAGCTAATTGTAGATGGCGTTACATTAGCTAGGTCTCAATCTGACCAATGAGGTTAAGCTATTTTGAAATATAAAATGACATTAACAGATTTTCAACCAATGACGATGCTTGGAACCAGCTATGCTAGCGCCATTAGTTTTATAGTTGCCATCCCCATTAATAAAATGTTTTGTGATAAACGAAAAAAGTAGTGACTACATAGGCTTATAAGTTATATTTTGCCTGCTTTTCTAGAAATGAGGTTTCCTGCCAAGGAGGTTTTTAACTTTTTACTATACACACATAATCCTTGGCGATGAATTTACTTGACCAACTTAACAATAATTAATGTGATAGTGCAGAGGTCCTACGGCCTACCTATAGGCTCAGACCAAATAAAACACCAAGATACAGCGCTGCGAACAATAAAGAGACGCCGGTTTCGTAAACATGTGTGCAGTTTTTGAGCTTAGTTAATTGTAGTTTGATGTGGGTAAATGTGTGCGTGTGAGCGTGTACGCACAGAGCGGAGCTTAGTTTTGCGCCGGATTCACTTTATTGTTCGCAGCGCTATGTCTTGGATTTTTATTTGGTCTGAGCCTATGGAAACAAAAAGTTCTACATATCAGAAATTTACCTCAACATCAATTCAAGTTCATTTCCAGTAAGATTCGCTAGGAAAAAAGCACGTCAAGTCAAGGATAGTCCAATTACATTATTTATAAAACGTAAGAGGCGTACATCAAAATTAAATAATACAGTGGTTGGGATCAAAGGGGCCGCGGAATGAAGATTTGCCCCACAAAATGTCAACAAGACACTGCGCCGACAAAGGCGAGGCAAGCGACTCGTGGGCAAGGTTGGCACTTGACACTCGTGAGGAGGGGCAGGATTGCCCCTCAACCGAAATATTTATTCATTTGTTTTAGCTACACTTCTCTACAGAATTATTAGAGCGCTAGTGCAGAAATAAGACACTTCAATTTCTGTTCATTTTGGCATCTTTTTCTCAAAATGAAACCTTTGACAACAAATTGGAGTGGAATGGAACATCTAAATGAAAATTTACTTGAATGAAGCGCCTGATAACAGTTTAATTAGCAAAATATGAATCCTATAAAAAAATATAATCGATCAGGGTAAAATGTGCAGCAGGTAAAGCTGAGTCAGGTAATCCTTTTTTTTTTTTTTTTTCGGATGGGAAATCATCAAATGACTTCTCCCGCTCTGGGCGGAGCAGGAGGGAGTGTCAGACTTTTACTGACTAAAACCCATCCATGTTCCTTCATCGCCCTTTGTGTTCCGGGGCCACGGTATCTCTTTCGAACAGTCCCGCAACCCCGGCAGGCATCGGTCCTTGCGGACCCCTTCCTTTTTGCTGACTCTCTTTGAGGCGCGCGTGGAACACGAACGCGTCATCGACACGGCCTGTCGTCATGAGACGGACGGACGGCGAGCTAGCCCATAGCCCACCGTCCACGCCTACGGTGGCCGGGAGCCACGTGGTGGCCCCCGACGCCCGGGGGGTCTCCCGCGGCGGCCGGGACGCTGTGAGGTTCTCTCCCTCTCACGTTCCGCCACCTCCTTCTCTAGCATTACTGCTTCGCAGAAGGAGGTGACGGCGTCCCATTCTGTCTCGCTCCGGACCATGGCTTGCACCAGGGCCGGACGCGAGATTTCGCCGCCGGAGTCATGTAATCCTCAAACAACGTTTGGTCTGTCCCGGTCTACAATGTCCTAAGTACAGAGTACTTATTGTTATTTTTATGGCAGAAAATATCTAACCTACATACATAGAATAGATTGTAAGTTTTCATCCGTTTATTAAGCAAATTCTGATCCGGCCTGCGTATTGTTTACAATCTGCATATTTGGGAAAACTTTTAGTAAAGTATTGTTTTAGATAAAAATCAAAACAGTCTTTCAAATCATTCAGATGAGCCGAAATGTCAAACAATTAAGTATATGTCTTCATACTTATCGTGACACCCCTGCATGCTCCAGAGGTCGGGTTGTCGGGCATCCGCGGCCCGCCACGCTTATTTCACAGTAATCGGTTAATTGTACACCCTTAACGAGAACGACTATCGGCCGCAGTCGCTTACGACAGTCGGCACTGAGGCGAACAACAAGCGATAAATCCTATAGCCTCAGAATATTTTGAAATAGTAAATTATTTAATTCTTATTCAGAGTCAAAGAGTTAACTTACAAATAGCATAATGCAAGTACAAATTCTATTTTGTTAGTAATAGTACATTATGTATGATATAAGTGCGGTAAGTTGAAAATTACAGCCGAGGCGATATTGCTAGCCCGAGCCGTAGGCGAGGGCTACAAGAAAGCAGAGACTGTAATTACCAAGCGCACGTATGTCATACGACGTTTTATAACATATTTGCGAGGAAATATGTTATAAATTAATTAACGCGTTATACTCTAAAATGTTATTAGATTTTAAAGGCTGCTGATTGATGGTAATTTAATCTTGATGTCTTACCAACAAAGGATTCTACATTATCAGGTTGAATGAATAATAGATACCTAGTGCGATACAGAAACCCGACGGACTACATGACTAAAGATAAGTTAATCTTAACTAGCGGGTAACAATGTTAATAAGACCTAGAAATAACTCACGCTACAGCACGACCGAGTCTAATAAACAATGCATTTAAAGCTAAAAGTCACTTAGGAGCACGTAACTGAAAAGTTACTCCATTCTGAACTTAATAACTTCCACTTAATAAGTATTTTGCATAACCGCATATCTCAGTGGCGCAGTGCGTTCACATTTGTTGATAAATATTGAAATTTGCGTTGATTTCCATTAGAGCTCAGTGGACCACACACGGCGCGGCGTGTTTGTTCCGTGCGAGCGCGATCTTTTAACGGTTTACTGCGCATATATTATACACATGACATGTGACGACGGCGCACAATCTCCTTTATCTCCACAACAAAGAATTCGATTAATCCTTGATTAAAATAATTAGCCATTCGCTACGGAGCCCGCGACAGCGGACCGGCGACCATCACCCGAACCAATGTGAAAAATTAATGAGATTACAATCAATAAGAAAACGTTGAGTTAGACTTTCAATTGAAGTCATAGCTGAAAACTTTATGGCTTATATCTTTCGTATGGGAAACATGATAAGTGAGACAACCTATAATTAAAGTTTAAAAGTGTATAAAAGTTTTCTTTCATCCGTACCCTATTTATTGCATTTTGTTTCCCGTGAAATTCAATTTTTCTAAAAAATTTTGTTACTTTATTTACGGTCAGTGTCAAGACTAACTTAAATAACTTACACATAACAACACAACTTAACTTAGGCACGAGATTTTATGAGACTTTTGAGACAACTTTTAGAACACCAAAATGATGATGTATACGAGTTTACAGCTTATTATCTCTTATTCCGAGGTGAAACCCTAATACTGGCTGATAAATTACTTTATTCTATGGACTGGGATTAAATGAACTTAAGAGGGTTGTATTGATGATTATAACTCTGTAAAACTACTCTGGACGCTCTTAATGTGCACGTCTTTCTACATCGTTCTCACATATATGTATAATTTCAAAATTAATGATGTAACCAAGATTTTGTAACAATATTTTGATTCAAAAGAGTGTCCATGGAGTTTCTTGCCCGTTCTTCTCCATAGAGATCTACGCTAGGGAATGGGCAACTACAGTACTTTCTCAAGTTATTATGCCTTGTGACTGGGACTGTAGCTTTGTTTTTTATTTGTAATTTTGACATTCAAAAGTGCCGTAATGGTCTAATTGAAATAAATGCTTTGAGTTTGAGTTTGAGTTTTGAGTTTTGAGTTTGAGTATATTAAAATTTGTTACGGACGCCAATCATATTTTAAGTAACATAAAATGACAATGACTTGCAAATTGCAAAAAACTTAAGAAAATTTGAAATTTGCGGGCTACCTTAGCGCATTCTCCTTAGTATATTGACTTGATCAAAACCTACATGTTTAGAACATGCGTAGATACATAGCAGTGTTATTGAAGCCGGTAGCAATAGAATGCAATGAAAAATCGTTATTGCTTTACATAAATACATATTGAGAGCATAACCATTAGCAGAGTCGGCCGGATCAACATAATTAACCGTCGATTAAGATTAACTGATAAAGGTTAAGACGATACTAAAATCGTAATGTAATTCGTGTTTAAACTGTACTTAACAAGTAACAACTTACCCATATTAGTATACCTATGAAAAACACGTTCGGACGCATCGGCTACTTACCTTTTCTTCAAAACTTTGTCTTTTCTGACTCCAGTATAAGTACTTAGGTATACAAAAAAAAGGTAATTTAAGGTGGATGCTCCAGGGTAGCCCGCGAGTGTCCCGGGGTGGGGTTGTCTTGGCGGTGTCTCTTGACATCGCCAACGCCTTCAACTCCATGCCCTGGAGCTGCATTAGGGAGGCACTCCGGTATCACCGGGTGCCGACCTACCTCCGTCGTGTGGTCGGGGATTACTTGACGGACAGAGCCGTCATCTACCCCGGTCGCAGTGAAGAATGGAAACGGCGAGAGATGTCGTGCTGTGTTCCACAGGGATCGGTTCTAGGGCCTTCCTTGTGGAACATCGGGTGCGACTGGGTGTTGCGCGCCGACCTCCCTAGCGGCGTCAGCGTGGTCTGCTATGCAGACGACACGCTGGTGCTGGCACAAGGGGGGTCGCCCGAGGCGTGTAATGTGTATGTCTTTTATATGGTTTTTTACTTACATTTTTGGATATTATTAACCTGAAAATGTAAGCATTCGTCCTCCCTAGCTTCATGGTAATTTCTTGGAGGCTTAGCAACGGCTTTGGCCTTTTTACCTTGTAATTCATGTTATTTAAGTTTTTATCTTTATTAAATCTTTGTTTACTTTTGTAATGTCAGTTAGTGGCAACCCTAGTTTTATTTTTAATTTATTGCTGGAGCTAGTTGTAGGTTGTATAGGTAAATCACATCGACCTCATTCGATTTTCTTTTTAATAATTTTCTAATTTTAAAATGTAAATTATCTGGAGTTGACAGGAGCCTGGTGGGGGAATGGGCAGTCTACGTTCAGAGCTGAGAGCAGGAACACCTCTGAGAAGCTCCATAAAAGTATATTTAAAGGGCAGTTCCCCTTATTCTTGAGTTTTAAGTCGGCCTCTCTCCCGTGCCGCACCCTCACCTAGAACACCTGGAAACCTTGATGCTTGAGCTGCACAAGCCTGATGATGAAGATTTGATGCTCCTCGGCCCTCCTTTACGGTCGGAAGACAGATGTCTTCGGCCCTCCTCCTACGGCCTGAGGATTGACGGTCCTCGGCCGTCCACCACCGTCTGAAGACGGATGCCCTCGGCCCTTCTCTACGGCCTGAGAGTTGATGGTTCCTCGGTCCTCCTCCACAGTCTGAAGACGGACGTTCTTCAGTTATTTATTCCATTCTGCGTTCATCTTCAATATTTTCCGCCAGCTTCACTGGCATTAGTGATTTAAGTAGCTCCAGCTTTTAGGTTAGGATCTTTGTTAATAAATTCTTATAACTCGTCCCCTTGTTTATTTCTTTTAATAGTGCTCCCCTCCAGACTGAAAGTTAGGTAGGTGAGTGCTCAGAGTAACCTTACAGTTTTGTGGATCCTATCCAGGAAATTGTAACGTTACAGGCGGCGGCTGAAATAATGACACGCGGGGTTGCGATAGTCGCCGAGAGGATCCGGCAACTGGGTCTCGAGGTGGCATTTCACAAGTCCGAGGCCATGTGCTTTCATGGGTCTCGGAATGCGCCACCTCCGGGATCCTCACTGACGGTAGGAGGGGTATCCATCGGCGTCGAGTCGACGTTGAAGTACCTGGGACTCGTCCTCGATAGCCGATGGAACTTCGTGGACCATTCTGACGTTTGGCTCCCAAACTGGAACGGACCGGGGCTGCCTTCAGGCGGCTCCTGCCCAACCTGGGGGGGCCAAACGCCTCCTGCCGGAAGCTCTACGCGGATGTCGTGCGGTCCATGGCCCTTTACGGGGCCCCGTTGTGGGCGCGTTCATTGAGGCGGCGAGCCGCCCACTACCTGAACGCGCCCCAAAAGGTGGTAGCCGTAAGGCTGGCCCGTGGGTACCGCACGATCTCCCGTGAGGCGGCGTGCCTCCTTGCCGGATTGCCGCCATGGGATCTGGAGGCAATAGTCCTCGCGCGCCTGCACGAATGGCGCGCGGAGGTGCTACGCCGGGGGGAAATAGACTTCCGGCATGATCTCATGGCGACATGGAGAGAGCGGCTGCAACCCCGTGCAGGGCACGCCACGATAGTGAAGGTAAGTCCCCTCTTTGAGGAGTGGCTTGAGAGACGCCACGGCGTCCTTACCTTCCGCCTGACGCAGGTCCTCACCGGACACGGTTGTTTCGGGAGGTTCCTGCACCGAATCAGGCGGGAGGAAACGCCCGGGTGTTTCCATTGCGAGGATCGACCGGAGGACACGATGGAGCACACGGTGGAGTTGTGCCCCGCGTGGGCGGAGCACCGCCGTGTCCTCGAAGCGGCGATTGGCGGCGGCGACCTCTCGCGTCCGGCCCTGGTGCAAGCCATGGTCCGGAGCGAGACGGAATGGGACGCCGTCACCTTCTTCTGCGAAGCAGTAATGCTAGAGAAGGAGGTGGCGGAACGTGAGAGGGAGAGAACCTCACAGCGTCCCGGCCGCCGCAGGAGACGCCCCGGGCGTCGGGGGCCACCCGGTGGCCCCCGGTCACCGTAGGCGCGGCCCTGTGGACGGTGGGCTATGGGCTAGCTCGCCGTCCGTCCGTCTCATGACGACAGGCCGTGTCGACGGCGCCTTCGTGTTTCACGCGCGCCTCAAAGAGAGTCAACAAAAGGAAGGGGTCCGCAAGGACCGATGCCTGCCGGGGTTGCGGGACTGTTCGAAAGAGATACCGTGGCCCCGGAACAAAAAGGGCGATAAAGGAACATGGATGGGTTTTATTCAGTAAAAGTCTAACACTCCCTCCTGCTCGGAGGACGGAGGACGGAGCGGCAGAAGTCATTTGATGATTTCCCATCCGAAAAAAAAAAAAAAAAAAGGGGAGTCCGCGAAATTCAAATTTTTTTAGTCGCGACTCGCGAGCAATATTTTAATCAACATACAACCGAGCACTGGCCTGCAAACTACCCTAGAGCATGTACCTTAATTAAAGGCTAATTTCATCATTGAAACAGACCGCGATCAACGACGCGACGACGACGACGACGACGATGACGACGACGACGACGTTTAAGCTCACGTCACATCATCACGTTCAAGAGCTGTCATTATCATTATTGTGACGGAATATTGTCTCCGACAGGCTCTCTTAAACGCGGTTTAGATGCTGATCGTGTTTAATTTCACATAATTTAACACCACGCCTGTAATCCCCGTAAGGGTAGGCAGAGGTGTACCTAATAGTCAACCTACATTTCGCAAGTTATGTTTAAGTCTTAAGTAATAGGGGGCCAGCCTATTGCCATCAACCGGGCAGATCTAGACTCCGTGGTTGCTACTGAGAAATTCCGACCTGTCGACCTGAGAATCGAACCCTTGGACCTTATGCTCAGCAATCGCCCTTGCAGACCACTAAACCAAACGGGGTAGTTTCGAGGCGTTCAATTTCATTGGTTAAAATCGCCCTTAATCTATAGGCTAGTCTCATGGTCATGGTCCAAAGACCCAATCATTCTTGACACAATTTCTGCCGCAATTTTCATTATATCATGTGGTCCTGCTTCGGATGCGAATTTCTCAGTCTTATTGAATGTCCAAATGAGGCATTGTGTCGAATTATGATGACAGGAAACAGTCGATCGCCGCCGAAATCGATTGTCGATATAATATTATTGAGGCTTTTTTAAGTCGCTCTCGAAAGATTTAATACGGCTCCAGGCAGGATATTGGAACTGTTGTCTTATTATTCGCACGTTAAAGTTTCTTGCCTTTAAAGTAGGTCGTGTTGGGTAACACTGCCTGGTGTTACTTTGGTCTTTTTTTCTTTTCTTTTTCTTACTGATAAAATATTGGTTGGTAGAGCCAGTAAAGCATAGGAATCCACAATAAGTTTAAATGTTAAGACCATTAAAAAATTGGCTTTTATTTTAAAGGTTCACAAATAAATATTGATCACCAAAGTACCTACTTACTTTCTATCTATTTTTACTTATACTGTGGTGAAGTTGTCAACAGCCTCGGATACCACGGCCTGTCATGCAGCCGAAGTGCGGGCCGTTTTGCACGGCACGCGAATTTAAATGACACCATCCGTCGATCATTTGTTACAGTTGTCACCGTCGGCTTTCCAGCTTATTAGAAGTTAGAACCCAATGGCTTGGCACGCGACGATGGCAAGAGACCGGACGCGGCATGTATTTGTTTCCATGGAAGATGGGTAGGCCTCTAATGTGGGATGCTACATGACATGTGTCGATTCTCTTGCGCCTTCCCATCTTCCTAGTTCATCGTGCTGTGCAGCGGAGAACCTCAAGCGGCGAAAATACAGGTTGTAAACAACCTCATCACGAAGCCGTCAACCAAGCATTCTGCAATGTACTATCGAGGACACTCCCGCCTGATCACCACTAAGCTAATTTTTGCTTGCACTTACAACATAGAAACGCTCTCAAGCCCCGCCTCGTTGACTTTGTATAGAAATAATTAATTAAAAGAATACCGATCAGCCGAACGCACTGACGACTCATGCCAAACGAGAGTCATTGTTATTTTACGCGCCAAAGTTGACGCTTTCCTAATAGGCCTAAACTTTAAGAGGGCGTGGTTCGGCGCCTCCGCATGATTTAAGCGAAAAAAAAATTAACTGATCAGGCGGAAAAGACCACGACTGTACATCAAACTAAGTAACTTTACGCAAAAAATATTGCTGGGAAACGACTTTTTTTTTTTGAAGTGAAACATCATGTTTTGTGTTAGAACTCTGATGGATTAATAGTCGTGGAGGTGTTTAAAGTAAAAACTTACATAAAAAAATTGTATTAAAAAAAAACTTGGCAAACAGTCGGAACTTGGACCCCCTAATATCTCCGTAACTAGAAGGTTCCCAGGTGGTGCTGTAGAACAAAAAAAATATAGCAATGACGCGGACGGGGAGAACAAGTGCCTTTCGGCTTCGTTAAGAGGTTTTTACACCCTTTATGGTAACCTTATTGGTGACTATATTTTCGAGCCGTTTGGGGTTGAAACTCTAGGACCGTGGGGTGCGAGCGCTCACAGCATTTCAAGGAAATTTCAAAACGCTTAGTTGACACTTCCCGTGACCCTAGGGCTGGCTTTTACCTTGGCCATAGGCTTAGCGTTGCCAATTGCCATACAGCGTGGTAACGCCGCCAGTCTCTTGGGGACATTACCAGTTGACAGTGTTGAGGAGTTTTTTGGCGACATTTTTTTAAGTTTTTAGTTTAAGTTAATTAGTTTAGCTTATTTTAATAGATTTGTAAATTGTAAATAAAACAATTAAACTTATTTTCAAAATAAGTAATGAAATAGGTAAGTACTGTACCTCTATGCAATGTACACGTAGCTAGAGCAAGAATGAACGTGAATTGACCAATATAATATGAATTACTTTTCTTTTTTTTTTTCACTCGTTCTATAAGCAGATGCGTTAGCCTGCCCCTTCACTATTCATAGGATCTTGAGAAAATGTCGCAAATACAGCAAAAGCGAAAAGGGCAAGGAAAGTGTTGTAAAGTGAATCGCAGTTTGCTTCCCATGGACCGGTGCACTTGCTGGCGATCGCATTTCTCCCACGCTATCCCACGTTAAGGCGAAGACGGATCGTAAGATCGTTATGACGAAGAATACGATTCAAGTTATGTCTTCAGAAGATCAGATGTATTACAAGCTGCAACATCCAGCAGAATACTAGCACCATGCGCTAAATGATTGATTGATAAACCCTTTCAAACAAAACTTGCTGTGTACGTGCTTGATTACGAATAATATCCTACCGCAAATCTTAATAAAAAAAATAAACTATGGCTGCGTGGGTCACCCACCTGTTTCTCAGCCTACACACACCTACATAACTACTCCACCTCGATTCATTAGGTACCTATGTATAGCTAATTACTTACCTACACCATAAATACAATAGGTACTTTCTATAATAACGTGACCAGCTTCCCCTTAACCTAACTCCATTGAATGCAGCCGCAAGCCAGCAAAAAACGTTCATTGATTGATCCTTTCACTCCGTTGGCTATGGCATTATGGCACGCTACGGTTACCCGAGATTCCCACAAAAAAAAAACGCAACACACGGTGATCAAAAGTGTATGAAAAAAATGTGTCCTTTCAATATTGGGTGGTTAAGAATTTGATAGCAAACGCTGCTAGTAGACAAAACATGATTGCTTTTACTCGTAGTATATAGCTTAGAAATTCTAAACTTCTAATTGCAGATTTTACTATTCGTTAGACTATTTTTTTTTTTTGAGGTAAGTACCTATGTGTAATTAACTTAGCTACTGAAATCCTCTGGATGTACCAGAAAATTGCGTAAAAGGCGCTAATTGGACAGGTTCTTGTTCCAGCAAAACATTAATTGGTAAACAGATATCCAAGAAGAGAAGAAATGACAAGCATTCAGGTCTAGCGCATACAAGCGTAATCACGCTAGAACAAACATCCATTTAAATTTCAACTGTAAAGAGTTTTCACTTGTTTTTATTTATAAAAAACTAGACAACATACAATATAATCCTCGAGCCTGCTGAACCACAGAAAACACGCTGAAAAACTTTAAAATGAAGTCTTCAAATCGAACAATGAGATATGACACATTGTATAGAATCCTCACATGTATTGTGCCCGTGATTTGTAGGATATTGAAGAAAGGCAGGACAAGTGGGCAAACCTGCGATGACCGTGGGAGGCTTACTTGCAAGCCTTTTTACCGTGGGAACATGAATAATTGGGTTTTAAAGCTTCTTCTTGGAATGCAAATAGCTTTACAAAAGGAGGGATGCAGATGTAGGGTTATTAGCAATGTCAATTGGTTATTATTTCGAAACATGTTGGTCGTCGAAAACTTAGTTAAGGCTTTGAAATTTAATAGAATTTCTTAGATTTAAAAGTCGTATTTTTGCCGCGTAGTCACGTATGCATCATAATAATACAAGACCCTTGGAAACTACTTGTAAGAACTTCTGATTGTTTAGTAGTATGTAGTAGAAGATACCTCCTAGGTAACTATCTAAGTATTTTAAAACAACTTAAGGCATCTTAAACAATAATAGGGCAGTCCCAAAAGTACCCGGACTGATGTATGGCTTTGGTAGAGAGTACAAACCAAGGTATTAAGATTAATTATTATTAGGATTTATCTCGAAGAAGGTTGTCAAAATAATGCTCAAATTTCCATGCATGTTTGAGAAAAGTAATATAAAGGGTGTAAAACACCTCTTAACGAAGCCGAAAGACACTTGTTCTCCCCGTCATTGCGATCATTTTTTTTGTTCTACACCATACCTGGGAACCTTTTAGTTACGGAGATATTGGGGGTCAAAGTTCCGACTTTTTGACAAGTTTTTTTTTTAATACAAGTTTTTAATGTAAGATTTTTACTTTAAACATCTCCACGACCCCCGTACTATTCAATCCACCCATCAGCACAATGTTTTGAGTGCGTTACATTGAGTTCTACCACAAAACATGATTTCTCACCCAAAAAAAAAAATTGTTTCCCAGCAAAAATTTTTGCGTAAAATTACTTAGATTCATGTACAGAATGCTTGGTTGACGGCTTCGTGATGAGGTCTTTTACACCCTGTATATTACTTTTCTCAAACATGCTTGGAAATTTGAGCATTATTTTGACAACCTTCTTCGAGATAAATCGAAATAGCTGTATTGGCCAGATACATGCGACCAGCGGCCGGCAAAAGTTGTATGAAAATCCATATCTGTCGTGTTTAGCGGCCAAATAAGTTACATAATAAACTTATATCTGTCGTGTTATTTAAAAATGGAACGATGTTTTACTCTGAAACATGGCAACCAAGGAGGTAACTTATCAAAGGTTTTATATATTATTCTTTATTTAAATTTTGAATTGGCTTGCTAATAGAAAGAGGTTTATTGAAAAAAAAAAACAAATGAAAGTTTTTTTTTTTTTTTTGCAATAAACCGCTTTCTATTAAATTTGCAACCCAATTCGAAATTTAAATAAAGAAGTTCGAAGTTTGAATTTTTAATTTCATCGCATTTGCTAGAGATACAAACCTTTTTTTTTCGGATGGGAAATCTTCAAATGACTTCTCCCGCTCTGTTCGGAGCAGGAAGGAGTGTCAGACTATTACTGACTAAAACCCATCCACGTCCCCGTTTTTTCATCGCCCTTTTGTGTTCCGGGGCCACGGTATCTTTTTCGAACAACAGTCCCGCAGCCCCGGCAGGCATCGGCCCTTGCGGACCCCTTCTTTTTGCTGAGTCTCTTTGAGGCGCGCGTGGAACATGAACGCGCATCCACACGGCTTGTCGTCATGAGACGGACGGACGCGACGGCGAGCTAGCCCATAGCTCTCCGTCCACAGGCCCGCACCTATGGTGGCCGGGGGCCACCACGTGGCCCTCGATGCCCGGGGCGTATCCCGCGGCGGCTGGGACGTGAGGTTCTCTCCCTCTCACGTTCCGCCACCTCCTTCGCTAGCATGACTGCTTCGCAGAAGGAGGTGACGGCGTCCCATTCCGTCTCGCTCCGGACCATTGATTGAACTAAGGCCCGACGCGAGAGGTCGCCGCCGACTATACAAGCCTTGGCCACAACTTGGCACAACTGGGCGCTGCGGTAATAGTACATTACTCTATGAACAAAGGTCTACCAACCTTATAAAACTAAAATGTAGAATTTCAAGCCGCCTTTTTTATTATTTGTTTTGCGCCCATCAAAAATAGTGAACACCGTCAATGATTTGAACATGTAGAAAATTGGTTGGTGGTTTTTGTTGAAAAGTGGTTGGTTATGTGCCACAAATCCGTTTGAAAAACTTCAGTCCGACCAATATCAAAACCCGAGTTAGAGTCCAGCTATAGGTAATTATCTAGTATAACCTAACCTCGCTTTGTTTGAACTTCCCGTACGAGAGATAATCTCTTCGATCAGATCTTTGGTTTTGCAAAGCTAATCAAGCTTTGGTCGTCGTTCGTACCTATCTACAAATACTTAAAAAGTCTACCACAGCAAAGGACATTATTACTTTACACCACCTTTTATTAAAGGCACGATACTTACAGAAGACACCATCAGATCCAATCTAGTTAAAAGGAATCAGCCATCAAATTCAGCCTAAGTATGTACAGTTAACAAAACAGTATTATCATGCAAAATTTAACGATTTACACCGACGCTGGACGCAGACTATTAATACCAAAATAAGAACAGCTTTTTGTAAGCGTCTTCATCTTGCTTGATGAGTGCAATCATAATTTAATTTAATAGCACCCAGTACTTATTTTTTCGGAAAGTGAATATGCACCGGCAATTACCTTGTAATGATGGCATAACATTAATTCAGCGGTAATTTATCGCACACTGTATTGAGAACAGATGACAAGAATATGTTCGATTTATTGATCCAGATTTCGGACTCGTAGAAAGTTGAAAGATATATTCGTCCATCGAATGAATAAATCCGTTCGGATATGGGTAAGCTAGCCCTTTTAGAAATATTAGTGTTATTTTTATTGATTTGTCTCTTTGAGTCAGAATACTCAGAATGAACACAGGAGGTACCTACTTATGACGAGAAAACTAGTTAGGTACCTACATAAGTAATAGGGAATATGCATAAATTTTCTTTTTTTTATATCGATACGGAATGTTAAAGTCCTATAAAAATAATGACACAAAAGCAAAAACAAGACAAAAATCGGCCAAACAACACAAAAGTTATAACCATTTAAACTTTTGTTTCTATCTCTTTCTAGATAAACGGAATTTAGTATGGATTTTGTATGTCGATGCAGCGAATGACGTCATTCGCTGTATTGGATCTCTCTGTCTAATCAGCAGTTTCAAATGCTTATAACTTAATATTTTTTATAGATATTAAAAAAAAAATCACTTTGCTATTTCTGATGTTATTACGCTTTGTTTAGAGTGATAAATAAAAACATGCATAGGTATATCCTATTAGACCTTTCGAGAGTCGCTTCAACTAGTTACAGGAGTCGAATGTTAGAACATTACATCTAGCGGAGGTTAACATGAAATAAGAAAAACGAAAATTTTATCAGCCTAGGCCTTTTTTTTTTTTTCGGATGTGAAATCATCAAATGACTTCTCCCGCTCTGGGCGGAGCAGGAGGGAGTGTCAGACTTTTACTGACTAAAACCCATCCATGTTCCTTTATCGCCCTTTTTGTTCCGGGGCCACGGTATCTCTTTCGAACAGTCCCGCAACCCCGGCAGGCATCGGTCCTTGCGGACCCCTTCCTTTTGCTCTCTTTGAGGCGCGCGAGGAACACGAACGCGCCGTCGACACGGCCTGTCGTCATGAGACGGACGGACGGCGAGCTAGCCCATAGCCCACCGTCCACAGGCCCGCGCCTACGGTGGCCGGGGGCCACCACGTGGCCCCCGACGACCGGGCGTCTCCCGCGGCGGCATCAGCCTAGGCCTAGGGTAATGAACAGTCACATGCAGAGAGTTTAAGATTTGGTGTGAGAACCTACTTACATAAGTACCTACCTAGATAAAATAGTTAAGAATTAAAAATTTAAAGGGTCTTTGAAGTGAAGCAATCTAAAGAGAGCTTTTTAATCGTATTAGGAAATGCTTAGAGTATTCATTTACTTTTAAGAAAAGATAGCTAGGACCCTACCAGGACTAGGATACCTATCCATTATCCGCCATCCGTGTCCATTAGTTATTCGATTGATGATTCCACGGGCAAGACACTGCTCTCTCAACACTAAAGGGGAAAACTATGTATTATACGGAAATTATATCAGCTGAGGGTAATTTAGGAACAGTCACATGTGATATAAATACAATGTTTGATACATTGTATGTAACAAGGCAACAAGGTGGGTAGGTACAGTCGTTAAAATACGCTTTATGATCCTCATGGAGGGCTAGCCTTCATGGCGTTAAAAAGACTCCTCCTTTTCTGGGCACACTATTTACCTTCTGAGCACGAGGTAAAATTATTATTCATTCGAGAAATGGCGTCCATTATAAAAGGTAGTAACGCGCTATGACAGGCCAACCAGTGTTATAACGACATCGCGTCGCCGGCGCACTTAACTTTGATGATCAATATTTCGACTTTTTCACTAAGTTGGAAATTGCTTGTGTTGTCATGTCACTAATAAGACAACATCGTTGAGCCATTGCCGTAGTTGAGTAATGTACCGCAATCATCTTCGGACCAGTTTTGCTTTTAAGAGTAAACTTGGACGCAAAGAAAATAGTTTTGTGTGTTTTGTTTTTAGTTCGTTGTTTTGTTTTTTTTTTTCCATTTTTTATTGTAATATCCTATACAAATATAGACTGTCAAAATTTGGTTGTACTGTACACATCTGCGTACCCCCTCAGAGCATACAGGCGTAATGTTACGTCATGATGTTGTATAAACAATAAACATCCAAGCGGTTCCAGCAATCACTGCAGATTTGCCGTCTATTTTTGAAGAGTTCCATTTCCATTGTATATCTCCGAAGATCCAAGATGATGAGATGATGAAGATGATGAAGATAAGATCAAGGTGATGTAACCAAGATTTTGTAACAATATTTTGATTTTAAAAGAGTGTCCATGGAGTTTTTTGCCCGTTCTTCTCCATAGAGATCTACGCTTGGGAATGGGCAACTACAGTACTTTCTCAAGTTATTATGCCTTGTGACTGGGACTGTAGCTTTGATTTTCTTTTTTGTATTTTTGTCAAGTGCCGTAATGGTCTAATTGAAATAAATGCTTTGAGTTTGAGTTTGATCAGCGTTAGATCTTCACCAAATTGAAATGGGACCACACGGCAAGCACCAGCTTTTAAATAAAAAAAGAATCATCAAAATCGGTTCACCCAGTCGAAAGTTCTGAGGTAACAAAAAAATAATAATAATAATACAGTCTTATTGAGAAACTCCTCTTTTTGGAAGTCGGTCGGTTGAAAAGTAGGTACAATAACTACCTACATTTGGGTTTCTCTTGCTCTTGCTTAAACGATAATATTATTCTATGTAAACCATCTGTGTCTTTGGAGATCTTAGGAATCATAACAATACACCAGTTTCCACTAAAGGGTTGGAAGGTCAGTACTTTCACCAACTATGTCAAGGTCCCCCTGTAAGGTTGAACCCAGGAACACACACTCAGCAGTCGCACTCAACGACAGGTGCACGATATAGGTATAGTATAGATAGACCAACGGCGCGGCGGCAAATTTTCCGTATGATATTATTATCCGCGAGAAGACAATATAATACTGGAAAAGTGATTAACGGATGACTAAAGAACAAAATGATCTAGGTATATAAACCTGTGTTTATGAGGCCTCGTAACCAATAGCCTGTTAACACTACAACTTTTTATGAGCGTGATGTAGGAAAACCGTCGATGCATTTCAAATAAGCACGCGCTTAAGTGCCAAATCATTCAATACCACTAATTTATGATAAACTCATGAATATGCACAACTCCTAATCGACTACTAAAAAAAGACTCAATTAATGAATTTTTATATTACTTGCAAAAAAACTATTCAAAAATGTAACCCTTTCATCTATTGCATTATTACAAGAACAAAGCTATCTATTCCTGCCAATAGGTATCATTTTTAAAGTCATGAATATGCAAAAATAACAATTATGATAATCAATAATATTGGCTTTGATCTTGAATTTTAGTCGAGTCATGTTGAATTCATTAATCGAATTCGAATAGAATCGATATTCTGCACAAGTTCGAAATAGGAAGGGTTAGGTTTACATTAACACCTGCGCGGTTGTGACTGGAAGATAAAAAAGTGCATCAGTATACTAGGCTAGAGGAGCAAAAATGCTTGGAAAGATTAGGGGAAAACGAAAGTAATTTTGTCTCGGTCTCTAGACTATAAGACCCGTAAAGTGTTCTGTGATAAGACCCAAGCAATGTTCCTTGTGAATAGATTCCATTAAGTACTATAGTTGCTGCCAGCCAGTTAAGATCGCAATAGCGGTCATTGCCTTTTCCCTAATATCTCTTCGTACGAACCAAAACGAATGAACTATGTATCGTTTTTCATTAGAAAAAATGTTGATGATCACTATAGATGAAGATTCAAGACTTGAACATGAACAGGCTTATTTTTGGATTTCAAAAATAAATTTAGGTGGGTCAATGACCGCTATTGCGATCTTAACTGGCAGCAACTATACCTATGATGTGATAATAATCCGCCCAAATTTTCTCATTCGATTTTGAACTACAACATTTTATGATTAAAAATTTAACAGTTTGTGGTAACTTGATGTTCTGGCGACTGTAGGTACATTGTAGTCATTTTTTAAGACTCGTCAGTTGTAATCTCAACTTCGTGTCAATGAGCGCAAGTCCCACATGAAGCTCTTATAAAGCCAGCTGTCTGATTTCAATCATTAAAGTTGCTTGAGTAGGCAAACAGGCAATGGTGCTATTGGTCTTTTGTGAGCTGGTGCATGTTCTTGGAAGCATGCAAAAGAGGGTATAATTATTTGGCCTGCATAACTGTCGCCATTTTATTTAATTTTCAAAATAGCAGCCACGCATAGCAATCAACACGTTAAACTTAAAACCTTCGCCATCAATACAACTTTGATAGCTCTGTAACAATCCAAGATTCGATTTTGCACAGAAACAAGTGAATCTGAACGGTTACATTACTGCTTGCTGAGCGCCTTTACATTCCGAAAATGCGACTCTTTAGAAGATTTTGTCGCATATTGTTGTTGTTTGTATTGATCCAGCTATTGATTAGTTATAGGTTTTCTTGGAGTGGCTGCTATTTTGAAAATAAACTGGCGGTAATTAGGCAGGTCAAGATTCATAGGTACTACGTAAATATTCCAAACCTTTTGACAAAGTTTTTGGAGTTTAGACATGCGTATGGATACAACCACTTTGTTATAAGATCAGTAGATACTGAATCACAGAGTATCATATTTATATACAGGGTGGATACGGTAAACGGGGCAGTAAGGGGAACTAACTTAGCTGTTGCAGCTACACGAAAATGGTCTTAGGAGACTATCCATAACTTTTCGTGAAATTTGATTTCCAAAAATATTTAGTTATCAAGAAAAAGGTCATTTTACACAAAACATTTTTTTGATGCCAATCGATCCTGTTTCTAACACAGATCCAAAAGTTTTACTGGACCAACCCAGGTAGGAGTACTAAAAAAGTCAGAAATTCCAAAAAACTTTAACCATTCATTTTGTTTAAAAATTTTTAACCAAAAATATGTTTTGGTGTTACTCGATCTTACTGCCTCAATTAAGATAATTTTCTTTTTTGAAATGAAAATAGGTTGGAGTCAGTAAGAACAAACCTTCAAAAATCAGTCAAGCTTTATTTATAAAAATCCTTGACAATAGTAAAATACATACTTACATCATCAAATGCAAAATTCTTTGAGATCCCACAAGAAAATCCCTGCATAAATATTATTTAATATCGGACATTTTTAACATCCTTTGCAATAAATGCATTCTAACATCTCTCAGTACATACAAAATCACAAAGTTAAACATTCAACAAGTAAATGAGACGAGGTATAAAAAATAACTAAAAGAATGGATCAACAGTCTCAACCTCAACAAATATGTACTTTGACAAACCAAATTATTCACTCCAATCCAATTTTGACCACTTTTGTTCTTAGCTATCGCGAAAAAGCACTTTTGAGTAAAAGAAAACAATAAAAAGCCTCAAAAAGAATGACGGGGTATATACTAAAGCTTTGAGATCCAATCTTGCAGAATCTTGATGTCCGCAGGCGTGTCATCATCGCCGGTGTTAGCCGAGCTCTCGGCTATGTCCACACGGTTGCTGAGATGGGAGAACTCGAAGTCTTTCCCCATCTTGCCCAGGTAGGTCGCGTTGTTGCCCTGGGATGGGTCTACCGATTGCAGCTGACTGGATTTTGTGACGCGGACTAGGTTCCTGGAAACAACATTTTGGTTTGATTATATTTTAAATATTTTAAATCAAATTTATATGGAAGTTAGCTTTTTCCCCTATTGGTCAGAATCTAGTACTGGGATAAAAAATATCCTAGTCCTACCCTATCATCGGTCATGGTTTATTTATGTGCAAAAATTCATTGAAATCAATTCAGCCAGAAAAAAAATGACAGACAGACTAGTACATTAGTAGACAGATTAGTATGGAAGTACAGATATGGGTATGAACTAGTAGGTAAGATCATAATGCTTTATCTTTCACCTCAACAAAGAACTATACATTCAAAACAGACTGGGTTCAATTTCCTAAAAATTATGATTCAAAATAACAGCAAAATAACAGCATTTATATTTAAATGTATAACGCGGAGTCTATGGATGTAGGTAGTGCGGTGTGGTTACGCAGTCGCAGTGCCATATCTTGCGCGCCACCCCATTGAAATACTTTTTAATTAAGAGCTGTCAAAACGCGATTCTCTCATAGATTTTTAAGATTTTGTATACTGTAACTGTGACGACACTGTTTATTCAACTCAATGACTCTACTATTAATTGATTTTAAAGAAACTAAAAATCGAGTTTGGCAATTAATTGAAAATAAATCGTGTTTTCAGGCCCAAAATAAAGTTTTTTGTATTGTGTGGTGTCTTGAAATTATTGTTTTATGGTGTCATCTACCCTATTAGCCAACAACGACCTTCACCGATCTGATAACTTCATCCGGTTATCGTATTGACGTATTTTTTATCAAATATAATTCATTAACAAATATGCATAAGATAACTTGCCTATCGAAAAGTGTTCATAGCTATTTTTAATTGAATTAATTTTAATCAATTTTCTTTCATCACCTTCACTCTTTTGATAACTTAGTGAATTTTATCTCAACTGATAGTTTTTAACACACAGAAAGGCATATTCTGTGTGTTAAAAACTATCAATATATATATGGTAGGCTTGCCTACTTATTTCTGTGAATGGCTACCTGGCAAGCAGATGTGAACAGGTAAGTCAATAGGTATAGGTAACTACACCGATAGGATAACCAATCGAAATTGATTATTATAAGTAAGATATTTTAATTACAAAACCAATCGTTTATGCTTGTCTGCAAAAAATCGTTCAACAAAATATTATTGCCAAGCTATTAAGTTTTAGAATTGGAGCTATTTGATAGGGGATAGGTATTTTGTGCTTTAATCGTCGCGCTTTGTTGTGATTCTCCTTTAGTGGCTGAGCTAGAATACTTAGATGTTGTTGGATTCGTTCTTTATAGGACTTGGTTTGGCGTACGATTTCCTGCTCCAGTGGACATTCGTAGGTCACGGTGTAATAGTTCGTTGGGTACAAACCACGGCGCGTTGGTTGTCATACGCAGTGCTTTATTTTGAAACCTCTGTATGATTTCGATGTTTGAGTGAGACGCGGTGCCCCATAATTGGATCCCATACGTCCAGACGGGCTTTAGTATTGCCTTGTACAAAAGTATTTTGTTCTCAAGAGATAAATGAGACTTTCGCCCAATGAGCCAGTAAAGTTTGTGTGTTTGGATACCAAGTTGCTTCCTCTTAGTGAAAATATGTTTTTGCCAGGTAAGTCTTTTGTCTAAATGCAATCAAAGATATCTCACATGATCTGCTTGTGGGACTTTAATGTTGTTTAGTGTGACTGGAGGACAAGATCCTCTTCTTAAAGTAAATGTAAATAACAAATTTAAAAATAAGTTTTCTTGATAACTTACCTTTGAACCCGAGTGGTTACCCGTGTGGTCTATCTGTGTATTGTTGTTCCATTTAACAAACAACATCATAATTAAGATTTAAATTACAATCATTGTAATTTAAATCTTGTGCCAATGTCCATAATGTTTGTTACAAACTGTAGTACATTGTCTATACATAAAAGTGTATTTTTAGTACTTACATCTCCTTTTCCAGCAGACTCTTGATAACTTGGCTGCCCTTAGCCAAATCTTGGTCCTGTTTGTTGCATAGAATCAGCAGGGGAGTATTGTAGCTCTGCACAACGGGGTCTGACAGTACTGTGTATAAGTGTCTGAAATAGACAGATAATCATGAAAATATGAGGTTTAAAAGGTTTATTGAACAAAGTAAGCCTGTAATGCTCCCATTGCTAAGACACAAGCCTTCTAAATATGAAAATGCAGATTAAAGGATGCCATAGATCGTTAAATTTTTGGCTCTGCAACATGTCATTTTTCGCAATGTTTCCTTGCTCCAGTGTTTTGAGAGCAGTAGTGATAAAAAAATATTAACACAGTAAAATAACTGCCTGGGTTTCAAACCCACAACTTTGACTACAAACTCACATTCTTTTCTCTTAGGAGACTTAATTTTGTTATTACTTTTAGCATGCCATTTGAGTATCATAACTTTCAACACAGCTAAGTACTTGCTTTGTGAAAATTGTTCTATTGTTCCATTGGAAACCATAGAGAACAATGCTAGCAACTCAAGTTCTATACTAAAATAACTTCGAGTTACTGATACCCAAGTGTCTTACAGATTAGACACTTTTACATGTACAGTGGCATTGCTAGGTTACACTTCAAATTTTTGAGGATGAATATTTGAGCACAACAATATGGCAGGTAAAAAGATTTGTATTGCATTTATAGTGAATTAAACTAAGGAGTATGTAAGGATCGTAGCCATGGAAAATGGTCCAGTGTGGAAACCAAAACCCCATAAGGATCGTAGCAGGTGGTGTTCTGAACTATTTGCCAACCGTCATGGGAAAAAGGTGCGAGTTGTGGTATGTTTAGATCAAGGCTGCTCAAGCTCAGGCCCACAGATCACAATATAGCCTGCCAACACATTTGAATTGGCCTGGCAATGGTGGCAACTGATGATAGTCTTTTGAAAACTGGTTTCAGTATTTCAAACCAGATCAAGAAAAAAACATTTTTTTCTTGATATCAGTATGCCAGTATCTAGCTAGAAATTTACTTTACTTATTTCATTTTTGAAAGTATAGCCGCAGTAGTCAGAAATCGGTTCCAAAAAGTAAGTTTATGCAAGTTCTATACGTTTTTTTACTAGATGGGCCCATAATGACACTGAATCAAAATGTTAACCCACCTTCAGAAAAAGTTGAGCAGCCTTGGTTGAGATCTCTGCTAGTATTAGTAATTACTAATAATACTTACTCGGCCACATCTCTGATCTCCTTCTGAATGGTAACAGAGTCAATAACAAACACAATGGCTTTAGCACTATTCTTGTACTGATCAAAGAATTTGTTTCTCAGTCTCTCCTGGCCAGGCAAATCCACCAATTTGAAGTTATTCTGAAAATAGTATAAAATACTTTTGATAGCTCAGCC
This sequence comes from Xestia sexstrigata, assembly GCA_941918905.2. Classification (NCBI taxonomy): domain Eukaryota; kingdom Metazoa; phylum Arthropoda; class Insecta; order Lepidoptera; family Noctuidae; genus Xestia; species Xestia sexstrigata. Next base: position 8,618,137 of record OW799214.2, on the reverse strand, counting down.
CCTGATCTTAATCTTAGCACAATACTATTTTATTTATGTTTTCTATATTATCCAAATTAAAATATTTAAAAATAATTTGTATTTACAATTATAAAATTAATCAACACAAAAAATCATTGTATGTTTTTTTTAGGAAGTTTACATGTAGACAAACTTGCTGATAGCAACACAATGAGTATTTATCTATTGAAAGTGAATGTTAATCAGTCAAGTGGAAAATTCTCATTTCAGAAGTGACTCATTTGATGTCATCGACCCAGAAGAAGTAGTTAGTGGATAAGAAGTTAGATACTGAAGCCAGTATCTTTAAAAAAAACTATACCTACTCATCTATTTTTAACTTACATTGGATGTAAGGTACTCTTCAACATTCTCCTTCATAGATGTAAATGTCTGTCTGTATTGTGAGTATACAAGTCTCACAAACAAAAGAGTTTTGCCAGAATCTGAGAGACCCATCAACAACACAGACTTACGAAGCGTACGTCTTCTTGAGAAACACCACCAGAACACTGAAAAATCAGAATTCAAATTGGTAAGTAAGTAAAATGGTGGTGGTTGGCCCATCTGATTTGGAATGATTGGAGACAGTAGGCACAGTCTGAGTCAAAGTACATAAAAACTTGCAGATAACTGCCTTTGTTCCTTTCACGTGTTCCATTGCAATGTTGGCATACATTCCATTTTGGAACCGAAAATATACTTACTGATTTAAGGACAAGTGAACAGGCACTTAACTATGGAAAATAAGGTGTTTCGCTAATCCAAGATAATCTAATAAAATCTAAGGAATTCATTATTTTATTTTATTCCACTTACCCAGAGTAAAAAGAAGAACTATGCCGCTCAATAGGGTTATATAGCGCGGGTCATTCAGCATTGGTTCGGTGTGAATCTTTTCCTTTATTACTTCGGACTCCATGACTGACTTTTTGAATAAAAATTGTGAATATAAAATAAATTTAAGAATTCTCCAGCAAACTCCAACACGCCAACAGAAGTTTTGGCATTGGCAAATAGGGATGTGCTGTGTCATGTGTTGATGACATATCCGATGTTAAATTGTTAACTTTTGTTTTGCAATTTATTTAGTCGATTAAATAACTGATATTCTCACCATTAGTAAAATAGAACAAGCAAACACCAATTAGTAATCTGTCTGTGGCAAACACCCTGGATAGTAACGTATGGCCACCTTTTGACACTGGCTGGAACAAAAAAAAAATAACCAAAAAACGTGAAATGCGATTTGGACTGACTGTTGGCTACTTTGGGTACATTACATAACACCCATAATAAAATAGTTCTTTTTCCTGTCTAACGACTAACTTTATGATCTATCAAGTAGCTAAGTTTTCTGACTTTATCTGAGTTTTCTGACCAACCAGCCCGCGAAATTCAAATTTTCTTACGTTTTTTGCAATTTGCAGGCCAGTGTTAGCTTGTATATTGATTAAAATATTATTCGCGGCTGTAAAACGTATGTAGTTACAGAATTATATTCATCAAAATCATCAATACAACTCTCCAATAAAAATTTTGCTGGCTACTCTGGAGCATCAGCCTTAATAAACATTTTTCATATTTCTTATTAATAAATTTTTCTAATAAGCTAATGCAATATTTCCCGTATCTCAAGTAGGATATTTTCAAAAATGACGTCATTATTACTTTTTAACTTCTGCATCTCTGGTCCGAATGCAACGTAACTTATCAGTTATCAGTAGTCTAACCAACATATTTTATTTCTTACTAGCGGACGTCACGCGGTTTCACCCGCGTAGTTCCCGCTTCCATGGGAGTAAGGGGATAAAATATAGCCTATGTTACTCAGGGTGAATGTAACTTTCTAATGGTGAAAGAATTTTTGAAATCGGCGCAGTAGTTTTTAAGTTTATTCATTACAAACATACAACACACACAAAAATACAAATCTTTCCCCTCTATAATATAAAAATAAATATATATTATATTAGTGTAGATTTGCGCAGCAGTGCTTATTACTATTCCTGCTGAAGCTAAAAGCACGTCCTCTTCTGCGTACATCTCAAAAGAAACTGCCGGAAATATCTCTATAATAGTCTGTGGCATCTGCGCAAGGTGGGCCGCGCGGCTGTATAATATGGACGCGTTGCAAAACAACACAATTTGTGATGCAAAGATTATCCACGCGCCTCTAGCGGCGAAATTTAGAAGTTGTCTAAGAACGACACTTTGCTATAGAGTTGAGGTTAAGTTTAGACAATCAGATGGATCACGATTACATACATAAAACTTTAATTACGAAATATTGTTGCGTTCCTCAATGTAGTAAGTACTTACGGAGATTCGGGAATAAGTTTTCATTTGTTTCCAAAAGACAAAATTATGAAGTCAAAATGAATAGGCAAGCCGATTTCACTTTTGTTGGATTGGCTCCTTATTTTGATGATATTTTAAAGTTCTTGGTCTTACAAATTTGGGTCCACCAATTAGTCACATTGATTTTATGTAGTTATGTAAAATTATAAAAGCGTAACCAGGGAAGTTTACGAATCTGAAGGGTATTGTAGAGTGGTAATAAGGTACATTTTTACAATCAATAAATAATTTAGTACACACAGCTGTATTTATTTTTATTCAAATTTTAAACAAAAGATCCACTTGTTAACTATTTAGATTTTTTTCAAAATATACATTAACAAGACGTACAAATTTCCAAAATATGATTTTCGCCAAATGAAACTCTTCTTATCGCTAAATCTTTTCCTATTTCAGAATAAACTAAATAATCACATTCTGTAATAGCTGACAATAACATACTTAAGAGGGCCCTCCCCGGCTCGCTTATCGTCAACGCGAGCATGGTCGAAAAGGATGTTCTTTCATCCAGAGCCACAGCGGTGGTATTCTTTCAACTCCCCTGTCTTACATATCCCCGATCCCGCACTACTCGTCACCCGCCCACCTCATACCACCTAACGCGAGGACATTGAACGCAAAATAGTTTTCGAAAATTTGTAAAACTTGTTCCAGGAAATACGTGTTTTTGAATAAGTCTTAGAAGTTTTTGAAATAAATATTTGTCATTTAGAATCTCCACTACATTTGCAAGGCTTCAATCAGGATATTTTATTTACTTTTACAATTTATGAGTACTTTATGAACGGCCAAAATTGAGGTAAAATTTGTGCAAAACAGCAATTTTTTGAGGCTTATACCGAATTTGTTTCTACAATTTTTTATTTTTTGCTTCGATAGAAGCCTAGATATAGTGCACAAGATACCTATCAGTGCAAAAAAATTAAAGATTTATGTGTAACAACGGCATAATCACATTAATCACGCACGAGCGTTTGTCAAAATTCTCGCGAAATGTATGGCGGGTTGGCCGCTCTTAATTGCATTTGATTATAAGGCTGAGTGGGTATTTTTTTATTTTTTTTTTATTTTTATCTAAATGGGAATAGGGAATATGCATGAAATACAAAACTCTTTTTATTTATTAAAAATACCTTGTATTGGCGCCTACAAACATAGTGGTACACTTGTTTAAGTTGATAATGCATCACTTATTTTACAATTTATTGTTTTACGAGGAATGTTTTGGTGAAACGGAACGCACTCTCAAAACGCATCGTCCTCGATAACGGTGGTAGTGACGTCAAAGTCTACAAGTCAAAAAAACACTTTTATTTGAAAAGTGCCTTAAGTTTCACTAATATTTTATTATAATATTGTTAATGCAATTTTCACTTGACTAGAGCACATTCAATTAGTTATTTTTTTTTTAAATGTAAGCGAGACAGATTGTGGTAAATGACGTCACATCATGGCCTGGCCGCGACAGCTACGGACGTTTGAACTGTCGTAGAAAATTGCAGGAGTTTAATATTATATCTAAGCGACAAGCAGTAGTTGAACTTAACTTTTAATACTTTTCTTGGGTTGGTAGGACTGTATTTTATTGATATAAGTGAAGAAAAATTACGTGCGTATTCCCTATTTTCATCTTCCTATAATGTCAATCTCAATATATATAGGGTGTTGAAGTAGTCGCGTGCCATAGCTTAGGGGTAGGTTCAGTATCGTTAAAGGAACCCAGGAAAAAAAAAAAAAAAAAACAAAAAAATTATTGCAAGATCAACCTAATTTAGTACGGTCTACTAACTTAAAATAGCAATCGTTTAGAATTAAAATTATTTTATTTGTTTACATGCTTTAATTACTTACCTACTATCGAACGTGTTGTAGGTTATCCCCCGCGATGGCGTAAAGCCGTACCATTTCGGTCCACGTTCATTGTTTAAGTACACTCAATTTACGCGCGAGAAACAAACGGCTTGGCGCATGGCGCGCTCTAGCGACAGATGACTGCGGCGCGGTCGATGACACCGAGTGCCCGCCCGTTCGGCGGTCAGCTGTTTCCGAGCGCATTAGGGTGAAATGATCTTGAGGAAAATATTGGATTTTCTTCAAAAAAAAAAAGGTTGCTTTTTATAATAGTTTTAGGTTCTACTAATAAAAATAAACCACTGGTTTCAAGGATAACGGTGTTCACACTAACACCCTAACTTTAGGTTAAAAAAAAAATTAAAGGTATTTTATTTTTAATTTTTACGGGTTCCTTTAACAATACTGAACTCACCCCTAAGCTATGGCACGCGACTACTTGAATACCCTGTATTTAAAGTTAATTTCCTTCTATATCCATAGCAGTACCGTCTATATTTCTCCAGCATTCTCTCGCATTGATTTTGTGTATCCTGCAGATGCAACATAATACAACAACAACAACAACAACAGCAACATAATTATTGACTCGTCCAGCAAGAAACCACATAAATCTGATTTATATTTAATTAATTAATTTTTCTAAAGCTAAAAACACGAAAAATCTCAACAGAAACTGCCGCTAATATCTCTATATAGTCTGTGGCATCTGCGCAAGGCGGGACGCGCGGCTCTTCAATGTGGACGCGTTGCAAAAAAGCACAATAGGCTCGCGAAACCGAGCCGCGCGGTTCGGTCCCGTAGTGTGCTGTATTTGTTGGTAAACACATACAGCACACTACGGGAGTTTGGTTTTCAAATAGAAGTGTTTCTTTGACACAGAGTATTTGACGTCACTACGGCGTTTTCGAGGACGTTGCGTTATTTTTCACCAAAAACATACACATAAATATAAAAAAAGTAATAAAATTAAAAAAATAAATAAGAAAAATAATAATAAATAAACAAAAAAAAATTATATATAAGAAGTTAAGAAGAAGAAAGGAGGTGAAGTTATTATACAGGGTGGAATTTTGTAATGCCACCTGGAGGGAAAGTACTCATAATACTGCAGATAGAAAATTTTACTCAAAGGAAACATTCCTTTATTTTTGAATAGAAAGCAAACTGCATTCAAAGATTTTCGAAAATTCTTTTCTCCCACACCTGGGAATCGAACCGGCTAAAATCTGTAAAAATTATACCCTGTACTTTTATTGCATCGATCGTTAGGGTCAATTATAAGGATGAAATCTCTCTAACAAACATGACAAATTAAATGAAAGGAAAACCAGGAAATTTGAAGTTACAAATTCAATGAGTCAAGTTAAAGCTCTTTAACTAACATCCATCTTTTGTAATGCAGACTCCGACTCTAATTTAAATATGGAATGTTAGATTATAATTTGAAAATTAGATTGTCACAGTTGTTATTCACATTTGATTGTTTTTACAACTCATTTCACATTTTGTCTCACGGTGAAAATGGCTTATCAAGAACAGTTTGATTTAATGGAAGCTTATTTTTTAAATAACAAATACGTGAATCTAGTTCTGCGGTGGTATGGAGAGAGATATCAAGACCGACAGGCACCAACTCGGTTCGTATTGAAAAGAATGGTAGAAAATTTAAAGAATACGGGTGGTTTCAAGAAGAGACGGCAAACTATTCAGCAAAACTATTTCGATTTTGAACTAGATGTTTTAACATACTTTGAATCATTTCCGAAGGCTTCAAGTAGAGATGCTGCCGATGAATTAGGAACAACCCACACTCGCGTACTTAAAGTGCTGAAAAAGTATAAGTATAAATGCTATCGCGAAGGTCGGTTGGTGCAAAAATTGCATATTGGGGATCGTGAGAGACGATTACAATTTTGTGAAAACATGCTTGGAGAAATTGACCGAAACCCTAATTTTTTGAGTAACATTGTATGGTCTGACGAAACCAACTTCAGCAATAATGGCATGTACAATCGCCGCAATAACCATTATTGGTCTCGAGTGAATCCTGTTCGTGTTCATGGAACTAACAATCAAGTAAGATTTCTTTCAACGTTTGGTGCGGAATTATGAGAAATAATGTAGTGTTAGTCCACGTGTACGAAGGTCATTTAAACACAGTCAAGTATATTGAAATACTGGATCTCTTATGAAACGAGTTAAATGGTTTCCCCGAGGAAGAGCGAAGCCAAATAATTCTACAGCAAGATGGTGCTCCAGCACAAAACAGCACAATCACTACTGCCTACATTAATAACCATTTTAATACCTGGATTGGTACAAACGGCACAATCAGATGGAATGCGAGATCGCCAGATCTCACCCCATTAGTTTTTTTTTTGTGGGGATATGTAAAAAATCAAATTTACATGAAATCTTATGCGAATGACAACGAGTTGAGAGTTGAAGTTCAGAATACGATTTATAATATTCACCACAACACTTTATTAAAGGTTACTAGAAATAAATTCGTTAAAAGAATAAATTGTGTATCCAAGAGAATGGAGCCCATTTCGAGCAACTAATTAGTTAGTTTACCATTTTTTTGTAAATAATTAAATTAATTTAAGATTTCCTGGTTTTCCTTTCATTTAATTTATCATGTTTGTTACAGAGATTTCATCCTTATAATTGACCCTAACGATCGATGCAATAAAAGTACGGGCTATAATTTTTTCAGATTTTAGCCGGTTCGATTCCCGGGTGTGGGAGAAGAGAATTTTCGAAAATCTTTGAATGCAGTTTGCTTTCTATTCAAAAATGAAGGAATGTTTCCTTTGAGTAAAATTTTCTATCTGCAGTATTAAGAGTACTTTCCCTCCAGGTGGCATTACCAAATTCCACCCTGTATATAATATATATAATAAGTGTTGCATTAACAAGTGTACCACGATTTTATTGGGCCACTACAAGGCATTTCTAGGAAATAAAAAAAGTTTTATTTCTTGCATATTCTTTATTGTCCTACGACAACAAACAATGTGGCACAACCAATGAGTGGTATTTGGCTCGTCAACCATGAATGAATAAACAATATTTTATTTTCTTGTACTTTGGCAGATTTTCTTATACTTTGTCAAACTTAAGCAGCGTCCCCATTAGAAGCGTCGCGGCTCGGCCTCGCGAGCCTATTAGGCGTGTGTAACTCTTTACGGAACCGACTCACTGATCCGGATCATTGAAGGAAGTGATTCAAAAGATTGGTTCAGTAACAACGTTTCAAACGCATCATTTGGATCTGAATCATTACTTTGTTTTTTCTCAGGCGACTTAGCAGTGAGCGAGCGAGAGAGGGAAACTGAGACACACTGATTTATTTAAACTATTATTATAAAGACTCGCGAGAAACGAGTGAGGGGGCGACATAATTATAATCTATACAAGTCAGAAAGAGATACTAAATAAGATGTGTATCACTCATACTCTCACAGATTTTCATTATCGTTATCCATATGCACGTAAAAATGACCATTATAGCCGCTTAACGTATCAAATACTATACGGTCGTTTTTCGCATAAAATGTTTGCACTATCAAGTTATCGTTTTACGTTGATTTTATATCCTTTGAACCGATGATCCAAATAAGTCAAATGAAACATATCAGTGATTCGGATCATTTCAGTGATGAAACAGATCAGTGATTTTCGGATCATTTGATCAGTGATTTTGTGATCGAGATGCAAATGTTCCAATCTCAAAAATGATACACTTTGCCCACCTCTAGAGCCTGTGCTTTTTTGCAACGAGTCCACATTGAAGAGCCGCGTGGCCCACCTACAGAATAAAATATATATTATTGTATACTCTAGCGATCACCCGCCTCTTGCGCAGATGCCACAGACTATATAGAGATATTACCGGCAGTTTCTTTTGAGGTGTACGAAGAAGAGGGCGTGCTTTTAGCTTTAGCAGGAATAGAAATAAGCACCGCTGCGCAAATAAGAATGATAAAAAATATGAAAAAAGTTTATAAATAGTTTATATCTTTTTGATGTAGTGGCGGTCACTAGCTATTATATTATCTCTGCTAGCGCACTGACAGGCCACACGGCCCGTCCCCACTACCTAGAGCCGCGCGGCTTCCTTTGAAGTAGACCGAGAACCGTCGCCCATATTAGTAATCAGTGCCGTCGCCGCGTCAGACCGGGTTGCGCGAGGCCTCACGTCACGGAGCCGCGCGGCTCTAGTGGGGACGCCGCTTTAGGGCCAATATTATTCTAATCTATGGGGCCAATATCAATGTTTGTAGTGTTATCTGTCATGTTATATAAATATGTCAATGTCAATTGTCAGCTGTTAACTGTTGTGTTTGCGCTTGCGGTTGGTTCCAGTGAAATAGTAATTTGAATTTCCTTGCGTATTTGCACGCTGCTCACAAAATTAGTTATCAGCGTTTGTTATCTTTTTATTGACAAGATCACTGAACAGTAAAATTCTGTTCATTAACACTGAGAAGGCGTGCACAAACTAGGAGCTCTTTGAGTGCTAAAATCGATTAAGCGTAGCGCTTCAATAAAATTTAAATAGTTGTATGGGTCCAAAAGGCTTACTCAATCTTACCTATTCTAGTTGCAAATTCGTACTAATTAATTTAAGAAACATGAGTATCGATATTGGAGGTAAGTTCATAAAAAATGAGTTTGATGTGGGTTTCTCACTATTATCTACCTATGTCACTAATAATTAGGGACACAGTAATTGATGCGCACATTTAATTAATAGTAACTATTTTGTTTTGCAGGCATGAGAATAAAATACAAGGACAAAGATGAAACCTTTTTGGAGAAACATTTGGTGTCCAAAGAGCCTTTTGGGCAATTCAAGGCATGGTTTGAAGAAGCTTGTTCAAGGAAGGAGATTCTAGAACCTAATGCTATGTGCTTGGCAACTGTTTCAAAGTAGATATTTATTGTTCCTATAACTACTAACTCAACATCATAATATTATTATCTCTCTATTTTTACACTTTTGTTATCAGTTGTCACAACATTATTATTGTTGTTGTAACAGTAAATAATTTGTTTCACAGAGAAGGCTTTCCATCAGCAAGATTTGTTTTGTGCAAGGGATATGGAAAAGACGGCTTTAAATTCTTTACTAACTATGGAAGCAGGAAAGCTGGTGAAATGGTATGAGTTATATTCTTTTTTTTTTAATAGCTGAACCTGTGCCTTAGTACTAAAATGCTTCATGGTTCTATTAGCACATGGCCATGAACTGTGTTAGTTCCATTATGTTTTTTCAATACAATTTCCACAAACTAATTAAGTACTCTTAATTAACTATGCCACACTCTAAAGTGTATTGTACTGATCACAATTTTTTATTATCTGTTTTAAACAACCAATAATAAATGTAGAACCTTTTTTTTCATTCCAGGATGCCAATCCAAATGTAGCCGCAACCTTCTACTGGGAAATTCTAAATAGATCTGTTAGGATTGAAGGCCATGTGGAGAAACTGGATGAGGTTGAATCAACCAAGTATTTCCACTCAAGACCAGTGCCCAGTCAAATAGCAGCATGTACAAGTTATCAGAGCACTCCTATTGAATCAAGAGATGTTTTGTGTGAGAGAGAGTTACTCTTAGAAGCCGAGTACATGATACCTGGGAAAGAAGTACCAAAACCCAGCTTTTGGTAATTATATTTATTAAGAATGGATATAATTTCATCATCATGTTTATGTGAAGTTGGCTCATCAAGTTTTCCTTTTCCTTACATCTGTAACATTTTTAGCTATCCACATGTTTTTTTTTTCTATTAATCTGATGTAATAATCAATAATTCCACTTATAGCAAAATCAAAACACCCCATCATTTAAAAAGCGAGCTGCTCTAGGGTAACATTTGACAAAGTCAATTTTATTGTTTATTTTAAATAGACAGACTGTTTTCTTTCTTTATTCAATGAACTCGAATTGAATGAATGTTTTCAGGGGAGGATACATAATTAATCCCAGAGCTGTTGAGTTCTGGCAAGGACAAAGAGACCGGCTTCATGACAGAATCAAGTTCAGGAAGCCCAAGGAAGGGGAGGTTCCTGATGGAAAGCTCTTGCATGAAGGAGAAGAAGGGTGGGTCTATGAAAGACTGTCTCCTTAAAAAGTGAATAAATGAGTTATTGTAAGAGAAAGTCTTCCAGTATGTTGTAAGTGATCACAATTTTATTGTAAATATTTTAGTACAACTAATTATTAAAGGTTGTTATGGTTTATGTGTGATTTTTAATATTTCCCTTTGAATACCACCTGTGCTCTTCCAGCATACTTTGCTGATTAATTTATCATGTTTCAGGATGTTTTGTTCAAATTGTCGAACTCCACCTCCAACACCAAAGTAATATGTTTTTGCTGCTACATAAGCTGCTCCGTCTTTGCTCAGTCTGTCCACAAACAGGGATATAAGTTTGTCATAGTTACTTTCATTGTAGATAGTTTCAGATGTAAGGATAATATCATACACTTCAGTAATAGGTAGCTTTTTGTTAAATGAATCCCAATCTCCTGAATAGAACTTGCACCTTTGTGTTTCTTTTTCTCTTTTATCTTCTTCCTCAATGTTTAATATAACATTGGGTATTGTGAAATGTTCCAAAACTTCCTTATTCTGAAATGAAATTTTAATTACTCTAGCATGGAGGTACGAGTAGTTTTAAACAAAAAAATTACTCTAGCTGTTCCCCCTGTTTGTGTGGAAACTTTGATGTGTGAGGAAAAGAAAGTAGCCTATGTGCTATTTCGTACTATAATCGATGTAGTGTGTTGTGGGATTCCAAAATAAAAAAACAGCAAGCAAACTTTAGTTTCTATAATATTCTTCTGAAAATCTTACGTCTTCCATATTTCTTATTCATCATCTGTCGCACATCTAATAATGCTCTCTGCGCATCCTTCCTTGACAAAGTGTTGTCACTGCATTATCTTACATTGCCCCATTCAATCAGTGTGGCCACTTAACTTACCTTACATTCCCACATCTATCTCTGTGCCAAATTTCATCCAGATGCGTTCAGCCGTTTGGTGTGATTGAGTAACAAACATCCATACATCCAAACTTTCGCATTTAGAACAGTAGTAAGATAATACTGAGGAAAGGGAGAGTATATTTCACTTACATAATCCTGAAAAGTAACATTTGAATGATTCAAAAATGCATAAATTCCTAAAATCCCAGCTCCGCATCCTAAATCCAAGACATTGCTCTGATCAAACCTGATTCCTGCTTTATTTTCTTCCAGATATTCTATTAAATCGTAGGTGCACTCCCAGATTTTTAGTCCACCTGAAAATATACCATAAATACCAGTATTTAATTAAATGTTCATGTTCACTGGAAACCTGAGCTTTTCTTGACATGTATGTGCCCTGGCGGTTGAGAGTATGTCAGGCTTCACTCTCAAATGTCTCGCTGATGGTGGCGCATTTATCGGATCGTTTAGTTCCCTTTAAAATGGTTGAGTTGCATGGTGCTGATCCATCCGTCATGTTCTTGAACGGGCGCTGTCAGTTGTGATTGTTCATCTCTTAGTTGCCATAGCTAAATAAGCCATGGCAAATAAGAGATGAGCAGAATTAATTATTAAGACACTTTTATTGTGCATATCTTGTTACATTGTTCTCGCATAATATACCTACCATCTCAACATGAATGATGTAGGTAACCAAGATTTTGCGACAATATTTTGATTTAAAAGAGTGTCCATGGAGTTTCTTGCCCGTTCTTCTCCATAGAGATCTACGCTAGGGAATGGGCAACCACAGTACATTCACAGTTTTTGTCTTGTGACTAGGACTGTAGCTACATTAATTTAATGTTCCTCTTTGTTTAAACAGTTCAAAACTGCCTGTAACTAGCCTACTTGAAATAAATGCTTTGATTTTGAAACCTCGAAAGGTCACAAAAGCAGTGACTACTGTGATGACAAGTAATAGAGAAGTATGGAAGAGGAAGACATGCGATGGCAACCCCAAATAAAGGAATGAGCAGGAGAATGATGATAATTAACCCGTATGTCCCCAGCCGTTCCCGAAGGGGAATGGAGCATTGTTATTTTAATTGTCTGTAATTGTGGGTATCTAGCGGTTAAATGATTTAATTAAAACCCAAGCTTGTTTTTAAATTAAAGTAGGTAGGTCTACTGGAAGTGTGTTGAGATGTGACTATTATCGGCATCAGTCTAGAGGTGCTACAGCAATTGCATGCATACTTGCCTTCATATTTCCCAGCAACAAGATCACTATGTTCTTTTTCTGCTAGTTCAATTACATTCTTCAATCCACTTTCTGCAATACTCCCCATTGCCTCACTTACCACCACGTGCCCAATTTCTACATCACCACAGGCGAACATTTTAGCGCGGCTAGCTACATCATCCAAATTTTGTATTTGTTTGTCGGGTACAACTTCCTCACTGTCCAGCCATAGAAAAGTTTCTTTTTTTTCTGTTGAATTAAAGCAATAATTATATGACTAATAAATCTTAAAACAAAAACATGATTATTTAATAGCACTTCGCCTGTGAAAATTGTGATAGCTCGGCTAATTTGCATGACATCAATCTATTCTATAGCCCAGGGCTTCCCAAACTTATTTTAACTGTGACGCCCTTGGGAAGTTGCCATATTTTGCGACGCCCTGGCCTTTTTGCCATACATTTATACATACATAATTTTCATTTTAATAGTAGGTATTAAAACGAAAATTAAAAGCAAGCGTAATTTATCAAAACACAAGCTTGACTAAACGATGTAAACGTAAATAAAATAAATAAAATTCTCAGGCTCTGTTAATTGATCACAGATGTTTGACCACCCTATTTGGGCTAATAGGAATGAAACAAAAAAAAAAGGACCAAAGAAGAGAAAGTTTTTTAAGTGTTTACAGCGGCCCGGCACTACAAGCAGGAACAATTCTTACGGTGGTCGATTAGCTTAGAGCTGACTCAGTGACTCGTACGTTCGAGCGATCGCTTTGTGTAATTCCTGAACGCGGCCCATGAGGGATTTCCCGATTAGTGATGGTGAGATGGTTGTACACAGACAGCCAAACTATCTAAATCGCCTCACGCCGGCCGCCCCTGGGATAATACCGCGACGCCCCAGGGCGTCGCGACGCACAGTTAGGGAAGCCCTGCTATAGCCTATGTTACTCGTTAAAGTTGCAGCTGTCCTCTTGAATCACTATCTATTATAAAAATCCGCATCAAAATCTGTTCCGTAAATGCGTACTAGTTTTAAAGATCTAAGCATACATATGGACAGACATAGACGCGGGCAACTTTGTTATAAAATAAGTAGTGCTAATGATAGATAAGTGGATAATTATGATGATCTATCAAACTCGTGTCAGTGTTTGTTATCAAACTCCTCCGAAACGGTTTGACCGATTTTGATGTACCCTGATTAGCGAACGAAACCGCTAGCTTATGCTAGTATAAATTCTATACAATAATAGAAAATTTAATGGTTCACCTTCTACTTGATTAGTATTGTCATCTTCACCAGAAAAGTTAAATCTAAAAGTAGTCATAATTCGTGTCAGCAATTTAGTCTTGTTTCATGGACGTAAAAGTAAGAAAGTAAAATTACGGTTACTACAGTGTAAAAATAAATAGACTATTTTATTTCGAAATAATCAGTCACACACCGCATGTGTTTGTTTACAATGTAAGTTGTAAGTTGACAATGACATTGACATTATTTGTTGCTTTTTTTTTAAATTAGTTCCTGACGGAACAGGCTAAGGTCTGAGACCATGCTGCCTCATTGTTCGTTGGTTGACAATGTAGCTGTCAAATGAACGCAAGAGTAAATCTTATTTTGGTCTTTTATTCTCAGTGATTACAGTTCCGATTCGCTCACTTGTCCTGGCCCCTTATTCACAACGCTTCGATTCGATTTTCGATTCGGAAAGTCGTATGTCTATCTCGCTCGATTTCGTAATGTTAAAAAAAGATAGACATACGACTTTCCGAATCGAAAATCGAATCGAAGCGTTGTGAATAATGTGGCTGCTCGGTGCCATACACAGAACACTAATAACGTAACGGTGCCAGAGCGTCATAGAGTTTGTGTACGTACCTGTTATTTTCTGGACAGAGCGGAGGGCGAGAACTTTTTGATGAAAAGCCATTTTTGTATAAAAATTAAAAAGTTGGATAAGTCACACCGCCATAACGTGTAAAAAAAACAAAGTACCTATTTTTTTGAAATAATGGATCAAACTCTGAAGGAAAACCCTGCCCTAAAGAAATCGGTAATAAAGTGTTTGTATTTTTTTAGTTTAGTAACTTGAGTTCTTGAAAACTTCGAATGAACGCTTCGGAACTAACAAACGAAATTCATTTCATTCATTCACACGAGTTGATATCGTAAAAAGTTGTGTGGAATTATATCTGTATTTTGTATTACAACAGTAAAAAGAGTTCTATCATAGTTAAAATCTCGCTAAAAATAATACTATCATAATGACAGACGTAGCGAAAAAGGTAAACCTATTATTCATTTTGTTTTGTAGATACATCGCATCGCTTTGTTTGACACGAGTAAGAGTAACGTACTTTGATTAGTGTGTGTGTGACCTCACAGTCTGGTAAAGTTGTGCTGTTGAATAATACTGTTTCGTGGTGAATCCTGCTTTGAAAATCACTTTTACCTTTGGAAAAGCACCGGAACGAGTATTTACTACGATGGGAGCGGTAGGTTTTATGTTTTAGGAGCGCATAACCTCAACTTATTGCGCGGCTGTGGGGGATCTTAGCGTAACAACGGATAGGTAATGGCTGTTGTTAGGTGGTTCATGTAAATTGGGCACGTGTACCTGTTACAGGTACAGGATTACAAGGATTCCCTCAAGCAGAAGGCCGAGCATCTAATAATAAAAGGATTTCCTGAGAAGATAGTGAAGTTGAATGAACTTCTAGAAACACCAAATTTCCAGAACCGGCAATTAGCTGATGTACATCAGGTATAGATCGTTTAAATTAGAATAATAAATCACTTTTGAATGTGCTATGATAAATGAAAAAGGAAATAACGTTTTTCAGTTTAGAGGAGGCCATGTAGTTTCATGGTCAAACATGGTTAACCTTTTGAGCGCCTTTGTCACATATACGTGACAAGCTAACGCGTGCCCTGTACGCCAAGCGACACAAATATGTGACAAAAGGTAGTTTGTGACTGCGTGGAGGGCGCGCGCGTGCGTTTATGCTCTGGCGCTCAAAAGGTTAAACCTTGTAGGTTTACGAGACTTACAGCACATCGGTAGTATGTGACTGAACACAGTGTGATGTCATTTCAGGACTTAAACATTCCAGTACCACCGCCTGCAGCAGACCTTACTGAGCCAAATGCTAAGCGTCAGCGGATGGACTCATCTGATTTATCAAGCAACACATCTGAGGGCACTCGAGTGTATGCTTTGCCCAACGGCACCGTGCCATGCAACAAACCACTCAGTGACCTCATCAATCTTGTAAAGCCACACATTAGAGAACTGGTTGAAGATTCCAATTTGGTAAGTTATGTTTATGTAAATATGTTATCAATATCATGAAGAATTCATCAATTTACAGTATCACATTAGCTAAGACTTTGATCAAGGATTGACCCATGGAAGAGATTATGCTTACAAGAAGCTTCCATTATCAATCAACTCAGCCCAGTTTAGTCTAGTGTTGGGCATAGGCCTCTTCCAAGTTGCATCAGATGAAACCTGTGACAAGGAATATTGACTTGATTAAAATTGCTGCTGAACTGCACCTGCCTGCTTCTATAAAACATGAACAGTCAGGAGTAGATAAGCATTCCTTATTAGATATAAATTCAATATTAAATAAGACAAAGCAAAGTAAGATTTTGGGAAAGAAATATTACTGTCAGTGGTTCAAAAAAGGTCAAATCTTTGTTGTAATTCGGAAGTGGCCTCTATTCAAATAAAGTAACACAATCCTTCAACTATTGTCAACTTGAGACAACCATTAGGTATTTTATTTATATTTGGAGATACAAGCAATTTCTATTTCACTATTAACAACATGCCTACATGTATTTGGAAAACTGTATAGATCTTTCTGATTATATGCTATTAAGCCTAATGGAACTCAATCGATATCGACATCTGCACAAACACTGCGTATGTCGACGCGACAGTCGCCAATTGAAACTACGCTGTATGACGCGACGCTGCAACCGTCCAATGATATGATGTTTCTTTCCCTGCGCACCTCACAAATTGGGTGAGTTTTATTCTAGGGAGAAATATGCAAATTATCACTTCATTTGTTTACTACTGTCTGGTGTGATGGAGGCTGACCCTGTATCCTAGATGAGCGACGAATGTAACGACGTGACGTGAGGCTGGTCATGAAGCAGTAGCTGCTTGCTGTAGGTGGTTCACCTGCGTCACTACGACTCGTATGATATACCATTGTCTATGACACTCTTGACTGACTCTTGTCTATGACGTCTTGAACAAATTTCAGGCCCTGGGCACTTGAGATTAATGGGCCCATTGTAGGATGCGAGAGCGACGGAAGCAAGCTTATTTTTTTTTGCTCTCCGCCTCAGATACGCTAGATTTCGAAATAGAAAGGTTGTAAATAGACTAAACGAAGCCGATAGGTACTTATTCTCCTTGTCACTGCGATATTTTTTTTGTTCTAGACCATACGTGGAAACCTAGTTACGGAGATATTGATATTGAGGGTTCCCACTTTTTCACATGTTTGTTTTTAAATACAAGTTTTTAATGTTATAACTTTACTATAAATACCTCCATGACCCGTTTACTAGTCAATGCATCCATCAGCATGTGTTGAATGCGTTCATTGAGATTTACCGTTTACAATGCGATTTTTAACCCAAAAAAAAAGTAGTTTCCCAGCAATTATTTTTGCGTAGATGTACAAAATGACATCATGCTCCCCAGACACCCCATCATCTATGCGGTTAATAATTTCACATAACAATTGTACGCAATGTGTACTGAATTAGTACATTCTTAGAAATATAAGTACCCTAACAGATTAACAGGTACAGGCTACTAAATTATGACTTGCTGTAGAGCATCTCCCCAGCAACCCCAAGTAAAACTTTGGCAAACAAGTGTTTGATAAAAATTTTACCCTTATTTTTACCACTGGATGTCCTAGCTATTCGATTATAAGCGCCTGATAAAAAAAATAGCAAAAAAAGACACAAACTGGATAGAAGCTGTGTATTTCTCAATAGCTCTATAACTTTACAAAAAACGTCCTTTTTAAGTACTTGTGCTGAAAAGCTAGAGAATCAAAAACCACCGAAGCAAGCTCGAAAAGTTTAGTATCCGCCTGGGATAAGTTAATTTACTTTTGACTGCCACTAGCTTTTACGACACTTACAGGAACATAGGGTCCCCTTGGATCGTGGGGCCCTGGGTACTTGCCCAGAGGGCCCAATGGAAAAGATGGCCCTGATGACACATTATCACGGTAATATTATAATACAGTAGTGTAACTCGGCCGCATGATAGAAATAAATGCCTACAGCCGCGCGGTACGTAAACATGCGTTAGGGCTGCCCGTCTCCAGCATTTTAATTACATTTGCCTACTTTCTGTTTCTATTTAGTTTTGTGATTGTAAATATCCTTTTTATATAAATAAATTAAATATTTTGTAAATTGAATAGGAAGTGTTCAATAAAAATGCGTGTTGTTTTTTGATTGGTAGATTTAATTAAAAAAACATTCTATTCGCTTTATTTATTAATCCAAACACCATTTTTTTCGTGAGATAAAAGGAAATACTTATCCATTAAAAAGACACACATTATGTACCTACCTATTAGTAAGTAAAATAATTTTATAGTCTTACCTTTCAGAGTTTCCAGGTAATTTAAAAAAACTTATGTCTGGATGCGTTATTGACGAATTCATACAACCAAAAATAGCACAATATTTCCTACTCGTCATATTAATTGATTTTTAGAGAAAATATCGCGCGGTTATTGTTAAAAAAACAACACACCGTCCGTTCGACACTGCGGTACAGCCTACACTGCGGTAGTGACTGTCTGCGCCCCGAGCGCAAACCGAGATCGAGGCGCGTAGGTATAGCTCACGTTTCGTCCGTTTGTATAAAGTTGGAGTACTGTATTATAATATTACCGTGACATTATCATTCGAATTTAGACTCGTCACTACGACAAACCAATTCCGAACCGGTTTCGATTTTGACTGACATTCAATTGCGACACATTGGAGTCGATTCTGTTGTGCACAAACTAAACTTTATTTAGGCTGTTGCTTTCTTTTACTAAAAGGCAGTGCGAGAAAAGGACGGCTATAGCTATGAACTAAGTTAGAGATGTCAAACTAGTTTATGCCTTGCGCTTCACCGTGTTTTTAGTCGACATGTTTTTACGTGCACCCTTCATTTGTATGAAAATATTAGTTCCAACTAAATTTGACAGCTCTAAATTACGTCCGTGTCTTTTTCGTAGAGAGAAAAAGATAGCAATAGCCTAAATTAAGTTTAGTTTGTGCACAACAGAATCGACACCAATATCAGTTTATCAACAGCAGAATCAAGTGATGTGAAAACGAATTAGATAAACAGATAGACGTCGAGATCGGCTCGCTTTCGTCGCCCATCTAGGATGAGGCGTGACAATTGGCCTTTCCTTCGGTCTCTTTGTAACTGAGGACCGAGGGATTTTTGCAGGTAATAAGGCAGCTGGCGCCAATCTATACAGATCGACAAAGCAACAGTTGCGATTGCGACATTATATTCTACGAATGTTGTTTAATTTGCAGGCTCATAAATGAGTTTCTGTATAATAAATGTCGATCCGATAACTCAGTATTGCTTACAATTGTTCCAGCTGAAAATGTGGATATCATTCATGATTCCAAAAATCGAGGACGGCAACAACTTCGGTGTATCAATACAGGAGGATACACTCGCTGAGATTCAGTCCGTGGAGTCGGAGGCTGCCGCGTTCTTTGACCAAATCTCACGATACTTCATCTCGCGAGCGAAGATTGTGTCTAAAGTCGCCAAATACCCACACATTGAAGACTACAGGAGAGCAGTCCAAGTCAGTATTTTACTCTGTACACTTTCTTTCACCTACTTGTAGTAGAAACTAAAGGTAAGAAAACGCTTTGTTTCTAGAACCTTCCACCATGTATTACGCACCTAAAATGTCAAGTTCATTAGTTTAACTTGCTTGATAATGCTTTCATGGAAAATTGGTCATACATTCTCTCTGTACCTAAGTAAAAACTTAAACTAAAACAGGAAAAAACAACCTGTTGAGTGTTGATGCAAATTTTCCTTAATTGAATAGTCAACAGGAAAGATTTTGCCTTCTGTTGCAAATGACGAAACAAACGCAAACTGAATATTTGCGTTTTTATTCAATGGTGTCGATTCTGTTGTGCACAAACTAAACTTAATTTAGGCTATTGCTATCTTTTTCTCGCTAATAAAACGAGAAAGAGATGGACGTAATGTAGAGCTGTCAAATTTAATTAAAACTAATATTTCCATACAAATGAAGGTTGCACGTAAAAACATGTCTAGAGAGAGATGTCAACTAGTTTGATATCTCTAACTTAGTTCATAGCTATAGCCGTCCTTTTCTGGCACTGCCTTTTAGTAAAAGATAGCAATAGCCTAAATTAAGTTTCGTTTCTGCACAACAGAATCGACACCAATAACAGTTTATCAACAGCAGAATCAAGTGATGTGAAAATGAATTAGATAAACAGATAGAATATTCTTTACAAAAATTGATACATAGCTATTTCACTACATTACTAATTCTATGGGTACAACGGCGGTCTTATCGCTGATAGTATACAATAAGATAGATATGTAAAAAAAAACATTCAGACAATTTGATAACCTCCTCGTTTCGGAAGTCGGTTTATTATTAATATTAATTGAACTGTTTCTTTGACAGGAATTGGACGAGAAGGAATACCTGTCGTTATGGCTGGTGATGTGCGAGATACGTAACCGCTACTGTTCGCTCCATGACATTGTAATCAAGAACTTGGAGAAGATCAAAAAGCCCCGTTCATCGAACGCGGAGTCTCTATACTAGGCAATATTTTAATCTCAAGTAGTAGCTCTTTAGTCACAAGCAATTGTAAGAATACATTGTGGATCTAAGAGTAATACTGATATATAATAGTTACTGGCTTTTATACCTTAATTTTTATTCACTAGGCAGCATTTATGTAAATATTATTTCTACACGGTCAAGAGTATTAACTTGTGCTTTAATATAACTTTGAAATATTTTGTATTAGCTCTCACGTATTTTTTATATTTATGTGAGTTGTACTATCACTATCATATTAAACTGAAATCAGACGCTACACTTTCTCTATCATTAGCCGCCACGGTGTCTGGATTTGTGCCCGGTTGTTAGCAAGCTCGCCCTTCTATTATATGGGACTTAAACATAACTGTCGAAATGTGGGTGTACTATTAGGTTTACCTCTGCCTATCTCTTCGGGGATTACAGGCGTGATGTTATTTAAAACGTCTAATCACAAAAAAAAATCTACAAGTGATGAAAGAACCTGTTGAATAGTTCACACGAGTGTGAGTGCAGCGTTTGATGTCGGCATTACTATTTACTGTATTATTCAATTTATGTGCTTTTGTCTAGTGATTAAAAACTAAGTGAGTACATCATGTTGTGGTCTTATAGCAAGGCGAGAGGCAGAAGACTCGTATAATATTGAGAGACTGAGTGCTGTCACAACGGATTTCTTTGTGACATAAAATTGTAGTAGTTACATGCTTGATTGTGAGATTTTATGACCTATTTGTTTTTATGGTGTTATCGACAAAATTGTGGTTCCTAAACCCAGATATTTTTGACATTAAATATTATTTCCCATAATATAATATAATAACTGCTGGGCAAAGGACTCTTCTCATACCCAGTTAGTAAAAATACGAACTTGCTATGAAACTACAATATGATTATAATATAGACAGTTGTTCCAAAACTATTCATAAATAGGTTTTAGTTAAGCTAAAATATTATGTTACATAATAATACCTTCATTACGCCTCAGTGGTTTACATTTCTATATAATGGAAACTTGAAATTTCTGTTCATAAATTCGTATATTTTCGGTTTAATTCTATCCAAAAGTGATAATGATTGGCTAATAGTCAATATTTAATTTAAATATGTACCCTATGTCGATAATGAATACATTTCTATGAATGTGCAAAAATGTTGTTTGTATTTTCCCTAACATTTTCTGGTTGAACATTTAAAGTTAATCAATAAAGTAATTACTGACACAACCTATTATTATTTTAAGCCAGAACTATCGGAACAGAACAATCTGATCAAATATAAATACAGTCAAAATCTGCTATAACGACATCGAAGGGACTAGGTACTCATGTTTGGTCCTAAAAACTGATAGTTGTAGCAACCGGTGATCTTTTTGAGGTTTGAGGTGAGGTTTTTGAGGTAATTATTTTAGTGCTATTCAGTCATTTTGTTACATAACTTTACACAAGGTATAGTTATGAAAAGTTATCAAACTGACTGAATAGATATGTAAAAGCGGGCTTTGATTTTACTGCTTGCACGTGTATTTTGTTTCTGAGAATTACAAAAGACCCTAAACTAGACACGTGTTTGTTTACTTTTGCGATCTTAATAGCCATTGACCAAATTGTTAACAATACAAGGTCGTTCTAACAGATACAATTCTCCGATTAATATTTAATTATTTATATTTAAATATAAATAATTAAATATTAATCCTAATACTGTGGCGTCCACTTATGGAAATCATTATCAAGTGTTAGGTTTTTTCTGAACCAATGTGAACGTATAACGTAACGTTTCATGTTAGCCCCAAACTTCGGCGCCCCCCCCAAATTTGGCACTGTGGGCCGTCGTCGCCCCATCCCCCCCCCCCCCACGCCGTTAATGTCAAGTAATCTCTTTCACTCGCATTATGACACAATTAAATTACGTAAAACCAAGAAAGTGTCGACCCTTCGCGAACTGTGAGTACTATGCTCAACGTGTTTATCAACGTCAGGAATTTCGACTCGAAGAAGAAGACGAAGAACGTCAGAAATCGCGACGATTCTGAGATCTGTATCTTGGAATCTACCTGAAGAAGTTTCCATACTTTGCTTGGAATATTATTATGTTCACATGATTTCATGTGATAAAGGGCAAAAGATATAACTAAGTACCTACCTATGTCTAATGATCCAAAGAAGAAATACTTAGATATTTTGGATTTGCTAAAGTTCTGCGTCACGAGACTGCTGAGAAGTTATGTCAGAGGGCATTGGCGGGTGCCCGCTATGAAAATATCCTTTGTAAACCCATCCCACGCGCCCGCGCCGCGCCCCTTTTAGCGCTGCTCACAACTCAGTAGTAGAAAGTGCTACTTAGTAATTTTATACTCGAAGGTTACTGTTCGGATTTGTGCCCGGGTGTTGGCAAATTGCACGCCCCCTGTAACTTGCGAAATGTGGGTGTACACTGCAACTCTGGCACTCCTTCGGAAGGTTCTTAGCAAGCGTTAAAAGTTTTACGCAGAAGCCCTTCGGGCTGGGGTAGTGGGGTCTACTTTTTGTTTGCAGAAAGGGCCAAAAACTAACAACGATTTGTTCTTTCTGGTGTCAGAGTTTTTACGCAGCCCATGGGTCTCTGACTTGGCTTTACATGCTGTCAAGAAATATCTCTGGCAGGCTGGTTTCCTCACGATGTTTTTTTTCACCGAAGCAAGTGATAATTAAGTAGGTAGGTGTATATATATATACAATGTATACATATACACCTATATACCTACACATTAATCCGAAAAATCAGAAGTGCGTGTCTTGGGTTCAAATTTGAGACATAAGACTTAAAAGACCGACGATCACACTACAAGGCTATCACTGGTTTTTAGCTACGATGATCTGTTGAACAAAGTTGATTTTCATTTTATCGTACGGTAACGGCGACCTTTAACTTGTTCCATCGTTCTGTTTTTTGTCACTATTTTATTCTAAATCTTTGCTTTCATCCCTTAGCTCTCGTTCCGCGCTGTCATCAGCCTTCGTGACCGCCGCCTGAATGAGAAGAAGCTATTAGAAGTAGTGAGTAGGAGGTATTTTCTACTATTAGGTACGATTTAGACGAAGCGCGCGATGGAGTTTGCGTCTCTATTTCCAAACGATTTGAAATTTTACCGTCCGGGGCTATCCGGGAGTATCTATAACAATGTCTACGTATCTACCTACATAGCACTACCTATTTGGCGGATTTTCAAGAAAGTGAATAAATCCTTTATGTTAAATCAAAGTTCTAACCGAATCAGTAGGTACTGGGCACTAACTAAAGTCAAATAATTTTCGTTTTCAGAACCAACTGTTCCAGTTCCAGTTGTGTAAGCCATTTTGACAATCTATTTCTACTAAGTGCATTTTATATCATTATATTTTCTTTAGTGTATAGAATTTTGCTTAGTCTACTTGATTTGTATAGTTATGGTTAAAAATTGTTAAAGGGATTTGGAGGCAATGGCGAGCGACATCGACAAAGGGAATTTTGGCGACAGCGCCCGTAACTCTGCGTTGTATGAATTGAAATTAAGAAATTCTAACCATATTTTTGATGGTGCTGGCGAAAATATTCAATATTATAGTGATTCGGAATCCAATGCTTCGAGAAAAAGCAAAACCCGTTATATAAATCCGGCTATTTACATTGAACCAGTGGAGTCGTCGCACTCTGTGACATCTTTGCAGGCGGATTCTTGCGTCTCGGATGTCACTCCGCATCCTCACAGTAGCTATAGGAGTAACTCCACCCCAATGCTAAGTGGTCGAGAGTCGAGTGAGTCGTCAGGTAGTGTGAAGAGAAAGTCATGTCGACTGACAGGTCTAGGGAAGCTGGAGAACTTAGGCAAACAAGAAGAAGAGACACCACGGTTTGGTCACACATATCGTGAAGATGGACCCGACACATTTAGGTTATCAGTGGCATCCGTGTCGACCACTACTACAGCTAAAGAGGAACGAGAGCGCAATGAAAGTAAGAAGCAGGAAGCTTTTAGGCAATGGGTGGCACGGAAAGACCAAGAGGTAACGGAATTAGGATTTAGTCGTAGATTAAGTTACGGAAGTTTGGTACTGCGGTTTGAGGCTGGATTTTTTTAACCTCTAGTTACTTACCCACATTGATTAATACACTTACTCGATTGTGGTGGAATTATTAGGAGATAAAGTTAACCACTACTTAACCATTCAATGACAACATTTTATAATGTATCTTAATGGTAACAAAAAATAGTAACATCGTATCTTAATGGTAACAAAAAATAGTAACATCTTATTAATGGTATTTTTTTATACTTAAAAGGAAAACACGACCGTTTTCCTTAATGCATTATTCAGTTTTCTCTACAATCTAGCTACAGCAGATTATCCTAAAACTTCCCCCATCTTCTAAACTTGACACATTAAATGCTACAAATTTCTTTATATAGCAATAAAGTATTTTACACCTTTGATATTTTTGGGATGCCAGGGACCCGAACCTTTAGTGGGCTTACAAAGAGCCGAATTCAACCCGCAGAGTCATGTCGAGCACTTAATAAAGGGAGGTATTAGCTCTAGTACACAACCAAATTATTTCAACGAACGCATTCACTTTTTATGTTCTTAGAAACGCGACAAAGCTCGTCTCGAGAAGATGAAGGGTGAAGGGATGAGACGGTCTGGCGGCATGGGTCCTTCAATATCGCAGCAGCAACGCGAGGAGTCGTACCGTCAGTGGCTGGAGCGAAAACGAACCCAGACGGAACGACAGCGAGCCGATCAGATCATGCGACAGTACCGACATAACGAACAGCTCGAGAGAGAACGAATTAGTCGTGAGAGAGATATGGAAGAGAAACTAGCGGACTGGATACGTAGGAAGGAGGTGGAAATGAAAGGTAATGTTGTTAATTTTTTTTTTGGCAGATTTCATCCCTGACTCGGACAACATTTTCAGACAACAATGTTAGGGTGTTTGCATAAAGATACAGGTTACCGAATCAGGATTAGTCGAAATGGATCGGTATGGAAATAAATGTGTTGCAGCGATGAAAACTCGTGAAGAACGTAATAGAGCACGCGCGGCCATCGAGGAGGAGCGCAGGCGCTCGAATGGCGAGCGAGCTTACAGAGACTGGCTGCGCACCAGCAAGAAGAAGCCCTTGCCCGTGCCGCTCAACCAGGGCGAACTTAGTAAGTCATCATCTGCCTAGCTTTTTCCCGAATCAGGTCAGCTTCCAGTCTAACCGGAAGCTGACCTAAACTGCGACTGCCTATCAGACCTCCAAAATTCAGTAAGATAATCCAATATGATCTCTACGTTTTGGAACTCGGGGTATTGCTGCTGCTATGCGTCGTCAGTCCTACAATAAAGTTAAAAGATATCTTCTTGTCGGCTGAAGTGCATATAATAGTAATGTGATCCCACACAGCAAAACACGCAACTGTTACAATTTCGCGTAGAACATGTAATATCTTGAGATACGCTGTAGACGTGCAATGCAATTTGAACAAATTGCCATTTTTTGCATTATATTTTGCTTCAAGTGGTCTCATGATTATATATGCATTTTCATATTTGCAGGTATGCGTGGTTCCGTCTCCGAAATGTATATAAATCCTATTCCTTGGCAGTCGGGCACATGATCATCTCATTGAAGAAGATTATATAATTAATTATTTTATGTATCTTAAATTAACTGATTATTGTAATCGTTAGAGCACTGTTCGTTTTCATGACCGGTTGTCACCGGTTCGCCGACCGGGCCGGCGGCACCAGCGCCTTGCCGGGCAGAAACCGGTCGTGAACAAGAGCCCTTATTTATTATTTTTGGGTGCGCGTCAAAATCGCAATTATGTGTTATATCCCATTGGTAATGGATGTAAAAAGTCCCTTAACGAAGCCAAAAGGCACTTATTCTACCCGTCGTTGCGATAATGTTATGTTCTACCATACATATGTTGAACCATACCTGGGAACCAACTACTTACGGAGATATTGGAGGTCAAAGTTCTAACTTTTTCACAACCTTTGTTATAAATACAAGTTTTTAATGTTATAACTTGACTTTAAATACTTCCATGACCTCTGTACTATGCAATGCATCCATCAGGTTGGTTGACGGCTTCGTGAAGAGTCCGCTTACACATTATGTGCCTGTTCTGGTTATTTAGTAAAGGCTGTACTTTTTTAGATAAAATTTTCTATTTTTAGATTAACATTTTGTTGTAGTTGTGTTATTTACTTTTGTTAGGCTTATTGTGGTAATGAATATAGTGGAAAAAGTTAACGGCCGTTAAATAAAACAAGGTTTTCCGACGTGTAGTTTTATTTTAATTATTATAATAATTTCCAAGGTATATTAGGGTCCCATCAAGTATACATACGTAAATATAACTCGTATCATAGAAAATTGACAAATATCTACTATTCGGCACGCGATAATTTTCCTATATTTCTAAGATTACTTGAACTAAAAGTTTGCGAGTTGCAAAATGTGCTTTAATAAGAAGCGACGTTTCTAGATTCTAGTTCCTACGCTAATCCCTTTTACAAAGTTTCCCGTACAAGCCACAGCCATATTTGACGCCTATTCTAATGTATGATAGTGTTCAGTAAACATCCTCTTCCTCCTTGAGGCGCAGTATCTCGGACTTGTTCATGAAGTAGTATGTGGGTTGTCGCCCCTTCAGGTCTTTGAGAACGCGCTTGGAGCCGGCCCTGATCAGTACTCTGCTCAGAGACTCGATCTTCTCCACGCCCATAGCGTAGTGTAGCGGTGTGCGCTCCAACTGTTGCAAAACAGAAAAGCTGTCTAAGAATAACTTTTATATTAACACAGTTTTTGTAATCCAAATTCTGAAAATGTTTTTAGTAACGTTCTCGTCAAAGGATTATCACATTCCCTTACAATATTGAGTCGATGTGATGAAGGTAGCTGGGTTACATACAGATAGTTGAAAACTGAGTGACTTTTAGTTTACAAAATTTAAATGCATCTACACCAGAATTACTTGTCAGAGTCAGGATGGCTGGACCAAGAGAGATTTTTGAAGTTTCTGTATAGCAAAGTTTTTTGTTTGAAGTAGCGTTTTGTAATTTTTTTGGCATTTGTTTTCTTTTTGTTACTCGTTTTATTTTTCTATACCTCCATTGCCCACGTTTTTTATACAGATACAAGCACTAATGTACACAAGTAGCAATTTTTTAAACGGATTTCCTGCTATTTTACTGAAGTAATTTGATGTTGTTACGAATATTAAGGGTGTAAAAAACCTCTTAACGAAGCCGAAAGGCACTTGTTCTCCCCGTCATTTGCTATATTTTTTGTTCTACACCATACCTGGGAATCTTCTAGTTACGGAGATATTGGGGGTTAAAGTTCCAACTTTTTGACAAGTTTTTTTTTTTTATACAAGTTTTTAATGTAAGCTTTTTACTTTAAACACCTCTAGAACCCCCGTACTATTCAATCCATCCATCAGCACAATGTTTTGAGTGCGTTACATTAAGTTTTATCACAAAATATGTTTTTTCACCCCAAAAATAAAAGTCGTTTCCCAACAATCATTTTTGTGTAAAGTTACTTACTTTGATGTACAGAATGCTTGGTTGACGGCTTCGTGATGAGGTTGTTTACACCCTGTATATGTTTTGAGACCCGTACTATTATAAAATAGATCTTATTTCAAAGAGAAAATAGTACTTTGCTGTGTGTTTACATATTAGTGCTCGTGAGTGTACATATGTGCTGGCTCGGCCACTATCAGGAATTTAAATAATGATATTGTCGCTAATTACTCGAAATTTGTCGCCAAATATCAGAATTTGTCGGTCACTGGTTCAAAAGATTAGAGGTTTATAGGTGGCCGATCTGGAGAGAGTCTCGGGGAGACTCGGTTTTTGAGATGGAGCTTGGCCACATTTATATCTTAAAAACCTCGAGAAGATCTGTTTTCTCCCATATTTTGTCGTAAATTAGTCGCAATTTGTCGCCAAGTCACAGATTTAATCGGGTCTTAGTTTAGAAGATATACAGGGTGGAATTTTTCAATGCCACCTGTAGGGAAAGTACTTGAAATACTGAAGATAGCAAATTTTACGGAAATTTAAGGAAATTTATTTTTAAGGAAACATTCCTTTATTTTTCAAAAGAAACAAATCTTCACTCCCAGATTTTCAAAAATTCGCTTGCCAGGAAAAATCATGATATCTAAAGAACAGTTATAAATTCAATGGGATAAAGCACTTTAATTCATGGTTTTCCTTTCATTTAATTTATCATGTTTGTTAGAGAGATAAAAGATAAAAGGTACAGTATGCTTAGTACGAGTTTTTTTTACGTATTGAGCGCGTTAACGTTTACGCAAATTTGAATGGCGCTGAGTAAGCGTGAAAACTGTCAAAATTGTTACTTGCATTCGCGATAAACATGCAAACGTTAGCGATGTGCTCGAAACGGTCCTCACTTTCTTAGAAGCATTCGATTGTCACTATCGACGACGTAAATGTTAACGTAAACTCGGTTTACGCGATCGAGACGATACTCGAATTTTTGTATGACACTCGCGCAATAAGCATACAGAATGTTATTTTTTCGAACTTTAGTCGATCCATCCCGGGTTCGATGCCCGAACGTGGCAAGCAAATTTTCGAAAATCTGTGATTGCAGATTTGTTTCTTTTTAAAAATAAAGGAATGTTTCCTGTGAGTAAAATTTGCTACCTCCAGTAATTAGAGTACTTTCCCTCCAGGTGGCATTGAAAAATTCCACCCTGTATAAGATAAAAGAAAATTATAAATTTGTACACGATAGAAACAATACAATATAAACGACCAATTAGCGACAATTTTTTTGTGTTATCAAAATTGAAATCCCTGATGTTGACCGAGGCAGTGTCAATGACACATTGGTGCTTGTGCCTGTGCAGTGCCAGGTCCTCGAAACAACTCACGTTATCCCCGAGCCGCAGTAGCTCGGGATAGGTCTGCGCGAGGTAGGCCACCACGTCCTCATGCTGCGCCAACACGGCGACGTGCAGCGCCGTGCGACCGAACGCGTTCCGACAGCGCGCCAGCGTGCGCGCGCCCTCGCCCGCCAGCGCGCTCTGCACTGCGGGCAGGTCGCCGCGCCGCACCGCGCCGTGCACAGACTCGCGGGACTCCTGATACGGAATGGTTTTAGTGTGAGCATACCGTTATGGCGTAGCTCAAATGGTTGGCGTAGCATGTAAAACGTACGGTGCGTTTCGTGGTTATGGCGTAGCTCGCAGTTCGTAGCGTTACGGCGTAGCGCTTCGGCGTAGCGCTTACCCGCTACGGCGTAGTAACATGACTGCTGTAGCGCAGTAACGTAGCCGCTACAGCGTACGTAGAAACAGCCACTACAACGTAGTGGAGTAGTCTCTGCGGCGTAGGAGGTAACCTCTACGGTACTGGGACAAGCTAAGCTACGCTACGCTGCTGGGTAATTACAAGTGCTGCGTAGCGGTGATGTCTTTATTGCGTAATACGTTAGGTTTAAATTGTATTACCAAATTATGAATTAGCGGACGTCACGTGGTTTCAGCCGCGTAGTTCCCGTTCCCGTAAGAGTACAGGGATAAAATATGGCCTATGTTAGTCGCTGATAATGTAGCTATCCATTGAAGAAAGAATTTTTTTAATCGCTCGAGTAGTTTTGGAGTTAAATCGTAACAAACACACAAACAAACAAACAAAAAATCAAATCTTTCTAATGTAGCTATCCATTGCTGAAGAGTTAAATCGTAACAAACACACAAACAAACAAAAAATCAAATCTTTCTAATGTAGCTATCCATTGCTGAAGAGTTAAATCGTAACAAACACACAAACAAACAAAAAATCAAATCTTTCTAATGTAGCTATCCATTGCTGAAGAGTTAAATCGTAACAAACACACAAACAAACAAAAAATCGAATCTTTCTAATGTAGCTATCCATTGCTGAAGAGTTAAATCGTAACAAACAAACAAAAATACAAATCTTTCCTCTTTTATAATATTAGTACCTATAGATGTAAAATTGCTCCTTTCAAATTAACATGCAAAATAAAAGAGCCAAGGCATTAGTAACCTCAAAAGCAGGTATAGAAGCGAGCAAGTTGTTCATATCGCTGTCACCTCGCTGAGCTATCACCTCCGTTATGGACACTCCCTCTTCATCGACCACATCCAGAATGTGGTCGTAGCCTTCCATTAGAAGTTCCATTATCTTATCCGTGTTTCCTGTTGACCAGAAAAAATACGTCTAATATGAAAATTAAATTTATTATTTTGTTGGTATAACTTACAGCTTAGGCTATTACTGCTACTAAAAAAGAATGGATACAGTTTTTAAAATTTGCGGGACTATTCGAAAGAGATACCGTGGCCCCGGAACACAAAGGGCGATGAAGGAACATGGATGGGTTTTAGTCAGTAAAAGTCTGACACTCCCTCCCTCCGCCCAGAGCGGGAGAAGTCATTTGATGATTTACCATCCGAAAAAAAAAAAAAAGGCCAATTACATAGACCATTTAAAAAGGAATTTTGAGTACAATGTAAGGTTAGCTTTCAAATAGTTAATTATACTTCTCTTGACCTTGATTTAGTATTAGTACTGGACAGCACTGGGATTTTATCTGTTTTAAATTGAAATATCCTTAAAATAACTGCTATTTCTAATATACCTACATCTCTGATTATTACAAACATCATCTGCCTACCCTTTTCCCAACTATATTGGGGTCGGCTTCCAATCAAACCAGATGCAGCTCAATACTAGTATTTTACGTGGAGCGACTGCCTATCTGACCTCCACAACCCAGTTAGTACTGGGTAATACGATACTACTAGGTAAGACTGGTTCTCTAACTGTCGGGCCACTGAGTACCTGTAACGACTGTCAAAGATCTACAAATGACAGTCGGGACCAACGCCTTGGTTTAATGAGCTTTCCGAGGCACGGAGGAAACTCCTTATGTCGTGGATGGTCACCCACCTACAGACCGACCCAGGCAAGCTTTGCTTAACCTTGAAGATCAACCAGTACTCCTCGTTGAACTTATTGCAAATTAATCAAAACTATTTTTTTGTATATTTTTTATTTCGTCCATTTACGAGTATTATTTTACATGTTGCTGTTTCATTTCCTCGCAATCGAAGTGAAAAGTAGAGTGTACAACTCGTCTATAAAACTCATTGTACACTCTACTTTGTATTCTCGCGTAAAATGGTGCGTTTAATGCACTTGATGTACATTCTACTATAATTATTAGTGTGTGCTAAATTCAGCTCAATCGGTTGGGGGAACTGGTTTGAAATTCAGTTACAAGATTTTACCAATACGTAATAATACATATAAAACATATTTTATTTCTTAAAATATTGTATTTTTTTTAGTATGTGAAGACATTGAGAGCAAATGGTTGTATACGTAAAATGTCAACAATTGCAATTTCGTCATCCTGATAGAATCCTTACCTCTGGCAGCCATATGTAACATCCACTTGTCAATCTCCACAGTGTTCTCTGGCACATTAGCCTGTATGGACACGTCCCGGGCGGTGCGGTACAGCTCATCTCTGTAACCGAGGCTGATGTCCGACTCCTGCAGCAGCTGGAACAGCGCATTACGTGTGTGTGTGCGAGCGGCTGCGAAGTGCAGCATCGACTGGCCGTGCTCGTCCTGATACAGAAAAAAAGTGTCGTGACAATTTTAACTTAATCAATCTATAATGTTTGCACTTTACTGAACGTTCAAACAGTTAATCCCGAAGATATATTTATCAAATCTAAATTAAGAGCACCCATTGGCATTGCTTGTATCGCTTAAATCAAGGTCACTTGCAGAATATGTTAACTTGAACAGGCATTCAGGATTGCTTATCCAAGCATAAAAAACAACAAAAAGTAGGTACATATTACTCACTCTCGTTGCGCTACTGAAGGCAGACTCAGGTGCATCAGGGCTGGCAACTGGCAGCTGTGGGTCCACGGTGACGATATCAATAGGCCGTTGCTTGGTGGCCGTGCGGTTCCTGTCCAGGGGCACACTTGACAGTACAGGTTCGGATGCGAGCCGCGGGGCCTGATCGTTCTCTACTTCAGCTGCTTCTCGAGTCACTAGCATTTGGCTTTCCTAGGGTTGGAAATATTTTGATGACTGGCTTTGATCGTTTGTAAAATAATAGTTTCTAATAACATACTGAGAAATTTCATGTGAAGAAACCCAGTTACACTTAGCTTGATCAAGGAATTGAACCCAGGATCCCACGCACACGAGAACAAAAAGCAGTTGAAAATAATGGAACAGTAATGAGTGGTGAGTTTTCATTATAAATGTGTGCGAAAAATGTACTGATAATAATATGATAGATAGCTATCAATTTCAAAATTACCACAAATCATTTTCACATGAGTAGACACGTTTATCTACTCATGTGCCATTATGGTGCGATTCCACCAAAGTTGTGTGTGACCATTTATGCAGCATTTTTTTGTACTAAGCTTAGTACAAACAAAGCCGTCCGTTTCGTTTTGTTCGTGCAGTCAGTGCAGTATATTTTGTAAACGAACATGTTAGTATACGAGAGCCCACGACCAAAATGTTTGTCTCGTCGTTTTACGACAAAACCGTATAAAATCGATAGATTTGGTTATAATGATTCCAACGTCTGACCACATTTTCAAATACGTAGGTATGACAACAAAAATATTACCGAACTGTTTCATGGTAATCCGTCTGATAATACATGGACAAACATTTTGCGAATGGGTTTAGGTGGTATTAAGTCGCCTAAGTATAATCGGTCAAGACGTTTGTCGCCATTTATATAATCTTGATGTAATTTTATCAGATGACTAAAAACTGTTTTTTGTCAAACAGATGAGTGAAGGTCGGTCTCCTAGACTACTAAACTGAGTGCACGAACAGCGAGTGCGTGTTCGCTGACGCGACTCCACCGCTTTTACGTTTTCGTGCACATAAGTTCGCATTTACACACCGGTAGAATGGCGCCTTTATGACTTGCCATTTGTTTGACAGCATATAAAAAAAATATTGAATGTATAAACAAACCTGACCACAAATTGTATTATGTACCTATAAATATACAGGGTGTCCGGCAACGAATGGATAACCTTGAAATGGCCCATAGCAGAACCCATGGCCATTCAGAAAAAAATACGAAAAAAAATCTATCTTATAAAAAAATTCATCCGCAGATGTAGGGCCCGCATAAGAATGGGGGGCCTATATTACACGTTTTTGCTTTAGCAATAATTCACTATTTAAGGAAGATACAATTATGAATTGTACCATTATCAAATCTACTTGAAACCAAAACTATTTTAAAATTATTGGGTTTAAAAAAATTTGTGTGTTTTTGAAGTCGGTTTTATTTTTTGCAAAAAAGTTTTTTATTTTACCATTTTTAGTTGTAATATCTTATACAAATATTAGCTATACATTTATTTTAACATAACATAAAATGACGCCTGTAATTCCGAAGAGTTGGGCTGAGGTGTACCCAATAGGACCTACACCCACATTTCGCCAGTTATGTTTAAGTCCCATGTGATAGGGGGCGAGCGCTGGCGCAAATCCAGACTCCATGACTGCTACTGAGAAATTCCTGATGGAAAAACCCAATAACACTTTGCCCGACCTGGGAATCGAACCCAGGACCTCATGCTGAGTAGTCGCCACCACTAGACCAACGAGGCAGTAATTTATTTCATATTGTTAACAATACATGTCATGGTAATAGGCTTATCCCCAATAAAATGGAACCTAACAAACCGAACCGAAATGTGGGTGTACGGTACACATCTGCATACCCCTTCAGAGCATACAGGCGTGATGTTATGATTTTGTGAAAACAACAAACATCCAAGCGATGCAGCAATCACGACCGATTTGCTGTCTATAATTGAAGAATTCCATTGCATATCTCCGAAGATCACCATCAGATCTTCACCAAATTTAAACGGGACCACCGCGATGTAATTTTCTTCCAAACAAAAAAAGAATAATCGAAATCGGTTCATAATTGGCGAAAAAAAGGCTGAACATACACACAAAAAAAAAATCAGACGAATTGATAACCTCCTCTTTTTGGAAGTCGGTTAAAAATTAATTCATACAAATTTTCCAAAATAAATGAACTTGCTTACAGGTACTACTTATGATAGATGTGTTTTGGTTTTTTTTTTAATGGCCATAAGTTCTACTATAAGCCATTTCATAGTTATCCATTAATTACCGGACACCTTGTATACATATACTCGTATACATACATATACTCGTATATTTGTAATCTCCTTTTAATTGCCTTCAATTTAATACCACACTCGATGGGTTCAGTTGAAAAAAAAAATTAACGACTTACAATTTAGCACCAAAATTCCGCCATTTTTTTTTTAAACCTATATAAGGACACTTGGGTTTTAAAGACGAATCTAATGATAGGTACCTTAATCGTCGAAGTCCATCCAGTCGTTTGGAACATACGACGTCGTAAATAAACATACAAGTTACGCGCGAAAAACTTAACCCTTCCATGGCAGTCGGGTAAAAAAGATTGAAAAAACTGAAAAAAAAAGTTAAAAAACGTGTGGAAGTTATGCTCACCTGCGTACCTAAATTTGATTTATCTTGCTCAGGAAAGTTGTGAAGAAAACTGGCCAGGAACGCAATCGGGTCTTTAGGCTTTATATTAGCCACCTCGGTCAGACCTTTGATCAAAGGATCGCCGAGAGCTGTGAACACATCGTTCAAGTCACCTTCCTTATTGTCTCTCACAATTTCCATTTTATCGTTAAACAAAGTATTTTAAAACTTTAATAGGAGCTTACACTTAGCAAGATATCTGCCCTCTTCGGTCCGAAAGATGGGAATGTCCATGTGACCGTTGTCGGCGTGGCTTGTGCCTGAAACCGATCAATTATTCAGTGACGGCCTTCGATATGTTTGTGTGGGAGGGGGAGGGCGCGAGAATATATCAAACACGTGGGTTTTTACGCGAACGTGAACATGTGGTGGGGGCAGAGGGTGGTAGATGATTATAGTCCGCGGCAGTGGGAACTGGACAGAAAGGCTCCATTAGCATTCGCCAGTCATAATTGATATGGCCTATTGTTATCGATCGAACGTTAAACGTAAACGCTGAGTAAAGTTATTATGTTTTAAAAGAATATCGACAGATTGTGTTATTAATAGAATGTGGATGAATACGTACAGTTACACATTTTGTTTTATAATAAACAATGCTTACTTTCTACAAAGCACACACCATCTAAAGACGGGACAACACATTTTCGACATCACACTGTATCTAATGTTGGAAAGATAAATGGTTGATGGTGAGCGTGCAGTTATACAAAGCATTTTGTTGTAACTATTTGATGTGCAAGCGTGAACGTTTGCAATGACTTCACTTGGTGTAAGACTCACACGAACACGCCACCACACTAAGATATCAACGAAATCTTTAGTACTGACCTAAAACTTTTTAGATATCTAGATGTTGCTCAGCTGCAACCATACATAGGCATGCTTTCAGTACCTATAATCTTTCCAACATTCGATAAAATTATTTGTGAAATGTGAACTGTTGTGTGAAGGTGAATAAAAGTTTTATTGAATCTATTATTATTTTAGCATCTATGACTTTTCCCTCTTCTCTGGGGTTTCGTGACCAGTAATACTACTTCTTTTTTTGCGGAAAATGTTTGATAGCATCGTTGCAATATGTGCTGAGTTTTGCATTGATAAATCTTTTTCCAGGTGAAGTAAATTTGAAGCTGCGTTCACAAAATCGTTAAAACAGTGTATTTCCGTTACACTTAAACATTGATAGTTACTGATTCTGGCAATGTCAGCACTTAAAGTTTCACGGTACTGCAGACCTCTCATGGTACAGAGATATTTCATGTTGTCGGGGTCCTTTGATAGACCCGGGAAATTAACAATGAGGCTGAAACGAACGCCAGCGCCTAAGTACGTTGGTCTAGCAGATAGATATCCCAGCTTTGCATCCCAAGTAAAATCGAGCTTTTCGTGAAGATAACTCATGATATAAGATACTTTACTGAATGCTAGGCCCACTTCTCCGGGAGAGTCAGGTGAAGTAGATACTAGTACACGAACGTGGTCGTGAACATTAATCCATACAGCAATGCTTCTATCGTCAGTGACGAATACTCCACGACCGTAAGGCCAGTGTTTTCCATGTAATCTCGCACAGTCATCAATCTCATCTCTATCGCAAAGAGCTATCAGAAGACCACTTGACGCCAACGCTGCACATACCTCTGACGGCTTTTCTAAAACTTCATTTAAGGTGTAATAAGTTCCACCCCTTTGGTTAGATTCGGGATTAGAATGTTCGGTGAATTTCGAGAAATCTTCTTTCATCAATAATGTTGTCACAATTCTTTCTATTGTTTCCAATTTTCCCACTTTTAAGTTTAAAGGCAACTCAAAACCTTCTAAATTACGTGAACATTCCACTACCCCAGAAAGCACAAATTCGTCATTTGGATCAATATTTAATTCTACAAGAGGTTCCGAAAATAGTTTTGCAGACGAAGTGGCTATAAAATCAGATCTGGGGTGTGTTGGTAAATCAGAATTCACGTTCATATTATGAAGATCTTTAACAAGTGGATATAAAAACTCATTAAAGACATCATACACATAGTAGTCTGGGGCTGTGATTCCTCCAGGAAAGTCTTCCTCGATAGTTTGGATAATGTTTCTGCTATCCGGCAGTTTTTTCACAGCAGGCCAGATGACGTCGAAAAGATCATGATCTAATTTAGTGACCCTATATTTTATAACATCAAAGATTGATCTTTTTAAGAATCGTGCAAGTACGAGTGGAGGCGTAGCAGTATTAGAAGAGGCGGATAAAGGCGTTCGAGGTGGTTTCGAAGACGCTAAGAGATGATAGCATCGTTCCAAAGTATCCAAGGCTTCAGGCGTATCCAAAACTCGGCGAGATGACACTTGATCCTCAGGCACTAGACATACTCAAGTTAAAACATGCGGACAACATTTAAATATTAATACAAGTAATAGCGAAATTCTTCATTTACAGTGCGGTTTTTGTTAGTTGTAGAAGCAACTGTGGTCGCTGATATTACATACCTTTATCGGAGAACATACTTTTGGCTGCTTCTTCACTTATACCATATTCTGATAACAGTTGATCAAAAGGTAGTAAGCTTGGATGATGTTGATACTCTTCAGCAGATTTCCCATTCTATAACAAATCATAATTCTCATTTTATGTGTCACAAGTTTCAATTCAATTACTTTAGTGAAGCTCCGTAAATGGCTAAATGTCAAATCAATGAAATGGTTAATCTTTAGTTTCTCTTACATCGTCTAAATCTTTCGAATTGGCACCAAGTTGTTGAAGCAGATTGTAGTAATGTCCATTGTCTGGGAGCACAGCCGCGTAATGTAATGCTGTCCTTCCTTCAAAGTCTACTGCTGATAGAGTTTCAGGAAACCTATAAAAATATTGTATGTAGTTAATAACAAACTTTATTCTATCTTCTACTACTACTAACTCAGTTTTATGAAATATTTGATCATTTATTTGGCAAACCTTCCACCCAAATACTTGATGATGTTAGTTTTCCCGAATATGGTCGCGACATGTAACGGAGTTGCCCCATTTGGTGATACTGGGTCTCGAGCTATTGCAAACTTTCGTCTGTCTAGAGCCGCTTGAAGATCTCTTATATTGCCCTCTCTTGCTGCTATGTGCACTTTGTTTATTTTTTGCTAAAACATAGTGTAAATTAATGCTTTTCTTACGTATAATTTTTTAATAATATTCATGAAACTAGGAGTTACCATGTAAGTTGGTACATTATCCAGAAAAGCTTGTAGTTCAGAATTTCTCGAAATCCTTCCTATAAGCCTCGATCCTTCGCCATTTAAAACTAATGTAGCCAACATTTCCATATTTGCATTATTAATCAAATCTGTTACTTCTGGGTCTATTTCGTTGTCCTGCAAAATTGTAAGTAAGATATTAATCGTCAAGATAAAATAAGTATGTGGTTGCGTAGCTTAGAGTTAGAACTACAATCGCTGACTAATAGTTTACTTGATAGAAAGTACAAAGATCTAAGAAGCTGGCAAATCAATTCATGACAGTGGTGTTAGGAGGTGCCTGTGAGAGTACACAGTGCTACAATACAATGATGCTTCTAGTCTAAAAAACACCACAATCAACTAATCAATTTACTTATTACCTTCTTTAGTCGGTCGATTGGCTTACTTGATGGTACAAGTTAGAGATATACTTACAACTACGAGAACTTCTCCGTGCACTGATCCTTCCCTTTGCGTCATACTTGCATCCTGTGAATCCAGCTCGGCTTCACCATTCACAACACCTTCTATAAGACTTTCCTGTGTACTTCGGCCGTTGGTCACGTTTCCTTAATTAGCAAAATAATCAAAAATATTGAACTTGTCAGGGACCCTCTTATAATTGATTAAAATTACGAGGATTATATTTTGATTGTTTCGTGTATAGCGCCAGAAGAGATTTCGGCTTTACCTCTCTTGGCACTTCCCCTGTCAGACAGTTCTGCTGTGCTCTTAAGATTCGACTCACTATATTCAGATTGTGTTTCTCCGGGAACTTGTACGTCATCATCGTCTTCACTGTGGTCCACATTTTTAGCATTACCTTCATTTGAAGTAGCACCATCATCCTCTGCTCCTTCGATACTATCATTGTCATAATGGGTTTCGTTTTCTTTTGTTTTGTTATCTTCGTTATGATGGGACTGATGTTCCCCAGTTTCCCCTGTATGGTTCTCATTTTCGTGATGATTGTCATGTGGTTCAATTTCTTCGTGTCCTTCTTTTTCTTCCTTGTTATGAGACTCCTGAGGGGGTTCGTTATGTTCTTCCTTTTCCTCAGTTGTTTGTTCAGAATGTTCACCTACAGCCTCTTGCTCATGAGAATGGTCATCGTCTTTTTCTACTTCAGTTTCAGCCTTCTCTTCAGTTTCCCCCTTGAGAACATCCTCATCATTGTCTGCTTCGTGATGGGTATCTGCTGCACTTTCTTCAATATGTTCAGTAGCTTGCCCATTATGTTTGGCAGTTTCCTCATTATGTACAGCAGGTTCTTCGTTATGTTCAGCCGCTTCCTCAGTATGTTCAGCAGTTTCTGCGTTATTTTCAGCAGTTTCCTCGTTACTTTCAACTGCTTCTTCAGCATGGTCAGTAGTTTCTTTAGGACTATCCTCTGGTGTTTCTTCGTCTTCTTTTGCTTCCTCTACATGTTCCACTGCTTCTTGAGCATCATCAGCCATTTCTTCGTGTTCTTCAGCAGGTTCTTCTGCGTTAGTTTCATTTTCATCTTGTTGTTCATGCTCATGATTTTCTTCCACTACTTCTGATTCCTAAAATGCATAAAATAAAAATTCATGCAGATGTTCATAAAAAGCGACGCAACTTAACTATAACAACATTCCATGATAATGTGTCATGCACTGCTCACCTTGTTACTTTCTACATTTGCAATGTGATTCTCAATATCGTCTTTAGTCTGTTTTGCATCATCTAATTCAGGCAAATTGTTAATGAGTTCATGCGTGCTACTGCCCTTCATTCCACCAATACGATTGTCTGTACTTTCAGACGCAGTCATCGTATTTGTATCTTTTGACGAAATATTTTCGTTAGATGCCTTATGATTCCTCCTCCTAGATTTTTTGTTTAATTCGGCTATGACCTCAGTGTCCAGCAACTTCCAATCCCAAGAAGTTGGGTAAGCACTCGACGGTGTTCTGGGTGCATCGGGCAGTGTTTTGAATATATTTTTATCTATTTCCTGGGGCCTATTTATGTAATAAGCTGGTGTTTTATTTTTCTAAAACCAGAAAATATTGAATAAATAGTATAAAAATAAATAAGTCAAAGTAGTGACAATGAAGTAGGTAACTGTATATTTTAATATAAATGATTAATAGCTCATGGATTTGAGCATGCAGTGTCAAGGAATAAAACCTATGAAAACTTTCTAGTTGTAGAGATTGTATGCGATCAATACTTACGTTGTCAACAACACTTTCGTCAGCCCCGAGACCAACGAGTGTGTTGTACGTGTGCTGATCATCTTTCATGGTGGCGGCGTAGTGCAGCGGAGTACGACCGTCGTTGTCGACGTCATTAATACCTTGCGGATACCTTTCAGCGATGTACTTGAGGATGCCACCGTGGCCTAAACCTGCAGCCTGAATATGTTTTTGTTTAAAGGTAAATAAATCTACTATTCATAGCATTGAATTGGATTCATCTTTATGAATCTCTTTAGAAAACTCTTTAGTTTAGTTGGACGTGTGATACAATTTAATAGTAATAATTTAATTTATTATTTCGGGGTATGGAAATAGAGAAACATTATCAACATTCGATTAGAATTTAAGAGTAGTGCTACGGCACATTTTTTCTTGCATATCAAAATTGAATAATTCCCCAAGTTCATAGAGCAATCAATAAATATTATTTCATTCGTCATCGCTTCGACAGGTATGGAAAAAGACAGCTTGGGCAAGGTTTACTGGCAAGGCTACCGTTTTGAAGAAGGTCGACAATAATTGGCTATACCTTATGCATGACTGTCATGTTGTTGCCATCCCTGCTGGACAGAGCTAGGGGAGGCACAGGGTCCCCGGCGTGCTTCATCAGACCTTCCAGATCATTCTGTACTACGGAGGTGTGGATGTCTCTTATGGTGTTCTGGAAAAACAAAAACGGTATGATTATAGTGTCATAAAGCTTATGAGTCTTCAACTAAAATGTGCCTACTGTTTTTATTACATAAATTTATTAGTAATATTATGAAGGTGTTAAGCTACTTATTCTGGGAACACAGAAACTTAATAACTTTGTGGAGCAACCTTTGTTTTTTTTCCACTCTATTTTTACTTGCTCAATATACTAAGAAACAGAATCATTTTTGTCTTGATTATACATTAAAAAAACAAAGATACAAACTCGCAGTTGATTTGTACCTACTACTACTTCTGTTCACGGTAAAAGCTACTTGGACTGTAGGTCAACGCTAACGTTATCTTACCATGATATAAGGCACAGCCTCCAAGAACTTCTTGACCACGGGCTGGTTGGAGACCTCGCTGAGCAGCCGCGCGCCGTGACCCTCCCACACTACGCGCTGCAAACGCGCCATGTCGCAGTCGTGACACCATATCCGGATGTTGTGGCGTTTTATCACCAGACCTGATGAGAGCATAGCGATTTTACATGCAAAATTATAAATTTGAAACTTCTTATACTATTAATACCTACTGGTATTCAGCTGCTTCAGGTTAGACCGGAAGACGACCCAAATATAGTTGGGAAAAAGCTAGGCAGATGATAAAACTATAAGTAGTTGTCTATAGTAGAGTTTCAGACGACAGAAATTACAGCTGAAGTTTGAATAAGGAATTAACCGATCTAGACGACCATTATGGCAGAACTTATTTGGTTAGTTGGACTTTCTTATTTTAAATTGTTACCTATACCTATACGAATACTAGTGGGGACGTAATTAACAGTTTTAATTAACCACGGCGTCAAACGAATTATTAATGATGATGTAATTGGCTTTCAGGTACCTACATATCTGTCAATGTAACTAACGTCCAAGGGCCTTTATGATCCGCCGTTTTTATTAGAAATGCAAAAGTTTGTGAGGATGGATCAATGGATGGATGATTGTTACTCTTTCACACAAAAACTACTGAAAGGATTTGTATGCAATTTAGCACACAGACCTTTTTCGCCCGTGGTCCCTTCTCGTAGTCCCTGGAAGTGACCACGGAGGTTTTATGACGCGCGCTCGCTTCGCTCCATACCAAATAACACTCTTTGACTTTTGTCCCCGAAGTGCCGGGCCTCCGCCGGCCTCCTTCGCCAGCCTACGGCCCGGTGCCTATCTCGCCCGTAAAGGATTAAAAAAATACATCACAACATCTCTTGCAGCACGGCTGAGCTCAGCAGCATTAGCTGTTAGAAAAATCCGTCAATTTACTGATATTGATACCGCGAGACTAGTCTATTTTAGTTATTTTCATAGTATTATGTCATACGGTATTTTACTATGGGGACGGGCTGCAGACATCGAGTCTATATTTATTCTGCAGAAAAGAGCCATCAGAGCCATTTATGAATTACGTAGACGCGATTCTCTAAGAGAACTGTTTAAGAAAATTAATATCATGACAGTACCTTGTCAATACATCTATGAAAACATCATGTACGTTAGGAAAAATCGGCATTCTTTCAGTAGAAACAGATACCACTATAATACTAGAAATAGGGACCAACTAGTTCAGCCAGGTTTCAGGCTTGCTAAAGTAGATTCATCTTTCATGGGGTACTGTTTGAAATGTTACAATAAAATACCTCCCCACATTCTTCAACTGAACGAGACGAAATTTAAATCTTGTATAAAACGCACACTATGTAGGCAAGCATATTATAAGTTGGGGGATTACATGATGTAAAAATGCTTGGCTAAATGCTGGTCCTGCTCCACAACCATAGGGGGGGGGGGGAATTAATTGATTGTTCGGGTCGGGCATTATTTGAGTCCATCGACACGTAAAGAAGAAGATGAAGAATTGATTCCCATGTTAATGTATTGTGGAAGCTGCAGAAGATTGAAAAAATATACTTGCATTATATAGATTCCAGTTCTTAGTATTATATAATTGCATAGCACATGTGTGAGTACTTTGTACTGTTCAGCCACCATTTACATTTATTTATCTTTCATTGACTTGAATATGCCTTGGTGGCTGAGAGAATGTCATGCTCACTTAAATGTCTCGCTGATGGTGGCGGGTGTGTCGGGTCATTTAGTTCCCTTCAATATGGTTGAGTTGAATGGTGCCGGTACATGCGTCATGTTTGTGAACGGGCGCTGTCAGTTGGGACTGGTCATCTCTTAGCTGCCAAGGTTCATTTTAATTACTTTATTCGTAAATTGTTGATTTAATCTTTTACTCTGGACACTCTTAGTGTCACACTCACGTCTTTCTACATCGTTCTCACATATATGTATAATCTCAAAATTAATGATGTAACCAAGATTTTGTAACAATATTTTGATTTTAAAAGAGTGTCGATGGAGTTTCTTGCCTGTTCTTCTCCATAGAGATCTATGCTAGGGAATGGGCAACTACAGTACTTTCTCAAGTTATTATGCCTTGTGACTGGGACTGTAGCTTTGATTTTCTTTTTTGTATTTTTGACATTCAAAAGTGCCGTAATGGTCTAATTGAAATAAATGCTTTGAGTTTGAGTTTGAGTTACACCCACTTTTTAATTCGGCAGTAATATTTCTTGAAGGAACCACGGTCAAAAAAATACTCGTGGTCCCTTCCAGGAACTAAGGGACTTATATTATTATACTTTTTTATCCCGGTACTACGATCCCGTGGGACAGTACCGAACCACGACGCAGGCGAATACGCGGGCATAAGCTGGTTTGCTAATAAATGAACAAACGTCTATAGTTATTATATACTATATGAATTATGAAACCGTATTATGACTCAAACTGTCAAGATCCATTTTAAAGTAAAACCTAACAACCGTTTTACTAAACTAAGTTAAATCATTACGTCACTCACAGTAATATATACGTGCTACATTATTCAAGCATGTGCTATGCCAACAAGCCGCTCCGGCACGTCGTTCCGTCGTAGAAACATGCAAGATAAGGCGTCGTCGTATCGCTTTACCGACACATTAGTTCGAAAGAAAACTCCAATATGTGCCACTGCTTCTACTTGGAATTGCAATCGATGGAAAAGTTCAAGGTGACCCAACCATTGAAGAAAAAATGGTGGAAAATGCTTCTTTTTTGTGGATAGGGTGAATTCATTAACGGTTATTGGATGTCGGTTCACGCAGGTAATGCGTAGCTTCATAAAGTTTTAGTGCGGCTGATAAGGTATTACGTTGGTAATATACATCATCATCAATTTCATGGACAAAGTAAAAGTACTTTGAGCCGGAAATTAAATATGTAACACTAGTTATTAGTTATTTTAGTTTTCATCAAAAACTCAGCAACGGAGAACTTTTACTAAGGAAGTCAATTTCAATTCTTCAAGCGTAGCTTAGGAGGAAGTCAAGGGAATTGACAATGCTAAGAGCAATTTCAGTAATTTGGAACTTGAAAAA
Source organism: Xestia sexstrigata (assembly GCA_941918905.2). NCBI lineage: Eukaryota > Metazoa > Arthropoda > Insecta > Lepidoptera > Noctuidae > Xestia > Xestia sexstrigata. The sequence goes on along the minus strand of OW799214.2, from coordinate 8,573,568 downwards.
GCATTTCAGAGCATGATTTACTTCGACGCTTCAAACTGATAAAAATGTGGAGTCCTAAAACGTGATTGATTGTTATCACTAAATAACAGTGCTCAGCAAAACAACCAGCTATTTGGTGAAATGATAAAGTTTTACCGACCGATTAACTATGTGCGTGCTAATCAGGGCAGAATCAATCGAATCGAATGTCTATTGAGTTCGAGCAAATAAATGAGGTACAGTCGCCAGTCCAACAAGTTACCACAAACTGTAAATTTTCTCCAAATGATTTTAAGCCATAAATTGTAGATGGTTAAGTTCAAAATCGAATGAGAAAATTTGAAAGTTTGTGGTAACTTCATGAGCTGGCGACTATTCCAATAAAACATTCTAGTTACTATAACGAGGTCCGATTAAAACAAGTCTTAGTAATTACTCGAATGTTGATATATTAATTATCTAAATGTAATCTTTATTTTTCCATACTGACGTAAGTGGAGTAGGTAATTCTGTTTCGATAAAATCAATAACGGTGGCATGGAAAATATGTACTTCTGTATGGACTAATGTTCTTTATATTAGTATTGTGTGTGTTACTTAGCAATACGACCTATTTTATTGATTTTGTGAACTTAACCAATGACTTCATTAGTACCAAGGAAAAAAAGATTAACCGCTGTCCGGTCAACTGAACTAGCCAACTGTACCACGGGCAAGGAATCACAAAATGTACCCTGCGCTTTATTATGTCAACTATTAAAAAAATCCAAAGGCTCTAATAAGGTATTCAGATTATATATGTGAAATAAAATAATTTGATTTTGATTTTGATATAACCCTAAGAGTTGCAACGAAAAATTCTAAATTTCAAAGGTTCAGGAATCAAAGATACAAGAATCTAATGAATGGAATATCCAAGAACAAAATTTGCAAATGTTCTTCTTCCTCCTAGACCTTATCCCATTTACTTGGGGTCGGCCTTCATTGTCCGCATCTTTCATTTAGCACGATTTTGTGCTGCGTCCTTATCTAAAATAGCTTCTTTCAGATCTTTTTCGATCGTCGTCAACCAGGTGGCAGGTGGTCTTCCACGAGTGCGTCTCATTGATGGCAAGTCTAGGGAAAGCTTCACCATATGGTCCGCTTGGCGTCTTTGAACGTGACCGTACCACCGTAAGCGTCTCTCTTTGACCTTATCAACGATTGGGGCAACTCTAAAACTCCCTCTGATGTATTCGTTTCTGTGTTTGTGTAACAGTGTGACGCCCGCTGACCAGCGCAGCGTTCGCATTTCCGTTGTGTGCAGTTTGCTCAGGTGATGCTTATTGGTAGTCCAGCATTTTGACCCATAAAGAACAGCTGGTCTTATACATCTAGCCTTTGATTTTAAGCGGCATTTTCCTGTCACACATAACGCCTGTGAGCTGTCTCCACTTTATCCATCCTGTTGTAGTTCTGTGAGTAACGTCAGTGTCTATTCAAAATTTGCAAATGTTCTCTAAATAATATTTCTAGTACACTAAATCCTTAAATTCGCAGCTCAGTTCAAACAAATACAATGCATAATACATTTAAATTTCCGTCTTTATAGTCAAAATGTCTAAGTAAATATTGATGGCTAGTTACATTCATGTCGACCTGAAGTGTCAAGGCCACTCGTTATATTATTCAGGTAGACTGGAAGTCAGACAGATAGGTTTTAATGTTTAATGACTTGGCTATCGATCGATCACATACACCTGGTGTGCCCTTCGGGGCCCTTCCTTTCAATGTAGGACAATCATTGAGTACAAAGTATTATTTTGAATGGTATTCAATGTAGTTGGATTTTTGGTTACAATATTTATTAAAGAAACCTTTAGGTTTATAACTTTTAAAAGATCATGGTGAACGGTGAAGGTACCTAAATATGGTTATCAGATACGTATAGCTTAAATGAGTCCCGTACAGGCTTCAGTATGTTCTAGTGAAAATCAGGCACAAGATATTTTTAAACGAAATTAGTACCTACCCCCTCAGGGTTTGATACCTGAAAAGGGTCGAAAAAGCTTTTATCGATGTACGTTATTTTCAGTTTAGGTAGGGTTAGGTACTTCGTAATCCTAAATGTGAAAAATAACACTGAATTGCGTATAAAAACGAATGTTTTTGACATTTTGAGCTTTTTGTTCGGGTCTTACAAAGTAGAAGGCTCATTCTGCTCTCTGCTCTGATTTTTGAAATGGTTTTACGTCAGTTGCCACTCACCAGTCAGCCTTGCTACAAATCTCACTGAAGAACTTATATTTTTTCAAGACAAGAGCTGTAGTCGTATCTACTAGTAGAAAAGTATCATGACTGCAATATTTATGAAGCGCCCAAACTTAATACTTATTATAAAAACATTCTTTGACATCCAACAGCCATAAAAAGGTGTCGGATTTTATTACGAACAAATAATATGAAGGTACGAAATTGGCGGAAGCAACAAGTTTGCGTGCCACTACACGCTAGCCGAGATTAACATAATGGGAACCAACAAAACAGTCCGAAAACAAACTAGATTGTACGCGTGATACACTTCATTACCAAATACCTTAAGTTTCAAGTGTTAGTTATTCGGACGCGATGTTAAGTTAATTAAAATTGCTGTTATAGTGTTTTGAATAGGCCTTTCAGTAATTTTAGGTGTTGCTAACGATTTGTTCCAATTTTCTAATTGCAACGATTTTTTAAATTTTAGACCGTTCGGGCAGGAAATGTCACATAAATCAATTATGCAAAGTGTTTTATAAGGTCCATGGTCTAACGTAATTTCAAATCGTATTATTTTATTATATTATCGTAGTAATTCAAGAAAGCTCAGAAACATTTTTGTTTCGGCAAAACATTCCATTGTACAAACCGGAAATATTCGTACAAAACAAAGCGTACAATTATAATTTTTTCGTTTATATTTTTGTAGACACGTTAATGACTTACTTTGCCAACTTAATTGCAGACCCTCTTTTAAACACCCTTCAAGTAAAAATAAGTTTTATGTCACTGCATTTACCTTTTACTAAAACTATGTTACGAATCGATGGCCTTCGCGGATAAGTTACAGTCGAGAATGACCAATCGTTTCGGGAGTTATAAATAAAAATATAATAAAAGGGGTGTGTCGTGCCTTCAGAATAGAAAGGCTTCCATAAAAATAAATATTCATGACCACGCAACACCAAGCCTGAAAGCCGAGCCTTCTCACGTTAATGAAATTAATGTACCTATGCCTGTAATATCGGAATGGACAAGCTGCTGACAGACAATGTCGTGACAGAAGCACCATGCAACCATTATTGATGTGTCTGTTGTGTGATAATTATTATAATACGAACTGTAATGGCAAGGTAAAATAGTTCTTTTGAGTTAAAAACATCTACAAATTGCTTTAACTGAAAACTACTTAAGTACCTACTACTGTCCTTATGTACTGCTGGTAACAATTCTGATACTTTTTGAAAAATGTTGTTGAAGGAAAATGCCTTTTTAGTTTGAAGACATAGTTTGGAATAGACTCCGAAAAAAAACCAACCAAATAAATAACATTATACCCATCAACAAATTATTCATTCATTCTGACGGATTCAAGTACTCGATAAACAGATCTAGGACTCTCAGATTCATACATTATGAATGCGACAAGAGACCTACTTAGAAATGTTAAGACCTGCTTACCATAATGTCTTATGTTTTGTCACGAACAACAGAATACTACAGCTTTATTAGTTACGAAATCGTCTGTGTTGTTATGTTAATGAACATAGCAGCTTTCTCGAAATCCAAGCTATCAACATTTATGCTGAAAATGCTTAAAGATACACTTGTTTATAGTCAATTGTTTTTTGTCTATAGTAATCTGCTTCTTTGTCGTGTGGTTAGTGCTTAACCTGCTGTCAGAGTTCTTATGCCACTTAAGGGCCTCTGATTTGGCCTTGCCGTCGAGAAATATCTCTCAGGCATGCTAGTTTCTTCACGATGTATGGTAATAATGGTAGCTCTAGTCTTGGAATCAAGTAAGTCAGCCTAGCATAGTCTATTAATGGACTTAAGCTCTTCCAAGCTGTGTCACAACGCCCTTGCTACCGCTTTTCGCAACCAGTATCAAGATAGGTGGCTCACGCTAAAGATAGATGGATTTAATGATTTTCTTTTCGATCCATGCGGGAATTGAACGCGCTACAGAAATGAAGCACACTGCACTTTTGTGGGGGCATTACATTGAAACTTCTTTTAGGTATGTAGTCTATAATATCAGTAAATGATTCATATTGTCTCGATGTAACTGATCTAAATCAACCAACTACGCTATTATGCAGGTAGGCACCTAAACCATAAATATTTCATATGCACCAAAAAAAAAAATTAATGCTGTTTTCAAGACCATAAATTGTTGGGTCTTAAATTTGACTAACATAAACATGTCTGGTACGTCCGACACTTGTTCAACGTTAAAATTCTTATCTACTTGGAGGGCATCGCGACACGAATGGCTACCAACTAATAACTTGTAGGTATTTTATATGCAAAGATAAAATAGACTTATTAGTCTGCAATTTAAATGCTTGTTGGCATGTGATAGGTGCAGGGCGAAACGAAACATTTTCAAACATATTGAAAAGAAAAGCGTTTTTGATGTTGGGTTCAAAATACTGAACTTTTACCCTGAGTTTCTTTATAGAGCCGAACGATTTAGTAGCTTTCTTGCCCAGGTAAAACTTCTGGTACTCCAAAATAAACCTAATCGTCTGATAACTATAGCCCTCAAAATTCGTAAGTGTGTATGTATAATGGTACAATAGCCAAGTTAAAACTTTTACTGTCAAATAAATCCTATATGCAATTCAATTTCTCCCTAAGGTTTTTCTGAAAACTTTACTTTGTGAAACTTTCTAGGTGTAACGGAACCCTAAATCTGTAAGCAACAAAGAGTTGCATGCATTAAATGCTACCAAAATTCTACCATTAGCTCCCACCTATTACAATAATTTCAAATATGTGATAGTGATTTGCTTTTTTTTACTTTGTACTGTGTACCTGTGTATTGTTCCAGTAGTGTATTTTAGTACGGCGTGTGCCGATAATTGGTGGTTTCAAACAGTGCACCCATAGTTGGCACGTGCTTTCATAGGAATATGTAATCAATATGATACTATCTGTCTGTATTGCGGTTGGAGGAAAAAATATTACTGGTTGCAAGGTTTTTGTCTGGTTATAGAATGTAATGATCATACACGACACCGCCGCTTGTTATTTTGGTGTTGTTTGTGTCGATTGGTATCTTTTGATATAGTTTTCTGTGTGTTATTAACTTTTGTTTACCAATATGACGTTGGTAGGCTTTTATGGAGATACGGATCTCGCCAAACTTTTGTTCAATTATTTTTATAAATCGGGACAGATTGGAATAAGATTTCAGTGTTGACGTTAACCGAAACAATTTCAACGTTGTGGAGGTCAGATAAGCAGTCGCTCCATGCCAAATACTGGTATGCAGCTGCATCCGCTTAGACTGGAAGTCGACGACAAAATAGTTGGGAAAATACTGCCAGGTGATGATGTTGACGTTAAGCGAAAAAACGTCAATGAATTCGAAGAATGTGCCGCTTTCTCATTTAGCGGCATGTCAAGTCGCGCAATTTGTAATTGTCAACTATTGTGTAACTGAAAGAAATGCGCGTTACGTTTCTTTGAAAGAACTTGGCGCTTTGTGCTTTTCTTTTTCCTACTTTTGTTTTGTTGAATTCTATCATGTTTTGATTGTGTTTCTTTTTTAAATGTGCTTAAAAATTATAAAATTAACGGAGTGAAATTGGGGGAAGACTAGCCAATAAAAAATACTTTTTAAATCTTACTTAAAATATCCAGATACAAGTATTGTTTGGTAGCCTACATTTGGCCGCAATACTGCATTTCAAGTTAACCGCATAGCTAATAAACATGCATATTGTTCATACAATAGAGTTTAATATAATGTATGCGACAAATTGGGTGATTACCCACCGCTGGTACTATACTCGTGACTTTAAACTGGTCGTTCGATGGTAGTTGCTAGCTGCCCCGATTTCGTGTACAAGCAGTGAAATACAATGTGAAAGTTCTTTTACAATGACTTGGAAACTTTAAAGGAGTTTAGACTGCTATATGTGTGTGGTTGGTAGTGGAAACGGTATCGGCTTTGTTTTAAAATTCGGTTTAGCACGAAATTAAAACTGCAGCGGCTAGTGTGGCAGTTCTGTCGTTACGGATAGTCAGAAAGCATATATAATCTAGAAAGTCTGACTAATGGGTACCGTATTACCCAATAAATGGGTTGTGAAGATCATTTAAGTTGTTCCATGAAAAATACTGTAATTCAGCTGGGTCCGGTTAGACAGGAAGTCGACCCCCGGGCTAGGCAGATGATGATTAGCGTGTTCGCTCTTTTGCTTTATGAAACCTCACGTTGACTCTTGTTCTGAATTTCAGTAAAAATAAATTGACATTTCTCTGTACGGTTATAGAAATGTGTCAAAAGTTAGCGTAATAGATATAAGTAAGAACTGTGTCGAAAGCAGGACTGCGATAGATGATTGAGTTTTGAAAGGGTACTATATCCAATGCTAAGTATAAAACTTATTCTCTTGCCGCCGGCAGCGGAATTAAATTCATAAAAATATCAAATCAAGAGACTAGTTTTAATAAGTGATTTCGAATTAATATTCTGTTTGTAAGTGGTTTTCAACTATTGACACCATTTTGATTCGATTCGATCGATTTTGATGAAATTTGAATATTGAATAAATTAACCAACAATCGAAGCACTTGAAACAGCGACTGTGAAACTTTTTGGTAAAAACTTTTTCGTTAAGAATAAATAAATAAAGTTCTATCAAATACATTTTGTTAACCAATTAATTACAATATAAGAAAATTTGGAAGTCTATCCTTCTAAATTACTCCAGGTCTATCCTAAAATTTAAAAATAAATAAAAGTCCATGTCCACTCACCTGGTGTGCTCTTGTTATCGCGCGCCATGACGTCGGGAAGCGCGAGCAGCTCTCGCGCCTGTCCGCGGTAATGTGCGGGTGTGCGGCCTGTCGCGTCCCTCACCCCGCGCACCGCCCCCGCACCCTCCAGCAGCGTGGACAGCGAGGCAGAATCGCGGCTCACTGATGTGTAGTGCAGGGGGGTGCGACCTTCCTGTCAACGTAAGGACATGGCTAGCAAACCTTATCAAAAACGATAGGCACATTGCCTATCGTTTTTGATAAGGTTCGATGATTGTGTTGCTTGACCCATGCTTAATTAGTGTCGTGACGGCAGCAGGGTGTACTGATAAATAGTATAGGGAGGTTTGACCTTCCTGCAATCATAAGGACATAGCTTAGCAATTTACCATTTGTAAGAGGGTTGCTCTATGATTGTGTATGCTTGACCAGCTGAATCGCGGCTGATGCATGAGTGGTGAAGAGGGTTGCGACCTTCCTGTGGCCGCAAGAGCAATGGAAATAGGTAGCGCTGTATTGTTTTAAAGATATGTCCTTTTTTTTTTTTTTTTTTTTTTTTCGGATGGGAAATCATCAAATGACTTCTCCCGCTCTGGGCGGAGCGGGAGGGAGTGTCAGACTTTTACTGACTAAAACCCATCCATGTTCCTTCATCGCCCTTTGTGTTCCGGGGCCACGGTATCTCTTTCGAACAGTCCCGCAACCCCGGCAGGCATCGGTCCTTGCGGACCCCTTCCTTTTTGCTGACTCTCTTTGAGGCGCGCGTGGAACACGAACGCGCCGTCGACACGGCCTGTCGTCATGAGACGGACGGACGGCGAGCTAGCCCATAGCCCACCGTCCACAGGCCCGCGCCTACGGTGGCCGGGGCCCACGTGGTGGCCCCCGACGCCCGGGGCGTCTCCCGCGGCGGCCGGGACGCTGTGAGGTTCTCTCCCTCTCACGTTCCGCCACCTCCTTCTCTAGCATTACTGCTTCGCAGAAGGAGGTGACGGCGTCCCATTCCGTCTCGCTCCGGACCATGGCTTGCACCAGGGCCGGACGCGAGAGGTCGCCGCCGCCAATCGCCGCTTCGAGGACACGGCGGTGCTCCGCCCACGCGGGGCACATCTCCACCGTGTGCTCCACCGTGTCCTCCGGTCGATCCTCGCAATGGAAACACCCGGGCGTTTCCTCCCGCCCGATTCGGTGCAGGAACCTCCCGAAACAACCGTGTCCGGTGAGGACCTGCGTCAGGCGGAAGGTGAGGACGCCGTGGCGTCTCTCAAGCCACTCCTCAAAGAGGGGACTTACCGCCACTATTGTGGCGTGCCCTGCACGGGGTTGCGACAGTCGCTCTCTCCATGTCGCCATGAGATCATGCCGGAAGTCTGTCCGCTGCAAGACAATTTGTCGCGGCAGCGGAGTTTCCCCCCGGCGTAGCACCTCCGCGCGCCATTCGTGCAGGCGCGCGAGGACAATTGCCTCCAGATCCCATGGCGGCAATCCGGCAAGGAGGCACGCCGCCTCACGGGAGATCGTGCGGTACCCACGGGTAAAGATATGTCCTGAGCCTGCGTTTGGTAAATGTCGTGATAGTTCACAGGTACTGCTTATCGAGAAACCGTGGGTTTCATTCCAGCAAGTAATAAAGTAATTTTATCTTGTTCGCGACACAGGTGTATTCTAAGTACTTATAAAGTGTGTAAAAAACCTCTTAACAATGCCGAAAGGCACTTATTCTCCCCGTCATTGCGATATTTTTATGTTTTTTCGGTTTCGGAACGTTTCTCGTTCTCGTCCAACTTACCACAGTGTCTCAAGACGAAAGTCTATGACCAGTGTGTGTTGCCAGTGATTACATACGGGACCGAAACGTGGTCGCTCACAATGGGCTTCATCAGAAGGCTTTAAGTCACCCAAAGGGCAATGGAGAGGGCTATGCTTGGAGTTTCCTTGCGTGATCGAATCAGAAATGAAGACATCCGCAAGAGAACCAGGGTCACCGACGTAGCCCGAAGAATTGCCAAACTTAAGTGGCAGTGGGCAGGGTACATTGCTCACAGAACGGATGGCCGATGGGGCCGAAAAGTTCTGGAGTGGCGACCGCGAACCGGAAGACGTTGCGTTGGAAGGCCTCCCACTAGGTGGACCGATGACTTGGTGAAGGTTGCGGGAATCCGCTGGATGCGAGTCGCACGGGACCGGTCAATGTGGTGACACTTGGGGGAGGCCTATGTCCAGCAGTGGACGTGTTTCGGCTGAAATGATGATGATGATGGAGTAAGAACGAAATACTGGTTTTTATGTTTAAGACTATTACAGGCCAACTATAATGACTGATTAAGAGAAGAATATTCGGTATTTCACATCTAAATGATGTCATCTACTAACAGATAATTTCTTAAAAACTTTGTCTATTTACTCAATTGGCGCCTGTAAATTGATGTTATACGTATGATTTTACAGGCCAACTTCTAAGTACTTCCGACATTATTGTTACAAAGTGTGAAACTAAAGTAATGCATGGTTAGCGACTATGTATTATTATATGATATGTATAAACTATACAGGTACCAAAACAATAACTCACAGAATCCTTCTGATGCACCATCTGCGGGTAATTCCTAACAAGATACTCAGCAATGTCCATGTAGTCGTAGAAGACGGCTTTATGCAGCAGCCCCACGCCGGCTTCGTCCCGACACATCACGTATTTACGGCGGTTGTAGTCGCTCTCCAGCAACTCCTGAGTTAAACATTCAAGGAGTTCAAGTCTCGTAAACAATGTTAGTTATCGTGCTACGGTTCGTAGCGCTACGGCGTAGCAGATTGCTACGAGATCGTAGATGCTGGGTAACTTCGTGTTATTAATTACTGTTTTAAGTGTTATGTTTCATCGATTGGCTTAGAGGAAACATAAGATCTTCTTTCATATTCTTAGGACATTTTATACGAAGTTATCGGCCAAAAAAGTAGTTCAGTTCAAAAAAATCGTGAAAATTAAAAGTTATGCTGTTGGCTAGGTTGTTAAAATTACGTATAGGAATCTTAATGTTTGTTTCTCTTTCATTGTCATATCAAAATCCAGATTTAGCACTTTCATATTTTGTAGTTTTGTTAATTCAATGTGTGTTCATCGCTGTTTCAGGGAAACAGTGAGTATAATAAACAAAAGTTTTGTTTACATTTCTAGCCAATGCTATTCCATCGTTTTGTGTATCAAGTCGAGTACATATTTACAGAGATACTACATGTCATGAAGCTACGCGCCACACTGTTTGCGTAGCGCTTATATTTCAGCCTGTCCATGAAAAATGTAAACGGGGCACCGCGGAAGTAGTCGACTTTAATAAATTAATCTTAATGTTTATGTAACTTTTACTTTCAGTGTAGCTTCTAAAATTATTCAGTTTAAGAGAGTAATTAGCAGTACCATCTAAAAACTGGCTCGTTGGTGTGTCGCACGCAAGCCAACTACAGAACTTGAAGGCTCGGATCCTGGCTCGGGCAAAGAAATGTCTTTCCGCCAAGGTCCAGCAATTGTCCCTAAACATATTTATCGAACTCAGCTAGTTACCGCCAGTTACAAAAATGTTGAGACCATTCTTCCGTCACTCTGTAATTCAAAGGCATATTACCAGTAATACCTGGAGTTCAAGCAGCGAGCCTTTTTCCACAGCCGCATGCAGTGCATCACACTTGGTGACTAATGTTGACAGGTAGTTGGACAGCGAGAGACCTTCGGCCTCAGCCAGAAGGCGCCGACCTTGCCCGGCCAGGACTGCTCGCTCCAGCCTGCTCTCCGCGCCGCCCCGTGCCCACTGGCGAAGCTGCGCTGCTGATACTACGCCCACGACTAATAAGGGAAGTTTCGTGAAGGTTAAACATGTTCATTTCAGATGGTAAAGCTGATTGCGCTAATTGTATTATGGTGTAATGTGTTCATGGAGTGATTTATAGTTTACTAAGATGAAGTACCAGATTTTTCTGAAAATCAAAATAAAATGAATTAGTGTAGGATTGTGCATTTAATATTAATGCTCATTTCAACAAAAGTTGTATTTTCTACAAAAATACAACATCGTATTCGATATATTGTGAGGCCAACGGATTAAAATAAGTAGAATGTTCTTTGCATTTAAAAGTTACACTCTGACAAGAATGTTTTAAAAAACATAAACTATTTATAAAAAACGTTTTCTTTTGTTTGTTAAAAATATACTGAAACTTAGTTTTTTCTTTTTCTTTTTTTAGCTGTAATATTCCATACAAATATTTGCATATTATTTTTGCATTTATTTTATTTATTTTACATTGTTAATATATACAGGCCTGATGTTACGTCATGATGTTGTATAAACAATAAAAATCCAAGCGATTGCAGCAATCACGGCAGATTTGCGTCTATTTTTGAAGAGTTCCATTGTATATCTCCGAAAATCAGCATCAGATCTTTACCACAATGAATGGGAACACGGAAAGCACCAGCTTTCAAATAAAAAAAGAATCATCAAAATCGGTTCAGCCAGTCCAAAGTTCTGAGGTAACAAACACAAAAAAAAATACTGTCAAATTGATAACCTTTTGGAATTCGGTTAAAAACATAACTCTTTGTCCTAAAGTTACGAAGAAAGCGGCACAAACTGACTATGAGTCTGAAAACTTCATTAAACTAACAGATACCCAGAATGTAAATAACGAAGGTGATTATACGAGCCTAACTTTATAGAAATACGATCTTCTTCTTCTTGCGTATCATCTGTCTGCCTAGCCTTTTCTCAACTTTGTTTCCAGTCTAATCGGAAGCAGCTGAATACCAATATTCTACATGTAGCGACTGCCTATCTGACCTCCATCACCCAATTAGTACCTACTGGGTAATACGATACCCCTTGGTAAGTCTGGTTATCAGACTTTCGGGCCACTGACTTCGTGTTACGACTTCCTTCTGTCTGACTGTCTTCTTTGGGAGTCGATGTACTCAAATTACATCCGACCAGTATGTAACCTCCAGGACGAATGAATAGACTACGATAAAGTAACTTGTAAGCAAAAGTGTACGAATTCAATTAATTGTAGTAGGTATGTACTCGTATTTGAAAGTAGGTTGATATTACGAAGTACATGTATATTGTATGGAGGAGGAACGATATAAAAATATAAATTTGACGGTAAAAACCAATGTGAATATTCAGTAGCAACGTTAAAATAGGGAACATAGTTTAATATCAACAAGCTGGAATATAATGTTGCCAGTAACTTCTCGCAACATTATTTTGAGCACATAGAAAATTTCCTTTAAATCACGTTTATTTTAAACATTTTCCTTACTTACCTGGATTAAGTTGTTAATTTATTTCAGAAATTCAGAACATTTTAATGAAGCAATATAGAAGTAAAGTGGGCGGTAGCAGAAGCTCACTGAAACTGAAAGTAATGTCGGCGCAGTTCAAGCGATCGTCTTCTGCGATATTGCGACCAGTGATTTACTGATTGACTTTATACAGCGTGCTCTCCTTATCAGCTTGTTTTTTTTCTGCTTTTTTTGAAATAAAAATGTCGAAGGGTACTTGGCACTAGCGTATTTAGTGATATTTTTTTGTTGTTAGAAACCCAAAGGTCTGAAAACCTGCAACCTGCCTTACCAAACAGGAGTATCGTATTATCTAGTAGAGATCAGATAGGTAGTCCCTTTATATAAATAACTCGTATACAAGCGCCGACCCCAACTTAGTTGGGAAAAGGCTAAGCAGACGATGGTGATTTTGGGTACAAATGATGCAATTCGCAATTACTAAACATTTACTTTTTTACGCTTTCAATAAGTCAAAAGTACAAAACATCACGATGCAGTCCCAGTTAAAAGTCTAGGACTGTTACGAATTTTATTGTCTTGTTTGACCCAACCTCCGCTCGTTTTTAGTATCCATTCCAAGCTTTTTACGACGCCTGAGATTGAATGAAACTATGAATAACTACGTTATTACCTATTGCTTCATTTCTTTTATTCAAACTATTCTTAGAAACACGTGAATGAATGATGAATGAATGGCATAAGGCGTGCCCCTAACTACAACAATTGATTGTGATTTGTAGAACGTGGCTGTAGCAAGAGGTGTATATTCCTACTTCTCTCAGGTTCTCTGCCTATACCGTCGAGGAATACAAGCGTGACATTATGTTATGGCCACATGGAAATAATGATGATTAATAAACTGTTTTATTTTTTCTTTTATTATTACGTGACTGCATAAGAAACATCCTGTTCGAAGGCTTGGTTATTTCTGGTGGTAGATTACAGGATTTATGCGCTAACAGCCCGTTGTAGGCGACTTATCGCGACATATCTGCTGACCTTACATTATAAGGGCGTAAACACACCCTATGTGCAAAAATAAGGGATCCTATAAACAGTGTTTTTTTGCAGAATTACAATAAAAAAACTGTTTCGTCTATATTTTGGTCAATTCTAGCATGTCTTTGCCATTAATCGTGTTCGTTATTATTAATAATCACTTAAGCTGTTGTTCCTTAGCACGTCAGTTTCAGTATAATAATTTAATGATATGCGACAAGTTCATGCTAGCATAATTCAGTGTTTGCATGAAACTGGGTTAATTAAGATTAAGTGTTTTTAATTATGCCGCGATTCAAAAGTGCTTTGGGGTGTAAAAATTAAGTTAATTAGGTATTTTGTGGTAGGTAACTATGTCTTTACTTAAAAAGACAAGGCTACATTCTAAATAAGTGATGTGGTCGATTAATTTTCATTTTTTAAAATTAATTGATTGTGACAGTAAAAAATCTCAAATCAAGTCATTCTTTATTAACAAATTAATAAAAAAGTAATGCAATTTAAATCTACATTCACGTCTTAGGAAAGAAATTATCTTTTTCTTTTAAATAAAACAGGTACATACAAAAAAAAGGAAAATAACATATTTAAACAATAGTATTTGAACGGATTTACTTAGCTTCTTTTTTATAGCTTTTAGACACACAAATTACGTAAACGTATGTAGAATAGATTTATTTAAAGTAGGATCACATACATTTAAGTATACTACTAACTTAATGCTTACAATTTCCCTAATCCTTACCATGTCATAGATGCGTATGTATCCAAGGCATCCCCATAATAACATATTAGTTAGTGTGACGTGTGTGTTGACACCATTTAATGGATCGTTATAGGTGAACAGCCGGGGGTGATCGAACTCCATCAATATTCACGTACTGGCATAGCGGCTTAACTGGTTTAAACTGTTAATTTGTTATACATTGACGTTTAGTATGCTTAGCAATTAGAGAGCCTACTGTTTATAATGCAATGCATTGGGGTTTATTATTATTTTTGCTTTGGCAATTTTAGTGTCACATTGATGCGTGCCGGTCGAACCAAGTTTTACCTGCTTCAAATATTTTTTATTCGGTCGAAGTTTTTGTTCGATGTGATATAATTTCAATAACATTACTAGATATCGATTGTTATGTTAACTACAAGTATATCGATTGTTGAGATAATATAATTTGTCAATGTTTAATTACTGTTTCACTGGCCTTGTAATTCTCAGAATTGACTTATGAATTAAATTTGCAGAATTGCTCGATTTAGCTTGAAAAAACTGTTACTGCATTTTTTCACTAGCTTATCAACGTACTTATCATTTTAAGTGTTACTGTATTACTGGACTTTTTGGACCAAGTTGTTTTTTTAAGTTCAAAAAGTTTGTTAGCTTAGAAAGCTGACCTTGTTATAGGGACAACTTACATAAGGTGCCGCTATCTTTCAGATGGTTACATATTTGCAGACAATGCAATATGGTCCTGTCAAACGCGACTGAATCTGAATCTGTGTTCGGTACCTTTTTGACTAAACATTAACGACTACATATTACATTGTATAATTATGGCGCTCCCTCACCGGGGACATTCACCGTGTTCGCTTTTAATGTAAGAATCAAAGCTTCGATTTTGCATAAAATCAAGTGAATTTGCAATTTGTTCCATTACAGGCGAATGCTCCCAGCTGTGACGGAACGCCTTTAATTCGGCATTTGTTTCATCTGGTTGAAAAGTCACACCCATAAATTATGTCCTCCTCTTATAGTGTACTTAATCTAGTTGGTCACGAGGTATGCTGTGTAAATACTTTTTTTCTGCAAAAACATCGGACTCACGATATCACGCTAAGGTCGAATCGCACCCACGTCGTAACCAGCACTTGTTGAAGTAAATTATAAAAAGTATTATTTATAATTATGCTATTCAGTCTATAATACATACTCACATTTTTGCTCTTTGACCTACTAGACTTGACATGGTTTCGAGGAATTATTTTATTCAGCAGCTCGCTTGTGCAGACTTCAAACTTGCACGCAAAATACTTAGGTTAGTTAGTAATTACGTATAAAATATTTTTTTGTCAGAACCAACTTTCAAACAACCAACAAATTTCATTTGACATTTCCGCAAATAGACTTATTAAAAAAAAATACATCAATTTTTTTATGTACTTAATTTAAATCTTTATCATAAATGATATTAATGATAGAAGCGAAAAACTCTTAATTTTTTTTTTATTATTAAGTATAGACAATTTTAAATTGATAAAATTTTTAAATGAGTCACGTGACTAGAAACGCGCCAAAATCGCTTGCCATGTTGGTAACGTCACAATGTTAAAGGAATTGCTGAAAACAATACAGTGTGAATTTTCGTAAAGTTGCAGCATTCGATTTTATAATGAAAAATATGTCACGGCAGCTGTTTCATACGATAAGTTTGTAGTTAATATCTACAATAGCATGTTGCGGTCGGTAAAACGACATCAGTCAATTGCCAAATATGTGTAAAATACATATTACAACACCCTTTCAAAAAGTTGGTAATTTATATGCACTGGAAATATTGTACATATTGCTATTGCTTCTCGTTTGCTAATAAAACTCGAAAGGTCAAAATAAAAACAGTAATATTCTATCTGCATTCTTATTTTCGTCATTATTCATGCAATGGCGATGACGGCATTTACGCACTTGGATTTTATTATAGTAAATTAAGAATCTTGCGCGCTAAATAGGTATATAACATTTAATGGCGTTGACGTATGATCCTTTTATCCAACTCTCTTAATTAACGCACACTCCTGGTATTTGATATTCAGAATATTATTAACTAGCTGTTGCCCGCGGCTTCGCCCACGTGAAGTTCGGTAACCATCTCACTGGATCACCCTAAAGAGATAAATAGTGTCCTACGTGTTAATCCAGGTTATGAACTATCTATGTGCAAAATTTCATAATCATCACAATTATTATCATCACAACCACCATTATTATCACAATCATTATCGCAATCACCATCACTATCACAATTATAATCACTATCACAATCACCATCACTATCACAACCACCATCATTTTCACAATCATTATCACAATCACCATCACTATCACCATCACCATCACCATCACCATCACCATCACAATCACAATCACAATCACCATCACAATCACCATCACAATCACCATCATCATTATCATCGTGATCACAACCATTATCATCGTAATCATTATCATCATCACAATCTTCATCCTCGTTATCACAATCATCATTATCGTTATCACAAACATCATCATCATCATTATTACAACCAGCATCACTGTCACAATCACAATGACTATCACAAACACCATCAAAATCACCATCACAATCACCATCACAATCACAATCACCATCATCGTTATCACAATCACTATCATCATTATCACAATCATTATCATCGTAAACACAATCATCATAATCAGTATCACAATCATCATCATCGTTATCACAATCATCACAATAAATTAACAATAACCCTGTATAGAAGTCGAATCGGCCATATTCTGGATCTCAAAATAAATGCCATTTTCGTAATCTGCACCCCTGATAATCTCGGTATCGACACCCATATTGATTTTTAGACTTCAACCCCATCGCACCCCAACAGGGGATGATGATGGTATTTCAGGTCCGCCACATTAAATCTTAAAATCGTTGTTTTTGTAACACACCCAACCCGATACACCATACAAACAATACCGATGTTGATTTTCAGACTTTGTTACCCCATTTCCCCCTTTAGGGGTTGAATTCTGAAAAAACCTGAAACACAAATGTTAACTCATTATAACGTTAGGAGTACTCCTGTGAAGTTTGAAATAAAACAGTCTTACCTAATCTTGTTTCCCATACAAACTTTCGACTCCCGATTCATCTCCTTAGGGGGTACATTTTGAAAAACCCTTTCTTAGTGTACCCCTAGACCACTTAAGGAACATATGTGCCAAATTTGGAATCTCTAGACTCAGCGGTTTATGCTGTGCATTGATAGATGTCAGTCAGTCAGTCAGTTGCTTCTTTTTTATATTTAGATAACAAGAATTAATCGATGATATGTCAAACCATTATATCAGCCGTATGTTACGATGAGTAAACGTTAACATTGTGACGTCACACACACGCTCGTTTTTGTTCGGGAACTGTCGGTGTGTTTTCGCTACTAGGTTCAAATAATTATTTTTAATTAATTTAATATATCTTTCTAATTAGAGCGAAAAAAACAAAAACTAAACATTGTTTGTTATAAACTTATCTAGGATCTTTTCATTTATGACAAAAAAAAAACTAGTTTCCGTTATCTTAAAAATTAGGAAAAAAAAAAAAAGTTTTTTTGACATAGTAATTTTTTTTTTCAAAGCTGCCAGTATGTTGTTCAAAAAGGTTTTCGTGTTCAGCTTTCAAATAACATGCATGATTGCAGTGTGCCAAAATTCTTTACATCACTAAACCTGGCACATAGTACGTTTTCTTTCAGCAGTAATAGATTTTCTCTAGCTTCTCGAACAATGTTAGACAGACAAATTGCATAGGAAAAAAGCTTTCAGCTTTATATGGCAGTTTGTGTTTACATTCGTTTTATGGAGCGGCGTAGGCGGATAGCTTCCTGGCTAGCACGCAAGCTCCCGTTTTTCCAGACATGTTTCAGTCTATCTGTTTATTTCATGTACACAATGTTTTCGTCGGGCTGTGTTTAATAAATATTCTTTTTCCAAAATCGATTTTCGATTGAAACATTTATTTTTTACTGTAAATAGAATAGTGAATAGGTTTTGTTTGCGGTAATGGTCTCGTTTAAAGTTTTAACGGTTTAGCTCAATTATAGGTATAAGACCTTTACTAACTGGGTTTAAACAAACTATAATGATGGATAGATACTTGTTATTCTAATAATATACCTATTATAGGTAAACTTAGGTCTTTAATAAGACAATGCAAAGACCTATTTATAAAGGCAATGGTGGAGGCAATGGTTCTCAAGTAGGCAAGTAGACAATTAATTATTCACAACCTAATAACAAGTTATTGCCCTCAAATTTTAATATAAATATTTTGATGCACGGTTCTTTTGGCTTGTGCAAATAATTGGAACTAATGCCGCTATCTTGTTTTTTCAATACAAGTTCCATACACAATTTCACTAGTGTTTACTGACAGCGCTATCCTGCCAATGTAGGACGCCAAAAGAACTAGCAATACTATACTAGATAACTATATGAATTTGGGATAAAAATCAGGTGAAAAAGATTTGCGCAAAGTATACTCACGTTTAGGCGGACTATAATGCACATACATCCCGTTTTTCTTCGCATTTCGCTCTGTCAGCCATTTCTTCACGCCCTCCATGGTAAGGAGTAAGGCAGACACGTCACATTCTCATACAAAACAACTGTTTCATATCACTGATATTAGTCAATCAATCTATAACCATTGTAATTGGGCAATTAGAAATGATTGTAATTATTATTATGGGTAGGCTGTAGGTCGATTTATAATTACAGAATTTAACGAGGGCCGACACATTACTTCGGCTAAGGTAAAATACGAATAGGTAGATGGTGAACTGAAAATTGGTGGAACCAGTTGAAGGCTAAAATTAATTAATCTAAAAATTGATTAATCAATTAATTTAAGTGTGTTTCAATCAAATTTCGTTCATATATGGAATGAATGTCTAAGTTTGAATTAATAGTTGTTAGAAAATCTATGGGGTATTTTTCTTACTCAGTATTCTTTAAAGAGTGATGGTTTTGATGCTATGTTATTTCATTTGCCCACGCCTGATAATGACAGCTAATATTCTTCAGTAAAAGATCGGTCGGTAGAGCAGAGCTTTAAAAAACAGCCAAGTTTGTCTATGCGCACACAAATATTCCAATATTTTGTCTAATAAGGTGAGTAAAGGTCGTTCTCTCTCATTTTTTAATTTGTTAATTACCTATATATTGTTAATTACCTACATAACAACTTTAAAACTTTTCTAGAACATAATTATAAGTATTCTTTTATGAATAAGTTATACACATTGAAATGTCACGGTCTGTACCTTACTCTATACTTATAAATATAACCCTCAATCGATACGAAGCCGCTGTGTGCTATGGAAAACGTTTCCCATAAAATATTTATAGATGTCCGACTAACATCGTTTGGCTAGCTCTATCATAGAAAATTACTATCAGAAAACTGTATTTGTTTCAGAAAATACGGGACTAACTGTTAATAGAATTAGTTTCTTATGAATTTTAGAAAATGTTAAGTAACTTACTCGAACTTTACAAACACTCGAACTTTGAAAACAATTTTCGAAAAGGTATTCAACCCAAAATATAAGTAACGTCGTAGGTACCTACTTTTCTATTTAATAGGTTATTGACCTGGCGATTTTCAACTATAGGTTTCACTTTTATCTAAGAATAGACACACTGTATCCAAAGCTCTGACGTCATCGCTCAACGGTCACTCACAAATTAATTCTAAGTTTAATGTATCATTAAATAAAGTGAAGTCGGTATAGAACAGAAGTGATAGCAGGTGTACAATCAACTGGACGGACTCGTAGACTTCACATCAACGGTGGTGTTTAGCGATGCAACAATACGTACACCCGACAGCGCAAGTAATGAAGAAAATAAGTAGGTATAAAATTTAATGCTGAGAAATATTGCAAGCAGTGGATTGGCGTTATGACTTTTTTTGACGTCGATATATTTGTTCTTCTGTGAATGTTATTTATTGACAATTTCCTGCTTTGTTTCGCCGGTAGTAAGCGGCTACTGCTAAGTACGAGGTCGGGCCGGAGTCTGGATTTGTGCCCGGATGATAAAAATAAACTCGCTTATTCTAAGGGAAAATCAAATTCAAAGCATTTATTTCAAGTAGGCCAGTTGCAAGCACTTTTGAATTGTCGAAACAAAGATGAAAATTAAATGTAGCTACAGTCCCAGTCACAAGACATAATAACTGTGAAAGTACTGTAGTTGCCCATTCCCTAGCGTAGATCTCTATGGAGAAGAACGGGCAAGAAACTCCATGGACACTCTATTAAATAAATAAAAAATGTTACAAAATCTTGGTTACATCATTCATGTTGAGATGGTATATTATGTGAGAACAATGTAGCAAGATGTGCACGTTAAAAGTGTCCATAGTAAAATCAAAAAAATACAATTCAAAAATAAACATTAAAATAAGCGACGGCAACTAAGAGATGACCAGTCGCAACTGACAGCGCCCGTTCACGAACATGACGCATGGATCAGCACCATTCAACTCAACCATTTTGTAGGGAACTAAATGATCCGGGACTCAAACATTACAAGCAAAATGTTAAATGCTTTAGGACCATTTCGCTAGAGGATTAAGTTGAGGTGCAGATAGATACGAGTACCTAGACCTCAGCCAAACCCTCTGTATAGCATCTACGAGTCAGGCTCAATAATGCACGTGTGATCCCCTTTGGCATTCTTATTTATACAACTATAAGAGATCTCTAGACTCTTCGATCAATCGTGAAGCTTCATGCGGTAGGAACTTTACATCACTGTTGTATGTGATTCAGCGAAAAAAATAAATATATAATGCCATGACACAAAGGCAGCTGACATCAATATTAATGATCACAACACGTACCCTTTCTTCTTATAATTATGCTCCTTCGTGTGACGCGCTTTTAGAAAATTAGTAGGTAGGATTCGTAGCTTTGTTATTGAACAGGGAGAACTGCTCCTACACAGGGTGTAAACAGACACTCTTCACGAAGCCGTTAACCAAACATTATACAATGTACATCAAACTAAGTAAACCTACGCAAAAAATATTGCAGGGAAATAACTTTTTTTTTGGGGTGAATAATAACGTTTTACGGTAAAACTCAATGTACCGCACTCAAAACATTGTGCTGGTATGGATGGATTGAATAGTGTGGGGGTCGTGGAGGTTTTCAAAGTAAAGTTCTTACATTAAAAACAAATTAAAAAAAAAAACTTGTGAAACAGTTGTAACTTTGACCCCAATATCTCCGTAACTAAAAGGTTCGAACGTATGGTCTAGAACAAAAAAATGATCGCAATGATAGAGAGAACAAGACAGTGCCTTTCGACTTCGTTAAGAGTATTTTTACACCCTTTATGATAAAACTATTATTATCTTTAATATTTACCCATGACTGACTCGTCGGTCTAGCGGTAGCAAGCGCGACTGTTGAGCAGCCCGCTTAGCATCAACGCCGTAGAAACGAAAGAGAATCGACAAATCTTTTGTTCATCTGTCATTTTGTCGATTCAATGACAGATGAACAAAAGATTTGTCGATTCTACGGCGTTCATGTTACGCGGGCAGGAGGTACTGGGTTTTTCCATCAGGAATTTCGCAGTAGCAGCCGCGGAGTCTGGATTTCTGCTCAGTTGATGACAATAGGCTCACCCCCTATTGCATGGTACTTTGACATAACTGGCGAAATGTGGGGTATTAGGACTAGATAGGGTAGGTATTAGGTAAGATATGTTATGTTATTTACCCATGGCAACAGTTTACGAGCCTCGTGGCTAAATAATAACAGACGCACATGCCTATCTACTGGCTTAAGCAACGCTTGTCGGGGTCGGTCCGTGTTTAGGTGACCATCATTACCTACTGTCCCCATCCTTGCCTGCATCTGAAAGCACGTTAAACCATTGATACTGGCTGTCATGTGAAGATTGTTTTTTCAGAAGTTTGATAGTCTGCTAACCACTAGTCTAACCAAAGGCCCCACGGGGTGTCGTGTTTCCAAGTAAGTTGGGGCTGTTGTGGAGATCAGATACCAGTTTTAAACATAGAGTGGCTATTTAGTCTGGAGCAGGAAGCTAGTCTGGAAGGTTAGACTGGAAGCTAGGCTGATGACGTTGATAGCATCACAGCTCGGGTTCAAGAAACAGCAAACTTCAACATTCATTCATGACTAGAAGTTCGATAGTCTGCCAACCACTAGTCTAACCAAAGGCCCCACGGGGTGTCGTGTTTCCCAGTAAGTTGGGGCTATTGTGGAGATCAGATACCAGTTTTAAACATAGAGTGGCTATTTAGTCTGGAGCGGGAAGCTAGTCTGGAAGGTTAGACTGGAAGCTAGGCTGATGACGTTGATAGCATCACAGCTCGGGTTCAAGAAACAGCAAGCTTCAACATTCATTCATGACTAGGTAGTCATGAATGAAAGTTGAGGCTGGCTGTTAGAAAAGGTGCAGTATAGGTAAACTGCACCTTTTATACTGCACCTTTTCTCAATACATACTGCTATTTTGCTTTCGTCTGACAGACTTGACTTCCGGACCTATCACCCAGTACATCGTTCCTCACTTTGTGTCCAGCTGTTTGCGCTTGGCCCAGAAGTACTTTCTCCAGTTAAGCCTTCGATCTAGATGCATTCCGAGAAGTTTGGCGTCTTCAGCTTGGGGAATATCCTCATTGTAGTTTTATTGGAGTGCCGGTCTGTTTTCTGAGAGTGAAGGTTATGTGGATAGATTTGCTTTGATTTCCGGCCACCCTTCATCCATTTCCCAACCTCTTTGTATTCATTCTTATACTATCTACTCTCTTCGTAAACTTCCTATAGGGGTGGACAGTAAGCAAAAACGGGTGTGTAATACGTGGCATAATAACAGATAGTATATTACCACTTTAAATAACGTTCACATTGTTAGGTTTCGGGATTTTACTAGTCAATTTCCTACGTTTTCAGAAATAATTTTATTAAAATGTATTAATTTAATAGCTTTATTCGTGTGAACACATCTAAATGCTGTATATTTTATTATGTAAACTGGTAACATTAATTCCGTAAGAATGGCAATACTTCTATCATTTGATTTGTAAAATGTTTGGCGCGAGAATGAAGCAGTTCTCTGATTGGATCACGAGACTGACCTGGCGTGAAGTCGTGAGCCAATCAGGGCGCTGGATTTTCCCTCCAACGGCGGGATTCTTGGTCAGGAGCTGGTGCCCGAGTGGGCATTCTGGTATTCTGGTGCTGAACGTCGAAGACAACTGACAATTATTAAGATAGTCTGTTGCCGATCTGTTATTGCTGTAATAGTGTGTTATGTAACAAAATTGTTAATAAACCTATTTAAAGTCGTTGGAGTTTTCCTTCAAGTGCTGCCGCCTTTTGATTTAGTATAACATGATATCATTTTCATTATTATATCTATTCGTTTATTTTGCTCGACTAACCGGGTAGCCGGAAATTACTGATAGCACGGGCCTAAGCCAAATGATTATCAGCTGGGTTGACAGTTATAGACGTAGTAGTAGGTACATAACGGTTTTGCGTTGTAGCTTGGAAGAGAGATGAGGGTATGTTTAAGTGGATATGTTGGTACGGGTTGTCTGATTCACATTGTAGGAACTTTCTCACCAGTCTACACGTGTTTAGTATCACTGCCTTCTGTAGCAGGTGGTAGGTGTTAGAGGGCAGGTTTAGAGAAGTAAGGGACTGGTGGAGTTGTTTTGGTATTACTCCTGTTGTGGACAGCACTATCGGGACTATTGTTACTTTTTGTAGATGCGGGTTATTTCGTCTTTTAATTCGATATACTTCGATAATTTTTCTGCAATCGTAGTTTGTAAGTTGTGTGTATTTGGTACAGCTATGTCGATGAGATATCCAGTTTTGTTTGTTTTATTTATTAATGTGATGTCTGGTCTATTAAAGTGTATGGTTCGGTCTGTAAAAATCCCTCGGTCAAAATATAATTTTTTCGAAGGGTTTTCCAGCACAGGTTCGGGATGTATTTGTAGTAGGGCACGATGGAGTCTACTAGTTTGTATTGATGTGCTAGTTTCTGATGTATCACGTTAGCGTTGTTATTATTACATAATTACTTATTTGCTAATACTAATATGATTGTCAGCAGTATTAAACAAGTAAACATTAAAAAAAAAAGCCGTCAAGGTATACTTGTTGCGGGAGACAATTTGCTTAGACAGCGAAAGATCAACGGATGTCTGGCTTGGAGTATGACGTACTAGGTGCATAATCGACGGAGTTTATGTATCGGTGTTCCGCTATTTTTCTAGCAGGGAATTCAGCGTCTCCCGTTAAGTGGTCACTGGGCTTTTTAAAGCGGGAGCAAGTCGCGCGCGCGTACACAAAACAAAGTAGACGTTTCAAAATTATATTAAACGTTACTATAGATTTTTAACATTATACTAACTAAATATTGTACTAACTGAATATTAGTTCAAATGTACATTATAGAAAATGTTAATTAAACCATATAAAATAAGGTAAACTGAAATTTTATCAATAATTCATTATATCATTTCATCGTTATACTAAAAAAAAGTATATTAAATGAAATTAGGTCATGTGATCATTAGAACTTTTGTTATTATATCAAATGATACGCACCCAGCAAAAACTATAGAACGCCACCCTTTTTCGCCCGTGGTCGCTTGTCGTAGTCCCTGGAATCCACGGAGGTTTTTTTTCGTGGTTACTATAATACTGGAAAATTCCGTGGTCTCTTCTCGTATTCCCTGGAAGAGGCCACGGAGGTTTTATAAAGGGCGCTCGCTTCGCTCGCATATTAAATAACATTCTTTGACTTCTGCCCCCAAAGTGCCGGGCCTCTGCCGGCCTACATCGTCGGCCTACGGCCCGGTGCCTACGCCGCCAATACTCGTGGTCCCTTCCACGGACTAAGGGACCGGGACCAAAGACTACAATGTATATACCAGGACCACGGGTGAAAACCTAACGCCACCTGCTACGATCCTCAAATATTCCTTTTGCTTCGTCCACATTTATACATCTAAATATACACTCAGTTAGCAATATTTCTATTCAAGAAGACAGTAATTTTTATTAAATTTTGTTATTTAATTAAGGTTGTAGGTAAGACTTCCGCGCTGACTGGCCAGTCCTAAAAATGTAAATGCAACCAAGACTATTATGTACTTATGTAGGTGAACAACGCCGTCTGTTCCCACTAGTTCGCCACTTGCAACGGTTCCCGAGCTTGGCCTTGTTAGTTGTTCTATGCTAAGCATTATGCATACGGCGACTTGTTTCGTAGAAATGAGGAATGCAGAAAAATATAATTTTTCAGAGAAAGCAATATTTGTGAGTTTTGATGAAACTAAACTATTATTTTGAAATTGTTCCAGTAATTCCTGTGAGATTCTAGAAGAATCTATCGAAGAAGTATAAATAAGGGCTGATATAAAACAAAGATGGTTGATGAAGATGTTGCTAAAAAAAAAACTTGCATCCAAGGGTATACTGTATTTGAAAAAGATTAGAATTGCATCTTTCGGGAGATTAACATTGATATTTATTCTTTTCATTTACAGGTACCAAATGGTTTGACAATGTAATATTGATGTTCAGTCCAACGTCCTTCGTGTTGGGGCCCTGTGAGGTGCTCGGATAGGCTTCAGGAGCGGTACTGTTTTGAGCTGAAAAAATTACATCAATATTTTAACAGTCATGTTGGCAAGTGAAGCCAAATTTAAAACCATAAAAGCATTCATTGTAAAAATATGACATTTCGTTCACTTGAAATTGATTTCCGTAAAGAAGTACAAGGATTACCTA
The DNA here is from genome assembly GCA_941918905.2 of Xestia sexstrigata. NCBI lineage: Eukaryota > Metazoa > Arthropoda > Insecta > Lepidoptera > Noctuidae > Xestia > Xestia sexstrigata. Next base: position 8,547,638 of record OW799214.2, on the reverse strand, counting down.
CCGTTCTTTAATTGAATGTTAAGAATACGATGATACAATTCATTGAATTTCTTCTGACGTTTCATATTAGATGGCGTGCGTACGACTAAGGTTGGCAGTAAGATATAATGTTCTAGGTTAGGCTCCTCTCTAGTGTACTTGCGATGCGATGCTACTTTTTTGACGACCAGCCGAGGATTTCTTGGCTTGTACGTAGAACTACTGCCACTAGTTAACTCATGGCTTCCATTGCGACGCTTCTTCGGAATTGGAGCTCGCCTGTCCGCCTTCACCGGGCTGGACGTCTGGAAGCAACAAGTTGGGTCCCTCCTCGTTGGGGATCTGGTTGCGTAACTTGGACCTGGAACACAATCTTCGTATCCAAATCTGCGCTCCAAAGAATGACGTTTTTGTCGCGACTCTAATCTCAACCGGTCATGACTTCTCGGAGTTCTGCGCGAACTCGACTCATCCCAACGTCGGTCGGCGAACATCGCACTTTCAGCGTTGTGGTCGCTTATCGCAACCTCCTCGCCCTGTCTATTTTTATGACTCGCCACGATAATATCCCCAGTCTTGCCCATGGGTCTACAGCTTTCATGTCGATGGTTCAATTTAACAATTCTGTAGTGACGGCGCCGGCGCCGCTCCACGTGCGCGACGCGCTCCCGCAGCAAGCTGTCGATCAGTCGCTGCAGCTCACATCTCGTGCTGCATCTCTCCGAGTGGGCCATTCGTCGGCCGAGCCGAGCATTAGGCCAATGTGTCCGACAAACGTCTTCCCAAATAATGTCGCTAAGTACAGCTTCCCTTGAAGGTGTTAATTTGATGCCATCGTCGCGCGGAGCAAATTCACCTTGCGCTAAATAATGAACTGTATCCATCAGCCGATAATCTCGCACTGGATTGAGTTTATGTCGAATCTTATGGACTCTTTCAGCTGCAAGTTTTGGAATATCTTCACGTTTGCATGGCACTGATGCACATTGTCGCCGACCTCGAGCAGTGATGCCGTCGTATGCGGTGAAATCACGGCCATATTGCTCAGAATTATGTTCTTTTTCTAAAGTAGTAGCTTTACTTGGAGAAAGTGGCGCCGCTTGCTGCGCGTACCGCTGGAACGCCGATGTTTCCGGCACGTGGCTATATTGCTGGACGTAGCTACACCCAGGCCTCCCATTCCCAGATGTGGTCCCCATTATGTTACCTTTAGGCTCTTCATCTGATGAAGACAGAGGGATATTAGGATTTATTGAACGGAAAACCATTTCTTGTCTCAAAATTTTACGCTCCAAGTGATCTATTCTTTTATTCAATTCGGTAATTGTGGCACCAGTAGGTGGCACAGTATCTTCTGAAGATGTATTCGTGACAATTATTGTGGCAATATCGACTTTATTGGAATTTAACGTCTTTTTATCTGTTTTATCGAGTTTAGGAAGGTTCATATTTAGTTGTGGTTGCGTATAAACATAGCATTTTTCTGCAGATCTTTGTATAGTATTATACACGTTAACCTTATTAGGCCTGATGTTAGTGTGGGGACATTTCGAAAGTACTGCCGAGCTCTCTACCTGAATAGTGACAGAGGAGGCTTTATCTGTTTCTGTTTCACTTTTCGTATAAGGCTGTTCCGTACCACAACCGATTGAATTTATAACATTTATATCATCTTCACTGAAATCTGCAATAGCGAAAGAGTTTAATTAATTAACAATACCGATACAAAACAAAAAAATGTCCAAATATTAACTTACGGGTGGTAAAAGAAGAATGGTCTCCAATACCAAGACGTGAACCCGACTTATCTGAACCCTGCAAAGTTAATATTCAAAGAATTAAAACATATCCCCTGACATAATAGGAAGGACAAAATAATAGTTACCTTTTTAGCCTTGAAGCGGTTCTTTTCTGCTATGTAAATAGTTTTGATGGCAGGAGCTCTCGGTTTGATAGATACACGTACTCTTTGTGAAGCCGGACGGTGCGTTGGACTCTTCTGAAGTATTTCTAAATCTGTAAATTAAAGTAACATTTATTAAAACACATACGTAACAAAATATACGTTTATTATAAAGGGAGTTTTACCCAGAAGAAGTTGTTTCTGAGGCAGGTGGCCCGAGCCTCCTGCGAGATAGCCGTAATCAACCTCACGTATCAATTTCTCTTCTTGGATGGACAATAACTTCTTCTTGGATGGAGACTGTTTATTTTCCATCACATTTTATTCTCCTCTTTGCATGCATAGTTCTAAAATCAACCGGCCTAAACTATAATGATATGAGGCTTAAACAATAATTTATTTTGCAGTAAAAAGAAAATTTCACATTATTCTGACAGGTGCTTTGACTGGATTGTTTTTCTTCTTTCATCTTCATCCTAGTATATTTATGGAAATGTTTCTTTGAAGTTTGTATGCTAAAATATTGTTTGACTGAACAAAATTATAAGTTGCAACTTTTTGCTGGCTGTCGATATCATAAATTCTGTACCTAAGCATAAAAGAACATAGACTGATTATTAACAGATACTTGGATTAAAACGGAAACGTAAACGGAACAAAAGAGTATGCTGATGCTCCTTAAAGGATGACCCACGCTAGACCGTTTCGGGTCCGAGCCGAGTGTCGGCCGTAGCACGGTCTACTAAATATTACATATATTTTGTATGGACACACTCACGCTATACCGAGCGGCAACCGCGAGTGACGGCCGAGCAACGGACAATACGATACAATACGGCCGACATATACTCGACTCGGACCCGACACAGTCTAGCATGAGTCAAGATTTAATTTGCTCCTTTAAAAAAAAAGTAAAGGAAGAAAAAGTCTGAGTTTGTGCACAGATATTATAAACTCTGTAATATGTTGTACCGATAAACCGCTATCGTTGAGTTCACAAAATACAAACGGTCATAAAGTGTTTGGAACAAAATAACATCTATGTTCTTTTTCAAATCAACTTCATCTAATCCGACCGACGTCATTGAATCCGACCCCGACCTAAGTAAAGGTCAAGTCCTAAGTGACGCATTCCAGATGATCATGAATCATGGAGATCCGTGGCACACCAAACTAACACTCGACAAGCCAGTCATCATTACAGGCGCGCACATCACGCCTGGAATCACCGAAAGGTGTACGGTCGAACAAGCTATTTGGTTTACATTTTACAATTTAATTTGTGGGTTAAACTGTAAACCAAATAGCTTGTTCGACCATACCTAATAGTACACCCACATTTCGTCAGTTATGGCACAAATCCAGACTCTGTGGCTGCTACTGAAAAATTCCTGATGGAAAAACCTAATAACACTTTGCCCGACCTGAGAATCGAACATAGCCTAGGACGTCATGTTCAGCCGTCGCGCTTGCTAGCTAGACTTAACGAGTTACAAATTCCCGGCCGAAAAAAACCGGTGTTCTTTTCGTATGCCCCGACTTCCGAATGCGCAATCAGCCGTATCTCGGGACACACAAAGAATCCCCAAGTTCGTGATTTTGCTTCACAATAGACACTACACTACTTTTTCATAAACACCATATTTCAAAAATAGAAACAGAAAAACAAGTAAGTTATTTGTCAAAATTTACTAAGCGTGACGTTTTACCCCTTTGTGCTTTTAGCCAATTTCCTGGTGACAAATTAGCAAGGATTAAGGGTACATGTAACGTATGGGTGCATTAACAACTGTGATCGTGAAGCATGACGGATAAAGATATAAAAAGCAATGCACCATCAGCCGTAGGGTCATCAGTGGTGATGGTGGATAAATCGTCAGCGAGTAGGCACAAGCCATTCCGCCCCATTGACTTGCAGGATGATGGCCCAGCCGAGCAGCACCACAAACGCTCACGCGCACCTGCCGTCCCATGTATGTCGTTTCACGTTTATTAATTGTAAAATTTTCAGACATTGTATTAAACAACATCGAATTTTATAAATGCTTTAGTTTGTGAGGATGGATGGATGTTTGTTACTCTTTCATGCGAAAACTAATTAACGGATTTAGATGAAATTTGGCACATAGATAGTTTATAACCTGGATTACCATATAGGATACTTTTTATCCCGGTAGTATGTTCTCGTGGGACCGTTTACGCGAGCAAAGCCGCGGGCAACAGTTTGTATAACAAATATTAATACAAGTAGACCTTTTACAGTTATTTGACCATAGACTGCATCACTGCTCACATTCACAAGATCATTGAACTTTATTCTCGTTACACTAAGGTTTCTGTTATGTCGCTTACACTGAAAAATCTATCAAAATCATAGTGATCTATACTGAGAAGAGACCCCGATTCGGTTAAACTTTTTTTTTGTATTTGTGTTTACTTGCAAACATATACCTAGCTTGGCTTAGCTGTAACTGAAGGATTCAAAGAATCACCTTAGAATTCTGCCGTTATAGAACAAAGGAATGCGAACACGGTGAGACTAAATTAATAAACGTACCAACGTTTGTGAAACGAAGTTTATGGTGGATTTTGGCATCACAACATGAATTCGGCGAATTTAAAGTTACTCCGATAGGAGAAGGGAAGGGACGGGATAATAAAAACCACCATGTGCAGAGCTAAAATTTTGATTTGGAACTTTTTTGACTCTTCTTTTTTAATTCCTAAAAACTTTAAATTGACAATTTTAGCTATGACTGAAAAGTCGAAGCATGTTTCCTCGAAAATATCTACGAAGCGAGCGTCGTCACCCGAGGCAATATCTATGGCGACCATAGAAATGGACGTCCAGGTGGGGTCAATGAATCAGTTCGCTTTGTTTTGTCACAATACCTTTCTGTCACGCTACTGTCGTGTGATAACGCACGTGTCTATGTATTATAATTTGAATGCATCGTTAACGATGGCAATTAAATGATTTCACGCGATGCTTTAACGTTGTGAATCACGCTGCTGCGGGTTTTATGTACAGTGTTGTGAAAATATTTCAGAGAGCCGACATCGTTCCAACTCCGACGCAACCCATACCAGCAACAGTGGGTCCTGCGTCAGGGACTGGGACTAAAGACCTGACCGAACGAGATGACAGCATAACGGGAGAGGGGAGCGAAATGCGGACCACCGATTCGCCACACAGGGAATGGGTACGAATATTTCTATTTTCGATATTACACTACCTGTTCATTAGATTGATAATTTTATTTTGTTGATGTAAAACTGAATGAGGATAGTGTAACGTCAACGTTCTAACGGGTGGTAGGTATGTAGTTCTGCATAATTGCGGACCGTCCGGTGCGATCAAACAAAGTACTGCTGTAGTTTTCGTACTGTCGATATGCGGCAGCCCGCACGCCACATCGCCGTTCTTGCCTCACACAAAATTGCCTCTAAGTGATCATCTGATACTTCATTTGTATACTTAAAATATCCATCGGACACAAAAAGCTCAATATAACGTGATGAATATTAGGGTCATGTGATGCTTGGCAAAAAGTTAGATAGTTGCGAATGCGCCTGCGGGCACCGCTGCGGCGCGGTCTTGAGTTTCTCGGTAACATGTTGCTTGTTGTAGTCCGACGAGGAGGCGGGCGGGCTGCCGCGCAGCGAGTCGCGCGCGTCGCGCGGTTCGCGAATGTCCCGCGTGGTGCGCCAGCTGTTCTGTTGCGGCGTGCCCTACAACCGCCCCTCCGAGTACAACGTCTCTTCTCCGCGCTCTGGCGATTTCCCCGGCGGGATTTAGCCTTGCCACCAAACTCGCATCATACCACACGCGATCTGCGATGTATACGCGAACATCGATGTTACCTGGCCGTGATGTGTTCTTGAACACCGATGTTCTATCCGCTGGCCTCGATGTATTCGCGGACACCAATATGTTATATTAGCTGGCCATTTTCGAGCGTCCCCTTCAATCCTAGTAATTCATTTAGCGGTTAAGCGATAAATGTTTAGTCGATCCTATAAGTGTGATGAAATAGTGTAGCAGCTATAGACCATAGGTGTCCCGCAATGTGCTACTAACGTGTCCATCCATGTGCTACTAACGTGTCCATCCATGGGTGACAGCGCTCGAAGATGGCTGGCTGATCGAATGGAAAGTTTACTACATCATGTAAACATTACGAGCCTTACTTGTGTATATAAAATTACTAATAAAAATGATATTTTTTACTTGTGACGGTCTGGACACCTATGCGTTTGGTCTACAGATTTTAGTATGTCCAAAGCCATTTAGTGTTTATGACATTTAGAAAAATATTTTTATACCTACCTGTTGTTCATGTGTCTGTTTTATTATCATATTAATATTCCTCTTGTTGAGTTAAGCCAAAAACTCCAAAACACAAATACTGCTACAGTTCTTTCACATTTATTTTGCGCTTAAATTTGCATCGCTGTCAAAATGAAAATGATTTTTAATCCTGTTTCAATACGGTTGCTATTATAATGTCATTGACAAGTCTGTTATAATTAGTGTTGCTTATTCTCGTTAAAATAAGACTGCTGTAAGATTGCTCGTGTCAGAGGTTAATTAACTGTGAAAGGACTGTTAGGTCAGATTCGACCAAACTTGATTTACATAATCAAGTGTCTTCGAATCCGCCCTAAGAATGATATACATATGTAGTTTAATAGCCTGTATTTATAAAACTTTGTGCGAATAATGCAAATTAAAGTTTCAATTACCAATACCAATTTATGTTTTACTATAGTTTCACATGAGCAACCATAAAACGATACCTACTTGGGTAGCTATTTAGTCATTCATTTCAAGTTCCTGAACTCCTGAGATGTTTTAGGACTCTGAAAACCGTATTCAGGATTGTGTACCTGACAATCCGGAGGCTGAAGATACTGCGCCACTGCAAAGAAAAATATCGAGTGAGACAATTAGTAAAATTGTAAGTGATTTTTCACTTAATTACTAAATCAGCGATCGACGACGATCGACGAAAGCGATGAACGCTTTCGGACGCTTTCGAACGGATGTTCGGTACTCATTAAAGAATCTACAGCAGTAGAGACCAGAGAGCACGAAAGCGCGGTTTTCTTCTTAGTGTGTCGATGACAATTTAAATTGAGTCGCTTCAAAATTTTCAGTAGCGTCCATCAGGTCCTGTGATTTTATTTATTTATCTATAGTTTATAACGGTAAACACCAATTACATTAACATAGAAACAACAATCATTATAATTCACAAAAAAAAGTAAAAACATCCAGTTGAATTAAATTAAATGGTTTGAATTAAATTACTAACTAATACTAACACTGGAACAGTGGACATTCTTGCATACCTACTTTCTCTCACAGAACATCAGACATATTTGCATAACCTTACTCCACTCATCTGCAAACACATCACATTCAGGGTTGGCAATCAGAAGCGCGTTAAGCGTCTTAAGAATAGGACATACCGGAGATTCAGCTCTGGCGACAGTTTTAGATGACGGTGGGGCGAACAGATTATGCCGACGGCACTGGCGGTGTCCGATATATTTGTCCGGAACAAATAGCCGGCAGAAAAGGCTGTGGAGCTCAGGGCAGTCGATTAGTCCCCGTAGGGTCTTACAGGCTACCGTGAGCTGCTCAGAACCTGTTCTAACCTTCAAGAGTTAAAGCCCAACACTCCTAACAGATAGTTGGTAGGGTACATGAAGGGAAAATAGAAATACCTTTGGAAAAAGCCTCTTAGAAACGTTTTCTGCACCTTCTCCCCTTGCTCTTGGCCTGTTTTTTTTAACAAGGACACGTTTGAAATAGTTTTTGAACTTGTTATAAAACCTGTTTATAATAAAAGACTTGCTAGTTTTTGTTAATCTGAATGTAGTTTTTACAATTTCATGTTTACTGCGTATATTTTTATTATGGAAGTCGCTTCTATATGTAGTTTTGAAAAGCCTTCGATTTTTGCGGACATATAAAATACATTCAAAGATATAAACTGAAGGCACAGTCAGTTTATCGATCTCTTTAAATTTTTCTCTGAGGGACTCGCGAGGGCGGGGCTGCGGGACTGTCTGGGGGCTGCGAGACTGTCTGGGGGCTGCGGGTCTGTTCGGAGCTGTGGGACTGTTTGGGGTTGCGGGACTGTTTGAAAGAGATAACACGGCCCTGGAACACAAAGGGACATGAAAAGAAGAACATGTATGGGTTTTAGTCAATAAAAGTCTGACACTCCCTTCAGCTCCATCCAGAGCGGGAGTTCATTCGATGATTTCCCTTGAGTGACGTTTCAGTATTCGGAGGTTATTTTCCTTACTGCATATGCAGCTGAGTTTAACCTAATCGAAAGAGTTCTAATGTGCGCTCCCCACTGCAATTTTTAATCGATAGTAATCCCGTGTCATCAGCAAATATGTAGAATTATATCGGATAATTTGGCCATCATTTAAAGGAGATCATTAATGTAAACAAGAAATAGATAAGGACACGGGGCACGCCCATCTTGACTAGAGACCCGGACGTCACCCTCATTTGCATTTACTTTTTGCTGCCTGTTTGATAAATAGGAAAAAACAAGATCAGCAGCTTGTCCAGGAATTCCGTAGTGGTGTAATTTACAGATCAGTGTGTTGTGCTCGACGCAGTTGAACGCTTTAGAGAGATCACAGAGCGTCTGTTGTCGACATACCCTTCGTGAAACCAAACTGTTGACTATGCAGAATCCCATTTGAGGTAAAGTGAGTCAACATCTGGTCCAGCATGATTGGTTATTGATTTTACTCAATGCTGGAAGCACAGATATACTCGTAGGTCTATAATTAGAGGGAACACTCTTACAACCCGATTTGAAAATTGGTACTGCTTTACTATGTTTCATTAGATCAGGAAACTCGCCGCTGTCCAAACATTGATTGAACATGCCTGTTAGGACAGGAGCGATTATAGATATTATAGATAGATAATATTTCCAAGAACTTTGACGGATATCCCCAATAACGCGCGACCGTCGTCAGCGCGACAGGAATTCAGGCCTAAGGGTTACACCTCATAGGGCACGCCACAATAGTGGCGGTAAGTCCCCTCTTTGAGGAGTGGCTTGAGAGACGCCACGGCGTCCTCACCTTCCGCCTGACGCAGGTCCTCACCGGACACGGTTGTTTCGGGAGGTTCCTGCACCGAATCGGGCGGGAGGAAACGCCCGGGTGTTTCCATTGCGAGGATCGACCGGAGGACACGGTGGAGCACACGGTGGAGGTGTGCCCCGCGTGGGCCGAACACCGCCGTGTCCTCGAAGCGGCGATAGGCGGCGGCGACCTCTCGCGTCCGGCCCTGGTGCAAGCCATGGTCCGGAGCGAGACGAAATGGGACGCCGTCACCTCCTTCTGCGAAGCAGTAATGTTAGAGAAGGAGGTGGCGGAACGTGAGAGGGAGAGAACCTCACAGCGTCCCGGCCGCCGCGGGGGACCGATGCCTGCCCGGGTTGGCGCGGGACTGTTCGAAAGAGTTACCGTGGCCCCGGAACACAAAGGGTAATGAAGGAACATGGATGGGTTTTAGTCAGTAAAAGTCTGACACTCCCTCCTGCTCCGCCCAGAGCGGGAGAAGTCATTTGATGATTTCCCATCCGAAAAAAAAAAAAAAAAAAGGGTTACACCTCATCTGTTCATTGTGAGCCGACTATTAGTCTCTCAGACTTCGTTCTATGCTTTTATGAAAGAAAATTAAATGTACTGCTACTTTGTCATTATGACTTTTCTCATAATGCCTGCCTGCCAATATTTTGCTTCGGATGGAAACAAAACTTAAAAATTGACAACTTTTGGGATAAATCAAGCATCTTTGAAGGTCCACGGCTTGGTTCCTAAGTTATAGAGCTGCAATTGATCTTAAATTGTTGCAAATTTAGTTAACTTTAACAAATATTAAATGTTGTTACTTAAAAATGCATAGCTTTTGAGTTTTAGAGAAAAAAGTGAAAAATGTCCCAAAATTTCGCAGTTTATCGCGTGGTGCGCAGCGGGTACAAGTTTTTCGAAGTTGCAAATTTGGATTCACATCACCCTATCTGATCTTTACAACATCAAATGCACGCTTTGCGATTATAATGTTATTAATGTCTTTTGTCTCAATTCTTCAAAAATCCATTTTAACTTTCTTTTCGTTTTTTCAAGATTGTTAGTGAACTATTAGTCTCACAGATTTCGTTTTATGCTTACATGAAAGAAAATTAGATTTACTTTGGCATTTTGATTGATGACTTTTCTCATAGGACGACCGATTTTCCAATATTTTGCTATGGCCGTGAGCAAAATTGAATTTGTAAATTTTTGAGAAAAATTGACTATATTTGAAGGGCCATATCTTGGTCCCTATAAACCTAGTCCGATCACCATGTTTGACAAGCCGATCCCTTGGGAGACGCAAGCCAAATACTTGGGGGTCATCTTAGATCAACGCCTGAACTTTCGAGAACACATAAAGACGGTACGCTCGCGTGCCGCCTTCGCTCTCAGTAGGCTCCACTATGTGCTGAATGCACGCAGCAAATTGTCACTTAAGTGCAAATTGCGTATCTACACCGCGTGCATTCGTCCTATCATGACATACGCGTGCCCCGTGTTCGCGCACTCAAAACCCTACCTAATCCACAGGATGCAGACCCTCCAAAACCGTTTTCTCCGAAGGGCCACGGGCTCACCGTGGTACCTTAGGAACGAGCAACTTCATGTAGATCTCAAAATCCCAACCATTCAACAGTTCATGAAACGTCTCTCTAAGAGTTTCTTTGATAAGGCCGAGAAGCACACCAACCCCTTGATTCGTTCAGCCGCCCACTATGCCCCATCTAAAATCTCTAAGATTCGCCGTCCTAGGCATACACTACTCATCCCCGATGACCCCACAACCCTCATTCAAGAAAGCTGTAGGGAAAGTAGCACTCTACGCAAACACAAATACAAACCGCGAATCCGTAACCGACCACGCCGCCGTGACGTACCGCGAACGCGACCCCCCTGTAACATCACCGACCGACCCTTGCTCGACGAGCCAGCCCGCGCCGCTGAGCATGTAGCTTTAAATTCCCCAAATAATAATCCGACCCAGCCACCCTTGCTGCCCTCCCTCAATGACGCACTAAGCCGAGGCCCGAACCCCACAGGGGGTGCCCTTAGTGTCGCTCATTTAATGAAAATCCATAGTTTATAAGCCCTGGCTGGGGGCCTTAAAGTAATTTTTGGCCACCACAGGATAGTCCGGTTAAGCAGTTTGACAACCTTAACGTGTTGTGTCTGCGAGTGGTCCCATCTAAAAAAAAAAAAAAAATGGTCCCTATAAAGTTTATAGAGCTCCGATTGGGCTTAAATTGTTGCGAATTTTGTTTTTCTTGGTTGTCCTTTCTTTTAATTTACCATGTTTGTTAGAGAGATTTGATCCATATGAGTCATCCGTATGAGTACAGCATATTTTTTCGAATTTTAGTCGGTTCAATTCCCGAGTGTGGCAAGCGAATTTTCGAAAATCTGTGAACGCAGATTTGTTTTTTTTTTAAATAAAGGAATGTTTCCTTTGAGTAAAATACCTAAAGTACCTTTTTTTTTTCGGATGGGAAATCATCAAATGACTTCTCCCGCTCTGGGCGGAGCAGGAGGGAGTGTCAGACTTTTACTGACTAAAACCCATCCATGTTCCTTCATCGCCCTTTGTGTTCCGGGGCCACGGTATCTCTTTCGAACAGTCCCACAGCCCCGGCAGGCATCGGTCCTTGCGGACCCCTTCCTTTTTGCTGACTCTCTTTGAGGCGCGCGTGGAACACGAACGCGCCGTCGACACGGCTACCTAAAGTACCTAAAGTATCGCATTGATGGGGAGAACAAGTACCTTTCAACTTTGTTAAATCTTTTTACAACCTTTTTATAATTTGACCTTGACCGATCATATTATGCATTAATTATTTAACGACGTCCAAAATTAGGAAAGTTTGCTAAGAACAGCGTGAGAGAAGGTATGATGCAAGAGCGAGCTCAAACATTTTGAGCCTGAACCCAATTTTAATCTACCGAAATGCAAGTGCTGTAATAAAAATATTAAAAAAAGGACCACGAAATCGTTTACTTTTGCGGACAAATGTATGCCACACGTCTTGCACACACGGTTTTGGCGCACTAGACCTGGATTCCGGTGACTGAAAAGGTGACCGGGGTTTTAACCGGATGTATTCTAAAACCTCGCCCGGACGGCCTATGGACGCCCTCTAAACTAGAACAAATCCGGGGAAACTTGGACGGATGGCAACTCTAGTTCCGCGAGACTACCTCGCATATGGAGCAGGTGGGTAACACCAGTTGTTAGGAGCTGCGGTAGGGACCCGGGCTCTAAGGATGACTGGAATTGAGATTCCAAACAAGTGTGAACTACTTAGCCATTTTAGCTAAAAATTGTGCAGTCCGTTCTGTCCCGGAGATTTTCAGTTCATAACGGACTAGCTGTTCTGGCTAACCCAACCTCTAATGGCGTAATTGGAACTATTTCCATTACTAAAATAGTTTAACATATTGGCACCACATCGCGCATTTATGACAGACAGTCACCGACCACCGTAGAGTACGGAGCAGTGGTCTGTAAGTATAATGCTGCATGCTTCTTTTGGCGCGTGGCTGTAGTCGGAACTAACGATCGAACCTAACCATCATAATTGTTTTTTCAATAGGCACAATTTCCACAGACAGTTTCACAAAAATATTCACCGACAGCGACAGCTGAGTAGTTCAAGCGTTAAAACCATGCTGCAATTAACTTGGTAATGTTTGGATGCGTTACAGATCAAAGAGAAAAAGGAAATAACGTGGACGCAATCGGCTTATCTGGACAAAGTGCACTTACAGGTTTACATTTATACTTATACTTTTCACACTTGTTTGATTTCGTTTATAGAGGTTAATAAATTTAGATGTAGGAGGTAATCTTAGAAATTCCTCATACGATTTCAAAAATTCTTTGAACAATATTTAATTTTTTTTTTTATATTTGAATGGGCCGCTATCTAGGATTTTTGTGCGGCATCATATCAAATATACACGCGGGCAAAGCCGCGGACATAGGTATGCTAGTTTGATGCATTCGCAAAGTAGTAATAAGTATACTGTTTTTAACCACTAACTTTTATTTTCTTATTGCAGAATATCAATTCTCGAAGTGTATCTTGGATGCTGGATCGGAAAGCTTCAGTCGGGCCTTGCTTTAGAAAGACTCTACCGCACGGAGAGCCCTCCGGAATTACTATCTGCCTACCGAAGGTTAGCTAAGAAACAAGCATGGTAGAATTGAATAAAGTCTGTTATATACGGTGAGATCTAGCTGTCTGCGGTAGAAGGCAATTAGCTCTCGTAGTCTGCTCATAGCCCACATAAACGACTCCGCTCCCACCTGGCAGAAAGAATAAGATTCAAATTTGGGCTTTATGTATTGCTCTATAAATATACTTTAAATTGCCTCCACTCCCACCCGGTAAAAAAATATAATTCAAAAGGGCCTCATGTTTTGATCTTTAGATATAGCAGTCGGTAACATCGCTGACAGCGAGCTGTCTGCTAATTTATGTTGCTAATTTAAAGTATATTTATAGAGCAATACATAAAGCCCATATTTGAATTATTATTTTTTTACCGGGTGGGACTGGAGTCGTTTATGTAAGCTAAGACCTAACTTCATAAAAAATCAGAGGTCTCTACAGGGCAGCACTCTAACATAAGTTAGAGCAACAATAAAATACAGTCAGATCTTGCATTGTAAACTATTTAAACGATGCAAGTCATTTATCGTTTCAAATTTACAATTCCATGATATTGTTACGTCGTACCCGTACTTACCTACAGTTACGGTAGTAGGTACCTACTAGTAAGTAGGTAGGTAATAGTAGGTAGGTAGGTAAAACGAGTCCCGAATAATGTAGGTACAAATTCGCAAACTACCTACAAAAGAACATCATTGTAATTTCGACCGTACGCCGAGGGCATAAAGTACCTACTCGAAGGACAATGACCCACTATGGAATTGTCTAGAAGATTCTAGGAAGTCGTGGATATTTCTCGAACGTTCGATCGCCATATAAATAGTCGACGTGTTTGCGGGAGCAGGCAGTCTTATTTTGGCTACAGTACGAAGCGAATCGAAGTGAACTAGTAAGTGCGATATCTAAGTGAATAGTGATCAGTAGTGTACTTGTGATTAAGTTTTAAGTGTTTTGTGATTATTAAAGTTATTTATTGTTTCTTCGGTAGTAATTAATTTATCCCATACCCAGCTCGTAACAATTTGGTGTCAGAAGTGAGGGATAAATTATGCCAATTCTACCAAAGGACGACACGGACGGTATCCGTACCAGGAGTCAGCGAGAGCAGAACATGGACCAAAGGCGGTTTGGAGATTCTCTGACACAGACACCGGGTGGTGTCCAGCCTACGTCAGTGCCAGTCGCTGGCCCATCCGGAGTTTCTCCAGCATCAGTGGCGCCAGACTTGTCAGCTTTAATGGCACTGCTGCAGGAGCAGGCTCGCCGTCAAGAGGACCAGGCTCGCCAGTTACAGGAGCAGTTGCAACGAGATAAGGAGGAGCAAGCTCGCCGTCAAGAGGACCAGGCTCGCCAGAGGCTGTTATGAAGGCGAATGGATGGACAAAACCGCAAGCCATGACCGCGCTCACCTTGGGCCTTCGAGACCAGGCCTTAAACATTCTTGAGGCGCTCGGCAAGGATGTAACCTACGAGCAGCTGCTGGAGGCGTTAGAGTCCAGATACGGCGACGCGCACCTGGAGCACGTATTTCGTGCTAAGTTGAAGGATCGTGTTCAACGTAGTGCTGAGAACCTGCAGCAGTGGGCCCTGGAAGTTGAAAAGCTGGTTCGAAAAGCATACCAGTCTGCCCCTGCACTTATAGATGGGAATCTGGTACAAGCGTTCGTTGTTGGAATACGTGACTTGGAAGTTAGAGCCGCTGTGAGACTTGGGCACCATGAGACGCTAAAAGACGCCTTGGCTCATGCCTTGGAAGTAGAAGCAGCGAGGCAAGACCATCGAACGCACCACGTCAGGGAGGTTGTGGCATCACCTGTACGCCAGCGTTCGTAAGGTTATAGCCCTAGGTGTTATACTTGTGGAGAAAGGGGTCACCTTCGGTCAAACTGTAAAAAGCGAAGCATACCGAGAGAAGATCAATCCCTGCAAGGAAAAGTGGCTGGAATGACTGCCAAGCAACAATGGAGAAACCACAGCAACACAAATGATCTGTCAAGAAGACCTTTGTCTGAAGATCGTAAGCACAGTTCCAGACAGGAGTTTAAGGAAGTGGTGCCCGTGAGGACGCTAAGAACGGATCTCAGCGATGAATGGAAGGTAACCATACAGCAGGCTCAGCACAATGACTCGGACATCAAACCGATCTTCGAGTGGATCAAAGCTGGTGCTCCTAAACCCAAGTATAGTGATGTGGCTGCAATGAGTTCCATCACGAAGAGTTATTGGGCACAATGGAACAGCTTGGTGATCCAGGATGGAGTCTTGTGCCGTAAATGAGAAAACGCTCGAGGGGACAGCTGTCATCTACAAATGGTTGTCCCTAAAGCTAAGGTACCGGATGTTTTACGGCTCTACCATGATGGATGTTCAGGAGGACATATGGGGGTAAAAAGGACTCTACTAAGAATTCGAGAACGATTTTACTGGATCCACTGTCGAGATGATGTGGAGGACTGGTGTCGCAAATGTACCAGTTGTGCGGCCGTGAAAGGACCCCACACACGCAGTAGAGGTGCATTAAAAGTGTACAACGTTGGAGCCCCTTGGGAACGGATAACACTAGACGTTGCGGGACCGTTTCCAGAAAGTGAGAGCGGAAACAAGTACTTCCTGGTGGTAATGGATTACTTCACAAAGTGGCCAGAAGTCTTCGCTATTCCTAACCAAGAAGCTACAACTGTCGCAGATAAATTAGTTCAGGAAGTCTTCTGTCGTTTTGGAGTACCCTTAGAAATACACAGCGATCAAGGAAGGAATTTTGAATCGCAAGTATTTCAGGAGACTTGTCGATTAATGGGTACCCACAAAACCAGAACCACCTCCTACCACCCACAATCTGATGGAATGGTGGAACGATTCAACCAAACGTTGGAAAGATATCTGGCAAAAGTCGTGGAAAGCAGACAAAGGGATTGGGACAAGCATATACAGCCATTTCTTCTGTCCTACCGTAGCGCCGTCCACGAAAGTACGACTGTGACGCCAGCCTTCGCGAACTTTGGAAGGGAATTACGGTTGCCTGCTGATTTAATCACTGGAACTCCCCCTGATGCTCCACGTAGTGTAACAGATTATGCGATTGACTTGCGTAACAAGTTGAATGATGTTTATGAGCATATCAGACAATCCGGCCAACAGATGTCTGAGAAGATGAAGACCCGTTATGACCGGAAGGCAAATAGTAGGGGTTTCGACGAAAGTTCACTGGTGTGGTTGCATAACCCAGTAAGGAGCAAGGGGAAGTCTCCGAAATTGCAAGCAAAATGGGATGGACCATACCGAGTTGTGACTAGGATCAACGATGTCACCTACCGAATACAGAAGGGTCCACGAGTTGCGCCTAAGATTGTCCATGTAGACAGATTGGCGCGATACTACGGGGCTAATGATGCTCGGGACGAGCATGTCTAAGGAGGGGGCAGTGTTACGTCGTACCCGTACTTACCTACAGTTACGGCAGTAGGTACCTACTAGTAAGTAGGTAGGTAAAACGAGTCCCGAATAATGTAGGTACAAATTCGCAAACTACCTACAAAAGAACATCATTGTAATTTCGACCGTACGCCGAGGGCATAAAGTACCTACTCGAAGGACAATGACCCACTATGGAATTGTCTAGAAGATTCTAGGAAGTCGTGGATATTTCTCGAACGTTCGATCGCCATATAAATAGTCGACGTGTTTGCGGGAGCAGGCAGTCTTATTTTGGCTACAGTACGAAGCGAATCGAAGTGAACTAGTAAGTGCGATATCTAAGTGAATAGTGATCAGTAGTGTACTTGTGATTAAGTTTTAAGTGTTTTGTGATTATTAAAGTTATTTATTGTTTCTTCGGTAGTAATTAATTTATCCCATACCCAGCTCGTAACAATATCATAATTATAATAAAACTGATGTAGAATTGACTGATGTAGAATTGAGAGAGGAGCTCGTAGCTATATAAAAACAGCCGCTCGGGTCGATCGTTAGGTTAAGCCCTGCTTGCCTAGGTTGGTCTGTGGATGGGTGACCGCCTATTACATACAGAGTTTCCTCCGTGCCTCGGAAAGCACGTTAAGCCGTTGGTCCTTGACAGTCGTTAGGTAGTCAGAGGCCAAAAAGTCTGACAACCAGTCTTACAAAGGGGTATCGTATTACCCGGTACTAACTGGGTTGTGGAGGTCAGATAGGCAGTCGCTCTATGTAAAATCCTGGTATTCAGCTGCATCCGGTAAAACTGGAAGCCGACCCCAACATCGTTAGGAAAAGGCTAGGCAGATGATGATGATGTAGAATTGACATGATCGTGCTAAGGATCGTACAAAAAAAATACAGTAGGCAAACGGTTTTTATTTTTGTAGTGCTCATTTTGTAAAGTGCATATCTTGCGAAGTGCACATTCTAAGTTAAACCCATAAAAAATGTACTGTGTGTGTTTCAGAAATCTTCAAAAAAAATTAATGAGAATATCAATACCAAACAAACTAAATCTGGAGGCATTAACATAACCGTGTCCAAGGTATATAAGTACTTCTCTTTTATTTAACCATCTCCAAGAAAGCAAGCTGAAGCAGGTGAAATTTATACAGGGTGTTTGGCTTATGGACCGACACAATTTTTCCAGGGATTTGGGAGGTCATTAGCTAGGTTCTACCCATACACCCTATGTCCTAAATGTTACGGTTGGTTACATACGTTTTTTTTTTAAATGAAAAAAATACCCAAAGAGTTTCCGAATACCAAATAACTTTTTCGTGTGTGGGTGTAATGGCTCAAAATAAATTTTGTTGTATTCTCAAAAGTCTTTTAAATCTTTGTTTGATAGAACTGGTTTCAAGAAAATTTCTTACGATCTATCAAAGTTATTTTGTTTTTTAAATGTATGAAATTTTACAACTTCTAAATTCATTATAAAAAAAAATAACAGCCATTTTGAAATTAGCTTTATTTAAAAAAATCTTTAGTTGATACCCTTTGTAACGGTATGCTACATGTCACAAAAACAATTCATTTAGTAGTCAAAATATTTGTTCGGCGAGTCAGGGTTAAGAAAATAATATAAAAAACGGTTAAAAGGTTTTTATAAACAGTTAAAAATCTAAAAAAAAAAAAAAAAAAAGATAGATAGATTTTATAAAAAGTTATAAATCTTGTTCAAATTTGATTCAAATTAACCCAATATTTATTTTGTGCCATTACACCCACCCTCAAACGAAAAGTTATTTCGAATTAAAGGAAACATTTCGGGAATTTTTTTTTTTCAAATAAAAAAAAAACATTTATGTAACCAACTGTGACATTTGGGACATAGCATGTATGGGTACACCTAGCTAATAACCTCCCAAACCCCTGCAAAAATTGTGTTGGTCCATAAGCCAAACATCCTGTATAGACACGCAAATTGTGACACCAACACACTGCGTTTATATTCTAAATTCAAGTTTTTATTGGCCGCATCGCAGGCCGCGTGTATTTGTGTTCGCGTGGAAATCTTCATGGACGTCCTCCACTCTGGGGTGGGCGAAAAAGGCGCTGTCAGACTATTAGAGCTTTGAATCCGCTCGCAATCCGCTAGGGTGATAAGGCTCTTGCTGACTAAAACCACACGGTGTTCTTCGACTCGGGGCTAGAGTGCTTGCGAGTCCTCCAGAGTGCATCGCAGGCTGCATGCTGCCAGAGGTTTATTGTCGTGCCTTGGCTGCATCACTGCGCGTCTAGTATAATAAAATTTTCTCACTAATAGATCGAATAAATAAATAAATATTTGTATTTTCAGAGATGCTTGGGCAATAATACAAAATTATCAAGCGATTTTGAAATTTGGAACAGAGCAGACCGTGTTGTTATTCCACGAAAGGAGAATAAAAAATTAGAAATTAACGTAAATAAACTTTACTTTATACAAGGTGTAAATTGGGTGCTAAAGTTCGGTAAAAATATTACCTACTTACTTTTTTAAAGTCCGAACGCAGATTTTTATATTTGTTGTATAGAATATTGTTAAATAATTAAAATCAACACTTCCTTTTAACGGAAATTTCTGCCAGACGCTATAAAGCTCGGAAAAAATTACGTAAATTTAACTCATTTATTAGTCTGTTTTTTATTTTTATATGTGACAAGCTGTGCCCGGCGGCTTCGCTCACGTCAGTGCGTCTTTTGTTAACTTTAACTAAAATAATTTTATAGCTATTGAACCAATTTGGACTAAGTATAGGTATAGTTATGTGTTATAGGTATAGTTATGTGTTAATTTTCATTCCCGCACACGTGTTGGAAAATGAAAAAATCGCACGCGTGTGAAATACATTGCATGTTGAACCTAATCGTAGTGCGATAAGAACCAGTTTTCGAGGAAGTGTTTTGAAAAATATTAAAACGAATCACAAAACGTGAAAATAACACTGGGGTTCGAACATGCGACACGTAGTTTACAGAGCGACCACGAACCCGATAGGCCGTTAACTCCGTTGACTAACTGTTAAAATAGCTGCTCTAGTGCATGTCATGGCTGAAACGTCAAACAATTGAAGGTTACGGACATAATGCAATATTGCTCACCCCCTTATGAAAGTATCGTGACAATAACATAGCCTAACTATTGAAGAAGCCCATAAGGAATATATGTGCAAAATTTGGACAGGATCATTCTATGCAGTAGTTTTTGCGTGATCTCGGAACATCCGATTTGGATTTTTACGATTTTATTATAAGTATAGAAGATTTATGTACTCACTCTGTTCAGTGTTGATTATAATTTTTAAACAATATTCTATACATGGGTGCTTATACTATTTTTCAATGCAGAGACACGAGCGTGCGCCGTAAGGCCGCCTGTCCATTGAAGCGGAGCTAGGCTGCGGAGCGGAGTAACAGATGAATATTAACCAATAGGATATCATAAAATCTCAGCCCCGCTCCAGTATGCAATCCTATATAATTCCTCCGGTTTTTGAAAGTGTTGCATTTTCAGAATGACGAGGGTAAAAGTGTCAACTTATTGGAAAATCTGAAAGGAAAATTATACAGCTGGCGTGGAAGGATAAAACATGCGTTGCACATATAGAATTCCGCACCCACGAAAAAATGTATTTTAAATTTTTATTATTGTTAAAGTCTTTGGAAGTTTTAATTAAAAGTATTTAATTTAAAAAAACATTTTTTATTTGTAAATAACATTTTATAAAATATAAACTCGTTACATGGACCTTAACATACAAAATGTACACAGGAATATTACTGTGTTTTCGTCACCAAAGAACTACAAATTCACGGCGAAATTTTTACAGGCTCCCTCTTTTTTGGCCATGTTATAGTTCGTATCGCACTAGATCGCGGAATGTGAAAGGAGGGAAGGGAGGTCTTTGCCCTGCAGTGGGACAATATAGGCTTATAATAATAATAATAATTGTTTTTTTTTATAGTTTTTAACCTTTGTACCGCACAAAGGTTTACAAATCATTTGAACAAAAAACTCGCAATTTACCAACACAAAATGGTGAGCTTCGAAAACCATCACTTTTTATTTGACAAGATTGAGACCAACTTATTAAAGATGACTGTACATTTTGAATTTCTGCTCGAATTTTGAATTTCTGCTCGAAAGTAGAGCTGTACCGTGGGGAAGACGCAGTTATACTAACGCTAACGGGCATGGCCTAAATTTTGCGTATTGAGAATTTAAGATATCGTACTGTGTACAATTTAAGATATCGTACTGTGTACAATTTAAGATATCGTACTGTGTACAATTTAAGATATCGTACTGTGTACAATTTAAGATATCGTACTGTGTACAATTTAAGATATCGTACTGTGTACAATTTAAGATATCGTACTGTGTACAATTTAAGATATCGTACTGTGTACAATTTAAGATATCGTACTGTGTACAATTCCACTCTTCCTATTATGAAGGAACACACTGGTTACAGAAATACACCGCGGATAAACCTCTGCGAGTGAGGGTGTTGTTTTACAAATTATTTTGGCACAGAAAAGCATGCCTAAGTACATTTGCGAAATCACGATGTGAATGCTTTCTTCTCATGGAGTGTACGGTCTACTAAACCGTCACACCATCTGTAATAATTATTCACAACAGATATAGTCTTTAGGTAAAAAGATCTTTCCTTCACCATCGTTTCAAAACAAACCACTGTATTTTGAGGGCATTTCAATAGGTTTATCCGAGAGTTGACAAACCAGGGTATCTGCTGATCTCTCGGGTTGCAATGGGGGCTATCGCGCATGTATTTGCCGCTAGAGGCGTTCGTGTAGAGTAAGGTCTTCCGCTTCACGACTTTTTACTAATTTTCACGATTGTGGTCAAGATTGAGCCATTCCTGATTATTTATGACTTGAAGATTTTAAGTAGCAAGTTAGAAACTAATTGTTTGTACTTGGAGGAAGAAAAATTTTAAAATATTCCATACTTGCTAACTTTACAATACAACATACAATACGGACAATATTCTATGTATCTGAAGTGTACACTATGTTGTTATATGTAATAAAATAAACTGTTTATGAAGTCATAGGTACTTTTAAGTAGAAAGTAGAATTAATGACCATACTCGCCAGTGGCGCCACCTGGTGAGCTCAAAAACGATAGCCCCCACTGCCTTAGCATGTTCTGCCTATGTCGCAGCCCTTTTTGCTCTTTTTCAGAAGTTCTTGTGTGATGCGGACGCTCTTCGGGATCTGGGCGTGACACGAGGGGATGTAGGTTGGGATCTGGTGGGTGATGTTGGCGGCGCGGGCTGCGTCGTAGTCGTGCTCGCGCGGGCGCCAGCACAGCTCGGTGCTGCCGCACGTGCACGTCATCTCACGACATATCTGAGGGAAACAACTGGCAAATGACATCCATACTTAAACGCACGCCTTTTTCCCCATGGGCATATCCTTGATCCTTTTCCTTGTCCAGATGTATCAAAGTGGTCGCACTTACTCATACACACAAAGAAAAGTTCGCTCGTTCTAGCCTTCATACAGGTCACAGCGCTTTAAGCTTGAGGTCCCAAGATTGTTACCGTAATTGTGTCGAAAGGCCGATGAGATTGACCTCATAATTATCGAAAATTGTTTGACAACTTTGATAATTTTTCAATTGAAATTAGAGAGAAACTGAATTTTAGGAACTTTTGACACAATGATACTGTTAACTAACGTTTTGGCGTTAAAAGCGACTTTATTGTTAACGTCTTGGCATAAAGCAGTGATATTCTAGTGGTGTGACCGTCGGCGTCGGTCTGCCAAGTCATAGGTTACGAGTTCGAACCCAAGACACGCACCTCTGATTTTTCGGATTCATGTGCGAATTGTATAATTATCACTTGCTTCGATGAAGGAAAACATCGTGAGGAAACCAGCATGGATTAAGCCAAGTCAAGAGACCCATGGGCGGCATAAAAACTCTGACACCAGGTTATGCACTAACCACACGATAAAGAAAAAGAACGTCTTGGCAAAGTTGTCATAATTATGCACCAATCAAAAAAATAGTAGACTATATACACTACACACTACTACTATATATACTAGCCCTGGGGGACTATACTATAGTCCCCCAGGGCAAATACGATGGGTACACTACATAAGTCCGAAAACCTTTATTTCGAAAGTCACAATTCGGAATTCTATTTTAAAATTCGGAATTGTGACTTACGAAATAAAGGTTTTCATAATTCCGAATGGTTCAAAATTCCAAATTTAACAACTCCGATTTATCATTAATCCTGTTTTCATAATTCCTAAATTTCACTGATACTAATAATACTGACCGACGCAAGATACTCGTCCCTGCAAGCGTCGGGACAACCGCACGTCCAGCAGGTGGGGGGCACGCAGGGACAGATGGGCGGCGTGTAGCATGTGTTGGGGTGCCAGCAGCACGTCGGACAGCAGCACTGCTGGCACATCGTGTACACCTGCAACAACACGTTCTTGGTATCACCTGTATTATGAACATTGTAACACTGGAGGACCTGTCTCGCACGGGTGCAATCTGAGTACTGATATGTCTTCGAGATTTCTGACTCATACTCATTTCAGAGATATACATACCTATAAGTGTAACCAATTATAGAGTAAAAGTCGGGAAATATGTTTATATAAGTATGTTTGTAATTCCAGCCAAATCAGATAAATTTAGTTTTGTCTTAAGGCGACGACAGGAGCTAAATTAGCAACTCTATTTGTGGTGGTTCAATTCCGTTTGAAATACTGTTAGAATAAAGTTCTAATCAGCTCGCACTACAAAGTGGTTGTTACGTCAGTCACGTAAGTCAAAAAACCACTCATTTCGCACTGTTCGGCCCGCAGAACAGTGCGAAATGAGTGGTTTTTTGCGATTTACAAAAAATCTATTGATTGGACTATAAAATAGAACACTGTCATGCTAATATGTTGCTTGTAGAATTATTTGCCAAAAAATCAGAATGATCGCATGTATTTTAGTTGGGTTTTTACTCGTTAAAAGAATTTTTAGACATAAGTTCGTGTTTTTTTTAATCGAGTCAAATTTGTTGTATTATACTTTCAAAACACTATCATACTAGTATATACCCTAAAGAATATCATATATTTTTCTGGATTTGTTTATTGCAGTGAATCATATGCTTTTTTGCATTATAAATCTCGCGTTTAGCTCCTGTAGTCCCCTTAAGAATGGCAATGCTTCTTTAAACATGTTCACGTTTATATTCAAAACCCACCACTTTGGCTATCCTTCACCTATTAATTATACGAACGATTTCTCGTTGTGTTATTACTTACCAACCAAATAGCTCGGGCTATCTCGTTCCTAACGTAAGGTAGAGTAGTACACAGTAGACAGTGCTCAAACTTGGTCAGCTCCGGTACACCTAAGTTCTTCTCTATTCCGGATGGACCGAGTACGACCTGGAAAACGAGAACAAAATAAATTAAACTATTTAAAAAAAAACAAGCTTTTATTCGTCACGTTGACGGTCGGTCGCGCACGTACGGTTGCGTACGTCAGCGAAGAAACAAAAGCAAATACGCACCGCTGACGTCAGCGTCGTAGTATGGTGCTCTTAATAGAACACAATATATACTAGGCGCCACAAGAATACAGGTCTTAATAAGGCCAGTAACAGAAATAGATTAACTAATTGAAATTTAAAAAAAAAAAACTAAACTTTTGATTAAATTTAAGTAATTTTCTCAAAAGCGGAACTGAAGAAAAATGTTGGCTAATTAACTCACTTCACTAGCAAAGTACTGACAGTCAGGCGCGCAGGTGCCGAGACTGTCGACATATCCGCACTGAGTGGTCTTCTTGCCCGACATGCCCTTCAGCACGTTGATGGCGGTGCGCGCTATAGAGTACGCTCCGGCCAGGCAGGCGGTCGCCGTCGGGCAGCCTTTTGACGCGCAAACTGCCTCATTACCAGACATGATGCATGATGTCACGCTTTCCACCTGTCGTTATTTAAGACAGATATTTACATTAAACGAGGAGGAGAGTGTGAGGAGGCAGGGGGAGGCACGGAGGTAGGGGGAGATGGGGTGAGGAGCGGGGGGAAGAGGAGGGGGAGGGGGGAGTTCGTGGCTAAGTAATAACAGCCCGGGCTCGGCTCGGGTCGATCTTTAGGTTAAGCCGTGCTGGGTCTGTGGATGGATGACCACCCATTACTTACCGATTTTCCTCCGTGCCTCGGAAGCACGTTAAGCCGTTGGTCCCGGCTGTCATTTGTAGATCTTTGACAGTCGATACAGTCAGTGGACCAAAAAGTCTGACAACCAGTCTTACCAAGTAGTATCGTATTACCCAGTACTATCTTGGTTGTGGAAGTCAGATAGGCAGTCGCTCTATTCAAAATACTGGTATTCAGTTGCATCCGGTTAGACTGGAAGCCGACCCCAACATAGTTGGGAACAGGTTAGGCAGATGATGATGGAGATATTTACAGAAAAATAAAAAAAAATAAAAAATAGCTGGACATGAACACACAGCGCCATCTAGTGCCACATTAAGCAACGAGGCTTGTGTCGTGGACACCAGATAGTTGATATATTACATAGATACTTTTTGTTTGTAAATACATACTTATTATACATAATAAACATCCATGACTCGGAAACAAATGTCCATGCTCATCACACAAACATTTGCTCCGACCGGGACTCGAACCCGGGACCCTAAGAACGTAAGGCAGCCTCACCACCACTACGCCATTCGGGTCGTCGAACAATAACAGAACATAACATCACGCCTGTAATCCCTGAAGGCTTAGGCAGATGTGTACCTAAAACTACACTCACATTTCGCCAGTTATGTTTAAGGCCCATGTAATAGGGAGCGAGCCTATTGCCATCAGCCGGGCACAAATCCAGATTCCGTGGCTGCTACTGAGAAGTTTCTGATGAAAAAACCCAATAACACTTTGCCCGACCTGGGAATCGAATCCAGGACCTCATGATCAGCAGTTGCGCTCGTAGCCACTAAACTAACGAGGCAGTCAGTGAACTTTATGGTTGTCTAAATAAAGTTGCTGTTTGAGGGAAATTTACTGTAATAAGACTGTACCTATTACACTCATACATACCTGTTCTTGAGTCATGGTGCTGGGATGCACAGCAGCAGATAACACAGGAACCATGGTGTTAGCAGTGGTGCCACCTATGACCGGCACCCTCACGGCTTCGGGAGGAGCCTAAATGACACGAATGTTATTATTACCATTTTCAAGTTAATTCTTCTTATTTGTGATAAGTTATGAAGTCAGGCGTTACTTTGCCTGCCGGGGCTGCGGGACTGTTCAAAAGAGATACCGCGGCCCCGGAACACAAAGGGCGATGAAGGAACATGGATGGGTTTTAGTCAGTAAAAGTCTGAGACTCCCTCCTGCTCCGCCCAGAGCGGGAGGAGTCATTTGATGATTTCCCATCCGAAAAAAAAGGCGTTACTTTGCGGAAATCCATGACATGTAATGTTAAGCCAAATATTTAGTGTTAATTCCACGAAAAAGTACCAGCTTTAATAAATGTATACTAATATTATACAGATAAAAGATTTGATTTTTTGTTTGTTTGTGTGTTTGTTACGATTTAACTCTAAAACTAATCGACCGATTTTAAAAATTCTTTCACCATGAGAAAGCCACGTCTTTACTAAGGCTAACATAGGCTATATTTTATCACTGTAATCCCATAGGAACGGGAACTACGCGGGTGAAACCGCGTGACGTCCGCTGGAATAAATATCGCTGGATATATTACACACACCACCATCTAGTGCCACACTAAGCTATGACGAAGGGATGGTCTCATGACATTGGCTGACTGATGACGCTGAGAATAGTGGCTTTGATTGACCCATTGTCTTAGTCTTAGTTTTACAATAACCTAGTTTTAACTTAGATAGAATATTCATAAGATTCCGCGTGAAGCTACTGGCGACAAATTGCTTTGCAGTTTGGCAGATGTGGATTTAAGGTGAATGCTCCAACCAGCCTGCGAAATTCATTTCGCGGGCTGGTTGGAGCATTCACCTTAAGTAAAACTATGTGTAGTATGGATTAAATTAAATAATTAAAAAAAAAAACAACTAAGCTTGTGTCGTGGACACCAGATAGTTGATATAGGTACTACATAGATACTTTTTTTTTTAAATAATACTTATTATAAATATAAACATGCATGACTCGGAAACAAATGTCCATGCTCATCACACAAACATTTGCCCCTACCGGTATTCGAACCCGGGAGCCTAATCGTAAGGCAGCCTCACTACCGCTGTCAAACTTGCTGAGCTTAGATGCTGGATGCAGTATCTTGTTTAAGTTTGTCCTGGACATCACAGACATCGTGAAGAAACCTGGACTTATAATTAATATCAGTCTGAAATCGCCATCTCTCTTGAGCTAGCGTGGTCATCAAAGGCCAAGGATTCTGATCCTTGGCCTTTGATGACCACGCTAGCTCAAGAGAGATGGCGATTTCACAAACAACAACAACAAAACGAAAACACACAATACAACAATTTGAAAACATCAACTTATTGCAGTGGGACAGCAATAAGTTGATGTTTTCAAATTGTTCCATGCCTTGCAAATACTGACAGGTACCTAATACTTATATCGATTAACATATACCACCAGCGGTGTCACTGTGGCCTTCGAAGAGCACCTTTATTGAATAAAATGAAACGAACCATCAGAAAGTTAGCCAGCACTGTGTTGGCTCGCACGCAGTTCAGCTCCACGCAACCCATGAGCGCGCGAGGATTGTACGCGCCGCGGAGGCGTCGTATCTCACCGAGCAGAGGGACCATGCTCATCACTGGCTCAGTTGCTATTAACGTGAATGCCTGATACAGAATTAATTAACAAATTAATGATTTATTGTGTTATATTCTATGAGAAAAAAAAAGTTAGAGTATACGTAACGAGACACAAAAAAAAAGTCTTAAAAAAGTGTTATTTTCGCAAATCGTTTATTTTCTCGATTTTATCGTATAAAACACCTAAATATAAGGCTAAAAGTGTCTTGGGTGTTTTTTGTCTCCGACTAACCGGTTGTCTTAAAAACGATGTCGAAGGGATTCCGTTCACTCCGACCACATAGGTTAGTTAGGTTAGGTTAGAACTGTGACCAACTACGCGCGAGCCGAGCGAGCGAAGCGCGTGGTACCGCGGCTGCGGTTGGTGAACGCTACCTCGAAATTGGTCGCGGTTAAAAAATAGTGCCCCGTTTCGTATCCACTGACCAAAAAAAGGATGTACAGTTTACTTACAGCCGGGCATGTATTACAAATCTGTAAGGCTATTTCAGTGACAATCGGCGCACTATACTCGAACGTGTCCTGCATGTTTCGCGCCACGATTATCACTAATTTCGCGCCCTGAAATAACCAACAAACATCACGCATGTACAATATTTTCTGATGGATTAGGCAGAGGTGATGCTAAGCACTGCCACAAAGCCAACAAATATGAAAGCGTTAACTCATACTTAATAGCTTTGTTAGGGCCGGAGCACACCGATAAATATTTTTATTATAAAATAGATTTTCATGATTAATTAATGATCTGTGATGTATTCTCGAAAACGTTTGATTCACATTTGTATTTCGAATGCCTTGCAGATATACATCATCTTAACACCGGTCGTATACTACTCGTACATATAATACATAAACTCATGTTTTTTTTCCCTTGGAGTATGAAAAAGCTACAGAACGCCAACTCCAAAGATCCTTGCATACTCCTTTTGCATTGTCCACTCTCATACATCTTGTCATACGCTCACATTCGGATATAGGTTTACTATACTATACCCAGCCAGGCGCATTACTTTGTGTAATTTATTTCATCACCACTGCTCTCAAAAATGGTGAAGGAAAACATCGTGAGGAAACCGGCATGTCTTAGAACCAAAACTTCGAAGACATGTGACATCTACCAATCCGCACTGGGCCCGCGTGGTGGAGTTGCGGACACCAGCCCGTTTTACCATATACAATATCTAAGTTACTACAATATTTATTTTAGTACACAGATGGAAAAAAAGCGATTACAAAACTTTCTTTTCCCTTTACTTTATACTTTCTTATTTTTATTATCAAACTGGCCAGTTTGATAACAACGAGTAAGAGCAAGATTGAGTAAGGGGTAAATAACCACGAAAAGGTACACATATCATAAAAGTCCGTTTCTATTTTATGCTGTTTGGTGCACCTATGCAGACTACGTTCTACGGATGTAACCGTGGAATGCTACGAAGCGTAGCTGCTACGTAATCACATGTCAACGTGACACCAAAATGGTTAATGTTCATTTTTTTAATGTTATTTTTTTATATTTTTTTAGTAATATAATTATTAATAGCAGTGTGCCCGGTGGGAATTTCTATCGGTGAAAAAGACGAACTTCCCTACAAACTTTCATCCGCTATGTAACCCATCCTTAGTGCTCACTTTCATTAAATTAGAAACTTTTGCACAAAAATTCATGCTTCTCTTTTCTAATTAAGGAGTTAAACGTTGTTTTTTTTTTGCATCGTACTCTAAGTGCATCGCATAGCATGTGTTTCCCGGAGAACGACGTTATTTTGCACTTGGTGTCGACGTGACTGAGTTCCATGCCGTAGCCACAAATGGCGCACTGGTCGTACAGAGCTAGCTCATCCAGCAACGGACACTGCTTCAGTAACAGGGCTAGCGGCTGGCCTGCAGAAACAACAAAAACTTTGAATCAAGGAAGTTAGATGCCATCCTAAAATACACCACCCATAACACAGGCTGGCGCGATCTACCGGGTAATAGCTGAATTATTATTTTTTGTTGTTAATTCGTGGTTTTCCTATTCAAAGCCAGATAGCACTACTGACACTTGCCAAAACCACATAACCGATTTCAATAAAACAAAGGTTTTGGACCCGATAGGTGGCGTTAGTAGGAACCTACTTTGTAAATTTAAGAATACTGTATAGATAGTATATTAGATTCAGCTCCTAAGCTGGGTAACTAAAACTAAAATTTTACTTATAACTATTGACGTTGGAAAAGATATTACAATCACGTCTTCGTAGGTATGTATGTAGGTACCTCTTTAGTTTATGTACAACCTAAGTACATGAAGTTACTTATCGGGTCACACTAACAAAAAAGTCTCTACGATATCAACGATTTTTCGCCGAATCCAAGTAAATGAAGTTTGCAGAGTGGTTAGGTCCATACC
This sequence comes from Xestia sexstrigata, assembly GCA_941918905.2. Classification (NCBI taxonomy): domain Eukaryota; kingdom Metazoa; phylum Arthropoda; class Insecta; order Lepidoptera; family Noctuidae; genus Xestia; species Xestia sexstrigata. The sequence goes on along the minus strand of OW799214.2, from coordinate 8,517,777 downwards.
GGTGCAGCCAGCGGCCCCGCAGATTGTGACTTTTGTCCCGGTGGGACAAGGGCAAGTACTGTACCTCCTCCTGACATATCTCCCATACAATTCATAACAACCAAACGCACTGTATCTTTCGTCTATAAAATGCCGTCCACCCACACGGCACCCATGTAAAAATGATCTCCAAATAACCATTTTTTTACACTTATGAATTTATAATATTTTTAATTTTACATGACTAAAAATGTATGTTTTTGAAGTATGGTTTTTCTTTTTTCTAGTCTGTTGACAGTAGAATTTTGTCTGTGATGTTGACAGTGGTTTCATCGTAGACAGAGAATAGGGTTTCATGGACTATGATGCGCTCGAAAAAGAATCTTATATGATTCTATTCATAATATACTCTCATGATAATCTTCTTTTCAAAGATCAGAGAGTTGGGTTCTATTCGAGTTCATAAATACCTCACCATATCAGCCTGGAATCACCTACTGCTGGGTATAGGCCTCCCCTTCCATCTGCCACACTTCCCGGTTATGTGCGTCCCTCATCCAGATGTTTTCCGCGACTTTAACGATATCGTCGACCCAACGAGCTCTAAGACGGCCCTGGTTTCTTTAGCCTAATCTTGGAAACCACTCGGTCAAAGCCTTGCTCCATCGGGCATCTCCGCATCTAGCCAGATGTCCTGCCCAGTAGGCCTATTACGTATCTTTCTGATATCCAGTGACTATCAAACTTCGGTTGTACACCGAACTATGATGACAACCGAGAATGTTATAATATTGGTATTACGTATCGCACTGAGTGGATATCACTTTACGGTGACTAACAGCCCGGGTACGGTGTAACGTCTTTCACGAAAGCCACTTCAAACTCAGTTGTCATCAATTTGTTGTCCACTATGCTTAATCAAATGTGCACAATCAAAATAATATAAGTATCGATACAAAAGCGTCTGTCAAAATGAGTTACGGTGACTATCAGCCACGATGACAACCAAGGCCGTAATATTTGATCGCGACTGGTCATACTTAGTACGAAACTAACCTTTTGACAGTTAATTGACGGACACTGAGCCCAGTTACTATCATTTCGAGCTGTCAACAGAGATACGTAATAGCCCTACAGGTCCACTTGAGGCGCACCGCCCGATCAACGACGTCATAAACTTTCGTCCGACAGCGGATTACGGTGTTACGCACTCGATCTAAGAGGGTTATGCCGAGCATGGCTCGCTCCAGGGCCCTTTTTGCCACTCGGACTTGGTGCACAGGCTCCTTTGTCGTTGGAGCGTCCATGTCTCGACACCGTAGGTTATTGTTATCAGGACACATTGGTTGAAAAGGCGGGTTTTTAGGCACTGAGGGATCTTTTTGGACCGAAATATGTTCTAGTTTAAATACGCGGGTATATAAACTGAAGGATATCTATTTTGCTAATACAAGAACTGAAAACCAATGTAGGTTGTGGCGCGTCGTTTTCCATCTCAATATTAAAATAAGACTGCTTAGTAGGTCGTAAGCAGTCCTACCAGCATCTAGTGTACTCTTGAAGGTCATGGTTGTGACTTCAGAACTGCTCATATCACCTTGTATTCGAGTAACCCTACACTATATTCAAAATAATAACATAGCAAGCACACATTTTACGTGTAATTGTTAGTTAGATAGCAGCTTACTATATACAGTCATACGCTATAACTGTGACACTATGGTTAGTTTCACGTAACAGATCTGAGATTACCAAATATTACACAATCGGCGAAAATGTTTGAACCGCTAATAGACATTTAATACCACGTTGTGCACACATATACATAAATCCTCTGAATAAATAATGTGCAAAGATACTATCGCCGCACTTTGTATAGTAATTGTGTTTTACAATCACTCGTTGGCGATGTGCTGATTCATTTGTGAACTAGCCGTTAGTTTCCCGCGTAACTTCATATGACCCACTACATAAAAAACAATGTTTTCGAATGTAAAGAAACATTTTTATCCAAACAAGGAGAATCTAAACATCCGCCATATATTCAAACCTCTCTACATCGTGTTATCAATGTTTGGTCTGTTTCCCTATAGCGTTAAATTCAACAATAACAAACGTGGTTTGACGATCATCAAAAAGTCAATTTACATTAATTCCCTGTGCGCAATTTCTTACTTATTACTTCTGTTGTCTTTCCTAGTGCTGCACGTACAGTATGTGTACGACTTCATCGGTGACACAGTCATGACCAGGGAACTACTGACACAAATGAATTATATTGTGGAACTAGTCATTTACATAATTTTCTGCTTGGCTGCATACTTCTGTGCATTTAAAAATCGCTGTACGTACGTGAAAATAATAAACAAAATAGCAAACAACACTGAACCTCCAAATATGGAGGAAACAGTGAAACAGTTTCGTTTACAAATGAACATGATGATGATTTTTCTTCTTACTGCACTATTACTACAAATAGCTGTGAACTTCTCCAGAGACGACTCTTTCTGGAAGATGATTTTAGTGTTCATGTCGTTCCTGCTACCACAAATGATGCAGTTCACTGTGTTAACGTTCTACTACGTGCTCATATTGATGCTATTGGTTCTACTGAAGAACATAAGACTACACATAGCGATCCTATCAAAAGAAAAAATTGCTGTAATGGATTATTTTGAAAAAGTTGAAAGCAAAGTAGTGACACTGCAATACGTGGAATCTTTGTACGAAAAGGCTTCTGAAGCAAAGAGAGATATTAACAAAGCATTTCAAGCGCCCTTGTTAATCACGACGCTGCAGTGTTTCCATGCCATGGTTAGCGAGTCTCACATCATATACCACGGTCTGGTTGTTGAGAGAGATTTCACCGTACACCCCGTCGTTAACTGTTCTATTTGGATAATTTATCAGATCATTAAAATATATATTATTGCCCGTACGGGGAATTTATTGAAACGAGAGGTAAAGTAGATAACTATTGGGTCAATGTGAATATGGTATTAACATTTCTGATGAGATAAGTCGGAAGATGATGATAAGTTTTCTTATATTTCAGGTGATGAAAATAGGCCAAGCACTGCACAGTATACCGACTGAAAAACACGATATACGATTGTTACTAGAGGTAAAATTTATTCTAAGAACTGTTATTACAATAATCGCACTGATAATATCCTTAGATTGCTCACACATGTCCGCGATAAAAATATTCTGGTGTTGGGGAATTTCCAGATACAACATTTTTCATCGATGATTATGTACCAAGGTGATGAAATTACTGCATATGGGTTGTTTACATTGGACGCCGCTTTACTATCTAAGGTATGTATGTCTACTGTGTAAGGTATAATTACTTTTTCTCAAACATGCTTGGAAATTTGAGCATTATTTTGACAAATCGAAATTGCTGTACCGGCCAGATACATGCGACCAGCGGCCAGCAAAAGTTGTATGAAAATCCATATAGAATCTGTGATGTTTGTACGGAGGAGCAAATGAAACACGGGCACTCGTTTAGTTCGTATATTGCGGACTGCCGGCGGCGGCCGGCGCCTGACCTACCTCACGTAATACAATTATAAAATATCTTCATCTACCTACATTACATCCCTCCACCACTAATTAACAACAAGCGACTAACTTAATAATTACAATAACTGCTAACTAACTAATTTACTCTATGTACTTAATGATAACACAACTTTATACTTAACTAATACTTAACGTACACTTAACAATTAATCCTTAACTAAATCCTTAACTAAATCTTAAAATTAACATCTTTATTTAGTCTACATTTCCTAATGGGGCGAGACTGGGGCGGCACAGGTATTGACGGTGATGTCGAGAACTCTTCTGCTACTGTGTCTCGATCGGTCTGATCGTTTTCCTGAAGCGATGACGACGCAGGCTCCCGCGCAGGCGACGACGACGCCACCGAGGCCTCCGGCCGCTGCGACCGGCCTTCGAGGGGCGACGTAGGTGCTACTCTAGGAGCTGAAGTTTCCGGCGAACGTGACCAATCTGTGGGGACTACTAGAGAACTCCTTGTCCTACGCCTAAGCTGATCGATATGTCTATGTACCTGTTTACCGTTACTGTCTAGTACCTTATAGTTGCTTGGCCCTGTCGAGTTAACTATAGTGCCGGGCAGCCACTTCTCCCCCTTTAGATATTGTCGATACCAAATGTCGTCTCCTACTGTCACCGTCCTTTCCGTCCCTCCCGCACTATCAACCTGCCCTTGCTGTGCTTTTTGTACTCTAACTTCAATATCGGGTTTTATCACGTCTAACTTGGTTCGCAACCGTCTCCCTATAAGTGCGACTGATGGGCTTACTCCCGTAGTGCAGTGTTCCGTATTCCTATAATATAATAAAAATGTGTTCAGAGCCTGTTCTACACTTTTATTATCTAAATTCGCTTTTTTAATCACTCTTTTTAAGGTCTTAACAGCATTTTCCGCGGCCCCATTGGATGATGGATGATAGGGGGCTGTGAATATGTGCTGGATACCGTCACTTTGTACGAATTGTGCAAATTCACTACTAGTGAACGGCGGTCCATTATCCGTCACTATCTGCCTGGGGACTCCCCACCTACTCCACAGCTCGCGCAACCTGACCATCGTATGACTCGCTGCAGTACTGGGAACTTGAAATACCTCCAGCCACTTGGATGTCGAGTCTACTATTACTAAATAAGTTTTCCCGCATATTGGCCCCATAAAGTCCAGATGCACGCGAGACCACGGCCTGGCGGGCCAGGGCCTGGGGCGGGGGGCAGCGCGGGGGGGGGTCGTCCGCGTACGCGGCGCACACGGTGCACGCGCGACACTCGCGCTCCACCGCCTCGTCGATGCCCGGCCACCATACGTAGCTGCGTGCCAACGCCTTTGACTTTACGATGCCCATGTGCGGCTCATGGATGATTTTTAAAATCTTATCCCGGCATTTTTCCGGTATTACCACCCGGTGACCCCACATGACACAACCTAACTCCTCGTACAGTTCCGCTTTCCTATTGAAATACGGTTGTAAGTTCACGATGTCACACCTGTCTGACCAACCGTCTCGTAGGTAGTTTAAAATTCTACTTAATAACGGATCCCTCTCCGTTTGTTTTTTTATTTCGGTATAATCAAGCAATAACCCGTCTTGTGCGAAGTGCAGGTATGTCTGTTCAGGAATTGATTCCTCCTTCACGTTTTTTACGCTATTATTTTCCGGCAGACGCGATAAGCCGTCAGCGCAATTTTCATTAGTGCGAATATATTCTATGTCGTAATTGTATGCTGATAATATCACTGCCCATCGTTGCATCCTACTAGCCGTCATTGTAGGTATCCCCGTTTGCGGGCCTAACATTGATACTAGGGGTTTGTGATCAGTGCGTAAAATGAACTTTCTTCCGTATATTGTATTTTGGTGAAATTTCCGTATGCTGAATATAATCGCAAGTGCTTCGCGATGTATTTGCGAGTAGTTTTTCTCCGCGACGGTAAGCGTACGTGACGCATATGCTATCGGGCGCTCGCCCCTCGGCCCGAGCTGCGCCAGCACGCCCCCCACGCCCCGCGCGCTCGCGTCGCACGTCACGATTAGAGGTTTGTTGGGATCGCAGTGTGCTAATACTTCGGTACCCATCAATGCTTGTTTTATCTGTGTGAACACACGCTCGCACTGTTCATCCCAGTTCCAGTCTACACCTTTTCGTAATAGCCTGTGTAAAGGTACTAACATGGGACTAAGATTTTTGATAAACTTTGAAAAAAAATTAACCATTCCTATAAAGGAACGTAATTCACTAATATTATTAGGAGCTTCTAGTGTACTTATTGCTTTTATTTTTGATTTGTCCGCTTTGACCCCTTTTTTTTTTTTTTTTTTTTTTTTTCGGATGGGAAATCATCAAATGACTTCTCCCGCTCTGGGCGGAGCAGGAGGGAGTGTCAGACTTTTACTGACTAAAACCCATCCATGTTCCTTCATCGCCCTTTGTGTTCCGGGGCCACGGTATCTCTTTCGAATAGTCCCGCAACCCCGGCAGGCATCGGTCCTTTCGGACCCCTTCCTTTTTGCTGACTCTCTTTGAGGCGCGCGTGGAACACGAACGCGCCGTCGACACGGCCTGTCGTCATGAGACGGACGGACGGCGAGCTAGCCCATAGCCCACCGTCCACAGGCCCGCGCCTACGGTGGCCGGGGGCCACGTGGTGGCCCCCGACGCCCGGGGCGTCTCCCGCGGCGGCCGGGACGCTGTGAGGTTCTCTCCCTCTCACGTTCCGCCACCTCCTTCTCTAGCATTACTGCTTCGCAGAAGGAGGTGACGGCGTCCCATTCCGTCTCGCTCCGGACCATGGCTTGCACCAGGGCCGGACGCGAGAGGTCGCCGCCGCCAATCGCCGCTTCGAGGACACGGCGGTGCTCCGCCCACGCGGGGCACACCTCCACCGTGTGCTCCACCGTGTCCTCCGGTCGATCCTCGCAGTGGAAACACCCGGGCGTTTCCTCCCGCCCGATTCGGTGCAGGAACCTCCCGAAAACACCGTGTCCGGTGAGGACCTGCGTCAGGCGGAAGGTGAGGACGCCGTGGCGTCTCTCAAGCCACTCCTCAAAGAGGGGACTTACCGCCACTATTGTGGCGTGCCCTCGCTTTGACCCCTTCCTTAGAAACAACATAGCCTAAATAAGTCACTTCATCAACCAAGAAAACACACTTTTCTTGCTTTAGCTTTAGCCCACTCGCAGATAGCCGCTGTAGGACTTGTTCGAGTGCATGTAAATGTTCGCCTTTCCAACAAATTCGTCATTATACGTTGGAAAATACCTACACTTGACGACAAACCGTAAACTAACCTATTATACTGAAAGAGACCCCGATGTGTATTAATAACAGTGTATTTTTTTGAATCATCTAGTTCTACTTGGTTGTACGCCCGTGAGAGGTCAATTTTACTAAAAAATTGTGCCCCGTTTAGGCCTACGAGCACATCTTCAATCTTAGGAAGCGGGTATCGATCGATCAGCAAGGCGGGATTCAGAGTCGCTTTATAGTCCGCACAAATCCGCAACGTACCGTCTGCTTTAGTCACCGGCACCAAAGGTGAGGCCCAGTCGGAGCAGTCGACGGGCTCGATGACGCCGTCGCGCAGCATGGCATCATGCTCAGCGTCGATGCGCTCGCGCAGCGCGTATGGCACGAGCCGCGCGCGCTGGAACACCGGCGTCGCCCCCGTGCGCACTCGCAGCGTAGCCTTGCCGCCCTTGTACCGACCCAGTCCGCCGCTGAATAACTCCTTATATCTGTCGAGAATGTTTTCAATTCCTTCATTAATTTGCACATTATTAATACTACTACTTATGCGGGTACTTTTTAGCAAAGGTATTTTAATTTGTAGATCTGCTAACCATTGCCTGCCTAACAAAGATGTAGTACCGTTTTTTATTACAAACAATTCCAGCTGTTTTTACTGACCTTGGAATCGAACTCGTGGGCGAATTATACCCAACGGTCTTATTTTTGTACCATCATAAAATTTTAAAATTGTATCGTCCTTCATAAGACACAGATGTGAAAAATAACGTTCATAAGTGCAATCATTAATACATGAAATTGCTGTCCCTGTATCTACTTCCATATTTAACACGGTATCATCTACAAAAATAGGTAAACTTACTGGCTTATAATTATTGAGTCCTATCAGGTTTAAACTCTCTTCGATGTCTTCCACGTCGGATTCGCTTACAACCTCCGCGGAATACATATTCCCAGTCCGTCGACCGCGACGATATGAAGTACCCTATTTACGACGATTGTTCGACATTCTCCGAACAAACCCGACGTAAATGCCCCGTATGCTGGCATTTGCTGCACACAAACTCTCTGTAGCGACAGCTTGCCACACTATGGTTAGTGGCTCCGCAAGCTGTGCTGTTGTTGCTGCGTCCCGATGTGAAACTCGTGTTAGTCGCGCGCGCCTCTCGGCTCGCGGCTAGCCCGCCGCCGCCGCCGCCCGCGCCGCCCGGTCCGCGGCGGCCGCGTGGCCGCATGCTGCCACCGCTCCTGCTGTGACTCGCTCCGCCGCTGTCCCCTTTATTTGATGCGACCGAATGTACCGCTTCCGTCTTAGGGCTGGATGTGGACGCTCCATCCACTACCGCTGCGTCTCTTTCAGCCGCTTCCATTGCGTTCGCTATCTTCACGGCTTGTGAAAATGTAATTGAGTCATCCTCCGCAAACAGTCGTTGCCTGATGACATCACTCTTGAGTCCGCATATGAACTGGTCCCGCAAGCTCTCGCTTAAATTTTCTGCGAATTTACAGAATCGAGCTAATCTTTTTAACTCCGTGACGTATGTTGCCACGTTTTCGTCCACTCCCTGTCTTTTTTGCCGGAAACGGTATCTTTCCGCTAATGAAGATGGCGTCGGCTGAAGGTGCTGACACATCATACCAATGGCTTCACCGTACTTTAACTCCGACGGTTTCTTTGGATTCGATATGTTGACGAGTAACTCGTACGCTTCATCACCGATGGTAGAAATTAAAGTTGGTAACTTCAATTCCTCCGCCACTTTATTTACTAGAAAGTACATTTCCAACCTATCCACGTAGGATGACCACTGTCCCGTTTTTACGTCAAATTCGGATAACTTCCCAATCGACATCTTGACTAATTGTTCCAAACCGCACGCGCACAAAGGTAATTAATCCTCGTCGCCACTGTGATGTTTGTACGGAGGAGCAAATGAAACACGGGCACTCGTTTAGTTCGTATATTGCGGACTGCCGGCGGCGGCCGGCGCCTGACCTACCTCACGTAATACAATTATAAAATATCTTCATCTACCTACATTACAGAATCTGACGTGTTTAGCGGCCAAATAAATTACATAGTAAACTCATATCTGTCCCGGTGTATCTGTTGTGTTATTTAAAAATGGAACGATCTTTTACTCTGAAACATGGCAACCAAGGAGGTAACTTAAATTTCGAATTGGCTTGCAAATAGAAAGCGTTTAATGGGGAAGGCTGGTCAAAGCTGATTGTAGATGGCATGTCCATAGCTCACTCCCAATCCGTCCAATGAGGACAAACTATTTTGAAATTTAAAATTACATTGACAGACTTTTAACCAATAGTGATGCTTGGTACAAGCTATGCTAGCGCCATTAGTTCCACAGTTGCCAACCCCATTGGAAAAAAAACAAATGAACTCGTGAATGTGAGAAAAAATATTGTTGTTTGTGTGCATACTTAGTTTTAATTTCCTCGTTTTTTGAGAAGAGTACTATTCAAGCCTTGGCCACAATTAGGCATTGATGGACTTACGTATGTGTGCCTTGGCCCACATTTACACGTTTCGTCCATCAATGCCTCTGTTGCTGGCCGCTGCAGTAATGTACCATATCAGAGCAACTAGGGGCTACATTGTCACCGCAAGTGTTACAGTCCTTAGCCTGTACGACCACTTCAGGACATGCTCCATCTTTTCCTCGCAGTAAGAATTAAACAACACTGCTTTAAGAGTCCGTGCAGAAAATTCACTCGCTAGAGTTTAGGCAAATTCGTTGCGATCTTGTTTGTGTGCATTATTCATGCAGATACACACACGGGTGAAGATCGAGCGTAGTGATCGCTTAAACAATTTTGATATTATCTTAAGATACATAATTATAAAGTCAGTACGGCTTAGAAATAAATGTCTGGAATGTGTGTGTACGGTATATTTATCACAATCAAAATAAAAATGGCTTAATTTTGAATACAAAATTAAGCCATTTTTATAATAATAAGAAGAATTTAGATACATATAAACATTTTACAAAACGATAAATAAAAAAAGTGTTAGTTGAACTCGTGCACCGAGGGTTCCGTACAAACTTATTAAAGAACCACTTAATTTTGCTGTTCGATCCCCAGAAACGGCTATTGCACCAACCGCAAATAAGTAATAAGTTTGTAATAGTAAAATGGCAACAATGGCAAAAAATTGTATTTTTTTTGTATTTACGGTATTCAGATTTTCGGTTTTTCCCCTTACATGTCCTGTAAGACATTGCTTCTCGCCAAATTTCGTGATTCTAGGTCAACGGAAACTACCATATAGGTTTTCCACCCAAAACCTATAGGGCACTTGTTGACCTAGAATTGTCAATTTTGCTTAAAAGCAAGGTTAGAAAACTTGAAAAATATGGTAAATTTTGGTAGGTACAAGTATTCGCAAAAATCTAAATTTGCCCATATCTTTTTATCGTGTTGACTCAAGACCTTAATTTTTACATCTAATAGGGACTAAAGACCTCAGTATCTAGTATAAATTTCAACTTGATAGGTCGAAAATCGGTGGTGACATACGGACAGAAAGACGGACAAGAGAGTGATCTTATAAGGGATCCGCTTTTTTCCTTTTGAGGTACGGAACCCTAAAAATGATGATAAAGTGATATTTACTTTTGTAAATTGATTGTAAAAAACACTTTAAAGTGCAGGCCACACCGCCATCGCCATCGATGCCTCGCCCGCTTTGTTGGCTGGCTGAATGGCGGTGTGGCGCTGCGCTTAACACGTCAAAAATAATCACCAAATAATCACCATCATCATTATCTTCGTTATCACAACCATTATCATCGTAATCACAATCATCATCATCACAATCTCCATCCTCGTTATCACAATCATCATTATCGTTATCACAATCTTCATCATGATTATCACAATCACCATCACTGTCACAATCACCACCACAATCAGCATTACCATCGCTATCACAGTCACAATCACTATCACCACCACAATCACCATTACCATCGCTATCACCATCACAATCACCGTCACTATCACAATCACCATCACCATCACCATCACATTCACATTCACATTCACAATCACAATTACCATCATCGTTATCACAATCACTATCATCACTATCACAATTATCATCATCATTATCACAATCACCATTACTGTCACAATCACCATCACAATCACTATCACAATCACCATCACAATCACTATCAAAATCACCATCATCGTTATCACAATCACCATCACTATCACAGTCTCAATCACTATCACTATCACAATTACGATCACCATCACATTCACCATCACAATCACCATCATAATCACCATCACCATCGCTATCACCATCACAATCACCGTCACTATCACGATCACAATCATCATCATCATCAAAAATTAGCTAAATTAGCTTCAACAGTAAAGTTGTAAAAAATCTTAGAAGAAAAATTTGACCCACTTTCCAGTTTCCAATTGAGCTGAAATGTTGCATACGTGTTGAATTTGGATGACATTGCATGATAAGTGACGTCATTCTAAATTCATTAAGGGGTACTCCCAAAGATGGCGGGCTAGTATTTTTTTGTGCATTCCCATGATTTATGGGTATCAAATGAAAAGGTATGCTGACGGACGAACGAACAACAACGGCACAATTTTTCCTTTTGAAATAAATTCAATTTACTTACCTACTTATTTTTTTTTTTTGCAGATACTCGCATCGTCAGCCATGTATTTAACAATTTTGGTGCAGTTTGACAGGAAATGAATCTAAACGCGCAAAAAATATATAATTTTCAACATAAAAATGCATTTAAAATGTATTCTATGTTTCACACCGTTATGGAGATGCGCTGGTGAGGTATAGAAAACATGGAAAAAACCGCTGTTTTGTACTAACAAACGTTTTTATTACATTTTAACAAAAGCAAAATGCACACGGAGCCATCTTATTCGAGACTCTATTTCCATAGACTACAATTTTTTCTAAGTAACAGACCGTTTCGTACCTACATAGGATATACACGTTTAAACAATTACCTTACTAACACTAAACGCATAAATGAATGGCTAAAAAACCGGCCAAGTGCGAGTCGGACTAGCGCATGAAAGGTTCCGTACCATCGTAGTAGGGCAGCCCCTTTTATTTTTTATTTATATTATTTGTTGATCAAGCGGCAACAGAAATACACATCCTGTGAAAATTTCAAGTGTCTACCTATTACGGATCATGAGATACAACGAGCTGACAGACAGACGGATGGATGGACGAATGGAGGGACAGTGGAGGCTTAGTAACAGGGTTGGTTACCGTTCGGGTACGGAATCTTAAAAAGCACGGATTTTCAACGCTCGACTCGGCATTTGATAGTTGAAATTTCAACAGTACAAAGAAAAATTGAATTTAGGTATTTCTCAGTGTTAGTGAAAACAGTCATAAAACTCTGTATAATTACTCGATCGAAGGCTTGACTTCCAAGGAACTGATAAACATAGAACCACCAATATATATAAATAATAAAATATAACCACCTATACTTACTACGTACAAGTTCCTACTTATAACCAACTAATATTTTTTTATATTATGTGGGTATTTCCTCATAAAACTAGTCATCATCTGCCTAGCCTTTTCCCAACTATGTTGGAGTCGGCTTTCAGTCTAACCGGATGCAGCTGAATACCAGTATTTTACATGGAGCGACTGCCTATCTGACCTCCACAACCCACTTAGTACTGGTACTGGGTAATACGATACCCCTTGGTAAGACTGGTTGTAAAACTTTTTGGGCCACTGACTACTTAAGCTGTAACGACTGTCAAAGATCTACAAATGACAGCCGGAACCAACAGCTTAACGTGCTCGAGGAGCGGAGGAAACTCTTTATGACAGGGTCACCCATCCACAGACCAACCTAAGCAAGCGCGGCTTAACCTAAAGATCGACCCGAGCGGCTGTTATTATTTAGCCACGAGTTCCTCTTTAGCCACGAGCTCCTCCTAAAACTAGTGTTTACCAATAAAATATATTCCTAATTCTTATCTGTATTATTATTATCTGAGCCCTCCCTGTCAGGAAAGACAAATCTAGATCTAGTCATTTAAGTATCAGAATCAGAATCATTTATTCGTAAACATAGGTAACAATTACAACAAGATCTTAAAAAATTAGGTAGTGCGTTGTTTTTATTTATTATAACAAAAAAAAAACAACGATTATATTATATTATATTATTATGCAGCAAAGAGCCTCCCGTGATTTTAAACAATTTTGGAAATCAACAAATAAATTATCACACAAACCGAGTCGCGCGTTAAGTGTTAATGGTATTGAGGAGCCAAAACAAATCGCGGAGGAGTTGGTCAAGCAATTTAAAACAGGTTTCGTTGACGAGCCTTGTGATACAGGTGTCGGCTATTGTGCGCCGGCGGTTAATCAGCTGAGTATCGCTGTAACACCCGATATGGTGTGGGAGTGTGTGCGTGGAATGATACGTGGTAAGTCGCCGGGGCACGATGGTCTGACGCTGGATCATATTCTTCTAGGAGGTCCTCTGATAGCCGAAAAACTATCTGTGCTGTACGACTCATTTCTGAGGCACAGTTACTTGCCGAAAAGTTTTATGAAAACTGTAGTAATGCCACTCGTTAAAGATAAAAAAGGTAACATATCGGATATTAATAACTATAGACCTATTTCATTAGCAACTGTGTTTTCTAAAATATTTGAAAGGTTATTGCACCCACATCTATCGAAAAGCATAAAGTTACATAATGCGCAATTTGGTTTTCGTCCAAATCTTTCCACTGATACTGCCATATTCTCGTTAAAGAAGACGGTCCAATACTATTTGGATAGAAAAACAAATATTTATGCCTGTTTTCTTGACTTAAGTCGTGCTTTTGACTCTGTAAATTACAATGTCCTGTGGAATAAGATGTACAATGCAGGTATACCACTTGAAGTGATAAATGTCATGAAATACTGGTACGAAGGTCAAACTAATGTTGTAAAGTGGGGAGAAAGTATTTCCGGTGAATACACCATCAATTCCGGAGTGAGACAGGGTGGTTTGACCTCCCCTACAATATTTAATTTATATGTTAACGACTTGATAGAGGAGCTGAGCAGAGCCGGTGTCGGCTGTTCTATTGATAACGTGTCTGTAAACAATCTCAGTTACGCGGACGATATGGTTTTGCTCAGCCCCTCTGTCAAGGCGTTGCAAAAGCTACTGAACATCTGTGAAGTGTATGCCAGTAAGCATGGTCTCAAATACAACGTTAAGAAAACGGAATTGATGGTATTTAGACATGATAACAGTCCATTACCTACGCCTGATATATCACTATATAACACCAAACTAAAAGTTGTTAAGAGTTTTAAATATCTTGGTAATATCGTAACGGATAAACTGCGAGACGACGAGGATTTAGAAAGACAGAGGAGAATGTTGGCAGCGAAAAGTAATATGCTTGCTCGGCGATTCGCTAAATGTAACAATCAAGTTAAAGTCACTCTGTTCAATGCGTACTGTCGCACGCTTTACACTGGACACCTCTGGTACAAGCACACACAACGCGCTTATAACACCCTACGTGTGCAATACAACAACGCATTTAGGTGTATATTTTGGCTACCGTGGAGGTGTAGTGCGTCCGGCATGTTTGCGGAAAACAGAGTCGATGATTTCTATGCTGTATTAAGAAAAGCGAGGGCCTCCTTTATGAGCCGTGTACATGATTCTGACAATGGAATATTGAGAGCCATATATGAAGCTAATTATTTCTTTGTATATGGCTGTCAATATTCCTGCTAACAATTTTAATTAATTATTTTATTTATTAATGATTTTGTAATTTTAATTTTAATAATTTTAAATTTTAATTTTAAGTTGATTTGCAATTGTAAATATATATACAATACTTGTGAAAAATGTATCTTCCGTATGGGCGTCTTGCCTGAATTAAATGATTATTATTATTATATGATATAAATGTAAAATATTAAAATTCATGTTATACAGTTACAGAGATTCGTCACTAAGAAACTCGTCTAAAGCATAGTAAATTTTTTCAAGCAGTGACCCGTTAAGCGTTTTTTTAAACTTCTGCAATGGCATACATTGTATTTCATCGGGTATTTTATCATATATTTGGGGTGCAATACCAAAGAAGCTTTTCTTCATTAGAGCAGTTTTACATTTCACTAGGCACAGTTCATTAATATATTGAGTACGCATCGGAGTTTTCTTAACTGAACATAGTTTTCTGAATAAATGTGGATTTATTTTTACAAACATTGCAGTTTCAAGGATGTTTATAGCCGGTAGAGGTAATATTTTTAACTTTTTAAAATATGGAATGCAACTATCAGTTGTTTTTAAACCACACATACATCGCAAACATCTTTTCTGCATTCTGATAACAAGTTCCATATTTGTTGATTATCCCCAAAAAATTACAGTATACCGTAGAACTGAGGCGACTAGTCCATGATATGCCAATAACAGTGTATCAGTATTTACTTTCTTTGAAAGTTGATATAACAAATATGCTGATTTACATAATCACTTGCAAATTACCTAAAAATGAGGTTTTCAATTCAGTTTTTCATCTACAGTTATACCTAAGAACTTCGCAGTACTGACTTCTTCTATTTCATGTCTATCATAAGCCACATTAACTAGTGGTTTATAAAGCTGTTGGTGAAAGTGCATTACTTTTGTTTTATTTAAGTTAATTATAAGATTATAGCCAATTTATTATTTTATTTAAAACTTTAAAGTATTATTGATGTGATTTTGATAATTGTTTAGATTATTACATTCTATAATAGCCGTGCTATCGTCTGCAAAGAGTACCATTTTTTGCCGTATGAATTTTGGGAGATCATTTATATATATCAGGAAAAGCGGTGGTCCCAGAACGCTTCCTTGAGGCACGCCATATTTTATGTACCTTGGTTCAGAGGTATATATGGTTTCTAATTTAGTTGTATATACAGACATATTCTAGAGATTTGCGTACATTTTAATCTGTCACTTAGATATGATTCTGAAGCCTAAGAATGTTCCCTCTAACGCCATCACCATGTAATTTTTGCAGTAAAATTTTGAGATCTACAAAATCGAACGCCTTCGTCATGTCTGTATATATCGCACAAACATGTTTCTTTTTGTCGACAGAAGTCAAGACACTTGGTAGTAGGTCAAACAGTACCTTATTAATATTGTAAATTTTCCTGAATCCCTTCTGTTCATTGCAAAATAATTTAAATTTTTCGAAATAGATGTCTATTTCGAAAAATTTAAATTAATTTAAATTATTTAAATTAATTAATTAATTAATTTTTTAAATTATTTTAATTTTTTAATTGCAGTCGGCTATATGTATAGCCGACTGCAATTAGACAAAAAATACTCAAAAGGTGGAACGAAGTTTATAGTGGTCGGATTTTCATGGGGCTTTTTTTATTGAGTTCCTAGTGCAGTGGAGAAGAAAGTTAAAAAAAAATTTCGTCACTCGCGACTATTTTTTAAAATTTCCTTGGAATATTTTTTTTTGTTTATGGATAACTTCAAATTCAACGAATTCATATTGTAGCGTTATAGTGTGACCTCCGAGCATCCATTAAACGCTAATTTGGTCTGTTTCTTTGTTCATTGTTGTCGATGTAATGCATATTTCAAGTTTATATTTTCTGCAATTATTTCTAAAATATCGAATTTTAAGACTAAGATTTCTTTTGAAATTGTTAACTGATGCTTTTTCACAGATAACTGTACAAGAAAGTGCAGTCATAAATCGTTTTTTTTTTTCAAATACTGGTATGAAACTCAATGTGCAAATTATTATTATATTATTATATTTTAAAAAGCTCGATTACCACTGACTGACATAATTGTTCTCCCAGATGGTGGATGGGGAGGTGGGTATGTTTTAACAGATTCGTAAACAAGTAACTCCCGCGAGTATGGGAAAAGTGCCAAACCTCCCCTTTTCACCCCCCTTCCTCCCCCCCCCCTATCGTATCTCGGAAACAAAGAGACTTGAAACATTTTTTTTTTCAGATTCGTATAGAGGAGGCTCGGAAAAGTAAAAACCAGTTAGCGTAACGAAGGTTGAGTGGGTGAAGCGTAACTCAGGGGCGACGACAAGCAAACTTTAGGGTAATGTTTTTTTAATGGGAAAAGGTCTGAGTTTTTGTTGTAAAACCTACTTGTTGGTATACTTTTTTGTTAGGTTTTAATGGCATTTATAATGTCAATAAAAGATATTCTAAGTTCAAATTGTACTTGTAGCTTTTTGTGTGTTTTGAATAGCAACCATCGTACAACGTTTACTAGTTTTTCATTTCGCTATTACCCCAGTAAATATTTAGGAACTTGATTCTTCAGACCACAATTACAACACGTTATCAGCACGAAGCTCTGTATATTTTATCTACGATCGAAATTAAAAGGAGATTGGTGGTAAAATTGAAGATAGTTAACATGTCGTCTGCAGTTTCTGGTATGTCACTAAATGCTATTCCGATGCTTTGTAATAGAGAAGGATACACTGTGTGGAAATTTAAAATGCGAATGTTGTTAATCCATGAAGGATTGTGGGAAACTGTAAGCGTAGTCGAAGGGAATAAGACGCCCGACGATGTACGAAAGGATGAAAAGGCTCTCTCTAAAATATGCCTTACCGTGGATGGTGCTGATATTTCGATTGTTCGACCAGCTAAGACCGCAAAAGAAGCGTGGGATGCTCTTATGAAATCCTACGAGGATCGAAGTTTGGGTCGTAAACTGTCGTTGGAACGGAAGTTATACAGGTACTCCTTATCTGATTTTTCTGATTTAGAAGCTTACTTAACGGCAATAACTACAACAGCACTAGAGCTGGCCGATATTGGCAAAACCATAGAAGATAGGTCTTTAGCAGCTATTATATTGGGAGGTTTAACGTCTCGCTACGAGCCCATGATAATGGCGCTTGAGAATGGGAGCGTTGAAGTCACAACAGATTTAGTGAGGACTAAGTTGTTGAGCGAAATGACGAAGGAGACTAAAGATGATGTGGCTGCGTTGCATACTAACAAACATTTGCTTTCGGTGTAAGAAGCCAGGGCACAAGAGTCCTAATTGTCCTCTCAAAAAGAAGGAGAAAAAGGCAAAGGCGAGCTGCTCTACAGAAATTTGTTCTAAAGATAAGGGACTTACTGCTTCTAGTTCAGGAAATATGGATGCATGTGTCACGGAATTGGTTTTGGATGGTGTCACGCAACTGGCTTTGTCTGCACCAAGGGTTCAGATGCCTGAGAAGTCGACTCGAAATCGACTCTGGTGCGTCTACTCACATGACTCCACATGCTAAATGGTTTAATAGTTACCGACCCTGTGATGGGAAGATAACTATAGCAAATGGTAAAAGTTTGCCGGCTGTGGGTTTAGGAGATGTTTCTATTGACACAAAAACCGATATCAAGAAGATTTTTAATGTTGTACATGTTCCTGGCCTAGATTGTAATTTACTCTCAGGCAAAAGGGCAGTGGAGAAAGGTTTCTCGATTGTTTTTGATACGAATGGCTGTAATTTTTATAATTTTAATGATGTTTCTTTTAAAAGTGATCCTGTTTTACATGGTTCTATTTGTGGTGGATTGTACACTTTAGATTGTACAGTAAAACCACAAGGTTTTTCAGCTTATAATGTTCACACTAATTTGTCCCAGTTTCAGCTTTGGCATAAGCGTCTAGGACATCTCTGCCGTATTGGTATGGATCTACTCAAAAAGGGTCTAGCTGTTGGTGTTGAGTATACTGAGGTTGACAAAGAACCATGTGTACCTTGTGTAAAGGGTAAGCAGGCTCGGAAGCCTTTCAAAAGGATAAAGTACAAGAAGGCTTCGTCACCATTAGAATTGGTCCATACGGACGTTTGTGGTCCCCTTTTTTTTTTTTTTTTTTTTTTTCGGATGGGAAATCATCAAATGACTTCTCCCGCTCTGGGCGGAGCAGGAGGGAGTGTCAGACTTTTACTGACTAAAACCCATCCATGTTCCTTCATCGCCCTTTGTGTTCCGGGGCCACGGTATCTCTTTCGAATAGTCCCGCAACCCCGGCAGGCATCGGTCCTTTCGGACCCCTTCCTTTTTGCTGACTCTCTTTGAGGCGCGCGTGGAACACGAACGCGCCGTCGACACGGCCTGTCGTCATGAGACGGACGGACGGCGAGCTAGCCCATAGCCCACCGTCCACAGGCCCGCGCCTACGGTGGCCGGGGGCCACGTGGTGGCCCCCGACGCCCGGGGCGTCTCCCGCGGCGGCCGGGACGCTGTGAGGTTCTCTCCCTCTCACGTTCCGCCACCTCCTTCTCTAGCATTACTGCTTCGCAGAAGGAGGTGACGGCGTCCCATTCCGTCTCGCTCCGGACCATGGCTTGCACCAGGGCCGGACGCGAGAGGTCGCCGCCGCCAATCGCCGCTTCGAGGACACGGCGGTGCTCCGCCCACGCGGGGCACACCTCCACCGTGTGCTCCACCGTGTCCTCCGGTCGATCCTCGCAGTGGAAACACCCGGGCGTTTCCTCCCGCCCGATTCGGTGCAGGAACCTCCCGAAAACACCGTGTCCGGTGAGGACCTGCGTCAGGCGGAAGGTGAGGACGCCGTGGCGTCTCTCAAGCCACTCCTCAAAGAGGGGACTTACCGCCACTATTGTGGCGTGCCCTACGTTTGTGGTCCCCTGACCACTGAATCTTTTAAAGGTAATAAATATTTTATTATTTTTGTAGATGATTATACACGTTTTATATCACTTTATTGTATGTCATCTAAGACAGAAGTTCAGAAGTATTTTTGTGCATTCCAAGCACTTGTTGAGAGACAGACTGGCAATAAGATTCGAACCCTTCGGTCAGACAATGGTACTGAGTATGTCAACAAGGAGCTGACAGACTATTTGCAGGCTCAAGGGATTCGACATGAAACGTCCGTACCATACAGCCCTCAACAAAATGGGGTAAGTGAACGTTGCAATCGTAGTATTGTGGAGAAGGCCCGTTCCTTGCTGGCACAAAGCTCTCTGTCAAAAGCTTTTTGGCAGGACGCTGTTGAGACTAGTGTTTATTTAAAGAATAGGTCACCTCATCGTGCACTTGATGGTAAGACGCCATATGAAATGTGGTGTGGTAGTAAACCCGATCTGTCTCATTTAAGGGTGTTTGGTTGCCGAGTTTTAGTTCACGTGCCTTCATGCCAGAGAACGAAGCTGGACATGAAAACTTCTGAACATATCTTCGTTGGATATTCAGACGATCCAAGGAGTTATTATTTCCGTAGCGCGGAAAACCCTCGGAGGTTGATTAAGTCACGAGATATTACGTTCTTTGAAAATAATTTTTCAGGATTGAAGGATAATTCTGTTCAGCCTGAAGTTGTCGTGAGCCCTAATGTCATTAATCTTTTTTCACAAACTTCTTCAGATACCACATCGCCACAGATTTCTGTCTCATCTGCTTCTACTTCTTTACCTACTTCAGAAGGTGTAGACATGGAGGTAGAGCAAGTTGACGATTTTGTGGACGCGACTGATGAAGCTGGTGGGGTTGGTGACACGGAGTCTCTACATTCGGGTGAACAACGTGATCTGTCCCTGGTTCCTTCACATAAACCCAACGGTGTTTGTCCTGTGAGAAGGTATCCTGAAAGAGTACGTAAACCTCCAGATTATTATTCATACGGCACTCACGGTGTTGATTTATTGTGTGATGAACCGAAAAGTTATCGTGAAGCTATTAATAGCAATGATAAAGGTAACTGGATGTCCGCAATGAAGAATGAGTACAATGCCTTATTGAATAAGCAGACTTGGACATTAGTGGATAAACCAAATAAAAAGGTTATTCCATGTAAATGGGTGTTCAAGATAAAGAGGGACGCGAACGGTGCAATAGTCAAGTATAAGGCTCGACTAGTTGCGAAAGGTTTTAGTCAAGTTTGGGGGACTGACTATAGCGAGACTTTTGCCCCTGTGGTTCGAAATTCATCTCTGCGTACCCTTTTAGCGTTGGCGGCAGAAATGGATTTAAAGATCCAACACATGGATGTTGATACCGCATTCCTCAATGGGGACTTAGAGGAGGAGGTGTACATGCAACAACCCGAGGGATTTGCTGAGCACGGGGCAGAAGGTAAAGTCTGTTTGCTCAGAAAATCCATTTATGGATTGAAGCAGGCAGCTCGAGCCTGGAATATCAAGTTGCATCAAATTCTATCGAATATTGGCTTTGCACGAACATCTGCGGAATCATGTGTTTACTTGAAAAAGTTTGGTAATGAAACCATAATACTTGCAGTCTATGTTGACGATCTTATTGTTTTTTACAAAGAAAAAAGTTTATTTGACGCTGTCAAAAATGACTTGGAAAAGTTTTTCTCACTAAAAGATTTGGGTGTATTGTGGTATTGTTTAGGGTTAAATATTAACCGTGTTGACGATAAAATTGTGGTCAGTCAGAAGACCTATATCCAGGCAGTGTTGGAGCGGTTTAATATGCGAGATTGCAAGGAGATGTCTACACCTTTGGAGAATAACAAGTTGGAAAAAGGTAATCCAACATCTCTTGGTGAATATCCTTACCAAAACATGATAGGATGTCTCATGTACCTAGCTGTGAATACGAGACCCGATATAGCTTATGCCACAAGCTATTTAAGCCAGTTTAATAACTGTTATGATAAGAGGCATTGGTTGGCAGCTAAAAGGGTGTTACAGTATTTAAAAGGTACTATGGATTACTGTATTACTTACAGGAAAGTCGGTAGCCGGCTGTGTGGATACACGGATGCTGACTGGGTGAACTGTGTACATGACCGTCGATCGTACACTGGTTACTACTTCACGCTAGCAGGTGGACCTATTAGCTGGGAGTGTAAGAAGCAGCCGACGGTAGCCTTATCGTCTACAGAAGCTGAGTATAAATGTCCTTGACCAGTGCTGCAAAGGAGGCTATTTTCCTCAGACGGTTAGTATGTGACATTACTGTTTTTGCTGACAGGGTGTTGCTATACAACGATAGTCAAAGTGCACAGAAACTTGTGCTCAATCCAATCCACCACAATATAACCAAACACATTGATACGAGATATCATTTTATTCGTGAAAAGGTTACTGAGGGTCTTATAGATATAAAGTTTATACCTACGGATAAAATGACAGCTGATGTTTTAACCAAGCCCTTAAGGCGCATAGCTCATCTTAAGTGCGTTGTTAATATGGGTTTAGTGATAAATAGGTAGAATAATTTTCTATTTATTTATTTTTCGTCAGTGTAAGTTTTGTATTTCTGTTTAGTCTGGTAGTAATGTTTAATTCTTTTCTATTGTGTTTAGCATTACTACTTTATCTTTTTATTTCCATTAAGGGCGGATGTTGTAAAACCTACTTGTTGGTATACTTTTTTGTTAGGTTTTAATGGCATTTATAATGTCAATAAAATATATTCTAAGTTCAAATTGTACTTGTAGCTTTTTGTGTGTTTTGAATAGCAACCATCGTACAACGTTTACTAGTTTTTCATTTCGCTATTACCCCAGTAAATATTTAGGAACTTGATTCTTCAGACCACAATTACAACAGTTTTTAATTAAGGTTTTTACTTTAATTTAATTAAGATTTTCAGGTATGGTTTTTTTTTTTAAATTACTTTTTAGAGTTTTTTAGGGGTTCTTAAGGGTTTTCAAAATATTTAAAAGATTTTATAAAATTTACAAAATCTTTTAAGGACTTTAATGGATTTTCCAATTCGTTTAAGGATTCTTATGGATTCTCAAAAATGTTATATGGGTAAGGACTACTTCTCAAGAACACGACGACACGCAAGCTGCGCGCAGCTCGCGCACCTACGCAAATACTAGTCAAAATATAATGATCAAAATATATTGTCAAAATCCTTACTTCATTAGCTATCTAATGAGGTATAATGAACTAGAAAAATATTTGAGGATACTTATTAAATATTGGATACTGCTGAAAAATTAAAACATGAGAAAAGGCCTTTATTGCCAAGAAGTGAGCATGCTGTTCGATTTCTATGCTGTTGAATTGAGGGTAGATTTGCAATACTGAACTCAATCGCCAGTAAAATTTCTCTCAAAAAGATTGTAAAAACTGCACACTATCCGTATCGGTATTGATATTAAATTGCGCGCAAAGACCCAAGCTTGCAACTTATCTTAGATAGAAATCGTGAAAAATGGTAATGTTATACCTACTTAATTACGATATTTTTTGTAAATTTACCAGCGGCCTCATACCACCTTTGTCAGCAATAATCAACATTTATCGAGTACCAACAATTATTTTTGTTACGTTTTTGTTATCTGTGGATAGCAGATATAAAAGCAATATTTTCAGGATATTATTTACGTTGACCGTCTTATAAATATTTTGAGAAAAATAGCCTCTTTTAACTTTTTTATGGTCGATTTCTTGAAAATTGTGAATAAATTTTTAGTCAATTCATTCGTAAAAATCTTTCAACGCGCGAACACTGTATGACATCTGACATTTTGGAAGACCTTAGTCTACACAAGCGCCTCTAGTGGCAAATTCACACGCGATAGCCCCCATTCGTCGAATTTAAAGTTATTCATAAACGAAAAAAAATATTCCAAAGGAAATTAAAAAAAAAAAGAAAAGTTGCGAGCGGCAAAATTTTTTTTTTTACTTCTCCACTCCAATAGGAACTCAATAAAAAAGTTCCATGAAAATCTGACTGCTATAAACTTCGATCCGCCTTATTGTCTGATTGCACTCGACTAATAAATGGAATTTTAAAAATCACTTTCTCAAAATATATTATTTTTGAAAATACCGGAATTTTTGTAATTTTGGTCTATAATTTTTAACATCAGTTCTGTCATTTCTTTTAAAAGGGGTTTTAAGATTATTTTTTTTAAACTACTTGGGAATATACCATCAGCCTGTCACAGTACTCAATCACTGTATTCAGTGATTGAGTACTGTGACAGTGATTGAGTACTGTGACAGTGGTGGCTTGGTGGTGGCGCTATAATTTCTTTGACATATTTTGTCACTTTGGTTGGCCATCGTGTCAGTATTGGTTGTAGTAGTAGTACAGTATTTGTATTTTTCAAGCTAGCATTTCTCATAATGCTCGGGCATTATGACTAATACCCAATTATTCAGTGTAGTCGTCTATTGTAGAATTCCAAGAAGGAAGCAAAGTAAAATCTTTTGAACACTATCCATAAATAAACAATGGATTTTGGAATCAATAATGCTATTATTATAGGAGAAATGAAGAACATGGTGTATGGTTCGTCAATACTCCATACAAAAGGGAGGATTCTCATGGGATTCTCCGACCTTTATTAGTCTATGCTCTAACCAGACGGGTGTTGTGATTTGTGGTTTTTCATATAAGTAGGTTATTAGGGTTTAGGTTATAGTCTTAAGTCCTCTCATTGAGAGGAGGCCGTGTCCCAGCAGTGGGAACATTATAGGCTGATGATGATGATGATGTTAGTCTTAAGTCGAAGATAACTTTAACTGTACGATTTACGGTCATTTTAAATAACTAACTGACAGGTATCGGTAGGTTGCTATTGTCTGTTTGACATTTAGCTTACGGACCGATGGAAACAAAACATCACCTATAATATATCTATGAAACAAGTGACAGGTAGGTGACGCGGATAGGATATTTCAAGCTAACGTTGTTTATAGAAATACCGATAGCTACGGTCGTAGACATGTTAACTGACAGTTATACGTAAGTTCTAAAAAATGGCCTCTAAAATTTTGATGTTAGTTCTTGATTTGTGTTATAGATGGCGCTGTACTTTCTGTACTATGTTGCTGTAGTACTTTTTGTAGTTCCGCTACACTATCGCCGACATTTCGTACATTTAGATTCCTATGTATGTATGAATATTGTACCTAAATTTTTATCCTAAAACGTAAGTCCTTACTTAATAATTCTTATTCGGAAGGACACTTAAATCGGTACTTTTATGTAGGAGGTTGGGGTTTGGGGGGAGGGAGGGGGTGGGTCATAGGAACCCCCGAGTGGGGAGAAAATCGTCGGAGATGCATAGTAATTTTTTTATTAATTTTTTAAAGATGCAATTTTTATTGAAAATTTCGGTCAGTGGATACGAAATGGGGCACAAATTTTTTACCGAGACCAATTTCGAGGTAGCGCTCGCCGGCCGCTGCCGCGGCACCGCTCGCTCCGCTTGCTCGGCTAGCGCCTAGTTGGTCATAGTTCTAATCTAACCTAACCTATATGGTCGGAGTGAACGGAATCCCATCGACATCGTTTTTACGACAAACGGTTAGTCGGAGACAAAAAACGCCAACACGTAGGTACGTTATACTCTATGCCAAAATAGTCTGTGGTGTGGACTAATTAATATATGGTGTGAAATGTCATCTTTTTCAATACAATACTATCAATAATCCTGCAATTAATATTTCCAAAACTATTCATTTCCGACGGTTGAAATTTCACAAATCGTTTTCTTATAACCGTAGTTTTCTTAGTAGGAACCTACAATAAAAATTACAACATCCTATTACCTATTTAAGTGTCTAGCCTCTTATTCTTTTGCCACATTGCTCTACGTTTCGACATTACGCTACGCACTCGCCTCGAAATGCTACTACTACCCTCCTATACTTTACGCTTAAAGCGGTTCCCCGAGCAAAATTCAAACAAAACAAACAAAAACTCTATTTGTGGTGGTTCAAACTTCGTTTGAAATACTGTTAGAATAAAGTTCTAATCAGCTTGCACCACAAAGTGATTTTTACGTCAGTCACTGCAAGCCGAATAGTGCAAAATGAGTGGTTTTTATTCTTTATAAAATCAAATTTACGTCTTTTGGAAAAAATAAAACGACAATTATGTTCATTATTAAATGGTCTATCCATTAGTATAAGTAGCAAATCAAAGTAATGGTTACTTTACGAGGAGTAGCATTTTATAAATCATTATTTCTCATTTCTGTGGTTTCGTTGTGAGGGGATTTATTAAACATTAAGCTACTTAAAAAAAAAATGAAACTACAATTTTGGAGTCAAGAATATGTAGTAATTTAATGTATTTTTTATTAGTTGATATTTCTTTTGAATAAAGAGGAGTAGGCTCCAAAAAACTGCCCGTTCAAGGTCATTTGCTCGGGGAGGTGCCTTAATCGGACATTGCCAACCTTGATAATTGCATCTCGTCACTTAATGCTGATCTCCGATTTATCGGAGAATGGTCTGGCAAATTTGGGGTTGCTGTCAACGTCGGGAAATGCCAGGCCATCCTGATTGGAAGTTCGTACTACCTGAGAAATTTGGACACTAGCCGGCTAGTGCCACTTATGTTCGACAATTCTGTTATACCTCTCTCACCACACGTAAAGAACTTGGGCCTGTACATTGACGACACTTTCAGTTGGAATAAGCAGGTAGCTCAGGTTAGCCAGAAAGTCACTTACTCACTGCGGTCTCTCTATAGATTTAAATATTTTCTCCCATCTAGCACTAAAACAACTTTGGTCCAGTCGCTTGTGCTTCCCATTATCGACCCTAACCCTAGAAGTTCTTAACAAATTGGATCGTCTTCTGAACAATTGCATTCGTTTCATTTTTGGCCTTCGTAAATGCGATCACATCTCTTCGTACCGTTATCAGCTTAAATGGCTGCCTATCAGACTCAGGAGGTCCCTCTGATCTCTCTGCATGCTTTTCACCATTATGAATGATCCATGTGCTCCCGAGTACCTAAAAACTTTTTTCAAGGTGTTGGGCAGTTCTCACAGTCGCAACCTTCGAGCTTCCAAAAGCCCAATCCTTCAAATTCCCTCTCACCGTACTGGTTTTATGTCCTCTTCTTATGCTATCTCCTCTATAAAACTCTGGAACGCGCTACCCCTTGGCATTAAAAAAGCTGAAAGCAAATTGGCTTTTAAAAGAGCAGTTCGGAGGTTCTATTTAGAGTCAGTCTAAATTACTTTCTAGTCATTACTAGTGTCGTAGTAATTATTATAAGGTTTCTCGTATTTCGGACTATTTATATGCATTTTAGTATATATATTAGTTTATTTTAACATAAATATTATATTATGTACCTATATTATGTAGGTACCTATTTAAGTGTTTTTAATTGATGCTTGCAAAATGGTATTTTTCTTATTTATTTTTGTTGTACTCTATCACAATGCTATCCTATTTGACCCAAAGGTTGACTGGTAGAGAATGCCTTGTGGCATTAAGTCCGCCTATGTACCACCCTTGTACATGAAGTTTAAATAAATAAATAAATGCGATTACACCTTCCTTTATTATATTTGATGTGAAACATCAAAGGCGCGGGTAAAACCAAAAACTGGCGTGGCTAAGCCTGCGCATGCCAGTGCAGGGCGACGCGTCGCCAACTCTCAAGTTGTCAACCTGGTCCGAACAATCCCGAACATTACCGACCTGTTGAAGCAGCCTATTAAACATGATCTACTGGATCTACATTTTCGCCAGCTGGTCTCGGGACACAATTTCGATGTTTTACATCTGCCAGGCGTCCCTTGACGGCTTACAGTTTTTATTTAAGCTTCCGCCAGCAGCAGCCAGCTACAATACAATCAAAAGAACATAATTTAATTATTCACACATGGATGGGCCTTTACTCTTACCATTCCATATTCCATACCACTCTTCTTCCATTACGCTTGCTCAATGTAGGCTGGCAATTTCAGACTGAAGTAAGGGGTTTCCTCAACATATTGTTACCCTTCACCATTTACTCAGAGTATTGGTATTTGCTGAGTTTTTCGCAACTTGGGGCGTTAGAAGCGGATCAAAGAAAGAACGGACATAGTCAACTTAATAATAAATATGCCAATAAAATTAAAACCTACGAACCTATGAAAATTTTGTAAATGACAATGATGGGCAAATGTAGTAAGATCTTGCTTTCCCTTTTACAAGTATTTCGCCTCGTTTCCCTTGAATGAAATCAATAAACGGAACGTTACTAATGTGGTTTGACACCATAGAGTATTTTGACACCAACAATGGCGCTAGTATATTTTATATTTTTAACACCTATGTTACCAGAGAACAAAATATGTTTTTTTGTATCCATATATCATCAGTGAGAGTTGCCAGACGCAATATAAATCCATGAAATGTGGGAAATAAGGCTCAACATTTTGGCATGTAGGCATGTTCATAACGAATACAAAGATTTTACGCAAGTTCCCAAATAATAAACAACAATTGCGTCCTTTCTATCTTATTTCAACGAGTTTGCGTACCTAATTTTCATCGTAATTAAATGAATACTGCACTAGCCAATAATAAGTCAGCTGATTTTTTCTTCCACTTGTTGCTTTTTTTAACCGATTTCAAATTCTTTATTCTACTTGCTGGTTTAAGGTAAACGCAGACCAGTTGGGCTATTACGTACCTCTGTTGACAGCTCGAAATGATATTAACTGGGCTCAGTTTGAATTAACTGTCAAAAGGTTAGTTTCGCATTATGCATTATTACCAGTAGTGATCAAATATGACGTCATTGGTTGTCATCGTGGCTGACAATGGGCTGACATCATTAAATCATTTTGACAGACGCTTTCGTATCGATACTTAGATTATTTCGATTATGTAAGAATACTGGACAAAAAATTGATGACAACTGAGTTTAAAGTGGCTTTCGTGAAAGACGTTACACCGTACCCGGGCTGTTAGTCCCGTAAAATGATATCTACTCAGTGCGATGCGTGATACCAATATTATGACATTCTCGGTTGTCATCAAAGTTCAGTGTACAACCGAAGCTTGATAGTCAAGTAAAGTATTTAATAAATACTCTGACTAGGTACTTTTGCTGTTCCAAAGATATTACTTTCTTGGTGAACATGAACAGAAACTTTTTTAAATCCATAAAATAAAATATGAGTTGCTAGGAAGCTGGCATTTGCACTAAAAGCTATTCAGCTACCTATACCAAAACCAACTTAGGTCCTTTTTTTTTCAAATCTGCTGTTGCTCTGTCGATGTCGGGTCCTTCTTAGTCTAGTCGTGGGAGTTTTTAATTTTCACTCTGACAACCGGTAAATCAAATTTCAATTTTTCGTGTTGAAGCAGCTAGCTAGCCCAGCTTTCCGTGGTTAGTATACATTTTCCGAATAATGTAATACCGTTCAATTATACACAAATAGTTAATCGTTTATTTAAATCTTTTCAGTGTTGTTTCATTATCAAGTTGCCTCAGAAAAGGAAATTGAAAAAATGGTAAGTTGTAACCTTCAGAAAACATCACGGTAAAACTTATTTATTTTATTTCATCCGGAATTACAGCATAAAATCATGTAAAATCCAAGTAGTAGTGTCAATTGATCAACTATACTGAGTTTGTTATGATAATGTAGGCGCCGGATGCCGGCATGCGGTGTAGTGTAGCCATTTTGAGTTACTGTAATGGCTGGCGGCCGCCATGTCATGTCACAGAACCGAAATCACACCTAAGTTCGCATGCTCCTGAAAAATCTATCGATCTAGTGCATCTAGACGTAGTTCTAGTGTAATTCCATGTTTTTATTTAATTTCAACAAATCGGAATTTGTTCTTCGTGTAGTGATTCAGTTTACGTTTCTGTGGGAGTGGTGAATTATTGAACAATACGATCTTGTGTTAAATAACGATGTATGTTCTTAGGCATCAGGTACGTTTTCATTAGTATTAGATACCTATGTCTCGTTCTGTACTTCTGTTTATTCAGGTTTAAATCACGCCTTGTCCGTCATGTTGTAATCTGACAAAGAATTTTTCGTAACTTGTCAGTTAATCATTGCATTGCAGTGGTTGTTTTTTTTATTAAGTATGATGAATATTGTTGTTTACTTAGATGGACGGAAACGTAGTGCATCCTCACCCGGGAGTGGTGCCGGGTGGCATCCCCGGCGTGGTGCACGGAATGGCGGTGCATGGAGCCGGTCCGGACGGCGAGCATGCCCCGCACGGCCCGCGCCGTCGCTACCAGAACAGGCCGAAGCCTCCCAACAACTTGGAACGCTTGCCCCTCGATGAAGCTGCCAAGAGAGTAAGCATTATGTATTTATAAAATCCAGGTACCCCCATTTTATTAATGTTTAAATCTGACTCATGGCAGCATTGCTACAATAAATTACAGATAGGTAAAATTATAATCACCTGTTAAAGTAGAAAATTAAAAGCTAGAGATGGTTGACCAGTATGTCAATCTTGGCCACATGCTTTTATTTGGCAAAGAGGATCAACAATAAGAAATGTGTGTTCTGCCCACAATCATACATTGTGGAAACATGTATGATTGTGGGCACATGAGACTTGCACAGGGAGCCATGGCCAGTGTTCCAAGCTCGGCACAAAGCTGGTAGATCTAGTTCATTTCAATGACATAATTGCCATCGGGGGAAAAACCTGGATGAGGCTGGCACAGGAATGTGGAGATTAGCTCTAGAAAACAGGCCTATTAGCCAGCAGTGAGTGAATTCGGGCTGTGGATCATGATGGAACATACTACCAAGTCATCAACAGGAAATCAAACATATTTTGCCAGTAACATGCAATTAACTTTAACTCTTTGCGGCACAGATTTTTATTTTCAGCGTAAAACTATTTTTTTTTGTGCATTCTTAATTACTTAGGGTTAGTTATAAGTAGATTTTTCGGTTTTTTAGATGAGGGTTGATGGGGGGGTCAGATATGGGGTGGTTACTGTAGGTGACTGTAACTGTTACATAACACTCTTAAAAAAATAAATTATTACTTGTGGTGGTCCTTTTTTTTCGGATGGGATATCATTAAATTACTCTTCCCGCTCTGGACGGAGAAGGAGGGAGTGTCTGACTTTTACTGTCTAAAACCCATCCATGTGCCTTCATCGCACTTTGTGTTCCAGGGCCACGGTATCTCTTTCGAACAGTCCCCCAGCTCCGACACATTTGTGGTGGTCCTCAAAGCATGATTTGCCTTCTCGGTAGCATAAGGGAACTTTGCAAATTTTGCAGCCCCAAATTGTACGGGCTCTTTTTTTATGCTGCATGTCCTGCAATGCCTGGAAATTCCTCGAACTGGCTGATGATTTGCGACAGCTAACAGTTCAAGGAACTTCAGGCATCTATGTCTAAGATCTTTTAGACAAAGTTTGTCGAGACATGTTTTAGGGTCTTCTTGACTTCTTGTACTCGTCTCGGTAAGTCGGATGAAGAAGACCTGCAGTAATCTCGGTAACTTGGGCTCTTTTTTTTTTGTTCAGCATAAATAAGTAAGACTGAAATGTGATAAGTTGAACAAGCTCTTTTGTCCAGAATAACTGAAAAATGATAAGTGGAGATAGTTCTCTTCAAGTCAGTGGGTATGTGATGTGTGGAGGGGGGTAAAATTGAGTATGATTTCCCATTTTGGAACCTGTATTTCAGCCCGCGCAGTAGATGGTCCGGGTTGTAGCGCTGGTGCTGATGATGGAGGGAACGGTTGAGAAGAAGATAATCTGGCTAGAGGTGTGTCATCTTCGGATTCAAATTCAGAGTTAGGTAGATTAGTACCTTGGAAGTCTTCTCCAAGGAAAATTTCTCCAGTTGTCGTACTTCGACCTTCAACGATGAGCTCATCTTCAATATCCGAACCATCGCCATCCGCAAAACTGTCATCATCAGAAGGTATATCGACATATTCCGATAAGGCATTCTCTATGTCCCAGGTTGTTAAACCTCTTCTTTTCATTATCTGCGAAAATAAAACGAATCTAAAAAATACCACTTGTTAATGAAAAATTATGCCTTTACAGTACGGTGGTTACCGCTGCTAACCCCTTCAAATAAGTTGTCATTGTCAAGAACCTCCTTAGTTTATTTGTAATATTTATACTTATTTTATGTAATTAATCATATTTCAACAATTTGAGCGTATAAATAATTCATATTTGTAAATAATAACTTACCAATGAAATTTAACACTTGCAAAACAACGAATTCAAATTTCACAAACTTTCGTTTGAAAGTTTAGTTCTCTTTCTGACAATTGGCGTTGTTCAAATGTTAAACGTTAATGTCATACATATTAATACAAATTATAACCAATAGATGTCACTATATCGTAAAACAAGCGAATAAATAGGTGGTTAGCTCTACTGACCACTATGAAGAAAAGAGTTAACTCTATGTTTAACTATATTTTTATAAGTGGCTGTTATTATTTATCAACCAGGTCCTCGGAATATATATAATAAAATAGACTGTCTATGGACAATACAACAACTGGAGTTTGTCTATGGACAATACAACTGTTGGATGAAAAAATAATGCAAATAATGGCTAGGATTCATTTGAGCTGTCTTTCTGTCCAGCGGATATCTAGTTATTGCCTGCAAATTTTTTAAAATTAATTATTACACTTTATTTCAGGAAATGGAGTCTCTTCCATTGAAAACTCCTGTGTCTGTGCTGCAAGAACTACTGGCACGTCGTGGAACTGTACCCAAATACGAGCTGGTGCAGATTGAGGGCATGATACACGAGCCAACCTTCCGCTACCGAGTGACAGTTGCTGATCTTGTTGGTAAGTACTTACTAGTGTGTACTAAACTGTGTTTACATTCACGACAATGTAATAACAGATGTAATTACAGCTATGGGTACTGGACGCTCCAAGAAGGAAGCTAAGCATTCTGCAGCTAAAGCTTTGCTTGATAAACTGACCGGAGCGGCTCCTGCTGACCAGTCTACTAATGGCAACGTTCCTGAGACGTAAGTTCAATTTTTAATTCATATCTTTAATTTAACGACACTGAATTTCAGATGATTTAGATTATTTAAATTACTTGTTTACAGTGGAGCTGTGGTATCATCATTTGAAGATAAATTGATGGGCAATCCTGTTGGGTGGCTGCAAGAGCTTTGCATGTCCCGCTTCTGGCCACCACCCTCTTATCACGCTGAAAATGATGACAACGTAAATAGGCGTAAGTTTACTTTATGCTATCTTCAGTTTTACTTTGCAGGTATTGAAAATACAAAATAACACTAAAACAGCCAATAATTTTTTTTTTTCTCCAGGTTTGCCTCACGAGCGCCAATTTACTATTGTATGCACTCTGCTGAAACGCCGTGAAGTGGGAACTGGCAAGTCTAAAAAGCTTGCTAAGCGCCAGGCCGCCTACAAGATGTGGCAAGCTCTGCAGGACAACCCTCCAGAATCATTCCAGCCTGAGGAGGAGGTATTTTGAATGAAATACTTTTTTTTAATTTTGCAAAGTTGAACACCTGATCTGCAATATAATAATAATAGTGTCATGTCATGCAATTCTAGTTAACTTTGTGTTACCCCATATTTTGATTCCAACATTCTATTGTAAAGTATTGTTCCCAATAATGTAGTTTCACAAACTTAATTAGCCCCAATAGCCAATAGTAACAGTTAAATCGTTGTCTACTTACTTTTAATGACCATTTTACATTATTGATAACATTTCTTAACAGGTCCCTAGACTAGCAGCAACCAGCTTTATGAGTGGCTCTTTTGTATCATTCCCTGAGAGGTTTGCACTTGGCCAGGTGTTTTACTATCTTTCAGTCAGTTTCTGCAGGCATGAATGGACAGAAGGGTCACTCGCGTCAAAATTTCCTGTTTGATCTAATGTTTCGTGTTGTGTTCTAGGGCGGCGTCGCGGCCCGTTATGCCGACTTGAAAGATAGTAAAATCTCTACTCTAACTACAAGTCACAGCCACAAGGTGTCGCAGTTCCACAAACATCTTAAACAGTCTGTCGGCCCTAACCTGGCCAAGTTGCAGGTATGATATACTTTGAAATAATATGCATGGATAAATTTATAATGGTTAATTAAAAAAAAAAACCTGGTATGTCTGTTTTAATTTATTACTATCCTGGTTAAAGGATTTCTGCAATATTTAAAGCACTAATATAAATGTTTTCTTACAACAGGTTACCCCTCTTAACAACAAGGACTTCAATTTTGTGCAATTTTTGCAAGAGATCGCATCTGAGCAGTCGTTTGAAGTAACCTATGTGGATATTGAAGAGAAGTCAATGACTGGTCGTTGTCAATGCCTTGTCCAGCTGTCGACCCTGCCAGTGGCTGTTTGCTATGGATCTGGACTCACCAGCAAGGATGCCCAGTCATCTGCAGCTCAGAATGCTCTTGAGTACCTCAAGATAATGACAAAAAAGTGAATGGCTTCACTATCTTGCGACATCAGCACCACTTGCCGGGCTTTCCACAGTTCGCATATTATTTAAATGAGTTATTTTAACAAATAAAATCGTAGTGGTGAACCCATGGCACTTGAGCTGGTGATTGATGTCGCTAGGTTTTGAGCCTATACTTATCTTTATCACCACTTCCCATTTGAATATGGCATAATGCCTGTGTGCCAACAGCACTTCGGGCTATGCTTTATAACTGGCATGTTTGCAGTATCTTACTTGTGATTTTTTTTCCTGTTAGTTTCAATTTGCACTTGGCCATCTTATCAGTGCATGTTTTCAAATACTGGTGTTTTCGTTTCTTTTACTTAATCTAACATTGGCAAGTGACTTTTCACTTGTACTATGACTGCCAACGTGCGAGGGTAAATGGCATAGCCCGTAAATTTAAATGAAACAAAGTATGGAGTGGTTACATAACAAATACAAGCTATACTTTGCATAGAATTAGTGTAATTTTCCCAGCGTGGAAATTACTTAAAAATAAAAAATACAAAAAAAAATATAAAATACATAAAGGTAAAAAAAATACGTGTGGATATTTCCAGTTTAATATTCAGCATTATTTAGGCATGATTTTTGCATTCATATTAATAAAAATGTATACTTATCAAACAAAAGTTGAAGTCTTAGCTTTTAATGTATATTGTAATCATGGCATAGCCAATCATATTTTTCATTTTGTTAAACCAGATATATACTTATTTAAATAATAAAATTAGTTAAGTGTCGTGTGTTAAGCAGCTATCTAACATGCTGAGCATTAAACGGAAAAATTATTCTCAGCTAGTAATGTCTTGTTGACGAACTGCCCGACCTTTGCTTTGTAACAAGCTCCAACATTGCGGTCAGCTTGAACTTGGAAATGTAACTTGATTTCTAACGCAAGGGTTGGAATTTGTGGATGAATCATGTGAGGCAGGATTGCAGAGTGTTTTTATTTGAATTTGAACCAGTGAGTCTAGGTTTTCTTTTGAATACAAGATGGTTAACTTTGCAGGGAAGCTGAGAACTACGTGCTAGAGTGAATTTATCACTGGAATTAGTGGTTGCGAAGTTAGGATCCCTTGCCTGTGAAAATGGGCATTATTTTAATGCAAAGTATAGAGGTTGTAACAATTTCTAACTGTACAGTGTCGTCGTCGATGCTTTGCCTCGACTTGCCGGGCAATGACGAGGATCCTGCACGCACCAAGTTTCTTTTAAATTGAATGGTGTGAGTTCAACCTGCCCTTGTAAAACATCGCACTGTTCAAGTTAGAAAAGACTACTCGAGTAAAGGATTGGAGTTCCGTTCAACCAAGACCAACTAAATAAAATTACAATGTCCGAGTGTCGTGGCATTGAAGTTGAATGTATTATTTTTGTGTTTAGTGAGTCTTGGTTTTACATGTTCTTGAGATTATTCTCAAGATATAAAATAGTCATAATAAATTGTAGATTATTGTCAACTTTGTGGACATTATCACACTTCTCACCTATTTATGTGAAATGGTTTTTTTAAACGTAATAGGCTAACTTTAATTTTTGCTATGAATTGTTTCTGCGCTAATTTAAATAAATTTGATGTTGCTTATGATAATATTACTCTTTTCATTAAATTCCCCATTACCTTTATATACAGGACTGAAATTTAAAGCGTGCCCCAGACGGGAAATTCCTGCAAATACCGTAAAGGCGCGATTTTATTATGCATGTTATTTGTATGCAGGGTGTAAACAACCTCAACTCGTCACGAAGCCGTCAACCAAGCATTCTGTACATCAAACTAAGTAACTTTACGCAATACTTATTGCTGGGATATGACTTTTTTTGGGATGAAAAATCATGTTTTGTGGTAGAACTCAATGTAACGCACTCAAAACGTGCTGATGGATGGATTGAATAGTAAGGGGGTCGTGGAGGTGTTTAAACTAAAAATCTTACATTCAAAACTTATATTAAAAAAAAAAACTTGTCAAGAAGTTGGAACTTTGACCCCCAATATCTCCGTAACTAGAAGGTTCCCAGGTATAGTGTAGAACAAAAAAATGGGATCGCAATGACGGGGAGAACAAGTGCCTTTCGGCTTCGTTAAGAGTTTTTTAACCCCCTATGATGGTTTGAACGAGTACAGATGTACTTAGAAAGCGCCAGGGTAGCCCGCGAAATTCAAATTTTCTTACGTTTTCAATTTGTAACCCTCGCAAGTTCGTAAAAGTCTAGAAATGACTGACTTTGTAAAAGTCATTGCTAGATCTTTATGAACTTTAGAGGGTTGTATTGATGATTATAATCACTGCAGACTCACACAAGCGCGGATCCACCGTTGTGGGCACGATGGGCATGCCCACAACCTTAATAGGGTATATACCCTATTAAGGTTGTGGGCATATACCCTATTAAGGTTGTGGGCATGCCCATCGTATATCATATACATGCATATGCATGTATTTATTTTATATTTTTAATTCACTGTTTACAACGTTTTAACATAGTGAAAAATATAAATACTGATTAAAAATGAAGTTAATTATGTAAAAAAAAAAAAAAAAATAGAGAATAATTTTGAGCTGTTTAAACGCCACCATTTTCGCGGGCTCTGTTGATGACGTCACACGCTTTATCTAGTGACAGCCATATGTTCTGTGAATCCCATACAAATGTAAGCAGTACGAACTTGTTTTTAAAATGTTTGACGTCACGTTTTGCTTCAAACAATAAAAATTTGAATTTCGCTCGCTTATTTAGCACTTTTATTTTTAATTTTTAATAATTATAAAGACATTAATTACTAAAATAATGGTTTAGATTATATGTCCTGCCAATGAAGATTCGAAATAAAAATATTTAAACCAAAATTAAATTACATGCATATTCCCTATTGAGGTCGATAGTCTGATGTTCTACACTTATATCTTAGGGCTTAATCAAATTAAAAAAATATAAAACTTTGATTAATGATATTTTGCTATAAATTATTCACCAAAATCGGTGGAATAGTTTAGAGTTAAAATGTGTAATATGCATTCAAACAAACACCCTTTTGTAATTTTGTGATGTCATTTATTAGTGTTCATCCCACGGTTTCATCTGCGTGGACCGATACACTGTAGATACAACCAAGGTGTTTTAATTTCCTTTGGGCAGAGAAGGCTATGGCCTGGGGCATGGGCGCCCGCAGCAGGGTGCAAGTCCAGGATTCCGTTAGGGGACTGCAGGTGCACCCCCCTGACGGAAAAGAAAATACATAGAAAAACCAGTGCATCCGTGCCAGATAGCAAAAATTTTATGTATGCCTATTCTGGTTTCTGCTTATTTGAACAAAAATAACCAAACTTCGAAAATATTCCAATATATTCGAGCGCGCTCAGATATTTTATGTGATTTGCGTTCATGTATAAAGCTTTTCCATAAAGGAAGGCAGAATTAGCCCTATTTCTACCATGAAATCAAAAGGTAAGCTATCAAATTCGAGTTGAGTGCTAAAACTTTCAAGCTCGCTACGCACGCTTTGAATCCTACATTTTTGTTTGGTGTGTTTTTCTGCATAGATCGACCAAATTACTTCTTGAATTTCACATTATCTGAGGTGGAGTGCAAAAAATATCGAGCCGTTTTCATGGAAGCGAAGGTACACCTCTACATCCTACCCCCGAATACTGAAACGTCACTCAAAATTTAAGGGCTGCTTAACATTTGAGCAGCTCCTAAACTTTAAATTTCGAAAGGCCAAACGTCACTTTTGTTAAATTTTGAGTGACGTTTCAGTATTCGGAGGCTAGTCTCTTAATTTTTCAGAAACTTATGTCACCTTTATGAATGGTAAAAATAAAATCTATAGGGTGTAAAACACCTATTAACGAAGCCGAAAGGCACTTGTTTTACCCGTCATTGTGATTTTTTTTTTGTTCTACATCATACCTGGGAACCTTCTGGTTACGGAGATATTCCAAGTTAGTTGAGTCAAAAAGTTGGGTCAAAGTTCCAACTTTTTGACAAGTTTTTTTTCAAGTACAAGTTTTTAATGTTATAATTTAACGGCCAAGTCACACAACATTAACTATAATAATAAAGAAATCGCAGTAAGGAACCTTAGACTTGGCACGACTTTGTCTAGATTTCATTACTTTTTAGAGATAAACAAGCAGCTCCATCGAGACTTGGCTAGTTTTTTACAAAATGTTTTTGGTGGGATTTCACTTCTTTTTGTAGAAACGTGGGCATATTGATTTATTTTATTAGATTTCCTTATTTGACACAGTTTTTTTCTTTTTAGGAGTATTTTTTTTTATTATTACAAATCTTTCTTATCTTTTTTTCCGGTACTGATTCTTGTACAGTAGCAACAGTATTTACTTTATTCATTCTCTGTACACGTATGCCCGGGGTATGATCTCAGATTACCAATAACCAATCCATTGGTATGATCTCAGATTAATCAGTAATCCGTCACTAATCATAAAATTCCTAACCTATTCAAATCTTCGAATTGTTATTAATTGTTATGAATTGTAATTAACCTTAGCAAACCTCACGAATTAATAAGCGAAATCAACGAAATGCAAATAATCTTTCCTAATCCCTAGCAAACGTTTTCAAGCGCAGTTGAAGAATGTCGTAAACGACTGTAACGCGGCCGGTTGCCACTTCGCCATATATGGTTATCGGAAAAACAAACGTAAGCGCGTTTTAAAATACAGTCAGCGCTATCTAGCGACGTGCGCTGGTATCACCGCCACTCTTAGTCCAATGCATTATATTTTGACCAAATAAAGAGCGAAATAAATTTTTTAGTGTAATTTGTTTATTTAATTGGTGTAATGTTCGAGTAGAATAAAGTTAATCGTTCGACTATTTCTTCTTGTAAACTTGTAAGTATAAGTATAAAAGCCAGTCTAGTCTTATCCAGAGTTTTCCTTTAATTTTATTTATATGCGTATTAAAAGCAGAAGGGGAGGCATTCGCCCAGCAGTGGGACGCTATAGGCTAGATTAAATTAGATTAGAAGATGTGTCCCTCTAGGCTGGATTTTTGCAATGACAGTCGATTTTTTTATGTACCAATAGTAGAAGGGGCATTACTATATCTCTAATACAGCTGAGACCAGCTGAGGGTTCTTCATCAGATACTTCAGACCTTCGATTTTTGACATCAAATGAAGCGGCCCACCAAGTTGAATATTTTTTGTAAAGGCGGTATGTCGATCTCTAATAGTTTGGTTGGGCTCTTGTATTTTCTAACCAGGGTCACCATGTACTCCAGATCTTCGATTATCCTAGTTTTATAGTTTTCCCTTTATGTGGCCATTAAACCCTAACTCTGTACCAAATTTCAGCTCTAGTTTATGGAAAGTACTAGTTCTATTCTGATGATCATGAGTGAGTGAGTGTCATAAATGCGAAACTTTGCTTTCGCTTAACTTCGGAACTAAATGACCTACAGACTTGAAATTTTGGATTTTAAATATGTGATTATAGCTTACTGGATGACGAAAATTTCTGCGTTCTGGTCCTATCCAGGTTCTCAAATAGGGGCCTGAAAATGCGGCGAAATGGTTCCAGTAAAGGATGGTACGGCAGTGTTTGCTTCGCGCTCGACTTGGCGGGGGCACTGCCGTGCCCCTCGATCGAATAATACGTCACTTTGGCAGCTGATCAGTTTCCCAACTCGTCCGACGCATCTATCTATCATGGGGTTTAGGTTTCCGCACTTAGTCCTTAAAATGGACCATTGTGCGTGAGCCATGGTGGCCGATTACTCCGACGCATATAAGTACAATGTTCAGCCAGCGACAAAAATATCGAGACGAACTGACTGTTTCAAAGGGATCTGGGACATTTGTGCGAAAGACGCTTGCGCCAACCCACTTGCAATATAAACGAGAAAAAAAAACCATCATGGGTGTCATTTTCATGGTTTTCGTGGTCGCCGATAACGAAAATGAGGTGAATGAAAACGAATGGTCATCACATCCCTCACATCCCAGGATGAAATGACCACTCGTCACATTTGCTATTTCGTCGTTATCCCTATTATGTCACATTTAATAATACGTCACCTTGTGCAGCTGGTCAGTTTCCTAACTCGTTTCATGCTCTATTTTCGTCTTATTCGTTTATTTTAGTCGGCAACTTTTGAAAATAGCCCAAAAATGTATGGAGGCTGGGTGATCTCCTTTGGTCACTGTCGCATTATGTCACTTTCGCAAAACGTCATTCCAGCCATTTTTTTTCTCAGGAAAGACCTAATACCAAGGAACTTACTTATTAATCCTAATACTAACAATAGATTGAAGCAGATTGAAGAAATCGGACATGGCCATCCAGCCTTCTTGAAAAATTTACCCTGTTTAGTTATCCATATAGTAAGGATGAGATCGATATTTTTTTGTATTTCTGTAGTGTCACTATTGTTATCACCACGTTTTGACTGTTTTCAAAAGCAACATTAATTAACATCTAACACGGCAACATAATATACTAACAATAAATAAGTCTTGGAAACGTTGCTCTATAAAAGTAACTAAGGTGTGGATGCACCTTATGGTCTCTCCTGAGAAAAAAGGGCTTGAATGACATTCTGCGATGATTACGTTCTGCAAAAGTGGCATTTCGCGAAAATAGCTCGTAATAATCTATTTGAATGTATTTGTGGGAAAATGACATTTTGCGAAAGTAATAATAATAATAATAATTATAAAATAATAATAAATTTATTTATTGGCATAAACAAAACATTACATGGTCGTGAATCACTGGTGCCTGTGGTAGGTAGTGAAACACCTGTATTACAGGTCACCAGGTTTCCACTCAGAAAGCAATTTACAGAATCATTGTTATGTACCAATATTAAAGGTTGGTTTACAAATTTAAAAATAGGTAACTTATGAGAAATAAAGGTATAAAGTATTAATAAGAACAAAATAAAAAAGGAATAATTACTTAAGTGGTGTAGGTGTGTGTGTGTATGAGAAAGTGTGCGTGTGTGTTTGTGCATGAGTGTGTGTAAGTGTGTTTGTGCATGAGTGTGTATGTGTATGATGTGCCAGTAAATTGCAGGTCAACTATGCCAAAACCTGCAACAGACCCTCTGTTGCAGTATATGACTGCTGAAGTAGCCAATCATGAACAGTTATTTTAAGATCGTGTTGGTTTAGTTGATGCACGGATAGAATTTTATGAATTTTGTTATAGAGGTAAGGTCCAAGGAAAATAAAGAAGCGACGGCTGAATGATGTTTTGGTTGGGAAAGATGTGGCAACAAGGCGGTTTCGACGCACTGGTCCCGGTGTGTACTGTGACAGGGAGTGCTGTTTGATAATTGCATCACATAGCCTGTGCAATGTTGTTTTTGCGATGCGACGCCGCAACGCACTGTTGTGGCCTGGCCCACCGCTCTTTGGGCGCGTTCGACTTTTATCAGGTTAGATTTGGCGGCACCTCCCCAGGTCGTGTTGCAATAGTTTAAAATCGATTGGCACAGCGCCTGATAGACCATTTTCATAATGTCTGCACCTGCGGATTCGCGCAATTGCTTAAATATATAAATGAGCTTCCGTACGCGGTTAGAGAGGTGATCGATATAGTTTTTGAATGACAGATGACTGTCTATCACGACGCCGAGATACTTGATGTGTGTGACTTTATCTATACTAGAGGTGTTATCAGTAGTTGTAATTTGAGGGAGTACATCAGATGGAATTGCGGTACTGCGAATGGAGAAGTTGAGCAACTTGGTTTTGGAGACGTTCAGGGTGAGTAATTTTTTTTTAAGCCATTCACTAACAGCATTAAAGCCTCTCTGTGCGAGGCGATACGTTTCAGCCCAATTATTTGAGGAAAATACGAGAGCTGTATCATCCGCATAAGAAAATATAGTCCCGTTTTCAAGTATAAGATTACATAAATCATTTATATAGCATAAGAAAAGGCTCGGTCCAAGGATGCTGCCCTGGGGCACCCCGTAAACAATTGGCATCTCAGAACTAGTGTGCGGCCCTATTTTTACACATTGGGTTCTTTCGCTGAGATAGCTCTGGAGTAAGGACAACTGAGTACCTCTAAACCCCATATTCTCCAGCTTTTTTAACAGGATTGGGATCGAAACCGTGTCGAATGCCTTTGCAAGATCCAGGAATAGAGCGACACATTTTTGGTTTTTATCAAGCTTTCTGACTATGTGGTCGACCAGGTGATGTACTGCATCAGCTGTTGATGTTTTTTTGCGGAAACCAAATTGGTTATTTGAGAGGAGTTTGCGTGATTCTAAATAATCTACAAGTCTAATATTAATAATTTTTTCTAAAATTTTTGACAAAGCTGGTAAAACTGAAATAGGCCTGTAATTTTCAACACGGTTTCGATCCCCTGATTTAAAAATAGGGTGAAGAAGGAAAGTGACGTTCTATGTCAAGACCTTGCGAACGAACCAATACGTCCGTATATTCGGATCTATCAGTCTCTCTTACTCGCACTCATCTGCAGGCCAACCCACTGAACAGGCGACGATGCTTCTTTTTTTTATCTGACTACGGCGATGCCAAAAGGAAGGGTTATGATTTTAGCAGTCTATGTACTTACATGTGTATGTATTTTACGTATGTTCCACCGTAGCACCTAAACTATTGATCTGATTTTGATGAGGTGTCAATCGATTCGTTATAATTGATCGGAAAATACTCGCAATTTACTGGCTGCATTGAAAATAGGACTGGGTCATGCGCCTACTCGGGGTTCGTCGAGGATACTAGAGATCGCGTGAGCAAATAAACAGCAAACTGGTGTTTTTTCTAAAATATTTAGGAAAAAAGAAATCCAGGTTAAGGCTGTTAAGGCTAAACCGCGTAAGGCTGTTTCCACCAGAGATGTGCGAGGTATATAGCTGTGCGGTGCGAGGCTGTGTAACTGTGTGAGCGTTTCCACTAGAGATGTGCTAGGCCGCTGTGAAACGGTGAGCGGGATCGTTTCAGTCTGACTGCTTTTTTGTTCCTAGCGCAGTTCTCTCGCAACACATCTTCCCCGTGTTTTGTATGTAGGCGCAAAAACCTCGCTCCGCTGAGCCGTTTCCACTAGAGCTGCGCTGAGCGAGCCTAGGCAAATGAAGTGATTCTATTGGTTCTTAACAAACACATCCCTCGCTACGTATTCTCACACGTCTCTGGTAGAGACGCAGCGTAATTCTATTATTCGGATACAGAACACATGACACAAGGTATGAAATAACCAATACGGTATATACAATTCACATGTAACTTTATTAATTTGTCTTAGCTAACTAATCTATTGCATTACAACGATGCATTTATTTTCTAATTTTTAATTTACTCTTTTGGCTGTATCTAAATGCTCCCAACTTTCCTTGTGTTGACAAAATACTATTTTGTGAAAAATTGTCATTATTAGTATTTCTGCGCATCACTGTGAACGACTGAGCAGGACTAAAATTCATTGCATTGCGAGGTTCCCAACTTTCTTCTTGAGACAAATTCCAGGTTTCAATTTCCGTAGACGGAGTTAGACTTGTAGCAGAGCATTCATCAAATATACTCTCATTGTATTCCATATCCTCTTCCGTAAAGATATGCTGCTTTAGTGATCTAACTGTATCATCAGCCACATAAGCTTCAGCATTGTCATAGCTAGGCGAGTAACTTATGCCGTCACAAAATTGAAGAGGCGGCGGAACTATGTCATCACTATCATCAGCAGCCACGCTTTGTAAAAGAGTTTTCGGATCAAACATTGATTGATCTATTTTATAATCATTGGAGGGCTCCAAGTCAACATTGGCTGGTAAATGGATTGGCTCTAAATCCAATTCAGTGATAGATTCATATTCAGGAATTTCTTCGTTAGGTCTCATTTCAGAACATTCTGTGTACTGACTTGAACTTAAATCGTCGCGTTTCTTTTTCGCTTCAACATAGCGATTTACTTTTGGAAATCTCAGGATTTCTTTTTCGACTTCGGGTTTATTGTCTACAATAGTTTCTGGTAAAGTGGCATGAAGTTTATTAATGTCGGTTATCTTAAAAGGTTTTTGAGGTTTTGCTGTGGATGTACTAACAGTTCTATTTAAACCAGAACAGCTCGGAGCTACAGTTTTGACTGATGTTGTTCTGAAACATAAACGAAATAGGGAATTATTTATTTGGCTAGCTACAGTGTGAAAGTAGGTGCAGGTGAAAGTAATGCACATTTATGAAATATACTTACGCTAATATTTTACTGTATTTATGTAATATATTTCTTATTTTATTCTGCCCTTTAGCTAGACTATTTTCAGTTTCTGATTCTCCTAAATTTGCACTTGTGTCTCCATAGTCATCGCTACTATTATTTTGTTCTAATTCTTCGTGTTTCATTTCCGGTATTTTTATCTTGAAAGCATCATTGTTTGCATTCTTCTTATTAAAATGTATTACTGTATCAAGTACCATTGGCCCTTCACTTTTATGCATATTTTTTAAATTGTTGGTTTCAGATTCTTCTCCACCTTTAGCATAATTTGGCAGCTTAACAACATTCTTAACCGTTGGAAGTTCAGGTCTGGACAATCTAGCTGATGGAAAGTTTATTTTTGATGTTTTTCTATTTTCATTGTAGACTGTGGCTATCATTTTATCTGCGTCTTCAGAAGCACTTTTTTCAGGATTGTTTTGTTTCGTCAATTCAACAATTTTCATTCTTTTGTTATTTGAAGAAGTTTCTTCGCAATCTGATTTATAATTCTGAGATGAATTTTGTTTACGGGAAACTATTGCTGTAATGTCGAGATCCATTTTTACTTTTTTGATAACTTGCACACAATATTCTGGGGTTTGTTTAGTACAAACATCAATTTTACTAGTTGAATAAGT
Source organism: Xestia sexstrigata (assembly GCA_941918905.2). Taxonomy (NCBI): domain Eukaryota; kingdom Metazoa; phylum Arthropoda; class Insecta; order Lepidoptera; family Noctuidae; genus Xestia; species Xestia sexstrigata. Next base: position 8,472,883 of record OW799214.2, on the reverse strand, counting down.
GTATCTTTTCACGTAATCTGCTTTTTGTTTATTATCTTCTAAATTCTTTGAAGAATGACTTGACTTACTTTGACTATTATTCATTAAATCATAAGAAGAACACAAGTCATTCAACACAGATGGATAGCAAATACTTTTATTGCGCTGTTCCTCTTTAAGACGAATATTAAGTTCACTATCTTCTGCCTCCAGAGTTTCATCATGCGATGCTCTGTTATTTTTCACGATTTCGTTCCATCTTTTCAGATTTTCCATCGCCAAGGTTTTATCATGCGATGCTCTTTTATTTTCGACTAGTTGATTTCTATTTTTCAGAACTATATCTGAGCAAGGGGTTTTTGCTAAAATATCAACATTTGCAGACTCGTAAAGGTTTGGGCTAATATTTTCTATTGTCAAAGCTTTGGTGTGATATCCTCTATCGTTTTCGAAAAGCTGATATCTGTTCTTCAGAACCATTTCTGAGCAAGGATTTTTTGTTTGAGCATCTACTTGAGTGAAATTGTAAAGATTACGATCGGTAACTTCTATGCACATGATTTCACTATGCGGTGCCGTGTTATTTTCAACTATTAGATTTTTATTTTCGAGCACTTTACTTCCTCCTACTTGAGTGGAATCGTAAAGATCACGACCGATATTTTCTTTTGCCAAAGCGTCGTTATGCGATGCTCTACGATTTACAACTAGTGGAGTACTATTTTTCAGAACCATGTCTGTGCATGGGTTCTTAACTGGAGCTTTTGTATTAGTAGATTCGTAAAGGTTTTGAAGGTCTTTGTTGTCCAGTACATCATATCTTGGATTATTGTTGCTTCCATCGGTAACAATATTTTTTGTGATTATGTTTTGTTCATGCATGTCCATGTTATTCTTATCTGAATATTGGCCAGTAACTTCTTTAGGACTAATCATCATTACATTTGGGTCCAAGCTTGCTACGTTATTACAGTATTCGTTGTTTTCTTTTTTGTAGTCATAGTCTTCCACACATATTATGTCATCTAAATCATTATCTTTGGTTTTATTCCAATCCACGTTTTTTTCAACATTATCCTGATTTGTGAACATTTCGTTAGTGTCGTCAAAGTTTAAAATTAATGTGTCGTCTAAATCGTCTTTTACTTCATTTACACTAAATTGTCTAGAATCTTCGTCATCTAAGATTATAGTGTGTGAATGTGTTACGGTTTTGATATTATTATCATAGCAATGACTTGGGTCCACTTCGTTAAATTTACAATGTTTTGTAATATTGTGAATGTTCGTCATGCTATCGCAATCCTTAGAATCTTGATTGAAGATCAGATGTTTTTCGTCTTTTGTTGATTGTTTGTTACTATTTTGTTGTGTAATATTTTTACCACCTAATATTTCTTTTATTTCATATCGAGGATAAGGGCTATGCATTGGACTATTTAATATTTCAGAGTCTTGATTGATTGGTGTAATTTTGTGAGCCTTCTCATCAGCAGTTGGCAATCCATCTTCAGGATTATCTAACAACATTTTGATATTTCTGTTCGGTACAGAAGTTTTTGTATGTGTTTTCGTCAAGTACTTTTGTATTTGATTTTTGATAGTGTCTGAAAATCCATTATCTTTTTGTGTGACTTCAGCTTTTTCTTCATTGTCGCTAAAGCTTAAATTTCGTTCTAATAACTCAATGAAACTGTAGTTTGATTTTGGAGTTTTGGGTTTCAGCTTTCTTGGTGCACTTAATGTTTTGTAACTACTGGACTTTGTAGTTGAGTTTTCATTCGACATATTTTTAAGACCTTTCAATTTAGTGGAGAAAGGATTTTGAACATTAAGCGTTTTTTCACGAAAGTATGGATTGGTATTAGTCTTTGCATGGTTTAAGCTGCTTTTACTTTTACCCATTTTGTTTTCAATTTCGTTTAGTATGCTGTCAATCTTTTCTTCATCTACAAAATCCTCGCTATTCATTTCTTCGTAACATGTATTATCCATTGTTGAGATAGTATCTACAGTTTTTGGTGCACTGCTCATTGTGTTATTAGAGCATGCATTTGCATTTTTGTTAAGTAGGCCTACATTTTGCCTACTTTGTTGATGCAAGGTTTGGCTTATATTTTTAGAAGCAGTTTCAAATGATTGTTTGAGGTATTTAAAATTCTCTATTATAACATTCTCCCGCTTCCTCTTTTCTTTCGACTTTTCTATAGTATCTGGGTAAATCTTTCTTTTGCGTTCTTTAAATGTGTCCGTTATGCAGGTTTGCCTTTCTGCAGATTTTTTTGTTGGTATTGCATTTGTTTGCGCCGGTGTGCATGGTGCTGGTCCTCTTAAGAATGGTTCTAAATCATTGAACAAATATTCTGACTGTACGTCGATACCCACTGGAATAGAAACGTAGAAAGTATAATATTAATAATGCGCTATTTAGTACTTTTACTACTGCAATTAGACAAAAAATACTCAAAAGGTAGAACGAAGATTGTAGTGGTCGGATTTTTATGGGACTTTTTTATTAAGTTCCCAGAGGTGTTGAGAAGAAAGAAACCACCACCCCTAGAAACTCAATACAAAAGTTCCATGAAAATCCGACCAATACCTAAAAAAAACTTTGTTCGACCTTTTTCTCTAATTTGTACTAAACTACAACTTGCCCAGTTAATATTATTTTGTTATTACTTCACAACTTTAGTAACATAAACATACCGAACGTAGAACTGACACAGTGCGCAAATATTTTGTGTTCGAAATTATGCTTACGCCGTACTTGGTGTGTTATGGTGCCATCAAAAACACTTATTAAATCTCTGTCTCTGAAACAAAGCAAGAGCATACAATTGACAATATTCAAAATTGAATGAATGAAGAATGTATTTGAAACAACATTGCGGGCCTGTAATGTTAAATACTGGTATTGACCTGCATCCGGTTAGACTGGAAACCGACGCCGCCAGCATTGTCGGAAAAAGTCATAACAGATGATAATAATTTGTTATGGGATTATTTATGAGAATAAATATAAAAAAAGCTTACTTGAAAGCCACCAACAACAAGAGATTATTGTTCGAATCTCCCACAATAATATAATTCTTATGACTGTCTCCAGCCGTCAAGTTCTCCATGTTGTCTGCCAAGTGAGCCTGGTTCAGTAGTGCAAGTTGTACCGCCACCGTCTTCTCGTCTACCGGTATCATTGTCAGCTGGTACTTTGGTAATAGACTAACTTGTTTGCGGAGTACGTTGCCGGCTGGGGGTCCTTTGTTCATTATCTATGGGAATGAAAAAAAGCGTGTGCTAATCTAATACTACGCTTCCTAACTAATAAGATCATTAGCTAGAATACGTGATGGTCGCGTTGGGTACGCAGAACAAAATGAACGCGACGCGCGACGGTCGCATTTTCTTCGGACGATCGCTTTGGTTAGGACGTGGCTTTTTGTCGTGGGTACCATCAGGCTCTACCGAATGACTTTTTTATCACTTTCCAAAACAAATGGGTATATTAACTGAACGGAGTAGAAGCTTATGGCTTATTACCTAGATTTTTTTTTCTTTTTTCCAAAGCTTAGAAATAAATTATCCATCATCAAAAAATGCTACAAATTTCAAGGAAACTTTATCATATATAACAAAGAAAGAGAATTTCGTGTATTTTCGATATTTTTTTTGCAAAAAAATAAAAAACAAAGTTTGCCTTTTGCTTCTACTCCGTTCACCTATCATACCCCTTTTTTTGGATTGTGATAAAAAAGTCAGCTTGTATAAAACAATTCAGTATTCACTCACCCTTTCCAAGTCTCTCGGATGACTTTCCTCTAACAACATAAAGTTGACTTTACCAGCTGAAGCTAGTAACGTACTGAAAGTAGGTCCTATACCCTTGAGCTGCTTGCTCACAAACGTTGAGTTCTCCCAAAGATGGGCCGCTACGCATTTCGCTAGGAGTATCGAGTTCAGGACCGCTGAGTAGAACTGTGGCTGCTGGGATATAAGATCTGGGCGGGTGACGTATGTTACCAGACCTGCAAAATCAGATAAAGAATAAAAGAGACAATGAGTGTAGCCTAAGCCACTGGTCCCAGAAGCATGATACAAGTCTTCTTTCTTAATTGTTTGTAGTGGGTAGGTGGGCAGAGTTGTAAAAAATACATGCGGGGCAGTCTTTGGGGACTGCCGATAGAAGTGAAAAGTGAAAACTAAGTAACTTGTGAATTTTTAATTATTTTTGGTTTGTAAAAAAGTGTTTTTTTATTTTCTTACCGTGTAAACCTTTCCAGGACTACGACAAACATTTCAAAACCAAAATCAGCTAAATCGGCCCAGCCGTTCTCGAGTTTTAGCGAGCACAAACGAACGATGACGCGAGTTCCATGATTTTTGTTTCACCCAAAAATGCTCAACGCGCCTAAAGAAGTTTTCACTTCAAAAATACAAGGAGGCAGTTAGGAAAAAGTGCATTGCATAGGTACTTAGGTACAAATAGTCTTAAAAGAACTTTATCACAACTTTAATATAATTATTGAACATTTTAGTGAGAATTGTTACTAAACGATCCTAAAAGAACACTTGCAATGAAAAATTATAGTAGACACCTATGATAAGATGATTTTCAATTTCAAAAACCTATTCTTTTTTTCACTTAATGGCGTCCGTTTGCCACCATATTTAATTTCGATTACTGGCCCAATGTCTTGAGTGACACTCTCAAGATTAAGGCAAATCGATTGACGTAAGAATAATTAAAATCGGCCCACGCGTTTGATCTCTAGACCGCCACAAAGGAACAAACATACACCCATACCTACATAAATACCTATTCATACCCTTCTTTGTTACGACGCGTAAGTAGTCGGTTAAAAACTGAGTTAAAAGGAAGGTCTGTCACTGCACTGATGGCTTTTGACCAGATAAACATACGGAATTGAGTTATGTCACAGTTTCGAAAAAGATTTAGCAAGAGAGGAAGAGACATTAGCATTTAGTAACGAGAATAACGTAGCATTTACTTGGGCATCTATAAAATAATCCTTTAATTTTGTTTATGTCCAGTAACTTCCTGCTTCAGGACTTCATATGTAATCGAAAGGGTTTTAAATTGTTTTTAGATACAGACAGGACATAGGTAGGTCCTACGTTATAAATGCCTTAAAATATAGAAAAGAATATACAAACATTTGCAAACCCTGTCGGCAATCCTCATAATTTTCATGGCCTCTTGATTGAGAGAAGGATCGGGTATTGAAAGGCATCCGAGGACAGCTTGAATAACACTGTTAAAAATAAAAACTATTATTCAAAAGCTCATTATTTTCATTCATCAACAAGTATTTTTATAGTTAGGTATAAATCAAACGGCAGAATCCTCAATATTATGAAATATTTTAATGGTGTCCTTGTCAACGAAACAACACAAGTGTGTAAAGACTGATGAATACCTAACTGCAGTAAACGAAGCCTAGGGGCCGTATCATTACTAGGTACATATTATAAAGCACAGTCCTCCGCCGCGTCTGTCTGTCTGTCATGTCTGTTCGCGATAAACTTAAAAACGACTGCATCAATATTCATGCTGTTTTCGCCAAAAGTGGGCAGCTCAAAGCGGCTAATGGTCAAGCAAAAATGGAACATTTATTTTAGTTCTGTGTTTTCCCGCCTGCACGGAAAAGTCAGTTGAAGTGTACGAACTACGCACCACACCTGTAGTCACGCATTATCCTACATCTCGCAAAAGCTAGAAGCAGAGTTATCAACAAGAACAGATCGACAACAATCCTTGGGCTGTAGCCTCAAGACGCAGCAACTATCTGGTAACTGGTTGGAGAATCCTCCTTTTTTGATAAACTTTAAACTGAAGAACTTTAGATCCTGTTACTCATATTTTTAATTCTAAACCCATAACAGTCCTCGCGTAGCAGTGAGCCCTAAGCGCATCGGGGAAGTAGAACATTTATTTATTATTATTTATTTAGTACAGTATTTACCTAATCCTTTTACTCGGTCTTCTCGCAGAACCACAAACATTCCAACATTATTGTCTTCTATTCATTAGCAAACAAGTCCAATCCAGGGTTGGTCTCCACGAGCGCGTTGATCTTCGTAAGCATACGCTGATACGCATACGCGGTATAGGGGAAGTGGGACATTCAAGAACATGACAAGAACAAACCGACTTACCAATTCAATTTCATCTGTCGCGTACTAATCTTGCCTTTCATAGGGAACCTTATGGTGACCGCAGTATGGTTCCTATTGAGCAGGTTCAAACATCTCCGTTCGTCCACTCGCAGGTGCATGTCGGCTAACTCGTGGCTTTCGCATATTAGTACCAGTAGACGTTCTAGAGATTCCGTGCCCTCTATCTAATGATGAAAAGAGGGGCAGTTTCAAATAGTTGGAACAAAAGACTCTACACAAAATGTGATTTAGCAAAATCAAAATCAAAACATTTATTTCAAGTAGGCCAGGTTACAGGCACTTTTGAATTGTCGAAACAAAGATGAAAATTAAATGTAGCTACGGTTCCAGTCACAAGACATAAAAACTGTGAAAGTACTGTAGTTGCCCATTCCCTAGCGTGGATCTCTATGGAGAACAACGGGCAAGAAACTCCATAGACACTCTTTTAAATCAAAATATTGTTACAAAATCTTGGTTACATCATTAATGTTGAGATGGTATATTATGTGAGAACAATGTACCAAGATGTGCACGTTAAAAGTGTCCACAGTAAAAACAAAACAAAAAAAAATACAATTCAAAAACCAAAATAATTCATTCAAACAAGCCATGGCAACTAAGAGTTGACCAGTCACAACTGACAGCGCCCGTTCACGAACATGACGCATGGGTCAGCACCATTCAACTCAACCATTTTGAAGGGAACCTAATGATCCGACACATGCGCCACCATCAGCGAGACATTAGAGTGAGCATGACATACTTTCAACCGCCAGGGCACATTCAAGTCAAGAAAAGACGTAGGTTTCCAGTGAATGATAGCTTTCTAGTACATAATACTCACACAATATGGGCTATGCGATTATATAATACTAAAGAGATTGAATCTATACAATTCAAAGATAGTTGTACAATCTTCAGCAGCTCCAACAATACCATTTAATGCTATCAATTTATGCGCGCTGTCCTTGTGGAGCAGGATCAGCATTGAGCCAAGCATTTTTATCAGCGATATAATCGCTCAACTTGTAATATGCTTGCTTAGATAGTGTGCGTTTAATGCATGTTTTAAATTTCATCTCATTCAGTTCAAGAATACTTTGTGGAATTTTATTATAGCATCTCAAACAGTACCCCATGAATGAGTCTACTTTAGCGAGTCTAAAGCCTGGCTGAACTAGTTGGTCCCTATTTCTAGTACTGTAATTATGTCTGTCACCTCTTTTACCAAAAAGGTGCAGATTTTTTCTGACGTACATTATGTTTTCGTAGATGTATTGACAATGTACCGTCATGATGCCAAAATTATATGATAGCAAATTGACTAAGTTTAAGAAGAAGTGTAGGATGCGTGGCTGGGCTGTAAGGGGCAGGGAAGACTTGGTCCAGTGAAAGTAGACTATTGCTATCCTATGTATTTCTGTAGACAACAATCAGTGGACTTGGTGACGATGATTTCAAATGAATCAATCAAGCAATCCACTTCGACGTTCATAATTATAGCAGTTAAGATAATGCCACAATAAATTACAAATTCTGCTACATATGGTATGATCGTAATTAACGAACTTGACTTTTCCAATGCTGCGTTTTTTGCTTTGTTAGTTAAACCTTAGTTAGCCTTTAAGCAAAAACTTGTAAACCTCATCAGTACCTAGGTACTTCATTATTCTTCAATTAAGCCCAAGAGCTCATTTCGACCTTTGCAGAAAGGTTAATAATTAAACTTACACATGATGACACTTGCAGTACCGTACTGAACTTTACAGTAGGTACTGCGCAGGTGTAGATGCCTAATTTTAATGATTCATCATGATGCACATTTATGGTTTTTTTTTATAACTAGATAAAACTGCCATTGTTAGCAGCAAAGCTTGGATTGAAAACTATTAAAATGGTCTGCATAAAAGAAGACACATTTGAATCATCACGTTTTGTTTAATTACTATAGCCTATGATGTGTTATTTGTTACCTCATACCTAATAAATAACACAGATACAAAATTACCTCATCATCATCTGCCTAGCCTTTTCCCAAGTTTTATTGGGGTCTGCTTCCAGTCTAACCGGATGCAGCTGAATACCAGTATTTTAGATGGAGCGACTGCCTATCTGACCTCCACAACCCAGTTAGTACTGTACAGGGGTAACACGGTACCCCTTGGTAAGACTGGTTGTCAGACTTTTTGGGCCACTGACTACCTGTAACGACTGTCAAAGATCACAAATGACAGCCGGGACTAACTGCTTAACGTGCTTTCCGAGGCACGGAGGAAACTCGGTATGTAATGGGTGGTCACCCATCCACAGACCAACCTAGGCAAGCACGGCTTAACCTAAATATCGGCCCGAGCGGCTGTTATTATTTAGCCACGAGCTCCTCAGATACAAAATTACCTTTTAATCTAAAATAATAGACTGACAAAATTGGCGGCACCCGCCCTGCTCGTAGGGTTAAACTCGGTAATAGTGTGTAGGTTGTTAGACTGTCCCCATCGCCCATGGGCGTAGCCAGCCATGGGCTCAGGGTGGGGCAGCAGTCTAAAATAATATGTAACTAGCAAACTATACCGGCGGCGGTCTTACCCTGGTTATTTTTTTCATACAAAACGGTTACATCCTATAGCACGCTGTATCTGTATGTATAATTTGAATTATCCAAAACACTTTCTTATTGCTCACCTACCTACAACCACGAAATCTTCCATCCAAAAATGTGTCTCTAACTTCAGCCGTTTGGGCTCTGGGCGTATGCCAATTTGTTAATCAGTCAATTTAGAGGTTTATAACTATCTATAATATATATATAAATAAATAAATCTATATGTAAATGGTACTCTCTCAGGTACAGTAAGTAAACAATTACACATAGGTACGAGTATTATTGTGTCGACTGTCGAGTGTAAACTTTCTTACGGATATTAAGTATTGTAGTTAATACCTACCTACTTAGATAATTTATTTTTTTAGGTTTAGTTAGGTATCTTACAGGTTACTCCCCACCCTGCCTCTGGCCCCGACCTGTGCCCCACCGTGGCTACGCTCATGCCATCGCCTTCGAGCATCGCTATACATACAACATGGTTAATCCTAGTATTCCCTCGGGTGACTTTTACGATATTGGATATTAAACAAGACCCAAATTCTTTCAGGTTAGGTTTATTGACAGATGGTAATCTTGGGACTTCTATTCTAATTTATTCGTAAAGTTGCTATGGGGACAACTAGCCTAAAGGCATGACTTTTGCCGACAGTCTGAACAAAAGCCATCTACGCGCTGGGTAACCGATGTTTCTAAACATTCATTGGCTGGCTGAACCTCCTTCTGTCATCGCTACGGATGTTTTATCCGTAGGGCAATCAAAACACAACTGTGGTAGCGAAGCTGTCGGCTTAAGGGACCTCACACACCACGACTTTTGTCCACAGAAGCTCCAACCAGGAAGAAAATTTGGTCGCACGACCGGGCGTCCGACTAGTTTTGTTCTGTTGAGGTCCCTTAGACATATAATCTTTACCTTCATTATCTGCTTCATAGTTTCCAAATCCAAATAAAATATGGACATAAGTCGTCCAGCTTCAGTTGATTCGATACAACTAGCTTCGTCCATCGTGATGAGACCTGAAGAAGCTAAGCCGTTCATGGCTTTTACACACAGCTCTGTAAACAAGAAGGATGTGCAAATATCACATGATTTTGATCTAGTGTGCTGATAACATTGTTGTTAAAAGGCATAGGTTATAAAGACTGGTAAAGAATGCGTCGTGCATTGATTTGGATGAGTTCAAGAATGATTAGGTTCTACTGCTAAAATATTTGTAGACATATGACGCGATTTTCATGCATAAGTTCAATTGCTAAGTAGGTATTATTATTAGTCATGAATACGGCCTAAAGTAATTAAATGTCGCATACAACAAACGCACTTATTCATAGGTGAACCGATTTGTATATGGTGCGGAGATGCATCATTCGCCTTTCAAATTTTCCAGATACGGACATCATTGAAGAATGACAACGTAGATGGAGAAGATACAATCAAGGGTCACAGCAGCAATTATTATAACTAAAGTGAAGATGAATAAACATAATTGCCATTCCAATGACGTGATATTTACAAGCGTTTACTACGATTTAGCACAAGCATACACACACATTAAGTATGTTCAACGACATCAGAAATAGCTTTACGTTTAAAGGGCATGTAATAACTGTAGTAGGTACTGTGAGCTAGAAGCAGTCGGCGTGCATGAGTTCATCTTTTTGTGAAACAATAACATGAATAAAACAATCAAATTACACAGTTCAGTTATTTTGCGTTTTATCTTATACAGATTGTAAGAAATCGAAGGAACTTTGCCCTCCAAACACAATCAATTCGAATTTACTGATTGACTTTAGTTACATGCGTTTGCGATTCTTGTACCATGCAGTTACAATAAAATCCGATAGGTTTATTATATTTCAAAGGTGGTTTGACACGCATTATCCCTTCACTTGCACCAAGGCGCAAGGATAAGAGGATCGCCGATCGCGTGCATCGACAAATGCGAAGGATCAGCGTGTGTCGACAACGCCATCAATCAATCAAGATCCGGAACACAACCGAGGCCGCCCAGGACTGGGGATAGCGAACTTGAGTGACACGCTACGTTTACTAACTGGATGATAGATTATAAGAAAGAGGATACCACAGACTGACAGAATTATGCATATTCAAGGTGCATGTTCAGAAGTAGGTTGGTATGTACAGTCGTGGTCTTTTCCGCCTGGTCAGTTGATTTTTTTTCGCATATAATAATAACAATAACTCTCGTTTTGAGTGCGTCGTCAGTGCGCTCGGCCGATAGGTATATTTTCATTCATTATTTCTATAAAAAGTCAATGGGGCGGGGCTAGAGAGCGTTTCTATGTTGTAAGTGCAAGCAAAACTTAGCTTAGTGGTGGTCAAGCAGGAGTGTCCTCGATAGTACTTCAGGGTGTAACGTAGTGAATGATTTCAACAATCTTTTCTCTTTATTGCTCAATTAAGTAATTGATTTGATGCGAATCGGTGATGTGGAAACCTATCGATTCATCGATTCATAGGGTCTATGCCGTGCTGCTGCCACATAAGACTGAAGTAGCAAAAATTCTTTAGCCCAGCTTTGTGAATGAACTAACATGCTCAGGCAGATAGTTAACATAAAGGAACCCTGTCGGTTTTTACCAAATGATATAAAGGCTCCATTTTAGCAGTAGGTATGTGTAATTTCGATGGTCATGAATATTCAAAATTTCAAAAAAGAGCGAGAGTAGATACAATGATATAGCACACAGACGGCTCAGTGAAGCTAGCAGGTTACATTACAACATAGTGATTAGATATGGTGATGAGAAAACCAAAAATTTTGACACGCTCGTTTGCCATGGTAAGCCTAATTAAAGACACGAAAAGATAATCACTCAATCAATCAAAAAATTATAATATATTGGTAACTTAGGTAGGACGCGATTAAGCTAGCCTAGGTTGAACAAAGATCTTAAGAGGGTAGCTGGTAGCAGCAATATTGGACAGTTCTACGTCCAATAGTAAACTGGAAAAGTTGGATGAGGTATGCACGGAACTGAGAAGTTGATTCAGGGCTGAAATGATGATGAGCTGAAACTGGTAAAGGCTTAAGGCAAAAGTTCCGATGGTCTGTCTATACATTTTTGGTTGGGATTACAGGTACCATAAACAGACACTCTTTGTTTTGTTTTAAACGAATAATTTTATAATTTTCCTACAATTATTTATTACAAAGATAAATACAGGGTGCAAACAACCTCATCACAAAGCCGTCAATCAATCATTCTGTACATCAAACTAAGCAACTTTACGCAAAAATTATTGCTGGGAAACGACTTTTTTTTTTGGGGTGAAAAATCATGTTTATTTATTTATTTCAGGCCAACCAACAATTGTTTATACTGTTACATGTTTAAATTAAGATTCTTAAATCAAAGGTTAGTATAACAATTTTTTATAGGTTAGCACCGCATGCCCCATAAATAATAAATGTAACCAGATAAGAACAGAGTTGAAATCAAAATTAAATACGAAATTTAAAAAACAAAATCAAAAATTAAATACGAAATCAAGATTAAATACAAACTCAAAATTAAATACAAATTCAAAATTAAATTAAAAAAATCAAATACAAAATCAAAATTAAAAACAAAACCAAAATTAAATACAGAATCCAATTTAAATACAAAAAAAAAACACAATCAAAATAATGCAATACAAAATCAAATTCTCAATTAAAATGTCATAAAAGCAACACGAAACAAAAATAACATAAAAATCAAAATCAAATTTAAATTACAGCCATAGAAATGCATTATTACACACTACTAAATGTTATTCTGTGGAACTTGCCAAACGAGTCGAAATGCACGTCAATAAGATCACTGTATTCGTTTAGCTGTTTACAGAGGCGAGGGACAATATAACTTGTGCCGAGAACCGTTCTGCGTGGAGTGGGGTACAAGGGAGTAATGGGGGTACGAGGGAGTCTACCAGGAGCACGAAATTGGAACTTGCTTAGCAAGTGTGGACAATAGTCAATTTTGTTCCGGAGAATTTTATAAAGAAAAATAGAATCCCCGATTCTTCTGCGCTTCTCCAATGACACCATCTTAAAATGTGCGAGTCTGGCTCCATACGACCGTTTCCTTCTGGCGATTCCACTGGCATACGCTAAATGCCACAAAAATTGTTTCTGAATCCGCTCTAATCTCAGATTGTGCGTTGCGTAGTGAGGTCTACAGATAATGCTGCCGTATTCCAAGATACTTCGTACAATGCTGTTGTACAGCAAAATCTTGGTACCACTACGCCTGAAACCGGCAACATTCCGAACAAAGAACCCCAGCATTCTAGAAGCCTTTTTGATAATATTTTCTACATGAGGGATGAAAGTAAGCGCATTATCAAAAATAACACCCAAGTCCCTTATTACATTCACTTCTTGGATAATATTAGAGCCCACACGATATACACTAGCCGTTATTTTCTTTTTCCGAGTGTACTTCACGTGGTAACATTTTTTGACATTTAATAACATTTCATTATCGTTACACCACTGAAGTAACGAGTCAACATCTCTCTGAAGTAGTTCAGTATCGTCGCTGGACTCAATTATTCTAGAGAATTAGAGATCGTCTGCGTACATGTAACATTCTGAGGATTTGAGGCAATGTGGGATATCGTTAGCGAACACGTTAAAGAGAATTGGACCAACATGTGAGCCTTGAGGTACCCCTTGAGGTGGTCCCATAAGTTTCAGATTGGAATCCATTGACTGCGACAAAGAAGAATCGATTTTTAAGATAGGATTTTAGCCAGGTATGAAGTGTGCCAGTAATCCCGTACGCAGAGAGCTTTGACAGCAGTATACGGTGGGGAACTCGGTCAAAAGTTTTACTAAAGTCCGTGTAAATTACGTCGACCTGATGCCGCAGTCGATGGCATCCGTTAACATCTCCGAAAAGGTCGCCAGGTTAGTGCTAGTTGACCTAGAAGCCACGAAACCATGTTGGGTGTCACTCAAATAGAGTTTGAAGTGCGACTGGATGTAGGGACAAATTAGGGACTCGAAAACCTTAGCAGGGGTGAAAAATCGTGTTTTGTGGTAGAACTCAATGTAACGCACTTAAAACATTGTGCTGATGGATGGATTGAATAGTACGGGGGTCGTGGAGGTGTTTAAAGTAAAAATCTTACAATAAAACCTTGTATTAAAAAAAAAATACTTGTCAAAAAGTTGGAACCTTGACCCCCAATATCTCCGTAACTAGAAGTTTCCCAGGTATGGTGTAGACCAAAAAAAATTATCGCAATGACGGGGAGAACAAGTGCCTTTCGGCTTCGTTAAGAGGTGTTTTACACCCCTTATGATGTTAGTGCAACTATTATATAAGAACATTAAACGATTTTTTTTAAATAAAATGTAGCAATAACACGACAATGATGATGCCACTGGATTCTTGTCACTTATTGTATAAGCTGTTATGAATATATTAAAATAGTAGATAATACAGATAGATAAGGTTATGATCAATGATGAATATTTCATTAGTACCTACTACATCTATAAAATCACGCGAGCTAATTACATTACTAATATATGACTTTATTGACGACATATTTTAAATGCGTAGTCGTAATTATAATTACTTTTAAAGGTTTTTTTTCCTAGAATAAATTACTTTAATGGAGGGACCTTCAAATTTTATTATAATTTGAATGGCTTATGTTTTTTGTACAATAAAATATTGTTATCGTAACAATTATATCTGTTTTCCTTTGATGGGTTCTTCCGACAAAACTAATGATTTGGAACTTGCTTTAACTGACTACGTCAGTACTCGTTAACTTAAGAGTTCAACGGTTATTTTCATCAATTAAATCCTCAAAACTTAAGTTGAGTTTATTCCATGTAATAGATCTTTTAAAGTAGAAAAACATCAATAATTGTAAGCGGTTAATGGGTCGAGTAATTAATTTTAATTAAAGTAATTTTATTACAAATGCAAAGATAACATCCAAAAGGTAATACAATGGAGATAAATAGCGCGATTATCCTGCAGCGCTGAAAATAAAGGCGTCATTTATCAACAGTTGATGTTAAACCAAAGTTATCTGTCTTGTGTCTTGTTGCACCAGCGTATTAATTTCCCAACAATGATGAAACACTTTAGGACAGTGCTGCATGGTTCTTTTAGCGCGTGGCGATTATCGGAACTAACGCCGCCATCTTGTTTTACCACATACAATTCAAAAAATATTTACCAATAGCTCCTTCTTGACACTGCCAGTCAAGTGCCAATACACCTATGAAGCATTGTCCTAAATTTTTTTAAAAACATCACCTTGAAATTTCTTTGAAAGCTAAAATAATACCAATAATATAACTGTGAAACTTACCCTCAATTTTCTTGGCGATAAGTTGCTGGGGTGAATTTTGTGATAATCCAAGGTACCTGTTAGAAAACAAAGTAAAAAAACATGTATCTTGAAAACTTAACACTCCTTTTTTTGGGCAATGGTACCTATAATAACGATGTAATTTTGCTAGAGGTATCTTAGTAATTTAAACTTGATATTGTATATCTACATTAACTGTAGGTATATGCATATTATGGCCACAAAATGCATGAAAGCTGAAAATAGCGTGTTTCAGCGATTGCATCTGTCTAGCCTTTTCCCAAATGGTCGGTTTCCAGTCTAACCGGATACGATGGGGTCAAATAGTTCTAGAGTGGTGACTTCACTTACCTTTTTGGGTCTCGAGCTGCACGCACGTACAGAAAAGTAGAACGTAGCCATTGTACGCACTGAGCCACATCGCCAACTGTACCTAAGGCCGCTTCACTGTTCAGGTTCTCTGCCAAACGTTTGTGCAAAAAGCTTTGCAAGGGCTCACATCCACCCACAAGCGCCTGGTAACGGGGCTGTTAGAAGAATGTTATAGTTATGAAGAAGTTGCATAGAAATGCGTTCGAGTTAAAAATTACAAGACGAATGAATACGTAACCATGGTCGTCAGATATAGTTGCAGTTTTTTTTAGAAACTATTTCACGTCTTCATATGAAATTTAATTACTTATATTAACGTTGAATATTTCTATGATTTTCATTCGTAAACATCCATCATTTTCTAAGAAAACTTAAAGTTTATATTTCGACCCTAGTTACTTATTTGGTTTGTTGACTGTACATCTACATTATGTAGAGTACATTTACAGTAAAACAGTTCCAGTTTGTGCATTTCTTGATTTATTTAGCACGAGAACAAACGGGGATTTGGGGGCGGTTTTGGGGTTCTATTTACTGAAGACGACACTAAATACGGCCTAAAACCGATGATCCGTAATGGTTGTGCGACACAGTTCGCCAAACTTGGTCTGCCTGGTTAGATAGAGACTTTTTTAATACAACTAAGCTGTCCGAAAATGTTTATATTTTTATTCACATATGTGACAAACTGCAAATCAATCAACATAAATGACAGTTGTGGTTTTCTGTATTTTCGTGGTATTTTCATAAGATTTTAACTTATGTTTTATTTTATTTTACAAGGATAACAAAAATATAAAAAATGGGTCTAACAAAAGAACAGAAAAAAGCCAAAAAAGAGGCAAAAAAGTTAGAAAAGTTGCAACAAGAAGTAGAAAAACAAAAACATGCAAAACGTGAAGAACTTAAACGAGAGATTGCTGCCTCAAGTCTGCGGCGAGCGGAACTTGACAAGAGTTGGCGAGCGATGATGCTTAAGATAAAGGAACCTGTCTTCAAGCAGGATATTGAAGTTCTGTGGCATGTGTTCGAAAGGACTTACGATAAAAAAGATTATATAATTAATTATATTATGAAACTCACGGACGTGGCCGATGACCAATTCCAACGAACCGTTGCTAGCTTTTGTGATACTATAGATAGAATGATCAACAAATTTTTAACAGACTTGGAAGACTTGTGTCTAGATAATGATATCCGAACGAATCAACTGTTAAAAAGAGCTGATGATGAGACAGCCAATATCATGACGGATCACAATGCAGCTGAAACACATTTACAAATTCTATTGTATCATGCCCACACCATGTCTGATACTTTAGCGTGGACTACAAGGGGTGAAAACATGGTAAAAGCAGACGAAGATCGTACTACTTACTTCAATGTCCGTGAAATTTTGCGATCTTTTCTTGAGAACACTTACAATGTAATGTGGGATGAGTATAAGGCTGTACTTAAAGCTTACGTCACCGGTACTGCTGAAAATCAAAAAGCAGTGCGGAAATTACGGCGAAAGGAAAATATGATGGCTGACATAATCGCCTCGCAAAGCAAGAAAATCGCCAATAGTGACGGCATGCTCAGAAAACTACGTTCGGAATTAGCAGCTTACGAATCTGGTACAAAACAGGCTGTTTTTCGAGAACGTCGTAATAGGCATAGGGATGCTTGTTACAGGTTAAAAACCCAAATGTCCCGTGGTATCTCCACAGATGTAAAACAGTTAGCACTATTGGTGAGAATGACAGATGACACTGTCGAATGGTTGGAAAAAGCACACAAAAAAGTTGATAAAATCCTGCGCATGGCAGCACTTTGTCGAAAATTTGAAACACAGCGTGAAAAAGTATTACCCTTCGGTTCATATTTGCCTCATTCCCCAACCGCATCGAAAATGAATATTCGTAAACAACAATCGGATGATTCACTAGTATTAAACGCTTTAGCAACAACAAGTGGTTTGACAAGACTCTGGCACAGGATATCTAAAGCAGAACTTTCAAAAAGGGCTTTGTACCGCGAAAAATTATTACTGGAACAAGAGAACGCTCTTATATTACGTACGATCCAAGAATTTAAAGAGAAAAAAATATCACTTGATCCCAAGGAATGTGTTTGTTTAAAGCCTGCTCGTGATCAGAAGCTTTCAAAACAGAAGAATTTCCGTCCAGTTGCAATTGATGGATGTTTAGAGGCTAAAAAAATGTTGCGATAGTCTCGCGACGGTTTGAGAGATTTACATTTTATGAACTGTGGTAGGTCGATAAATATATATTTCAGACTTTTCTAATCTTCCTATGCCCAAATATTATTTAACACATTGTTTTCGTGTCAGTTCAGCACGATGCTCATTAAAGTCTTCCGGTGACAGTGACATAACATTTTGCATTTCACAGGGGTCCTATGTGACGTTTGGGTATTTCGTCTATCACGGTGCAAGCGTCGGTCGCACGCACATCTTGCAGTGACGCAAAATTGCGAGGCGCAAACGATGACACCTTGACATTACCTACTTCGTAGTGGCACACGTAGGGGTGTGTGAGCAGAAACATTGAAAACAAGTAATATCCATAGCACCACAAATACGACACAACAAAAGTTTCTACAGTTTGTTTTCTTGATTGACAATTAACATTAATTTATAGTAGGTGATAAAATAGGTTATCATTACAAGTACATATTCCTTTATTTATTTCCTTACAAATTTTATACATTTTTAAATATTCCTTTAAAAAAATCAATTTAAAAAACGTTTATAAAATAAATAAAATAAAAATAAAAAAGCCTTTTATTCCATGCACTTACAAAATAATTTAACAGTATTGAATTATACAATATTACAAAACGTTTAAAAAAAAAAAAATAATGTAGCCCACTAGTATCGGGAACAGGGTCCAAGCCTAGTAGATATTGGGATATTTTTTCCCTTTGTTCTCATTTCGTTGGTTATTTCCTTTATTGTACTTGTAAATATACCCACAATTTTTTAACAGTTTTAAATAAAATTGTTTAATATTTCATAATTCAAGTAGTTATTATTATTAATCTCTATAACCATTTTTTCTGCACATTCATTACATTTTTAAATATTTCTTAAAAAGCCATTTAAAAATATAAAAAATAGTGGTCCGCCGGTGTCGGGAGCAGGGTCCAAGCTACCGGTGGTTAGGGCTTCAGAGACAGGAACCCCCTCACAATGCGGGCCGTATCGAGGAGTAGTTAGTGCCTTCTGAATTAGGCCCTTGATCCAACCGCCAAGCGAGTCTCGTCAGATGTTTGTCGAGACTTTTAACCACTAGGCCATTAACTTTATTATGTAACAGAAAAGACCATGTTAGTATATTCAAGATTGTAGTTGTTTAGATTTTCAATTTAAATACAGACGATTTATGCAAAAGACAAACGTGTTTTTTTATGTTGGAGCACAAATTTTGTAACTTGCGGCGCCTTTTTAAGTTAACCTTACCCGACCTAACTCATCCTCAAATGCAAGTTCACTACAACACTGCAAGTTTAAAATAGCTGCTAAGCATTCTAACTTCTGTGTCAGAATATTTTAAATATTATGATTGCCTCGGCCTTGCACTTCGTGTGTGCTCATGTAAGTAGGTGAACTAAACACCTATTGTGATAATCACTTTCGCACGTTATTTAAAAATATTTAGGCTGTTTCACAATTTTCGTTATTTATATTCATAATCTCATTATCTACTAAGCTTCAAGGTATTAACAGTATCCTATTATGCAGTGCAAAGGAAATAATTTATTAAATAAGTAAATAAAATATCATAAACTTTAGCCACGTACCTACCAGTGTACCTATCAGTTGCATCGCGATTCGTGTAAGTATCGCGACGATTGTCTCAAGTAACAAGTTATAGGTATGAATAAATTGAGCCATGATGTGTCTCTTATAGAGCTAACACCGCGAATGCATAAATATTGGCACAATAATATTAGGTACCATTGAACATTAAAATCGCGATAAAACAAAGTTACGTACATATTCCGTAAGATGAGAATATTATAATTACTTAAAAAAATTAAAATAAATGAGGTAATATTTGACACAACTTTTACAACCGTAACTATTTTTGCATACCTACACGGATACCGACTTTATTTTCTTAAATTAGCTGAAATACTTGAATATTTCAACTAATTTAAGAAAATAAAGTCTTACAAAGGCCCACCGATATTTGAAGAGCGTGCGAAACTGCGAAAGAACATAAAGGCTTGCACATATGATCCACTTCCTCGTCATGAGCGTTTGACAGATAGACGCTTTCACCGCTTGATGCAGCAAGGATAACTACAAGGAAGAAGCTCTGCCCCACTTACTATAACGAACTATATTGTACTTTAGGCATAGTGCACACGTATTGTAAACCATGGTAAGGCGTATTCCCACTATTTTTGCACCTACATAGTATTTGTTATGTTATGAACGGTATCACGACACGCCTTGTGATAGGTACGAAGATTTTGAAGTATGATGTTACAAAAGCTTCCATGTTTAAAGTGAGATAAAATCAATATTATGTAGAGATTGCTTCTGGTTTGTGTATATTTCACAGGAGCGCAAAATTTTAATGAATTGAAAATAAATGTTGACTGTCACGAACTCACCAGTATTACTTATGTAACTGATTTGCCTACACATAAAGATACTTTTATTCAAATTTTTAATGCTGGGTTTGCTTGATCATGTAAAATAATTTATTTTAGTTGGTGTCTTCGTGTAATAATAATTGGAGAGGCAACATGAGCCAACATGCGAGGTAATGTGGCATGAGGCTGCAAATTGACAGGATTCTATTTGTATTTAACGACACATCCTATAATAAGCTAACGTTTCCAATAGAATCATCCCGGAAAATTCGAAGACTTGGGCCTATAGCACCTCTTATTACGAAAGTAAGGTACCCAAACGATTAGGCAGAGGTGATTCTGTGGCTGCTACTGAGAAATTCCTGATGGAAAAACCCATTAACAGTTAGCCAGACCCGGGAATCGAACCCAGGACCTCATGCTCAGAAGACGCGATTGCGGCTACCATCTACAAATATACATTCTCTAAATTAAGCAGCAACTGCTCATCATCCCGAAGAATTCGAAGACTGGGGCCTAGCAACTCTTATACGAAATTAAGGACTAACGAGTACTAAAATAAACGCAATAGAAGCTAAAGCTTCAATATAATTAAAATAAAGGTTCACGGTCACTTAATTTGGTATTTTAATTGGTTTATAACCGAGAAGGCAGACAAAAAGTCATCACATTATGAAATAATTACCGGTACAATGCCAACAAAAGGCAGAAACACATGTGTTACGAAAACTTAACGTTTGGTAAAGTTTGATCACGCGATGAAGTTTAGCTTATTGATGCATAGAAGAGCTGGGTGTGTGTTCTTGGGGCTCGTTAAGCCAGCAATGTACGAGCCATGTCATCGTGTGTGAACCGATGGATACGTTGGTGGAAACGGTGATATTTGGTCACGGTTATCGACGTTCTATCAGAGACGAGATCCGTACGTTTGGAGGGACATCCATCACGATAGGGCGACATTGCGGCATCTTCGCTGCGTCGGGGAGCCGTGGGGTGCGTATATAAGAAGCGGAACAGGCCGGGGCGCGCCACCAGTCAGCTTTGCACGCTAAACAACGATCATTGTCACCGGTACCGATTGTTACAAGTTGTGTACAGTGTCGTGCTATTTGTGTGTACGTTCCTTCTAAGGTAAGTTTGTATCTGAGGTGTCTGATGGTAGCCTAGCACCAAAATGGAAAATATACCTTTTGAAGCTGAAGTTAAGAGCGCTTTTTCTATACGGCATTCATTTTTCTCAATGCTTATGATTTCTTATGATTTGATTGATTACTGGTCTTGAATCAGAATAGTAGTTTTAATTGAACTAATAGCACAACATATTAGAATTTCGAATTTACAAGTGGCAGTTCATATATTGCATATATTCGCTTACTGTAGTTTCCTCCAGACTATCACAGGATTGTGTGGGATGATTCCTACCAAAGATGAGAGTTTTCCAGATCTGACTTCAAAGTGTTGCTGTACGGTCATAGATAATGTACCTACATATTAGAGGTTTGAATTAAAAAACCTAAATTTGATAGGGCTAAGTCTTGTTCAGCTTTAAGTTCCTAAAATGTGAATAACGACCATTCTTTTAAATTGTGTCAGCAATTGTAGCATGTTATTTATTTCCTAATTAGTCAGCCACATCTATTAACATAACAATTTATAATCTTTTATTAATTTACAATATGGAATTCATTTCATTACCATATTTATTTCTATCGGCCTGTCAACTGTACTGAACTCATTGTGATTTCTTTGTGAAAAAATACTACGGTCTATATTTTTCAAATAATTACTAAATCATATTTATTTTATCCCACGGAACTCTTGAGATAACTCCTAAATCCATCATAATTGCTTTCGATTATCTTAGAACGTTAAAAGTTGCGCACTGTCATAAAAATCGATTGTTCAGCTATGAAAAACGTGTGAATTTATGAATTACAATATTGATTTATAGCATACCATTATCATTGGTAACTGAGCAAGCAACTGCGAAAATGCAATGTCGTCACCTTTACCATTTCTTCCTAGCTGAGAGGCTGGAGGGCCCTAATAACACAGTATAGCAATTCCCACGGTAGTACCGAAGCATGAAGTGTGTTCATCGTAAAAAAAAATGTGTAGACAGCTGATGGATTGACAAAGAATTAATAGATTTATTGATCTAAAGACCATGAAAATAAGAGTATATGTGCTAATAAGCTCTTGGCGTAATTATTGGTTCAGACGGATAATTATTAGAATGCAAAAAATCGAGCTATTCAATGTCCCCTAACTTACGATAGTTTCTTCATTTATTTGCCTATGTAGCACAGGTATCGCGAGGTACTTAAAGTTCAACAGATTCCTAAGTTACGGAATCGGCATCTTCAGTCGTTATCTTATTATTGAGTATCATGACTCCTATATTGTCAGTAGTTACGGTTCATGGTAATTATGCGGAACCAGAAGACATTTTTTGCGATTTTGGAAGCCATCGGATTGTTGTGATGATAGCACATTGACACATAATAATACATTCGTGGGTCATGTGTGTGGTTTACCGAAATTATACAACTTGTTCAGCAAATTACACTGTATTCTTCGGCAGATAGTAAACCAAAATTACGCGTGAAACGACGTAAACGATCGGGTCGCACGCGCACTTCATTAACTTGGCATCGTAAACCTAGAAACAGTGAGAATGTCATTTTGTTTGTCGCCATCGACCGATTACACATGTGATAACAACATACTGTTCCATGGGATTTTTTTACTAATATTGTTTATTGAGAGCAAGGACTGCCAAATACAGTTACCGAGTCCGACTATGAGAAAGAATGCTCAGAATTTTCGGAACAAAACGTAAATGGAATTTTTATGTGTATGAGATTTCACGACTTTAAAGGTCGTGAAATAAAAAGTTTAGTTCAATTGTCATGTGAAAGATAAGCTGATAAGTAGCGAGAGATATGATCAGCTGTACTGTATTGCGTTAGTTATTGAGCCAACATTATAGGTTAATTATTAGGTACACTCCTAGCAATTACAGTTTTTATTATAACCTGTATAACAGTATTTATTAATCAACAAATGCACAGCGACCTGAATGAATTATCTCATGCTATTACCTACAGAGTGTTTAAGAAATCCGTTAGGATCTTTATACGAAATCATCTCTGTTTCCGAATAGAGTCTCTAAAAGTTAAGTCAGGGCCTGAATGCTTTGGTACAATTTTTTTAACTTTCCAAACACAGCTACAAATCGATCTTTCCCATAGGCTACAAAATATTTCAAACATTCACACAATTAAATACATTATCTCGGCAAACGAAATGTTCAAAGTCGCGTATTTTCCTTGGATTTTCACGAACAAAAAGTGCCGAATAAGTGCGCAATCACACGTCCGCAAGAGATTGCGACGCGACAAGACAAAGCAATTCCCCACAGGAATCGATCACGCGAGGCCAGACAAATCTCAATTATTGGCATACCAGCGTCAATGTTTTATGCAGATTGCCGCCAATGTTCCCTATCAGGTATTGTTTATGATAATTAGCCTTTTTGTCAATACCTAATTATGGATTTATTAAAATGTAGTGAAATTGTTCTATGATTTCTTGTACTTGACTTGAATAATTTGGACAGAAATAATATTAAGTAAGTATATTAAAGGTTTAAAGAAAACATTTAAGTGATTTGTGGATAAATTATGCCCAAATAAAAGATAGCTTCTGTATCCTTTGCAACATAATCTAGACAAAAATAAAAACTGATTAATATAATAGCCTGTTTATTTATGGTAATGGTTTGTAAATCTACAATCATCTTTTTTGTCACTCGGAAACAAACAAAACTAAAACCGATTTTGGAGTAAATCTAAAGGACACTTACCATAATTAAGTCGTTATTTTATACAACAACAAAAAAACAACAACCTTGTATCTTATTGCTTCGGTGGTATAAACCCACAAAGGATATCAATAGTATATTGCCATGCATTAATAATTAGAAAAAAAAATAACTGCACGCAAACCATCGTTTACTGACTATATTGTAGCTGGCTTCGACGTACATCAAAAATAACAAAGCCGTCTATAATATTATTACTGCTATATAATTTGTAATTTATGTTGGTATCATAAAGAGATTGTTGTGAGAGTTATTCAGAGTTCAATTTTATTCAGTCGGGAAGCCAGGCATTGAGACTGAGAGCATCACGTCCATGACCGATGATGTCGTGCCTACATCCCGAAAGACCCATCAATTATATTATGTATGGATAATTGGCATGTCTATAGGTACTGGCACCATCGACAAAGTATACAGGGTGTAAAAGACCTCATCACGAAGCCTAAGTAACTTTACGCAAAAATTATTGCTGGGAAACAACATTTTTTTTTTGGGGAAAAAACTCAATGTAACGCACTCAAAACATTGTGCTGATGGATGTATTGAATAGTACGGGGGTCGTGTAGGTGTTTAAAAAATCTTACATAAAAACTAGTATTAAACAAAAAACTTGTCAAAAAGTTGGAACTTTGACCCCCAATATTTCCGTAACTAGAAGGTTCCCAGGTATGGTGTAGAACAAAAAAATTATCGCAATGACGCGGGGAACAAGCACCTTTCGGCTACGTTAAGAGGTTTTTTACACCCTTTATGGTGATTTGAACTTGTATAGATGTACTTTGAAAGCGCCAGGGTAGCCCGCGAAATTCAAATTTTCATACGTTTACGACACACCCTTTACAACCCTCTGGGTTGTGAGATGTCACATCAGTTCGTAGACGAATGAAAGAATAGATCTCGACAAAAAAGATAATCAAATTGTCTTTTTTGTCGAGATCCCTAAATAAAAACAAGGAGCTTTGTCCTATACATTTACTTAATTCGCGGGCGTGTGGGAAAGGCCACAAAGCGTGCGTGTTACAAAAACATAAAGCTGAAGATAATTACAGTAATTGTCACTCCATAGCTGTGTCGATAACGAGGTGTTTATTCTACAGCTATACCATCGATGTCATGTTTAAAATTACACGTTTTTATTCCCGTGAGGCAAGACCTATTTAAATATAGGAAAGTCCCGAGAAACCGGATTTTGGACCGGCAACTATAGTTCAAGAGTAGATGAAGATTAAAAAAACGATGAAGGGATTGCTTAAAGAATTATATGGCAAGAAGGGAGGTGTCTGATGAGATGACGAGTAATAGAGAAGTATGGAAGAAGAAGACATGCTGCGCCCACCCGATAAGGGCAAGAGAATAATTAACAAGTTCAGAAAATACACATTACCCTATATTTTCCGTAGGTTATGTTTCGTTGCTAGTCGAAAGGACAATAGTGCTAACTGAAGGGTCAATGAAAGAAACATTTTAGAATAGATATACCTTCTGCAGATTCTAAATTTTATTGACAAAGACTTTAAGTGCTGTTTTTCTGGTGACGTTCTATTGATAACCACGTCTCCACGGCTGGCTGTGGCAAATTATTGGGCAAAGCTAAACACCATAAACATGCTTTCTTTATACTTTGAGTATGTGTCATGAACACAATTATAATGTCCTTGTCAAACTAGTGCTTAGGCTACCTAATATTCGCTTCTTTAAATAAACAACGACAGATTTATGTAATAAAGATGTAATGTTGACATTCTTTACCCACATTAGCTTATTTAATTACTTATTGTTTCGATTGAAGAATCCACGGAAATGATAAATCCACATGAAACTGGACATCTTAAAAAGAATTAAAATTAATCATTATTATATTAAGATAATACGCGTTACACGACTGTGGTATATAACGGCAATTATCGTACGCCAAGTAAATGATTTAATTTGTGCCGCGGCAATTATAATTATAGCTAGGTACTGAAAAACTCGAACCATAAGTACTTACATAAGCTTCGAGTTTTTACGACACAAACCTTTTTGAATCGACTTCGATTCAAAAAGGTTTATGTCGTAAAAACTAAGTGTTCCAAATTGGAAATGAAACTAAATTCCTTTTATACACACATCAACACGGTCTAGGGATATTTTTAAAAAAGCGAATTACTATCAATGTGTTAATTATTTATATGACATGTATATATTTAAAAGATACGTTATTTAATATTCTACCATTTTTTAATAATGGTTAAGGTATAGATTAAAATTTCAGGATTTTATGGAAAAAAAATGAAGCATAGACGGAAACCGTATGAATGAACTTTTAATTTGTGAGTAAAAACTGAAAAAAATAGAAAAATCATTTAATTTGTGTTTATAAACTTGAAGTTAGTAGTCTGAGAAAGCGCCCATGATGTTCATAACACATCGGCAACGATTCGGCATGCTCAGAACAAGGTTGTCAATGTCTTGCTGCGGAATATTGTCCCATGTCCTTCTGAGGTGCGCAAAAAGTTGATCTTCTGTAGCCAGATTTTCTGGAACTTCCTTCAGAGCTCTTCTTTGCAGCATATCCCACGCATGCTCAATGGGATTTAGATCTGGCGATTGAGCAGGCCAGTCTAAGGCCCTAACATTATGTGTATGTAACCAAGCTGCTACCGTTCTCGCCGTGTGTGCCCGGGCATTGTCGTGCATGAGCAGGAAATCTTGCCCCATTTGTGTTCTGTGGGGCAAGATGGACGGGCCCCAGCACCTGTTGGACGTATCGTTCTGCTGTCATATTGCCCCGCACCCAAACGAGATCCGTCCGTCCTCCAAGACGAATTCCTGCCCAAACCATAATTGTTCCTCCTTGGTATGGGTGAACTTCCTGAGGGTTCTGGAGACGGCTCCATCGTCCAAGAACTCGCCAAACACGCGTCCTTCGTGAATCTGGATGGAAACCGAACCTGGATTCATCCGTGAACAGCACATTGGACCATTGGTCACGGCCCCAGTCCACGTGGTTCCGAACCCATTCTAATCGTCGTCCACGATTGCCTCTCCGTAAAGGTGGGACCCGGAGTGGTCTACGAGAGCGTAGATTGCTTTCATGCAGTCGCCTTCTTACAGTTTGGTCACTCACAAGCACTTGGTGTTCCACTCGCAGCCTTTGGACCAATTGAGTCGCCGTTGCATTTGGTTGTGCTCGCGCAGTAATTTGCAAAAATCGGTCTTGTCTGGGGGTAGTGATGCGACTTGGCCCCCGGTGCCTCTCCGCTACTTCACCTGTGGCACGATAGCGTGTCTACAATCTTGAAATTACATTTTGATGGGTCCCTATGGCCTCAGCAACATTACGCTGAACAGATCCAGCTTCCAGCATTCCCACAGCTCGTAACATCTCCGCCCACGTCAAATGTCGGCGTTGCATGGCTACAATACCTCAATTTTAACTTTATCTTTCGTTTAAAAATGAAAAAAAAACTGTAACTAAACGTAATTCGTATTGTTTTCTAAATTTCGCACAAATGAAAATTCCCTCTCCTATACATCAAGACATTTTTATGCCATCGAAACAAAAGAATTTTCAAAAATTTGAATTTGGAATTAGTCTGAGATAAATTACAAACAAATCGGTGTACTTATAAAAGATTCCAATGCGGCCAGTACTTTTCGAGTTATTTAATTGAGTATGAAATATCCCTAGACCGTGTTGATGTGTGTATTTCAAGGTGTATTTTCACTAAGCATCGGATTATGATCTTATACTATCTAGATTTCAAGTCTAATGGCAAAGTCAAATAGGATAAGACTAAAATATAATATGTGGTTTCGCTAGGATAAACCAAAAGTTAAGACGAAACAGCCAAAAAAACTGGTTCTAGGCATAACGCTGATTTATGTAGGCATTAACGTTAGGTAAAGTTACGTTTTGCCAATAAAAAATAATGATCTCCTTAACACAGTCTAGTCTGATCTCAGACCGATAAATTTTGCTTTATTGCTATAATAAGAAGACCTGAGTGCCTTATGCACAAAATATAATGTAACGTTCGAGTTTCCTTCCAATGCATAATAAGTCTTTAAAATAAAACTAGTGAGCTTAATGCTATGCGTTGTATATTTATTGTATTTTTTTTCTCATTTTGTATGCACGTCATGCATCTGCGACAAATAAATATTTTTTCTTTCTTTTTTTCTATAATCATGTAAATAATAGTTGGTACATACCACAGTTGTCATAAACGGTATTTAGAGGTATCAAATATTTTCAGATTTATAGATCGATTAGGACATATCTACCTTAAAATGTTGCTGAAGCAAATTCTTTACTTTTTGTTCCTTTTTAGCAGTTTATACTACACATATGCTCACTAAATCCTATATACAAAGAGAAATTTCGTAAGATCTTAGAGGATTACGATACGATATGAGTACGAAAGAGCTTATTGCTCCTTTGACAGTTTCTACAATGTAAACAAACTTTCAGATTAGCGGTCACAGGAATTTCCATACAAGAACCCCTTAGGCACCAGGCACTTACAAGCTTGAAGGCGAGAGACCCATAATTCGCTGACGGATCACTCCCGTAATTCAAACTTATTGAACTTTGGCTTTTCCTAGTAATAAATTAGGATTGTTTTCCCGCAGATGTCGTCAACAAAGTGGTTAGTATGTGCGCTCGTGGTGGTGTGCGTCAGCGTGAGGCAAACGACGTCTGCGCCCGCGCCTCAGGAGCAAGAGTACCCGCCTATGCCAGTAAGTTGTCAGATGAAAGTTTATTTTGGCCAGGAGTGTGTTCGTAAATAGCCGCTTGACCAGCTCAAAGGTCTGGTCAAGAAATCTATCCTACTACAGTGCACCTATGGTGTCCATAAAATATTCGTTATGTTTTTACCATTCAATTCCGTCAAGTAAAAGAAAAGAAGTTTCATCATCATCATTTCAGCCGAAAGGCGTCCAAAGTGGGACACCATACGCCACATTGACCGAAAGAAGTTTTAGTTAAATATTATTTTCAGTCAGCTTTCCGCTAAAGTTAATGTATGTTGAATTCAACATACAGCCTTTTAAAATGTTTATATTTGACTTGGCAATGATAGGCTTCTGTAAAGGTTATTTTGCAATGAATAGATCTATAACCTTAAGCGGTGCTTCATTCAGTTTAAAAGCAACATCATTTAAAAACTTTGCACGATTATGTAAAATGTCAAGTACTTACCTACTATTAAGAAAAACAAAGTAGAAACAGCCTTCATAGACGAGAGTACAAGCTTACTTTACCTAAGTCTATAATATAAAGCTTATCTGCCTCTTCAATGTGGGTAAGCACGATGATAAAATTATGTTTAAAAGCAAAAGCTTTTAAACATAATTTTTAACAGATATTGGGCAATATGATAATGGTTATATTTTTGGATGTAATATGGTTTGACTCCTAATTGTTTGCTGAAGATATGTAATTAACACACATGTCTGATAAATTAAAATATTC
Source organism: Xestia sexstrigata (assembly GCA_941918905.2). Classification (NCBI taxonomy): domain Eukaryota; kingdom Metazoa; phylum Arthropoda; class Insecta; order Lepidoptera; family Noctuidae; genus Xestia; species Xestia sexstrigata. The sequence continues at coordinate 8,443,443 of OW799214.2, read as the reverse complement.
CTATCGGGTATGCCTAACATTCATAGAATTTGACCTAAGTATTTCAATGGCGCTTTGCAGATGACACATGTTATCAGATAAATTATTTACAAGCCGATACATACCTACAAGGAATACACAAACAAATACTTGTCCGTATGTAGAGCAAATGAATATAGATGTTACGATCTTGAATTACCCCACAACTCGACATATCATAAGAATGCAACTGTAATTGTTATTGAACAAATATGTTACCTCGTAAGGTCGCATGCCCTTTAAAATGACAACGAGAGAACATCTTCACATTTTAATGCTATTTATAGGATTGATGTCCTAGTTGATTCTGAGAATATTGTGTTGTTGGATGCTGCACATTGAGATACCGTTAATACAATAATCATGCGCTTATTTGCTTACTTAGTCATGCAAAAACACGACAGTCTGAAAATTATACTGGCAGCTATTGGTGTCGATTCTGCTGTGCACAAACTAAACTTAATTTAGGCTATTGCCATCTTTTTCTCACAAATAACACGATAAAGAGACGGACGTAATTTAGAGCTGTCAAAATGAATTCGAACTAATATTATTTCCATACAAATGAAGGGTGCACGTTAAAACATGTCTACTCAAAACACGGTGAAGCGCAAGGCATAAACTAGTTTGACATCTCTAACTTAGTTTATAGCTATAGCCGTCCTTTTCTCGCACTGCCTTTTAGCAAAAGATAGCAATAGCGTATATTAAGTTTAGTTTGTGCACAACAGAATCAACACCATTAACTACAAAGTCAAGATTTTTTTTTTTTCTCTTGTGACAAATCAAAGCAGAACTATTTGGAACAGTACTGTCTCTTTAACCCTTGGTTATGATTGACATATGTACCTACTTAACTTTGTGGCATTTCTCAAGTAACAATACCGGACAACTGCACGTTGTGAGGTTATACATTAACATTTTATTATCCAAAAACACCAATGCAATCAAGGGTAAAACCATAAAGCAATGCAATTAGTTCCAAAACCTGTAAGGCATGCGTGAAAATATTTAAAATTCACGCACAAATCCGTCATGTTACGCTTAATTAAAATGTGTCATTAAATCCACAATATTATAAGCTATAATAGTTGTTTTTTATATTCAACTAAAAGTTGTCTACCTTAACATATAAGCGAGAAGCTGCAAGGATGCTCGTACGTTAGCAATAATTTAAACAAAACGTGAATACCTTTGACCTACGGCATTACGACTATGGCAAGTTTAAGTCAGGTGGATGTTAAATTACGACATGTTCGAGCCAACAATAAACTCTATAAGTAACATGAAGGATGCGTCAATGCTGGTATTCGGTAATGCATAATTAGGTGCAGAGGCTGAAGTGACAATGTTTCATATGGTTGAGCAATAGTTTCGGCAACATGTTTTGAGAATTTCAATAGTAAAACTAAGCCATTTTGCAACAGACTATTAATAATCACGATGCTATTTTGTTCTTATAATCATGGGCATGATCATTTGAAAATTATTCTTTTGTTAGTCAATTTACAGTGAAAAAACCTGAGAAAGCTGTTTTACACACATCATCCTAAATAGTAGCTAAGATGGAAAAAAAAAACTCTTGATGCAGTTACTAATGCTTATGAAGGGATTTATCATCATCAACAATCGTCTGTCCTAATCCCAATTTATTTGGGGTCGGCACAACATGTCTTCTTCTTCCATTCTACGACGACCCGAATGGCGTAGCAGTAGTGAGGCTGCCTTACGTTCTAAGGGTCCCGGGTTCGAATCCCGGTTGGAGCAAATGTTTGTGTGATGAGCATGGACATTTGTTTCCAAGTCATGGATGTTTATATGTATAATAAGTATGTATTTACAAACAAAAAAGTATCTATGTAGTATATCAACTATCTGGTGTCCACGACACAAGCCTCGTTGCTTAGTGTGGCACTATATGGCGCTGTGTGTTAATGTACAGCGATATTTATTTATTTATTTATTATTTATTCTTCTCTATTACTCGTCATATCAGCAGTCACCTCCAGCTATACCATCCTTCACACAGTCCATCCATCGTTTCTTTGGGACTATGAAACGTAAATCAGAAAAGCATCTACATAACTTAATAGGTTTTAATAGACGTGCATGCATTGTTGAAGGAAAAATGATCGTTTTATCGCGCTTATTAACTCGATTCCGAGGCAATAACTCTTATAAAACAATCCTTGTCAAAAGCTCATTGTAAGATAAACAGGCATTAGCATTATTAAGTATGCTTTGTAAACGCTGAATAATCATAAATAGTCTTTATCACAAAGGATAATGCGATCGATTAATTTAATATCGATTTGTTTGGATAAGAAACTGCCAGATATTATTAAAATGTACAGTAAAAGCACTATTTGCAATTGCTTCCTAGTAGCCAGCAATTGCAAATAGTGCTTTTTGAGACTGATTCATCATCAATCATCATCATTTCAGCCAAGGGCCCAAGTCTACTATTTTTATAAATTCGTCATTCCAACACGATCCTATTCTCATCCCATTGTCATTTTGCTAAAAGTTCGTAATCTACTAAATTCATAATGGTCGGTCATTGGTCGGTCAATGGATTCGTAATATAATTGTGTTATAATGACAGTGTCGTATTGCCATTATTATAAAACCCGAAAGATTTTATTTTATATATATTATTTATTAGTGTTTTTAAGCAATCTGAAGTAGTAAGAAGTTCGTAAATAGCACCAGTCATTCATTTGTCATTATGTACGAGATTACCATTCTATGCCATTTCTTTCAATGCAGTGTCAGTGATTGATCATTGGTAAGTCATAATGACGCCATCATATTAGTAGATTACCAAACTTGTCAAAATCAACAATTATGAAATCAATGATAGACCATTCTGACACTATTGTAATAGCAGACTTGAGGCCGAGTCACGTCAAGTGTGACGATAATTATCGTCAAGCCAACGCGTTTTTGCCCAACCTTAGTTACCGTTAAAAATAAGTTTATTTTTATTCTAAGTAGTTTACAAGTACCTAATAAAGATATACTGAATGGAAGTCAGTTTGCGATGGCAGGCGGCATTCTGAACTCTTGTGATCTTTGACATCGACTCATTAAATCAGTAGGTATCTAATCTGCTACAAGTCTACATACAATTTGTAGGTAGATTATACATAAAATACCATGTGGTAAGTTCTATGTTTTGAAATTGCCAAAGAGGCATTAATAGGGTATAATATGCATGATTTTTTTATCACTCTAAACAAAGCGTATTAACATGAGAAATAGCAGTGTTTTTTTTTTTTTAAATCTATAAAAATACTAAGTTATAAGCATTTCAAACTGCTGATTAGACAGAGAGATCCGATACACCGAATGACGTCATTCGCTGCATCGACGTACAAAATCCATACTAATTCCGAAACTAGAAAGAGATAGAAACAAAAGTTTAAATGGCCAAACAACACAAAAGTTATAATAACTATTGTGTTGTTTGGCCGATTTATGGCTTACCTTGCCACTATTGGCATGTCCCTATGTTTTGATTTTTTGCATATAGGTATAAGTATGTTTGGGTAAAAAGAGAAAAAGAGTTCGTTAACGTATTTATATTTTCTTTAAACAAACTAAGTTATCCCTGCCTAGCCCCTAGCCTTTTCCCAACTATATTGGGGTCCGCTTCCAGTCTAACCGGATGCAGCTAAGTAAATACCAGTATTTTACACGGAGCGACTGCCTATCTGAACTTATCCAATTAAGAATACCATAATGATTTGTTACCTACTTAAGTTATGCAAAAGAACATCATCATCATCATCATCATCATCATCATCAGCCTATAATGTTCCCACTGCTGGGACACGGCCTCCTCTCAATGAGAGAGAATGGGCTATAATCCACCACGCGGGCCCAGTGCGGATTGGTGGAGCCATCAAATCCAACTATAACCAATACGACCAATCATGGGGTGAAGAGTTTTCCGATCTTTATTTTCTTTCAATCACATAAACTTAATCAATATTATAGCTTGCTTACACATACCGAGGAATAAGAATAAGAATAAATTTATTAAATCATTGTTACAATCATTTTCTTAAACTAACTTAGCACTATGACAAAATCGTAACGAGTAAAATTTTAACATTAATATTTAGAAAACAGAGGTCCCCAAACTAGGCTGCGCCTGTATCTTGGGGGCCGGAGTTGCGTTTAATTAAAATTAAAACAATCATATAATTTGTTGATGTGAAACTGACATATCCTCGGTAACATCATGAACCTCATGTGTACGTCGATCAACCTGCACTGGGCCCGTATGGTGGATTACAGTAACAGGCCATTGCTTCTTTCAAAGATCTGTCTCCCTTAATAGTAGGTGGAACATTAGATGATGATAATATGTTAGCTTGCATGACAAACATTTTTCAACTGTATTTCAATATAATAGCGTTGTTTTTACTAAGCCTAGTTTAGTAAGATTCCCAAGGACTCCAAATGTAATGATAACGTGAAGATCGAAATAATGATTACGTACGTTTTTTTCTGTTTGATGTATGCGTGAAACTGTTTTTAATCGTTCCGTCGTTTTTTATGTTGTTTTTGGAGTTTCCTGTGTTTAGTTTTATCTACGATTGTTTGTAACTGAACATTAAGTCATTATGCCTGTATCTAATCGTGTTTCGGTACATATCAGTGTTCTCGCTTCAACTTTAGCCCATGTAATCGCTATATCAACTAGATAATAATCGTTTCGTCTTCAAATTGTAAGGTAGTAGCGCGCACATTAAAACAATTAACAAACTCCAATGTTTACGCGTCCTCGATCTTAAGTACCGCTATTAAGGTATAACATGCTCACGCAACCATATTCATATACTTAACCTCTATCCCATCGATATAGTATTGTTCGCCTGCACTGGAGTATACTCTAGCACGTCCGTGCACTATCGGACGCATCTTGCCAACGATTATGTTAACGATGTGAACATTTGCAACGCAAACTCTACTAATTGGACGCAATTGCATTTAACCGTCTTTGTGAGCGTTATACGGCTTATCTCGATTAATTGCAAACAGTACACAATAAAAACCTATTTGAATCACGTGCATGTATTTGTAATTTTGTTCCAAAGAATAATGCAAACGCACACTCAAAAATTGTAATTTTATTCTCATAATACGTTAATTTTATAAACGTAATTGTGTCTAGTACTAATTTTAATTATTTCACATTTCAAGCACTTTGTCTTTGCATAAGAATTAAACTTGCAAAACAACTTATGCGATGTCATGCTTGGTCATAGATGCATAATGGTGAAATATTATTTAGCATAAATAAGTATTAAAGTTACTTATTTTGTAACCATCGTTTAAAGGGAGTCGTTATGCCGTTGTATTGTGAAAAATACTATGTACGTGTATGATTGCAAAACGTTTAGGTAAAGAAAATATAAATATTGAATGGCCTATCGTCGTAATTTTTGCATAAATAATAGTTTGGCACGGTGACATCAATACGATGAAGGACACTGTTATTATACCAATTAGTGATACGAAAAGTATTAGCTGTAAGGCATTATTTAATATTATTGCCACGCAATATTGCAAAATCTTCTACGACATGATTTTATTTATCAAAGCTGCCGTAAATCGATTTCCACATACAGCCTGCGCTTTAACCAATTAAAAATGGTGGTCCTTCGTAAGTCCTTAACCAATTTCATAACATTAGAATTTCGCATTCAAAATGTTGTCCATCACGCTTGTCTTTGTTGAAAAGCAGTCCGTTGCAAGGCGGATATTTTTATATAAAAATATTTGTGGGATATTATCTTAAATTATAATGAGGTAAAGTTAAAATACAAAACAATCTCGCTATGTTAGATTGTTGGTTCGTTAAGCACTTTTCAGACTGTCTGTCTACCAAAGTTTTGAAGAAATGCATGGGTTTATCTTTTACATCGAAACATGATTTCAAGAAAATTCTTTGCATAATTAATGTTTCTCGAAAAGCTTTTGTCAATTACTTAAATTAAACCCTCTTATACTGATGCGTTTTTGTGAGTTGTTGTTAAATATTGCGATTATCTACTTAAGGAGAAAGCTACATGTTTCTTTTTAAGAGACATTTGCTTCCGAACTTGGACAGGTCGATCGTCTTCCTACGACACTTGGGGACATGATGATGCGAAGTCTTTCTAGTCTAGTTTACTTACTACTAGCCGAGAAACTTCACGAACTCATTATATAACAATTCCCGAAGGGTTTTATGCATTTAATAATGTACTATTAGGAACACCTCACCATATTTCACCACGTTAAAGTCCCACGTAATAGACCGCGAAGCTATTGCCATTAATCGGGCACAAATCCAGACTACTATGCTGCTACTAAGAAATACCTGATGAAAAAACCCCATAACGCTTTGCCCGACCTGGGAATCGAAAGCAGGAGCTCATGTTCATGCTATTGCCAGTAATAGCGCTTGTCTACTAGACCAACGAGCGGCCACTTCAAACACGTCTTGATTTAATTTACTAACACCCCTTTTCATCTACAGTATGAATACAAATACGACGTGGAGGACCAAGAGAAAGCTCTCTACTTCGGCGCCAACGAATCAGGAGACGCTCAAGGCAAGGTCATCGGAGGATACCGAGTGCTTCTCCCCGACGGTCGCCTCATGACGGTCGAGTACAGCGTCGAGGGAGAAAGCGGCTTCGTCCCCAAAATCACCTTCGAAGACAACGCTAGCCCCTTCGGCAAAGGAAAGTAAACCTTACATTGATCTGCACAAGACTGGTTCCGCGATGAATTGATTAATAGTTCAAATACTAACCCTTTGATTTCTGAATTTCATGCCACCTTTTTTTATTTAGTTGATTTTGTTTGGTTTCACAGTAGATTTTACCCTTTATTAATTCGGTAAAAGGTCAAAATTTACGTTTTTTTTTGTTATTCCCGTAACAAATATTTTGCAATTTGTAAAACATGAAATTCAGTAGTCGAAACACAGAAGAAAGTTACTTTGGTTTTCATTAGATTTTATGTGTGAATATCTTGATCTATCAGGGATCTTTAATAGCTACGAAATTAAGGATAAATTTGTATTATTTATAGAAGAAGAATTATTTTGGAACATCTCGGAGTTACTGAAGGAAAACTGTAACTTTTTTCAACGAAATAACTCTTCATGTTTTGTATCTTTTTCTAAGTGTACTCTATAAATAATCTAGGTATAGTCAAAACTCATTCGCCATTAAGGTTATGTACAGTCAGCGATCTCTGCGATAATTGGTGTACCGCAAATATCGAGTTACCGATACTGTGATCAATTAGAACGATTTTAATATAGGCCATGTTCGACATTTAACGTAATGAAATTGTAACGTAGATTATAATTTTGTATTTGTATCGATTAGTACTTAATTGCTTGTAGATTTTGATATAAATAATAATTTTGATAAATATTTTTGTATTGAAATTATTACTGCTGTTTTATTGTCTTTCCTACTCATTCGCACAAAATGTACAATTGGAAACTTTCACAACGTGATCATATAATCAGTGATCCTTATTAGAAAGAAATCTTGCCTAGGTACCCTCTATCTGGGACCAGTGGCTATTCAGGAAGTAACATTTTTTTTTGTTAACTCTACATTAAAAAAATCTAAAAGAATAATTCTAAAACTGTAAAATTTCGTTCGAGATATCAACAAGAAACCATCGTAAAACATTATGTAAGAATACAATCTGAATAATCTGAATTCCACTGAGTATGAGCAACCATTTTTTAACAAGGATGCGGCAGTGGCTTTGCTCTGAAGTATTGTATAACATTATATGATATTATAATAATAGTCTGGCCTTGTCGGTGACGCGTGACAAGATGATCGCGGTTTCAGAGTACACCGCAAGGGTCCTAGTATAAAATATTACTTAAGGATGTGGGTAATCGATTCTTGGTCTGTTATTATCAGATCAACTATGCGGTAATGACTTTCATAGCAGTGCATTTACACAGGGTCGAGATTTAGTTACCTGAATCCTTCAAGGAGGTAAGTGTTTATTACAGATTCGAGAAAAAAAAAAAATCCAATACAACTGTAGACAGACTGTTTAGATGCTTCATTTTTTTTCATGAATCGAAGTTAAGTCTTTTTTAGGGAAGTGGTATAATATGGCTGGTAGACTTAACTCCAAAAGGATCCAGGCAACTAAATCGCCACCATGTATAGATAGACTCTTTTGTGGGAAGTATCTGCCTACTTCAACACAGGCCAGTCCTATGTTGAAGTGGGGTGAGGAGCCCTATGTAATCAACTAGCTAATGGATACTCTATCTAGGTAAACTCTGTACTGTTGCGTTACCTTATAACGTCATGGTTATCACTCGCCAGAGACTGACAAATCACAGGGAATGCATTCGGACACCCGACACCTATATATATGACGTGGGCTGTGGAGCCTATGGCATAAAGGTACTTAGGTTCTAATTGCCAGATAGTAGCTATTCTACATAGATACTGAAGAATACTTAAGATTCAGATATGTAGAGGTAGGCTTCAATCAAGAAGAGATTCCCTTTCGAGAATCTACAGTAGAACTTTTGGAGGAAATTGAAATTTGTTTTCCATCTTAATCTTTTTTCCCTTTTTTATTGGTAGTAAGGTACAATATTAATGTCAACACTTAAACGGAATCAAGTTCCTCATACACATACAGTACGAAATACTGAAATTGACTGACCTTGTCGACAAGGCGCGTCATGATGACCGCGGTGGCTTCAGTGTCAAACTGTGGCCTACCCGCGCGCCCCACCATCTGCAGTACTGTGCTTATGCTGTACTCCTGTAAATATAAAAAAAAAACATTATTTATATGCGACCTGGAGGTAGAGACGACGGATTCAAGTTATTTCTGGAAGAGACCGAAGAGCCCTCTTTGGTCTCACACACACACAGTTAAACATAAGTAACTACTTCCATCATAGCTGTTCTGGTCGTTCCTGCTGCTTTGCTCTCAAGTTGATGTTTACATATTACTGCCCAGTTCCAAAAATGTTTTGCACAAAACACAACATGGAACGCGGTTGAAGTACATATGTACGTTCAAAAATGGCAGGCATAAAGTAGTTACCTGATAAGCACCTTTGACGTATTGCTGCGTATTTTTGACAATCACCAGATGGGCAGGCAAATTGACGCCCATTGCTGAAACAGTTCAAATCTTTGGATTTAAAATGCTAATTATACCTAATAGGTTAGCATGTAGCGCGAGAGCGCCTGCTCACGCGTTTATTTATTTATTTACAAAGGTTCACCTACAGCTACAGCACATACATACACTTACATAAACTTAATCATACGGTAATATTCTAATCTATATGCCAATTACAGGTAAACACAACAATGACAACAATATTTTAATTTTTTCAAAAGTTTCATTTAAAATACTGGTCTTCAGCTGCCTGTAGCATAGCATCCGATTAGACTGAAATCCAACCCCAACATAGTTGGGGTTTTAGGCAGCTGATAATGATATTTGTAAAAAGTAAAAGGCTTCTACAGAATTAATAAATTCTAAAACGAAACTGTTTTATATGTTTGAGATGGTTAGTTTAAAAAAAAAAAAGATTTTTTCGTAAGTATCACCGTTTTTGTGAACAAAAGACATCAACGAAATCGTCAGAACATAAATTATATTAACACTTACCCAAGGTTGTGGTTGTTATCAATATCGGTAAGTCTCTGTTCCTGAAGGCAAACTCTATGTTTTGTCTCTCTTCATACAACAACCCGGCGTGATGACATCCTACTCCACTCATTACTAAAGCCTTCAGAAAATAGGGAAAATAGGACTTTAGTGGATTAAGACAACAAAGAATACAAAGGCTGAAAAACAAATCCTAAAAACTGGTACTAGGACTAGATAAGCTACCTATCCGGACAAAGAAGTTATGTTTCTTACTTTGGTAATCTCAAACCTTAACCGCTTATTAATAAACGCGAGAAAAGTTATGCCATACCCAAACCCTCTTAAAAGGTTTGGTTAATCATCAGATTAAGCAGTATAACCATCAGTATACTGCTTATTAAGGGATTCCTTTAATTTTTTCCACCCTATATGCATATTTTGCTGTGTCGAATAGTACCGCAGGTCATCAACCTGCGTCCTGCCGGGGTTGCGGGACTGTTCGAAAGAGATACCGTGGCCCCGGAACACAAAGGGCGATGAAGGAACATGGATGGGTTTCAGTCAGTAAAAGAAGTCTGACACTCCCTCCTGCTCCGCCCAGAGCGGGAGAAGGCATTTGATGATGAAAAGGTCATCAACCTGAACTAGTGTGTGGCACGCCTGTCTTATTTATTCCTCAAAAAGGGGTGAGATATCAAAGCCTTAATCTATCGACAGTGACCAATAACCGTAGGATTGCAATACTTACTACACATCTAAGAACACCTGAAAACTTCAAGGTCGCAGTTCACAAAGCCCATAGCTGTGCTCTTAAAAATTATGTAGTCAAAGTAAAACGCTCTAATGAAAACGAAATTGAAATCCTTAATCAATTTACCTGCAATTTCTTATTCTTAATTGAAGAGGCTAAGGCAGTTAGCTTCGCCTTTTGTTCCGCATTGAAGCTAATTGTCAGCTCCCGAGACAGAGTCTCCGCCGTCAATACAACACTCTTACGGGTGTTGCAGAATATCTAAGTATGGAGAAATGAACTGAACTAATTATGGAAAATGTTTTGAGGAATTAACTAAATTAGCTTTGTGTAATGTTGAATAATTAGGAGGGTCATTATGTTTTGATGTGTGGCCATCGTTCATGTCACAATTTGTTCCTACATCCAGAAATGTTTTGACTGCAAACACAGTCAGTACTGCGAAATTGTTTTAATATGAAGATCTTATGTTACTACATACTATGATAAAATGCGAAAGATTGTGAGGATATAGATGGATGGATGTTTGTTACTCTTTAACGCAAGAATTACTAAATGGATTTTAATGTTTGGCACTCAGATTATAACCTGAATTCACACATAGGATTCTTTGTGTTCCGTTAGTACTAGGGGCAATTACCGTACATACCAGCGTCGGTTTTCCGGAATGATACTTCTGAATGATTGGCCACAACTTGTAGTTGAGTATGATGTCGAACTTAAATATGCTGGTGCCTTCAGCACATGGATACCCTTCCACTATGCGCTTCAGTTTCACGGGGCGACATTCATCACCAAACCTACATAAACACAGGTTTGGGTTACGAGGATACGTAGCATATTTGGCAAGTGCAACAAAAAAATCAAGTTGCTATAAAAAAAAACCATGAAGCATAGGACTAAAAGAAGGCGAATTTCTATCAGTGATGTGTATTGTTTGTGTAACAGCTGGTTTAGTGGCCCAAAAGTCAGTCTTATCAAGGCGTTTCGTATTAGTGCGTATATACGTAGAACGCTGGCTACCAGCGCCGATAAGCGCCGAACGTCGCCGACAAGTTGCGACCTGCTTATGCCGTCAGAAATAGTTGGCGCTTATCGGCGCTGGGTCGGCACAAAATATAGAGACTGCCTATGCCGACTACCTGCGCGGACCGGTGCCGATAAACGCTGGTAGGTCGGCGCCGCGCGCCGGCAGCCAGCATTCTACGTGTATGCGCCCTACCCAGAACTAACTGGGTTGCTCCATGTAAAATACTGGCTTTCCGGCTGCATCCGGTTAGACTGGAATTCGACTCCAATATAGTTGGGAAAATTCTAGGCATAAAGTTTTGAATAGCTAAACGACTAAAGTTCAGAATTTCTCTTTGATGATTCCTTACTTCAGCAATACTGCCGTCATGACAAAGAGGCGCGCGCATCTGAGAAAACATTATGGAGAAAAATCTGCATTACTAGATTCACCTTCTTTCAGGCTTATTTTTCTTAACATTCATTCCGCAGTAGTGCTCTTTTTGCTAACGAAGGCAGAATAATGAAGACTAAAATAAACTAAATAAATTCTACCGCTACACTTACTTATAAAACACAGCTGGTTTGTTGCTAGTTCCGAGCCAGTTGGCAACGTCTTCGGGATTGCTGACGGTAGCTGAAACTGCGACGAACCTGATCCTTGGGGCCGATTTGTTGGATACTCTTTCACCTTGAATTTCTTTCTGCAGTTGTTCAATACGGTGGACTGATTGGGCTGAATTCTGAGAAAAGCAGGTTATATTTTTAATTCAGTGTCAATTCAGATTTGCAGAGCCTCCATTTGTCGATTCGTCACGCGGTATCTCCCGCGTAGTTCCCGTTCTCGTTGGAGTACGGAGATAATATATAGCCTATGCTACTCAGGGTGAATGTAGCTTTCAAATGGTGAAAAAATTTTTGAAATCGGCGCAGGGGTTTTTGAGTTTATTCATTACAAACATACACACACACAAAAATACAAATCTTTCCTCTTTATAATATTAGTGTAGATGTAGATTACTTACTTCAATAGTCTTCAACCTTCTCATCAGAGCTTCGATACGAGCACGGGTCTCCTAGTCACGTCGTTCAATATGTGCACCTCGTTGATCAGCAGGCCTATTACGTATAGAATCTCTGTTGACAGCTCGAAATGATAGTAACTGGGCTCAGTGTCCATCAATTAACTGTCAAAAGGCTAGTTTCGTATTATGTATGACCAGTCGCGATCAAATATGACGTCATTGGTTGTCATCGTGGTTGATAGTCACCGTAACTAATTTTGGCAGACGCTTTCGTGTCGATACTTATATTATTTCGATTATGTAAGTATAGTAGACAACAAATTGATGACAACTAAGTTTGAAGTGGCTTTCGTGAAAGACGTTACGCCATACCCGGGCTGTTAGTCACCTTAAAGTGATATCCACTCGGTGCGATACGTAATACCAATATTATGACATTCTTGTCATCAAAGTTCGGTGTACAACCGAAGCTTGATAGTCACTGGATATCAGAAAGATACGTAATAGGCCTACTGGAAGAACTTGATGACCTCGACTAGTCAATTTGTTCCATTTCTCTAAATTTCGCTATTTTATGGTAATAAGGTCTTACTTCAATAGTCTTCATCCTGCTCACAACGGCTTCAAGCACGGGCCCTCGAGTCTCATCGTTCAATATATGCACCTCGTCGATCAGGAACAACTTGATGACCTCTACCAGACAGCGGTGGTCGCGCCATCGACGAGTCAACATGTCCCATTTCTCGGGGGTTGTTATTATTATTCTAGGGAAGGATTTTTTAGTAAGAACTCCTTTTTTAAAAGAAGTTTTGGGAAGATCTTTATCTAGAGTTTTAGAACTTCTCTAGAACCTTCTGGAAAAGTTCTAAAACCTGTGGCGCCTTTTTATTTACGCCAAGCAACATCGTACGTTTCGGTGTTAAAGATACATATCAGTAAGTAGATGCCATGTCAGTTACTTTATATTACTGGTTTTACTTTGTGAAAACGGCAATAGGTACATTAGCGTTGATTGCCATGGAGGTGGCATTTAAAAATAGGTCCCTACCATCTTGGTGCCAACGAGCAACAGGCATGTAACTTATCAAGTTAGTGTAATTTGTTGCTATCTATTAGCAAAGTATGCTATTTTTTTCTGTTTTGCTGGAAATCCTCGTGGATACCTCTATCTGGGGACATGTGTGAAGGAGTAATTCGTAGTTTAATTTGTTTTGTAAATCCTAGAACTTTAGGAATCCCAAAATCGAGATCGGCATAAGATATTGACATAAGGTTACTATAAATTGACCGTTATTTTTAGGGTTCCGTACCCAAAGGGTAAAAATGGGACCCTATTACTAAGACTACACTGTCCGTCTATCTGTCTGTCACCAGGCTGTATCTCATGAACCGTGATAGCTAGACAGTTGAAATTTTCACAGATGATGTATTTCTGTTGCCGCTATAACAACAAATAGGTTATACTAAAAACAGAATAAAATAAATATTGAAGTGGGGCTTCCATACAACAGACGTGATTTTTTTATCACCCTTCGAGCGCGAGTCCGACTCGCACTTGGCCGGTTTTTAATTCAGTATTATTTAACTTACTTGTATGGCTTCAACTGCGTGAAGTCAACTTCGGTGTCTCCTGTAACTTCGATACACAGCAAGCCCAGCTTCGTAAACTTTGGATACCATTCCGTCAACCTTTCCGTACATAACGCTTTTACTGGAGCCACTACAAGTTAGAACGTTTATGAACAACATAAAAATCAGCCAAAGGTACTTTTAGATATGTGTTCTAAATTTCATGTGAATGTACCTACGGTCAAACCGAGATTGCGGACACCGGACTTTGACAGACAACATGATAACATCACCAGTAAGTCCCGAAGGGTTTTAACCCTAGTCTAAAGCAAGTTTCTCCATCCAAGATGCGTTTGTCGCAAGCATCGTTATTGCAACTGAATTTATTCGTTAGTAATTAGCAAACAAAAGTTAGCGATTTTGTCGTTATTTCTGTCGAGACTGCCAGCCCCATCACGCCCCGGTCTCGAAGTCAGCGGGCAGATCGCGGAGCGCTAGAACGGCGTAGTGTTGTGTTACGAGAAATTAGTATCTTTATTCGCGAACGTAATTTCTAAACAGCGATGACAACATCTTTTTGATACCTACTAATTCCTTCCTAAAGTTTGATTTATTGTGGGCAAAATCAGATGTAAATTCCTACGTCAATGCAGACGCGCGGGCACCGCTCGTACGCCGCACGTCGCCCGCTCTCCGCGCCGCTGACTTCGAGGCCAGTTCCATATAAATGCATTGGGACGCGTCGCTGCCCGCACCGCCGCGCCGCGCGCCGTCCCGCTCCCGCTGACTTCGTGTCCGAGGCTTGAAGAATAACCCTACGGATTCCGGAAGGGCTGGCAGAACACCGCTACCCCGTCCCTGAATGGAACCTAGTATTCTTAGTGGTGACTATTGACGACTTGCCCAGTGAAGTAGGTTTGAATCAGATTTATAAACGCCTGTGATAATGACACAAGAATTTAATACCTATTGGCTTTTGCATAGAACATTTTAAACACTATGCAACATCTAAGTGATTGGATATATGAAAGCGCTGTTGGATTTTAATTTATACATGCTTATAAAAGGTCATGAGATAAGGTCAATAAAGTTTGCAATTATCACAAACCATGTGAATGAAAAAAACAAAAATGTATAAGGTTACGGATATAATAAACCATTTAATAGATTATATGAAGCGTTTAATACAAATATTAATATTTCCTGTAGAAGTTATTCTTAACTTTTATTACGTGACGTTCTGCTCTAATTAATATTTAAAGGTAAATTTAATAATTACTTAACTAACAACTAATTATGCAAGATTCTATAGTTTCTGCCTACCCCCATGGGAGAGAGGTGACTTAATTATTGATCTATCTCTGCGAACAGAGAAGTGAGGCCGGTTTCGTAAACATCTGTGCATTTATTGAGGCGTAGTTCAATTATAGTTTGATATAAATATGTGCGTGTGAGCGTGTAAGCACAGAGCGAGGCGTAGTTTTGCGTTGGCCTCACTTTATTGTTCGCAGCGCTATGACTTGGATTTTTATTTGGTCTGAGGTCCCAATAATACCCCTATCAAATGGTAATTTTAGGCTCTAGAGTTAGAAAGGTACTTACTGTAAATAATTTTGAAGTCGTCAGTGTACTGTTTATCCTCTAACTCCATCAATAGCTGAACTATAGCCATTTCAAATACAACCGTCTTTCCTGAACCCGTAGGCGCACATACAACTATGGATTTATCTGGAATATAAACACATTGAAACATGACACATCTAAGACGGCCCACCGACCCAGTAGGCCGCACATGCACATTTCTATTATAGGTACCACCTTGACCATGAGCTGGCCTAGGGTACTATCTACTTCTACAGCTTCAATAGAATAAGAGACCAGCTTATATAGGTTTTGTTACTGCTGTCATTCAGCTTGTCATTGAACTAATGGGGGTGAATACAGAAAAACAAACTATGAACAGATAGGTCCGAAAATTGCAAGGCATTGCTACGACATAGCCACATAGGAAATGGCATTGGCGAAGTCGGTGCTAGGCTAGCAGTTTCGTTTGATAGAAGATAATAGTAACAAACCTGAGTATACCGCATCTTCAATGACACCTGACTGTACTACGTTGAAGTATGGATAGGAAAACACATCTCGGTACTTTGAATCTGCAAAAAAAAACATGGCGCTTACTTGATCATACTAAATACTTAGGTAGATAGTGGTGTCGATTCTGTTGTACACAAACTAAACTTAATTTATGCTATTGCTATCTTTTTCTCTCTAATAAAACGAGAAAGAGACGGACGTGATTTAGAGGTGTCAAATTTAGTTGGAACTAATATTTCCATACTAATTAAGGGTGCACGTGAAAATAATGTCGACTAAAAACACGGTGAAGGGCAAGGCATAAACTAGTTTGACATCTCTAACTTAGTTCATAGCTATAGTCGTCCTTTTCTCGCACTGCCTTTTAGTAAAAGATAGCAATAGCCTAAATTAAGTTTAGTTTGTGCACAACAGAATCGACACCAGTATGATGAATACTATTTACTATCTATAAACCACGCAAATTATAATATAAGAACCACATATAGGACCAAAGAAATAAAGTTCAAAATCACGGGCACATAAACACTAGAAAACTACTTACCGATTTCCTCCGTACTTCGAAACTGACCACGCTGACCCGTTCCTTTAGGCGGACGATCTACAACTCTTGCATCTTCATTATAAGGGTTGCTAACAGTTGGAGGTCTACTCTCAATAGATGACGACAAAGACAGAGGTTGGGAGTTGCATATTTCATCGACCAGAACATCCGTGAAGCTCGCACTAAAATAAAAAAATAAAATTACCTAAGTATATTGCGCTCGTCAGACTGCAATGAAAAAGCGAGTTATAAAACGGACCCTTTTTTGTAGGTTTACAAACATTTGTCGTCGGAAGAATTTAAAAAATGTTGAACCTATTTATTACTTAAACTTAATAAATTATTAAAGAATAAAGAATAAATTTATTTAAAAAGTAGATATTATTACAAAAGTGTAAATGTAGGTGCAGTAGAGAATCTTATCATATCCCTCATCCTATGGAATTGTATAATTAGTGCTTCTAAGTAAACTATAACTACAATATATTAACAGTTGCAAGTAACGAAAATGTCGAATTCAAATGTTAGGTAGCGACCTGGGTTTATTTAAACCTGTGTTTCAGGCCATCACTTTACATTACATAATTTAATTAGGACAGTAAAATTTTGAAAATAAAAAAATCTATTATCAATTATACCAAAAATCAAGTTGGTTCAAAAACATTAAACATTAAAAATCAAAATCAAAATCAAAGCATTTATTTCAAGTAGGCCAGTTACAGGCACTTGTGAATAGTCGAAATCGAAACAAAGATGAAAATTAAATGTAGCTACAGTCCCAGTCACCAGACATCAAAACTGTGAAAGTACTGTAGTTGCCCATTCCCTAGCGTAGATCTCTATGGAGAACAACACTCTTTTAATCAAAATATTGTTACAAAATCTTGGTTACATCATTCATGTTGAGATGGTATATTAAGTGAGAACAATGTATCAAGATATGCACGTTAAAAGTGTCCACAGCAAAAACAAAACAAAAAAATACAATTAAAAAACCAAAATAATTCAACAAGCCATGGCAACTAAGAGATGACCAGTCACAACTGACGGCGCCCGTTCACGAACATGACGCATGGGTCAGCACCATTCA
Organism: Xestia sexstrigata; assembly: GCA_941918905.2. Taxonomy (NCBI): domain Eukaryota; kingdom Metazoa; phylum Arthropoda; class Insecta; order Lepidoptera; family Noctuidae; genus Xestia; species Xestia sexstrigata. The sequence continues at coordinate 8,425,669 of OW799214.2, read as the reverse complement.
ACTCAACCATTTTGAAGGGAAATAAATGATCCGACACATGCGCCACCATCAGCGAGACATCAGATGAGCATGACATACTTTCAACCGCCAGGGCACATTCAAGTCAAGAAAAGACTTAGGTTTCCAGTGAATGATAGCTTTCTAGTACATAATACTCACACAATATGGGCTATGCGATTATATAATACTAAAGAGATTGAATCTATACAATGCAAAGATAGTATGAGCACGTTCTAGAGGGAGAAGAATCGAATTTCCCGCGCCACCCCAGGACGTTATGCAAAAGGTTAGAATAGACTGACACAACGCTAATTAAACCTATTTTATTAATTTATAATCGGCTACATTACGTAAATACATAAAAACATATATTAGTTTGCGTACTCTAGTACATAGTAACTCGATTTGTTTACAGAAATTCAGGTTGGGATTAATAAATTGTGACACCAAAATATTTCAAATGGACAGCTTCTCCTAAAGTAGGGCAAGAACATGCAGTGTCAGCGGTATAGGCGTAAATGATTGGGTTAGTTGGCGGTGTGTTAGTATTTCTCATTGTTATTGAAATGTATTTTGTTTTATCAGCATTTAGTGTTCGAAAATTATTCTGGAGCCAACTAAATACAATGCTGAAACCATTCTGAGCATGTCCATATGCCTCATCAGCTCTTGATTTAGCTGCAAACAACAGAGCAGTATCACAATTATAGTTCTGTCAAGAATAAATCAATGTTACTCACAGCGTAGTATTCATTATTTACACTTAATTACACCACTAACAAACAAAATAAATTATTTGTAGAAACTATTTATAAATCCCGCCAAAATACTATGTTGCAACAAAACATCAAACGACGACATAAAAAATAATTATATGACATGGCAACTTCCAATTAAGTAGCACAGAATTTTTGATGAGGTTTTACATTTACGCATTTAATAAAATGATTATCTAATTTAAATTGAGAGGTTTTCTTTTTGAGTATAAAAAAATACATGGTTTCCAAGAACTCTGTAGACGGCGTTGAACTGACTACGTTATTATGTGCCAAAGCCAAAATCAAAATGCTTGGAAAAAAAACATTGTCAAGTCACATACGCTTGTCGACTGACACTTTCGTTGGCATGCTTCCGAATAACCATTACATCTAAGTGAAATCATAGTGAAATGATGTGACGTACCGTTCGTACAGTTCAGCGCCATCTATCCAGCAACTAGGGAATCTCATTGACAGACAAGTTTAGTGACCGTTTTACTTGAAGGAATTCTTGTTTTTTTTGGTGCTGGCAATTATTTTCAGCAGGACAACACATCGGACCGGAAATCAGCTGTCATGCGTATATCTGATCTGCCAGCCACAACTGTCAAGTCAAGAAATTGAGAGTTCAACAAAATATTTTTGTGCAACTTTTTCCTTATGTCTTGTCTTCTTTTACATGCCAGTCTTTCCCCATGATTGTGTTATCTTGTGTTCTATTGTTTTAATCACGAAGTTAAAGTCAACTAGCAACAAAGATGTAAGTTTTGATTGAAGTACTTAATAGAAGACAATGAATAAATAAATCACCGTAAATCTAAGAAATTATCATTATCATTACAGGGAAGTCCAAAGCGAGTATGGGGATGCTGATACGATCAGTGTTGATACATTGGTTCTGGAACAAATGGTACAGAAGGAAAGGGCCAATGAGATAACGGAATTGCAATCATTAAGCAAAAAAGTTTGCTGTCTCCACACAAATCTGCTGTATTATCGACATGCAACTTCGGCGATGGGTAAAGCGTGTTATCAGCTATGGGTCACTTTACTGAAGAAGGTGGGCGGCACTCGTAATGGATGGCGGGAGCTTGGTTACTCTTTAGGCCTATCACAAGATGATTTGGATGTAAGTGTTCATGTTCATACCTCATGGTCTTTTTTTGAGTCGTCATATATATTGTATTTCTATGCCTCGAGAGAGAAAAAATAATAAGATTAAGAACTAATAAGTTGTTAATCTTATTATCATCCTAAGCAGTGATAACTTATCAGTCAAAAACAAAACACTAACAACATGTAGCTAAAAGTAACTTATATTAAAATTTGTACAAAATAATATTTTTGAACATAGAACTAAATTGACAATTAACGAAAAGTGTTTGTTTCTTCCCAGTACATAATGCACTCTGTGAACGAAGATCCTGTTGATGTGGTATTGGAAGTGTTCAGACAAAATGACAATGCTACAATTGACAAAATACTGGATGCTTTAACGAAACTAGAACGCTATGACATATTGAAATCAATAGAACAACCGCTTTGTGAAATAGCACAGTACTTCAACAAGGATGACAGTGGTTATCAAAGCAATGGGGACACAGTAAAGAGAGAGATAGTTACTATCAAGCTGCCTAATCGTTTACCAGCACCTTTGAGTAAAAAAGTTGTTATTGAAAATAAGGACCCGAAAAAACCAAAACAATTGAGAAAAGCGATCACTACAAACGAACCCATAGTAAATGATAGTCCTATTCTTTTCTTGACTTATTCACAAGATGGTTTTCCAACTGCTTTAAACATACAAGAGTATGTCCAAAACTGGTTAGATGTACCTGATGTTCAGGTCATCACTTTGAACAACAGAAGAGAAGAGTTGTATCAAAATCCTGAGAAGTTTATTAGAGAATATTTTGAAAAGGTATTTACGATAATACTAGTTAACCTTTTGAACACCAGGGCATAAACAAACGCGCGTGCCCTCCATGCCAATCCACAATTTCACCGACTATTTTGTCACATATTTGTATTGATTGGCATACAGGGCACGCACTTGCTTGCCACGTATTATGTGACAATGGGGTTCAAAAGGTTCATTGCCATATTGCAATATGCAACTAATTAGTTTGATAATAATTTTCTTGTTTTGTTTTTCAGGCTGATATCATCATACCGATCATAACAACTGGCTACATAGAGCAAATAAAATCACATAATCCAGCTGTTCCAAATACGTCTGATAACTTAGACCATAAATATGTCAATTTTATTTATAATCTTATTGTTAACCACTATATTCATGCAGCAGGCTGCCTAAACAAGAGAGTAAGGAGTGTGTTGCCACAAAATGCTAACATGGACTTATTTATGAGTATCACAATGTATCCTGATTTGATGCCATGGACATATGAAACCAATTTTGATGAGCAATTCAAAGCGTTCTTGAAGAAATCGTGATTCTTGTCATGACTATAAGCAATTATGTTTTACCTTTATTGCAACTATCTACACTTGCCATATACAAACCTTTTAAATATTTTATTTTGGGATACCTTTTTTATTGAATACTGTGTGACCCTGTACCTGATACCAATTGCTTCAATTAAACAATATTTTTATAGAAATTAATAGTTTAATTTTAAAATTAGCCCTAAAGGTACATTATAAGACCTTACTCCTGTAAAGAATATTACAATACTACATTTTACTAAGGCAATGCAAATCTTATTGCTAAGATGATCCTTTAAATTTTAGTTATAAAATATATTATAGAAAAATATCAGTTATAAAAAATATTAATAATTTTTAAATTTGCTTATTAAAAAAGTACATAGCAAAAATAATGAAAAAAAATTAGGACATATTCCTTTTGTAATAGAGATGGTCAGGATGGCCTGCCAAAAAAAAAGAAATTAATAAGCTAAACAGTGCATTTAATGAAGAAAATAAGTAATATATTAGTTTTATACAAATAACAGAAGTAGCTTGCTCTTATATTGTTTTTTCTTTATCAACACACAATATTTGCAAAATTACTTAGGACAATGGAAATGTAACATTTACTGTGTAAATTAAGAAAAAAATCCTAGTATGTTATGCAGTTTCTTTACAAATAAACATCATGATTTAGACAATAAAAGTCACATTGCCACACCAATTTCTTATTTTTTTAACAATTTTATCCGTTAGAGGTACAAGAAAAACATTTGGTATGAGGAGCTACCTCACATAATACTAAAAAAGATAATGCCTAATATTACGTTTCCATGACAGGATCATGTTGCTAAGGACATAATATGATCTAGTCTTGGTCGGCAGTCTTGCTCTCAACATCGTCTGTAGTTTCATCGGCTGTACTGACATCATTGACATCAATTCCAGTGTCATTGTTGCTGCTGTTTGCTAGTTCCTCCTGCAACAACATAATAAGGTTTCAAATTGGATGGTGTAAGCAGGATGTACAGTTACATGAAGTATCATTTATACTAAAATTAATTAGATGTTTTTGAACAGTGATATACACACATCTCACAGAACTCTGTGTGGATTAGATTCATGCTTCTTGAAAACGACCTGAATTCCTTCCTGAATGTATCATTCAACTATTTGATTCATACTTGACCAGTGTTAATAACATATTCATGGAACACTGGGAAGATGAATAAAAAAAAAACTAAATGCAGAAAAGCCATATTTAGTACATAATATTATAGCCCAAAATTTCTTTGCGAAAATTAATACATCCAAATAAAGTGAACATGAAACTAGTGTGTCACACTAAGAAACTATAAGCAAGATTTTTTTACGATAAAACAAACTCTCTGTGGAGTCTTGTGAAACCAGTTAGAATAATTAATTGCATACAATATTTAAAAAGATTATGAAATTTAAGTTTGCACTTTATGACACATACAATTGCATTGCAATAAGCTGTCTTTCTGAAATTTTTAAAATTTGTATGTTTGACCAGCAAAGAGGAATAAACTTGCCTTGATCACTTCAACAAAACTGTTAGCTTCATCCAACATTTGTTTGAACAGAGTATTCTCTTCCTTCAGATCTTCAATGATTTTACGGAGCTTTTCATTCTCATCCAGGGCATCTTGTAATGCAACTCTGAAAAAAAAAAAAAAACATTAATAATAAACAAAAACAAAGGAATGCTTGTGGAGAGCTCCGCGTCAAACACAATTACACAAGCCACACAGCACAAGTTTGATTGATTGGTATTTGCAGTTTTTGTCTTCATCTGTCTCTCACTGATGAGGATTATGCAGTCCTCAGAAGGCTGTTAGTGGTAGGTGGAGATTACTGCCACTAACAGCACAATTAATCACGTTTCACCATCTTGCCGGTACTCTGCCAGGGGTAAGATACTGGGCTGTGTCGAAAGTCGAAAAAAGCCCTAGGCAGCACACCACTAAAACAGCAGTTGATTATTATCACCAAGGTTGGTGCTGCAATTTTTCTTTGAAATTCATTAATTGCAGGGAAGCTTACACAACATGAATGACAATAATATGTGCACTTAGAAATAAAAACGTTGCAGGTACTTACTGACGCTTCTCAGCTAGAATTTCCCAATACTTTTCTGATGGTCCCTCAGGATTGGTCAGGTCATCAACAGTGATTTTCGTATCTAGGTTTGCTTGTGTTTCTTTGGTGGACAAGTTCTTGCGTTTAACCTCAACATCACTAAAATCAAAACAACTTAATTTAGGTAGGTACTTTATTTTTACAACAAGTAGTATTACTATAATCGAACAAGTTCACATTATTACTCACGCAGCAGGGGGAGATTCCTGGCTTAATTGGTGCTTCAAACTTTTTGATGGCCTACCCACTAAATTTTCTCTATCTGAAGCAGTGTGTTGAAGTGTTTTGAGAGATCTTCTTGTAACCCTCGTTGTCTCCTACAACGCATACAAAATAATTAGTGCATAATAATGATAGAAATCGATCAAAATATGTACGTAAACCGGCAACGAGCACAAGGAGATAGATAGATCGATAATGATAAAACAACAAAATTCACACTTACCTGGAGCTCTTGAGTGCTCATGGTGAAGTTTGTTCAGATAATCGGTTTTTAAAGATGCAAAGTAACTTTCAGCTGCAGGAAATAAACAGAACAAACTAATAATTTGTCGTATTTATCGGCTCACAAGGAACAACGCTTTTAATTTGACACTTTTTGACAGATACTTTTTTGACAGCGGATTTTCCCGCCGAGGCGTCGACCCACCGCTTATCTTTTTTTTTTACTCTCGGGTTTTGATTTAGGGGCTTTTTAGATCGACATTGTTTGCCTCACTCAGATATAATTGAAAGCTGAGGACATACAGGTCAGTAGGGCTATTACGTATCTCTGTTGACAGCTCGAAATGATAGTAACTGGGTTCAGTGTCCATCAATGGGGAAGGCTGGTCAAAGCTGATTGTAGATGGCGCGTCCATAGCTTAGACCCAATCTATTCTATTCTATTCTATTTTTATTTAATGGCAAGTAAAGCCGATGTCGACTATTCTGCCAATGTCGAGTGAATTGAAAAAACAAGTGTGCATGACAAGAAAAAAAAAAAAGGAAAAAAAAAAAAAAAAATTTTAACTATGCTACAACGTCTGACGGACTGATCTGAGATCGCAGGTTAAATTTTTTGATACAACGTGTATCTTGTCGGGTTAGTACGGGACTGAAACAAACAAAAAATAGATATAAATATTATAATAAAATTGTTAAAACATAGAATAAACGCATACCACACCCACACAGGTAGATTCATAATTTTATGTTATTGTGACGGATGAAGGACATCAACGCCACAAGCAGTTCAGGGGAGGAATATGTTAGCAAGGAGGAGAAATTAGTCGGAAGAGGGATTTTAAATTTAGGGAGACGGCTATACAGATCTAGAGGAGGGACGTTGTTTGAACATTCGAAGAATATGTGATCCAGAGTGCCCTCTTCTAACCCGCACTCGCATAGAGAGGAGTCCCGAATCCGGATTTTTTGCAAGAAAACAGGAGTACAACAAAAACCTAGACGAATACGACATAGGACGGATATGACAGGTTTGGAGACTTTCTTGTAGCCATAGAACCAAGGTTTTGGACTTTTGGCTCTATAGTTGGTTGAACCGCGTAATAAAAATTGCCTTTTTTCCTTCCAGTGTTATCCCAATGTTCCTGCCATGACGATTGGAGTTTAGCTCGTGGAAGGTTCAATAAGTCATACCCCTGAAGACAATTGTGGGAAAGATCAGCTACTGTCGATGAGCAAGCATCTTTGGCCAAAGTATCAACGCACTTATTGCCCTTAATACCACAATGACTAGGTATCCAAACTAGCTGAACCTCTTTTTGATTGACAGCACAAGATAGTAAGGATGCTTTAATTTTTAAAACCAGAGAACTGTGCAATTTACTTTTAAAAGGATTTTGTATCAAGGCTTGCAGACAACTAAGAGAGTCCGTGAAGATTACGGCTTTGTGTATGTTATGGTGTGACTCTATAAAAAGACAAGCTTCCAATATAGCCACACACTCACCCGTGAATACAGAAGACTCCTTAGGACACTTAAACTGCAAAATTATCCTAGAGCTCTGGTAATAGACCGCAGCTCCAGTGTGGTTAAGGTTTGTTAATTTTGAAGCATCCGTAAAAAATAATTGGAAACCATTCCATCGCTCGCCCACCACCGCATTGAATGTCAGGTTTGCTGACGGGGATTTTTTGGATATACCAATGTTAAACTCAATTTTTGGAACATAACTTAAAACTTCATACGCAAAATTAAAAAGGGGCAATCTGGGGAGCTGAACAATTGGGCAATCTAAATTTAAAATTTGACGAAATGATTTCAGAATTAGGGGCGTTTCTTTATTTTTCCAGTAGTTGGAACTTCCACATATGGCATCTAACTCATATAATTTTTCTATAAGGGGATGCGAAGTTCTACATATAAGCCTAGACAGAAAACGGGAGGCCAAATATTGACGTCTTAGGGCTAGAGGAGGTTCAGCACACTCGACCTGCAATGCGTTAATGGGGGAGGATTTCATACAACCTGCGATGATCCGAAGGCACTTAGACTGAACCTTATCCAGCCCAGCCAGGGCACCTTTGTTGCACGGGGTCAGGAGATACGTTCCATAGTCCAAAACACTACGAACTAAGGCATTGTAGACCAATTTCATGGTGTAGGGATGAGCACCCCACCAAACACCCGTAAGAACTTTTAAAATTGAGATAGTTCTTTCACATCTTTGAATGAGGTAATCTAAATGATGTTTGCCAGATAATTTTGAATCCAAAATGACGCCTAAAAATTTTACTTTATTGCCTATTGGAATATTTTGGCCTAAAATATTAATTGCAACATGGGGAGTGCGTCTTTTACGAGAGAAGATTACTGCCGAACTTTTTGGCGCAGATAGCGACAAGCCATGGCTTAAAAGCCACTGATTCAAAGAATCCAGAGAGAGGCACAAAGATGACGCGGCATCGACTATAGAAGAATCTGTCACATACAGTGCAATGTCGTCGGCATATTGTAAGATCTGACAATTGTTGTTTAGGCAGGACCCAATATCAGCCGTATACAAGTTGTACAGTAGGGGACTGAGGGGAGAGCCCTGTGGGAGTCCCTTCCATATCAGCCTCTCCTCGAACTCCTCTCCCTGGACTCTCAGGACCAGTGAGCGGGACATCAGTAGCTCACATATACATCGTATCATCTTAGCCGGTAGACTCAGCTGTTGCAATTTTTGCCTGAGTACTGGAATAAGTACACTGTCATACGCAGAGGAAATGTCTAGGAAGGTAGCTACTACAGATTAATTTTTGGAGAAAGCTAAGCGGATATCCGCAACTAAAATACTAACACTGTCCATAGTACCAAGTCCTTTTCTAAAACCAAATTGGTAATTCGGCAGTAGGTCTCTCGACTCAACAATCCACTCGAGACGGTTTTTGATAAGGTGCTCCAGTAATTTGGCTAAGACTGAAGACAAAGCTATTGGCCTAAGGCCATTCGGATCATCTGCATGTTTCCCTGGTTTCAATAGCGGGATAATAATTTGTAATTTCCGTTACGCGGACTCTTTGACATGGCATATCGAGTTCTATGTTTCAGACTGTAGATCTTGAAGTGGCTTTCGTGAAAGACGTTACACCGTACCCGGGCTGTTAGTCACCGTAAAGTGTTATCCACTCAGTGCGATACGTAATACCAATATTATGACATTCTCGGTTGTCATCAAAGTTCGGTGTACAACCGAAGCTTGATAGTCACCGGATATCAGAAAGATACGTAATAGGCCTACAGATTCAAAAGGAATATGTATGACCAGAGACAAAAGGAATAAAGGGTGTAAAACACCTCTTAACGAAGCCGAAAGGCACTTGTTCTCCCCGTCATTGCGATAATTTTTTTGTTATACACCATACCTGGGAACCTTCTAGTTACGTAGATATTGGGGGTCAAAGTTCCAACATTTTGACAATTTCTTTTTAATATAACTTTTTAATGTAATATTTTTACTTTAAACACCTCCACGACCCCCGTACTATTCAATCCATCTATCAGCACAATGTTTTGAGTGCGTTACATTGAGTTCTACCCCAAAACACGATTTTTCACCCCAAAAAGTTGTTTCCCAGCAATAATTTTTGCGTAAAGTTACTAGTTTGATGTCGGAGGAATGTGGGAAGACAACCGACTAGGTGGACAGACGATCTTTTTAAAGTGGCCGGAAGAAACTGGTTAGCCATGACACAAAACTGCCAAAAGTGGAGAGATTTGGAAGAGACCTATACTCAGCATTGGGTGGCCAAGGGTTGAAGAAGAAGAGGAGAAGAAGAGACTTAGATTGTTGTACAGAATGCTTGGTTAACGGCTTCGTGATGAGGTCTTTTACACCCTGTATGTAAGGATCGCAGCAGTAGGCCTGTTACGTACGGTGTAACGTCTTTCATGAAAGCCACTTCAAACTCAGTTGTCATCAATTTGTTGTCCACTATGCTTACATAATCGAAATATTATAAGTATCGATACGAAAACGTCTGTCAAAATGAGTTACGGTGACTATCAGCCACGATGAAAACCAGTGACGTCATATTTGATCGCGACTGGTAATACATACGAAACTAACCCTTTGATAGGTAATTGATGGACACTGAACTCAGTTACTATCATTTCGAGCTGTCAACAGAAATACGTAATAGCCCTACAGGTGGCGTTCTATAGTTTCTGGCTACCCCCATTGGAAAAAGGAAGGAGTTTATGTATGTATGTTTTATAAGAATAAACATTGAGATGCTCTAGAAATATATTTTGCTCTCACCTTACGTGACTTAATCTCAAGTTCAATCAAACGGGTGGATGGCTTGAAAATTATTATTAATCCTAGGCAACTAAAGATAATTATGCAACTTGTGATGCACGTTTTATATAAACAAAAATTATACTAAAGTTAGAATTTTCCGCCCATAGGACGATGACCCACTGACCTCAACCCCACAAGAGCCTTTTTATTTTATTTGCTGGCAGGGACAAAGCAACTGTCATCGATGTTGGAACGATGGAATGGAGGGTTGACATTATTTTGAAGAAATGACTGACATCTCAAGAAAAAATGCTAACTTATGACTAGGCAGCATGGTCTCAGACCTTAGCTTGTTCCGTCAGGAACAAATAAAAAAAAGAATTGACTGACAGTCTGACAGACTGACACTGACATGACAGTTGATGACAGTCATTTATTTGCGCTCAGTGGGAGATGTTTTGTGCTAATGAATTAAAATAATAATCAATTCAATAATTATTTATTGCTTTAATTAACGAAAGCGCGTGATTATGTGCTTAAAGATCAATCAGTTAATAACTCTAATTGAAAGTATCACCATGGTGTAATGTAATTAAAGTTTTACGTGATAGCTATAATTATAAAAATTAATAATTTGTTCGGTTCCTATCTTATCTATACCTGAAGTACATTTTTATCTATTGGTGTTAGTTTATAGATACTAAGATTTCTGCAGGATATAGTGTAGCTGGACGAAAATGGATACTCTCAAGTGAGTAAAATTTCCAATACATTTACTTACTTAGCACCTGCGTCAGAAGGAGTCAAGGTTACGACTAACCGTTTGTTAGACTTGACTTCTTCATGGTTGCACTAATTAATTAAAAAAATATTATGAAACTTTCAGGTTTTATTTTGTCACCTGGAATGTGGCAACCAAGAATCCAGGACAAGATCTGAATGCCTTATTGGACTTTCCATCGCAGTTTAATAAGAATAAGCCTTTGCCAGACTTTTTCGTGATTGGGTAAGTAGTTATGTGGTTCATGATTACTTGCATAATGTTTGCTGTATCCTACTTATTTTCTAGGTCAATGTGATATAGTATGAATTCATTGAAATTTGTTGTCTGTTGAACTTTGTCATAAATATAACTTGTTTTTATATTTCTGATTGCATAATTAATACATTTAAAATATAATTTCATGATGCCTGATAATTTTCACAAATATTCGACTTTTACTCGCATGATTTTCTCATAATTATAAAACTAGTAACATAGTTTCATTTTTTTTCATTTATAGGAAAATTTTGTGATCAGTATGTGCAGTTAAGACCAGGAAATAATATTAATCTGTCATGTTTTAAATAGCAATGTCAACACAGTAGGTAAACTAGTGTTTAAAAACAACATACAGTTTGTGTAAAATTTCCTCATGGTAACTTAATAAATGACTTTTTTTAGAGATGAAATGTTTTTCTTGCAATTGAAGTATTGAAGGTCAAACACACATCAACATACTTATTTAATATAAATGTTGTGTTACTGATGTAAAGGCTTGTAATTATTGATATGTTGTGATTATTTTACCTATATTGATGGGTAGTTTTTCTTATAACCCATGTTAAATGACTATGAAATCTCCAGGTTTATTTTTGTGTAAGTAAAAATTTTCAGCCTTTCGTCAAACAGACCTTTAAACTTTGCATTCAAGTTTTAATAACCCTTCATCTGTTAGCGAAGTAGACACAATAGTTAAACAATAGCGTCCTGACCGAATCGGTCAAGGTCCACAGACGAAGGTATATTACACTCTTCTGAGTATATTATTAAAACTTGAAAACATTAATTTGAATTATAATATTTTATTTTTAAACAATAATTATGTTCTTATTCTTTATTGTATAGTCAGTTATATTATTATTAACTGACCAACCCTTGCATAAATGGTTGAGATTTTTAAGAATCAATAGAATTTTATAATTGTTATATTACTTTGCTTGAATGAAAAAACTTATTGATACAATATAACAGCTTGATTTAGTGATGGTATTTTATTCTATTCATTATTAGTCGAGTTGTGTTTTTTTAATTTTATTTAACTAATTTAAACTTTTTTATGTAACGCATTCAGACACAATAGTTATTGAGTAAATGAAATGCTTATAAAAGTCGAGCTTAACCCAAAATTAAGAAAGTAATGGTACAATTTTATTGTACTTTACAAATTAGTTATACTTTGTTATCATTACTTTAGAACCAATTTCAAAATAAAAATACACTTTATTACAGGCTGCAAGAAGTCAAATCCCAGCCACAGAATTTGGTAATGGATTCACTGTTCACTGATGCATGGACGCAATCATTCAACAAAGTACTTTGCCGGCAAGGGTTCATCATTGCCAAGACCACCAGGTTGCAGGGTATACTCCTGTTAGTGTACACTCAGATGAAACATATCACACATCTGAGGGATATTGAGGCTCAGTACACTAAGACGGGACTTGGAGGAATGTGGGTGAGTAAGCCAATAATAGTTTATAAATTATGTTTTTTTATTCTGATGCAGTGCTGAAATAGGGCGTTGCGACTGGTGCCCAGGCAGAGAGCGCAGACTCTGGGGGCGCAAGAATGGCCAGACCAGGCAGGACAGGACTATTATGTTTTCGGCTTGCTCCTGATAAGTTCCCGCTGCACCCCTAGTGCTCGATTCCAACACATACGGCTACACGGTCGGTCGGACGGAGACTAGACACCAATCATCCATATCACCCTGAATGAAATAATGTAGGCCAATACATAGCATGCTCTAGCTAGGGTACCTATAATATCTAAAATAAACAAGGGCGCAGTTATAGAAGCTGGCACAGGGCGCAGAAAAAGGCTATTTACGGCACTGTTCTGATGCTATGTGAGTTTTGCGTGGCTTATGCTATGAGAAACCTATACCCAGCAGTAGGTGAAGTCGGGCTGTGGATGATGGATGATGAATGATGATGCAGTTTAGATGCTATATGCATGTAAAATTAAAACACAGAAATATTTAAAAAATCTAGAGCTCTATGCTGTTTAGTAAATCTTGACAATTTTGACATATTGTGGTTATTATTGAATCTTAATTCTATTACTTTAGGTAATTAAAATATTCGGCTGTCCCATAAATTTTAATACCTATCTATTCGACCCAGCTGATTGTTTTTTCGCGATAACAATCATGGTCTCTAGGAGTAAGTGGTTCAGTGGTCATAGGTTACCCGGTACTAACTGGGTTGTGGAGGTCAGATAGGCAGTCGCTCCATGTAAAATACTGGTATTCAAGCTGTATCCGGTAAAACTGGAAGCCAACCCCAACATAGTTGGGAAAAGGCTAGTCAATATAGAAGTAATATAGACTGTATACCACATCCTTTAATATGACCACACTGGTCTGATATATGCTGAACTATTTACTGCTTCTTCCGATACCTACTCTTTCAAATATTTAAATTTAGATTCCTGCATATTAATATAACATCAAATTGATGTCGCAAAAAATATGGTTACAAGTTACTGACAGACAAACAACTGACATTTGCAAATGTTGTGTCAGTTGAATTGAGAAAAGTGCTAGTTATCATAACATCAGAAATAGCAGTTTCGCAGTAATAATTAATAAATGAATAAACAAAGAAATAATATAAATAATGATGCTTATTTTACAAATACAACGTTTGCTGTACAAACATGCTGATTAATCGATCTGGCAACACATCTGCTTATAGTCAGTGAACTGATTAGCATGATGAAGAGGATAAAACAAAAAGCGTAAGGCCTCTTTCATTCTGAGGCACCACTAATCAGAGCATCAATAGATTACATTTGTACAATAATTAAAACTGCATTTAGAATGGAACAAATTGCAGTTCTTACAATCATCAGTAGGTACATAGGTAATGCAATTGAAAACTACATTGTATTCCATCTCAGTTAATTCTTACACACTTCACGTTATGTAATTGATAAAGAGCAAACTCGGCTGAACCGAACATTAATTTTGCAAAATAATTGTGAAGAAGTATTTTTTCGTAAAATAAGTAATTCTATGTTTAATTGCTGTGTTAGAATTAGAAGTAATAGTATATTATAAGGAGTGATAATAATAATTAGTAGTAGTATGTACCTACAACATGTTTTTGTTAACATTACGTGAGAAATAGAGCTTAGGAAAATAAACTTAAAACAAAGTATTATTTAAAGAGTTTAAGCGAAACGGGCCCACTAAGCATCCGTGGCTAATTTTGAACGCTTTCAATAAAAGCGTAGGTATGAAACATTCACCCAGGCCATTTTGAACCTGGAACAATCTTGACTGGTTCAGATAACAGTTCAGATTCACTTGTTTCTGTACAAAATCGAATCTTGGATTGTAACATAAAAGCGAATGCTCTCGGTGAGGAAGCCCCTTTAAAAGTATAAAAAAGCGAGCATAAACGCTCTTTTTCGCTTTTTTATACTTTTACGTTTTATGCCCTTGGCTGGAGGCCTTACTCTCAAGGTATCCACAGGATAGTCCAGTTAAGCAGAAGCCAGTTTCATAGGTTGATTTGTGAGACGCCATTCCCAAAAAAAAAATCAACGCATTTGGGGGAAAGAAAATCGAAAATCCGATAAGGTCGCATAGTCTTGTAGACTATGCATTCTATGGCTATGACCTAACCTTAAGCGAGCGAGATCCAAAGACAATAACTTAATTGTTGTTTTAAAAAAATCTCGATGCATGCTCTCATCCAACTCTCAATTCTCTTGACTTTTCATCGTTTTTGCTTTGACTACTTAATAACCAGTTTTTATAAACGTTACAATAATATTGGGTGTCTATCTAGTTTTATACTACTTTTCCGGGTCTGCTATTACGTGCGCGCTTACTAACGCTCAAGATTAAAGTTATTCAATGGCTCTATTACAAAATACTGTGAGTTTATACTTCATATAGTTCGAAAAGAATCGCGTTAAGTTATCGCGTGAATGCCTAAAATAACAGTTAGCCATCGATTTTCTTTATTTGCTTACCTAACACCTTGATTCTACATGCCTACTTGAGTATTTGTATTCGTTAAAATCGATAAGGCCTTGAGTGGAAATTTTTGTATGCACAAATCGTTATTGCGCCCTTGAAAAGCACCCACGTCTGAACTTCAGTCACACATTAGGCCTACTTACTACAGCTGAAATTTTTTGTTTGCTGTTACCTACCTACTTTGACTACAGGATACTAATCCATTTATACACTCGGTAAGTGTCTGTAAACATCGGACAGCGCACAGAATCAATAAACTATGTAAGAACTTATATTGTAAAGGAGACCTCTATGAAAGGAGATTTTACACTTTTCGAAAATTGAATTCCTGAATTAAGGGAGTTAACGAATAAAAGTTCGCATGTAAGTTCGTAATTTTGACCGCTACTGAAATCTAATCGGGCACACGGCATAGCATGATAAATCTTTGTCTGAAAAATTAAAAGCCCACATAACGGTCTAACTCAGCCTTATGGAAGACATTTCATAAGTAGTAAATTTTTCTGTACGGTATCGCCTTTTAATAGAACTGGAAAACTGACATTTCCCCCACAATGCATTGCTCTGATGTGACTATGACGTCGTTTAGATTAATGCAATAAGGAAAAACTAAAGCAAAATGTAGGCTCTGCTCTTAATCTAACACTGCATTATGTCTAGATCTAGTTAATAGTCTATCTGTTCCTAGGACGAATACCATGAATGATAAAATTTGGTTCACCTATTTTTCTTACGTAACATTTATGCTTATCATAATCAGCTTACAACAGTCCCACTGATGGGACACAGATCTGTGCGTGAGACTGAGCTACATATAATCTGCCAGACAAGCCCAGTTTTGATAATAATTATTGAAAAACGCCCAACATTAGTCTATTGCTTCAAAGCTTGAATTATTTATAGACTTGTATCAAATAGGGAATATGCATACTTAAATTTTCTTTTCTTCATTTCGATACGGAATGTTAGAGTACTATAAAAATAATGACAGAAGCGAATGAAGACGAATGGCCAAACAACACAAAAGTTATAACCATTTATACTTTTGTTTCTATCTCTTTTTAGATAAACGGAATTTAGTATGGATTTTGTACGTCGATGCAGCGAATGACGTCATTCGCTGTATCGGATCTCTCTGTCTAATCAGCAGTTTCAAATGCTTATTACTTAGTATTTTTTTATAGATATTAAAAAAAAAAACACTTTGCTATTTCTGATGATAAATACGCTTTGTTTAGAGTGATAAAAAAAATCATGCAGAGACCCTATTGTAGGTTTATTTGACCTACACTGAAGTGTTTTGTTGTTTGATCTGTCGTTTCTCATCAAGTGCAATTATTGTGGCAACAGTTTATTAAATATACCAACTGTAACGTCATAATGTTTTAGATCATGTACTAGCTGATGCGGATTCTAGCTGATTTGGTTAAAGTATTTACATAACTATCGAAGTCCTTTCTTTAAGCCATGCACCTAGATTTAACCTTTAAACTCATCAATATGTTAACCCAGGACCTGTAGGCCTATTACGTATCTTTCTGATATCCAGTGTGACTATCAAGCTTCGGTTGTACACCGAACTTTGATGACAACCGAGAATGTCATAATATTGGTATTTTGGTTGGTGAGGGATATCACTTTACGGTGACTAACAGCCCGGGTACGGTGTAACGTCTTTCACAAAAGCCACTTCAAACTCCAGTTGTCATCAATTTGTTGTCCACTACGCTTACATAATCGAAATAATATAAGTATCGATACGAAAGCGTCCGTCAAAATGAGTTACGGTGACTATCAGCCACGATGACAACCAATGACGTATATTTGATCGCGACTGGTCATTCATAATACGAAACTAACCTTTTGACAGTTAATTGATTGGAACTGAGCCCAGTTACTATAATTTCGAGCTGTCAACGGAGTTACGTAATAGCCCTACGGACATGTCAAAAATGCCAAATACCCACTCTATGTGTCTGCTGTACAGCCGTTTATTCACAAATTGAGATCCATACACACTAGCCATACTAATATGTATTATAAATGCGAAATTTACTCTGTCTGTCTTGCCTTTTCACTCCTAAACCGCTAAACCAATCGCAATGAAATTGGGCGAATAGGTAGCGTGGAACCTGGACATAGATATATAGGCTACTTATCATCCAAGATCGCAGACATTGTCGCGGCAAACAGCTACTTTCTCATAAGTAGGGACTTTTAAGAGCATTTGAAGACTGATATCGATTGTGCCGTGTGGTTATTTTATCGATTGTAGTACAGACAACAGGTTGTCACTTGCTTAGGTAGGTACTAGATATCATATCATTATCATCACACACTTCCCAATACAATATAAAGGATAATTATACGTATAAAGTGAAGTGAATATCATAGATACGTGTTTTAATTACTTTTACAACCTAATATATTAATATTTGTTTGCTTTGTCACTGGTTTCGTCATGCGTCGCCTATCTGGGTGACATCGAGTCATCAAGGTAGTGGATAGCTATAGTATCACGATTATCGGAACTACCTTCGGGGCGGCAGTACTTATAGTGAATTTAAATAGGCTTTTCTGCGTTATTTAGGTGTCAATAGCTGGTTATGCCCTAAGTAAGTTGTTGCAGACTCGATGAGGGCTATCGTTTTTGAGCTCACCAGATGGCGCACTGTCGAGTAAGGTCCTGTCAATAATTCTATTTAATACTTTATAGTACCAATAACTTCATAAAAAAGTTAATTTTATTACGTATAACAACATAGTGTAAGCTTTAGATACATATTTAAAATATTCTTCCTAAAATTAGCAAGCATGAAACATTTAAAAATCATTCTAACTCCAAGTACTAACAAATAAGATCCTAAGTTGCTACTTAAAATCTTCAAGTCATAATTAATCAGGAATGGCTCAATCTATAACACAATCGTGAGTGTTAGTATAAATACGTGATAAAAAAGGTACGCAATGCGCGAACACTCTATGACATCTGATATTTTGGAAGACCTTAGTCTACACAAGCGCCTCTAGTGGCAAATTCACACGAGATAGCCCCCATTGAGCTATCATGCTCTCTGTCTACCTGTCAGTTTCCAGCTTGATAGTGAAACGGCACGTGACCTAATCAGGCATTAAATACATGCATTAAAATAGCCTTCAGCATGGGCGATACTCAGCCACCCTATCTGTCTTATATTATTGCTGCGATATATTTTGTATAGGGTATAAATCTAACTTTGTACGTTGGTTAGAAAAGCCGATATTCGCGCCGATACGAGAGAAAAAGTTTTTAAATTCCTATAATACGAGTATATGACACGTTTACAGTGGTTCAAATCGAAAGAATTTGTAGTGAGCATTATAAAAACGAATTTTGGAACCCTGTACACTACAGGGTGCGGCACAGGAACTTCTTTATTAAAAATATGTAATTATAAAATAAAAGGATTAGATATAATTTAATTTTTTTTTTTTTTTCTTTGAAAACGATATCTTGAATGTGGCCTTCGTTCTGGTCAAAATACATTGGGAAAGTCGAAATAGGAAGTTTTAATCCACTTTGTCCAACACGTATGCGTCGACATCCTTGGATGGTACACCTGTGTAAGGCATAGCTAATGTCTCTCAAACATTAATAGGCTTCGATCCAACCAAACGTCCGTCCATTGAAAATCTAACGATACAATAGTAGTTTACAAAACATTGTTGTTTCAGGGTAACAAAGGGGCTGTTAGCATAAGATTCAACATATACGGGTGTTCCGTGTGCCTCGTGAACTCCCACTTGACTGCCCATGAACATCTGTTGGCCGACCGCATCAATGATTACAACTCGATAATAAAACAACACATGTACCATGTTAGTGAGACTACCAACATACTGTATCATGAGTAAGTATTGTATTTCTTTTTTGCCCGACTGCGGCGAAGCCCAAAAGGAGGGCTATGTTTTTCTCTTGTGGAATTTTAGAATGGTATCACATTTCCTTGCATGGTTTAGCGTATTTTTACATCTTTTTCCGTTACTAAACTGAGAGGTCAAATTGCACGTTAAAGTGCTTCGGAAGTGAATGAATGCGAATGTTGCATCCCACATGTTTCGCGCCAGTCATTTTCACTTTTTAATTTTCTATTCTGGTGGCCTACCATGACGTCTTAAAGCAGGATCGTTTTAATCTTGTTCCAGTGTGGATAAGAGACGGAGCTATAGAGGACGTCTAGCGCCATCTCTTTCCCACACTGGAACAAGATTAAAACGATCCTGCTTTAAAACGTCATGGTAGGCCACCTGATGAGATTGCGCTGTGTAGTTGACCCGTGTCAGTTGTTATTAATTTTACATACACATTTATAAACTCAAGCCTTTTCTTATGGGGGGTAGGCAGAAACCACAGAACGCTACCACGCTACTGGTACGATTCTTACGTACTCCTTTTGCCTCATACACGTTTATACATATGGTCATACACGCACACCGGTTGCGAGTACTACGCACCTGACCTTTGTGAAGAACCTGACCAAGTTTCTAATTTTCTCTATCTATATGTATGTTCAATCAAGTGTATAAGGTGGATGCTCCAGGGTAGCCCGCGAAATTCAAATTTTCTTACTTTTTTGCAATTTTCAGGCCAGTGCTAGGTTGTATGTTGATTAAAATATTGCTCGCGACTGTAAGACGTATGTAGTTATAGAATTACTAGCGACCCGTCCCGGCTTGGCACAGGTGTCTATGTTACTCAGGGATAATGTAGCATTCTAATGGTGAAAGAATTTTTGGAATCGGTCCAGTAGTTTTTGAGTTTATTCATTACAAACATACAAAAATACAAATCTGTCTTCTTTATAATATTATTAAGTATAGCTAATCATCAAAATTATCAATACAACCCTCCAAGCGTATAAAGGTGCAGGAATGACTTTGACCTTGAAAACGTAATTCTTGCACCTTTATGAGCTGAGGGTTGTATTGATGATTTTGATGATTATAATTCTATAACTACATACGTCTTGCAGTCGCGAGCAATATTTTAATCAACATACAACCTAGCACTGGCTTGCAAATTGCAAAAAACGTAAGAAAATTTGAATTTCGCGGGCTACCCTGGAGCATCCACCTTAACATGTTAAATCATAATTATGTTAGGAAAATAAAATTTCCATAAGTCAGTTTTACATAAAAAGGCGAAAAAAAGCCCCGAAGCCATTGAAAAAAGTCGGCACATTGTCGTCATAGCCATTAGTCTTTCCTAAGAATGATGTGATGTTATGAGCTTAAGGTCATTGTCATTAATTACTGACGTAGGTATTACGTTTGACGTCTTAAGTTTCTTTTTCGTTTATTATTGTTGTGTCTTATACTTGAGCCCAGCTTTATAGTAAAATGAACCCTATTTTCATAAAGTTAAAAATCGTGTTCGTATGATACGCTTGATCACAGTCGCTTGTACGAATATGCACATTAACTTTCATAAGGTTTATTTGTGTAGCGCGGCTGAGCTCAGCCGCGCCTCATCTCAGCCTTAAATTCTGGACTGTAGTTTCATCTTTTTGTTTTTTTTTTGACGACATAATGCCTTTACATGGTTTCTTTAAAATAAATAGTTTGAGTTCCTATTTTTGAACTATATTCTGTGAATTACAGAACAGTTTATCTGAACGTGAGAGTTATCGAACAAATCTACAATCTGCAATGATGCTTTGAAATGTTAAATCTTGATTAAATGTCATATAGAAGATAATAGCATCGCACAAGTCATTTAAAGTCGAAACAGTAGCACAATTTAAAATCGCCCTAGTCATCTTTTTTACCGACATACGTTTACTGAATTATCGTCTGATCTACCGATAGAGTATCTTTTATTGATAAAATATCTATCAATTTCTAACATATTATGAGTGATAATCAATTACTAAACATCACGCGCGCTTTATCAGATGAACAAAAAATATGATATAAATAGATACAGTTACAGTTAAACCTAAAAATGTGTAAACAGGAAAATCTGATCTCAAATTTAAATTTATCAATGAAATTCATCCATATTTGAGGAAAAATTGTTCTTATTTTCCTTATTATATCACGACTTATCAGTGGTGGCATGGGTTTATTTATTTTCGATGATTGAGTAACAGCATATCCTTATAGTTTCTACGAAATATCAGTTTTACGTTGATAACACTAAATACGTATTTATCTAGACCAGGGGTTCCCAAACTTATTTTGTCTACTGCCCAGTTTGAGAATAAATAATTTTTTAGCGCCCCCATTTTTTCACCTACTTAAAAACCACTTATAACTTCAAATTAAATTAATTAATGTGAGCTATATTAGCGGAGATTAAACATTCATTCTAAACGAGACTTTTACTATAACCCGCAAGAGTTAACTTTAGCCCTGAGCGCAGTAGGTAGTACACAACGGCGCTCAGGTCTCAAGTTAACTCTTAAGGGATACATCTGCCAATGAGAATGATTATTGAAACGCAACTTTACCGATAGGTAAAGTTGCGTTTTTATAAAAGATACTCTGTTGAGACAGAGTATCTTTTATTTAAAATAAAACAAACAAAATCTATTCTTCTCACAAGACTTCTCAGTCGGTGTCTAAGAGTCCTCCTAGAGAAATGACAAATCGCTCCCTAAGCCACTACGCAAAGGCCCCATTTTTTTTCTGGGTGTCTTACTGCCCCCCTTTAGGCCTGCACCGGGGGACCTGCAAGGGGGCGTTATCGCCCACTTTGGGAAAGGTTGATCTAGACTTACATACAAATTAATAAAATTGAAGTGTCTGTTTATAATGTCAATATAATAGCTGCTTCTTACTGAATGCGTATAAAAGTATATATACGGTGCTAAACTTTTTATTTTTGTCTGTCTGTGTTTGTTCCGCTAATCTCCGAAATGGCGGATGGAAATTTTCACGAGACCTTCGCTTGTACATAGCTGATGTTATAAGAAGTAACTTAGGCTTAAAATTTATTTTAGAAAAATGATTTAAAGGATTCCGCTCAAAAACAACGACATCCGATTCAAATAGGTCAGTAATATTTTTATAATAATAACAGGTGGCCGAAGGTCGCGGGCAACAGTACTAAGAAATAAAGTTAGTTGTAACAAAGGTTACTATTCCATGATTTGATGTGTCAGCTGAAAAACGGACTTATGGCTGCAGTTATTCGTAATTTCCTTATGACGCAATAAGACTTGGTGCTTCCCCCACATTCAGATCCGTTTAGAAAGACATCAACAGAAATCCTGCGCATTCCGTTTTCTTTATTTCTGATATTTTTCTCGTTCTCGTGTACCTTACACTTGCAGTGTTGTTACCGACACCTAAATGAATATAAGTATCCTACACTTAGATGAGCAATATCACCGATGAAGACGAAAGAGATGGCATGGGCGTTCTCGACGACGGCTCTAATAATTTCAATAATAGCTGCAATATAGGGCTTTACGGCGGTGAAAAATGGATCTAGCTAATTCCCATGTTAGGGAAAATTGGTTTTCTCTACTTTCACCGAAGTTGAAAATCCATCAACGCGATAATCATCACCATAAGGGCCTGCGCAGACGACGGACTATCCGTGACGCACTTTTTAGTCTGTGAAAATAGAACCTAAGCAATTATATGCAGTAACGCATGCGACGCGTAAAAAGTCTAGCGTCCAAAAATTCCGTGTCTGGCAGATCAAGCCGCGCCACGCCGCACAAAAGTGCGCGAAAAAAATAGAACGTTTACTTCAACGCGTGCTAACGCAGACGGCGCATACTTTTATTACTTATGCAATCTGCACTCGAATAGAATGATTGAAGATGTGCGTCGTGTGCGTTGAGTCTGCGTAAAATCCGCGACGGACTTTTTGTATGTCATGCGGACATTTTGTGCGACACAGACTCGTCCGCACAAAAAGTCTGTCGTCTGCGCAGGCCCTTAATGGGCATTATTCAAACTCAAAACATTTATTTCTAGTAGGCCGGTTACGGGCATTTTTTAAATGTCAAAAACAAAAGCTACGAACCAGCCACAAGGCATAATAACTGCGTAAGGTCTGTAAACTGAGCTACACCTGAACTAATCATAAACTTCTTACTCCATTTCAGCTACGTAATATGGATTGGCGACCTAAACTTCCGTACTGACCATCCAGCGGGCAGCAGTCCTACGTCCGAGGAGATCGTGGCCACCCTACAGAAGATAGAGAAGGACAAATACGCCTCGCTCCTCACTCACGATCAGCTGGTAGCTGTCATGGACTCCGGCGAAGCGTTCTCAGAGTTCACGGAGCATGACATACGGTTCCCGCCGACCTACAAGTTCTTGATTGGAGGGGATGAGTATGATCTTAAGTAAGTATTAAGGTTGAACTACTTAACATATTTTCCATACAAATTTCGGGGGGCTATTACTCCACTGTTTGACATGGTACATCTAAAGTTAAACATGATATCGTTTTGTCTCATTATTAATTGTGTTTGTGCGGAATCAGAATAGTAAAATAAAAAGCCATTCAAAAGTTACGAGCTACCAAAGATTCATTTTTATTGCCAATTTTAACGCAACTTTGGGCGTAAATTAGTAATAAAAGAAGTGTCAAATTTCCAAAACAAAGTCCGTACCGACACAGCACAATTATCGAAGAATTCAATAAATTTTATTTGATAATGATTTATGCAGTGGTTTTTTCATAAAATTCGATTTCCCAAAAGCCTTTTCATATTTTTTTACGCGCGCCTTTTACTATGAATTTTCGTGCATCTCACTGAATAATGTTTCCCCCGGTGCGGTGCGGGAGGGGGACACGCGATATTGACATGTCCTTCGTTTGATAGAAGAACAAGACCTATATTTCTGTCCTTTTCATTTCATGCATGACGTCAGTGACATGTCATTTGTTTTTCGCTGAAGTTGAAGGGCCTGTGCATTTTTATTGCACTACTATAATGTGTGTGTTTCGATGGCGCGACCACGGCATTTTTTTTTTAAACTATGGCAAGATTTTGTAAAAAAAATAATTTAAAATTAAATTAATTAATTTTAAATTTCACATTCAGAACATTTTGAAGGATATAAGCGATGCCGTACGTCTACGTATGCTCCTGAAATATAAACCTAGGATTTTTTATATTTTTTTTACAAATTCAATCTGTTATTTACCTAAATTTCAGGTCTCTGCAACGCTTAGTTACTAAGATTTCCGTGGCCGCGCGTTTCTCCGCGTTTCGATGGCGTGGCCACGTTCAATCCCCTATAACTTTTTAACATACATATTTTTACAAAATCATGGCATAGTTATTTAAAAAAAAAACGCCGTGGTCGCGTCATCGAAACGCACACCCTATAATATGGTGTAGCGACCTACTTATTTAGAAACTTTATATACATAAAACCTTCACGATATAATTTTTACTTTTCTTCTGATCTGTCACTTCTCTGTCTTGTGTTGATTAAATTTATATAGAATTATTATGATTTTTTTAAATTTAATTTAGATAGTGTATAACAACCACTAAATTGGTGACCCCGACTTGATACGCCCTGAAAAGGAAATCCTAAACTTTATCAGGCCAAGGAAATCCACAGTACGATGACAATATAAAGCAGTCGTCTGCCGACCAACGTCCAGACTCTGCTGGTTTCACAGCCATTTATTTCTCTCGAGGGATTAGCAGACCTGGCGGAAAGCGTCCAGGACATCGTGATCCCAGGCCAACAATAACAAACAATATAGTTATACAATATTATTGTTGCAACTAATCTCGCGAATTGTGTAGTGACGATGACGTTATAAGTTTATAGTAAAAGTTTAAAGAAAAAGTTTATTTTATTCTTTTTAGCGCATTTAAATAAAAGGTCAGACGAAAGTATTATATAACTTCGTTTTTGTTCGGAACGGTTCGGAACGCTGAGTGTGTGCGTACGAAAAGACGCGCGTGAAGACTAGCGCCTAACTGCTCATCACTGATACTATCTCTGTCGGGCACGATGCCAGGTGAGACAGCGTGCTTTTTGGCCACGCCCACCAATGAGTTCGAGCCCGTGTGATGTGTCACCTTAAGAGAGATTATTAAATCTATACTAATATTATAAAGAGGTAAAATTTGTTTGTAAGTTTGTATGGGGGTAATCTCCCGAACTAATGATCTAATAGGGATGATGACCGACTAAAAAAATATGATTCTGATTAGTCCGTCAGTGACATTATCAAAAAATATTGGATACGTGTTTTTTGGTTATCAAATTAATAAAAATTGTGGAAGATAAAACGTGTCAAAGATCTGAGTGGGGGCTTGTGACGTCACATTTGAGTAAAAAATGTACTCAAACGTGACGTCACACGAGTCTTCATTATTTTGTTTATGTGAAAAAAGAAAAAATATGTATAATATTATGTAATTACATAAATGTATAATAATATAAATATTTTTTTAAAATCTCTCTGATGGACTAATTAGATTTTTTTTGTCATCTACCCTATTCTAAAAATTATTTCACCGGTAAAGCTGCATTATTGGTGGGAAATACAAGCTATAAAATATATTTATATCATGCATATTAGCTGAGCTATCACAATTTTTGCGGACAAAGTCGCGGGCGAAGTGCTAGTATCAATAAATTACTTCTCTGTTAGCGATGTTCAGAATTAAGTAGACTTCATCATCATCCTCCTGTCCACACTAAAAGCTTGGACAGGTGAAGGAGTGGCGTTTGTGCGACGGTGCAGCAATACAGCCTGAAAATAAATCATCCAAATAGTTCTCTATTAGCTGTCATCAAATGAGAAGACTTGAGTGTTCGAAATTCAAAATGAGTCGTTCAAATTCTGAACGAAAAACGAGATTTAGAACTGGCCAACAATTTGTGATCAGGCCCCTTATTCACAAAGCTTCGATTCGATTTTCGATTCGGAAAGTCGTATGTCTATCTTTTTTTGACATTACGAAATCGAGAGAGATAGACATACGACTTACCGAATCGAAAATCGAATCGAAGCGTTGTGAATAGATATGCTGATATGAAATTGTGGTAGTAACATAACAGCAAACTAATCGTAAGGAAAATAAAGATCATAGTACAGTAATTCTGTTGTCCGAGGTAAAATAAGTGTGGAAGGTCTGTAAATATCAGTAAAATATAGATGTCATTAGCATTACTCATAGATTGACCAATGATGATTTTCAAAAGTACATTATTATCTATCTAGCTGCTATCAGGTAACAGGTATCGGGTTCTTTTAAATGTTACTCAATACTTTGTAAAGGTGGGCATTTTCTATGAACTTTCGGCGTAAGGCCAACAAAATTGAAATATGTTGGACTAACGGCCATTTTTACCAAGACCCTTTTGGTGGTGTGGGCAAATATGAAATAACAAATTATATCTGTGTACCTTTGTCACTCAAACGACAAATCATGGGCATGTTCATTCTTCCAATTTTGACCTATGAATTCTTGACTTGGGTTTTGACAAACATTCAGAAGTCCAAACTCAAGGCTTGCCAGCGCTCAATGGAGCGCAGCATTCTAGGCGTTAAGCTAACTGACCACATACGAAAAACACAGATTATTGACGTTGTTCAAAAAGCCGCTAAGCTGTAGTGGGTCTACGACCATGTCTGACGTATGCCCAATGAGCTGTGGGCCAAAATATCCACTATGTGGCGCCCTGACGCAGCCAGACGACGACGCAGCAGATCTCGTAGATTATGGCGGGACGAGCTGAGCAAAATCATTAGCCCTGGATCGAAAGACTTGGAAGTCATGGGGAGAGGCCTTTGCCCAGCAGTGGGATGTTATAGGTTAACAGTAGCAGTGTCTGCATACACACGCAAACAACTCTGCAATAAATTGAACTTTATTCATCAAATTTGTTTTATGGAAATTCAACCACCTGAAATAACAAATAATGTAATCAACATAAATATTATACAATAATCATAGTCTTCGCATGATTATATTACTTTACATCAGAACTAATAACTACTAATAAGATTGCAATCTAAGAATGCTAGCAAAATTAATCCAATTAAAACAGAAATTAACACACTTTCAGCTCTATTGTATATATATTATATATGTTCGCATGATTGTGCCGTTGTACGAATTGATCATAATCAAAGCTAAATGCTAAGATTTGAGTGAGTAACTAAAGGGTGTAAAAAGTCTCTTAACGAAGCTGAAAGGCACTAATTATAAATTTATTTGCTTAGGGTTACTTAGTTTGATGTACAGAATGCTTAGTTATCGGCTTCGTGACAAGTTTGTTTACACCCTGTATAGAACTCATTTGTAGCCACGCCGACTTACGTCTCTCGTCATGCCAGGCCAACCCAGGTATGCTTTGTTTTATCAAGGTATAGCTCCATGCAGAAACGGTGAAGGTGAATATTTAACCATAATGGGTATTTGCTAGAACTCTTCTCTTAAGGCTCGGACTCCACCAAACCCGAGACGATCGCAGTAGAGAGGAGATGTGCAAGATTCGACTCATCACACTAGAGACGAGAGACGTGGTGTAGAATTTAACCGATGTGATTTGACGCTCCGTTCGTCTCCGCTTTGGTGGAGTCCGAGCCTAACCGTTTTCGGTCAAGGTAGCCAATCTCAGCGGAGATCAACCATCGACGCAGGAAATATTATAGTGCCCAAGTGTCACTCTCTTTTCCCTCACTTCTTCTAAAAAGTTGTAGTGTGAAGTCCATACATCAACCTGTACGGTCTCCTTTATATGGCTCATTCCCAGTAGGCCTATCAATCCTATCGTGGTCTCTAGAATGATTTAGATTTTCTTTTCTTGCCGGCTTCTTGTCTTACCAGATTCAGTATATTGCGTGTAGCGACTGCCTATCGGACAACCTAAATGCTGGATAACATGAGGAACATGGTGAACCCTGTAGTATGACTGGTTATCAGACTTTCGGGCTGATGATCATAAATGAATATCATATAATTATACTGTATCAATAATACTGCCTTCAAAGCAAGAGTGAACAGGCATCTTCTGGGCACGCTCGTTCCATCATACACCTCATCTATCGCTTTCTATCAGGCGTGATCGAGGTCAAGAGCAGGCCCATTTTGTAATAAATAAAAAAACTAACTATACCGTGAAAAAGTGCCTTTCGATGACAATATCGTGAAAAAGTGCCTTTCCTTAGCTACAAAAAAGAAAGGGAGAGGTAGAACTCAAACTACTTGGATGACAAATATCTGGAAGGACATGCAAAAGCTTGGCCTTACTAATGACGATGCTTACCAGTGATGTGAATAGCGCCAAAAGATTAGAAAGCCGACCCTGCGTTACGGGAAGAATATGGAATAGAATATCGCTGAACAATACACACAGCGCCATCTAGTGCCACACTAAGCAACGAGGCTTGTGTCGTGGACACCAGATACCACAGAACACAGAAACTTATATACTAAAGCTACATAGATATTTTTGTTTGTAAAGACATACTTATCTACCCTAATATTATAAAGAGGAAAGATTTGTATTTTTGTGTGTGTCTATGTTTGTAATGAATAAACTCAAGATCTGCTGCTCCGATTTCAAAAATTATTTCACCATTAGGAAGCTATATTCACTCTGAGAAACATAGGCTATATTTTATCTCCGTACTCCGACGGGAACGGAAACTACGCGGGTGAAACCGCGTGACGTCCGCTAGTTATACATATAAAACATCCATGAATCGGAAACAAATGTGCATGCTCATCACACAAACATTTGCTCCTACCAGGACTCTAACCCGGGACCCTAAGAACGTTAGGCAGCATCACTACCCCTGCGCCATTCGGGTCGGTAAAAGAGAAGAGGCGAGGGCGAAGAAGAAGATTAACTAACTAACCAACATTACTCTTTCTCAGGCGAAAACCTTCATGGACCGACAGAATCCTGTACAAAGTGAACGCCAACAACTACGAGAATGTCACATTAAAGGCGGAGGTGGTGTCATATAACCACGTGTCACATTACACTGTCAGTGACCACAAGCCTGTGGTCGCCTTGATGAATATAAAGGTCAGTGGGTCAATTAATATCGCATGACTTGTAGGTTGATGCAGTTGTTTGTAGTTAGAAGCGTACCTGGTAAATGTTATTGGGGATTTCTCGGCTAGTCTTCGGCAGAAGTCGGCGTCATACAGATGAGGTCATGAATAAAGGAGCTGTGCCTCTGTGTACGTACATTCCTTCAGAGTTGTTTAACTGAGACAGTGTGGGGGAATCTGTAAAAGAAACCGGGAAACAATCTTGTGTTCTGTTTATAAAAAAATAATTGGCTTTGAATATAAGACTGAAATCGCCAACCCGTCTTGAGCAAGTGTGGTGATCAATGCTCGTGCCTTCTCTATATGAGAAGAGGCCTTTGCCCAGCAGTGGGACAGTATTAAGCTGGTACTATTATATTAATTGGCATATTAAATATTTTGGTCAAAAAATGTTTTCAAAGTCCATCAAAATGACCAAATAGGTATCTTTAATCTTAATAATTAATTAAGTATATAATAAACATTATTATTAATTAAGTACATCCAAAAAATATTATCATGATAAAAGAGCTAATGGTTCATAAGATAGTTTCTCCATATCTCGGATTAAACAGATTTTCGTATACAGTCCCAGTAAAAAATTAAACACTATTTATGAATTAAGAAATCCTTGTTTGTTGAGCATATTGTTAAATAAGATGCTGGTTTGACTCCGAAACTAGTAGGAAAATCCTCTCATGAACATGATCGTACGTTGAAACGTTACCACCATACAAATTGTTGGTCTGTGAAAATTGAATCATAAAATATTTTAAGTAGGTAAGTAGTACAAAAATTTAAGTAATGCTAATGGCCTGATTACAGTTCCGTCATCAATTTGAGTGGTTATGACGTATCTACCACCTAACCTACATTATTTATTTACCCAACATTTGTTGTAATGACCTATTAGGTTACTTTACTGTCAATTCCTCCCACTAGAAGGAAGTGAAGGAACTATCGTTCTATACCAAAAAGATTACAATAAAAGTTCCTAAATATTATCTATGGTTACGATAAAAGTTAAAATGTATGGTGATATGTCACTGTTAACGATGACATCCTCTGACAGTTGGCTTTGTTCACTAGGTGTCTAATTGGCGCCATCTGGTTTGTCACGTGTCTATTTTCGACCTGTTGGTAATTATTTACTTGCTGTTGTATTTAACAAACAATGTAGTAGCATCATTAGCTTAACATTTACAATAGTTTAGAGTTCGTCGAAGCGTTTTTAAAAAGTAGTCATTTCATAGTATGAACAAACCTGAACAAAATCTGCCGGATCCAGTCAGTCCTCGCCGCATTTCAACGGTCGTTGGGTAATGTAGGTTCCAAACATGATAACAAATGTATGTATTTAGAAAAAAAAAAAACATTGAAGCCCAAAAATAAAGTTCAATTTGCTCTATGACTAAAAAAAACAAATTACCTATAAATTGATAGCACTAGTTTTTCTAAAATCAACTTAAGAGGGCCTATCACAATTTTTCTTGCATTAGTAATTTTCTTGTACGTAGATGTGTGATTATGGTTAAGATATGGCCACAAAATTAAAAAAAAATATGCCTGAGGAAGTTTGATTATTTCTCTCGGGAGTGTTCTAAATAAATTTCACATTTTTTCTTACACTCAAATACAAGAAAAATTGTGATAGCCCTCTTAAAAACACTGGCTTGAAGTTAATATTTCTCTAATTTGAAATATCAATCTTCTAATAATAGAGAAGTCCATTTTAATACAAACAAACATACAAATCTTGAATAGTACCAAAGACAAATGTTTACTTTTCTTAAACCTGACTTGGTGGTTAGGGTCACTATGCAGGCCGGAAATTCGACGTATTCAAATTCAATTACCACCTTTTTGGATGCACGTAACAATATAAAATTACGATCACAAATGCGGTAGTTTGTTGCTCTGAGATTTGTATAGCACGGTAGCACTTCTAATTTATTTCACATGTCTATGGTAATTTGTGTTGTGTATTTTTGATATATTGCAGTAGCAGGTGTTTTTCCTTTTGAAAACATCTGATATTTAAAAGTTATTATTGTGGTAGAAATATTAAAAAATATGCTAACATGAGGTTATAAAATATTAAAACCGTTTTGTAGGTTTTTTAAAACTGTCTACTTACATGAATTCAATTTAGGTAATAATCATTTATCAATTCATCATGTAAGGAGATAGATTTTATTATTAATCAACAATGTTAATTCTGTAATGTTTAATATCAGCTTCTCTATCCTATTTTCCTACTCCCCGGCTATACTTTTCTGAATAATTTCGTTGCGGGATCCAAGACAGTTAAATTCATTCTCTGGGACTTCGTCGAGCTTCATTGTCTCGGCGCTTTTCTGGTGGTCGCCACTGTTGATTCTGGCTTTCAGGAGTTACAGTGATTTGGGAATAGTGTGGCAGGCTTCTGAATCCCATGATCTAATTTTCGTATATTTTTTAGACTCGATAAATAAGTTGTTCTCGAGTAGTTGCTTCACTTGCTCGATAGCTCATTTTATTCACGGTGTTGATGTGCCAACTATTACCTAGAATTTATCTAATGGTTTTACATAGATTAGACATTTTGTTCGGTTTTATACAGAATGAAATCCCACACTGACGCATAATTCTGACCTACATTCATCACCTACACGGTCAAAATGTATAGAACAGCTGATTAAAAAAAAAACAATGAAAAATTTCGATGTGGGGGGTTCCTAGTGTTATACTGAAAACGTGGTAATAAGAAAGAAAGAAGAAAGAAAGAAAGAGCAAGCCACAATCACCCTTGTACCAGCTTAAAATAACTCCTAATTTTGCACGCTCGCATGCTAGGTTCGCAAGGGCTTCGTACACACAATAACGGCCGAGCCTGTTTTGTTGCACTCTGGCATCCGAATGAGGTCTATGATCATCCCCGCATCAGTCGAGGAGGGGGCGGAGGGGAGTGTAGTCACTGATTCTGCATCTGGCGGGCATGATGCGCACCTGGATGTTTGTGATGCTGCTTATGCCATGGTTGAGCCGCCAACGGTGAGTACAAGCTTGCTTGGATTATTTTTTGTATTTTTGGTTATACAGTATGTGGTGTAAACAACCTTAATAGGGATGATGACTGACTAAAAAAATGATTCTGTTTCTGTATCGAAAAATATTTGATACAAGTTTTTTTATATAAAACGTGTCAAAGATCATGAGTGGCTTGTGACGTCACACGAGTTTTCGACGCACTGTATCGTCTTCATTTTTGTTTACGTGAAAAAATAAAAAATATGGGTCTAATATTTTTTGGACATCTATATTTTTTATTTTAACTAATTCGTTTTTTTTTTGTCATCTACCCTATTTCATGACGATGGATTATACCAAACTCAAGGCCCTTATACCTTTATCCAGGGTTATCAAGTATTTACGCCTCAACCACTATTATGGATGCAACGCACGGTGTTCGGTTGGAGAATGTCGAAAGACTATATTTCTAAATGGATATTTTATACGTTTTAAATGGTTGCATGATTATTTAGCATAACCTTTGGCTTTGATATTGCACCAGTATGCTAACCGGTTTTCCAATGATTTTAAATATAATAATAAAACTGTTTTCAGATTGTTCATACTTCTAGTTTTGTGTTATTTCCTTTTGAAGTAACGACCTTATTGTTGGTTTTCATAGCATTCATAAAATATTATTTAATTGATCCAATCGACTTTTCGACCTTTAAGAAAAATCCCTGAACATGCAGCTTAGTTCTGCTAAGTTGTAGGTAGTAATCCACATAAAAATGTATCCTATTTTCCGAAGTCGTACAGTGTGGGTTTGACCCATTTTGGTCCATAATTATGGAGTTATGGACCAAAATGGGCCAAGCCTGTTTGCAAAAAGGACACTGATATAAATGGTTATACCAGTGTCCTTTTTTCGATGGCTATTACCAGAATATTCTTTTCTACAGACGTTCTCCAACTATACGGAAAAGACGGTGGAATTCGCGCCGATCAACCGCATCTGGTACATCGGTGACGCTGACTTTAGGACACAGTGCACGCTCACACCCGACATTGAAGTCAACTCTAACGACTGGATTGGCATATACGATGTAAGTATAAAATCTTACACTTTTTATTGGCTCGACGATTTTTTTTCGTAAATCTTTTTTTTTGTAATGATTAAATAACTAAACGGTGTATAAAACTGGGCATGTTGGGAAAGAATTTAAACTAATTTATTAGCATCTGAATATTCCGAGGACAATTGTAATCATTTGGCATATTTCCAGGGGTTAAAATACTCATTTATCTAAAGATATTTTTAAAGATCCACGTCTAAAATGTCGTTGCGGTAACAAAAATAAATTACAACCCAAATACCAAGGCCGAGATGGACAGATGTTCTTCGGCTTGATACACTCCCGTTCCTATGCAATTTGACATTGGTCAAACTAATTGCGTCAGTCATCATCTCCCTCTCCGCGTAGCATGACCACCGAAGAAACCCGTTTCTACGGTGTTCAACAAATACTTGTTGGCCATACAAATATTTACACCTGTATCTCAAAGACCAATTCCATGTCTAGCATCTTCAAACCTATAATTATTATATCAATCTCATCTTCCTTCCAGGCCAATTTCCACAACCTAGACGACTACATAGCCTACGAGTACTTGGCGAAGGTCAGTCTGCCCAGCGGGTCTTCGGCCACTGACGGTCAGCCCCGGACCATCACCCTGAGCTTCCCGGTGGGCAGCGGAGTGAGGAACCCTGGCTTCTACAGGTTCATCTACTTCAGCCAGCCGAATAACGACGTCAGGAGTGTTTTGGGTAAGTTGGGTTTACTTAATCATAACCATGCCTGCCCCGAATACTGAAACGTCACTCAAAACTTAAGTAGCACTTATATTTAACAGATACTTAAAAGTGACGTTTGGCCATACGGAATTTAAAGTTTAGGAGCTGCTCAAATTTTAAGCAGCCCTTAAATTTTGAGTGACGTTTCAGTATTCGGGGGGAGCCTGGCAATACAGTTGAGCCTAGGTCAGAAAATAGGATAGTTTTTTAAAACCATGTTGATGATTTTAAACCATGTTCTGACTTGCGGGACAATTCCAACTTCAACATAAAAGAAGGTGTGGCCAAAGGCTAAATCAAAATAACTTGAGTAAAATAGCTTGAGAATCAGCTTTTAAAGGTCTCACACAATATTCCTGTATTTGACGTGCTCCACAACAACATATTTACTTTTTATTGTTACTATTGTTACGAGCTGGGTATGGGATAAATTAATTACTACCGATTAAACAACAAATAACTTTAATAGTCACAAAACACTTATAACTCAATCACAAATACACTACTGATCACCATTCGCTTAGATATCGCACTTCTAGTTCACTTCGATTCGCTTCGTTGTGTAGCCAAAATCAAACTGCCTGCTCCACGCTCCTGCTACACGTCGACTATTTATATGGCGATCGAACGTTCGAGAAATATCCACGACTTCCTAGAATCTTCTAGACAATTCCATAGTGGGTCATTGTCCTTCGAGAAACTTCCACAACTTGTACAAAGGAAAGAAGTAGGTACTTTATGCCTTTGGCGTACGGTCGAAATTAC
This sequence comes from Xestia sexstrigata, assembly GCA_941918905.2. Lineage (NCBI taxonomy): Eukaryota > Metazoa > Arthropoda > Insecta > Lepidoptera > Noctuidae > Xestia > Xestia sexstrigata. Next base: position 8,390,908 of record OW799214.2, on the reverse strand, counting down.
AATGACAATTCCTGATGTTCTTTTGTGGATAGTTTGCGAATTTGTACCTACATTATTCGAGACTCGTTCTACCTTGTAGGTACCTACTACCGTAATTGTAGGTACGACGTAACACTATTATGTTTCACATGCACCTTCTTTTCCAAAATCTTAATCAAATCCAAACAAATCAGAACTAGTTATTTAAAAACCAACCTTAACCCTAAATACTAAACCCACATTTTCTTTCACAGGCATATCAGAGCCTTTCGAGGTAAGTAGCAAAGAGGACAACCTAGTCGTGATCGATCCTGGCGAGCAAGCCTCCAGTAGTTCCTCACCGGGCAGGTCTGCTACGTCCGATATCTTCACCGACTTCACCGGGTTGGATGTGGCGAAGCTCTCGCGACACTTCTCCAACGATCTCAGCATTGACTGACTAAAGACCTACCTGCCCGGCTCACCGGCAAACGTGAGGAAGAACAATAATGGTGTTTGATTCGGTGTTGTCGGTGTTCTGTTAGCTTTAAGTGTAATGTACAGTTGAACGGTTAAGTTGTTATGAACTTTGGGAAGACACTTTTCGCTGCGACTGTACGTAATTTGTCACAAAATAGTATTGTTATGAAATTATAGGCCTACATTCGACATTATATAAAAAAGTAGTTTCTTTAGATGTTAAAATTGTAACCCAAAAAAAGTTTGTTTCAAATTCTCGGTAAAATCTATACGACCAAGTATACCGACTGATAAATCTGACATTTGAAAGAGATGATACTATATGATAGGCTTTTTTATGTAATAAATTTAATAAGATATAGGGCTTGTATGTTAAATAATTATATTGCGTCTAGTCGCTGATGTACAGTACCTTGTCATATTATACTAAACAAATATGACAGTGTTGAATAGCAGAGAGTTTAATGTGATAAAGTCCAAAATAATCAGCGCTTATTGTCTTATTGTTAGAGCATCGGTGCCTTTGCTCTCTAAATTTAATCGTATATAGCACTTTCGTTAGCAACGCCATGATTGTTGTTCAAATCATTACCTATTGCATTTCATTGTAGTTCAATGCACAGCTTTTAACCAAAAAGGTCGATTCATACATTACATGATGGAAGAGGTTATAAGGATGTAAATAGGTTATGATCAAATATGGGCCATTGACCTAATATTTATGTGAAGTTAGTTGGGACGTATCTATGAGGCTGTGGTGTGTAAATCGGCTTTATGCGACCAATATAAAATATAACTTAACTCTAGTTGCTGACAGTTAAGATGACAATAGCGGTCATTGACCTCTACATTTATTGGAGTTCTTAATTTTGAAAACCAAAAATAAGCCTGTTTAAGTCTTGGATCGTCATCTATCGTGATCTTCAACATTGTTTCTAATGAAATACGATACAATCATGGTTCATTTGTTTTGGTTGGTACAAAGAGATAAGGGAAAGGGCAATGACCGCTATTGTCATCTTAACTGTCACCAACTATAACACGTATCAGGAATTGATATTTAATGTATAGCCGTGGAAATTGATAGCTAAGAAGCTTGTCACATACACACGAAATGTGACATTCTGCTCATGAATTATTTTCCGTGATAGTAACTATGTAAATAAGAGTTTTTTTTTGAGTGATCATATTAGTACAATTTGTAATTTTATAGCATTGTAAGAGTGTTCACTTGTTAAACGTTGTATAATTATCATAATAATAGTTTAATATAACATAATAAATTAAATTTGCATTTGATTAAAATTAAGGTATTTGGGTATGTCACAATATTAGACAGTATTATCGGCATTTTGAAAATAATATTTATACTACGTATATCGATCCATGACCTAACTTTTGATTTTCGTGAAATAACATTCCTGCAGTGAAGCTTTATATTGAAATTTGTTGTGATGTTATTTAAAAAAGTAGTTGCTTTAAGCTTTTCCAGTTAATGAACGTCTAACAAGTGAATAAAAGATAAATTATATCCATAGTGGATATAATTTATCTTTTATTTACTTATAGTTAAAGTATGGATGTGTTAAATAATAGATTTCGTTGAACCACTTTTAAAAACAAACTTGCTATGCTATTTAAAGTTCCGTAATAAGATATAGGGGTTCAATTTAAGCTCAGTCTATAACGACAATAAATGATAGTTAAGTGTTGTGATTCATAAAATATTGCCATTATTTTTTTTTGATTTTTAAAATTAAGTAAACCCCGTCCCCTGTCCCTATTTTTTTATTTTTTTACTCCGTACACTGCTCAATGGCTACCTTTATTTTGGGTGCAAGCCTTTTGAGAAATGGCTTCTGAAATGTAAATAAAATGAAATCTGAACTACTTTTCTCACCATTAGTATAAAAATATATTAATATTCTTCATCTACACCCATGCTATAAATCCTCTATAAAAGTATGTGAAACAGTTAGCTTATTGCCAACATTAAAACAGCCAGTGTCATAGTAACCATTTTAACATTCAAACGGATGTTATAATGTTGTAGGTACTAAATTTCATTATGCAACTCATTTAAAAAAAAGAACATTGTCATGCACGTGCGATTCACTATCACAGCGCAGTAATTAAAAAAAAAACTTATAGTTTGATTCGAATTCACGTCGTATCCCGCCATTTTTGTTCGATATTAGTATTGCATTAAGTACTTTGTTGTCTGTAAAAATGAGTGGTACAAGCTTTGTGAATTTAATAATTTTAATATAATTTTTTGTTTATTAAATTATTGTTAATTATATTATTACCTATACATAGTTTGTATTAAATATTCAGCAATTAAACTTTCCATGAATTTACATAGACTTCTTACAATATACAACACCCTATGGTTTCAGAACCTTTTATGGAGGGTTCATATCATGGATGTAGATAAAGTCTTGTATGGAACTGTACATAATTAGGTATTAAAACACTCATGTGATATTATTATCACACTCGGCTTCGCCCCGTGTGATAAACCCACATTCGTGTTTTAATACCCCTTATTATACAAAAGTTGCATAAATAACTATTAAATACTCGGGCACGGCAATATAAAAATAAAAACAATAAAATCTAGTACCTAATCTTTTAGCCAAAATAAAGGGTGTAAACAGAAACTTCACGAAGCCGTTAACCAAGCATTCTGTACATCAAACTGAGTAACTGCGCAAAAATTATTGCTGGGAAACTACTTTTTTTTTGGGGTCAAAAATCACATTTAACGGTAAAACTCAATGTAACGCATTCAACACATTGTGCTGATGGATGCATTGAGTAGTAAACGGGTCATGTAGGTATTTAAAGCAAAGTTATAACATCAAAAACTTGTATTTAAAAAAAAACTTGTGAAAAAGTTGGAAATTTGACCCCCAATATCTCCGTAAGTAGAAGGTTCCCAGGTATAGTCTAGAACAAAAAAAAATATCGCAGTGACGAGAAGAATAAGTGCCTTTCGGCTTCGTTAAGGGTCTATTTCACCCTTTATATTAAACCTGTTTAAATACCACCGATTTTTATCACAATTACTAACCTTTTTTGTACCTTTTGAACTGTAAACTATATGAAGTAACAATGTTTGTATGATTAAGAATAGAATTATATATTTATAACATAGATTGTTTATATATTAAGTAAATAAATACATACATATATTTATGGCCTGTATAGGTACTGTTTGAAATTCTGAACGCTTTTAATATAATAATCATCGCAATATTGTATATTACTTAAATTAATAAAATAAGTTTTGTGTAACCGATTGTACTCTTCTTAAAGCTATAGCAGCGTGAATATATTTTTTGTCTATCGCGATTTGATAGAATCTAATAATTCTGTCGTTTTAAATCGTGACTAAGATCTTAAAAAATCTATTTACGGATTAAGAAACATAAAATGTCTGCAGTAAGTTGCAACATTCTTCAATGGGGAAGGGAACTGGAACTAATGACGCTAGCATAGCTGGTACCCAAACATCGTCATTGGTCGAAAATGTGGTAATGTCGTTTTATATTTCAAAATAGCTTAACCTCATTGGTCAGATGACACCTTAGCGCTTTTAAAATAAACCAAAACTGTATTAATTTTATGTGCATATTCGTACAAGCGACTGTCAATAAGCGTGCTATACGAATATGAACATACACTTTAAACAAAATACGGTTTATTTTTAAACAAATAGGAAACACGTATTTAGCTTGAGTTATGTCAAACTTTGCTAGTATATCAACCGTGGTGTTCACCTAAATCAATGACAAAATCTTATTGCGCTGTACGTATTTTCAAGTCTTCTCGTTGCTCTGCAACAGTGTTCAAAATACAACTGTGCGATTTGATTTAGGTACTCATTTAGGTGCTGCTTAGCATTAGTGAAAACGTCAAAATAACCTTATTTTAAAATCTAACTACTCTATTTAAAATACTTTTAATAAACATTTTGAGTGCTTGATCTGGTTCATAAAATAAAACAAAGATTATTAGTTTTCAATTCTCTAATATTTTAAAGCTTAAGGTGTTTTTTACTTTTACTTGCCATTGTACGATTAATTTTGAAAACGGTAGGTACTTATACGAGTAGTTTAGGATTTATATGATTGCTACTGCTTTAGCCGGGATATTGTTTTAGTTAAGACGTATTCTGTGAGTTCTACAGAATGTCGGGATTAGTCAAACGAGTTATTTAGATTGTTTTAAACGTCCCGTAAGAGGCTCCCCCATGCACACTAGCGCCACTTTAATAAAAAAATCAGAACTCGTTAAATACACAATAAATATAAAATCTGATTGACAAAATCAATGCTTTAGAGTTCTAGATTATTGACGTCTATTTAATTCATTAAAATATACTTCATTGTAGTTAAAGTTAGAAAAATTGCTAAAAACGGCCGTTTTTTTCCATTTTGTATCTGTAACGACAGCGAGCTATGTTTCAATGAGTTAAGCAGACGTAAATAATTTAGAAGACCAAAAGGTTGATTTTGTCAATCAGATTTTATATTAATTGTGTATTTAACGAGTTCTGATTTTTTTACTAAAGTGGCGCTAGTGTGCATGGGGGAGCCCCTTAACTAAATCATACATGAAAACCGCACTATAAAAAAAAATATTCGAATAAAAGAACAATTAATAGGTAAAACATTCAAAAACGACATACTTCCAAAAAAAACACAAAAACTGAAAAATTACAAGTAAATTTTCGGAAATCGGTGACTTATGTATTCGTTTGATTCACTTTTCTTGCCATCTACTACATTAACTCCCCGTTTTGTTAGAAGTCGGTTAAATACATAATTTATTGAATCGAGTTTACTTTGATGACTTGACACCTGTCCACCCACTCCGCGGCATATTACACAGGCGTGATATTACGTAACGTAAAGGCCGTAAAGGCTATATTTTTGGTTGCGAGCGGCAGCGGAAACTAAAATTGGGGCGGGATACTCCGAGGTTATACTCGACTCACTTTCATTCAATATGTATAGTGTATGAGCGTTTCGTTAGCAGCTCTCCTGCTCTCACTTTAATCCCCATTGCCTTCCGAAAATGTTGGCATCCTATTTCTGCTGAAAAGCTTGGTACTTCTTTATTGTTTTACCACCCTGGGGCATTTAATGTAACTAGTAAAGCAGATATGTTACAATTAATTGAGAAATGTTGTCAAAATAAATAAATTATGGGGTTGACTATACTTGCGAAATATGATTCCTTATATTACCAATATTTTTTGTATTTTTTTTGTCCCTATGACATAATAATTATTAGTGGCGAAGTCACAAAAAAAAAGAATTAACACAACAACATAATTACGTTTTTTTTTTCAGTATGCAAGGTCGCACTAGGTTTATATCAATAAATACAAAACATTAATGATCCTGGTTTCTTTTTGGATTCCCATTATGAAATTGAGTTTTTCCGTGATTTAATTAACGGCAGCTATTTTAAATGTCTCATAATTTTTAAAATATTTTGCAATCTTGTCAACCTTGCAACCAAACAAAGTTCAAAACACCTAAAATTAACGTATTTAGACAATTCATATCCTGTTAATTTGGCGTACCTAAGTGTCTAAATAATAGAACAATGACAATATCCGTCTAAAGCAGTGGCATAAAATATTATTTTACTTAACCACGGCGGAACCAAATTGGTTGTACGCGTAGCAGATTATGAATGCCCGTATTCAACTTGCTTGAATGAACGTAGCCAATAGAATAATAGCACCTAATTTGTTGACATTTTCCACATTCGTAACGCTTATGTCCGTTTTCACCAACGGACAGCTAAATAAATGCTTCAAAATGTTGACGCTCGTGTTTTGTGTGTTGTTGTGGAGCGGGCTCTCTGGCGGGATGTCGACTGGAGAGTGTACGGTGGTCGCAGGAGGAGCAAATAATTTAATATTATTGCACTATTGAAATTTCAACTCTCTGCGCTAACCGCAGCGCTGCAAATGCAACAGTGCACTGATATTTAGGCATTAATCTAAGTTTCTGTCGCTTTGTGTCAGCGGACACGGGCATTAATTGTTGGAAATTTTCTGGATTCGTAACGCTTAGTCTACAGTCAGCTACGCGCGCTACGAGATTTCGTAGCGATATAACTGTGCCAACTTATTTGTTATTTTGTGAAGAAAATGGCTATTTTCGTTTTCCTGATAGACGATATCATTTTCATGAATGAGGCTGCGCATTTTAATCGCTACGAAGTTGTAAAGTTGTATGTGTGTAGCGCACCTACTATCATTGTTATGATAAGACAGAAAGGTGTGGGTTCCCTAAATTTGAACTATGTAACACGGTTATTGTATATTTATATACCTACTAGTATGTATATATCTTAGTCGCAGTTGAATTGTTCCGTAATATTAGTAGATTAATTATTCATGAAATTTCACATCACGTGATTGTTATGTTATCCTTATCAGTTAGTTACCCAACTTTCCGTATAAATGTATCGTGATTCACTGTATTTCAAATGCTATTAAGATTGTAGTACAAAATGATTTATTTGTAGTTGTCACAACAGTTGTGTTAAATTATGGGAATAGAATTTATTTAGTTGAACAATTTGTTTTATTTACTCGTTTCTTTGGTAATTGCGTGTCGTAATCGCTGTCAGGGCGCGACACGATAGGTGTAATGTTTGCCCTTATCAAATTAGTCACATCGCGATAAAGAGTCCGCGATATGTAGCGCGGCGAGGGAGGCGCGGCGTTGATGTCGAATGCGTGCTCGTACTACTCACTGTACTGTGTAGCTCGTAGCGTTATCGGGAAAGCGCGGGAAAATCGCGGCGCCGAGCACTCGCTTCAGTAGGCTCGCGGCCGCCGACAGACATGGACGGATCCGCGCGCGCGCTCGCTCTCGTACTCGCGGTGATCGCGCTCGCGTACGCGCGCGCCCACATACCCTCCCACGACAACATCCTCAGAATACAATTATGGGACGCGGAGGGCCTCAGCAGGGATCCCATCACCACGCCGGCTCCGGCCACCACGGCAGCCTCGCGCACCACCAGGCGCCACAAGTTGAAAGTGAACTTGGACTCTCTGTACGACGCTATGCTGGAAGAAGGCCGTGGCGGAGGGTTCGGCAGGTTCACGAGGCACAAGGTGCGGCACAAGCGGCGCCGGCCCAGGCACACCGGCGCCGACCTGCCGTGGAGGTTCCACGCCGGCGACCAGGTGCTGAACGTGGCCGTGTACAACGACGATGTGCCGTGGGAAGTTATCGAGGCTGACAATAGCGGGCCGGTGGTGAATGCCAGTGCAGTGAGTGACAGTGCCAGTTCTTCAGTGAATGCGCCGCGGGACGTGGGCCCCCCCATGCTGCTGCGTCAGCCTGAGGACGAGGTAATGAGTGAGAGCAAACACCGTATACATTAATGTTACGCGCCTTTCATCGTTATCGTCGCCCCGAGGTGGTTAATAGCCATTCACAGTACTGATAGGCTGCCGGCATTGCCGTAGGGATTTCTATTCACCGCTTCTTTTCAGGATAACCCCTCGGGCGACGATGCGTTGATAAAAGTGAATGCCCTTCATTGTTTTTAAAATATTTTCTCGCCGGCTGTGTGTAGATCGTATCACGTTGCGAGAACGCGGGCGAAAAATAATTTTCAAGGGGAGATTGGCTCACACAGCACCTTATCAGTAAGATATATTTTGCGGATTATCTGTTTGTTTTTGTCAGTGTTTACGTTCGCGTACCTACCTGCTGTGTTGTATTTACTGATATAATATCTTGATTGCTCGGTATATTTTTGCTAGTCAGGTTCTGTTATATGACCTGTATTCTGTTGCCGGTATTTAGGTAGGTAATTGGGTAACCAATTACACATGCCTAATTGGATGTCCAGTTAAAACTTTGTTAATTACGTCTAAATTAGGTTTATTATCACGAAGACTTTCTTGTACTCGGTAGGACAAGCCACTATCGTTTCATTGGTTCTACATAAAAAACAAACTTTCAAATAATTAAACCCGGAGGTGTTAAACTTGGAAGATACTTATCTAGCCAATTCTAGACAGCTATGAGTGTATGCTTAGTAAACTGTAAAACTTGTACATGCTTACATAGAGCAACTACATTACAATGTAGGTCCGTGTAAATGTGTCCCCAGAGAACTAAATTAGGCATCCATGACTGGTTTTTAGTGTTCGACCTTTAGATTGTTAACCTTTAGCGAACCTCACCGAGGGTCATGCTACCGACATGGGTTTGCCGCCCCAAACTATTACTCTTTCACATTTATTAACTCCCTTCCTGTTTTAGCATAACCGACTCATTTGAGTGTGTCCGCTTAAAATTCACTTACATATAACATTGTTACGGGTCACTTGATTTAATTTTCATAGGACCACCAGGGTGGCCCTTCCGTACTCACGTAGGTACTAAAATATTCATTGTCATGACTAAACAAATTACGTTAGAGTTGTATTTATAGTGGGCGAATCGAGCGAGCGAATAAGTTGATATATCGATAACATTTCGAATCGGATGGGGCGTTATCTCGTTTGGTGCGAGTTTATCGTTCACCTGTGCTAAGTTACAGGGATGACCGCGTGTACGCCCGCTGCCCGCAGACGGCCGGCGGCGATCAACCGGAAATTAAGCACAAATCAATAATTTCCCACTCGATAGTGTCCACATGTCGACTATCGATGCCGCTAATAGAGTCTGATTGACTCGTCTGCCGTCTATCTATCCGAGTGATGCGAAATATCAATCAACACCTGAGTTATGAGCGTGATCGAAAATGTTCGTTTCGTGAAATGAGTCATATGTAATGAGTTGACATGTCTGTCTGGTCATTGCTTCTTTCGGTACCTAATACTAATATTTCTACTTCCACATTTATTGGGCTAACCGCCAGTCTTTTAAATTCACTGCCGGCTTCTCTGTTTCCCGATCATTATAATCTTGATCTCTTCAAAGTTCGATTGAATCGGTCTCTTCTAGGCAAGCGTGCTCCACCCTAAGCCGCATAATCACTTCGCATCAGGCGAGTTGCGGCCAAAAGCAAGCATATTTAGGATAAAGAAAAAAAAAACTTTGTAACCTACCACTGCTACTACCAAAAAATAAGATGTGTTCCTCTTACAACAACAATTCTATGTGTTAATAATTGTTATTCTTATTAATGCTGAATTGTTGATAAGCTTAGAATAGTAACTTAATTATAATCTTCCATTAGTATCTTAAAAAACCATAAGTACCTACATAATTATGTTAAATAGGTATTCAATGAATAAATATTACCTACTAAGTTTTAGTACCTAATAGGTAATATTTATTCATTGAAATACACAAGTAAATTTTACATACGTTAATAAAATCCATCTACTATAACCTCTTGGCAACGGGAAAATCGTCTTATATAATCATCAGATTCTATAGGAGGTTTATCTGAGATTCTTAGAACACAAGGTATCTACATAATATAGTAGCCAACTAACGCAACGTTATCATAACGTATAAATTAATGTTAAATTATGATTCAAACATTAATTAATTTATCAAGTAGGGATAGGTGTGTAATTAAGTATACCGCATTGCACCTCACGGACACATTTAGACCCCACATATTATTTGTGCCGCGTTATAAACTCACCCTCCATCTCCATTACACTAGAATACCAATTTAATACTCACAGAGAGTAATTTCTTCGTGTAAGCGGGTAATCTACGTACCAAAAGACCAAGTTACAAGTAACTATACACGCGTAACACGCGGCTTCGCCCTCGTGGAGTTCGATAATAATACCGGAATAATTATCGAACAGGGATAAAAGTATCCTATGTGTCAATCCAGGTTATAAACTGTCTGCATAATTTCATCCAAATCCGTTCAGTAGTTTTTGCGTGAAAGAATAACAAGCACCCTTCATCCTCACAAATTTTCGAATTTATAACATTACGACCAACGAAAGTAGGTACCTATGCGAATTATTTAAGCAGAAACCATTAAATAAACGTAAAAAAACTTCCTTCATTAGACGATTTAAATCCCAAGTAATTTCCGCGTGTTCATTTAGGATTTGTTTCCACTACTTACCGCTGTCCGTCCTCAACATAACGACCCATAGGCGACGCTCAAAAGTTAATTATCCTCCTTAAATTTATTATTCCCATAAAAATCTTTATGAAACGTAGACAGCCGTAAGAAAACCGTAACAAAAAGTAATAATAATGAAGTTCCCCTTTGTGACGGGATTATAAAAAGGGAAGATGTAATTCCTTAGTGAATCAAGCATCTGCCTTTGAAATATTGTCAGTCGTCAACCTAAATAATTATCTGTTTCGCTCCCCCTATCGTTAAGAGCGATGAGGCGAGTATTTTACCGAAAATCGATGACTTAACTTTCGCATAGCGTAGTACGGGTGTACATAGCACCTGTGACTACCTACACAAACATGTTTTTTGAGTAAGAACAATATCGTAAATGTTTCACAAGCTTTCGGAAAATGGGAAGGGAAAACTTTCTGTTTGTATTTCGCGTAATAATCTTTACTTAACTCGGGTTCAGTCGGTAAAATTATAAAGGAATTTGTGTGAATAAGGTAGGTACTTGTTTATAGCGTCGGCAATGACAAAAATTGTGCCTTAGGTGAATGCTCCAGGGTAGCCCGCGAAATTCAAATTTTCTTACGTTTTTTAAGAAAAACCTTAAGTTATTTGTCTTCTTTCTTTATCGTGTGGTTAGTGCCTAACCTGATGGTGTCAGAGTTTTTATGCCACCCATGCGCCTCTGACTTGGTTTTACATGCCGTCAAGAAATATCTCCCAGGCATGCTAGTTAAGTTGTTTGTCATTCTCTGTAAACGGCAGTAGTTAGGTATAACGATAGGTAACTTCGGAAAAACCTGAGTTAAGTTCTAGCATTATTAGGTATGTTATTATGAAAAACAGCTAGTAAGCCAGCAGCCTACACGCAGACAAAAAAATGCAATTACTCCAGTCATTTTGTAAAATTCCCACAAACGCCGCTTTGCTTGGTGTATGTAGGCTTCTGGCTACGCCATGTTCAATCCACGCCAGTTTTAGTGGCAATTTAGGGTAATTTAATGTTATAGTCTGTTATGATCCCCAGAGAGTATTGTCAGATATCTGTGTGAAGTGCTACATTCTGGTTGCTAACTTTGTGAACAACCCCCAAACGCGAATTTGTTGTAAAGAATACACAACGGACTGCCTCGATGGTCTAGTGGTCGCAAGCGTGACTGCTGAGCATGAGGTCCTGGGTTCGTTTCCCAGGTCGGGCAAAGTGTTATTGGGTTTTTCCATCAGGAATTTCTCAGTAGCAGCCACGGAGTCTGGATTTGTGCCCGGTTGGTGGCAGTAGGCTTGCCACCTATTATATGGAACTTAAACATAACTGGCGAAATGTGGGTGTTCTGGTTAGGTACACCTCTGCCACCCTTCGGGAACTACAAGGCGTGATGTTATGTTATTACACAATGGTTGAGCTCCTTTTTGTTACTGTGTTTATTTCTAAACCAATCAGCTCCATCTTACTTCCTACTTTTTATTAATATCAATTAGTGGTAGCCAGCTATTCGGACGTTGATCGATAGATTACTAGATAAACGAGCACTGATTGAAAGGTTCCGAGGTCTGACCACATTTTGCACTCAACGGCTTAACGAGGATCAGTAGTTTAGAAGTGAAACCGTTGGATAATGGTAATTTACTTGAAAAGTGCTTTTAATAATAGCGGGGAAAACTGTGATATACTTAGAATGACTGAAAAAAAAAATGCAACCTTTATAGGTTCACTCGTGCGTCTGTCTGTCCGTCCGTCCGTCTGTCACAGCCAATTTGCTCCGAATCTACTGGAACAAATCAGGTGAAATTTGGTAGGATGGTGTAGTCCTATGACCCAAACACAGATGTGCAAAATATTTTTTTTTTAGGCGACATTTTCGGGGGAAAAATAAAAAAAATAAAAAAAGTTAAAAGAGAGTTAAGAAAGGGCTCGTTATGAGGATCTCAGATATATTTTTGTTATTATTGTAAACTAAATAGTTTTGATTTTATTCATGAAAGAAGACGAAAATTGGCCATTACCCCCCACCCTGATCTCCGAAACTACTGAGCCTAAAATGTTGAAAAAAAAAAATACAAATTATAGTTTATTGCTTGTAGATTACAGGAAAACCTATAAGAATTCTATCAAATGAAAATAAAGTGGTAAACTCAATACAAGGCTTTGGCACCCTCTCCACGCGAGTTCAACTCGCACTTCGCCGGCTTTTTTTTATTTGTTCTTACTTCTCTTTATCTTTAAGTAGCTTTTGCTCGCGCGGCTTCGCTCCCATTATGTACGGAAATTAACCCACGGGAACGTTTTAAATGTAGCCTATGACACTCGGGATAATGTAGCTTCCCGTTAGTGAAAGAATTTTCTGAATCGGATCAATAGTTCTGAAGATTACCCCCTACACCCAAACTTACAAATAAATTCTACCTCTATAGAATATTGGTATAGATATACAAAGGGACCAATTTAATACCTACCTACCTTGGGGTCACAGTTGCAATCAGTAAGATCTCTCTCTTCTCTACCCACCAAAAAGCAGACCTTGACATTTTAGTTTTTTCCCTCGGCCATTTTTGATGTTAAAATCCATGAAGTCATTGTGACGCATCCTTTCTTTCTTTCCTGAGTCACTCTGTAAGCGACCTTCGATATATCCGTGGACCGTGAGCGTAATTTTGACATCCGTGAAACTTTTCTGTTGTGTTAGTGGATGTTATCTTAGGAAAACATTTGATTGATCTTCGAAAATAATATTACATTAATGAAATGAAAAAAATGTCGTGACATCCCATGTATTACAAAAAAATTAACTTCTACCAAATTGTAAAGCAATTTGTTGGCAGATGTAGTTCAACAATTTTAAATAACTATTCGTTGGTAGGTACTTTTTCATCAATAACAACGATACATTTACAGCTAAACATTACCTATAACTAAACACAAATAGTTAGTACAGTAAACTGATGAAAGCTATTTCAAATAATTTATCCTCTTTTAGCTTTCTGGCCTCAAATGGGTAAATTATTAGAGTGGGTAGATTATAACTGTAACAATCCAAGCGCAAACCAAGAGAGCGCTACATCCAAGTTGGTCGCAGTTACTGAGCTAGGGCTCGAATTAGTATTTTTTTAAACCGAGATTATTTTGCAATCACAAGACAATTAAATATTAAATAATCGTGTCGATTTACATTCTTAGAAAATTGAGGAGCGATGCATATAGTTATGCAATAATTTTCTTTATTTATCAATCATATTATTTGAAACATTTAAAAAAAACATTTTAAAATATAAAAAATAGGTTTCCGCCGGTGTCGGGAGCAGGGTCAATGCTACCGGGTGGTCAGGGCTCCAGAGATAGGAACCTCCTCACAATGCGAGCCCTATCGAGGAGCCTTTTTTTTCGGATGGGAAATCATCAAATTACTTCTCCCGCTCTGGGCGGAGTAGGAGGGAGTGTCAAGACTTTTACTGACTAAAACCCATCCATGTTCCTTCATCGCCCTTTGTGTTCCGGGGCCACGGTATCTCTTTCGAACAGTCCCGCAACCCCGGCAGGCATCGGTCCTTGCGGACCCCTATCGAGGAGCCTGCCTTCTGAATCAGGCCCTTGATCCGACCGCCTAAGGAGAGCCTCGAAAGAAGTTCGTCGAGGCTCTTGGCCCTAAGCTATACCCTCCTGAAAACTCGCCTTAGTGATAAGATATTTTTATCTAGGTACGTAATAGGGATGATGACTGACTAAAAAAAATATGATTCTGTTTAGTCCGTCAGTTAGATTATCGAAAAATATTGGATACATACATGTTTTTTGTTTTATCAAATTAATAAAAATTGACGAAGATAAAACGTGTCAAAGATCATGAGAGGGGGCTTGTGACGTCACATTTCAGTTAAAAAATGTACTCAAATGTGACGTCACACGTGTTTTCTGAGAGACTGAGAGACGAAGAGACTGTAACGTCTTCGTTTTTTGTCTACGTGAAAAAAGAAAAAATATGTGTCCAATATTTTTCGGAAATCTATCTGACGGACTAATTCGTTTTTTTTTGTCATCTACCCTAATCGATGGTATATACGCAACCAATAACATAAGTAGAGACACGGTTTCGTTTTATCAGAATTAGTGATGCTTATTGCCTGTATCGTAAATCAGTGCCGATGACATTTATCACTTAATTTATCTTTATCCGATGTGTTCCGCTACGAAAGCTAGAACAAAGAGAAGTTATGTTTTCTCTGACGATATATTTTGCTGTTAGGGTCGATTGATTGTAAGGAAGGAGTGGGTGTGTCATTGTAATCGTTTTCATGAAGCCTTAAAGGTAACTTTGGGGGACAATTTTTTGAAAGAGCCATATACCTGATAGGTTTTCCCATCAACAAATACGCACTCCCATACAAACTTTCATCCACCATTTGACTCTTAAAGGATGAATATTGAAAAATCCTCTCTTAGTGCAGACGAGAACTCGTGTTTTTTTTTTGCTTCTAAAGCTGTGGGTTGTCTTTCAGTGGGTGAATCAATTAATTTAAGAACTTTATGAAGAAGGTAGTCGATGAATCTATCTTTGTACTAAAGTTGTCATTCACGATAAGGTTGACCTCTATGGTTTCGGTTAATATTTCTTCCTTTCTTACACGTGATGCTGTCGTAGGTAGAGTAATGTTATAGCTTTGTGATATTGTGTACTGCTCTTCCTACAGCCGCCCGCTGTGTCCTCCTTTCTACATTAGATTAACCTCTCTCAAGCGATGCGGTTAAATACATATACATATGTACTTATAATACACGCTATATCATATTATAAGAAGACATGAAGATTCTTAGATATAGCACTTCCGGTCTGATACAAGTTTGAGTTAAATGATAAATCATTATTACCTTGGTGATGACTAGGCAAACCATTTCATATCAATTCAAAATATCCGGCTTCGTAGATTCGGTTGTGCGAAAAGAGGCCTAAGGCCCGTTTCGATCAAATATCCTAATCCGAAATCAGTGTTCAGGTAAGCTTTATGTAATTTCCGGTATCAACAAAAGCAAAACATCTCATACTTTCCGCTAAAAAAGAATACAAAGAACTCGGAATTCTGTCATTCTCATTCAGTTACGATAATGTAATATTTTTTTACCTTTTTATCAACAGGGGAATACATAGGTACCTATCACCAAAGTATTCAAAAACATTGATAAAAGCAATAAGGCACAGATATGTAGATATATACATAATTTCGAAGCTCGATTCGAGTTGCTGATGAGACTGTCGAGCACACGTTCGGGGATTACGTCGAAGACAGCTAATATTCTCGTGCTATGTCGTGTATTAAGGCAAGTTCCACGAGATTTATGTATGGAGAACCTTAAGTGATTGGCTGCATCATGTACGATGTAAAGTAGATAATATGTCTTGGGAGGATTGAAGATGGGAAGCGAGTGTACTGGGGAGCGAGGTATTAATAGTTGGTGAAGTAAGTTTTAATTTAAGATTGGTTAGAACTTAGAACTCCAAAGTTACGAAGTCAGTGGAAATATCACATGGAAAATGAAACGGCACGGTTGGCGGAATGGCTGAGCGATTGGCTGGTGCGCTGCGTGTCGCGGGTTTGATTCCCGCACGGAATTAATATTTGTATGGCCTACAGGTAGTTGTTCTGGGTCTGGTTATTTGTGTATGTGAGTTTATATGTTTGTAAACGCACGCACCCACGATACAGGAGAAATTCCTAGTGAGGTACGGCGTTTTTTTTTAAAGAGTTTTTTTGCTCTCCTTATATGTACATAAATTGAATTATAGCGAACACGTTACTTCATTCTTTTAAACTTGTCGATAAAAATATGACTCACAGTCACAGCTGACAAATAGTTGATAAACTCCTGACCCTTCCAGTAAAATATAAAATAAAAGTGACCACATAAAGGTCAGAGTGTCTGACTGTGTTATTTGTCTACACTTAGGCTTGTGCGCAAATATATTTTAGTTTAGTTCTGCGAAAATGTACCAACCCACATCAAAATTCAATTTCATTTTAGGTTTAGGTTTAATATAATTTATTCTCAAAAAGACAAAAGAGCCATTTACATGAGAACTTATGATAACATAATGTAATAAACTTATTCTAGGTTTGGATAGTAAACTCTGATAGTTTTGAATGTATATGAGACTGATTTTACTGAATGGTAGGAAACCATACTCAGTATGTAGATAATGGGAGGTGACCACATATTTGCCGTTGGTGCCGGCTGTCAATTGTAGATTTTTGACAGTCGTTACAAGTAGCCCAGTGCCCCGAAAGTCTGACAAACAGTCTTACCAAGGGGTATCGTATTACCCAGTACTAACTGGATTGTGAAGGTCAGATAGGCAGTCGCTCCATTTAAAATACTGGTATTCAGCTGAATCAGATTAAACTGGAAGCCGACCCCAACATAGTTGAGAAAAGGCTAGGCCAGGTGGTGAATAGATCCTGCCGGGGTTGCGGGACTGTTCGAAAGAGATACCGTGGCCCCGGAACAAAAAGGGCGATGAAGGAACACGGATGGGTTTTAGTCAGTAAAAGTCTGACACTCCCTCCTGCTCCGCCCAGAGCGGGAGAAGTCATTTGATGATTTCCCATCCGAAAAAAAAAAAGGTGGTGAATAGACTAATTTCGACTGAATAGTAGGATACCGCATTTAAAATGTTAGATTAGTTTTTAACTGAATTAATAAGAGATTGTGGGTTGGTTCATAATGGTAAAACTACGGTCAGTTGTACTATATGCAAGTGTGTATATAAATGCATTAAATATCTATGTCCACTTTAATGTCTCTATCAGCGGACTATGTGGGAGTCCTGGCCATGTTAACACGGGTCAAACAATGCCTTGCTCCTACGCATTTCTGTAATATGAATTTAAATGGAATACTGTATTTTATAGGGTTAAGATATTCGCTTACGTTTTTTTTAACGGCATAGTTTAATTTAATAGCGTCGCTCACGTCGGGACACAAAAACTCGTTTTAAAATAAATGATTTTAAAGGATATTTGAATAAAAATTAGAGGGATAGTTTTGAGACCCATACATAAACAATTAAATTAATTCACATAAACGTTTTCTGAATCGTTTATTAATATACTCAATTTACGATACAAGTTAACAGCAAACGTGGACTACTAACCAAACTGTTTATTAAAACTAAGTAAAATGATTAAGTTATTAAAACAGGTGAATGTTACACCGGGAACCTGTTATAGAAATAATGCGTTTTGCTGGTGGGTAATATTGAATTTTAAATAGGGTTGCCAGCAGGATACTGATACCTACTACATTTGATTTTGGTTTTATAACTGTCGAGTTCTGATTTTTTTAGGCACAGGCACGCGCGCGCGTACGCGCGTAGTTGCTGCCAGTTAAGATCGCAATAGCAGTCATTGACCCACCTACATTTATTAGAGTTCCTAACTTTGAAATGCAAAAATAAGTCTGTTCAAGTCTTGAATCGTCATCTATCGTGAATCGTGATTTTGAACATTTTTTCTAATGAAAAACGATACATGGTTCATTTGTTTTGGTTCGTACGAAGAGATATTAGGGAAAGGGCAATGACCGCTATTCTCATCTTAACTGGCAGCAACTATAGTTTATTTTAATTATAATTCTAATGACTAAGCAGTAGTTAAAGCAGCAGCAGCGGCAGTGCTAGTCTAGTATGTATAATAAGTATGTATTTACAAACAAAAAAAGTATCTATGTAGTATATCAACTATCTGTTGTCCACGACACAAGCCTCGTTGCTTAGTGTGGCACTAGATGGCGCTGTGTGTAATGTCCAGCGATATTTTTTTTTTTTTTTTTTTAGTTAGGTAAGTGGAAAGTTACAAAGTAATAGTGGTTAGCGAACAAGAAAGTGTTTTCAACAAAGTAGGTACCAACGTTTTGCCGATTTTCCTTGCAATTTATTACATACGCTATGACCTATGAAGCTAGGTGCTATACAAGGTGTTACGTTAATAACATCTCTTCTAACACAAGATACAATGTATGAAACTGTCAACTTAGTCATGTTTACTTATTCATAAACACTGGCACGTTATGAGCATGTATTCACTCCTGTCACTGGCTTCCTTATTTGAATGTCAGTTGCGCAGGATCATAATCAGGTAGTGTTTGGAGTTGATTACGTTTTACTACCGGCTTACCTATAGGTACTTACTTTGAAAAGCCCTGTGAAGTGTGTGTTGTTATTAGGTTGCGATCTCCTACAAGTCTGTCAAAGCAGAATGTGCACAAAGAAAAATGTGCACTTCGCAAAATAGCACTTCTCAAAATGAGCACTACAAAAATAAAAACCGTTTGCCTACTATATATTTTTTTTATTATTTTGACCGAGTTTTAGCTTGATCCCATTTAATTGATGTAGAATTGGCATGATCATGCTAAAAATCGGTCAAACGGTCTTATTAGGATTATTTATTTATTATTTATTTATATTATGATCTTTCTACCTTTCTAATGAACCCTCGTCATCGGAGTTCGTGTAGCATTGTTTGCGTCCCACACAGTTAAAATTATGAGGTTCTAAAATAAATATCGGTTACACTGTCGTCGATACATCTGTAAAACACAATTCTCTAAATGATATCGATTCACCAATCGAAGTATAAAACCAAAAGTTTTTTTTCTATAGTGAAGTATATTTTTTAAAAAAATTGTCCTGCTAGTTATTTTTAGCACTGGCAACCCTGATTATTAGCTCGGAATTAGCGTACGTTAATGCGAGGGTTAGTAAATAACACTCATTCGTTATAAAGATACGGATCGAGCAGGATGTGGGAATGATCCTACAGGAGCCAGTTTCGATATTATTTCGATCATTATCTTGAATTCTCCCACTAGAAGTGCTATCTTCATTATAAGTTATTGGAAAAGTATAGTTTTTAGGGTTCCGCAACCCCGGGGTTGCGGGACTGTTCGAAAGAGATACCGTGGCCCCGGAACAAAAAGGGCGATGAAGGAACATGGATGGGTTTTAGTCAGTAAAAGTCTGATACTCCCTCCTGCTCCGCCCAGAGCGGGAGAAGTCATTTGATGATTTCACATCCGAAAAAAAAAAACAGGGTTCCGTAACCAAAGAGTGCCAACGAAATCCTATTGCCAAGGCTCCTCCGTCTGTTCGTCTGTATGTCTGTCTGTTTTTTACAGAGCTGTGTCTTTTGAACCGTATTATCTAGACACTTGAATTTTTCACGGAGTTTGTATTACTATGGCCGCTATATCAAAATAAATATATGACAAATACCAGCCTATTACTGTCCCACTGCTGGGCAAAGGCCTCTTCTCAAACAGAGAAGCCACGAACATAGATCACCACGCTTGCTCAACACGGGTTGGCGATTTCAGAATTATATTAATTATAAGTCCAGGTTTCCTCATGATGTTTTCCGTCACCGATGTCTGTGACGGCCGCTATAAAAAGAGTTTAATAAAAATAACTGGCCATCTTCATACAAGAAACGGTTGTTTTGGCATCGGTGATGGAAGGGTAGTGGGTCTCTTTGGTGCGAGTCCGATGACTATCATAAAATCTGGCCAAGTGCGAGCTTGGCCAGATTTTATGATAGTTAAACCTGCCAGCATTTGATAGCGCCACTTCGTATATCTTTTAATAACTTCTGTATTTGCATTTCAACTGGATAATAAACTGTAAACACAGGGTTTTAAGCGTCTTGCAAAGGCTCGATTAATTTAAATCTTAGCGTCGCTTTTCATTACATCATAATTTAATACATAAGTACGAACATATATCAAAACCGTTTCAAGAATTATGCCATTATCAATTATCATGTCTTAGTTACGCGAGAGTTCATACTTTGATGCGTTTAATTTTTTATTACGTATTTGTATTAATAACAGCTTTGACAGCCGTTTCGGGCAGTCGGAGGCCTGAAAGTCTGATCAGTCTTACCACCTCAGAAAGGGTTGAGGAAGTCAGATAGGCAGTGTTCCGAATCTCCAGGTATTAAATATTATAATTCAGCTGCATTCGGTTAAACTGGAAGCCGATCCTAACATAGTTGAGAAAAGGGCTACCTACCAGGATCCCAGATATAAAGACTGGTGTGCTTCTGGAAAAAAAATATATAGCGGCACATACCTACCGATGTATTTAAGTCGTCGTAATTATTATTCTCCTGCCTTTATTCCAGTTTATTTGGGGTCGTCGCAGCGTGTCTTTTTCTTCTATTATTCTCTATTATTCCAAGGGGTATCGTATACCTAGTACTAACTGGGCTGTGGAGGTCAGATAGGCAGTCGCTCCATGTAAAGTACCTACAGGTATTCAGCTGTATCCGGTTAGACTGGAAGCCGACCCCAACATAGTTGGGAAAAGGCTAGGCAGATGATGATTCTCTATTACTCGTCATCTCAGCAGTCACTTCTTTTTTAGCCATATCATCCTTCACACAGTCCATCCATCGTTTCTTTGGTCTCTTATAGCCGTATCTAAGCATGAGTGATAAACATTAAATATCCATAAACAGCCTTGTAATATTCCGACTTATAAAAACACGCCATGAACATAATATGAAACTTTAACGGTACTTTCTTTCATGTTATACACGCAAGTACACGCCATATCGTCAAAATGTCAGAAGTCCCGACATTTCAATCCCGAGCCGTTTCCGCAACACGCTACTCAGTACTCATAACTAGTGTGTCTGATAAATTGTGGTAGGTATATTGTGTTATCGGATTTTACGTTTTAACTTTAAGTTTCCAAGCTATATTTCAATATTGATGATGCATTGTTTCTGTATATAGTTCCGGGTTTTAATTAATTTTAATGACTATTACTGATTTTATTTCTCACAGACAGACGGTTTAAACTTTCGCGGTTAATAGTTCGTCACACCTACTTGTCATTGACGACAAAGCGTTTGTAACGGAGTTCAAATAAGGGAATTTGACTTCAATAAGATGTTCCGTTACTGATATAAGGTTTTAATTTAGTTTAACACTCTATACGAAGCTTGCGAAGATTACAGGGATTCCTAATGCAGACACCAGTCTCTCACAAACTTATGTACCAAAAGATGATAAATTGTTTGAATTAGTTTTGATCGAATTGTCTAATTAAATAGAAAGAAAGTTATATAAACTAAACATAAGAAAAAAGTAAAACAAACGAAATTGGTCATGTATGAGGCCAAAAGTCCTTATCAAGGCTTTTTCAACATTGTTTTATCATTTAAAAAAAAAAAGTCACAACACTGGTATTCTGATAGGGCCCAAATAGGCAGTGTAAAATGCAATGGGCGTTGATGAACTAAGTCTAGCTTGATTGTAATCGCGCCACACAATTAGGCTGTAAATTGCAATCGAAAATCAATAATTACTAGGTTTACATACTCAGGAATATTAAGGCCCTTTTAACCCTAAAATTAGCAACTCTATTTGTGGTGGTTCAAACTTCGTTTGAATACTGTTAGAATAAAGTTCTAATCAGCTTGCACTACAGAGCGGTTGTTACGTCAGTCACTGCGGTCGAATAGTGCGAAATGAGTGGTTTTTTGCGATTTACAAAAAATCTATTGATTGGACTAAAAAAGTAAAACACATAAGACCTGCTTTATAGTTAGTTCAGTTAGTGTGCAAAGTTTCATGATCTAATTTGAAGTACTTTTTGAATACCAGCGGTTTATTGTTCGATTTGGAGGTAGCTTTGGATTTTTTTTTCTATCGAGAAAAGTTTATGGAATCGTGTTTTCGTCACACATAGTACTTAGCATTAATCCTCAACTTTACCATATATTTATTTCAAAATTATTGCTTCAGTATTTTAGGCGTAACGAAGGATCATGCTAAGCCATTTGAGGGGGTATAGGCCCTTAATAGAGTAACCCAAGGCAACACAAACCCACAACTCATCCGAAAATGTGTAACTTCTGGAAACGACGTACGTCTGGTAGGAACTTGTAAAGTTCTAGGTCTTGCAGGTAATCTACATACCTTTTCAGTTATGACTAGTATCCTAGATATTATTAAATGGGCAATCACTACATACATATTATAAAACAAAGTCGTTCGCCGTGTCTGTCCCTATGTATGCTTAGATCTTGGATTTTGATGCGGGTTTTTTTAATAGATAGAGTGATTCAAGAGGAAGGTTTTAGTATACAATTTGCGGGCGGGCGAAGCCGCGGGCATCAGCTAGTATTTGTATACAGGGTGTAAACGGATCCTTCACGAAGCCGTCAACCAAGCATTCTGTACATCAAACTAAGAAATTCTACTCAAAATATCTGGGAAACGACTTTTTTTTTGGGATGCAAAAATCACGGTAAAACTCAATGTAACGCACTCAAAACATTGTTCTGATTGACGCATTTAATACTATACGGGTTATTGAGGTATTTAAAGTAAAGTTATGACCTTAAAACTAGTTAAAAAAAACTTGTGAAAAAGTTAGAACTTTGACCTCCAATATCTCTGTAACAGTAGGTTCCCAGGTATGATCCAGAACAAATAAATGATCGCAGTGACGGGAAAAACAAGTGCCTTTCGGCTTCGTTAAGGGTCTATGTCTATTCTATTTACACCCTTTATATTTCTAATTACGTTCTCGAAAACGGCTCTAAAGATTTCGATGTAAGTTGCAATATAGAGGTTTCCGGCGAAAATGTATCTAGCAAGGTCAAAAGGAAAATTTGTTCTCTCTATTTTCACCCGAGCAGAGTTCAGTCGCTCAGTTACTATATCTAATTCTAGCTCTTACTAAACTTACATTTAAATACAGACATAAATATCTCCAAGAATTTGAGTAAGTTAAGTATGCGAGTAATTTAAACTTGAATTATAATTTAACTTCAAGATATACTGTCTCCGACCGTAGAACTTCGACTCTATAAATTAGCGTCATCCCACATTTCTTCGAGAACTTACCATCTAATTATACAATATCAGTTTACTCATTACGAGATTTATCTTTATTCTAATCCAGTAAATTTTCATCCGATATAAGAATAAATTTACTTTCCACGGTAATATGTTACTAGAAGTGATATATGAACGCTTTGTAATTATTTCTCTTCATTTGAACGCAACGCATTCATCTTCTTATGAAATAGTTATCAACCACGGAGGTTTACGTCTTTACATTATAGTGCACAATCAGAATTGTCTGTCAGACAATAAATAACATTCAGGGACTCGTTGAGAAGCCACTAATTAAGTTCTTGCGAGTTTGGACGCAGCGTGGGCGAATATATCCCATCTTAACGATCCAGGAATTTATTGTCACCAACAAATCGAACTTTACCTCAACACCTTTAGGAGTCATTATAGAATAAAACGCGGCCCTCTTATACAATTCTTATGCAAATTCATAATATTTAGTTGGTGGATGCTGACTCTATTTCAATAATTGATAATGCTAATGAAAAGTCTCGTATGAAATATGTTTTTTAACGATGCCTTTGTGGGCTCCACTGCATATGATTTATAGGGGCTTGTACTTAAACATGCTTCGTTAATCATAGAAACAGTTACAAGTTAAGAAAATTGTGTTCAAAATATGACTACATTAACAGGAACATTGAATTTTATGGCTTCATTTAATTTTAGAAATATTTAATTAAATTTTTCTTCAATGTTTAATATTAGCAGTTCTTCTTATTATTAACCTAATTCAAAAACAGGAGGTTCTCAATTCTCTTATGTAATATTGTCAGAATTGTACATTTTTTGAATATGTTAGTGAATACCAACTACTAAACATGTGTGCCAAATTTCATAAGATGTATGTATGTTTGTCCGCGTATATCTCAAAAACTATAAGTCCAATTGCAAAAAGTCTTTTTCTTTTAAGTAGTTACCCAATTCAATTGTCCACAACAGAAATATATTAGTAACTAATAAGCTTACCCCAGTATACACGCCCTAATAAACTAATACGATGTCTAGACCATTTCGTTTTATTTACCGAATAAATATTATTTTTCTCGAGACTAATACATGTACCACTGAATTGAAACATATTCTTAGCAATTTGTAACTTGTAATTCTAGATAAGTAAATAGTAACACAAAACTACGCTTATTCCCCGAAGGCAGAGTTAGAGGACAAGGGTAAACATCACCAGTTAAATCAATAAAAAAAAAATATAAAAAAACATAAAATCTGAGGAATACCTCTCTACTAACTCGTCTTATCTCATGTTACTGGTGGTCGGCGCACCACGTTTTTTTCATCCATTCTCCTCTGTCAACCGTCACGCAATCATTTACACCTTTTTCCTTCATATCATTCCTCACACAAACCATCCATCGTTTCCTTGGTCTTCTTCTCCCTCTCCATCCATCAACATTTCTATTCATCACTCTTTTAGTCTCATGCAATTCGCCCCTCCTCATCACTTGCCCATTCTGTAACTGGCACAACTTTCGAACTTCCTCTAAGAACAAGAAGACGTCACACCATTTCACTACACATGCACCAGTCGAATAGCCAAAAAATTAAATTCTTTAAAAAGTAGTTGTAAAAATACGAAATACTTTGGAACCGGCTATCAATTTGCAGGCAAGTTACAACCACTAGGTTAGCAAGGAGGGTGATAAAAGATATTTAGATACAATAAACCTTTAAACTAATATTAGTATTTAGATACGTGGCCAATATCTTTGGGCCTATACTTTGTGAAACTGCGTTAGATACTAGCTAGACCTCCTCGGAGACTTGCTAACGATCTTAAATCATAGTGGTCGAATCGTACCGGTCATGCGAGAGTATGCTCCATATTCTTAGTAAATCATTCAGAAGAATGTACAATGTTTTCTGAAATTGTTAGGCGGTGAAGTGGTTAAGTACCTATGTTTGAAAGTACAGTCGCTCCTAACAATTTTTAAAGCGATTTTCTTTTCTGGTTTGATCGTTATTTAACAGGTCTTCGATTTTTAGGTAAAAAAACTAATAGGTATACCATTTTCCGGATGTAAAGATAGAACTTTGAATAAATTCAATTATTAATAGTTCGGTGGTGCGGGAAATTCTCTACTCGTATTTATAAATTGTTTTTTTTTTACATAACGTTTTTCATAAGGTTCCATTACCAAGTACTGACATCAGCCAGTCACGGACAAAAAACACGTTTTATAACCATGTAAATAGTGGCTGTAAACAATAGAATTAATAAACACAACCGTATTCATAGGTGGGTCCCATCCATTTCATCTCTATCGTAAAGGGACTTAATTGCCGGACCTCCAAGTACGCAGCCGTCGCATCTTAAATCATGGTCATCAATTCTGCGTCCACATAGATAGAACAATGTAAAGTCATTTCGTTGTTATTTTATGTCTGCCCCTGCATCGCTGTCAATATCAAAATGATATTTATGTTCGTATACATAAGATTGTTACTAACTTGCTATCACTAACAATTCTGTCAAAATTGTAGTGATCTTTATTTTCGTGACCATAAGGTTGGTGTTGGACTGCAGCTGTGATTAACTGTGAAAGCACTGTACGTTCGTCCTCATAGTTTTGTTACCAAACAATGCGTTGAGCGGACAATTTGTCAAACTTGTGTTCTTACCTGTCCTTACCTCTGTTTGCTTGCCACGATTTATGTATGACTGGCTGGTCATTGACAGACAGTGTTTGTTGTAGTGGCGTTCAAAAAAACTTGAACAAATATTGAGTTTTCTGGTTTGAGTAAGTATGATATTATCAAGATCGATTACGTGTTTTTTGTGCGGTGCGGTTCTTACCTTGAATTCTTTTGTGGTTTGCAAACAGATGATTTGGAGATATCGTAATCTATTAACACTTTTTTTTATTTTGACTTCAAATTATGAGGAAGTGCAACTATTCTTAAATCCGGTTTTGCATTCTTTAGTCTGTTTTTACACTAGACTAGGTTCATTTACACTAGGTGTTTCCAAATCCTGTTAGGCAACGGCTGGGGAACCTTGCTTTTTGTAAAATTTCTGACGCTTATCTATACGATGAGTTGCATTAGTTTCACTTAGATGTGATACAGTGTGATGTGATGTGTGTGTGGTTTGTGTGAGTGTGTAATGTGTGTGGGTTTGTGTGAGTGTGTGATGTGTGTGTGTATGTGTGTGGTGTGTGTGATGTGTGCATTAGTTCCAAAATAATATGGATAATCAGGCACCCTACAAATTAAATTTTAAATATCTATAATGGTATGAAGGACACACAAACCAGTTATAAAACAAAACAAAGTCTCATCATAACTTGTTACGTTATAAGTAGGCAATTCATAAAACAAAAAAAAAGTACGTAACATGAAATTCATTTATCATTGTCTCTTACATAGAGTCGTGAGCTTTAATGGAAGAGATGTAGATTAAAAATACTGTCCTTTGTATTCACTATTGTTTCGAATAATAGGAACAAGGTGACGCAACTTCTTTCCGTTAATGATTTAAGTATTAATGGATTCGGAATCGGTTGGCTCCTCTCTAACGATATGATGTAAGGTTTGTTTTGGGACAAGCCCGGCGGCATACTATTCCCAAATCACTTCAACTCTTAAAAGCCAGAATCAACAAAGGCAATCACCAGAAAAGCACCGAGACAATGATGCACGACGAAAACCCAGACAAACAATTTATCTGTTTTGGATCCTGCAACGAAATTAATCAGAAAATAATAGCGGAGGAGTAGGAAAAACATAATTCCACTTCTCGCCATATCAACAAGAGATAGAACAAAACAAGGCATTGGCCTCGTTTTAATGTTCTGTCTCTTGTTGATATGGCACAAAAGGCACAAAAGGGTGAAGCCCAGCCATGATGTAAGGTATGGAAGCAAGTATAAAGATCATCATTTCAGCCCGGAGTCATACACTGCTAGGAAAGCTTCCCCTTTCTTTTGCCACACTTCTCAGTTCCATGCTTTTCTCATCCACTTATTGCTCACCACTTAGAAGCTATCATCACACTAACGTGCTTTTGAATTTTCTTTGGCTTTACTTAGGCCATCATTCGGTCAAAGCCTTACTCCATCGGCCATCTCCGCGTCTAGCCAGATGTCCTACCTAACTTTAACTGTAGTTGGATCAAGTGGTTTTATAATTTAGAATGTGAAATCGAATACAGAAAGACATGCTTAGCGTTGGCAATAGTATTAAACTGCGGGCCTAAATTGGCCGCTTTATCAGAATCTAAATATGAATCACGTTACAAGTTTAATTTTTTTTTTTTTTTAACGTGATTCATATTATGATTCTGCTAAAGCGGCCATTTTAGACCCCCTGAGCATTTACGGTTACCGGAAGACGATGCGTTGGAAGACCTCCCACTAGGTGGACCGATGACCTGGTGAAGGTTGTGGGATCCATTGGATGCGAGTCGCACGAGACCGGTCAATGAGCGACACTCGGGGGAGGCCTATGTCCAGCAGTGAACGTCTTTCGGCTGAAATGATGAGCATTTACGGTTGAACACTTAAGCGTCAAGAAATATAGAAAATTCTCATCTTAGGAATGGAGGAACACCCCAGCCTCATTTACCGTTTCTTATAAATTGTAAGTCAAATGAGGTATCGTAGAGGTAGTAATCGTTGAGCGAGGTAACTGTCACTCCTTGTAGACTGAATTTATGGGCTTTCAACCATCTTACTGGACTCTGTTTCAATCAAAACTTGATTGAAATTGTGTCTGTAGTTACGTGTTACAATTTGCTGAAGAATTTTTCTATTAAGTACGTGTTTGTGACGACATATGAGATTTGGGAAATGGGTCTGTATATTAGTACGTCTACCGTCCGCTATTTTATTTTATTTTCAATATAGTAGTCATTAATGTAACAAGTATCGTTTTGGCTTTAGAATCTAAAGCGTCACGTTTCCGAAATAAAAGTTAGCTGTAGGCCAAAATATTCAAACCCTTTTATATATAAGATGTGTAGAAAAAGGTCAGAAGGTACGAAGAAACATTTACAATCTATTATTGTAAATGTTTCTTCGTACCTTCCACCATAGTTATAAAAAAAACTATCAATAAGTACTTATTGAATTGTCTAATCTAAACAATACCAAAAACACTGTCTCCCAAGTTAAGCTTCAATAATACAGCCTAATTTTATGTAAATACTAATCTTTTGTCTCTATATAAACGGTAAACTTTCTTCGACTTCTTGATTCCTATCGATAAGCGTTAAAGGCGCCGGCCGGTGTTTTCGATCGAGTTACGTAATCGAGCCTCGGGATTTATAGGCGACCTTTATACAGTTTTACGATCTATTTCGGTAGCTATGTGGTGTTAAACAGTTGGTATACTGATTGCCATTATAAGGTTTCAGTTAATGAGAGATTGAAAGGATTTATTTTGGCTTAGAAAACGTTTTTGTTTCCGATTGAAAGAAAAAGATGTGAGTAGAAAATTCCATGATATTTTTTAAGGTAAGTACTTCGTTATTCAAATACCACAATTGGTTTTCTTGGTATTGAATGTAAATCAAGTATCTCCTTAGCAATTTAATAGAAACTTTTAAGGTTTCTCCAATTTCTAGTCCATACCCATGGCGTGAATTGTTCGAGAGAATATTTTTACGGAGATACAATATTCAAAACAAATCAAATTTAACAACATTTTTACAACGAACCGTCCACACAAAACATTCCGGAGTCTGTTCAAATGTATATTTTGTCATACATATGTTACTGTATAAAGCACAAAAAGGGGAAAATACGAAACGAAAATTGAGATCCAAAAACAATGCGACATAAAACGGAGGTGACGTGTCGGTTGTTGTCACTATACTAACAATTTATGCATGAAGTCTAATGGGCCGCTCCATCAGGCTTGTTTGCAGAGCTTTCTATGAAATTTTATTCGGTAATAGCCCGTATAGGCTCCCACGTCTTGCCTCAATATCACATTGTCAATATGAGTTGTTGTTAAGTGATTCGGGAGGAACGTTTCGCATTACCCTTTTGAGTTAGCCGGGTTGACTTCTGTTTGCTTGGGTTAGATTCGAGCATATTTTTCGAGTAAGTAATTGTAGGTTTCAGATGTTTTTGTTTTTAGCTATAGGTATTCCGGGTTACTTTGAGGGCTTCTTCTTTATTTATTTGAAGACTTCAACAATTTAGAATCTTTTTAGCGAATGATCAATTGAACGATAGTATGTATAAGGTTGATTTTGCTGTGAAAAGTCTTTCATCGCCAATTTTATGGAAGCTATAGTAAAAGGTCAAACTGTTACGTACATTGCGGACGATCTGCGGACACAGTATCTGTCAAAATCCGGTGTCCGGAGCTGTGTCCGTAATCTGTCTGGACTGGTTTCACCGAACCTCAGTATCTAGTGTAGTCTCGATTATTTATCGATGAATCTGATTCCTCTTATGACCTAATACATTCATCAAAGCCGTTACGCATGATTAATACCGTAATACGTGACATTTGGTATTTCCAAGTCGCTCTTAACTATATTTTCTAATGACATGATAATAATCGTTGTGATGACATTGACAAATGTTGCATGTGTTGCTTACGTCACTAGATAATTGGACATACCTACTTACCTGTTTTTACGTCTCGGTAATTTCCTGCCTCCTAGCACTGAGTGGTCATAGCATAATTATTACGGAACTTGAATCCGCCTAAAGTTTGATGAGAACTGCATTAATCTTTTGAGTAATTAATGTCAAGGCTGTTTGTTGTTATTAGCAAATTAAATGCTACGTACTGTATTGCAATTGTAAGAATGTCTTTGATATATTAAAAGAAACGACCTCGCTTTGTTTTATATTACGTCTAGAGATCCAAATCGCTGATTGTGTTTCCGAAATCATGTTGAATCATTGGGTCCAGCTAACAGTTTAGGCCCACTGATTTTACTTTTTAGGAGTTCGTACCCGTTGGGTAACGAACGGGATCCTATTACTAAGCCTCGGCTGTAAGTCCGTCCGTCTATCTGTCAGCGGGCTGTATCTCATAATCCGTAATAGGTAGACAGTTGAAGTTTTCACAGAATGTGTATTCCTGTCGCCGCGTTAACAATAAATAAATTAAAAATAATACGGGGCTCTCCTACTACGATAGTGCGGAACCATTAACATATAATTTTAGTATCAACAATCTATCCCAATTCACTGCGAAAAATCTGCAAACGCTCCTGAATAGCAGTCTTAGTATCAACGACCCAGAAAACATTGTTACTACCCAACTTACCATCACAAACACTAAGCTAAGAAAACAAATTCTACAATTCCAGCACGTAACCAGAGTGGTTGAATATGCATCGTGTAACAAGGAGACAGGAACATTCGAGAGCACGGAATGTGTTGAATAGAATTCTTCCAGTTTCTTTATTGGTTCTCGCGATCTCGCCATCTATTTCCACTGAGTTCGGTCACTATTGAAAATTCCTTTTTATTCCCTTAGAAAAACGTACCAAAGTGAGTGTCAGAGACCCTATTTAGAGGGATACCTGTCCACTAGTTTACGTATTTTATTTCGGAGATGTGTGTTTTGGCTTTCAATTTAGTTCTTGGAAAGTTTGTAAAGGGAAACTTATTGGTTCATGAATTTGTCTATCTTTTCTTACTCCTGGCTAATATCACCAATTTATTTCGGGCAACTCTCCTAGTACTTCTGCATTAGTCTACTACTACTGAATTTGTCTAAATGTTTTCACAAATATCCGTATTTTACAACGTTACCTTATGGTTTACAGAGTTCATAATAATTTTAGATGCAAATAAAAAAACCATTGGAGTTTACTCATGCATCTATGTTGTTCATTCTTGTTTGCCTGTTATTTCTGGTTGAAAACTGCTACGTGTTAATAAAAGCAACATAATTGCACCAATAAAATGCAACATGCACAAACCTGAATAAGTGAATAGGTAATGATTTTCCGCAAAATGCAAGAAGGTATATCATATCGAAGTTCCTCATGCCTACGTTATGGGGAAACCCCTAAGCATCTTCGTTCTTGATCAGATAAAACTGATTGATAGTTGGCAAGGCATACATTATTCCTTAATAGTTCTGATGCATGATCGACATATTTTATGTAACCGTGGAGGTAATTGACGATTAGACGCGTATTAGGTAGTTTGTGTGAAGATACCATCTAGAAAAAATCTTCAGTAGTTTTGTGTTAATGCTATCGCATGCTCTAAAATGTTCAGTGATACTGGTAAAGTTAAAGTTGATGTCTATATGATAAAAAGCCGAGAGAGATCTAAATCGGTAAACCCCTGTCAAAATGCGTTCCAATCTTTGTTAAAGTGACTAATATTTCAAGTAATATCGATGAGTGTAGACAACATAGTAACAGTATACAGGTATTTTGTACCTACACGGATTTTAATCAGATAATTAATAATATGAGTTAGTCTCACAGTTGTAACATTTTCGTGCCATGATGTAACGTTTTTCACGTGTGCAACTGAGCATATCGAGTAGGATGTAACATTGTTGTATTCATGAAAATAATGACATCATGGTGTCATTAGGAACGTGGTGATGGATGGTCTTCGGAAAGATGTTCGACGTCATGACGTCAATGCAAATCAACAGGATTTTATCGGCTATTGGTCAAACCATCGACGTAATTGTAATCTGTTGTTGCTTATTGAAGTTGGGAAATGCCGAAAGATAAACCGAAGGGATTCACCACAGATTTGCATATTTTATGCCATCTTCCTACAATATTAACAGTCATGAACTACGAAATAAATGATGAATCATTCGCTGGGTCGTGAATACATGATTCAAGTGAATTCACAAATTTACTGAACACGAATTATTGTTTACACGAGCAACACAATCGATAGATATTCTTTTAAGGTCGAATTGAAAGGAACACTACTCTGCAATAATAAATATTTTAAAGACTGAAAACGAACAACAGAAACCATGTCCCATCATTTTATTTACATATTCTAAATACTTTTACCAAAACCGGTAAAGCTGGCCCCATCTTCCATAGGACCTTTAAAAACTTAGTACGTCGAACCGTCGCAAAGTCCAGGCACACGAAACTGGCCAGAATTCCTGTATTGTTTCGACAGACATCCGCAATCCCAGGGGATAACCTGGCCTTATTGTGTGTTGGACATGGCTGGATCATTGGACAGGCCGACTCGATTAGTTTCTGAACTCAATGGACTCCGCTAGATAGCGAGGTTGCTAACATTGGTCGTGATAATGTTGGCAGCACGTATTGAGCGGGAAATTGATTTCGACGACATTTTGTTTGTTCTAATTTTGAATTTCGGTCGTTGTTTTTTTAAATGACAATTTTGCCTATAACCAGTACGTGATAAGGATGTTTTTGTAAAAGCTCTTTCTTGTAAAATCTATAAATATTTTGCCACAAAAGTAGCTACAAAGATTTAGCGGGCTTTTATTTACTGCGGAGTTTTTATTTTACGAAGATTTTTGGACATAATGAAATGAGTATAGAAGTAGTAGTACTTGTAGTAAGTAGTAGTAGAAATGAGTATAATATTTTTCAGTTGAACCGTAAGGCCCCGTTCCCACTATGAACAGATAATCGTGTAGTTTTAATGTCGTGGCTTGTGTGTTAAATGGATGTGTTCACATATAGGACGACACGAATGCTGTCGTTCACGAGTTTTGCCAACTAAAAACCAACGATAAATTAATCGTCACGACATACTGGGAACGGGGCCTAATTGTTACCCACCAAGTAATTAACTATGAATAAAGTAGGTTCGATAAAAAAGGTTGTTTACATAATACCTAAGATTCTTATTAGATAATTTCCTGAAACTAAAATAATGGCTAGTCATAATGCAAAACGTGATCCGAAACAATTAAAATGTTTTGTATAATTATTTTATGTTTAGATATTCTACGAATACTGTTATTAACAATGAATTATTCTAATAATAATAATAATAATAAATATCACTGAACATTACACACAGCGCCATCTAGTGCCACACTAAGCAACGAGGCTTGTGTCGTGGACACCAGATAGTTGATATACTACATAGATACTTTTTGTTTGTAAATACATACTTATTATATATATAAACATCCATGACTCGGAAACAAATGTCCATGCTCATCACACAAACATTTGCTTCTACCGGGATTCGAACCCGGGACCCTAAGAACGTAAGGCAGCCTCAGTACCGTCGCGCCATTCAGGTCGTCAAATAAAAAATAAACAGATAGGTATGTTATACACCTACAAATCAACCGAGAAAGGTGTTCCGCGCGGCAGCGGCAGCTCACATACACGCAGTGACGCAGAATAAATGCAATACGTACGACCCACTTGGGCCGTTTTCGAATATTCACGATTGCGCGCACAACATATCTGTTTATTATGAAACGTAGCTGTTGTTCAGTCATAATATTTATTAATTTTCCTCAATAACCACCTGAGAACGGAAGATAGGTAGGTACATAAGCAGGTAAGCATAAAACAAACTGTATTTTTCAATCGGTAATCATTGAGGAAATCTTATAATACTGAGCATGTAGGTAAATAAAAGACGTGTGCCCACTAGGGCATCGAAAACTGGCCATTTATCAGAACCAGTTTTTCGGTTTCGGTTTTTTTTTTAAAACCGGGGTGTACCTGTGTTTTTCTGGTATTTTAGGGTTTTTACATTAATATAAAATGCTCTTGCTCTATTTATTAATGAATAATAGGGTATATGTGTATTTGATATGCATGTTTTTTTTTATCACTCTAAACAAAGCGTCAGAAATAGCAAAGTGAAATTATTTTTTTAATATCTATAAAAAATACTAAGTTATAAGCATTTGAAACTGCTGATTAGACAGATAGATCCGATACAGCGAATGACGTCATTCGCTGCATCGACGTACAAAATCCATACTGAATTCCGTTTATCTAGAAAGTCCAGTGACTATCAATCTTCGGTTGTACACCGAACTTTGATGACAACCAAGAATGTCATAATATTGGTATTACGTATTACAAAGAGTGGAAATCACTTTACGGTGACTAACAGCCTGGGTACGGTACACCGTACCCGCCACGTATTTCACGAAAGCCACTTCAAACTCAGTTGTCATCAATTTGATGTCCACAATGCTTACATAATCGCAATATTAGAAGTATCGATACGAAAGCGTTTGTCAAAATGAGATACGGTGTGCACCAATGACGCCATATTTGATCGCGACATACATAATACGAAACTAACGTTTTGACAGTTATTTGATGGACACTGAGCCCAGTTACTATGAGAGAGCGACTGTCGCAACCCCGTGCAGGGCACGCCACAATAGTGGCGGTAAGTCCCCTCTTTGAGGAGTGGCTTGAGAGACGCCACGGCGTCCTCACCTTCCGCCTGACGCAGGTCCTCACCGGACACGGTTGTTTCGGGAGGTTCCTGCACCGAATCGGGCAGGAGGAAACGCCCGGGTGTTTCCATTGCGAGCATCGACTGGAGGACACGGTGGAGCACACGGTGGAGGTGTGCCCCGCGTGGGCGGAGCACCGCCGTGTCCTCGAAGCGGCGATTGGCAGCGGCGACCTCTCGCGTCCGGCCCTGGTGCAAGCCATGGTCCGGAGCGAGACGGAATGGGACGCCGTCACCTCCTTCTGCGAAGCAGTAATGCTAGAGAAGGAGGTAGCGAAACGCGAGAGGGAGAGAACCTCACAGCGTCCCGGCCGCCGTGGGAGACGCCCCGGGCGTCGGGGGCCACCACGTGGCCCCCGGCCACCGTAGGCGCGGGCCTGTGGACGGTGGGCTATGGGCTAGCTCGCCGTCCGTCCGTCTCATGACGACAGGCCGTGTCGACGGCGCGTTCGTGTTCCACGCGCGCCTCAAAGAGAGTCAGCAAAAGGAAGGGGTCCGCAAGGACCGATGCCTGCCGGGGTTGCGGGACTGTTCGAAAGAGATACCGTGGCCCCGGAACAAAAAGGGCGATGAAGGAACATGGATGGGTTTTAGTCAGTAAAAGTCTGACACTCCCTCCTGCTCCGCCCAGAGCGGGAGAAGTCATTTGATGATTTCCCATCCAAAAAAAAAAAAACCCTGTTACTATCATTTCGAGCTGTCAACAGAGATACGTAATAGCCCTGCTGGAGTCTCTGCATCACAGTGTTGAGAACCAGCAAATATAGCACATCCCATTGTGTCGGGAGCTGAGGGCACGTAATTCCCCCGAAATTGTTAACCAACACACTGGAGGATGTTGACTCGTAGCAAATGCTGGATGGCCTAGTAGATTCTTCAATACGCATTGGTCTCAGGGTGAACTTAGACAAAACCCAGATTATATTCTACGAACACGTCACCCCAGGACCTATTGTTGTCAATGGTGGTCCTCTCGAGGTTGTTCAAGAACATATTTACCTCGGGAAAACTGTGCAGTTTAGTAAGAACAACTTTGAGAGAAAGGCTACCAGAAGAATCTAGCTGGGCTGGGCAGCATTTGGAAAACTTCGTCGGATCTTGTCGTTGCATATTCTACAGAGCATAAAGACTAAGGTCTTCAACGAGTGCGCTCTGCCTATTATGACTTCCGGGGCCGAAACGTGGACACTCACGGTAAGGCTGGTCCATAAATTCAAGGTCGCTTAGCGAGCTATGGAGCGGACTATGCTTAAAGTCTCCCTGAGGGATCGCATCGGGAACAAGGTGATCAGATCCTTTTGTTTAAAAAAATTACGTAATATATGCTTAGACCTTTAAAACTACGCAACGGATGTGATGCGGGTTTTTTTAGTAGATAGAGTGATTCAAGAGGAAGGTAGAGACTAGAGTGCTCACTAAAATTTCCTTTTTTTTAGTCAGCCCTAGCGATATGTCTTTTCGTGTTCTACTTAGTAACCTTTGAAAGTTCAAATGAAATGTGGGTAGGCGAATAATTTATTGGCTATGGACTGGTAGCGCCCATCTTGTAAAGCGTCGTAAGTAATTTGTTCGTAATTGGCTCTGTCTAGTAATTACGTATTTTCTGGGTAACTCTTTCTAAGAAAAAGCTCTTTTTGTACCGAAGTAGGTACTTCGCTTGTCGGTACATTAGACTCTATAGTGATTTTAACTTCAATTATTATGGCTTTTAAATGTATTTGTTTCTGCATGTGATAATTTTATTTAATATGTAATGTTCAACACAATGTGAATTGTTTATGAATAAAAATAAATGAATGAAATAAAATGAAATGAATGAATGATTGGAATTAGTCGTGAGGTATCTAAAAGTAATCATTTGATGACCTAACATTTTGGCAGACTCTTGATCGAACTTTTAATAAACGACGGAATAATTGTTATATTATGTCTTGTATTACTGGGAAATGCCTACTTTTAAGGAATACAAGAATTCTATGTTAAAAATTATAAAAGTGCTTAATTGAACAAAATTTTCCTAAACTGTACCTGAATATAACCGATAACTTTGCAATTGCGACTTCTACCGTAGTAAAATATATTTTGAACGCTCGCGTGGGGTTCGGAAAATATCCCAAGGGAACGTATCACCGGGATAAAAAGTATGCTGGAGTTCTAATCCAGGTCATAGTCTATTCCTGTGCTAAATGCCATCCATTAGGCATCAAAAGGTACTTAACAGACAGACATACAGAGTTATTTTTGCATTTATAGGGTGTTTGGTGACCAGTATTGGTAATACTACTAGAGTTCTTGGTAATCAGAGATCGTATAATCGGGACCGTAATTATTTCATAAGGATAACGAACTGAAATCTTCTTTGGCAACATAAAATGTGATAAGTCAAAGAGACTGGTACTATATATCTGAGCCAAAGAGTGCAATGCCAAAATAGAGCATTAAGTCACAAGTCACGATCGTCGCCAATGAGGAATATTAGTGAGGAGGAGGACAATGACCAATGGCAATTGCCACAACTGCTATAACTCTGACTAGTAATTGTCTTTTTTAACAAACTCTTTTTTTTTTGTTTTTTGTTCATGTATTGTTTATCTGAGATATTGTGAAGAATGCTGCTGCAATGATAAACTCAAACACAACGAAATATCATCAAGCTGTTTATCTCCGGAAAGTTAGTCAGTTTAGTACACAGTACCTACACTCCCGTGGTGGCGGCCCCGACTTACGAACAGTAAGTCGTGGGTTCGAACCCAGACAGGCGCATTACTTTGTGTAATTTATTTCATCACCACTGCTCTCAAAACGGTGAAGGAAAACATCATGAGGAAACCGGCATGTCCTAGAACCAAAAAATTCGAAGACATGTGACATCTACCAATCCGCACTGGGCCCGCGTGGTTGATTATAGCCCATTCCCTCTCATAGAGAGTAGGCCTGGGTCCCAGCAGTAGGAACATTAATAGGCTGATGATGATGATGACCTACACTCATATTTAGCCAGTTATGTTTAAGGGTCATTTAATACGGGGCAAACCTATTGCTATCTACTGGAAGATGGCAATAGGCTTGCCCTAACGGCTGGTCTTAAGAAATCTTGAAAAAAAAGACTTTAAACTTAAACACGTGATTGTACTCATGACAAAAAACAACTTTTACTATAGGACCAAACCTGAAATCGCAAAAAAAAACAACTGTTCTGTAGATACATTTTGACCTTGCTTAGCTGGTCAAAATGTATGTACAGAACAGTTGATTTTTTTTGCGATTTCAGGTTTGGTCCTATAGTAAAAGTTGTTATGTATGAACAGCTGATCAATGAGTACAATCACGTGTTTAAGTATCGTACACTTATTACCAGCCACGCTTTAAAATACTAGTAAGGGTATAGTATAATAGGCGAGACGACAAAAAAAAAACGAATTAGTCCGTCAGTTAGATTGTCAGAAAATATTTGACCCGTGTTTTTTCTTTTGTTACGTAAATCAAAATTGACGAAGATATGACGCTTTAAAAATTCTCAATACGTCACGCCTAGGTATAATTTTCAGCTAGTTCTGACGTCACGAGCCCCCACTCCCGAGTTTTGATGCGTTTTATCTTTTATTCATTTATTTACAAAAACAAAAAATACGTGTCCATTAATTTCCAATACTCTAACTGACGGACTAAATAGATTCACATTTTTTTAATACTGTCGTCATGCCTATTGGGCAATTACTTATTTATATTATACCGTAATACTATTATTTATTAGATAGTTAGAATTTGTCTAAAAGCTTCTAACAAACTATTCTTTCTCTAGAAAGCAAACAGTACCTAAAATAGAAGTTTGATGACACATAAAAATTAATTAATACGATTTTCCTTTTCTGTTTGTAATTAAGTAGTTACTAATTAGCTTCTCGTGATTACGGTGCCATGTTACTTACTTCTAATTAACATTTTCATCAACTAGATTTTATGTAATGCTCAAGACATTATTATTTATGCTTTACAGTTTTGTTCGATCGAACTACTAATTGAATAAACTTACTTTCTTAACTTTTTGGAACTTGAACATTATCGAGTTACCTTTAGGGATGAGCTTTACTTGTTACCTACATGAAAACAGTAATTTACGAAAATAAAACCGTCAGGTCAAATGAATAGTTAATCAAATTGATAGGCTGTTTCCATTTGCAGTGTTATAGCAATTTTACTGTCAAATAAAGAGAGTTGTGATTTGAATTTAATCGATGGACTATCACTGGACTTATAGACTATCTATTATTACTTGTCATTTTTTAAGTTTATATAATTATCAAATTAATAACAATTACCGAGTAAGTTTTTGATAATCTAGCACGAGTTACGGTTCTGGCACTAAATAAAACTGATCATATTGTAACACTCAGTAAACTTTCTAATTCAGTAAAATACGACAGTCAAGAGAATATCAACCTAAAAGAAAAATATGTACTACCGAGTTCACTGACGATCGGCCAATTTTCTCCCCTATACCCTAAGTAATAAGGTTGAAAAGTCGAACCTCGGTATACTCGATCTCTCATTGCACGGGAAATCCATACAAAGCGAGGCCTATTTATACTAGAACTGTATAGCTTGATGTGTCGCCGTGTGTACCTATCTAATCACACACATACTACGAAGAGTTTACGTAATCTTAACAACATTAAGCGGTTAGAACCCTCGTCATTTGCCTCACAAATGATTGCTGTGTTTCGGTTAGCACATTATGAAGCAAACCTGATGGGATATTTATGATACGACGCTTTTTATGACGCTTAGCTCACGAAAATTGGCTGGGTTCTTGATTACTCTATTTAGTACAGAAACGCTGTCACGATAAGTTATCATAAGGTTTGAATACACGTGGAATATTCCGGAAAATTCTTAGCTTCAGTGTGACGAGATCAAAGGAATATATTATACTTAATTGAATTAGGACTTCATCTGTACTTACCTTATAGCTATTTATAAGATGAAGGGGATTAATCTTAGCTATGAGAGTGAGATTTGATATTTAAGTACTTTAAAGATATAGGTACCCCTAATACATGGGACTTAAAAACATAACTGGCGAAATGTTCGTGTACTATTACGTAAGTACACCGTTACGATATTTGAGGGATATAAGAGCAATTTAATTGAACTAATGAAATTAGAATCTATAACTTAATAATATTGGTCGTAGAGCCTTTATTAACTTTCGATTGATTATTAAGTTCCCATGGAAAGTATCGTTACTTTCCATCTGGCATGCCCTAGAATTAAAAGATCGACATTGACATCCACCAACTAAGACGTCCTCTCTCAGAGATGAGACCCGAGTCTCAACCGTAGGAAAGTTATCGACCTAATGCTATCTAACTCCAACAGTTCAAAAATACGTGTCTTGCTGTAAACGTCTCGAATCGATTTATAAATGAGCCACTTTTTCCGTCGCATAAAAAATTAACGTTTGAAAAATTCTCTCCACGTGTATATTAAAGCTACAGGATATTTAAACGAAGGGTTGTATAAAACCGCGAATCTCATAGTCACAATCAAGAAAACAGTACCACGGCACACGCTTATGTTTTATGAATATTTCATGATAATTAATAATGCCCGTATTAAGTAATCTAGTATATGGAATAAGGAGGGGTGAGGCAACAATATGATTAACATATTAATAGTATATTATGACTTAGTTACGGGGAAAGTGTATCAATCAATGTGGGTTATGTGGTAAGGGTGGGTTTAGATAGAGACAGCAAAGAATTGAGTTTTCGGGGTAATCTTATTCATTTTTGATGTTAATGTAATAATGATAATGTGTAAATTCAAGGGATATAATCATACATAATTCATGATAACTTTCCGTGAGTTCGAATTTCAAGCACATCGAAAAGACACAGGCCGTGCCCAAGATAATGTAATCTTAAAATAATGTCGTCTAATGGACGTAACTAAAGCACTTTGGTTCGGTCTAATCACAGTAATCTGTATTTAAATTAGCCAATTAAAACACTCAAATTCTAGTTAGACATAAAAAAGTCTCTCTCATTTATTTAATGTATTCCTATAAGCTAACGGACCTTTAAAAAAAACTGTTGGCCGTCAAAATAACAAAGATTTTTACTCCGGATTCCGTTTAAGAAAATATAAGTAAAAGAGAATGCCTAAATGTGAATAAGCAGGACTTTTCTCATTATATGAATCTAAAGAAAAAAAAAATCTAAAGAATAAGACCGACGAAAGGGAAGAGGCCAAATTAAGGAAATTAACTTTTTTATAATAAAAGCTGAACTTCCACTTGGCCATTGCAAATGACGTACCATTAATTGTGTGATGTAATTAAGGATGGAAACAAATAAGAGTCGGGTAGTGGATTCTTCCTTTTCACTCGTAACACGGTTGAATGCGGTTTTGTTAACGTTTAATAGTGTACTTGAAATGCTTGCTGGCTACGGGGAAACGGTTTACGTGCAAGTCAGGGAGTGACTGGTGACTGCGATTAATGTTTTATCTCTGCGATTCTTTACAGCCGTTTTGGTCATGCTCTACTTCGTTTATTTAGCTGGAACACAGACTCAAGACTACTTTGAGATAGCTTTAAGTTCCATAGTTTATTACCTAGTTTGGTTGAGTCTGTCCTAATTCTAACTCATTAGTTGGCTAAAAGTGCCATTACATTTAGTAGTTTTTATTTTTTACATCGCCAAATACGAGTAATTATAACATTTAACAGATCTTTTCTGTCTACTCTGATTCAGCAGAAAGGTTATCGACCCGATAGATAGTTTACCTGTGACAGCTCACGATGTTAATTGTGCCTAATTAGTTGTTCCTTCATACTATGTCAACGAATTCATCTAATTGACTTTTGATCTCTTAACTAATTTATAATGGCTGACCTGCAGATGGTTATGAATCTATTTTTACACAATATTTCCTTTTTATGACTACAATATTATCTCCTACGATAAAATACTGCTAAGTCCATGCACGTAAACATCTCAAAATGTCGGAAAACATAAAAAGTTAAGTACAATGCGGAATGATCTGGGAAAACAATGAATCATTTCACTCGAGTACATTAAATATTTACCAAAATGTCTGATTAAAACTATGATGACGTTATATTTTTATTTTCTTGACATTCTAAAAATAACATTTACTTCAGTCTCGTGATTAGTAGTTCCGGCGTTTTAATTACGAACACGACTGCCATGTCGCTGAGGATTTATATTGTTAAACTTGCTCTGTCGCAAGACTTGCAAATGCGTAGGCGTT
Source organism: Xestia sexstrigata (assembly GCA_941918905.2). Lineage (NCBI taxonomy): Eukaryota > Metazoa > Arthropoda > Insecta > Lepidoptera > Noctuidae > Xestia > Xestia sexstrigata. The sequence goes on along the minus strand of OW799214.2, from coordinate 8,348,773 downwards.
GTACCCGGTATCATTTCTCCTAGATGATAATACTAGATAATAATATCAGGGTAATATCATCTAGGAATTATTGGAAGTTGAACGTGTTATGTGTGTGTGTAACTACGCCTTATCTCGGATTAATCAGACGTTGTGGAACCTGCTTTATGAATGTGTACCTGATTTGTAATAAGGGTACTGTTGTTGCGGATTACTTCGCTTACAAATGATTGCCTATTGATACGAGATTTATGTCTGGAATATTGTTGTAATAAATTGTGAGGCGAATTAAAATTATATTGCGTGTGAAACAACTTAAATTGTAACTTTGTAACTAAATAGCTTGGTAGTTTCTTTACTCAGTCATTTTTAGATAAGTAATTTCTACAAATGTTTAGTGCAACACTTGGTGGGCTGATTAAGCAAGTTAATTATTAAGAAAGTAGAAAACCTCTTGAGTCAACAATCCCGTAAAGACACTTTAGAACAAGTTTCTATAAAACCATACAGTGCCTATACTCGTATACAAACTAGAATGTCAAATCGTGTTTCTATATGCAGGAATAATAATTGCCAATCATGTGGTAACGGTCTTATGGACATTAAATAGTACCTAAGTAGATATTGGTCTATAAGACCGTTTTCGAAAATGAAGAGTCCAATTGTCCTTCTAACTTTTGACTCAGTTACCTTACCTTTTCCCAACTAAGTTGGGGTCGGCTTCCAGTCTTACAGGATGTAGTTGAATACCAGTATGTTCATGGAGCGACTGCCTAACTTCTAAACCTTGATTAATATGACGATAAAATTAAATAATACAGATTAGTTGGCACTGAGGCTGAATACCTTCTAGCTTAGCATGACACATATTTCTTCAGAACGTATTACCAGTCATCATTTCTTCAGACCGTTCTAAGAAAATATGTGTAACCCTTCAATAGCTCGTTACAAGATAAAAAGTGAACAGTAATCGGTTGACATTCTCGACGCGCTACCGATACTCGTAATCGAATCCGTTTTATTACGCATTTCTTGTTTAACTCGAGACTTCTCACAAGTAAGCTGCAATAACTAAGTAATGGTGTTGTTATCGGAGTCACTCATCGTTTAAGCCAAAGTGTGATAGTATTTTATAGTTGTTCGTAATAGTTTTTCTCCCAATCTCAAACTTACTTTTAAATAGGTCCTATGTTTTCTACGTTGGTGGTGTAGAGTTACACTTATTACATAATGTTGCCATAAAACAAATCACGACTTATAAAATTTTTACTTGGTACCACATGAGTAGTCAAAAAATATGAATCAATAAATATTGCTGGTACCTACTACTCCAATAAAATGCCAAGATATTGGTATTCAAAGCATTGGTTTTCAGGTCTATGCCGTCGTCGTTCCGTGAAAAATATAGATATCCCGGAGCATCTCATTATAGATTAAAAACCGACCTCAACTTAGTTGGGAAAACTTTAGGCTTAACGCTGCAACTGCGGATAGAAGTGTCATGGGAAAAAATAACTGGAAAATAGATTGCAATCAGCTGAGTCAAGGGTAAAAATGAAATAAATACAAAAATAAATAATATTACAATTTAGGTCACCGTGTCAGTTTGTTTTTCTATAATCATAAAGTCTTATTTTGCTTATTTTATCGTTTGGTGTGCCAAAGGTATGAGGAAGTGTCAGTAAACACCCTTTCAAAACCCGTGACCCGTTTATTTATAAAGGATCAAAACAGCTCCACGATGGAAAAATCAGACGTGTTTCCTTTTTTATTTATTAAATCATATTCTGGGGTTCTTTTTAGGAATTTGGTTTCTTGGTTTTGGTTAAAGACGAATGTAATGCGCTTTTAGCCTAATCTTGATACCAATAAAATAAATTTCTTTTCAACGGCGCTAAAAAAGATCTCATTTACATTAGCGGATCTTATCATCCAAATAATTTATCAATCCTTCATTTACAGATTGTAATTAAATAAATGAGATTAAATTTTGAACCAACTCACACAAACACTATCACTAAAATAATAAACTAATCCATTCGCCAAAACGGTTAACAAAAGCTTCAATCAAATTCATTGAGCTCTCCAAATTCAATACCAACATCAGACAAACACTGGCACGCAGTATTGCCAACATAATGCATTCCATATGACAATAACTCATACCATAAACAAGCACTAAGCCTTTGTCCCATAAATTATGAAGCGGTGACATTCGAATTGGAATAAAGGCTTTTAGACAAGGCTCATGGAACGAAGGGTTTAACACACAGATTCGGCCCAAATTAAGATGGTGTTAAGGTATTTGTGGTGTTGTTTGTGATATGAAACCACAAAGGGTTAAATGTGTTGTTATCTTTCTGTTTTTTTTTTTTTATAAAAAGTTTACATCTGTCTTTGTAGTAGGTAGTTTTTTTTAATCTACTTGCCACGGAATCATCAGTGGTCAGCAGTCATAAACTAAAACCATGCCCCAAAAATCCATTTCACGGTTTGTCTGTGGGAACCGATCATACAAAGTAAAGTTTAGATCAATCAACTAAATTGACATGTTTTAATCTCGTGGCTTATTTTAATTAATAAAAAACTGAAAACCGAAATAGATATTATTAAAAAGTCTTTGAAATCGTTGCAGCCTTTTATGAGCTTCCATGCTTAATATAGATTTATTTACAAAGACTTCAATCTCATATCAATGTTCTTTTGCGTGAAATAAGCAATGTGATATTCGCTTAAGTACATCAAAATTACTAAGCTGTATAAATCGTAGTTTTAAGATATTAATTATTTATTTATTAAATTCATTGCTCTAGCAGTTAATACTTATCTTACAAAACTTTGTTTCTATGACTTAATCATAACTTAGTTACGAATTTGTTATTAGATAAGTTAAGTGGTTAAAGTTTATCTGTTATTTCTAAGTTATGTATTTGAGCCCAGCTTCGAAGTTATTGCATATCAGATTAAGAACCCAAAATAATTAAGTCAAGCTAGACACTTTATTAATTTTATACACCCATATCTTGTAGGTAATTTACTGATAAAAATATTTAAAAACTAGCTATTGCCCGCGACCTTCGTCCGTGTGTAAATTATTATAAAAATATGACTTCCATATTTGAATCGGATTTTGTTAACAATTTCAAGGGTTTCCCCCTAATCCTTTTTCTTTAATTACAGTTAGGTAGTCCTTATCACATCAGTTATCTGCCAGTAAAAGTCTTGTCAAAATCTGTCCAGCCGTTTCGGAGATAAGCTGGAACAAACAGACAGACAAAAAATAAACAAAAAGGTTTTTTGATATCAGTTCCGTATATACTTTCAAATACATTAAAAAAGCTGTAATTTTGAAATTAAAAACAGTCACTTCAATTTTATTTATTTGTAAAGATAAAACAATGTAGTATTTACTTGACCCGATGAGGGATGAACTGGTGACAGGTTAATACTAGAAGTTATGGAACCTACTCTAAAAATAATCTTAGCAAACTTATACACTCCGAACGGCTGTTCTGTCAAAGGCTCTTACACAGAGGCTCAGTTGGAAGTGGCAAAGATGTCAAATTCCCCAGAAATAGGCCATGTCAAGTTGAAGTTAAGAGTCCCAATGGCCCGCAGCGGTGACGATTATGTAACCAAAGACCACCCGGCGCTCTAGGGTTGAGAGGGACTGTTCAAGCATGAAATGTTCCATTTTGTTCGCGTTCCGTTTGAGTTCGGTGTTTGTATGACACGATTTCTTATGGTTGATGGGGAAATCTCAATTTTGATGTTTTATTGATGAGTTTCCAAAATTACAAAAGTTTTGGTACGCGTTGCGGAAATGATTTAATTATTTTAGTAACATGTTATAACGATCTAACGATACGAGGGTTTTTACGATTTTTCCGGGAATTTTTAGTTACATAACCTATTGAATTGGACATAAAATTGAAGCTTCTGCACAATGGGGCGGGCAACTGGTGGAACTAATGGCGCTAGCAGCGCATGAACCAAACATCGTCATTGGTTGAAAATCTGTCAATGTCATTTTATTTTTTTAAATAGATTGACCTCATTGGTCAGATTGGGTCTAAGCTATGGACGCGCCATCTACAATCAGCTTTGACCTGCCTTCCCCATTCGAAGATAGTTTGTTTAATTTATATGACACCATATTTTTTTTAAATGGTCAAATAAATTGACCTTAGATTGGTAGCAATTAGGTAATCAAGCTGTCACCCGTCATCTTTACACCCACAACAGGCAATGGGGAAGGTTGGTCAAAGCTGATTGTAGATGGCGCATCCATAGCTTAGACCCAATCGGACAATGAGGTCAAACTATTTTGAAGTATAAAATGACATTGACACATTTTCAACCACTGACGATGTTTGGTATAAGCGGTGCTAGCGCCATTAGTTCCACAGTTGCCATCCTATTTCCCCGCAACATTTCATTCACAACGTCATTATTAAAGCTCATGGCAACCCTACCACGGTCATACCGCGGCGGCACGGAATGAAAGCTATGACGACCCTCGTCATTTGAAGGAGTGCGTCGCGCCCGCTCCACATTTTGTGCGAACAGCCGCGACACAATGTCAAACCAGATCATTCCTTTATATTTACACTAGGATTTTAGTGCCATTAAATATGACAATACTACTAGCTTGTTTCTAAAGACTTTATGGTACTTATTAGTTCCATGCTTATCTCAGTACAAAAAGAAAACACAGATTCCAATTTCTAAATAGCCTTTTTGCCTAATTCAAAATTATTCTACTATTCTTTCTTTTGAATTCTTATTTCAAATTGAGCATTCCTTCAAAAGCCCAAACCGTAAAATGTTATGAAGGAATTTGCCTTTTTGCTAACCTGTTTCAGGGATAACTTCGTTATTTTTGATTAAACAGCAATTCGTATTTATATTTTTTCTTCGCCATAAAGATGTCTTTGAGCAATTTATTTCCAGCTACATAAATACTCAAGGACCATTGGAATAACTCTTAATTTACCAGTTTTCTTTTACTCGAACAGTAAAGCAAGTTGGTGCAATAAATTCATACTATGTATCGATGCGGACGCCCGATAACTCTCACTGCATTTGATTTATTAAGCATCTCGGTGCAGATATCAGAGTCCCATACTGTGGCAACATTTCTCACTATTTCTCAAGGGTATCGTATGTAATGATGAAGTACATATAAAGTAAAAGCATTCGTACGGTTGTACCAGTTTTGAGGCTATATTTTCTTGCGATTGACTGGAAAATAAATTGTGAGGAATATTTCACTCTCTTAGCGATGTAACGTTACGAAAAACTTTACAACTCATAATTTCGCATTAGCAAAATGAGAATTTCATCTGAGAAGGATCGATCCTTAACATTGCGCGGAGTTCTTTTAAAGTTTAAAGCAAAACTACTAATTAATTAAAACGAATAGGTACGCATAATTAAATGGTTATGTATGCTACACCTTGTTTGGATACCCATGTTGCGTTAGGCTCTCAAGTACCGAAATTCCACATATTAACCTTATATTGGTGTAACATTTATCCATATCCAGGAAAAGGTAGAACAAGATTAATAAAACAGATTCATACTATGTTTTCGTTTAATTCCACGAAATAGGTTTGAAAAAACAGCTACATTTTGTATCATTGGAAGAGCCGTCACAATTTCGGGGTAAAGCGAGGTAGATATATCAGAATCCGGTGCGAACGGGAGAAATACTGCTTATGGAAATACGAAAATCCCTATACCGACACAAACTAGGATTACTTGTCGTAAGGTCCGAATAAATGACTTCGTAAATAGTGCTAAGGCGATTCAATTTGCTCAGAAGATCCAAACGTTACATACTTTATAAGGATTTTGATAAAAATATGTGAAATCTCTTTATTGGGATGCATGCGCGACTTTGTTTCCCTTCTCGTGAGTAAGTAATCAATATGGGAATAGCTCATACTGTAGTGAAGAGTATTTAGTTTGAACGGCCCAGTAAAAAATTACTTTGCGTCAAAAAGTGCTCATGTCCAATCCAGGGGCTTTATTTTCTACGATCCAATCTTAGATATTAAATTAAGTATGAGTTTAATATTCTCCTCAATATAATTCCAAGTAGATATTATTATGAACACAGCTTGAGCCCATAAGCAGCTTCAATGTGATAGATTTAAAGTTCACAGGTGTCTTTAGGATACCGTAATTGATCAACGCGGAGGATTAAAATTATGACACCTCGTCCGCTGTATAATGGCCCAGTCAGGGGGTTTTTGTCGCCCATGCTGACTGGGTATAGGAAAAACCTGTTACCTGTATGGGTATTATGACTAATTCATTACGTTAAGAACTTCTAACAAGAAAGCATGTGAAGGAGTAAAAGCTAAACAATTAATTAATGTTTCCGGAAACGGAAAGCCACGTAGAATCGTATGTACAAAGGTACTCGTGTGTATTTATAATAAGCCTTTTGTTGAGTGGAACACAGTGGGTATATTATTAAACTTTTATACACGGAACTTCGCATTTAACAGTTCTATACCAACTTGCGATATTTAATTTGGAACAGCGCCAGTTCAAGGCCGTTTATTTTTTCATGGCCATAGAGTGATTCGATTTTGTTTTTTTTTCATACGAACATTTGTAGTTGGCTTTTTATGTTTTTGGACGAATAAAAAGGCACCGTTTTTGTACGATTTACTTAGTATACGTTACAATGGACACGTTCAACTTACTGAGGCCACGCGTGAGAAATTGTGATTTAACTAACCTTTAGTTGTCAATTTTCCCAGAAATGGTATTACGTGACATCACGCCAGTAATCCTCGAAGGGCTACACAAAGGTGTAGGCACCTAATTAGTTCACCCACATTTCGCCAGTTACGTTAGACTCATGTAATAGAGAGCAAGTCTATTGCCATCATCCGGACACAAACCCAGACTCCGTGGCTGCTATTGAGAAATTCCTGTTGGAAAAACTCAATAAAAATTAGCCCAAACTTGGAACTGAAACCAAGACCACATGTCACCACCGTCCCGATCACAAAAATTGTAATTGAACTTTAAGTTATACTGTTTGCAGAAATGCCGCCACATACTGTAGTCTAGATTTTTTTATACAAAGCTTTAGTATCTAGTAGCACAGAGTAACTGTATCTTAGCCGTGACTTACTAGCGGTCTCACAGCGGGAGTTCTTTACTATTAATGTGACGTTTTATCATGATTTAGCGCTTCTTTTTTCTGAAAATATATATTTTTTATGGCTGGACTAGTCGAAACAAAACTGGTTGCTTGGCAGTTTTTTTTCAACGTTAGTTGAGGAAACAAAACTACAAAATGAAAGTACTACTGATATTGAGGCTGTTAATTAATATTCCAGGGATTGTACAGGAGGATTTTTTTTCATTTTAGTCTGGTTACCACGTACCGAACCCAACCCTATGTAGGTTACTGATAGAAATAAATCAAAACTACATTTTCATGAAATCACATTCAGATTTTCGTAGGTTTGTAACAAACTCACGCACGGACAGTTCCGAATCGTTTGTACACATTGAAAGAATAATTGATAAGTTGTTTACTCGTGCGTAGTCGCCCTTTGTTCAGCGAAAGGATTACAAATAATAATTACAACCATATTTCATTTTCCTCATTTTGATTGAAGAATGTAAATTTTATATTCGAAACAAAATTTACTACCATTAGCAAATACACGTCATGTACTCGTAACATTAACAAAAAGATGTGTAAGAGAAGATTCGAAATTCGAGAGTTTAAACGTAAACTTTTTATAATTTTAAATAAAAATAAAATAACTTATTACAAGTTCTCTTTAAGGACCGACTTTTCACTTTTAACGTTTTACTTGTCAAACTTACTGTATTTGCGTGACGTCATGCAGATTACATACAAAATGACCTTGTATATTGAGTCATAGATCAATGATGGCAAGTTCAGCTCAATTCAAGGTCGGTTCCTAATACCATTGTGATCGCACAATAACAGCAATATTGTGGGCCGACGTGTGTGTGGCCGACGTGTGTGTGGGTCCGATTTTTTCCACAACTGTATAGTAGGTGCAGGATCTATCTAAAACACGCATCTTATTCATAACACGGGGGCCTAGTCTGCTATTATAATAGTGTCACAATGATCTATCATTGATTTCATAATTGTTGATTTTGACAAGTTTGGTAATCTACTATGTAATGGCGTCATTATGACTTTCCAATGAACAACCACTGACACTCCATTGAAAGAAATAGCATAAAATGCAATGATATTCTAATAAAGAGATATGTTGTGAGCGCGCAATCGTGAAGACTCGAAAACGGGCCAATTGGCTGCGTGTATGTGAGCTGGCCCTGCCCCGCGGAACAATATTTTCGGTGGTTTTGTAGGTGTATACTATATAGGTGTATATAGGTGGTATATATGTGTATCTGTTTATTAGAATATCATTGATAGAATGGTAATCTCGTACACAATGACAAATGATTGTCTGACTTATGCGGTAATCTGCAAAAATGCCGAAATTTGCTCAATTAGCACCATTTTGTATTGCAATAAATATAAGCTTCTTTATTAAAGATAATTTAAAACACATATATGAAAATAAATCAAAACACCGGCCGCTACAAATAAAACAGATAAAACGTAAGTAGGTAAGCAGTAATGACACATTTGACTTTGACAGCTAAACAGATAAAATATTATTGAATGGTATAGTTTCACATTAATCCGCGTTACACATAACTTAATGTTTTTGGCTATTTACGAACTCTTACTACTTCAGATTGCATATAACACTAATAAATAATCTGTAAAAATATATATAAATGAAAACTGGCATGATTAGATGTACAAATTTAATTCTAATTTTTCGAAAATCATTTCTATTAACAGGTTTTATAACAATGGCAATAGGTACAACAATGTCATTATAACACAATTCTATTACGAGACCATTGACCGACCAATGATCGACCATTATGACGTTAGCAGATTACGAACTTTTAACAAAATGACAATGGCGTCGTTCAACAATTATGAAATCAATGATAGATTGATAGATCATTGTGACACTATCAATGATATTTGTTGTGAGACTCGAAAACGGGCCAATTGGTTCGTTTTGCCTTTATTCTGCGTCACTGCGTGTATGTGAGCTGGCTCTGCCCCGCGAAACACTTTTTTCGGTGGTTTTGTAGGTGTATAACGAAGAATTAGAATATCATTGGACACTATTGTAATAGCAGACTAGGCCCCCAGGTCATTTCCTGGTATGTTGTGTAGACTTTGAATACCTTATACAATAAACTGCAAATAGGATGTACAATCATTGACCTTTGCGAACATTAAACATACATAACACGTTTGAATTACGACGTTTCTTACTATTAAAAGTACAATAATGTCAATATAAAACTCGTGTAATTATTCAATTGAAGGCCACCATTATTACCATAGACTATGGTAATAATGGTGCCTTAACCCACTGACAATAATATTTTACGATCATAAAGCCAATAAAAAAATATAACTGCAATCAAAAAGCGAAATGAATAAGCAAAATGAGGTTTTAGAGCCGTAAAGAGATATTTTGTGGTTTTACCAAAATTTTCCGAGAAATAGAGTGTAATAGCAGGATTAGCTAAAGCGGTTTAATCATCCGTTTGCAATGTAATGTATGGTTTCCACTAATTAGGCTGGATTAATGGTATTATGTGCTTCGCTCGTTCGATGATGTTTACAAAGAGCGTCTATCAGTTCTACTTTACGACTGTGTAACTGCAATTCTTGGGAAATTAAAATGACTAATGGTTTGGGTAATTTAAGGGGATTTCGTGTATTGTAAAAGTTTAGCCTAATCCTGAGGTTTTGGCTCATCCGATCTTAGTTTTCCGAGGAAAAAGCTGTTATAAAATGACGTTAGTTGCCTTGATAGTAGGTACATGCAATTATGAAGAATGCAATAGAAAATCCATAAACCGCTATCATCTCTTTTAATTTTCTTTAATCCGTTTAATAATCCTTAATATTTCAATGAGAAGAAATACTAATATTTCACACATGTTATATCTGTATTTTGACTAACGATACCAACATGAATAAATATCACAGTCATCATTTGACTCCAGTGCGGACTCGGAACAAAATTGATTGTTGTTGTTGCAACATTAACCGTGTACCTTCCAAGAAGTATGTATATTGGCTTATCAACGTTATTAATAAACAGTAGAATAAATAGGTACACGAAGAGAATGACTTGATATCGAAATCAGTTTTTGAATTGCGATAGTATACCTGTTTTGGTGTCTTAGTTTTTTTTTTAATCTCAGCTTCTGGCTGAATGTTTAACTCGTACTTAATAAATTGTATTAAAAAATTATATTCCTGAGTATTCTTTATTTAATAATTTTGAATTTGAAAAAAGAATTTAGTGGGCAAACTTAAATGTTATGATGATCTCAATGTAAATTATTAATTGTTGCATTGTTTTTTCAAGTGGATTTCATTTTATTGTTTTTTTATCAATTTAATATTGTGGTTTAGTAACATGATATGAATTGGCCTTGCTTGTGTATAAAATATAGGTAAATTGATTTTAGTTTAAATACAATTATAATAACGGGGATTCACGGATGATTCATTAGAAATTCCTGGTTAGTGAACTTGCGGTTGACAAAGTGTCTGAGTCAGGACTCAGACATTAAGGTTAGTTGGTGGCTTTTTTCAAGATGGCGTATTTTAAAAACTCGCTCTGTTTTTGCGGAATGCCTGTAAGATTGGATTGTATTACATTTATGAGCTTATAGAGTTGCTAGGTTGTTATACTCGTAATTTGGATATTATAAGTAACTTTTTTTTTTTTTGTTTCAGGTACCTACGGTATACTTTAATTAGGTATATTAAAAAAAGTAGTTTACTCGGTGAAAAAAAAATATAAGCTTATGAAAGTTTATTTTAGGTAAGTAAAAATTGTATTTCATGTTTTTTTTGTTAGTCTTATCTGTCCGGCTCCTGAGGATTAGTTGACTATTAACTTTATACATGGTTATTTTAGTGGTTTAATATCTATAACAATTAGTGCTAAACAAGCTAATATTTAATTGGTGGTAGCCTGGTTATGAACGAAATACATACTTAAGTTTAGGAACCTTTAAGCAATCTAGAGAGTGTTACCAAAAACTGTCTTTTTATTTGATTTTTGACTTGACCATCACATTTTATGGTTTAAAATAATTTGGAGAAATTTGAAAGTTTGTGGTAACTTGATTTGCGGGCGACTGTAGGTAGGTACCTACTTCTCCGTTATATATCAATGAAGACAAAAGAAAACCTTCCCAACCACACTTTTCTACAGGAAAACCTGTACCGAATTACGCACAGAATTAGGTCTCGGTAGATAATGGTAATTTGACGTCAAATGCTTGCTCAAATTACGTCAATCACGTAAGGGTTAAGGGCTTAATCAGACCTCCGTGACGCATACCGAATAACTACGTAGGTATGCACAACAAAGGAGACAGCTCGATAGGCAAGCAAGCTAATATAACTAAACTAGCATTTGTATTAAGGTTGAAAATACTTTGATGTTCTGTTGTAAAAAAAAAACAAAATGAGAATTACTGCACTTCTGCATATTATAGTCTATTTATTTTAAAACATCAGCAGGTAAGATTTTAATTCAATTCAATACTTAACTATTAAAATGCCTGCCATATACTTACTTACTTTTTTATTTTTTTAAAGGCGTCTGCTCTCGGTATGAAGGATAAGGGTTATCCAACAAAAAGCATTAGGTAGATGTTAATGCAGACGAGGCGATTTGTTACTAATGGCATTAGAATTTGGATAATTTGTAGGAAACTAACCGAACCAATTTATAAAAGTAACTATCTAATAATGGTGATTGGTGACGTTAAAACTTAACACTTGGTTGCCACATCAATTTAGAAAAAGATTACCTCAGAGGCAATTCAAATTCGTTCATTAAGATTCTTTATAAAAAACTCAACATGTAACTTAAACTAGACCATTACGTCATTACTTTCTGAACATACCCACCTATTATCTAACGTCCATTTTACCTTGAGCCCTGACGTTTAAAAAATTCATAGTCATTTGTTTGCGTGTTACGGTAATGTACCGACGAGGTGGGTCGTTTCACGCTGGTTGGTTCTGTGAACAAATGTAGTTCGAATTTCGAATAGTTGTTCGTGGAACTGTGGCTGATAAATTGGCTCGTCCGTCGAGCGCCGACGCACCTTTGATAGTACGTTCCCTGTAAATAGGTGCGTTCTGTACGAACAGATAGGACACGCACGTTTATTTTCAGAAATAATCTTTAAGTTTTGCTTTGTAGTTTATTTTGCAACGTATTATTGTTTATATTTTGTAATCACTATAGTGATTAGTTTAAACAACTAACAACGAAAATCACTAGCATATCAAGTACCTATCTACAACAAAAACAGCTGTTGCTCGTTACGTTATTCTTGATTTTTTTAACTTAATAAATAAATAAATAAATATCGCTGGACATTACACACAGCGCCATCCAGTGCCACACTAAGCAACGAGGCTTGTGTCGTGGACACCAGATAGTTGATATACTACATAAGTAGATACTTTTTATTTGTAAATACATACTTATTATACATATTAACATCCATGATTTGGAAACAAATGCCCATGCTCATCACACAAACATATGCTCCGACCGGGATTCGAACCCGGGACCCTAAGAACGTAAGGCAGCCTCACTGCCGCTGCGCCATTCGGGTCGCCAATGTGTTTTTATCACGCGTTTGTCAAAGCAAAAAAATAATAAACCTAAATACGCAACAACTATTTGAATTCCCCAAAATGCACAACAGTTTTATCAGTATTAGATTTGACAACTGCGTGACATTTGTTACATGATGTATGGCAACATTAAACTTCAATGTCGTTCTCGTGTCGATTAAACTAACTACTCGTACTACTTGAAGTATGCCCAGAGGTAATTAAATTTAAAAAGTTCCAGAAAAATAATAATAAAAAAAAATCCACTCTCATTATTGAATTAAAATATAATTTAAGTTTGGTTGCTTTTTCCTGCTGGCTTTTCATCAAAAACGTTTACATTTAATTTAATTAGGATTTTACATCAACGCAGTACACACCCTAATTAGGCGAATGACGAACACAGTTTATTTCACATCGTCACTTTTTTTTTAAATCGTATGTAATTTTATAGTGCCTCCCTGGTTATTGACACGAACAGGTGCAGCTATTAAATTAGTTAATAGCCCTTAGTTTCGGGTTCCGCAGTTAAAAACAGGTACCTTATCGAACAGCCATCTTGTATTCGGTCTATTAGTCTTAATTATGTTTATTTTGGAGTTAAGCTTGCATCGAAGTATGCTATAAATCGTACGTGTTTTAAATGAAATATTAGTAGCATGTAATTAGGGGAAACAGACAAATTAATAAATTATGCCGGGTTTAAGTGGCTCCTGACACTTTGTTTGTAAGAGTATTTTAACATAGGACGGTAGTCGTTAGTCACACGGTGGGTTCTCATTCTGAGTGGAACTGGTCAATAATTCAGTAAAAAATATTTCGTGCCGGAGAGGAAACGATTTTTTTAAAACAAGAACTAAGATTAACGTATAAGCTTAGTGTTTTTAATTAAATTAACTACCTACTCAATTTGTAAAAATATTAGAATGTAACCTTAATCGAACGCCCACATTTAAACGAAGTTTAAATAGTGGACCAAAGCTAATCCTAACAACTTTCTAACTGGAAAAAAAAAACCAAAATAACCGAATCAGGTTTCTAATTTCTAATTCATTCAACAAAAACATTAAATCACAATATGACATCATTTCAAAATCCAAATGCATCCTAAACGCCTTCCGAGAATATTACGGTACCAAATTACGGAGTCATCAATCCTGAACAAAAACATCCATCCAAACATTGTATACTGCATTTGATAGGATTATAATCATCCGTGTTCTGAGAAAATAATTTTATATCCCGACAAACAGGAGATGAAGTAGATTCATCAATGTCACTGATTCTCAGAGAAGGATTACAGTTATAACCTGTTAGTTAAGAGTAATAGCACAACTGACTCAGAGGTACGGAAGTCCTACCACGACCGAGCGGTATAAACGTTACGTAGATATTACTTAAATGTCGATTTTTTAATCGACCATACAACTATGCTAGAGCATTTTTGCGAAAAACGCAATTAGTATCACTTTCTTGGCGTGTCGATGGCAATTTAAATTGTGTCGGCCCAGAACTGAGCCACGAGTTTGGCGACTGCAATAGTGTGCGTCAGTTCCTGTAACAAACAAACAACAGGACACCCAGGACCCGATATTAAATGCCCCATCGTTTAAGGAACACCTCATCAATATTTATCTCAACCTGAGCAGATTTTTCTTGCTGCGGTCAACCTGGGTCTAGTCTATTTCAAGGCTTATAGACAGTATCACCCCATATCATTTGAACAAATTTTAAAATTATCAAAATATTATTTTGATAATATGTGAAACCAGTATTTTCAAATATAAAATTGCTATTATTGTTACGTATTTACCGTACACTCGTGCGTGCCTCAATTCTGAAAGACCTGATTCATCGGCAAATCGGTCAAATTTGATGGTCTAACTCTAAGTGGTCTGCGACCTAGGCGTTTCGAAACATTTTTTGATTTCTGCGAACAGATTAGGTGACTGGTGTTGGCCAAGCCAAGGTTAAACGTATCATTCTAAAATACCAGGTATAAACAAAGGTTCTTACGCAATCTAGAAGCCTCTAGCCATTTATTTGCCAAAACTGGCTTTTACTAAAAGTTTCCAACTTTCGAGTCAACGTCCTCTTATTTCCTTAACATTAATTAATTTATGTCTATCTACCGTCTTCAAAGTTTTGCTTTATTTCGTTTTACAGTAAAAGGTAATTAGCCAACCAACATTTTCTAATATTTTTTCTATAAGTTTCTTTTATCTGTATCAGCCTCGTGCTCATGTAATATTAATTCATTATGGCGGCATAAAAAATAATGTGGGGCGTGAGGTCCATTAGGAAAATCACGAGGAAATTTCAAACACATTGAAAGGTTAAATCATTAGTTGATGAGGTCATAAAAATAGGCCAGGTGGATAAGGGAACCTAGTTGGAAAGTATTCCGTACCAACATTAAAAAAAATAGTAGGAGTTCCGTAATTTGTGTGTTCAACGAATGGTCTTCAGAGACCAATTACGAAGTAGTTATTATGTGGTTAATTGGTAAATAATGTTTGGTATTATCATGAGTTATTTTGGCTCGGTAGTTGTTAACGAAAAATATGGAATGAAATTCTTTATTAGTGTAAAACTTCTGGAGTCTTATTGAGGTCTAGGTAAAGCCCCTTTTATAAAGTATTTTAATTCGTCAGGGATCCTAAATTAACGCAGTCGTCTGTGAATAAATGTAGCATGGAAACAAAAAGCTAGGTATCATTTATGGACCCTACAGTCCTGCCGTCCTAAAATGTAGGTCGAACTTGAAATTTAAAGAGCTATGCTACCCTCCTTAAAGTCCCAAATACAATTACAAACATAAAAAGTAATTGGTAGTATTTTTAGACCGTTAAGCCAATTGGGTTTCAAATACAAAAGTTATGGCCTGCCCTTTGCGACATCGACAGAAATTGATTAACAAAAACAAAATTCATAAGTTATAGGTGCGTCTTACTTAATGGCCATTTGCTTTCGAAGTGACAAGGGGGTGACAATGACAGCTGTCAAGTATGTTTTAAACATTTGTTTGAAATTTTCTTATTGTAACATGTATATTTTGTTAAAATATCTAGGCATGTCAACGAGATGTGTATTTTATTTATATTACAGTAATATTGTCTTTTGTGTGACTAATAATTTGTTTGCGGTATTACGTATTACATGACGTGTAGGCTTACCTTTATTTCTTGAACGAGGGTTTTCTTGTACGTCTATCGGTAATTCAGTACGTGCAAAAATTCCTTGCTGACTAATAACGGTATCTTATACTTATTGGCAACTAGTTTGATTCATTTTGTGCAATTAATCATGCCAATATTGGAAAGAAAAATTGAATAATAACGGACAGCGAACATAATTTATAGTTCGTGTTAGAAGAAAGAAAAATGACGCAGGCTAATAGAGATGAATTATATAAAGAATAGAATTGGTAATACAAATAAATTGCCTATTATGTTTTTTGTGGATAGTAATTTGCGTAATAGGCCTAATATTATGTAAAGTAGATATTTATTGTACGGTTGGCCGCACGGCAGCAATAAGCTGATCTCTTATTCTATTGAAACTGCGTACAAAGCTAGACCAGAGGCCCTACTCTCGAACGCTTCGTCCGTATATTCGGAACTATCCGTCTCTCTCACTCGCACTTGCGCGAGAGAGACGGATAGATCCGAATATGCGGACGAAGCGTTCGAGAGTAGGGCCCCAGTTCGAGCTCAAAATGCTACCACGGCGTGTAGTCGTCTGTACATAAAATCGCGAAACGAAACCTTTTAATAAAACGAGATTCCCAATCCGTCCATTATACCGTCAATAAAAACAGATTTAAATCGCCTCCATGAAACAAATGCGTACTTATTGTTATGATAAATTTTACAGCGGCTTATTAAGCAATAAAATGAATTGAAATGGGCTTGCTCTTAAAAATACCAATCGTTTTTGTCGCTCAATCATAAAGACGTAATGATGACAGAATTGTTGGACCAAACTTGAGGCAATTACGTAAAAGATAAGATTTGTACGGTCGTGGAAACAATACTGAGAAAGATAGATATCTTTTATTGTTTTGCAATCACTTGATAAGATTACGAAAGAACGTTTTTTCTGTTAACTGTTACTTGTATTACGTAACACAACGGAAATGAGTTCAATGTTATCTGAAGTTATGTAGGTACCTACGTTATGTTTGTTTTAAAATATTTCGCACTTGCATCGTTTTGCTTGTACTAGTAACTTTGCGTTAACTTAATAAAGCTCTACACGTTTTCTAAAATTAAGTTAAAGTGGAGCTGTGTCTCATTTTAGTTTGGAAAATTCTTGCGAAATCTTCTAGACAGCCACAACCGTCGTCGCCAGAAATTTCAAGATAAAACTTCGCAGCAGTGGTTGTAAAAGTTCAAGAATAAGGGCATTTTATCCGGATAGTGGAGAAATTCCTAATTTTCATAAAGCTTTGTAGTTATCTCAAGTCCCAGAGAAAAACCGAGCGCCGAGATAAGAAAAGGACATTACATTAGCGAATTTGATAAATGGTCCTCTTCATAATGTTGGTATTTTCAGGATTTCCCTTCAAGATTGTTTGAGAACTTTTAGTCAAAGCTAATGTTAAAATGTCTTCATGAATTTAGGCTTCCAAGAAGCACTTACTGGTTGTCAACAACATCTGCGAAGCTTTAGATATATTTTCTAGAAATACTTTATAGGTGTTTGCTTTGGCAAATGGGCGGGCATTTAGTGTTTAGTGTTGAATCTCAGCTTAAATAATATTTGATACTTTTACTGTGATTAAGTTTACATTATATTAATGTACCTAATTATTGTGTATATTGCACAAAAATAAAATTACTGCCACTCACCTTCTGCATGTCTGAGTGTTCTACTTATAAACTGGCTTCCCATCTTTTTTTTCCATTTATGAATTGCCGTTTTATTTATCAAATAAAACAAAATAAGCAGTCACTGCGCCATCGCCAATATTAGTAGCCACTGAAGATATTTCTCTGGCAGTATACAATGATGTACGGAGGAAGGGAAGTGGACCCGTCCCAGATCATATAAACTGGGTAGATATGTTACTTTCATCTGTTATTTTTATTTAGGCACAGAGTTATTGGTGTTGATTCTGTTGTGCACAAACTAAACTTGATTTAGGCTATTGCTATCTTTTACTAAAAGGCAGTGCGAGAAAAGGACGGATAAAGCTATGAATTAAGTTAGAGATGTCAAACTAGTTTATGGCTTGCGCTTCACCGTGTTTTTCGACGACGTTGTTTTACGTGCACCCTTCATTTGTATAGAAATATTAGTTCCAATTAAATTTGAAAGCTCTAAATTACGTCCGCCTCTTTCCCGTTTTATTAGAGGGAAAAAGATAGCAATAGCCTAAATTAAGTTTAGTTTGTGCACAACAGAATCGACACCATTGACGGTGTTTGGTTTTGTGCCCGGTTTATGACAGTAGGCTAAATGTAAACTAGTAAGTATACTAGAAGGTACACCTCTGCCTTACCCTTCAAGGATTACAGGCGTGATGTTATGTTAGTTATTGTAAGACGCTCTACGCTTAGCTGTAGTCAAGATGTCGATTCTTATCCATAAAATTTTGGTCTCACAGTTTACTATCCACGACGCTGTTTGTGAAACGTGATCATTTTTCGAACCGTTTTCCATCACTATACTTTTCAACATTCCATCACCAATCTTGTTTATGCCAAATAGAAAATAATGACTAGTCATTGTCTCATTGACTCGTTTTCCACAAGCTTCATCAAAATTCTTTACTAGAAACTAGAAACTTATTCCGCGAACACTGTGCTTATATGCATATTTAATCCTTGCATGTTCCTCCACCGTATCTCAGTAGCTTCCTCACTCCGTGTTCGTTCACAGGGCACGCGAGCTAACACAATTAGTGCTAATGGAACGACTTGTTTGTTTGTTCTTACAACTAACGCCAAAACATCGCCGTACCACGCTCTAAACACTAACTCCTATTTCTTGTGGAACCTTTTTAAGTTTTATAAGGTGTTTGGTTCTTCTTTGTGGGTTTAACTTACCTTTCTTCTTTGTGAGTTTTATATTTTTATTATGAAAGCTTGTCTTTATTTTGTTTTTTTTTTTCTTATTTTATGCTGGAGCTTTCTGGGCAAATAATAGTATTGACCCATTGACTCTTACTTAAACTGTCAATGGCTGATTGGAAACTACGTAATAGTTTGTTATAGGTACTGCTATTTGAAGATGGAAGGATACGGTCTATCCGTATACCATGGTCCTTTGAATTTTTTCAGTCGTTTTGGCGTGAAAAGGTTACCAGACAGACAGACAAAATTATTTTCGCATTTGTA
This sequence comes from Xestia sexstrigata, assembly GCA_941918905.2. Lineage (NCBI taxonomy): Eukaryota > Metazoa > Arthropoda > Insecta > Lepidoptera > Noctuidae > Xestia > Xestia sexstrigata. The sequence goes on along the minus strand of OW799214.2, from coordinate 8,329,675 downwards.
ATATCCTTGCTATTTGTAGAACCATATTTGCCAGAAACTGGTTCATTTAAAATCAAAAGTGTCGTTAAACGTTTGGCCATTAGGAGGTGTATCTTTGTAGTGAAGTCACTGAAAATACCTTTTATTTCATTACTAGACTTTTATCGGAAAAATGAACATGAAAATGAATGATGAAATAAATGGATGAGTTTTATGAACTGTTAATGAGTTTTTGTAGTAGTAATTAATTAAGTAATGTCAAAGTAATTGGATCTTTAACTACTACTAACCTATTTGTTAATTTAAGTAGAGAGTTTTCGATGGCTTCATTTTTTGTACTAATGATATTGAATGACGCAATCAATGCCAGAATCACATGCTTGCCTTGATATCACACGTTATTGCTTATATTATTTAGTATTATACGATATGCATAGATTTTTTCTTCAGAGAATGATTATTGACCTGCAAAAGAATCGTCAAGTCATATTTTTTTTGTTTTATTGTTTAAAAATATCGTTACACGTCACGCCTAATCTAAGTCTCACTAGCTAATTCAATTCAATTCGATCCTATATTTTTATATGCTCGTAGTAGATTAGTTCCCAATGAGACACGTACTGAATAAAATCCACGAACACCGAAGCGATTAACTTCGAGTGTTCTAATAACTTCAGCCCTTAATCATTTTCCATAGAGTTTCTTCACTTCATAAGGCGGAACAAAATAAATTCAGTCACAAAATCCTTATTCAAAATGTCGTCACCTCACGAGTTCCAGAACAAATTGCTTAATGTTCGAGCTGTTAGTTTGAACGCCTCGTGTTTGCTCGCCTCGGCAAACATGGTATTATCTGTTTGCAGTGTTTGCCAAACTGGCTCCCGTACTCACTTCTTACCGAATTATTTGATAACCAACTGTTGGTGGTCTGCATCACAAACTTTGGCCCCAACCTTTATGAATTCATTAGTTTTGTTATTGTTTTGTCTAGTTCAATATTAGTTTTAGGACTTGTCAAGTAATTCGTACAAATTGGCCTTTGAGTTTGTTCAGTCTATCTATAATTATTCGAGGTTTGTTTGATGTTTTCATAAACCACATGCTAGTAATGTTGGTGGATCCCAAACGACAGATTCCATAAATTGTGTTCATGCGTTTGAAACCCTGACCATTACACGCTTGGGAGTGGATTCGCTATATCCCAATATCGCGTTTCCTTTCGCCCAAGGCTGAGCTATCTTGTGCGATCGATTTTCGCCCAAACATCAGCTCGGTCAATGGTTAAAAATGTACAAGCTTCGTGTTTTGTGATTGCCACGAACAACACAGGATCTATCTTTTCTGTTTAGGGATCCTGTTGACTTATCGTGGATGGCTGGTACCCAAACTGAAAAACTGTTAGCACAAACTTTGAAACTGGTTATAACAAAGTCATGAATCTTCGGGAAGAGTTAGTCCCGCTTACCTAAAGGAGTAAATAAAACAAGAAACACAAAACAATTATCTAGATCAGCCTACCGCCGGAGGCTTCTCCGGCACAATACATTACAAGTAATAATTCCATCGTCTGCGCGGCTCTATTCAATATCAATTATGTTCACAGTTACTTAGAAACCGTCATACTAAAACTGGTAAGACTACTTACAAAGTACTACCAATCATACAAACATTGTCACAGTAGTTCCATTCATGATGAACAACACACTTACACACCCATTGGAGGCGTATACAACGTTTTGACAATGCACCAATGCTACTAAACAACAATAAAATATGTACCCAAGGCACAATACGAACGACTTATTTGACGTTCATAAGGCCCTAAAATGAATAAATGATGTCTGATTTAAATATGAATTGACTGCAACTGAATGGAAATAAAAATGTCGGTTAAAAGTGAAGTCTTGTGAGATTTTAATGTGGAGTTCAGAGTGTGTACGATAAATTTTGTATTGATGTTGAACAGTTTGTGTCAAAAGGTTGTCATATTAGGGTGTACGTTTAGTGCCACACACGGCGTTGGGTGTGTGTTCCTAAAATAATGTTTATTTGACCATTTATTAGTAACCTACTGGTAGCATAATGTGTTAATTTTTTAACGGTATGGAATTTTTCATAGATTTTTTGTAATCTATCTTTTTGTTTGTAGAAACTCGAAACTCTCCTATTAGTCTTCGTAGGTTCTCTCAAATTAATTAAAGCAATATTATTGGTCTAGCTAGTGAACCAGTTATTTACTTTGCCCTTTACAATCTTGTCTCTGACTAAGGGTTGCGCCTCATCTAGCAGCACAGAATCGCATTTTTCCATGCTTCTAACCTTTTCTGTTGCTCACAAACAGAGCGAGCTGACGAGTGCATCGTCGATGCTGCCGCGTGCGATAGCACTCCCGCTCTGTTTCTCACTCTAGCAAATGAAGGAAAAGAATAGGAGCATGGCAAAATGCGAATCCGTGCTGCTTGATGAGGCGCAACCCTAACAGGAAAAATGAGATCTGCCAACTGAGATATTAGTGTCGAGTATAAATAATAATATTTTAGGCGTAACGGAGGATCATGCTAAGCCATTTGAGGTAATATAGGCCCTTAAGAAAATTGATGAAATAACGCTTTTAAAATTCTCAATACGTCACGCCGCCGTGCTATAATTTTTAGTGCGTTGTGACGTCACGAGCCCCCACTCTCGAGTTTTGATGCGTTTTATCTTTGTCAATATTCATTGATTTACAGAAACAAAAAATACGTGTCCATTATTTTCCAATACTCTAACTGACGGACTAAATAGTTTTGCAATTTATTGATGGTGGAAACTAGGCTATTATCATTCCATATCGCGATGATATTGATATTGCAGTTCTACAAGTTAATACTCCTGCCCATTCACCTGAAAGGTATAATCCCTTAGATAGTTACTCGCCTTTTACAGCGAACAAGATCAAGGTGGGATGGGATGGCCTACTTTTAGCTGGATAGAGAAATATACAACGTGCAAAAGTTTCGATCGAAAATATTGTTTGTAAGTTTTGGCGCAAGAGTATTAAGAAATTTATTTTAAATAGCCTTTTTAGACTCGGCTCGACTTACAGATTTCATTTTTCAAATTGTCTTCGTCTTTTGTTTGTAAGTTACATACAAGTTCCATTTCGAAACTACTGTCACCATTCTATTTTTTCAATTTTACAATTTTTTTCCAACAGCGACCCCTTTATTAATTTCATTTAAGCGCCATTCATCTAGCACTGTACATCATCTAGTTTCAGTTACCCTTTATTTTATATGCCCTTTGTTTAAAGCGTAATAGCTTACATAATAAGTAACGACTTCACAACCTATAATATAACTTTATTAAACAACAACAAAGACATCCACGTTTGCAGTCTGAAGTGTTGTCACTTATCCATTCTGTTCAATATCGGGACGATATCCAGACAATTGCATTATCTTCGATTTTATCTACAGTACTTTCTCAGTTATGTTACCTTTGTCAGCTGCAGTCTAACAGCAACTTTATTGACACGAAAACAATGATCATTACAATAGGGATGATAACTGACTAAAAAAAATATGATTGTTTAGTCCGTCAGTTAGATTAACGAAAAATATTGGATACGTGTTTTTTGTTTTATCAAATAAAAAAAAAATGACGAAGATAAAACGTGTCAAAGATCATAAGTGGGGTCTCGTGACGTCACATTTGAGTTAAAAAATGTACTCACCTGTGACATCACACGAGTTTTCGACGCACTGTATCTTCTTCATGTTTAGTTTACGTGAAAAAAGAAAAAAATGTATCCAATATTTTTTGGAAATCTATCTGTTTGTCATCTCACCTATTTTGACTGTCAGTCATAGCAAGTTAAAAACAACTTTATGGCTACTAGCGATGAGATCATTGCGATTTTCACAGCGATGCAAGAGCTGAGGTAATGTAAGAGTGGCAGAACTTTACTCGGAGCTGTAACATTATGTCTGAAGTAGTTTCTGATAGCAGTCTGAGCGTTAACCTTATTAGTGAGGAGGCATAGGACAGTGTGTTTCTACTGCCTTTTCCTTGTAGATAATGATAATTAAATATTTAGGAATAGGGCAATACTCGAAGGACCAAATTTAGCGGTGTCTTAGAGTTGTTTTTGTAAAAGTAAATTACATTGAAACAAAGTTTTATAATTCAACCGAATAGAGAGTTATAAAACCATCTGTTTTGGGTATAATATTAACACTTTTACGTGATATGTACAGAAGCTTCTTCAGCAATTGCCTGTGCCTGCCTGATAATCATAGACATGGAGGTCCATTACACACTGTGTATTTATTACCAGCCCACGTTATACCACTGCTAAGCAAAGCTCTACCTCCATTTTTTCCACTTCTCACGGCTCTCTGCAGCAGTATGTGTCAGTGTTATACCATCAACATAAAAAAAGCTTGTAAAAAAATGCGATGTTCTTACTTCAACAACAAGTATTAATTTGGAATTTCAGTAAAACTTTCAAATCACCACTCACATACACATGACAATTAAAACCGAGACTACTTTACCCGAATTGGATTCAATATCCATCGATCAAAGCATACAAAAGACTAATACCATGACTCACAACAAATATCTGTAGATAGGCTCAATCCATTGTCCCGTCATGAATGAAATCTTCAACCTAGATCGAGGTAGAAACCCAGACGTCCACCTCTGAGCGTGGGCAGCTGAAGGATTATCAGATGAATGGTAACATCCACCTGTACGACGATAAGGAGTTGCGTAGGTCAGAGCAGACGAGCCTTAACGCCAGATTGGAGAGGGATTAGGGATTTGTGGCCGTTTCCAGTAACACTATAGGCGTCCCTAAAGTTAATAGCTATTTAGAAGCTCGTTGTTTGATTTTTAATTCTAGTCTCAGAGCTGAAGGTTGCAAATCCTATAGCGCGACTAAGCATTTATTTAGGTGTTGTTAGTGGAAATCGGCCTAAATGTTGATTGGTTTTGCTTATTCACAAACACTTATGTTTTCTTTTTTTTGTTTGGTTTTAGAAGTAACCACGTTCCTTCCAAGTAGAAAAGTTCCCTGTGTCGTGCAAGCCTCTTTCATTGGAGCATAAATAAAGCCTAAAATAATTTAACAAAAACATTTAATTCATCCGACCACGACGAGATGATAAAACATCAAAATGTAAGGTTTTTTTTAAAATAATTAATAACTGTAAGCTCATTGTCATTACAAAAAAAATACTACTTCATTTGAACTGGGTTATTTATCATAACATACGATCCATTTAAATATTTTATTTCATGCGTGTTTTGATAAAGAGTAAAGTAACTTTCCACGTACGCACCAGGTGCGTCTAGGTAATTCTAGTATTTAAAATATTATATAGTACCTATCTAGAAGAAGAGAGAAGAACACAAGAGATGAATAATAAAATAATCAGCCAAAAAATTCAGACTCTGTAATACCTACCCTCATAAATATGTATTATTAAGGATCCGCAAAAAATAATTCAATTTGTAAATCGATAATTGCACCGCGGCTTTGTAAAGGGGGACTCGGACGCGGCTGTTTTTTTTTTAATGATTGATGAGTCCCTTCCTCCCGGAGTTTTACAATTTGTTCTTATTTATTGGATTAACCGCTCTAATCTCCGATCTTTCGTGAAATTTTTCCCGCCCCTCGGTCTAAGTAATTAATTATGTTATTTGGGTATTATTGGAGTTTGTCGGCGTTTTTGTGAGGCGCTAATTTGTTTGAAATACGATAATTTGAGCGTCATTTTTACTTTTTAAGTAGTGAAATGTTTTAATGAAATCGCTTCTGGAAATTCTGTTTTTATTTTCCCTCTGTTTATATGAACTTTGTTTATATGAATGGTGATAAAAGTCAGAGGTGTTGTGTGGGCTTTTATTATCTTTTATTGTCAAGGAATATCATATATTATGAGTACAAAGTAAAACAAATACTTCTTACATTTTTAAAGACCAAATGAAACTTACCCAACCACTTTCTTTAATTTTACAAAAAAAAAAAACAATTGGTACACCCAAAAACTCTTTAAAAAACACTCATAATAATTGCTGTTACAAGCTTCTTTACTTAATTGGACTCATCAAAATTCAACGCTGTTACATCGACCGTTAAAAGGCAGACCGCATTTAGGGGCTTTAAATCAAAACGGTAAAGCATTTCTCCCACAGAGGACTGGATGGATTGAAAAGAAACGCCACATACGGGATACGTGTTGACTGTGCAAACATCAGATGGGAAATGAAATGAAACGAACGAGTTCCCGAGTGTCACCCCTAATGCTAGGGTTGCCAATAACTGTGTGTTTCAACTTAAAAAAAAAGCTATTTTTATAACGATTGCGATTTCTTTTAAAACTTCAGGATTAATTGGCTTTAATTGGTCTTATTTTGACTGTTGGTTATAAAAATTAAAGGTTATTTGTTTTCATTGCAAGTCATCTTTAATAAAGCGACTTTTTGGCTCGTGTTCTTGTGCTGACCTAATGTATCTAGTTGTATAAATAACTGTTATCAATAGATACGATAAAACTGATAAGAATTAAGTGCGTCCATATCCAATGTTTGTATTATTTGTTTTGTTTCTTCCGCGTTTTATTTTATGATAAACAGTAAAACACACCTTGAATGGAATATGATAAGTTTATCATAATATTGTGTAATGATAAATTTTCCAGTATTAGTAAAATGTGACAAATATAACCTGTACAATATTATTAGGATGGATATTTATTAAAATTTAAGATATTGCTCGGATAAAAATGAAAAAAAAAATTGGATAAGGCAGCCCTACCGTAAGCGCGTGCGTTGTGTTGCCAACCTTAGCAAATGTTTACCTTCTATTATCTTTGACGCCATCTGCAAGTTGGAGTATCGCTTGCCGCTTACTTTGCCTCTTGCAGTCTCGTACCAAACTTTATCGATGTGGTCATCGTTTCCTCCAGTGTAAATGTTATTTTTCATAACTGGAAACACAAAGTGTTTTAGTATTCACCTAAGATAAACTATAAGAACAGCGTTGAGAACTTTGTAGTTTAAAAGAGAAACTTAAAACTTAAGCTTTTATCTGTTATAAAACACAAAAAAAATTTTGCGCAGCGATATATAATAAATATAACTTTTTTGCTCGCTGCAGGAATTTAGCGCTCGCCTGAAATTAAACTTAAGAGTTAATTTTCCCGAGGAAGTTTTAATAGGTAAATAGGTCAACATAGAATCATAATTCTTAACGTTATTATGCGAAAACGCCTCTATTTAGCAGCAACGTTATTTTTTACAAGGCAACACTTGACTTTCAGATTAGCTTGCAAAAGGCCACCCCCTGTTTTATAAATTTCTTATTTTTATACGAGGCGATGTAATTTATTACAACGGCTGATTTAGTTTGTCTTAAGCTTGGATCCTTGTTTTCTCATTTCCATGATAAATATTTTCTCAATTTCAACCCGACGTAAACCAATTATGTTTAATCTACATTTACAACCTCGGGCGATTCGTCTGTGTCGAACTTTATTTCGTTTAGACTAGAGTGACAGTAGATATTTGGACCCCTTCCTATTGCTGACTCTCTTTGAGGCGCCCGTGGAACACGAACGCACCGTCGATACGGCCTGTCGTCATGAGACGGACGGACGGCGAGCTAGCCCATAGCCCACCGTCCACAGGCCGGCAGGCTTACGGCGGCCGGGGGCCAGGTGGTGGTCCCCGACGCCCGGGGCGTCTCCCGCGGCGGCGTCCCGACAACCAGAAAGACCAGAAAAGATCCCGAAAGACCAAAAAAATTAGTAGTCGTAAGACGATTCACATAATGGAGATAAATTGTACTTTTTTGCACATTGAGACGTTTATTTGCTACGAAAGTTTGCACAAAGTAAACGACAGCACTATAATATGTTTGCTTGCATGTGTATCTGTGGCCTAAGGCTAATATAGTTTCGAGTTCGAGTGGGCGGTTCCCATTTAGGCTTTAAACAGATCGAGAATCCCCGTTTCTCAGCCGCAGGGGTGTGTGGGCAATCCGTGCAGCGATCAAAACGTTATTGAATTCTCTAAGCGCCCTCAGCTAGGTTAAAGTTAAACCGATTGGAAATCACGTAGCAATGAGTTTGGATGTATTATTGTTATTGAATTTTTTTATTTTTCTTTAACGTCTGTTTCTGCTTTAATATCTGGAACATTTTATATGAAACTAGCTGATGCCCGCGGCTTCGCCCGCCCGCAAATTATATACTAAAACCTTCCTCTTGAATCACTCTATCTATTAAAAAAACCCGCATCAAATTCCGTTGCGTAGTTTTAAAGATCTAAGCATACATAGGGACGGACAGACGCGGGCGACTCTGTTTTATAATATGTAGTTATATCTAAATGTTTTTTTTTTTAATTGGACTATTTGGTAAGCTAAGCCTTTTAATAACTGGGATCAGAAAAACATCGATTCTACCTATTTATAAACTTTTTTATGAAGTTGTAAGCAGGAGTTTTATTATTGTAATATTTATTGAAATGAGAAGATATTTTGCTATTCGATATTTTTCTATTCACATGCCAGACATAGGGGTGAAATAAAATACAAAAACGATATTTTAAGAGTTTCTTTTGCTGGGCTTTTAAATAATTTTGGCCCATAGTACTTTTATTTTACGGTTCAATTTCATAAAACATATTTATTATAGGTCTAAGATAGAAATTCAATCCTTTTCGTATGTATATCTTTTCCCGAAAACACGTGGGCCCCAAAGATAAGCTATTGCCAAGAATTTTATATTTGGATAAAAGTATTCGTAACCCAACTAATCGTATTAAGGCCTTAACGACCCTAATTCATGTATGTATTAGATATTGCCTTGAAATCTATTCGTAGTATCTATGCTTATCCGAGTTTCAGAATTTGTTTGACAGATATCAGGCACAAACGGCCCGTAACTTTGATAAAACAATAATTTGACAGGTTCAGTTAAGATTATTTAACTTGTTTTTTGTTGATGTTTCCTGCCTTTGATGGCAAATTGTCTTTTTAATCTGAGTGTATAGAAAGTTACAGCAAGTAACGTTGTACCTGATACCTACACCTGAAGGTGTATGGGCCGCCATACTAAGGAACCGTAACAACAATTTAAACAATGTTTATTTTTATTAATTTCTCTTGTCACATGTCATCACTAAAAAAGATGTCAAATGTCAAAACCTTATTTAATTGAGAAAAGAAAACCATAAGGACTGTGGTAACATCTTGAGATCTCCATTTATTTATGTAGTGGGCCCGCTTGTGACGTGAAGAGCTTATAAATAAGATTCGTTAGGGATGGCCCTCGGCTCTCTATATAAACATAAACATGTAAACATCTTTTAGAAGTGCCCTGCTGATGAGCCTGGGAGCACAACTTTAATCAATAGATGAGGGATTATATTGATTTGTGTCCAAAAAAGTAAATAAAAATATTGTGCTTCAACAGTACTTAGCTAACCCTGGCACGCAAGGATTTTCATAGACGTTATCTATCTTTGGTTTTGTGACAAGTTCAGCCAGTGAAATTATTATTTTCTCAGTTTAAGTTTTACTATTGCATACTGGCCAATGAAAAAAATATTAAATACTGGTATTCAGCTGCATCCGGCTAGATTGGAAGCCGACCCCAACATAGTTGGGAAAAGGCTAGGCAGATGCTGACTGGCCGAAGAAAAAATGATTTCTTTCTCATAAAATACAAGAGTAAACAGGATTTAACTGAGAGCCTGCTCATTACTTCATGCTTAAAGAGGAGATTATAGAGCACCATCACAAAGGACTTAAGACCTAGATACGGCCGTATATAAGCCGTATGCACAAATAGCGGCAGATGCCCAAAGGTCATCTATTGAGGCTGTTTGTGCATACTTATGAGGTTTATACTCAATCCTGTGCTGCTTACCAGCAGTTACGAGTAGTATTTACGTATTGTGAAGTAATGAGGGGTAGTTTTCCGACACACATAAACTCACTCACTCACGCCTTTGTCCGATGGGGCAGGCAGAAACTACAGAACGGCACCTACTACGATCCTAAACATACTCCTTGTCCACGTTCATACGTTCATTTACTAACATACACACATCAAAAATGTCTAGGGATCAAGCATTTTTATGCGGATTTCTTGAGATTGAGATGTGGCTTTGTAATAAATTTATGATTTTATAAATTTATATGGATCCTTTTTGGTGCATTTCATAATTTGAATCAGGAACTCTCAATCAAATTCGAGTAAAAGATGAAAATAAGCTGTCAATATTTTCCCTATAAAAACATACAACGCATTGAAGACATTATTAGTGCTACTGTTTCCCTACTACTGATTAAAACCAACGTTATTATGGAGCGGCGACGTCATTTAAGCAGGGAAGAAATGCTCAGAGCCGTGGGAATGATAGAAGCTGGTTCCCGGCAACGTACTGTAGCTTTAGCTCTGAATACAAGTCAGAGTGTTATCAGTCGACTTTGGACACGTTACCGAAGCACTGGTACCGTGGCTGAGCGCCATGGAGGACGGTATCGCTGCACCACACGGAGACAAGACCGATACATTCAAATCTTAACTCGAAGAGCTCCAACAATAACCGCCATGATGTTAGCCGTGAGGCTTCATCACTCTTCAGGGAACTTAATTAGCGACCAAACAGTCAGAAACCGCTTGCATGAAGTGAACCTTCATTCCCGAAGACCGCTACGGGTACCACCTATAGCAATGCACAATCGTAGGATTCGATATCAATGGGCTCTTGAACACAGAAATTGGGCAGAAGAACAATGGCGTTTCGTGTGCTTTTCTGATGAGTCTCGTTTTGGTATGAGACCGGATACAAGACGTATACGACACTGGAGAACCCCTGGACGCCAACAGCGATTAAAATCCTGCCAGGAAGTCCATCCTTATAGTGGTGGAACCATCATGGTATGGGCGGGTATTTGGATCGGCGGAAGAACTGAGTTGATTTGGATCAGAGGCAACCTCAACGCTCAAATTTATGCTGAGACGATTGTATCAGACGTCATCGTTCCTCTACAAGTGCAAATCGGTCCCTTATTTCAGTTAATGCATGATAATGCACGACCGCACACCGCAAGAGTTGTAAGACAGACTCTCGCCGCAGCTAACATCAATGTCCTGCCCTGGCCTGCTCAGTCGCCAGACTTGAACCCGATTGAGCATGCATGGGATATGCTACAGAGAAGAGCTCTGCCGAATATGGAGGGTATCCAGTCGCAAGAAGACCTTTTTTTGTTGTTGCAACGAACATGGGCGGCCATTCCACAGCGTGATTTGGATGAACTCATTTTGAGTATGCCAAACCGATGTTCTTGTGTTGTTAGTGTTCGCGGTAGAAACACGGATTATTAATTGTTTAAGTTACCCAATAAAATTTTAAAGAAAACTGTTATTTCAGTCTTTTTTTCGAACTTTAATGTTAGTGGTTCAAATGTCAAAAATCCCTTTATTAGGAAAATGGCAAATTTCTTTATTAATGCAAAGGTGACTTGGTTTATCGTTACTGTGACAAACGAAAACACTTTATTTGATGAATCCTTAAAGAAAATTTTAATTAATATCAATCAGGAGAAAAGTTATTGCAAAAATATATGTTGATCCCTAGATACTTTTGATGTGTGTATTATAAGGAAGTACCTAATACGGGACCAACCATTAAATATACATAGAACGCAGACACCACACATTACGTGAGAAAACTATTCAAAGTATTTAAACGTGGGATTTCTTTACTGGAGCCTATATTAACGCAAGTTGTAACTGTCAATTAAATAAAAGGGTCGTTTCAAGCCCATAGACAATGGACCTGATACCTGTCAATTATTTTATACAGTTGTATGATTAAAGCATACGTCTACTTTATTGAGCAGAGGTCAACCACACATTTACGTACAATGAAAGATTGCTTTAATAAAGCTTTTAAGTGCCTTTGAAACTTGGAAGGTCCCCACACGACCCGCAATTGAACTCTTATGTTTTATCGGTAATAATAAAATACAGAATGTAGGACTTTCCGAGAGGAAATTCTGATATTTTAAGGCAAAATTTATCGGCCGGTGTAAAGAAGTATCCGAAAATTTCGGAGTGGAAGAATAACTCAATAGACCCACAAAGTCATCTGCCAAATATTGGTCCTTAAGTACACCGACCAGAGCCTAAGGTCCCACGAGATTAAAGAGAAATACGAAGTATAAGCCAGTTTAATATAATAAAGGAAGTAGAAACATTTTCAGGATTCCGCCGTCTCATTTTTAGAGTTCCATCGCAAAAATGTAAAAACGGAGCAATGTCGTCTGTCGTTCTGCCTCACCGTCAGAGGTTATTTTCAAAAGGACTATTTGGCACAAGAATTTTGTTACTTTACTTCATATCTGAAGGAAAATAGAAACATCTTTCAAACTAGATAGAAAATATTCTTGCTAGTAAAAAGAATCAGACATCATATTAAGTAAGTGCACACTTTCTTTTAAAAATAAATATGTTTTAACAGAAAGCTATCTTAACCCTCGGAGATTAAGTACAAGTTCCAAGTCACTTAAATCTTGTACAATTACTCAAATTCCAAATCTGTCTAAATCAGCTTTGGAATCAACCCAAAGATGTACATCAAATACATTCAAATTATTCTAACAAATTCAATGCATTCATCTTCTCACCTATCAGACGCTTCAAAACATAAAGCTTTCAACCGAAAACTAATTTACGTTAATTACTAAAACCTTACACCACTAATTTATAAACCGATAAATAATTAAAACCGATATCATTTTATCGAATCGAATTAAGTTATACGGAACTCTGAATAATTTTACGGACAAATTTTTCGAATTAAAATAAATTGTACATTAATAGTGTTGGCCAGTTGATTTATAAATGGTGTGTAACGGTTGTGTCGCGTGGGTGTATCTTATCTTTGGCTGTCAGTGGCTGCTACCGTCGCCGCGTCGCCGTCGCAGTTGCAGTGCATCGATATCTTACTCGTCATGTCCACAGATAAGCAGCACACCCTATTAAATACACGCTTTATGAGCGTTTAGACGCTGCTCACAGACGTGGAAATTTGTTTGTAAAATTACTACGCATTGCATTTAATCAGGTATTTACGATGAGTTGGAATTTTTTGGGAGATTTTGTTTACAGAAACTACATGACTTAAAAAACATTCCAAACGTCTTTTCGCAAAAATACGATCTTCAAGCGCACATATTTTCAGAGCTGCATCAAGCAAGATGAAGTAAATTAATTTCCGTACTCCGTTAATCAAGAAAGCGTCTAGGTTCATTATCCAGCTATTTTGTTTGCGTCCCGATCACGTCGTTTCTCAACGCTAAGACATCTTCGCTGACCTAAAATCTAGAGCACTATCTCTGAAAACTATCTTATTTTCTTCGAAATAAAAAGGAAATGTCAAGAACGTAAAGGATAACTTATCTTCTGAGTCGGCTGTGTTCAACGGGCGCCGCAATGAGCCCTCTTCACCCGCAACGCTATCTTGAAGGATTCTCTCATTAGAAAACGTTAGGACCAGATTCTTAATTAACGATAAAGCGAGTTTCTAGGTTTATTTGCTAATCAAAACCAGGTTAAGTGAACAATAGTACTTATCAAGTAAACAGATTGGACATTATGAAACAAACAAAAACATTGGTCCTACGCGTAGGATTTTAGTTACGACTACAAAGAAAAATAACAAGGAAATAGAATAACTTCCTGGCTACATAAACAGAGCATGAGACAAAATGTTTCCAGTTTGTTTAACAAAATAACAAGAAAGTTAGTTTGGTATCATTTTTCAGTACACGACGTTCCACCTTCCACCCACGTTTCGTTGGCGTGGTCTTAATAAGGGGTTCAAACGTAGGCCGGTTATACCGCGGCGATAATCTAATACGATTACTGTTTTGATGCACTTATTTTCATTGGAACATTTTTTATAGCTTCTTCTACGGTATGTTGGTTTCCCACATTGTTCTTAAATCTAGCTGTTTGTGTAGCACAATTTTTTTGTTCTCAAGATTTATTTTACTTAACTGTCTCGTTGGTCTAGCGGTCGTAGGCGCTACTGCTGAGCATAAGATCCTGGGTTTGATTCCCAAGTCAGGCAAAGTGTTACAAAGTTTACCATCAGGCATTTCTTAGAAACTGCTTTACAGTTTGGCAGAAGAAACATTTTTTGTAATACGATGTCGCCACAAATAAACACTTTTTCATTTTTTTTTCAGTTTTCATAGTAGCACCCATGGAGATTACTGATTCAAGATTTACATTCATGATGTTATGGTATGTTTTATGTAGATTTCATAAAACTCTCGGAAGTTTAATAATTATAGTGTCTGACACTTCTATTGTAGAGTCAGTCAGTATATTCGTTGTCTTGTCCAGAAATACGTCGGTCTATAGACAGCCAAACTAGTTTTATTACTAGCAGTCGGTACTGATAAGTGGATGAGTAGGATGCGATTGTCGATCGCTTCCTAGTGTGTTGCAATCCAAGTGTTTGGCATTAACGACGGTCACTCCTCGCCCTTATCTGGCACTCAAGAAGGCTTTCCGTTTACAGCTCAATGGAAACGCTTTAATGTATTTGATACGTACTATTGTGAAAGTCTTAAGTATGGTATCGTTAGTCTTAGTGTAAATAAAATGTACCCATGTCAGTTAATATTGATTCATGTAGGTAGGTATTTCACTCGTGTTCCTAGTTCCAGGAAAGCGTTGTTGATTGAGTATTTGGGTCTCACTTTAGTTTTAGCTGGCAACGCTCTCACGTTTGCTCGTCTGTAGGACCAGAATCTCGCAATATGTAAATAAACTAGGCATAGGTACTGTAACTCTAATATATCATAGGTGTGAAATATTATCACCGACTGTCATTTTAAAAGGCACAAAGTAGTTTATAACGTTGCATTCAAAGTATAAGCTACAAATAATAATTTTGTTAACAACATGCAAAATCAAAACAAAAATTCAGATTCACAACAAAAAGTCACATGAATGACAAATGAATGGTAAACAAATTAACAATTCATGTACCTACGTATGCGTTATTTAATTCCATGCATTTATTGATATTTACGCTCTGCATGGTCTTGTTGTAGCGTAAAACACAAATCAAACAACATGACTACGAGGGTGGCGACTGATGGCGAGTGATGGTGAGTGATGGAGAGTGATGGCCAAAACCTACTGTTGGACTGACTAAAGGTTGTTGGTACTTGCTTTCGGTAAACATAAAGCAAGTGCTGGTCGACTCAATTACTCTAAGGCGGGAAGAAAATTTAGATGGGTGAAGAACTGGCTACTACCACTACTTCGTCTGCGTGAAGTTTTGGTTTAATATAAACCATATCCTATGTCACTCAGCAAAAGTGTAGCTTAGTATTAGTGAATGTTTTTTTTGCTGAGTAGTTTCGGAGATAATATCGTAGGTTCAACCAAACTTACCCTCGTTTTAAAATTAGTGAAAACCTGTCCTTTAAAAAAGGCCTGTCTTCTTCGATAACTGCTAAAACATTATTTTCAAAACAAAGCTCTATGCTTCAGCAATAACAATTAATTAATACAAAAGCTCACATAGGTAATTAGTTAATTAATAATCCGGGTCAGGAATTCAATTAATAAGCGACATGTATTATAAATACCCAATATATCTACAGAATATACCTACGGAATATTTTATAGCAGAGACCGTATTTTTCTCCAACTACACATTAACCCAAATTTATTTTGGAACGGCATGTAGTTCAATTCATCAATTAATCTCCTAAAATGTAAACTATGTGGTTGTAGTACAACTTTAACTAGGTTCTAACTAGTTAAGTAACGGCGCTGCATGTCTTCTCCCAAACATATCTATTTTTTAGACGAGAACAAAGTTAAATGACGTTCGGTTAGAATGTAAGCCGACTCCAACAAAGTTTTGAAAAGGCTAGGTAGATAATGTTGATGAATTACGTTAGGCTGGACTCACACATTCTGAATTCCTTTCTGAATAAATAAATAAATAAATATCGCTGGACATTACACACAGCGCCATCTAGTGCCACACTAAGCAACGAGGCTTGTGTCGTGGACACCAGATAGTTGATATACTACATAGATACTTTTTGTTTGTAAATACATACTTATTATACATATAAACATCCATGACTCGGAAACAAATGCCCATGCTCATCACACAAACATTTGCTTCGACCGGGATTCGAACCCGGGACCCTAAGAACGTAAGGCAGCCTCACTACCGCTGCGCCATTCGGGTCGCAATTCGCAATTCGGGTAATTCAGAGTTGGAATTTATATTATTAGTAAAGAAAAAAAAATGCATATAATTTTGAGAAAATCATAATCTGAAAAAATTTGAATGTAAATTGTATACATTTACGGGCTTTCTTAATTAATCATATGAATTACGACTCTGAATTTTCAGAATGTGTGAGTCCAGCGTAAAATGATTGTACTTGCCCAGTCTGTACCTACCTTACCTACCTTTCTGTAATTTGTCGGTGACTAAGAATGAATGTCATAGTGTACGTCAGAGGATGATAGTGTACGTATCAATGTGTAAAATAAATAAATAAAAGAAGAAAGATTAAATAGTTGTCACCTACGTAGTTTACGGACGCAATAACAAACTATTACCTACCTATCTTTGAGTAAACTGACTCATATCCGTCACACGTATTACACAAGTTTTCTTTTAACTGGGATCGAAATACGGGGAAATGTTAGTCATAATACCATTCATTATATTACTTCCCCTAATCAAATTATTCTATGTATGGTGAGGCATGCTACAGACTTTCGAGGCTACCCCCCCGCTAGTAGGTCAGTATTATTGTAAAAATGTCGGGTTACATCTAAGAATTAGAGTAGAACAACAATGATACCACAAATACCTGGATTTAGGACTTCAAGATTCAAACAAAAACTGCACGAAAACGATGAAAGAATCACTACAATAGACGCAGTATTAGCTTAACTGAGTTCAGTGATAAAAAGGCAGCAAAATTCTAAAAAGTAAAAAGAGGAATTAAAAAACAGGTAATAATAACAAAACTCCGTAATTGTTTAAATAACTTGCTCTCACCTTATTTCTTTTCAGCGCTCAAGACAAAGAACATTGCATTTCGCTTGACTTAAGCAAATCGTTCTAGAAAAACTTAATTGCTGTCGACCTTGGAATTCTTTCTAGAGAATTAGGTCGCGATTACATGCAGGTCTAAGTCTAACAATATAATGCAAGTTACATGAAGGACCACAGCCCTTGGGCTGTGTGCGAATAAATAACTAATAAACCCCGATAAGGCAAAGTCGACGCAGGAACAAGAAGAAAGAAACATAGCAGAAGTTTTGGGTCCAAGGGCATAGATATATTTTTCCAAGAAATGCTCCCTAAGGGATTAAAATGGACTGCCAAAATTGTTTTCGATTGGGGAGGTCTTCGGAGTCGATCAGTTTTACTAGCAAGGCCTGATCACAGAAATTTAAAAAAAATGTTTATAAAATGTTTTGATTGTGGTTTTTGCGGCAGTAAAATTCTATTCTTTAGTGACAGAAACTTGACATTTTATGCAAGAAGTATTTTTAGGGCAAATCATTATCCAAGTGATAACAAAAACTTTGACACTGATTGAAAGTTCTCTTACTTCGATGATATGACATTGATACAAAGAAGAAGTCTATTACTTTACGATAACGATCACGTCTCGAAGGACCAGATACGTAACTTCTATTTCACATACTGCGCCCTGTCTGTATTGTGGCAAGGGCCACTTAAAGAGATTGCTTCGAGACTCCACGCACCACATTCATTCTCACAAGATAGGATTCAGTTAATATGAGCATTCTTCGCAAAAAATATACTGCCCCTAGTGCCGAAATAAATATTGTTAAGTACCGTAAGGCCGTCTGGTGCAGAGATGTCCTGATATATCTTTGTTGTGGAGATAATGCTGGCTGATAATATAGAAGTAAGGCCTCTTTGAAAGGCCGGATTAAATACAATTGATGTTGTTTTGATTGGTCTGATAGCTGTTGTTATTAAATGAGAGGCAACTAACAATCGTCGGGAGTTGAGTAATAATAAGTGGAATTGGATTGATGTTACTGTCTTTAAGTTTTTTTTGGTTAATGTTGTTTTTTCCGAATCCATTTATGGGAGGTCTCGTTTATGATCATTGTTGTACATTGCAACTGCATGTATTTGATCAAATACTTCTTTGTAAAAAATGAGAACTTCTGCAATAACAGAAATAATAATAGGTACCTTGAGAACTTTTTCATTAAATGTAGGTTCTTTCCTTCTCTCTATTATTAAAAAGTTGGTATTCATTGCCATGATTGTGCTGCCTCTTATCTAAATTGACTCCAACTTTATCGTTCACTATTTGCCTAACACTCGAAGGGCCATTTCTCTTAATCTAATTTTAATTACCAACGAATCTACTGGCACGATAATTGGAGTTCAAAAACAACATACCTTTCCTGTAATCACAACACTTTCCCAAATTAATATTGACTCTTCATATTGTTACTAAAGTTGAGGTCATGGTTAATTGACAGGCCAGCGAGTTACTTAGCGATTTAACCTTAAACTATTTTATCGCTTCAGTAATAACAGATTTCAGCATAAGGTATAGTTTGGATGTGGCTTACCTCCTATTACATGAAACCTAAACATAGCTGGTGAAATGTGGGTGTAAACTACATATTACGCACACATCTGCCTAAAACTTTAGAGATTACAGGCGTGATGTGACGTTTAACAGATGACGTTTAACAGATTCCACTAAACTTATTCTGTGTGACAAATAGCAACTAATCTTTTTATTACTTTACAAGACGGTGGCGTAGAAAGCTTACGATAAAAAGACCTAAAAGCAAAAAAAGCCTACTCGTTAATCTACATTCAGCCGCAACATCATCCTAGACATTTCCAAAGTGTTAGGAACTTAGGATCAAATCTCTAGTCGAGCCAAACGCGGCAGACCATCAGTATTTGTAGAAGCAATCTGCTCACAGTAAGCCGTGCCAAGCCGCAGGCTTTAGCCGTGTATCACTCTCACTGTAGCCGACGGGCAGCCACTGGCGAAAATATTTACTTTCTATTACCTGCCGCAACTCGGTGGCGACGTGAAATGGTCCTCTGAATAATTCCTGTGTGATACCCGGTAAGAATGACTTGGAGACAAAGCTGAGGAAAATTTTTGTTTGCTAGTTTATGGTGGTAAACAAAAATGTGACGTACCTATTGAAATTTAGAGATGTTTTTATAATGATAAATTGCTCAGATTTGAGCTATTAACCTTTCAACTAGGTGTCAATATCATAACAATTTGTTCCAATAAAATCTGATAGTCTTTATATGGTAGTTGAAATACCACAAAGATATTTTTGTACTTACGTATTTGCAGTCTGGTCTCATTTTTCTTTACTGGGTTAAGAGGAATCCTAACAGCGCTACCATGAGGTGTGAAAGCTCTTAAAGCGACGTAAAGCCTAAGTGCGGACAGAATAGTTAGCATACTTTCAAAGACTCCAAACATTTCTGCCTTTTATATTAAAACACTGAAACATTTTTCTTGTTTTCGGGGTTCGCATGGTAACAATTACGATAATACTAGAGCTTTTCCTAGTTCATTTTTTTAATTCTTTGTTTGTAAGATAATCTTAATTATTAAACCTTGAGTTTGTTTTGTAACGCAATCTATTGTAGCTTCGTAGCTTGTTGTAACATCAGTAAGTTTTTTTGTTCACAAAACTGAAACTTTCTTTTATGAAGCTGATTAGATTTAGTGATGTTTTACAGTTTGGTCCTACGGTACTTACAAGTTTTTGATCAAAACTTTCACGGTTTATTAAACTTAAGACATTTCTTGGCGTTACGAACACTTTTCAGAAGCAATCTTGTCACAGATAGTCAGTCGTCGCAAATTAAACCAAGGTTCTGCAAAAACTTTAGTGTCAAAAATGTAAAAAAAACGTTCAACTTTTCTGTGCCGTACTTATTTACCTCTATTAAATATAGGTGTAAGAGTATAAAATATTATACAGCTACTGTAGTAGCTGTATAATATTTTATACTCTTACACCTATATTTATTTATTTATATACGCCTTATCAAGGCGTGCTGACGTGTTGAAGACATTTCCAATCTCCCATAGAATACTTATCAACTTATTATCGATACGAATTATCATAACCAGGCAAATAGAATATGTATCAGGTTTTCCAGACGTATTTACTTTCTCGCGTTGTCCTAGTTATTACGCGGAACGAATACGTGCCTCGCGTGGTTAAAATATTTTCATTTCTATTACCTGCCTTCGTGTATGTTCTCCTGGTATCTGATAGGTTTCCCCTTATGAATTTAATTCGTATTCTTGTCAAGAAAAATATCTGTTACAAATAGAATTATTTCTGTGAGTCGCATATATTATTTCACTTTGTTTTTTCAGTACTAACTGTGTGTGGGTTGAGGTTACATAGTCAGTTGCCATGTAAAATACTGGTTTTCAGCTGCATCCGGTTAGACTGGAACTTATTTACCCAACTATGTTGGGAAAAAAAGCTAGGGAGATGCGATGTGATATATTTTTCAGTATTATGACCGGAGTTGTATCAGTTTTCCGTCTTCTAAAATGTCTGTACCTTGCTTACTAAACCAACCAAGTAATGAAGATGATTTGCGAAGGTTACGGATTTAACCTTATTATCTAAACTTCATGTAGGTATAATTTTAGATTAGACATAATATAATAACATATATAGAATTGTAGATTGTAGATAGACGGAAGGAGTAGATGTTTATTTTTATCGACACCTTTTCTGTGCCTACGTATATTTACGAATTTTGATTTGATTTGTACTGAGTTTTCCTGTTGGTCTCTGGCCGAATTGTTTCACATTTATTAATAATAAGACATGATTCAGATAGTCACACGAGAAAACACATTTATGTTGGCGTATTGTTGTACCGATCCATTATCGAATCGAACAGTTTCGATTTCTGAATGAAGATAAGTACATCCTTATTATGTATATATATATATATACGTTGCGGACGAAAAGACCGTCTTGGCGCCACCTTATGGGCTTAATCTTATCACTCTCAGTAGATAAGATTTTGCAACAAATCAGCAGGAAAAACTATGCACTTCAGACTAAATGTTTATTTACTTTCAATAACATTTCTACGAATACGTCGGGATTCCGATATTATCGCTGTGACGAGTTACCCACTGTTACGAAAACGAAAAATAAATGCGATAAGTGCCAAAAAATGTATGTCAACTCGGCGAAAAAAATACTAGAACAGTTATTTAAATACTGAGGCTAGGAACGACTAGTAGAGCAAAAAATCGTGACATCAGAAGTAATTCTTAGAAAATTGTAGGTTAGTAATTTGTTACAGTTCATCAACATGGGTCGAAGACAATGTTAATTGCAACAGTAGGAGTTCTATGTTTTTTTTTCATCAGAGAATATAATGTAAGCTCGAAGTCAAAATATTGCAAAGAAAAGTGGCACTTGCCGTTTGTTTGACCATAGCGCGCGAGAAATGAAGATAATTTCACTAATTACGCCTAACCTGAGACGGAAGACTTCGTAAGAAAACTTTTGCTTTTTGTTTAAATACAGCGATAATATTCCTATTCACACAATATTCTCATGTGGTCATAACTGACAATACTGTTGGAGCAGCTCATTCTGAATTGAGGTTAAGTTAGCATACAAAGTCCCAGGCTTCAACTAGTAAAACACAGTGTTAAGACCAATTAACGCCTAGGTAATCCATGAAATTGTTTTTGTGTATTTCTCTGAATTCTTGGCAAGCTGCCCTAGGCCTAATAACAATATTTCAGTAGCTATCCGACTAGGTGCAAATATAAAAGATTGCAGATGTGATTACAACTGAAGTATTTATGTACTCTGATTCAAAAATTAGTTTTTCAGCGTACTGGGTGGTATGCATGATGAGTTATGATTATTTTTGGTACCAAAACAACATTGACATCATTTTTTTATTTGAGCGTAGTTCTGCTAAAATGTACCAACCCACATCAAAATATCTCCCATTGTTCGAAGTAATTTTGTTTTTGGATAATTGACGACAATTAATTCTAAATAAACAAATGTCGTAGCCTGAACTCGTACAACTCTAGGCTGAATCACTATAAAATGAAACCTTTAAGCGCACGAAGGAAATCTCTGGATTTCATGTTTCTGTTTAAACTAATAAATGGCATAATTGATTCTCCTGAGCTTTTAGAAAGAGTGACATTTAGTATCCCACGTAGCAGTAGCCGCTTAATTAACCGAAGGACTTTCGTCCTGCCCCATAGTCGAACTAACATAGGTAATTTTTCGCCCATTTACCGCATGCTCTCTCTAGCGAACTCCATTCGTAGTGAAATAGATGTCTTTGCTGGTTCTGTAGCCTCGGTTAGGACTAAACTTAGAGTCTTAATTGTATAATATGTCATTGTTTTTTGTTTGTTTGTTTTTTTAATATATTTCTTGTTTCATTTTTCTCTCCCAGAACTTTTTCATAATTGTTGGAAAAGTTCACAATTTGTAAATTTTATTTGATTGTCTTACATATAATATGCATGCTAGATTCACATCTAGTAGATGTCAATCAAAAATATTATATTGTAACTTTTTATTGCTTTTGTGATTGTACATCAGTTTTGTGAAATAAATAAAAAAAAAAAAAAAAAAAATGTTTTGAGTATAAGATGTACGTTCTATCTATGACAGTGATTTTACTGTTCGTAATATACCACTTGACCCTGAAGTGGGACAATACAGGTTAGAAAAAAATATACCACATTTAGAATGGATTAGTTTGACGTATTTAACCTTTATTTAAGTGAATAAATAAGGCATTGTGGGTTGGCAGGGCAGAATTAAGTTCATTTGGTATCACGAAGTAAAGAAGTGTAAAGAGCTCTCTCCTTAAGGAGGATGCTCTAAGGAAGCCCGCTAAGTTCAAATTTTCTTCAGTTTTTTACAATTTGCAGGTGAGTGTGAGGTTATATGTTGATTCAATTATGATTGGCGACAGTAACAAATATGGTTTATCATTGTAATAGGCTTCCCCCTTAGTTAGTTAAAGTTAGATTTTAATCGATTCGCAGATTTTGTCAGGTTGGGTAATATGCAGCATCTTAAATCGAGCTTATTTTGGCAATGTACCTATTGGACTTGTTGATGACTTAGAACCAATTTTACCAATGAAAGTGAACACGATCACCGCGTTAAATCAGGTTCAAGAGCTGTGAGTATCATTATTCTATGATGGCATTGACTACTTTGGAGTGCATTAAAATGCTCTGACGGTGTTAAGTTTCTTTAGTTTGGTGGCATCCTTGATGGTGTGATACCTCCTAAATAATTTTCCGGACATCTTGCTAACGGTTCTACAAATTCTCGATGCTCCCATAGGACCTGTTGCCAATGTGCAGTATATATTCAATGTATGCCTGGATGTAGGTCAACATACGATGTAGACGAACCAACCTACTGTTTGTCTAGAGTATAACCTGGTTTTCCATGTAATTATTTGCGTATGAGCTCTCACCGTTCCAAGGAGTCTTGATGCTGAATATACATGAACTTGCTTATAATTTCAAATGTAGCGCGACGTCTTTTTTTGCAGCAATATAACCCTTACATCTAAAATCCTTTTGGTGATTACCAAGCGGAAAATTTTCTGAAAAAAAAAACACTCTTATGAGTATTTTTTAAGGTTTCCTTTGCGAATATTTCGCGGAAGTTGACAGTGTCGTCACGGCTCCCAGTCCCCGGATATTTCCATAAAGAAGCCTTAAAAAAACAAATTGTTTTAACATTTAGAAATTCTGCGAGTTTCCGACTTAAACGGGTCTCTAGGCTTTTGTTCCTGAAATAAACTTTTTTTGTTGGCAATTTTTGTTCAGGTAAGTTTTTTTTTATTGGGTATCAAAAGCGTTACCAAGTCGTGGAAGAGTTTTATAATCGAATAATCAAATTGTGTACCTACACAACAATATTTTTATTATTAGTGGCTAGTTCATAAACAAAAAAAAATGTGTAGGAGGACAATTCATTCATTAAACATGTTTTAGTCTTTTCTCTCTTTGAGAGTCAAATAAACAAACGGTATTTATTAGACTGCCAATCAACCTGACGTTGTTTGACTGTGCATTTAACAATTGAGCGAAATGTGGCCTGACCTAAACACGGTCGTGTGTTTGTAGCTTTATGTTAAGCGTCTATGATAGGTAAGTGGCGACCACTCTAGAAACCACATGATGTAGTTACTAAATAGTAGTTCTAAATTATGTCGCCTTTTGGTATTGATTAATATTTTAGGTGTTTGCTATCTTGTTGGTTAGTTCCAGAAATTTTTTGAAATTACTAGTCGTGTGGCCGATGGAATTTCCCATCAAACTTTCATATACAGTGTCAAATACATACATAAACTCACGCCTTTTTTCCAAGGGGTAAGCAGAAACCACTGATCTGCTACCGCCGCCTGCTACGATCCTTACATTATTCCTTTCGTCTCGTTCACGTTCATACATCTGGTCACACACGCTCGTCGAAGACATTTAATTTTTAACCGACTTCCAGAAGGAGGAGGTTATCAATTCGCCAGTTTTTTTTTGCGTATATTCAGCGATATTTTCGCCAATTGTAAACCGATTTTGATGTTTCTTTTTTTGTTTGGAAGAATATTATTTTGCGGTGGTCCCGTTTAAGACCAAAGGTTTTGGTGAAGATATGATGCTGATTTTCGGCGATATACAAGGGAACTCTTCAATAATAGACGGTAAATTAGTGATTGTTGCAATCGCTTAGATGTTTATTGTTTATACAACATCATGACGTAACATCACGATTGCAGCAATGCCCAAGGCATTAAGTCCGCCTTTGTACAGTTTTTTTTTTACTTACTTATAGTTTTAATAAATAATATAAATAAATAAATTGCAGCAATCACGACAGATTTGCTGTCTATTATTAGTCGGTGGCAAAAAAAAACTGAATCAAACAAACAAAAGTCACCGACTTCTGAAGCTAAAGTTATTTTATGCTCTTTTTGTGTTTTTGAAGTCGGTTTTATTTTTTGCAAAAAAAGTATTTTGTTTTTTCAATTTTTAGGGTACTCTTCAATTTAATAGACAGCAAATCTGTCGTGATTATCATCTCGCCCTTTTACGGGATGAGTTTTTAAAAATCCTTCCTTATTTGATGTAGATCTTCTTTCTCCTTCTGGGATCGATGACTCAGATTGTGTCCGGCCAGTAAATGCCAACGCTATAGTTGGTGCCAGTTAAGATGAGAATAGCGGTCATTGCCCTTTCCCTAATATCTCTTCGTACGAACCAAAACAAATAAACCATGTATCGTTTTTCATTACAAAAAATGTTGAAGATCAAGATGGATAACGATTCAAGAATTGAACAGGCTTATTTTTGGTTTTCAAAGTTAAAGAAGTTTAATACCTTTATGATCAGAGTGTCTAATATTCAATTCGTCTACGAAGCAAAATGCCTAAAATTAATGTCTACACAGCAAATTGCCTAAGCTATATATCGCCTAGAGATCAAAATGTTTATGAAGAGATGTAGGTGGGTCAATGACCGCTATTCTCATCTTAACTGGCACCAACTATAACTTACTTGAGAAATATTTCGAAGCAAAACCAAGTGAACTATTTCCTGTAAGTAAAACTAAGCTGGACCTTTCTCGTTTAGCAAATAGGCCCAATTTCCTCTTATATTCAAGAAAAATTAGCTAATACCAAATAATGTATCGACACACAACTACTTGCGGTACTTGGCCGTCCTCCGATCCGCGTGAGGTCCAATCTCCACAAACTGTTAGTGCAAACAACCTAATCTTGATACTTACGCCTGTTTACAAGAAAAATCACAACTTTCCCTAAACACATACGATTCACAAACACGCCACCGTGATCACCCACTTAGACAGAAGTTTTGTAAATGATGAGTAAATAAAGCAGTTTATTTGGAGGCCCTGTGGGTGGCTCAAGGGCTTTGTTTTTCTAGCAAATATCTTATATAATTCATAGCACACTTGTCTTATGAACACTGCACCGGAATGGCGTCCCACGTCGTTTTTATTAGCGAATCCCGCTTCGAGGACATGATATTACGATGCTGATACGTATACATACGTGTGCGCTTATGGAGTTCCATATAAAAAAAAAACATCAACCGCTCGAGTTGTGATGCTGATCCCATGCAGTGTTTATAACTAATTGTTAATCTTATTTGCAAAGGTATAAGGTGCAATATTTATTATAGAGGGAGATCCCACGACCTTCAGACCTACGCCTTCAAATAGTTGCTTAAGTAACGTAAATATAATGATTCAGATTTAATAAAATGCCGTACATTTTTTTTTTTGCATGGAACTCTAATCCTTTTTCTAAAATAAGCAAAAGTCCCGTCAAAATTGGGCCAGCTGTTTTGGAGATAAGTTGGAACAAACAGACAGACAGATTTTTTCTAATAAGTACCGTACTTATATACTTTCATATGTTTTCAATAAAAAGCAGTTTTTTTATTTATTTGTAATAATTTACAGGGTGTAAACAGACTCACCATGAAAGCGCAAAAATTATTGCTGGGAAACGACTTTTTTTTTTGGGGTGATAAATCATGTTTTGTGGTAGAACTCAATGTAACGCACTCAAAAAAAATGTGTTGAATAGTACGGGGGTCGTGGAGATGTATTAAAAAAAACACTTATCAAACAGTTAAAAGGTTTGACCTCCAATATCTCCATAACTAGAAGGTTCCCAGGTAAGGTGTAAAACAAAAAAAAATATCGCAATGACGGGGAAAACAAGTGCCTTTCGACTTCGTTAAAAGGGTTTTACACCCTTTATAACAGCCGATACACAATCCTTTTAAAAGCTCAATTCTTTCTTTCTAAATCCATCACCCTTGCATTGCACAGGAGCTCGGCACAGTAGATGTCATCGGTTGTCTCATTACCGTCGCGGGCACGTTCCTAACAAGACGCGTGACAGACGTGGCGCCTTCGATACCCGGCTTCTTACCCGCATAAAGCTGAACGAAATGTAATGTACCGACGGAAAGTACTTCGTGGCACGTAAATGACCTTATGTTACAGTTGTGTCTTATTTTTGGTGCGTAGGTGTGCTTTGTTTGAAGCCGAAACGGTACAGATTACTTTGTGTTTACAATGTGGTTAGGAAAGCTCCGGGTTTAGGCGGTACAGTAAAATTAACCAGCTATCATCCATATTTTACGCACCTAGCAAGTGTTAGCTGTTATGATAAAACACATAACATCACGCCTGTAATCCCTGAACGGTTAGGCAGAGGTGTACCTAATAGTACACCGACGTTTGGCCAGTTATGTTAATGTCCCATGTAATAGGAGACTATTGCCATCAACCAGGCACGAACCCAGACTCCATGGCTGCTACTGAGAAATACCCGATGGTAAAACCCAATAACACTTTGCCCGACCCGGGAATCGAACCGAGAACCTCTTGGTCATCAGTTGTGTTTGCCTTGCCACCACTTGAACAACGAAGCAGTAATGATAAAAGTGTGAACAATATCATGAAAAACACTTTCGTCAACATTTCCAATGTGAGTGGTTCAACCAGAAAAGTCTCTGTTATTATCCTTTATTACAAATTGACGCTGTTATCATAAGGTAGAAAAACTTGAACGTAATGGGGATAATTGCTATACCGGGAAATTTTACCTAAAGTAAAATGCAGGAGTCGATTAATTAATGCGTTCCGAGAAATATGTTAAACTTGTTTACCGTAGGAACACTTAGAAATATTATTTACGTTGTTTGTTATTTAAATAGTGTGTTAAGGAATCTGGTTATTAAAACCTTATTTGCTTTTTATAGTATGTCAATACCTCGACTGACTGCCTCGTTGGTCCAGTGGTTGCAAGCGCGACTGCTGAGCATGCATTGAGGTCCTAGGTTCGATTCCCGGGTCGGGCAACCGGTGGGGGTAGACGGGAATAAACCAGTGTTATTGGTTTTTCCATCAAACTTTTTTTAGTAACAGCCGCGGAGTCTGGATTCGAGCCCTGTTGATGGCAATAGGCTCGTCCCCTATTACATGGGACTTAAACATAACTGCCGAAATGTGGGTGTATTATTAGGGACAATTCTGCCTAATTCTTTGGGGATTACTGGCGTGATGTTATGTGATGTAGTATGTCAATAAATAAGAATTCTTCTTCTTCTTCATGTCGCTCGCACGACAGAACCTCCAGTACTTCGCCACTTTCACCGCAATAAGTATTTGCAAATTAAGTATTCTTTTAAGCTGCTTCAGTTACTCCTACCTCAGCATCTGCTAAGCCTTTTCCCAACTATTTGGGGTCGGCTTCCAGTTTAACCAGATGCAGCTGAATACCAGTATTATAATATCTATAATACCTTTAAACGAGCAATTCTTGTATATATGTATATTAATAATCTGAATCTCGGAAACGGCTCCAACGATTTTTATGAAATGTAGCATGCAGGGGGTTTCTGGGGCGATAAATCGATCTAGCTAGGTTTTATACTTAGAAAAAAAAACCGAGCTAAGCTCAGATATAATCATATATATTGCCTATCTGACCTCCACAACCCAGTTAGTACTGGGTAATATGATACACCTTGACACTGACTACCTATAACGCCTGTCAAAGATCTACAAATTACAACCGGGACCAACGGCTTAACGTGCTTTTTGAGGCGCGGAAGAAACTCGGTATGTTATAGGTGGTCACCCATCCAAGCACCAACCCAGGCAAGCGCGGCTGAACCTAAAGATCGACCCGAGCGGCTGATATTATTTTGCGGCTGATATTGTTTTGCCACGAGCTTCTCAACCTCTCTGCTACTTCAACCTATAACCTTTAATGTTTAACCCATTCATACGTAACATACGTACACCTACACCCAACAAATAGGTGACAAATGTCGATGACCCGAGACCCCCGAGACCAAACCATTATCTAATGACTCAGTCCATTGATTTTCCTCTAAAATAAACAAATTGGCATTTCACATTCCAACATTTACGTAATCTACTCAGTGCTGGACTTTGCTTCTTACTATTTCAACAAATAGGTAATTGCTTATATATTTAGCATTCGACCGACATGTGCACAATGTTTTGATGCATACTTTACCAACAACGGTTTTATTGGGTGAGAGTTTCTCTATTTAACACACTCGTTTACTTTTCTACTCTATCTTAAATAAGTAGTACTATTACGTTACGTACGTACGTTTGCCTATCTGGTTTAAAAACTTTGATGAATATTGTAATAAGTATATTGCAACTAACTACTAACTGACTGTATTTGCACTTTTGTTAGATCTCCTGACCTGGTGGACCTGGTGTCCTAAAATATAGGCTTCGGCTTAGTTTAGGTGCCTGTCTCCCACAAATAAAATACTTTTTCCTGTATGTGTATGTTACAACAAATGTACTGTATGTACTTTATTTTTGGAAGAGAAATAAACATTTTTGTATTATTTTTAATTTCTGAACAGTGTGTGAATGGAAAAATGAGCAACGAACATCCGAATAAGGGTACAATTAACATATTAACAGAAATGTGTACAGTTCTATTGCACCGTATTGCTTTCAACGTTTCCACGAAGTGAACCTATTTTTCAGAAGAGCAAATATTGGTCCGGTATTTTTTGTATTTGATTGATGTTGGATAATTCGAAATTCGGTACCGTTTAAACACAGACAGTAGTTTGTTTTTGCATTGTTAGACAGGCCACGGTACATCAAACCATTTAAATAAAATGTGATTTGGAATCTGCATTATAGGACTACATTTAAATTCGAAATTCTATTCTCCTTCTTTCTGCCTTCTAACTTTAGCTTAGTCTGACCGTTTAATATGCGAGCATTAACTGTTCCAAAAGACGTGCTCAATTCCAAATGAACGCCTTACGTCATTCACCTCTGTAGAATTTCTTTTATTTTATGTGCGTCAAAGATCAAATACTCATGTTGAATTTTGATGGAACTCAGGCATACAACATTGCAATTTATCATCGTTTGAATGACATCCGTAATTATGTTGTCCTTACCTTGTGTTTGTGGCGTGACCCAATTTAAAACATAACGTCACGTCTTAGAAAAACATTATGCGACTAAATGCGAAGTGGGCTTTCGAAGAATTACTATTAAATTGCCCTCTTGTTTGAGTAGGGTCTTTACTTAACATAATTTAGGCAATATTGCTCGTTCCAAAAGTGTTTCAACTGTTTTATATGGATATACTTTGACATACCCATCAATTTACATAAGTAACTAGGTTGGTACTTAAATTTTTAACGGGTCGTCAATTACGATAATTCCTAAGTAGTGAAAGATTTTACGGTAGCTGTGTTATTATTAACTTTCGGGTCTAATAAAACTTTTTGATTCAACTTTGTACCACTTATTATCTTTCTTACTTGTTAACGTTCCTGAAACAGCAACGGTGTGCAAGTGTACATCAATTTGTCTTTTATTTCTTTTAGTTCTTTTATTTCAGTCTAAAATAAATTATTGAACCTACTCGTTATAGTTTTTAGTAGTAACCTGCTTTACTACACAACCATTTTTGACTTCTTCATCTTCAAAGTCATTTATATTTTCTTTTGTCAACAGGACCCAAGAAAAACCGTAGTTCCGAAATGCTGTCCAAGCGGGCAGAACCTCACCGTCATGATTGACGATGGGACCGTAAAGACCGTCTGCTCCCAGTCTATGCTGACCTTCCAGCCGATCTTCCACAAGGCCAACGAAACCCACATCTTCGGCTTCGAGACCAATGTGTACGAGACCATCGTCGGGAACCCGTGTAAATATGAAAAGTAAATATAGGATTTATTTAGTTATTCTACTGTTTTAAGCTAGGGTGTTTCTCTAAATTTCGATATTAACTTCAATAAACTCGTCTCACATGTGATTTAAACAAAACTTGTAAACGTAGGTGTAATTTGTTATGGTGCGTGTTTACCTAACCCTTCAGGAAAAAGAAGGTGTGCTGTTATGTAACTTGTGTTTCAGTCAGTAATGAAACTTATAATTTAGAAGCTGTGTTGGTTGTTTTGGCAATTTGCAACCATACTTACACAAATATCCCTAAACGATCATGGATCGCCGATCGATTTTAACGTAAAATCTTGCCATAATTACGAAATGATCAAGAACAATGAACTTGGTTATAGTTAAAAAATAAAACGGAACTTGCAAATCAGTTTTAAGAAGCCAGATACAAAAAAGGCACAACATCTTAACTAATGCACTTTGAAACTGGAACAGTCTATAGATGCAGCGATACATTATCGGAAAAAATTTCAAATCTAGTGATATAACAAAAGACAATTAATTGTGGAGTGGTCTCCACAGTAAATTATCTCATAATTATCATCAAATACCTTTGCTATCACAATTATTAATAAAACGAAAACGTAAGATAAGCCGTCTGATTACAAAATTCCATTTCCATTGACAAAGCAATGCAATCTCAATCGAAAGGAATGACTAATAATATTTAATTGGGGTATACCCAATTACGATGGATTTTTATTCAATCTTTTATGTTCTTGTGTAAGAGTTATAGGGCCCTAAGCTCATTAGGAATTGTAGAACCAATTCCTTGATCCATGAAATTGCGAGTGTCCCGTTTAAAACGACATGTAGTGGTTAATTCATTAGAGAAAAGTCCTTTATTAATTTGATCTTTAGATGTTTTCTATGCTCATTGGTTTTTATCCTAAGACCGTACTTATTTATTCTTAGTTGGCTTCATTATTTTAGTATGCTTCGGAGATTTCGTTTACGAATCTGATGTTGATTCACGGGGGTCTGTTTAAAATTAGATGCTTTCATCTATTCAGGCAAATCGACATCGTCGCCATTCCAACCTTCTGTCTAGAATTCTGAATGGGTATCAACCTGGTAATAATCAAACTCCTGTTTCGCCTCATCGTGTAACATTATAAGTGTTAATGTAAGATATTGTCCTCAGATACAAACTACAGCCGGAACTCCACAGTGAAGACGAGTTCTATCTTCTAGTAAACGGTTCCCTCTTCGTCCCGTACTCAAGGCCTCCACTGCTGGGTACACGGGACTATTGCATGGAAACCTTCTGGAACGAGTCGGTGCCAGCTGGCATTACGTTACCCGTTGTATGCTTTACTACCCCCATGGAAGATACTAAGACGTCGTCTACACTCATCGCTTATGCTACAGGTTTGTACTACCATCTGGTGATAGTCTTTTAGTAAGTCTTTCTGTCTCTATAAGGTTTGGTATCTTTCTTGTATGTATATTTACTAGAAAAACAGACTTAGAGCGCATTTATGGGGGAATTTCCTAGTGTTAGACAGTAATTTCAAATACAACTCAATGAAATTTGTTTTTTTTCGCGTCCGTCATCATCAACCTTTAATGTTCCCACTGCTGGGCCACGGTCTCCTCTGATGATGAGAGGGAATGGGCTATAATCAACCACGCGAGCCCAGTGCTGATTGGTAGATGTCACATGTCTTCAAATTTTTGGTTAATCTAGGGCATGCCGGATTTCTCACGATGTTTTGTTTCACCGTTTTAGAGCAGTGGTGATGAAATAATTTACACAAAATAATGTGCCTGTCTGGTTCGAACCCACAAATTACTGTTCGTAAGTCGGGGCCGCCAAAATAGCATAATATTGATATGTTTGGCATTGAATGCGAATTATCAATACCTAAAAACGAAGACGCCAGTATCTGATTTCGTAATCACGAAATAATATTTGATATCAATGAAGTTGCGAATAGCAACAACAAATAATAATACAACAACTTATTCATTGTGTACCCACGAAATAACCAATTTACTATATCGACTCCTGTGGGAGTATACCCAGCTGTATGTTTTTCGTCCAAAGTAAATACTAACTGAGTTGATCATTAATTAATTCCACTTTTTGTTGTTGCCAACAAGAACAAATTGTTAACTTTGTTACGAAGACTCTAGTTACCGAGTTACCTATTTGATCGTTGTTCTAGTTTTCAAGATTTTGAGAAGTTTCTCCAGCCTTTTATAATACAAATTATTTGTGAGTTGACACTATGAAAGCTTTTATTAAAGGTTTCGGGGCTTGAGGCGAGGTTAAGGGTTACGAAAATTATGAATTAAATTTTAATTAATTATAATATCTCGTCATTTAATTTCCGAACGAACGCTTTTCATTCCTTGTGATCTTTAAAGACAAACTGTTAAGGGTAAGATTTACGTCATCAGATTATTCAATTTCTTAGATATGTTTAGCTATTATATTATTTTCCGCCTGTTAGGAGAAATGTTTGAGTATCCTGACCGTTCTCCCAGTATTGAAACTCCAATAAGTGCTTATAAAGGGTGTAACTAGACCCTTAACGAAGCCGAAAGGCACTTGTTCTTCCCGTCGTTGTGATATTTTTTTTGTTGAGGACCATACCTGCGAACCTTCTAGTTAAAGAGATATTGGGGGTCAAAGATCCATCCTTTTCACAAGTAGAAAAAACAAGGTTTTAATGTTGTAACTTTACTATAAGCACTATGCACTTTACAATGCATCCACTGACACAATGTTTTGAGTGCTTTACTATGAGTTTTACCGTAAAACGTGATTATTCACACCAAAAAAGAAAGTCGTTTCCCAACAATATATTTTGCGTATAGATACTTAGTTTTATGGACACAATGTTTGGTTGACGGCTTCGAGAAGGGTCCGTTTACACCCTGTATGTAACTTTCTTCAAAAACTAAAGCCTAATTTCCTTTGCAGGGCTCCTAATATCGGTGCCGTTCCTGCTAGCGACGGCTTCTGTTTATTTGTTCATTACGGAGTTGCGGGACACCCATGGAAAGGCGCTTGCCTGCCACACCGTGTGTTTGGCAATGGCCTTTACGTGTTTAGCTGCCACCCAGCTTGCAGGACATGCCTTTCCTGCAGTTGCTTGCACTATCATGGGTAAGCTATTGTGTTTTATAGAAATATTAGTTGCTATTGAAATTTTCCTCCGTACTTCGGATAGCATGTTAAGCCGTTGGTCCTTGCTGTCATTTGTAGATCATTGATCGTCGTTGCAGTCAGTGGTCCCAAAATCTGTCAACCAGTCTTACCGACGACTACAAGTAATATGGGACAAGGGCAGAAAGATGTTCATGGTTGAAGTTTTCAGATTAAGCGCTATTTTCGAATAAAATATAAAATTAAAGTAACATAGCTCTATAAAAAAAGCTTAGGTTTAGGCTAGAAGAGTTTTAATTAATTTAGAAGGTTTCTTGTGGCAAGAGTACTAATGAACTTGAGAAATGTTATTTAACATTTCATCAAAAACTTATTTTAACGGCTACTTTGATTTCGTACAAGTGTAAAAAGGCCTAAACTAATAAAGCGGTCTCCTTTGAGAGATCTTTTAAGAATCCACGTGATGGCTCCTGGCTGAAATGAGAACGAATTTCTGTATCTATTGTGAATTATTTATAAAATCCTCTCTATTCTAGGGTTTAATTTTATAGATTTAATTTTAGGAGGTTCAGACATTGTAGTTACGCCCTTATACGTCTTTTAGCGTAATACTTTGCCCTTTGGGTAAAGTGTTGTGAAGCGGTAGAAGCCATGGAGGTCTGGGTTTGTGCCTGGTTGATGGCAATAGGCTCTTCCCCTATTATATGAGATTTAAACATTACTGGTGAACTATGGGTGTACTATTGAATAAACCTCTACCAAACCCTTCGTGGATTACAGGCGTGTTGTTATGTTATATTTTCAAAGTCCTTATAATCTTTTTTGTTCCAGCGTACTTGATCCAGTTTTCGTTCGTATCCTGTTTCTTCTGGCTAAACGTGATGTGTTTCGATATATTCCTGAACGTTCGGTAAGTACTTTTAAATGTAACGTTGTTAAATGTAACGTTATTAAATGTATCGTTATTACATTTATGACTCGTCGCTTTTTCATCGTCGCTTTTAGCGCTTATTATGTTAAGTGTTTACGTGTGAGGAGTGCGTAATTGATATTTTATAAAAAAAATGTCGAATATAATTTTGTCATGTTACGCTTGATTTACTTTTCTTTTAAAGAAATACCTTATTGTCAGCACTTGGCTACAAAGTGAAGTATTTATTAACAAAGAATTTTGTGGACCCAATTTATTATTATACCCGTACACGTGATATGTATCGATATAGTTATTTAAATAAAATAAAATACTTTATGTTTTTTGGGGCCAACATACTTGAAGCATATTCCTATGCTTCCACATTTATTGTTCAAACCGCCACTGACGGCTTCTCTGTTTCCCGATCATTATAATCTTGATCTTTTCAAAATTAGAGTCAATCGGATTGTTCTACGCAAGCGTGCTCCATCCTAGGTTGGGTCGCGTCATCGCTATATATCTGGCGAGTTGTATGCTGCCAAAAGCTAGCCAATTTAGCAATTTTTTTTTTTTTTTAGCATTAATTGAGAAAATTTGTTTTTCAGTAGAGTTTCGATTGCTAATTTAATTTGAACCTGTTTTAGTTGTTTTGTCTATAACTATTTCTAACTTACAGGAGATACATAAACGCGTCAGTAACAAGACGCAGTATGAGACGGAGGTTCGCGTGGTACTGCGTATACGCTGTGCTGTTCCCGATCCTACTGCTGATAGTGACCATCACTATGGACCTCTCGCCGGCTGTACCCAGCACTTATCTGAAGCCTAACTTCGGAGTTAAGGGTTGCTGGTTTAAGAGTAAGTTTGATGTATTTTACTTCGGACTGCCTCGTTGGTCCTCGCTGACTTAACGTGCTGGGTTCGATTCCTGGGTCGGGCAAAGTGTTTTCGGGTTTTTCCATCAGAAATTTCTCAGTAGCGGCCACGAAGTCTGATTTTATGCCCGGTTGATGGCACTAGGCTCGCCCCCTAATAGATGGGATTTAAACATAAGTCTCTTCTGTTTAAGTTCTCTAAAATTTTCTCCTTGTGTTTTGCGAAGTAGATCAGCTTCAGCACTCATAACTGGTTCATTCGCGAATGTTTTTAAACCGTGTTCTTTTTTTTTTCTTTGTCCAACACCGCGTTTCCTCGCTTCTTCATTGTAAGTATGTTATATTAGATACTCACCTATTAATTTTGGATGCAGTCTAGCTCGAATTGACCTCGAAAGGACGTTTGAAGATGATATATTATTATTTATTTTCTCACAAATATTTTCCTTTATGAAATTTTGTATTTCATCTATTTGTAAAGAGTTAGTTCGTTATCGAAATTGGATTATTGTCAGTTGTAAAAAGATTGCTGAATTTTCAATACGAAACCAAAATAGACAGCAGCGATGATATTTATTTTAAGAATATAACTCGCACAAGAAAATGAAAACTTTATTATTGAAGCGAAAATAAAAAATAAATCTTTAGCTTACATCTCTTTGTTATTTTAGTACAACGATATTAAAAAAAAAACTCTCTTTATTATTTTCACAGACAGCCTTACCAATATACCTATTTTTTTTATTTTATTATCTGTGTTACCATATTAAACTCGTATATTTGTTCCACAGCGGACGAAGCAGCGTTGCCATACTTCTACGGACCGGTGGCTCTGATCCTATTCAGCAATCTTTGTATTTTTTTCTTCACATCACGAGCCATCGCTAAGCATTATGATAAACTTAAGGATGTCACCCGTAAGTAATTTTCTTAAGATTTAATACTACCGTTTATAGTAATTTATATCTGAGTATTCGTTTAAAACACTTGGGCTTGTTTTACCAGCTTCGATTGAGTTTCCGTTACTTACTTGGCAGATAATTTTATTGAAATTCTGTTCCATTCTTGAATTTATTCGGTAATTAGTTGCTATTCGGACAGGCCTTAAGCGATGCCTTGTATTTTGACAATTCATAACATCCATTGTGTTACGGCGGATCCATGTGTAATGATATAGCTCCGATTCACTTGTTTTCGAACAAAATCGTTTTTTTTTTATTTTTTACGTTACAGGCGAATGCTCTTGGTAAGGGAGCGCCTTTATATTTACGTTGCTGCAGACGAATTTTCAAAAGATATGAAGCAATTGGTTTAGGAATTTCTTTTAAAATTCTTCGGATTGTAGTTGAAAGTGGGTAACACATTAGGCCGCTGATCTCACATTGGTTTTTCGTACAATGACTGGTCAACTTATATTGGTACGCAGAGTATGTCGCGGTACATTATATGTTTGGAATTTTATAGCAATAAATCGAATCCTAGTTTTTCATTAGGAATTCAATTTTCCATTATACAGGTTTCATCGATTTTTGTTTTCAATATCATTGTCATCTTATTTCATGGCTTTAAAACAATAGTTTTGAGACTAAGCTGCTTTGTACTGTTTTTTATGATTCATAAAAAAGATTAATAGTAAAACTTTTATTGGTCATTAAAATGATAATCAAATCTCCGAGCAATGAAAGCCGGGTTCTTCAGTAAATATTTTATTATCTGCTTTAGTATGTGCACATCGCAATGTTTTGCAATGCTGTGTCCTTAGAGATAAGCTGTAGTATCACTTTGTAGACAGAACATAATACAAGCTATCTTTATTTTATTGAATGAACCTTGAATGTTTCATAATATTTGGAAATGCTTGCTTTGAGCTGCCGTTTAGCTTCTGTGCTTAAAGAATTTGTGACGAACTTATTGAAATGCGATTTTTATCACGATATTTGAGTCTATGTCTCGGAGCACTATAGCGTTGGCCTAGTACCGCAGCTGCTAAGTGTGTGGTCTTGGGTTCGATTCTCAAGTCGGGCAAAGTGTTTTTAATGTTTTTTTTTTTCTTGATTTCTTAAGACCAGCCGTTAGGGCAAGCCTATTGCTATCTTCCAGTATATGCTCGGAAGATGGCAATAGCTTTGCCCCGTATTAAATGACCCTTAAACGTAACTGGCTAAATATGAGTGTAGGTACTGTGTACTAATCTGACTAACTTTCCGAGGATAAACAGCTTGATGATATTTCGTTGTATTTGAGTTTATCATTGCAGCAGCATTCTTCACAATATCTTAGATGAACAATACATGGTCAAAAAACAAAAAGAAAAGAGTTTGTTAAAGAAGACAATTACTAGTCAGAGTTATAGCAGTTGTGGCAATAGCCATCGGTCATTGTTTCGTTCGTTGGTGAGGATCGTGACTTGTGACTTAATGCTCTATTCTGGCATTGCACTCTTTGGCTTAGTCAGATATTTATATTACCAGTCTCTTTGACTTATCACATTTAATGTTGCCAAAGAAGATTTCAGGTCGTTATCCTTATGAAATAATTACGGTCACGATTATACGATCTCTGATTACCAAGAACTCAAGAACTCTCTCTCTCTCTCTCTCTCTCTCTCTCTCTCGCTCTCTCTCTACTCTCTCTCTCTATGCGCGCGCATCTTTCAATGGCGATTGGCCATAGACTAAAATAATGAGGTTTGTTTTTTTGGCTTTTCGCGGATAGCGAATCCACGTACAAAATGGGGAATTCAAAGTTTTCTTTATTACAGAGAAAACAAAAGTTACATTTCAGTGAAATGAGCAAGTAATAGGTACATTAATTTATTTGTACTATTCAACACGATTTTTTTATATAGAAACTTTTGTAGGAACAAAGCAACAGGCAAAAGTATTTTTCAACACACTTGCTCATAAAATGGCTCTAATTTCACCGCAATTAGGCACATAATGATACCTATAATCAAACTGTGACTTTTCATTACTATTATTCACAAGTGAGTTATAGGGTTTTTTTTTTGGTTGAGGTGCCTGTTGCTTTGTTCCTACAAAATTCTATATAAAAAAATTCATATTCAATAGTACAAATAAAAATAATGTATGTACCTATTGCTTGCTAATTTCACTGAAATGTGACGTTCTTTTGTTTTCTCTGTATTATAGAAAACTTTGAGTTCCCCATTTTGTACGTGGATTCGCTATCCGCGAAAAGCCAAAAAAACAAACCTCATTATTTTAGTCTATGGACTAAAATAATGAGGTTTGTTTTTTTGGCTTTTGCCATTGTCAGATGCGCGCGCATAGGAAAACTGATTAAATGTTCCCGCCCGCGCCATTGCGAAAAACTTTTCATTACTCGTTTTCACTGTTGAAATTATAGTTATTTATGAATAAAAAATGTCTACAAGTACTAGTTATGAAGAAAATGATTTATGTTGTACACCGCCCGATATAAGATGTGAAACGTTATGGAAAGTTTACTACCTGAAAACTGCAAGGACAAAAATATCTACCTATTTTCTTCTAAATAAAATGATTTTTTTGTATTATTTTCTTCACAAGTGTGTTGAAAAACGTCGTATGACACACGTGTGTATTGATGATTACCGTCCTCGGCTCTCTTAAGACCCTCGCCTGACGGCTCTGGTCTCAATCGCGCCTCAGCGGTAATCACCAACATTACACACTTGTACCATAATGTACTATAATGAGTTCAACCGGTTGAAGCAGCCATTCCTTACCCGTACCCCTAATTCGGACTAGCTTGATCGACCCCAGGCATGCCTACAGTCGTTACGCATAAGTAGTCTGAAGCTCAAATGTCAGACAGTCAATCTCCGCGGGCCTGTGGACGGTGGGCTATGGGCTAGCTCGCCATCCGCCTGTCTTATGACGACAGGCCGTGTCGACGGCACGTTCGTGTTCCACGCGTGCCTCAAAGAGAGTCAGCCAAAGGGTGCCTGCCGGGGCTGCGGGACTGTTCGGAAGAGATACCGTGGCCCCGGAACACAAATGGCGAAGAAGGAACATGGCTGGCTTTTAGTCAGTAAAAGTCTGACACTGATGATTTCCCATCCGAAAAAAAATGACAGTCAATCTTACTAAGCGTGTTACCCAGTAGCAAGGTTGGAGATAAAGGCAGTCTCACTATCTACACTACTGGTATAATAATAACCGTGTCAGGTTTGATTTAAAGCCAACTTCAAGTTAGGAAAACACTTGGAGGATTATAAACTGCACCCCCATTACGTATGCACGACGCGCGACGACCAACCAAGCTATGAAAAACCAAATTATCAAATGATCTTTTACTGTACCGGAAGCTCATACAAAGCGAGGCCAGGTTGTACAGGATATTTTGATGTATCGCAGTGTGTACCACCCTTTTTGGAATCCGAAGGATTCTGAAGAAGATTAAAAAAAAAAATCGTCTCCTCGACATGTTGTGTTTTTTTGAATAGTCAATATTGATGGTATTTGTGTGTTACGCATTTTACCTCGCAGGTCATTCATTTCCACACATTTCCTCTAAAACATTTATTTTTCTCAACCAGCATTAGACCTGACGCACTCAGACTTCAGCACGTCAGACGACTGGGTGCGACTGGGCACAGTGCTGGGGCAGCCGCTGCCGGTTCACGAGCCCACGTCCTCGCCGCCCGCGGAACCGCCCACCAACTTTAACCAGAGGCTCAAGAAGTACAAGAAATTGTGAGTATTCTTTAACTCAAAAGTAAACAGACTTCTTTTAGGTAGGTACTCTCTATTCTTCCATCGTAGATCTCATTTATCGTTTTCAACTAGGCCAGGCCAGGTTTCACAACAGGTTGTGACGTCACAGTTTATTAATAAATTTAACATTGACATTTCAAGTCAATCATAGTGTGTGTTGATTTGTGTGATAACGATAAGTCATTTATTTGTTTACGTGTGTGTGTGTCATCATCATCATCATCAGCCTATAATGTTCCCACTGCTGGGACACAGGCCTCCTCTCTATGAGAGGAAATGGGCTATAATCCACCACGCGGGCCCAGTGCGGATTGGTAGATGTCACATGTCTTCGAATTTTTTGGTTCTGGGACATGCCGGTTTCCTCACGATGTTTTCCTTCACCGTTTTGAGAGCAGTGTGTGTGTGTGAAGAGGCTTATTAAACCAGTAACAATATATATGTACCGCAGGCGGTTTGACCGCAAATTAGTGGATCTAATTGTTACCTTCCCGATGATGTAACCTTACGTCTGATTGTCAAACAGTCTATTTGCGTAAGTCTAAAATGATCGTGTCGGGTTCGGACATTAATACCGGAGAGGGTAGGCTATAAAAGTGATTTTTTTCGACTTTTATAAGCTCTTTGGGTATTCAGAATACTTCAAAATCTCCATTGTTTCGCTCCTGAATTGTTGATTTATCTAAACACTTCATAAAGTCAGAACTCAGTATTCAGTATTCCCCACCAGGTTCCGTATGTGCTGCCTCCTGTCCTTCATCATGGGCTTGTCGTGGGTGCTGGAGGTGGTGTCGTGGGCGGCGGGCGCGGGCTCTGACGTCATGTCCGTGTGGTCGGTGTTCGACCTCGTCAACGCGCTGCAGGGGGTCGTCATCTTCGCTATCTTCGTGCTACAGCAGCCCGTCCGTTCTCTTGTTAAGGTATGGTTCTTAGAAGTGAGTAACGTATTTAACTTATCAGATTTATCACGATAGTTTTAATGAGTACCCAAGTTACATAACCATAGCTTTATTATGTGAGACACACTGTAATTAAACAAATCTTAAATAGGATTTAAAGATAGATCATTTATACGAAGAAAACAATAGTTAATAACTGAAAGATAACGATAGAGTTGCTAATACAAATACAAAATTGTGTGTTTTCAATAATTCAACTGTAATCTACATCTACACTTATATTATAAAGAGGAAAGGTTTGTATTTTTATGTGTATGTTTGTAATGAATAAACTCAAAAACTACTGTGCCGATTTCAAAATTTCTTTCACTATTAGAAAGCTACGTTCACCCTGAGTAACATAGGCTCCCACGGGAACGGGAACTACGCGGTTGAAACCGCGTGACATCCGCTAGTATGATAATAAAGTAAAGATATTCTCTAAAACCAAGCATTCTCCCAACAGTCCTCACACATCTTCTCATCCTGCAAAAGGAAAAAAGACGGTTCAGAAGTATCCGTGGTGAGTGAACGAAATAGCATCATAGGAGCCGGCGGCAGAAGAGACTATGTGTGAAGTGTAGTGAATGACAATGACGATGATCAAGTGAATGACACTGAACGAGACTCGGTTGGTGAACAACTTGACAACATTCAAGGTAATACACTCGAGACTGATATTGGTAACAGTATTATTGGTTTTGAAGATTTAGTGATGAGTGGTGCTCCGCAAGAATTTGAACGCGTTAATGTAAAACAACTTATTAATATAAGTATTTAAGTTCTTAACCAACGACGAGTTTGAACGGCGCGGACGTCTGAGTCTATTAGAATTTAAATTAGGTGTAAATATTTATATAATACTTGTTGTTTGAAATTTATTTTGGCACTGAATTAGTCACAACGAAATGTTTAATTTTGTTCAGAAGCTTTACACTTTATTGATAGGCGTTAACATCATTTTTGAATCTTCTCTAAAATGTTGTGAATGAAATGACGCTTTTCATAAAATGTGATTAGGATTTGCTTTCAAACCACTCACATTAAAATCTTCAAAACATGGCGGAGCGACTGTGGAAAGTGTATGAACTTCATTCATGATTTCATTCCTGTGATAGCGCCTTACAACTTGTTTATAATCTTATTTTGCAAAAGTTTTATTGTCTTATTGTTTTGCTTGATTGTTTGATAATATACTTAGCTTATGTTAAACTACGAACACGTTTAGCGATTCATAAGAGTTTAAGTTACCGTTTCTTTAGGCTGGGTCTAGTTAATACAACGATACAGAAGGCTTGTTTTATCATTTAAGTTATGTATGTTTATGCAATTGTTATATTGATTAATTATTTGAATTTATTTACGACAGCCGTGGCTATGATCTGCCTAATCCCAGCCTAATCGCTTGTTAAACGTATGGTTGTTAATACTTAGTGTAAGAAAATTAAATATTTTTATAAAGTACACGACCAAGTTAATGATTTTATCTAAGCATTAGCTGATGTGACCTCAGCATCGGAACCTACATTCTTGATAGACGAAAATGTGTAGTGCCATACGATAGAAAATAGTGAACTAAAAAAAAGTGGTGCATTTTATTTCCTTAATGAGAGCTAGTCATAATGTGTAATTAATGAATGTTATAAGCAAATAGGTTATTTAATTTATTTTCGTATTTATTGTTAAGGTGGAAATTTTTGGACACGTGCAGTTTTGTATCAAATTTTTGGGTTCAGCTGGCATGAACGAGTAACAAGTTTGAGAAATGACATT
The DNA here is from genome assembly GCA_941918905.2 of Xestia sexstrigata. Lineage (NCBI taxonomy): Eukaryota > Metazoa > Arthropoda > Insecta > Lepidoptera > Noctuidae > Xestia > Xestia sexstrigata. The sequence goes on along the minus strand of OW799214.2, from coordinate 8,286,414 downwards.
AACTGTTTTATATGCAAAAGTGGTAGTATTAGTAACAGTTCCTGTTGAGGCCTTGCAAACATACTGAGAATGATAAAATAATCGATGTTTAGGTTAGAACAACAACCAAACACATTTAAATAGAAAAAAGCCTAGTAATCCTTGAAATTACCTACCAAGTAAAACGGGTCAAATAACATTATGACAAAAAATATCCTAAGTCATTCTAGAAACTGGAAACAATTTTATTTTTAAATACTCAATTATAATGATTTATTATAAATGGGGACAGGAAAATTACATGTTGTGGACTTAGCATGCGTAAAACGTATCATGTTTGACTCAACATTGGCGTTACTCAGACGCAGTCTTTGTTTTCACCTTCAGGGATTACCCGAACTTTGCATATTTTTGTAGGTCAATTTATCTAAAAAAGATCAACATCCTTAATAAAAGTTTTTATTCAAGAGCTGTCTTTTATTGAGGAAAACAATAAACTAAACCCGTTTTTAACAAACTCAAAATAGTTTTGATTGTCTTATTTGATCGACTGAAAACTTTCGAATTTCTTTAACAAGGAATGAGGGAAATATTTTTATGAATAAAATAAATAATTTCATAAATATTTTTTTAGGATCTGACCAAAGCATCAGTTGATGTCATTTCTAAAAAGTCTAGGGTCTATCACGACGAAGTGAAGAACAGAAATGCCTAAAACAAATATTTCGAAATCAGCAAAATTAAAGAATGTTCACACTCGACTCACCAATGGAATTCGGCTGTATACCCTGACGAAATTAATTTATCGAACAAACTTTTCTACCCATAAAATTGTTTATTGATTTGGAACTAACTTGCAAACGTTATCGGTACTAAATTATAATATTCTGGATAAGACTGGTCGTATGAATAATGAAACGGGAATACGTAATAAAGTTATTAAAATACCATTACGTGTAGATAAGGAAAAGTAAATGTAAGGCTTGGGGAATGTCGAAGGAAGAGAATGAAATAAATCGTACTCGGTCGGGAGCAAATGTTGCGCGTCATTATGTGACGGATGTTTTTTAAAAACATCATGATGTTGCGCTTTTAGATGGTTTCCAATATTTTTTTATTACATTTTTTGTATAAAGTATGATTTTAAATGATAGTATATGTATAAGTTGGCCTACTCTGAAGATATCAACGAAGTTATTGTACTAACTTAAATAAATAAAGTCCGTTTTTTAAAAAACCTATGATTAGGTTTCAAGAAAATAATAACTAAATAAACGTTTAGTAGAAAGTCTACAATACCTATATTATGACACGCAATGATTTCTCCTATGCCGAATACGAAATTTAGTCCATGTTTAACTTTTGATAGCTTTGCTTTCGCCAATCAAAATTTTTCGTGTGGAATAAAAATTTAATCAAAATTTAAGGACCCACGACAATAATTAGTGTTGTAACTTTAAGTACTTTTTAATTTGTTTATACACCATCTGTTATGTTCGATTATGAAATATTGAATCTTTATTAACAGTAAATTAATAAAATTATGTAATTAATGTATAGTTATGAGTTTGTATAAAGTGTATTTATCGTAAGGCTGAGACACGTTTAATATACGTTACAAAGACAAGAGGCTGTGAACTGAGTTCTTAATTGTACATTTTATACGATAATAACGTTGGCAACAAGATTTATTTTAAAGAATCCAGTTCATAAGGTAGAGTGTAGTGACGCAGCGTCCTGTAACGTGTGCTAAATGTGTTTTGTGCGTTAAAGTTAGCGTGTATGCGTGTGTAACTATGTATTATATTAATTGTTAAATGTTGATGCGGAATTTTTAAGTGAAATGACAATTTAAAAGTGTATATTTGTCTATTTTGCAAAACATGACGTTAATAAACAAGCTTTATATAAAATTTAATTGTTTTTTATTCATAAAATCCTACTTTTGCATAGTAATTCTAGAGCCAATTTACTTCCCATGATTAAAATTCAAATAAGCTTTCAGCATCGATAAATTTGGCCAAAGTTCAAGCATAATACGCCTATAAATATCATAAACAAACTTGGCCAATTACGAACAACTTTACTATTTGTATGGATTATTTCTGCATCGCAATTAGTCAGGGTTCATTGTTTGATCTGTCGTCTCAATTGGCATTTGTAATAATAACGGACCACAATAAGGGACTGAGGAATCCCTCTCTGGAGGAGGAGGGAGGGAGCCCAATAAGGGGGGTCGTTGTGCTTGCTCCACCAGACGTTAATCTTGCGGAATTCCGAGCAAATGCGGATAGATCCATCGTCGCTATCCGCTCGTCTCGATTCCGTTTCGAATTGCTGAGAATTATTTTTCGCATTACGAAATCGACTTGGATTTGTAGAGCGGTATTGTTGATAAGTCGTCCGATGTAAAGTTTGAAATGTTACCTACCAATACGTTGAGGGTTTTTGTTGCTGAATTTTGTATCTTGATGGCTGGATTAAAACGTTAGTATTATGAAAATAATAATAAAAATCTTCTGTTGGTGTCGCATTACGTTAAGAAATGTCTTACGGGCCCTTGGAACTGGTCTTCGACTCCTCATACACTTTCCAAAGTTCCAGAACCTCAGGGTTACGATATCAACGAGAGAAGTTAAGGGGATAGCATGAGACCTTTGCCCAGGAGTAGTTATTTTTTTTAATACAAAATCATCATTTCATTTCATCAGTTTTACTGTAATCTGTAGCATTAGCTTTGTTGGCAATAGCATTTTTTATGCATGGATCTCACAAACAGCTTCCATTGCAGTCAAGCTTTCATAATATGGCAAAACTTACCCAAAACTTCAAATCCCGCAGCAGACAATATGACACCACGTTTAACATACATACAGGTAACAAACCTTTGTAACACAGACACAAACAATATCTAGATGTATATGTTTCCTGTATATTACGTCACTGGTAGGATATTGCCACTATAATTTCTGTGCGCCACGGAATAAATGGCTACAGAAGGTCTGTTCTATCTATGAGTGAAAAAGTACGCACACACGTGTCATTGTTCAACAAGGACAAGCGCACTCGCGACTGACATTTGTTTGAGATCCCCCGCCGCACGAATTTTTGGACTAGCTCGTGACACTATTCCCAACCAATCCAACTCCAGAGGGCCTAGTCTGCTATTACAATAGTGTCACAATGATCTATCATTGATTTCATAATTGTTGATTTTGACAAGTTTGGTAATCTATTACATAATAGTGTCATTATGGCTTTCCAATGATCAACCACTGACACTCCATTGAAAGAAATAGCATAGAATAGTAATCTCGTACACAATGACAAATATATGACTGACTTACGCGGTAATCTGCAAAAATGTTGACAGTTCCAGCCGAAATTTGCTCAATTAGCCCCATTTTGTATTGCAATAAATATAAGCTTCTTTACTATAGATAATTTAAAACATAAATGAAAATAAATCAAAACACCGGCCGCTAGAAATAAAAACAGATAAAACGTCAGTAAGTAATGTCACATTTGACTTTGACAGCTAAACAGATAAAATATTAATGAATTGTATAGTTTCACATTAATCCACGTTACACATAACTTAATGTTTTTTGCTATTTACAAACTTCTTACTACTTCAGATTGCATAGATCACTAATAAATAATATATGTAAATGAAATCTGGCATGATTAGATGTTCAAATTTAATTCAAGTTTTTCGAAAATCATTTCCATTAACAGGTTTTATAATAATGGCAATACAACAATGTCATTGTAACACAATTCTATTACGAGACCATTGACCGACCAATGATTGACCATTATGAAGTTAGCAGATTACGAACTTTTAACAAAATGACAATGGCATCGTTCAACAATTATGAAATCAATGATAGATCATTGTGACACTATTGTAATAGCAGACTATGCCCCCTGTAAGCCACATTTAACAGTGGCAAACATCAGAAAAGTGTCATAGCAATGAAGCTCGATGAGTCCCAGAGAAAATTATTGGACAGTTCGACTGTCTTAAATCCTACAACGAAATTAATCAGAAAACAACGCCCATGTCTTTGTGTGCTTAGTTTCGCTCTTAGTACCCTTGTACCTAGCCTTCTGTAGCTAGCTATTCTTTGGTCCCGGTATGTGAGAGACAGTTTTGGAACACTACACCGAAAGATCTTGCAATATGCGTTGAACTTAGATGTTACGTTGCTACTTTATGCTTTCTGATATTGAAGTCAAGTTGTACGAATTTAAAATTGCTGGGAGATGGAATGACTAGTTTAGGGAATTTCTCATTTTGAAGTGGGATGTTGTGTTGTTCAACACATTCTTATATGAAAGGAGCAATGGCTCAACTACATATTGTCATGAATTCAGTAATAAGCTCGGTGGAGTAAACATAAATCGTAAGTGCATTCAACTTTTTCTATTAGTTAGTATATATTAAACACTTAAACAGTGTTAACAAACATTTTTGGTTAGGGGCATTCTCATTCTTCTCATTAGGTAGATTCCTAATCGTCAGATTCCTAAAGTACTACAGCGCCATTACTTATTGGAAAAAAAATCGACTGTTCTTTTTAGAACATGCGTAGGCCGTTCATCTAAATTGAATTTCCGATAATTCCCGGGAATAATTGAATCAAACAAAAATAATTGGTTTCACAAATCTGTTAAAATATTATCAATCTACCCACATCTGCATAAAATCAAAAGTCCGTAACATCGAAGACCAATTTCACACACAATTTATCTATAAACATAAAACGAATCTGCTACTGTACTGTATCCCGTAATAAACATGCCATGAAATATGGCTTCCCAAAGGTTTTCCATTCTAGAGGGGTAATGGTGTTGCTCTGTTTATAGGTAAGTGTGATTGATGGGCTCTTATCTGCAGGTGCACGTGGCACATCGTGGCACACCCTTGAAATATGGGCCATGCATATTTGGGGGATTAAGGAATAAAAATAGTGAAGGGTGTACATAAGGCGATATTGGCTTGGCACTCTTGTTTTATAGTTCTACGTTAGTAAACGAAGGTTATCGATATTTGCCGTGTGGTCTAGGTACATTTTTAACTGGAAACGTCTGAAGGTTGGAAAGAATTGTATGCTTTATTACCTAATTGCTACTTGCATGTTGTAGGTCAATTGGTTTACAAGCTTTTTAAATAAATAAGCCACTGCTTTTTCCTGTTTAATTCCATAAATAACTCTTGCTGTAGTTGTAATTGTTCACGCAAAGCTGTGACTTCTGACTATGTTTATTTTAAAACACTTTAAATCTTTGATTATGTTTTCTTTAAAGTCCTCTTCATTATCTAAATATGTATATAAAAGAAGAAACTGACTGACTGACTGACTCATCTATCAACGCACAGCCTAAACCGCTGGGTCTACAGATTCCAAATTTGGCAAGTAGGTTCCTTATGGGGTCAAGGGGTGCACTAAGAAAGGATTTTTCAAAATTCACCCTCTAAGGGGGTTAAACGGGGCTCCAAAGTTTGTATGGGGAAACAAGATTAGTTAGACTGTTTTATTCGAAACTTCACAATATTGTTCCTTTTGATAAATGAGTAGAAACGGGTTTCAGGGATTTTCACAATTCAACCCCTAAGAGGGGGAAATGGGGTGACAAAGTCTAAAAATCAATGCACAGCCTATACCGCTGAGTCTAGAGATCCCAAATTTAGCACATATGTTCCTGAAGTGATCTAGGGGTACACTAAGAAAGGGTTTTTTAAAAGTCACCCCCTAAGGGGGTGAAACGGGGCTCTAAAGTTTGTATGGGGAAACAAGATTAATTAGACTATTTTATTAAAAACTTCACAGGAGTACTCCTATTGATAAATGAGTAGACATGAGTTTCAGGTTTTTTCAGAATTCAACCCCTAAGAGGGGGAAATGGGGTGACAAAGTCTAAAAATCAATGCACAGCCCAAACCGCTGAGTCTAGAGATTCCAAATTTGGCACAAACGTTCCTTATGAGGGGTGCATTAAGAAAGGATTTTTCAAAATGTACCCCCTAAGGGGATGAAACGGGAGTCAAAAGTTTGTATGGGGAAACAAGATTAGGTAAGACTGTTTTATTTGAAACTTCACAGGAGTACTCCTATCGATAAATGAGTTAACATTTGTGTTTCAGGTTTTTTCAGAATTCAACCCCTAAAGGGGTTTCCCCCTTTTTGGGGTAACAAAGTCTGAAAATCAACATCAGTATTGTTTGTATGGTGTATCGGGTCGGGTGTATCACAAAAACAACGATTTGAAGATTTAATGTGGCGGATCTGAAATGCCTTCATTCCCTGTTGAGGTGCGATGGGGTTGAAATGTCTAAAAATCAATATGGGTGTCGATACCGAGATTATCAGGGGTACAGATTACGAAAATGGCATTTATTTTGAGATCCAGAAAATGGCGGATTCGACTTCTAGGGTTATTGTTGATTTATTGAGATGATTGTGATAACGATGATGGTGATTGTGATAATGATGATGAAGGTGATGATTGTAATTACGATGATAATGATTGTGATTACGATGATGATGATTGTGATTACGATGATAATGATTGTGATTACGATGATGATGATTGTGATAATTATGATAATGATTGTGATAACGATGATGATGATTGTGATAATGATGATGATGATTGTGACAACGATGATGATGATTGTTTTGACGATTGTGATAACGATGATGATGATTGTGATACTGATGATGATTATTGTGATAACAGTGATGGTGATTGTGATGGTGATAGTGATTGTGATAGTAATGGTGATGGTGATAATGACGGTGATGGTGATAGTGATGGTGATTGTGATAATGATTGATAATATGGTGATCGTGGTAGTGATTGTGATGGTGATTGTGATGGTGATTGTGATGGTGATTGTGATGGTGATGGTGATTGTGATGGTGTATGTGATGGTGATTGTGATAGTGATGGTGATTGTGATTTTGATGGTGATAGCAATGGTGATGGTTATTGTGATGGTGATAGTGATTGTAACTTTGATAGTGATGGTGATTGTGATAGTGATAGTGAGTGATGGTGATTGTGATAGTGATGGTGATTGTAATGATTATGAAATTTGGCACATAGATGGTTCATAACCTGGATTAACACGTACCTAGGACACTATTTATCCCTTAAATATGATCCAGTGGGACGGTTACCGAACTTTACGCGGGCGAAGCCGCGGGCAACAGCTAGTATAATATAAGCCGACTGTTTTAATAAACACTATCATTATCTTCCGCTACCGCTTCTTTTAGCTGAGCTGTCAATCTTTTTTATTTATACAATCCGCTAAAACATCTTCAAGATTCTGCCTGGTTGGTCGACCGGTTGCAAGCGCTGCGACTGCTGAGCGTAAGGTCCTGGGTTCTATTCCCGGGTCAGGTAGTGTTATTCGGATTTTCCATCAGGAATTTCTCAGTAGCAGCTATGGTGTCTAGATTTGTGCCCGGTTGATGGCAATAGGCTCGCCCATTACATGCGACTTAAACATAACTGGCGAAACGTGGGTGACTATTAGGTACGGTCGAACAAGCTATTTGGTTTACATTTTACAATGTAATTTGTGTTTAACTGTAAACCAAATAGCTTGTTCGACTGTCCATCTCTGCCCTTCAATCTTCAAGATTCTAGTGTACAAGTGCATGTAGCACTTCCATGAAAAACGTTCTAATTTCAAAATTCTTACAAGCATCTTTAAAACTTCTCCCAAGAATAAATATAGCTCCAAATTGTCAATTGAATCATTTTACAAGCCAGTTTATTGCTTGCAAAATTATCCAATTGCAAGATTCTTAAAAATGTCTTTAATGTTTTTGAAAAATTTTGAGCTGGGAATTCCCCATGCACTTGCTTGCAAAATTATCTACTCCCAAGTTCACTTGTCATTGAACCTACAAATTGATAAGTGTATCGTTTGAATCAGTCGAGGACCCGCTGCGAGATGGCTCAGCATCACGGATTTGTTCCCGTTCACTACATTAGCGAAGGAAGCAAGCAGCTGTCGTTAAGATTAATGGCCCTACCATGAGTTTGATGCGATTTTTGATAGATTTCTGTGGGACATAAAAAGTGGTAAAAATAATGAAGAGATTTCAGAAAACACAGGGATTTTGTTGCTCTACGCCTGACATGTAAGTAAGGAACTAAAGAACAAGAACATGTAAGTAAAGAACTGTACCTATAGGTAAGTAGTTTCCAAACTGAATGTTCTTATGTTTTTTAGGGTTCCGTAGCCAAATGGCAAAAAACGGAACCCTTATGGATTCGTCATGTTTGTCTGTCTGTCCGTCCGTACGTCACAGCCACTTTTTTCGAAACTATAAGAACTATGCCGTTGAAACTTGGTAAGTAGATGTATTCTGTGAACCGCATTAGGATTTTCACACAAAAATAGAAAAAAAACAATATATTTTGGGGGTTCCCCATACTTAGATCTGAAATTCAAATTTGTTTTTTCATCAAACACATACGTGTGGAGTATATATGGATAGTTCTTCAAAAACTATATTGAGGTTTCTAATATCATCTTTTCTAAACAGAATAGTTTGCGCGAGAGACACTTCCAAAGTGGTAAAATGTGTGTCCGGGCCCTGTAACTTCTAAAATAAGAGAATGATAAAACTAAAAAAAATATATGATATATATACATTACCATGTAAACTTCCACCGAAAGTTGGTTTGAACGAGATCTAGTTAGTAGTTTTTTTTTAATACGTCATAAATCGAAAACCGCAATTTACCTTTCATTCAATAAAGTTTGTGCGGTTTTTTAAACCTTTTGATCTTTAATTAAAAAACTTCCACTACTTATTTCAAATTCTAGCAATTCTGTAGAATTGTTATGTTACACATAATTATAGCTTTGAATTTAGTAATATTTCCACCCTTACCTTCTGCCCTCTTACTTCCATTGACAACACATCGAACAATAAATCTCACCTCGAAAAATGAAGCGCGCGATTATCATCCGCGCTTCAAACTTTCCCCAAATTATGATTAATACGATCGAATTAAAGCAGTAAACGGTTAATCCATCACTAGTAGGGGCCTTAGCGAACGTGACTTATCTCTGTATTTCGCTAACATCCCTCATTCGCATCGATTCCTCTCGCTTCGCTACATAAAACGTGATCGACGGAACACACAAGAAATTCGCTTTCGAAACATTGCATCCGAGAGCTTCTCGTGTTTGATATACGGGGCTTTAGGTCGGTTTGTTTGTGCTTATCTGAGGAAGTAAGGGTCTTTATTGGATTATGGGTAAGTCATGGTACCTGGGAAGTATCTGCGTCAGCGAAGCATCGCGGGGCTAGTCGGCAGCGGGGAACGGAATATCCTCATTTAACTTACCCTTTGTCAGTTATACTCGTAAAGTAGCTTATGTTGTGGAGGAAAGGTAAAACATCTTGAGAAAGCCGAGATGTCCAGCCCGCGTAGCATGATCGACATTTCTTCTGCCCGAGCATGGAGCGACCCGTAGACTCAAGTTTCTACGATGACAAAGACATATTATAAATTAAAAATATTTCAATAACTTATGTTTCTTCCACAATATAAGTTCAAAGTTGTGAACTTATATTGTGGAAGAAACTTATGATCTTCAAATATTTTACACTTTTTGAGAATGGGGAAGATAATAATACTACAGTTTGGCCGCTGAGAGAATGCGTTCCTGACAGGTCGTGAGCGAAAGGACGATGTGACTTTGAAGTGGCGAAGAATTTACGATAAACATATAACTATCGTTTTTTTGCCCTATTAACAAATAATATTATTAAAAACGGTATGATTAAATCAAGTAACAATAAATGTTATAATTATTTTGCGCTAAATTTATGTACTAACTGACAGACGGAACAGAAACGCATTCTCGCGGCCAAACTGTATCTGTTGAAGAGATCAGCGGTAGTATGCTGGCTATATTACAAGCAAAACAACAAACGAAAATGTTGGTTATGAAAATAATTTTGTAAGAAAATAAGTACAAAAATAGTCTCTTATACAATACGGCCTTTCTGAACAACTTGAAGAACTATCGGAGAAACCTAATAGAAGTAAAAGTTAATAAACATAGTGGTAGTCTCGGTAACTTCACAATCAGTGAGTTGTTGAGTTTCAACACCTGGCCTGGTCTGGAAGCGTCGGGAAATGTAAATAAAACTAGTTTAACTTCACCGTATAATGTGCGGTAAGAGGGGAAAGCAAGCAAATAATTGACTTCGTCGGAAAGCCGGAGTCGGACCCTTGGATAAAGCTTGACTCACGATAGACCGTATCGGGTCCGAGGCGAGTTTCGGCCGTATTGTATCGTATTGTGCGTTACTCGGTCGTCACTCGGTTGCCGTTCGGTATAGCGTGAGTGTGTCCATACAAAATATATGTAATATTTAGTTGACCGTGTTACGGCCGACACTCGGCTCGGACCCGACACGGTCTAGTGTGGGTCAACCTTAAGAATGTTGCAACCATTTTCTAGCAGGGAAACTGCGTTATCTAATGAATTAAGCTTTGATAAAAGCCAATGTAACAGATAGGCAAAGTGAATTAGCGAAATCTGATTTTCACAAACAAGAGAACAATCAACAATTTTTGACGACCCGAATGGCGCAGCGGTGGTGAGGCTGCCTTACGGTCCCGGGTTCGAATCCCGGTCGGAGCAAATGTTTGTGTAATGAACATGGACATTTGTTTCCGAGTCATGGATGTTTATATGTATAATGAGTATGTATTTACAAACAAAAAGTATCTATGTAGTATATCAACTATCTGGTGTCCACGACACAAGCCTCGTTGCTTAGTGTGGCACTAGATGGCGCTGTGTGTAAATGTCCGGCGATATTTATTATTAACAGTTTAATCTTTTCGATAGACTTTGTCAATGTAATACATTTTTGACTTTTGCAATAACGTTATCGTTTAAAGAATAATAATAACATAACAACATAACATCACGCCTTGTAATCCCCGAAGGGGTAGGTAGACCCACATTTCGTAAGTTATGTTTAAATTTCATGTAGGGGGCGAGTTTATTGCCATCAACCAGGTACATCTTCTGGCTCCGTGGCTGCTACTAAGAAATTCCCGTTGAAAAAACCCAATAACACTGCCCGACCTGGGAATTAAACTCATGCCAGGCCCTCATGCTGACCTAATTTTGATGTTTAAGTCCCTCGTTATACGAGTCTATTGCTGTTTCGAATTCCATGAACTACTGAAGCGTCCTAAAACAAGCATACTATTTGTTTAAATGGATTCTCCCCATTGTAACTAGAATAAGTTATTTAAGTTGAAGCAATAAACTTTTTATTTATTTATTATTTACTACTGAAAAATTCCTCAACAAAAGCCCAATTATACTTTGCCCAACCTAGGAATCGAATAGTAAACCAACGAGGCAGTTTCAATCATCTCAAAATTCTTGACTTTCATTTGTCTTGGTTGTTAGTTTGGTGTTGTGCTTTTAACTTGATAAATAATTTAGACCTAGGCTTCAATTACTTGCAAGTAGTAAATAAATTACAATTGAAGCTATCAAAACTAAAGACATACTAATTTTCATGTATCACTCGCAGTATCCATCAATTTAATAATCAATTTGATTGAAACATTAATAGGGCACATGATTTCAATGATAGGAATGACACTGTATGTTTGTGACCTTAGTGTTCATTTGTCGGATATTGACCTTTATTATAGTTAGAATAGAGACTGGCATTTATTCTAAATTAAAAGTAATGAAAACGTATTGTTATTACACGACATACCAGTGTATCACTGACAAAATCATAATTTAAAAATTTTGCCAGTTTCCTGCTTGTATACCAACGATTGCTGAGCATCAGGTTCTGGGTTCGATTCCCAGGTCGGGCAAAGTGTAATTGGGTTTTTCCGTCAAGAATTTCTAAGTAGCAGCCAGGGAGTCTGAATTTGTGCCCAGTTAATGGCAATAGGCTCGCCCCCTATTACATGCAACTTAAAGATAATTGTTGGAATATGAGGTGCACCTCTGACTAACCCCTCGGGGATTACAGGCGTGATTTTATGTTATGAAAATGTAAATTCCGATTCCTACAAGGATTTCTGAAGAAGAAACTACCTACCTATTCTATTTTGGAAGATAGACCTCACAGAGTTCACAGTGCTTCTCTAGCTGCTTTAGTGGGATTATAGTATTACCTTCCAAGATGCGCTGCAGCGATGTAAGCGGTGGTTCAGTAAGCCCTGTAATAAGTGTTAAGGTTACAACTTTAAAGCCTCAAGTGCTGCTTGGAAACTTAATGTTATTAGACTTTGAGACGTACCTACCTAGACCTACCTATGTACAATAGAAAAGTAGGCTTTACAGAAACTTTTGAAATTGATCATCTTCACATACCAGCTTTTAAAATACCTACAGTCGATCGTACAACGGTGGTAACCAAAATCAAAAGTCATTTATTCAAATTAGGCTGGTAATCAGCACTTTTTGAACGCCAAAATTTAAAAGAGACAGTCCCACAAAACGCCCGCTCTTCGCCACTTCCTATTGTTTTAGCTGGGAAGAAGTGGCGGTACGACCTCCACAGTAAAACATCTGTCTGTTAGATTAAACTTTGACCTTGAGCTGGTAGAAGTAGTGCGATGTTTCAAAAGACTAGAGGCAAGTTTGCATAAGTTTTGTTACCGCAGACGAGCAGCTTTCTGTTTCTGACTTTCTGTCTGTCACTTTTCACCATTATACCCTAATAACTTACTAGCCGGTTTCGGTAGGTTGCTGTCTCTGTCTGTTTGACGTTTTGCTTACTGGACGGTTAGAAACAAAACGTCACAGAAAAGTTTTCTTTGATTTTTCAATGAATCAAGTGACAGGTAGGTATCATTATTAGGATCATTATTATCATCGTCTGCCTAGCTTTTTCTCAACTATATTGAGGTCGGCATCCAGTCTAACCGGATGCAGCTGAATACCAGTATTTTACATGGAGCGACTGCCTATCTGACCTCCACAACTCAGTTAGTACTGGGTAATACGATACCCTTTGGTAAGACTGGTTGTTTACAGAAACACCAATAGCTACGGAAGAAGGCACATTAACTAACAGTTATACGTAAGTAAGTTATAGAAAACGGGCCTTAGTAATAAGGTTTAAAAGTGGTCGACCGTCAGTGAAATTGGTAGTACATTAGAATTCTATATTCAAACATCTTCATAAAAACAAATGTACATCAACAGGTAAGCAAATGTTGCTAGCTTTCAAGCGCGCATATTCCTTAATAACAGCAATAATTCCCGGGAAACGTCGCGCGTCGCCCGTCCCGAGTCCCGGAGTATCTCCAGTGACACGCCATCCATCTTGCTCATTTTTACTTCACTTCGAAGCTCGTCCGTACCGATACACAGTTAGATTTTGATTGGATGGAGCTCCACTGAATAAAAAGAAGTGGAGCTGGGAAAATTGTTTTTTGAAACCGTATGGAGCTGTCGCCAATTTTACGGCGTTCAAACTTTCTACAGGGTTTTTTCACATTGTGTGTTGAACTGGGAGATATCCTTTTAGTAGGAGGAGTAGTTTCGGTTCTGTTTACTTATGAATTAGTAGCGAGAAAATATTTTTTTTTCTTTTATCTATGGGAGTATTTTTGGTTACTTAAAAAGGTATTTTTTTGTGGCTTGATGTTTGATTTTTAAATAGTGTTTCATTGATATACAGTTGATTTATCCCGTTCTGCGGAGAAAAACAAACTGTGTGTATTATTAAAACGCAACTATATGCGGTCTACGGAAACACTTAAGCTTTGTGGATCTTCCACCTGAATATGAGTTGCCATGGCTGACCTGGATGTTTTTAAATACACTCCTGACCCAGGTTGGCCGCAGCAAGAAAAATCTGCTCAGGTAAAGATTCGTTAATGACTCTGCCCTGGAGTGGGAATGTGTTGCTGTTCCACAAACGATGGGGCACTTAATATTATGTCCTGAGTGTTCATTACAGGAACTGATGGAAAACTAGTGGCTCACAAGGGCCGACACAATTTAGATGGCCATCGACACGCTAATAAAAAGAAGAAGATAAAAGTAAGGCAACAAACTGAACTGAGGTAAGGCTAGAAAGCTAACCATTATATCCTTTACCGTAGTCATTGTTCTGGGGCTTGATATCTTAGGGTAGCACAAATATTATTAGGTCTACTCGCAAGATAAACAAACATATACAAGGTAGCTTACGGTAGATAATGTGGATTAGGCCCAAATATGGTTGGTACAACAGTTTTAGTTTACCTTTATCCCTCCTAGAAATAACTGAATAAGTACGCGTCCCAAAAAACGAAACATTCTGTCATACATTATTTCTACGTATCACGAAATCCCTGGTCCGTGACAGGTTGTTTTAAACTGTTACCTAACCTAAAAAAGTTTTTTTTTAGTCCATATCGTGTGACGTACTGTAAATAGGCCAAAGAGATTAAGCTCGACATGTGCGAGCCAGTAACTTCATTGCACCCAGGATCAACAAATGTAATCAACGATAATTTAATCGATGGGCAATGGCGACCGGATTACTGCACGGATTATTTTTTTTAAATCCCAACATAAACCGTTTAATTAATGAGAATAAAAATAACAGCAGTGTTTTCCGTTATGAAAAAAAAAACATTGTTTTGTTTTCGTCGCAATGCCAGGTATTGGTAAGAAGTACTGTAGGTACTTTAGTTTCCGAATGATGATACTGATAATTATGATGATATACATGGTGATGATCCTACGTATCATCATCATCTTCCCAAGCCCTTCCCCAACTATGTTATGGGTCGGCTTCCAGTCTAACGAGACGCTGAATACGAGTATTTTACATGGAGTGACTGCAAATTTGACCTCCACAACCCAGTCACAGTATAAATATGGACAGTACCGAAACTGAGCCTAGTTGATGCAATAATTACCGCTCCATTGAAGCCATAGGGTTGTCCCTTTTAATGAACGGACGGTATATGCGTTATTATTAAAACATTTTTATTCTGTTGTGATCATTCGATCGAATTGAACCGCCGTGTCCCAGCAGTGGGAACATTATAGGCTGATGATGATGATGATGATCGAATTGAAATACCTAGCTTACAAATACAATTTAAATAGTATTTATGGCGTAGTTATCTTATGGCGTCGGTTAATCTCAACAAAAAACGATAGTTTAAACACGGAAAACAGTTTAATATTAACACACAACAACTTTTAAAACTATTAAAAAATACCTTTACCTATTACTTAAAAAAATGTCTTCGTTACTTATTACAAATTATTTACAAAAAAATACTATCTTCCGCTATGACACGTTCGAAATTCTTTATTATTGAATTTAATTGTGTAAAAAATTCAAACAGCCGTATACCACGCAATACGTTCGTGGAATTTTTAAAAAGATTGGGATTTATAAACTTCTACGTGACCACTCGTCTCGGCGACTGACAGCACCGCAACGTCCGCTCAGAGGCCCCGTCGATGCGCATGTTATTGTGAGTGTGCGATTTCGAGCGTTCGTAGGTAGTTTCCGCACTGTCCATATTTATATTGTAACCCAGTTACTACTGGGTAATTTACACGACATCCCTTGGTAAAACAGGTTGTTACACTTTCGAACCACTAACTACCTGTAACGTCCGTCAAAGATCTATAAATGACAGCAGGGACCAACTGCTTAACGTGCTTTCTGAGCCACGGAAGAAAGAAACCCTGTATGTAATGCATCCAAATGTTGTTTTAAAAAGATTGCTTTTAGCGATAAGACCGCTCTTTGAGTCACCCTATGTAAAATGTTTTGTTTTATGTAAATTTAGAATTCATATAGTGTACATAGTAAAGAATATTCTGTCTATCTATCTTTGCCTTCCACAGAGAGGAGCCCTGTACTTCAGCAGTAGGAACGTAATAATCTGATTACGGAATGATTATACGTTTGCTCCCAACACAAGTTACGTTAGGTAACCTAGTTTCCCACTAAACCACACAAGCCAATAACTACACACTTAACTACTAACATAATACCCTCCAGCCGTAAAGTCCATCACAATATTGACGTTAAAATCAGATTTTCCCGGCGTATTACGTGATCATGCAAATAGGCTTGTGAAATTAGTCATTAAGTTCGATCGCGATACCAACGCGTCCACGATTGCTATCGAACGTCATCAGTTCAAGTAATTAGCAGTTAATCTAATGGAACTTGATTGAAGTGCGAACGTTTACTATTTTCTTGGAAACTTCCACGGGGAACCTTTAAGGGACGGAGCTGTGATTTTTTAGAAGAATTAAAATTATTGCCATTTGCCTTTTTATATAGGTGCAGGCTACGGTACCTCAGTGGTGATAAAACCAGTATTAGCTGACATCGTATTCTATTAAAACTCCCGATTACGCCAGGCCAGCTTAAGGTCAAAACATTTACCACTGCAGTTACAATTGATACAAGTGGTAGTGGCTAGTTAATATTTGTCGCTATTCAAATCACAGATCCCTTGATTTAACCTTAAAGTTTGGCTTGCCCTTATAAGGGTTTCTGAACAGTCTGCTCGTCTTATGGTCTTGCCGAATCATTTGCCCCTATAAGGACCCTTGTTTTTTTTTGGATGGGAAATCATCAAATGACTCCTCCCGCCCTGGGTGGAGCAGGAGGGAGTGTCAGATTTTTACTGACTAAAACCCATCCATGTTCCTTCATCGCCCTTTTTGTTCCAGGGCCGCGATATCTCTTTCGAACAGCCCCGCAGCCCCGGCAGGCATCGGCGCTTGCTGACTCTCTTTGAGGCGCGCGTGGAACACAACGCGCCGTTGACACAGCCTATCGTCATAAGATGGACGGACGGCGAGCTAGCCCATAATAGCTCACCTTCCCTTGGCACGCCACTGCGATCTGACATGCGAGATTTACGGTGGATGCGAGTCGCACGGTCAATGTGGCTACACTTGGGAAAGGCCTATGTCCGGCAGTGGACGTCTTGCGACTGAAATGATGATGATGATCTTTTACGGTTTCCTGGGTTTGGACTCTTAGCTTTATAGCCAAGCAATTTTATCTTTTACGAATTATTAGCTAAGGTCTAAGATAGGTAGGTGCGGGCCTGTGGACGGTGGGCTATGGGCTAGCTCGCCCTCCGTCCGTCTCATGACGACAGGCCGTGTCGACGGCGCGTTCCTGTTCCACGCACGACTCAAAGACAGTCAGCAAAAAGGAAGGGGTCCGTAAGGACCGATGCCTGCCGGGGTTGCGGGACTGTTCGAAAGAGATACCGTGGCCCCGGAACACAAAGGGCGATGAAGGAACATGGATGGGTTTTAGTCAGTAAAAGTCTGAGACTCCCTCCTGCTCCGCCCAGAGCGGGAGGACTCATTTGATAATTTCCCATCCGAAAAAAAATAACAAAAAAAAGGTCTAAGATAGGTTTAGCAAACCATCTGTGTGTTTAAATGAACCTAAACTCTAGTTTATCGATCTAGCTTCACTATACCACACGTTCAAAAACAAACAGCAAAATCATCAATCTATTTCATTTTTGCCGATCACGAACGCGTCCATTTCACAAAGTCATTATAAAAATGAATGCGTCCAGTGTCGCTCGCGATTATGTACCGGATGTTGTTCCGGGGGAGGGCGCTGACGTCAATTTCCGGCGTGGGTGCCCGTGCCGGAAGCTGCGAAAAACACTTCACTCTCCATATGATTATAATGCAGTCTCTGGAAACCGGAATGATTTAAGGGAAATTATTCGTTGACGCTTTTTAATCTGCTAAATTATATGACTATTAATCTTTGGAAGTTTGATTATAGTACATTATGGTACAAGTGTGTAATACACACGTGTGTCATACGACGTTTTTTAATTCTTGTGTAGAAAATAATACTAAAAAATCATTTTATTTTGTAGAAAATAGATATTTTTGTCCTTGGAGTTTTCAGGTAGTAAACTTTCCATACTGTTTCACGTCTTATATCGGGCGGTGTACAACATAAATCATTTTCTTCATAACTAGTACTTGTAGACATTTTTTATTCATAAATAGGTAACTATAATTTCAACAGTGAAAACGAGTAATGAAAAGTTTTTCGCAATGGCGGGAAAATTTAATCAGTTTTCCTATGCGCGCGCATCTAACAATGGCGATCGGCCATAGACTAAAATAATGAGGTTTGTTTTTTTGGCTTTTCGCGGATACCGAATGGGGAATTCAAAGTTTTCTTTATTACAGAGAAAACAAAAGTAACATTTCAGTGAAATGAGCAAGCAATAGGTACATTCATTTATTTGTACTATTGAACACGAATTTTTTATATAGAAACTTTTGTAGGAAAAAAGCAACAATCACCTCAACCAAAAAAAAAAAACCCTATAACTCACTTGTGAATAATAGTAATGAAAAAGTCACAGTTTGATTATAGGTGTCATTATGTGCCTAATTGCGGTGAAATTAGAGCCATTTTATGAGCAAGTGAAAGCAAGTTGAAAAATAATAAATGTTGTAAATTCTAAGCGATAGCGCAATGATGGCACAGTAAAAGGCCCGCGATTTATGATTTGTAGGCGGTAAGTTCGAAGCCAGGCCGACATTTTACTTGAAAATTGTTTCATCACCACTGCTTCTAAAATCATGAAGGAAAACAGTATTATTATTATTATTTGTTGTTATTGTTGTTGTCTGCAGAGATGACGAGTAATAGAGAGGTATGGGAGAAGAAGACATGATGTGCCGACCACAAATAAATTGGGATAACGGCAAGAGAACGATGTCTGTAAAAAAATCCACTCTACCTATTTCGTAGCATAAGATACAGCCCGACGCCAGGACGCCAGGACGGACGGACAGCGGAGGCCTAATAATAGGGTCCTGTTGGTTACCCATCGGGTACGAAACCGTAAAAATAATTTGTCCACCATCTTTGATTTATAATAACGTCACTTAGCTAACCATGCATACTCATCCAAACTAAACATGTATGGAAAATTTCAGCTGAATCGGTAACCGGTAAGTGGGTCAAATTAAACTTATAATTTTTTACACAGTTAGTTACAGGTAAAGCTAAAGCTTTTTTCTGTCCATGAATTACTGATAAATAAAATGAGTTTGCTGGATTTTTTTTTACAATTTGCAATAAATTGTGTTGATATTATTAAAGTTGGAAACAGCTCTGAATCTTTATATGATTTAATAATTTTTGTCGATAATTATCTGAGCACCACCTGCCGTCAAATACCAATTTTTTTTTAAATAAAATAGGCATCCTTAGAAACTTAAGTATTCGGTTGACATAATATTTATGATACTTGAGTTTCAAAATTAAATGAAAAACATTATACATATAGCTAGCTGTATGTAAAATTATTAATGATCCACATTTCCGTGAAAAGTTATTTTCCAGTAATCTACTTCTATGAATTCTACATTTATTTTTTCATCGTTGTTAAAAAAGAAATAAGAAAGTATACATATATGTATTATCTATTATGATCATTACAGTCTGATCCAATATTATTCGATGAAAATGTAAACAAAAAATTGAATAAAAAAATAATATTTTTTTTTTACTCTTTCTTATTACGAAAACTTACATGTAAATCGCAATTTGTAGATCATTTACAAATATTAATATAATTATTATTATTTAATTTACAAATACAAATTGACTGGTTGACTGGTATCACGATTAATTTTCAATAACAACTTACCAATGATGGCTAATTACATAAAAGTAAAAAAAAAAACCTAATGAACATATATATATATATATTCCATTTTAATGAGTGTAAAATCTACCCCGCACATGGTTTGTTTACAATATCCTCAAATAATTTTGGAACAGATCTTAAGTATTATTTATACAACAAATACATAGACTTACATGCGTGACATAGACGAATCACTTTGAAATATAAAACATGTTCAGGTAGGTAAATAAAATACCTAATATAAGATATAAACGTACTTTTTTATGGAGTAGGAGGTCCCGGTCCCGAGTGATTGATGTTACTATTTTCTTTAAGGGTATTAGGTATGTTTTTATGTGAATATTTTATTTAGTGAAGGATATTCTAATGTCGTTTGTGTAGTTTGCGTGGACACAACACATCGCATCTGCTTAACCTTACCCAACTATGTTAGTATTGGCTTATAGTCTTTGTAGGTACAAAAATGAATTAGTATTTTACATTGAGCGACTGTCTATCTGACCTACACAATCCAGGCACGCGATAATACATTGCTTTTACCTAGAGGTTGGTAATATGGTAATGGTACAGTAGGTTTAAATGTACTAATTAAGTTAAACTACAAAGGTGACTTAGAAAACTGTAGTTAGTGTTAAAAATGCCTGAAGTAATTTGGTTTGGTACAGATCCACAAATTTATTGCTCAATGAGAAAAATAAAGAATAAGTATTATTTACATAATTAATTTAAAACTATTAAATAAATAAACTAACAACAAACTATAAAAGGGCATCGAAAAACTCCTCCTCAACGCTGTCAGCTGGTAATGTGCCCAAGAGACTGGCGGCGTTGCCACGTTGTATGGCAACACTTAGCCTCTGACCAAGGTAAAAGCCAGCTCTTGGGTCACGGGAAGCGTCAACTAATCGTTTTGAAAGTTCTTTGAACAGGCTATGGACACTCGGACCCTACGGCCAGAGTTTCAACCCCAAACTGCTCGAAAATATAGTAAAAATTAAAATATAGATCCAAATAAAATTTTGATAGGCAATTCTAAAATGAATACTGAAAAAAAAAACACGCATAATAATATGTACTATATATTATGATTTTTAACATGGTCGTTGAAAAGAGGATTGTATATCTTAAATGTGGAAAATGGATCCTGAACCAATGTTATTAAATCGGTACCTGAACATGATATATAGAGTCCATTGCTTCAATAAATAATTAACCGTTTGTGAGTCTGTGCCCTTTCCATCCTAAACACGGTAAATTTTAGGTCGTTCTGGAACCGAAAGCCATAAACTCGATCATCGAACTCGGAAACGACTGGGACTGCTTTTTTTTGAATTACTAAAACCAAAAATCAAATGATTGACAGGATTTTTGTTTTTATTTAAAAAAAAAACACGAAAAATTTGAATTTTTTTTTAGTTATTTGAAAAAAAACTTTCCCAATCGTTCCGAGTTCGATGATCGAGTTTATGGCTTTCGGTTCCAGAACGACCTAAAAATACGCGTGTATAAGTCAGATAGTTGGTCGCACCATGTAAAATACTGGTATTCAGCTGCATTCGGTTAAGCTGGAAGCCTTCCTCAACATAGTTGTGGAAACCAAACCTTATCTGTCTTTATTTTACAATTCTTTCTTTCTTCATCATGTGGTTAGTGTCTAACACTAGGTGTCAGAGGCTTTATGCCGCCTATGACTTGGACTCTGACTTGGCTTTACATGCCGTCGAGAAAAATCTATCAGGCATGCTGGTTTCCTCACGATGTTTTCCTACACCGAAACAAGTGAAAAATATACGCATAACAATCTGAAAAATCTAAACTGCGTGTCTTGGGCTCGAACTCGAGACCAATGACTTGGCAGTCCGACAGTCACACCACTAGGCCATCACTGCTTAATTTTATGATTTCTTGACAGTTAGAGTGTTATGGAGATAAAATAAAGCGAAGAGTTTTAACAATAAAAAGCGCACATCACTAGGCCATCACTGCTTAATTTTACGATTTCTTGACAATCAGAGTAATAAAGAGATAAAACAAAGCGAAGAGTTTTAACAATAAAAAGCGCTATATCTCCTAAATACTTCCAGCTAAAGCCTGGCCCTTAATTGTGCATAAATTAAAATACGATTTTCACCTTTGGAACCATTGCCCCTTCCTCTCAATTGACTTTCACACCTTTAGCATAATTACGAACAGTTTAATACCGTCAATGTTTCCCTTTTATACTCGGATTAGCATCAGAATAGGAAGTAAGCTCTAGTGCCTTAAAAGGTAGGTTATATTGCCTGAAAGTTAAGATAGTTCCGTAAATCATCACGCCTGTGATCCCCGAAGAGGTGTACCTAATATTACACTCATATTTAGCCGTCTATATTTAGGTCCCATGTAATAGGGGGCGAGAAAATTGTCAACCACTGGGCACAAATCCAGGCTCCGTGGCTGCTACTGAGAAAATCCTAATCGGAAAACTTAATAATACTTTGCCCGACCTGGGAATCAAACCTTTTAAAAGGAAGTTTAATCTTCGCCTACGTTTTACCTGAAAAAATAACCTTAAATAATTTAAACACGCAGCGTTAATTTTCTAGCCACTCTTTTATACAAAAGAAAACGATGGATAAAAAATATTTACATACCTAATTAACGACAATCCTTGTCAGCCAGATTACTGCTTTTTGTATTCCTAAACCAGCAGAGAAAATTTTCCAAAATCTCTCACAGCGAATCAGTTTAAATAGCACTAGAAATTACTTCAACTTTCCTGTCAAATGTCGGAAGTTTCCATCCATACAAAAACTGCAACAAGAGGAAAGTAGGAAGTTCCCTAAATGCGAGAGACATCTCTTGACGTGCGACTCGAATGTCAAGTGAGCTAATGCCATTTTCGGAATACCGCCTCAGGTCCAACAAGGAGTATTTAGGAAATGGAATACTGACACATTTTTATCTTTGAAGTATTTCTTGACAGGTTAAAATAGGGTTTTTTTTGCAGACAATTAGGTAGGTTCAAGGTAAAGGTAAGGTAGGTAGGTTAATTAGGTTGGTTCGGTTATAAATCAATATCAAAATCAGAACTACAAAAAAAACCCCTAAATACAGTTTGGCAACTCATTTACCGGTATCACAACACATTTTGTATAGAGATATTTTTTCTCACGTTTTAAGTAAACTCTGTAGTTATGAGTGCGAGTGAGAGAGACGGATAGATCCAAATATTCGGACGAAACGTTAGAGAGTAGGGCCTCTGATCCGCCAATTCCAAGAATTTCTTTATAGGATTTCGATTGCTCCTCGAAATTGGATTTATTTAAATGTGAAACAATCCCTTGGTTACACTGAACATTATTACTTCATGAGCTTCTTACTCGGTGTACACGAGAGCTTACGTCTGAGCCGGTTTTAGGCCACTGCCAGATTTGCGTATGAAAATTATAACGGAAAAGTGGCGGTAAGCTCCCGGCTTATGTTAGGGTGGAAAATGTTGTTTTAGTGTATAGTTTATTTAGTACACCACCTGAAAGAGGTGTAGTTTGTTGTAATCATATTCAGAAAACGATGTTCAGACATGTCAAAAGGTTTTGGCAACCATTTTCAACAATCAATGAAGCTTAAATAACAGTCCACTGCATGCTTTGCTATATAAGTCTCTCCTAAGCAATTCTACAGTTCTAGACCTCCTGCATCCAGTCTGACACAGCTACCTTTTTAAGGATTGTTAGTATGGATGTGGATGGCTATAGGTAAGAGTAAAGGAAGACCAGATACGATGGATGGAATATGTGAAGGATCAGAGAGATGATACGGCTAGAGGGTGACGGCTGAGATGTCAAGTAATAGAGGAGTATGAAAGAAGAAGAAATGCTGCGCCAAACTGCTGGGATGGGTCCATCTAGTTACAATTTTCATTTCACATGAATTCTGACCGAGTTGCTATTGCAATAAAGCTTATTTTTGTTCTTTATTGTACACAAAATTAAAAAATATACATACTAATTGCAATAATAAAGCTTGTTTAATTTCTTGTTTTCTTGTCCATTCTGTTTATTATGAAATAGTAATATAGATATTTTTCTCATCGTAAGAAATTTACTCGGGCCTTCTCTTTGAGACGCAAACGTTACTTATTCAAGACTTAGCATTTACAAAGAATACATTAGTTTTGAAAATAAAAATACTGTGGATTCCTTTCCTTTGTGGATCAACTTTTTAATCATTCCAAGTGACCTGGTGTTATGAAGTACTTAGATGTACGCAATCTCTAACGTCAATGAATTTAGTTTTTTTTATTCTGTATATTTAGTCTGTTCTGTCTATGGTTAACTAACAAAAGAACGCACTGTAATTGTTTCTAGATTCAAAAACTCTGCATTATTTCATCAGGTTATGGTCACTATGTTGATTAGAATATTATTCGCGGCTGTAAGACGTATGTGGTTACAGAATTATATTCATCAAAATAATCAATACAACCCTCTAAGTTCATAAACGTGGAAAAAATACTTTTTCAGCTTATCTACATAATATGACATTTAACAATTTTTACAAATTCATATTAATAAATAATTATAAAAACGAAAGTACAGTACTCCCAAATTAATAATGCGCATGCAGATCTTCGCTAATTGTCGTATTCCCGGAAACACCCGACACAAAACACATAATTCTACTAAATTATGCATGAAGAAAATGCACTTAACCAGTCTATATACATATCGTCTTCCGACGCTCGGGGAATACGACCGTTGCCGAACAGTGACGAAGATTTCTATGCGCATTATCACTTTACGAGATCTGTAACCCTCTTTGTCAGTTACCTACTTCTTCATGCTTTAATGGCTGCAGTCGAACCATGATCATGATTCCTTGAGATACACAATAATATGATCATTGATCAGTGTCGTAGTATTTTTTTTCTACCTCCGTATAATTCCAAACTCCTTGCGTGTGAAGCTGCAGGCAAAACCTAGTCCTTTGTAAATAAAGCCGGCACTACAAGCCAAATAATCGTAATGAAATGACTTTCTACCTCTGTTTCATCCGTACGGTAGATCGTTGAATATTCCCCGATACATTATTAGGTCAATAGACCACTATTCCGATCAACCTTGCGATAGACAATAATAACGTCATTTTGTATGAGGACGGGTCGGTAAAAGCATTGAACATGAAATTGAGGTGAAACCACTTTGAACCCCGAACCATTAGTGTAGGATTGTTTCAATTTCAGACTTAAACTGCTGAAAATTAGGTTGAAACCCATGTTTTGATACTTCCTACTATAGTACTTGACCGTTGTTCGGTTTCGGTGTTTGACTTTATTGAATAACCTCTTGTCTTTGGTAAAAAAATATTTATGTACAAACTGAAAGACTCGATGTAGATACCCAGCCCTTTTGCAGACGGCTGATACACAGTGGCCGGTAAACTGGCTATTCACGTTATGGTCGTTATCTCATAGACTTTAGAAAACATTTACTATTCGAAAAAATATAAAGAATTTCAACTCAAAAAATATGAACCCAATAAATTATTAATACTCACTTTGCTATAGGATTCATATTTTTCAGTTGAAATTCTTTATATTCAATTTATTTAATATTTTACAAATAGAGGGCCGTTAAGTTTATGATTGACGATGACGAATTTATCTGTATCAACTTCTTTGAAATCTCTTACTTTCAAAATAAGTGTTAAAATATGATTTCTACTTTATTTTAAAGTTTAAACGAGAAACTAACTATATCTTGTTTAACATCACAGTGACTGGCGATGCGAAAAGCCTGCAAGTCATCTACATCATAATAACTAATTCGAGTATTGCCTTATCCAGCAAACTAGTTGTTTTAGAAGCGAAGCAAGTTGGTTACTGTGCCCTGCATTTATTCTATCGTTTTAAGGTATAGGATCACTCGTGCGTCTGTCTGTCTGTACGTCTGTCTGTCACAGCCAATTTGCTCGGAATCTACTGGACCAAATCAGCTGAAATAGGATGGTGTAATCCTATGACCCAAACACAGACGTGCAAAGTAAATAAATATATATTTTTAAATAAGGGTCATTTTTTGGGGATAAATTAGGAAATTTTCAAAAAAAGTTTTGCAAACCTTACTGTGTCACATATCACATGAAAGGGCTCGTTATGAGGATCTCAAATATATTTTTGTTATTATTGTAAAAGAAATAGTTTTGATTTTATTCATGAAAGAAGACGAAAATTGACCATTAGCCCGCCTGATCTCCGAAACTACTGAGTCAAAAATTTTGAAAAAATTATAAAATACAGTTCATTGCTTGTACAGGAAAACCTATAACAATTTCATCGATTGAAAATATTTTATATTTATTTTTATAAAACTGGTGCACAGGGGCCACGACAAAGAAGCATCCTTCCTCTCTTTGTATATTGTAATCCTCAACACTTTCAAGACTGGACTGGACTTTGGAGGACTGCCTCGTTGGTGAGCATGAGGTCTTGGGATCGATTCCCAGGTCGGGCAAAGTGTTATTGGGTTTTTCCATCAGGAATTTCTCAGTAGCAGTCTCGGAGTCTGAATTTGTGTTCGGTTGATGGCAATAGGCTCGCTCCCTATTACTTGGTGCTTAAACGTAACAGGCGAACCCTTCGGTGATTAGAAGCGTGATGTTATGTTATGAAACTTACAAATATTTATAGCTAGCTGATGCCCGCGGCTTCGCCCGCTTGACAAATTATATACTAAAACCTTCCTGTTGAATCACTCTATCTATTAAAAAACCCGCATCAAAATCCGTTGCGTAGTTTTAAATATCTAAGTACACATAGGGATAGACAGACGCGGCGGGGGACTTTGTTTTATAATATGTAGTGATGTGATATTGTATTCCACAACACTTTCAACTCAAACTAGCTTACCTACGTCACTAACTTAAATTACCTGTTACCCTAACTTATCCCTAATTCCGTTCAATAGTAACCTTCAAATGCCTTCGACACATTGAACAAACATAGTTTCCATTTAAAAAGTTCCTGTAAGCCGCCAGCCGGATCAAGTGTAGTGGAGCGGCATAACACCGTTCTACTCGTATGTACGTGAGTCGGATTACGTATCGGTATTGACAACTATCGGCTAATTGTCGGATAATCGCTTTCGATTTTTATTGCAGGGATCGATTACGTGTTAAGCGGGTTGGTGAATTTTGAATTTAGAAGGACTGGAGTTTTTCGGGACTTGCTTTGTGATTAGTTCCTCTGAACTGGGTATTGTTAGAAATCAATTTTTGATACGGATAAACAAACAGAGAGCGAAAGAAAAAGAAAAGAGACAGAGAGAAAAGGTGTTGGCGAGTTTTCAACGGTAAATAAACATTAATAAAAATCGAGGGAATACGATTTCAACATTAAATTAAATCATAATCTAAAAATAGTTCAACGTGCTGTCGCTGCGGCTGCAGAGAACCTCAAGCGCCGTTAATATAGAAACCTTTGTGGTAGGTAACTATATTTTCGAGCCGTTTGGGGTTGAAACTCTGTGGCCGTGGGGTCCGAGTGCCCATAGCCTGTTCAAGGAAATTTCAAAACGTTAACACTTCCCGTGACCCAAGGGCTGGCTTTTATCTTGGCCAGAGGCCGTGTTGCCATACAACGTGGCAACGCCGCCAGTCTCTTGGGCACATTACCAGCTGACAGCGTCGAGGAGGAGTTTTTCGATGGCCTTTTATCAATTTTTTTTTTGGTTTTATTTATTTTAGTTTATTTAATAGTTTTTAAGATAGTTTGTAGTATTGATTTAATTTAATTATAAAAATAATGTCTAGTCATAGACAAAAAAGCAATATAGAAAAAAGCTGCTGGATAATGCAGGAATACCTGCTTAAATCAATCAACGTAAAATTTAACTGTTAAAAAATCCTAAAAGCCTCCAGCATAATAGTAATTCTTAGGGGGTACCTAATCAGACATTGACCTTGAAGAAAGTCAAGTCCAAGAAGCCTTTAAAGCAGATCACCTTTACTTAAATAAATATGCGAAGGCTTTTAGTAAAATCAGGGATGTTTCCAAGGAAAACGCGTGCGGTGAATTTTGTTACTTTTTTAGTATCACTGGTCCTTGTTTAACTACCGCCTACTTAGAATCGTCTCGGCCTGAATGATCCTAACTAGATTGTACGTGGGTGGCATTTCTTTTTGCGTGGCCTTTAAAGTTTGATATCGCTGATTGTATTTGAGCTTGTTCTCCGAGTAAATTAAATCAGCTAATACTAAATTGAACAAAGTGTCTACTTATAGTTATTATGATAATTTCTTTGTCTTACTTTCAATACTTATCTTGACTCCAGGTCCTAGGTTTCTAGATAAGTAAGAGGGCCCGCGTGGTGGAATGCTGATTGTTGGGTTTTGCTGTGGCTTTCACTATAATTCCCGCCATACCGTCAGCGACCCAATCTGGGCGCCAATCAACGCGCGCCGGTTTGAAAAAGTTCCCGACGCGCCCACGCAGGAGAGCGCGGCACTATCTATCTATCATGAGGTTTAGGTTTCCGCACTTAGTCCTTGAAGTGGACTATTGTGCGTGAGCCATGGTGGCCGATTACTCCAACCAGCCCACCTCCCTCCAGAAGCAGATCAGACTTCCCGGTCTCCTCAGGGCATCCACAAGGGATCTTGGTGCTCCCAGGGTCTCCTCGCGAATCTTGGTAACGCCTGTGCACTCAAGGAGCACATGCGCCACCGTTTACTCCGCCTCCATGCATGCTCTGCACAGGGGACTGTCAGTAATTCCTAGGGTGTGGAAGTGTTTATTCAGTGAACAGTGTCCAGTGATGGTCCCCGCTACCAGACGCAGGCTACCATTTCTCCGCTTGTATTCGATTGTGATCCTTTAACCAGCTTCATAGCTGCTTGAAAGAAATGGGCACAATGGGTTCGGGTCCGTAGGGTTTTGTGCTGGATCCTCTTCTGGCAAGTTCGTCAGCCGCATCGTTTCCAAGTGATCCACTGTGACCTTTAATCCATTGTAGTGTTACCGTGTTGTGATTTAGTACCGTGATTCGTTCTAGGGCCTTGTGGCATTCTAGTGTTAGTCTCGACGTGATCTGATTACTCTTTAGGGATTGAAGAACTGAGGCACTGTCGGAGAGTATTCGAATATTGGTACCCGTAACCTCCCTTGCCTCTATAGCGTGTGCCGCTTGGATAATACCTATACACTCTGCTTGGTAAACAGAGTTAAGCATTCCAAGTGGTTTGGATATCTTAATGTTTAGGTCCTCGGAGAACACTCCGACGCCTGTCCCATCGTCGGTTTTTGATCCGTCAGTGTAAATCCTTAGCTCTCTTGCACCTGAGTAGTCACACAACTCCTCTATGAGCTGTATGTTGTAGTGTTTTTGGAAGCAGTGGGTCTTCAGGGTTCTGTCGATGGGTGATGTCATCATCGGCTGTTCTTTGATTGCATCTTCTCTGATGCGTGTGTGTTTGATTCTGGAATTGTTTCTGGAGCGCGGCACTAATGTCAGTCGCTTTACCGAACGAGCCGAGCATGCCTCGCCGTCAATTGCATGCGCTCAAAACTAACAAAACCTCTAAACAACTAATAACTAATCGAGTTGCTGAACAATAGTAATTTCCCTAACACGGCCTAAACGTTGTAAAACCCTAAAACCATCAGTCCGTCCCGGGACGAGTCGGAGCAGCATTATCATCCAGGATCCTGGGCGCAGAGCTGGTCGACGCCACCTATTTCAAATATTCCAACTATTCACTACACTGATTACTAACAGAGAGGAAACCTGGAAACCAGCATTGGGACACAGGCACGTAAAAACAGACTAGAAAAAGCAGCACCACAGATATATCAATCAAAGCAGAACACTTCAAGCACAGAGTACAGAGGCGGATTTAAGGCGGATTTATGTTTAAGTTCCATGTAATAGGGGGCAAGCATATATAGGTATTAACCAGGAACAAATGCAAACTCTGGGCTATTACCGAGACATTCCTAATTAAAAATCCAATAACACTTTACCTAAACCGGGGATCGAAGGACCTCATGCTCAATTGTAGTGCTTACAACCACTAGAACGTCGAGAAATGTTATTTATTTCAATTTCTACTTTTACAGCATCTCTTTCAACAAACTGTCTTTTATCCCAAATGTTGTATATTTTGCTATCGAACAGTCTATTAAAGTAGCTATTTATTTACAGCTTGGACAATTTATCTACACCCACTAGCAAAGAAACATTAGTAGCTGAAAACGTTCAGTATTTACTTCTAAATAAAGGACTTAAGAAGTGTTTTCTCTGAGCTCTCTCTAAACTGTCTCGGATTTATTTATTTAGAACTAGCGATCCGCCCCTACTTCGCGTTAATTTTACGACTCGACAAACTACGAGATTTCATCACTAACATAACATCACGCTAAATAAATGTAATCCCCGAAGGGCCTCACACGGCCTCCTCTCAATGAGAGGGAAGTACTATTAAGTACATCTCTGCCTATGTACTTAATAGTACTTCCCTCTCATTGAGAGGAGGCCGTGTCCCAGCAGTGGGAACGTTATAGGCTGATGATGATGATGTACTTAATAGTACTTACACCTATATTTCGCCACTTATGTTTCCCATGAGTCAGGTCCCATGAGGCCAGCCTATTTTGCCTTCAACCGGGTACAAACCTAGACTCGATGGCTGATCCTGAGAAATTACTAATGGAAAAACCTAATAACACTTTGCCCGATCTGGGAATCAAACCCATAACCTCTTGCTCAGTAATCGCGCTTGCAACCACTAGCACAACGACCATCATTATACGTAGGTTAAATAAAAGGTGGAAAAACCTCTTAACGAAGCCGAAAGGGACTTGTTCTCCCCGTCATTGATTATTGTTTTGTTCTACACTATACCTCTAGTAGGAACCTTCTAGTTAAGGAGATATTGGGGGTCAAAGTTCCAACTTATTGACAAGTTTTTTTTTAAATACAAATTTTTAATGTAAGATTTTTACTTTAAACACTTCCACGACCTCAGTATTAATCAATCTATCCATCAGCACAATGTGTTGATTGCGGTACATTGAGTTTTACCACAAAATATGATCTTTCACACCAAAAAAAAAAGTTGTTTCCCAGCAATATTTTTTGCGTAAAGTTACATATTTTGATGTACTGAATACTTGGTTGATGGCTTCGTGATGAGGTTGTTTACACCCTGTATATTATATATTATCTATATATTATTTAACACGCTTTTATTAGCTTCCACTGTAAAAAATAAAAAGTTCAATTTGACCTACTTCCCGGATTCCGATTGAGCTAAAATTTTGCATACAATATGTTTAGTTCGGATGACAATGTATGGTTATCTGGGTGACGTCACTTCCAAATTCAAATCCAATATGGCGGACTCCCAAAGATGCGGACAAGTTATTTTTTATGCATTCCCGTGATAAGGGTTTCAAATAAAATCGTTTGCTAAGAATAATACGAAACAAAAAATTACGTCACAATTATTTAAATGCTTTGGTTTAAGATAGACAACACGGTCACACAGACACTTACTTATGTAGGTATAGATTTAGATTTTGAAATAGTTGAAATTGAATGGACAATGTTGATAGTCAGATGTTGTGAGTTGTCTAAATGCTTTTAGTCTGAGAATTTTGATAGTAAATTAACATTTTATTTTGAAAAAATAGTTGGAGTGTTTTCTCAAATACTGTCTGCAAACAAAATAATGATGCTTGTTGAGATATTATTTACAACTTTTTGAATGAATAAGAATAAGAATAATTTGTTGTTTCGAAAAAAAATTAAATGAATAATTGTTAAATGGATTGCAAGGACTGTTAGCCAAATAATTAAAGAAAAATGGTCAAAATTCAAACACTATCTACACTGGCCTGCAAAAATAAGTATCACACTTTTAAAATTGCAATAACTTTTTAAGTACACAAGATATACTTCCGAAACAAAAAGGACTCGAAAAAGAGTTTAATTTTGTACAACTAATAAAAATGATAAAAATTGCCATGAAACGTTTTTTCATTTTATTTCTCTAACTTTTACAGTTTAGAAAAAATTGAAATTTTAAAACTGTAGTACTTAGTTTTGCAGGCCAGTGTATTACTATAATATATCGATCTAAGTTATTCAGTCTAAGTGAGTAAATCGTCAATTTAAAAATAGTCAATTTTATTCTGAGAGAATTTTGTCTCATAAATTTTTATTTCAGACTCCATCAAATTCTAAAGAAAATATTCTACTCCAAAAATTACTTTACAATTTTTCATACCAAAACAGAACAAAATGTATTCTGTTTTCCATAATACATTCACCAACTTTGCCCTAACATGCATCTCAAAAACAGATAAACACATTTTAATCCGAACTCGACTAACACTAACGTTACTATCATGAACGTTTCACACGCTAACGTAAATGTATTGTCGAACTCGTTATTGGTTTCCCACTTTTGACATCAGTAGGATTATATACAATATATATAACATATTGGAATTCCAGGTAGCCTCTAACTGTCCCAAAAACAAATAGCACTTTGCCCAGTTTCTGATATGATTATTTGATTAAATAACTGCTTAAGGTGGAAGCGCCAGGTAGCCCACGAAATTCAATTTCTTACATTTTTTGTAATTTTCCGGCCAGTGTCAGGCTGTATGTTGAAGAAAATATGATTAGCAGGCTCTCTTTTACTAAGGTGTTTCCTTAAATGTACATAATGCATTCGAAATTCAAAATTTAATACTTGAGTCACAAACCAGCAACAAGTCGTCCGTGCAAGTGACATTCAAGCTCAGGGTGATAAAGCACTAACGAGGTTGACTATACCACACACTTACATACATCATGAATGTTCCATATAAAGCCATTCATGCACCGCCCGGCTTTTCACCCAAACTTTAAGCCAACTTTATCTCAG
The DNA here is from genome assembly GCA_941918905.2 of Xestia sexstrigata. Lineage (NCBI taxonomy): Eukaryota > Metazoa > Arthropoda > Insecta > Lepidoptera > Noctuidae > Xestia > Xestia sexstrigata. The sequence continues at coordinate 8,253,795 of OW799214.2, read as the reverse complement.
GAGTCGTGCGTGCCTTCAACTAAATTTTCCTCTCGCGCTCATTTGCCCAAACTACACCATTGTTTTGGGCCCCTCATTTCCATTTGAGGAGTAAGTAAGGTTGTTCAGCAAGAGTAGCATTGTAGAGTATGTCTTTGTGAGGCCAATGTTGGACCTTAGTGGTGGAAGTGTTTGTGGGGGCTCATTTTTGTGAAACAGGTGATTGTTCAGTTTGATGTTTTGTACATATTTTGAAATGTTGAGGATAAGGAATGTCCTGGTATCTGGTATGGTATCAGATTTTCCTGAATCTTTGTCCAAAAACTGTTGTATATAAATGATAGCATTAAATATAAATAGCATCATCTGCCTATCCTTTTCCCCAACTAGATTGAGGTCGGCTTCCAGTCTAACCGGATGCATTTACAAGATGCGACTAAATGCTTGCACATCCTTGCAATATTCCCATATTTCATTGTTGAATGACTGCTGAACCTCAATGACGATTTCATTTTTAAATACTAGTATTACTAAAAAGCTGCATGCTTTCTATACTATCATTAAATCAATAACAAGCCCCTAAGCATCCACGATGTATGTTGCACATAGATATTGCGCATGAGATATCTCAAAGAGCATTTTTTTTTTAATATTTCCAATTTAAACTTTTCATCCAAGAAAACTCATCCGCTCATCCGACTTGACGAACTTCTTGATCCTTATATTGGCGCCAATATTGGATCTTTGGCACCAAACTACCAACGCGTGGCCATCTACAGAAATAAAGATGGTGGAGAAATGTGGGTTGAAATTGTTTCACCCAACATTCTAGATGTTTCTGTTTATTTGTGAAACTGACATTTTTGAATTAAATTGGCGTCTCGAAAATTTCACGAAGGAATGAAGTCGAGCTTGTAATATAATTATGTCGAATATCTTCCTGAATTAGACAAACACAATTGTTTGCGTTATTTTGTCTGTATAAAGGATGTTGTAAATTTAGCTTATTTACTGTAAAGATGAATCTAAGATCTGGATAGTTGTTTGAATTGACAAAAGTTTTACCTCTACTTGTTTATCGGAGCTAAATTAATGTTTCACACTGTTGTTTGTAATAACAATAAAACTTTATCACAATTTGGTGTAGAGTGACATTTGTTATAATTATAAAAATAATACTTTTCATTATGAAAAAAAAAAACTATTAGGGAGAATGGAACAAGAAAACGTGTTGGGCCGACCCCAAATAGAATAGGACAAGACAGAAAAACAGCATCCATCGTTTCGTATCTATCGAATGGGGGCTATCGTTTTCGAGCTCACCAGATAGCGCCAGTGTCGAGTAAGGTCTTGTCAATAAATCTATTTTATACTTTATTGTACCAATAACGTCACAAAAAGTTTATTTTATTACGTACAACAACATAGTGTAAACTTCAGACACATATTTACAATATTCACCCTAAAATTAGCAAGCATGAAACATTTAAAAAACATTCTACCTCCAAGTACTAACAAATAAGATCCTAAGTTGCTACTTATAATCTTCAAGACATAATTAATCAGGAATGCAGGCTCAGTCTAGAACACAATCGCGAGTTTTAGTATAAATAAGTGATAAAAAAACCACGCAACGCGCGAACTGTATGACATCTGACATTTCGGAAGACCTTACACGAACGCCTCTAGCGGCGAATTCATGCGCGATAGCTCCCATTGATACAGAGACCGCTATGCAGTTTGAGTGCACAAAGACGATACACATGCACGCACACTTCGAATTTACACGCTTATCATTTGTTATTATATTACACGTGCACATTGCCCCGTAACTTCAGAAGTTACTCCTTCCAGATAACCAGAACAACGCAATGGATATAGCAAAATGACTAAGCCCCGTTTTTAACCGACTTCAAAAAGGAGGAGGTTCTCAACTCGATTCGATTTTTTATTTTTTTTATTTTTATGTATGTACAACGATTACGCGCGAGATTTATGGTGCGATTTACGTGATTCTTCTTTATTTTGATGCGGAATAGTTGCCATTTGGTCGGTGACAAAAAAAAAACGAAATGTATCAAACAGAGGTCACCGACTTCTGAAGCTAAAGTTATTTTTCACTTTTTTGTGTTTTATATTTTTTGAAGTCAGTTTTAATTTTTGCAAAAACCGTTTTTTTTTCTAAAAATTACTTACGTATAATAACTGTTAATTAATATGCCACGTCTCGCAGCCATCGGTGTTTCTATATAAACAAAGTTAGCTTGAAATATCCTATCCGCGTCTTCGACCTGTCAGTTGATTCATAGAAAAATCAAAGAAAGATTTTCCTGGACGTTTTTTTTCTAACCGTCTGTAAGCAAAATGTCAAACAGACAGAGATAGCAACCTACCGAAACCGAACAGTAAGTTATTGAAAATGGCCGCAAAGAGACCACTAGTAACCCGCTCGTCATTAGTTATTATCACTATATTCCCCGTGTAAACATCACATACTGATCAATAACAATTAAAACTTGACAATTGAAATGGATGTCATAAATCAAGGCGAGGCAAGTCGAAAGTTGTACAAGGACGGCTAACTTGGTGACATGTTCTGGCAGACTTCTGGTGTGAGTATAGTTTCACTTACTTCGAGCACACAGGGTAGGGAAGTCAGTAGGTCAATTATTGACGTAGCTTCTACGTGGACCGAATATCTTCTTTCGCTGGAAGTTTGGTTTTGATTTCATTGCAGTTTGGACTCGAGATGTCTTTTCCTTGTTGTTCCTTCCTACCGAGAAATATACTTACATATAATATAACATCACGTCTGTTTTACGCGAAAAGTTAGGCTGAGGTATACCTAATAGTACACCCACGTTATGTTTTTTGTAGACGAAAGCGAAATTACTAAGCATGAGGTCATGGGTTCGATTCCCAGGTCGGGCAAAGTGCTAATGTTTTTCCATCAGGAATTTGTCAATAGCAGCCACGGAGTCTGGATTTGTGCGCAGGACTTAAAAATAAATGGCTAAATGTGGGTTTCCTATTAGGTACACCTCTGCCTAATCTTTCGGGTATGACAGGCGTGATGCTATGATATGTAAGTGTTTAAATTTATCTCTACGATTGTTCTATTGTTCTATCGTTTTTTTATGACTCCAGCAATAGCGAAGGCAATTGCCTTCGCTATTGCTGGAGTCATAAAAAAACGACAGGATTTGATCTACTGTTTACTTTCATCGTACGTAAATGATCTGTCTCGTACAGGGTGGATTCTTGTTACCCCGAGCCGGTGCTAGCTTAAGTTAGCTACAGCGTGGATTGGCCGGGATTATTATCTTAGCTACAACACTGATACCGTGGACGTTTTAATTAGCAGCCTTGCTCTGCAAATTTTCGTGAAAGGGCCTTTCCAAGAATTTATTGAAAGCCAATGATATTCTAGTAAACAGATATGTTGTGAGTGCGCAATCGTGAATACTCGAAAATGGCCCAATTGGATCGTATTGCCTTTATTCTGCGTCCCTGCGTGTATGTGAGCTGGCTCTGCCCCGCGGAACACTTTTCTCGATTGATTTGTCGGTGTATAACATATCTGTTTATTAGAATATCATTGTTGAAAGCATTATTGACGATCGTTTCGAGTCACTCTTTAGTAAGATGTTTTCTTTATAGAGTGTTTTGTTTTTCGTTTTGCAGCTGAAATCCCTTGAAAGAAGGGCTTCTTTCAAGGGATTAATCAAAGTGACAATCTATTAGTGATAATGATGACCAATCAATCAATCAAACAGTTTATTTGTGAAACATAGGTGTTTACATAAATAAGAGGTGAGATGCTATGTTTTGTCATAATTGAGACGTATACAAATTTAAAAGTGACCCATTAGGTGTCATTACATTATAATTATTATTATTATAACAAAGGTTTAATTATGGCTTTTTTTAGACCTTTCGGAAATGCCATCAGTGATGCATAAATTAATTATGTGTGCGAGAGGTGGCGCTATAATTTCTTTAACGTATTTAATAACTCTAGTAGATACACCATCATAACCAATTGTGTAATTGACATTATTAAAATAATTGACAATCAAAAAAATACTATTTTTTTTTATTGTCAATTATTTTAATAATGTCGGTCGTCGAAAGAGGTAACATAAATAGGGATTGCGATGTCAAATTTCCAATATTATTTTGATCAGTCTACTTTATGTCATGACGGAATGTTCTTCCGATAAGTATTAGAAAGCTTGCTTTTAAATTGAAAGTTGATAAGTAGTTACATAAATGAGTTTGAAATAGATGGCCACTTGTCAAACGAAAATACAAAGAAACGAAATGATAAACGAAAAACAAAAACAATAAACGATGATACTATTCCATTACTTTTAGGAATTTGTTACTGATGATTATCTGTATTAATTGCACTTTTAAAAAATATTGCTAAGTCTAATCCACTTTTAATGGTTTTCTGACTTTACTTGCAATGTGAATTCGAGCATGGGTAGAGAAAAAGACATAAAATACGCCTTATTTTCGAAAAACAAAAGAATTTTATTATTGTTGTCGGGTAAAATTATTCTCGTGTCAGCGTCACGAAAAAGAGGAATAAAATATGGTAACTTACAAGGTAGACATTTCAAAATGTATCTCACATTCCTCATACAAAAATACAACACCAAAATCCTCTCATGATTAACCAATTACCATTATTTAATTAAAAATATTATCCTCCTTCATACCATCCGGTGTTTAAATTAATACCTTTACAAATACGCGTTTGTTTTCAATACATACTTCAGGCTAATTATAATTTATATTTCAATGGAGTTAATTAAATAAGAACGAATGAACGTGACAATGGGATTGTGATAAAATTAATAACATTTTGAACGCAACGCGTTGAACTAAATGAACTGTTGTCAGTGAGTAAACATGCTGTCACAACTATGTCCCAGTAATGTACTAGCGATAGTACTATTCATGCTGAAATTACACGGAATTTTAACCTGTATCCTGTAGGGAATAAAGGTGGAAATGTGTTGCGTGGTTTTGGGAACATGATGTTAATTTGTCGCTCTCATACGAAGTTATGGCAAAGTTAGTACTTGTTGTGTTATTCATTTCGAAAATTACTTGGTTATTGAATGTGTTTTAGTTTTGAAATAATGTGAAGTATCCTGTATCTCTGATGAGGTTTCAATAGTAGTAATAGGCAGGTATGGTCAACAGCTACGAATACAAAACTTTCTACATATTACAAAATAATGAAATAAAACACAAAACAAATGAAAGCTGTATTCAGTACACTCCAATTTTCCACTAGACCAACACAATTCCATAAAACATTTATGAACAATACAAAAACAAACTACAAAACAATCCCTCCCAATCCTCGTATTATAAACTCATGACTCATCATACGAAAATCCGGCAGCGTACTGCACTAATAGTCGACCAAAACGCGTATTCGAGCCAAAAACGTACCGTCGGCGTACTGTAGCGTTACTGTATTATATGGGACAACGCAACGGTGAAATTGAAACCAATAAAATGCTGGTTGAAGTAAAACGTTTTTCGTGTAGCCGCTCTGCACTGCCCTCTTATTTGACGAGGGTTGTCATAAGTCTTCCTTGTACAGTTGGCTAAAAAGTGGTCTCACTATTAGAAAAAAAAACTAAAACGCAACGACTATTTTATGTCACTCCATTTCTCCTAGACCAGCACCATTCCATACTTCTTAGTCTCTAAGGTTTATTAAATCGACGTCAACCGTCCCTTTTTGGTTTTTTGACCATAGCAACATTGGCGTAAGTTGTAGCCGTAGCGTGAATGTACCCGGAGAGGTGGGTACGGATCATCACTTACTGGACAGCTGATGGAGGAAATCGTAGACCGCGGCGAAGGTGGTGTGACAATCTGATCTTGTTTGCGGGGCGAACATGGCAAGATATCGCACAAGATAGAGAAGTTAGGAAGAAGAAAGGGGTTTACAATTATCCTACTGCTGGCCAAATTGGGATATTTGAAAGGCTAACTAATAAAAAATTGAGTTCAAAAGTGATAAACCACTTTTTCAGCCGATGGTACACGCGTCTGACGCTCCGACTATTCCATGACAGTTGACAAGCGTGAAGATCTGACATGTATTGGTTGGCGTAGTGTGATATTTGTCGGATTAATCTGTAGTCTGAGTTGATATCTTTTAGGCTCAGCTTGTCTCGTCTTATCTTCGTCTGAAAAGGATCTGTCGTAGACTGGTCTTAGATTGAATTTTAAGGTTACTGCTTCTGATGTCTTATCGTTGTGAAATGGGTCATTCCCTTGCTTATCCGTTATCTTTTGCCGATCATGTCGTCATTATCTTTTACCAGTATCTGTCGTTGTCTCCTGTATTAATTTTCTTATCATCTAGCTCATTATTTTGTTGTATCGTGCGCTACAAAGGAGGTTCTATAGTTATTTATAAACGCAGGTCAATCTTTATTTTCTACAGTTCATATTTTCTTTAACTGGTAGTAGTGCAGCAGCTACTTATTTTGATAATGCGATTAGACAAATAATTATTTCATGTGCCCAAGAAGTGTTTAGTTTTCAGACAGAACCCACAGAATATTTTTTCCACTAACAACTAACTTTACTTCGTGAACTTTATTTCATTACAACTGCTCTCACTGAAGCAAAACATCTTGGAGAAACCGGCATATTCTAGAACCAAACCAACGTAGATATCATTCCGCCTCATTCCCGCTACCGCTTTACTCCTGTAACTGTATTCCTCGTACGTGACCAAGAACAGGGGGATCGATACATCGGATGTCAAGTATCCACTATGATTGACAGTGATTGACTGGGTTAAGTATCTGTCTACCCAAGCACACGTGTGTAATTATTGACGAAGCGTGTCATGTTATGAGATTGTATTGGTACGTAATTGTAAGTAGGTAAGGATGGTCCACTTTTTTCGACAAAAGGAGTATGTACCGTTTTTCTTGCAAGATTTGATGGGATATACCTATCAATTTTAAAATCGTTGGTATGAAGTAAGCATTATTGAGGTCGCTTTTGGAAGATGAACCGCGTTAGGGCTGACATGGATGTTACATGTATTTCTTAATGCCATTATTAGGTTTCGCACCTAGAAACTCTGGGTTGAGGAGTTCAGATAATACTATGTAGTTGCTCCATATAGCTGCATCCGAGCCAGAAGCCGATGCCAATATCGTTTGGAGAAGATGATAACGAAAACTTACTGATGGCGCGCATTTTTCGCAACATTGCATTAGTACTTTGTTCCGAGCCATACACCGCATATTATCTCTTACTATGGTCAAGTTTTGAGGAACGGAACGTCCGATGCCCTTTTGTTTTAAGACAATTAAAGTACTATTTAATTGAACAATGCCTGCTATAATATTAACAAAAAAAGTATTTGGTAGTCTCAATCACAAAAGCAATGATTCACAGAGCTTGCTATTAAAAGTGAATTAAATTCACATTTGGTAGCCAGTCACGTAATATATTAATGTATTACTGACATTGATATATTCTCTTATTATCTTTGTTTAATGTGTCGGTCATTGAACGATGATGTGTGAAAATGAAATTGATGTAATTTGGATTGAATATTAGAATTCTTTAAAAAAAGCCGTGTGGTATCCGGCAGAGTAGAATAGAACCAACCCATTACACTCACGGGTGTCGTATAAGGCGACTAATGTCTGAGGCAGAACACCTTGAACCTCCGTAGACCAGAGAATGGGCAGCAGCGTTTTCTGTTAGTCTTTCATCACTGCGATCTCCAATCCGCCTGCCAAGCGTGGAGATTACGGCAAATTCCTCCCACCATGGGAGAGGCTTATGTCCAGCAGTGGACGTTATGGGCTGTTGTTGTTAAAAAAAGCTATTTTTTTTTGTTTTCACAGCTTTGACCTCAGGGCCTATACAAATAGATATTCTATCAGAAAGAATAAGGATAGAAAAGTAAATAAAAAATTAATTGACTTAAGCTATAGAAAACATTGTATAAATCCTGTTTACAGTCGTGTTAGCAATACAAAGTGCTTTGAAAACTTTGCCACTCTTCCACTACTAATAAAACTTTAAAAACTTTTAAAAAATTTATAAAGTGTATAAGTATTACTTTAATTTAGGAAGTGTCTAAACGCAAAAATATTTGAATTTTCTATTTTTCATATTATGCTGTTTAGCGGCTTTATACCTTTGCTTCTCCTTCAACCTGGCGAAAGCAAAGCGCGGAATAAAAAGTAAATTTAAATCATAGTTTCTTAATAATTCATGAAAAAAATATTTGTCGTTTTTTTATTTTATTTCTTTAAAAATGTATTGAAAAACGTCGTTTGATACACGTGGACATTTGTTATTGCAGTTCTCGGCTCAATAACAACCCTCGCCTGCGGCTCGGGTGTTAATTCCGCCTCGAATACAATAACAAACTTTCTCCACTTGTATCAAAATGTACTATTTCTTTTTTAGAAAAGTTCGTGTTTAACCAATAAGTCTTTCACTCTATTTTGCGTCGGATAGTAACAATACTTCTCCATTTTATTTTATAATTTTTGTAGTTAATTATTAAATTAAACCGCCTTTCACACACAGAACCTCTAACTAAACTCAGGTTAAATAAATCCTTTGCCCTGTTATCAGTTAATAAGGTATCTGTTGCAAGCTTCAGTTTATAATAACCTGGCGCTATTAATGTACTAATCGCGTAAAGCTTTGATAGCAACCTCTTTGTTAATTAAAATATGTGAAGGTACGTCGTTGTTTTGAACACGTAGTTTGTGGCGCCGCCTGGTGGACTGAATACGTATTATTAGTGTTAGAGATATATAGGATAAAAAAAATATACACACAACACGGTCTAGGGATATTTTTAAAAAAGCGAATTACTATCAATGTGTTAATTATTTATATGACATGTATATATTTAAAAGATACGTTATTTAATATTCTACCATTTTTTAATAATGGTTAAGGTATAGATTAAAATTTCAGGATTTTATGGAAAAAAAATGAAGCATAGACGGAAACCGTATATGAATGAACTTTTAATTTGTGAGTCAAAACTGAAAAAAATAGAAAAATCATTTAATTTGTGTTTATAAACTTGAAGTTAGTAGTCTGAGAAAGCGCCCATGATGTTCATAACACATCGGCAACGATTCGGCATGCTCAGAACAAGGTTGTCAATGTCTTGCTGCGGAATATTGTCCCATGTCCTTCTGAGGTGCGCAAAACGTTGATCTTCTGTAGCCAGATTTTCAGGAACTTCCTTCAGAGCTCTTCTTTGCAGCATATCCCACGCATGCTCAATAGGATTTAGATCTGGCGATTGAGCAGGCCAGTCTAAGGCCCTAACATTATGTGTATGTAACCAAGCTGCTACCGTTCTCGCCGTGTGTGCCCGGGCATTGTCGTGCATGAGCAGGAAATCTTGCCCCATTTGTGTTCTGTGGGGCAAGATTACGGGCCCCAGCACCTGTTGGACGTATTGTTCTGCCGTCATATTGCCCCGCACCCAAACGAGATCTGTCCGTCCTCCAAGACGAATTCCTGCCCAAACCATAATTGTTCCTCCTTGGTATGGGTGAACTTCCTGAGGGTTCTGGAGACGGCTCCATCGTCCAGGAACTCGCCAAACACGCGTCCTTCGTGAATCTGGATGGAAGCCGAACCTGGATTCATCCGTGAACAGCACATTGGACCATTGGTCACGGCCCCAGTCCACGTGGTTCCGAACCCATTCTAATCGTCGTCCACGATTGCCTCTCCGTAAAGGTGGGACCCGGAGTGGTCTACGAGAGCGTAGATTGCTTTCATGCAGTCGCCTTCTTACAGTTTGGTCACTCACAAGCACTTGGTGTTCCACTCGCAGCCTTTGGACCAATTGAGTCGCCGTTGCATTTGGTTGTGCTCGCGCAGTAATTTGCAAAAATCGGTCTTGTCTGGGGGTAGTGATGCGACTTGGCCCCCGGTGCCTCTCCGCTACTTCACCTGTGGCACGATAGCGTGTCCACAATCTTGAAATTACATTTTGATGGGTCCCTATGGCCTCAGCAACATTACGCTGAACAGATCCAGCTTCCAGCATTCCCACAGCTCGTAACATCTCCGCCCTCGTCAAATGTCGGCGTTGCATGGCTACAATACCTCAATTTTAACTTTATCTTTCGTTTAAAAATGAAAAAAAACTGTAACTAAACGTAATTCGTATTGTTTTCTAAATTTCGCACAAATGAAAATTCCCTCTCCTATACATCAAGACATTTTTATGCCACCGAAACAAAAGAATTTTCAAAAATTTGAATTTGGAATTAGTCTGAGATAAATTACAAACAAATCGGTGTATAAAAGATTCTAATGCGGCCAGTACTTTTCGAGTTATTTAATTGAGTATGAAATATCCCTAGACCGTGTTGATGTGTGTATATTTATTAAATTAAATTAATAAACCTAGGTAGGTTCTTACATTAGAAAAAGTACGTATTTGGGCATGTTTCTAGATTTACTTACCATTCTAATAAATGATTTAAAGGAGAAACCTTCTGATTTGAAACCTCTGATGTAATTTATTGGGCAGCATCAAATACCCCATAAAATAAAATCAATAAAATTGCCTGATGTTATAGGTATCGAGACAAAGTTGAAAAGCGTCTTCAACAGTTGAAAGTGCTCCGAAAACGTATCATAAACATGCTAGCCTGGTAGAAAGAATCCTTTAGCTACAGTTGGGTAAATAACCACATACACACATACCGGTCCAAATCATAACCCTCTTTTTTGCTTCGCCGCAGTCGGGTAAAAATAGACTACAGTGCAGGCCAAGCCAAAAATATTAAATGATTGATAAAGTTATTGAAGGTAAGTACTACATAGGAAAACGACCAGCGTCATGTCAACATCTCACACGTGTACTCACAAAAATCATTACAAAATCCTGAATATGTGTAAAGGATAAGCTTCTATTGACATTAAATTAATGCGCTCCATTCTTTCCGCGGAACCCAATTAATCTCCTATACCGCTAGGGAAATAAGCTTGACAATGTATCACTTTTCTTCAGGGCACATCGTTCGCCCATAAAATGATATTGGCAAAAATGTCGCCATGTAATAACATACGAGCTTGTAGCAACAACCTTGTGTATCGAGGAGTTTTTATGCTTCACACATAATATTTTTTTGAAGACAGAATTATTTAGATAGACCTGAAACTATGGAGTTCATCATAATCAGCCTACAGTCTCATCCAGTTTCTACCAGCCACCCTGCGGAGATCGACGATCGCCGATTCGCGGCGTCAACCCCAAGAACATCATCATCATCATCATCAGCCTATAATGTTCCTACTGCTGGGACACGGCCTCCTCTCAATGAGAGAGAATGGGCTATAATCCACCACGCGGGCCCAGTGCGGATTGGTAGATGTCACATGTCTTCGAATTTTTGGTTCTAGGACATGCCGGTTTCCTCACGATGTTTTCCTTCACCGTTTTGAGAGCAGTGGTGATGAAATAAATTACACAAAGTAATGCGCCTGTCTGGGTTCGAACCCACGACTTACTGTTCGTAAGTCGGGGCTGCCACCACTGGGCCGCCGCTGATCTTTGGAGAACACCAAGAACACGTAAAACATAATATGTATACACAAAAAATATGGGGTTACAGGTCCTAATTTACCTACTCATGTGATTTTTATGGAAATGGAATGCCTTCGATGGAAATAAAATTACGAACTTTCATCCTATAAGTAACCCGCTTGTGGGGTGAATTTTAAAAAACCCTAACTTAGTGCTTACTTTAAAAAAAATAACTTGCTTCAAGGCCCGGTGGTTGAGGTATTAGTGTTGCCTGTCAGTGTATGATTTTTATTAAGTATATGGATTTGAGGAAACCGGCATGTCCTAGAGCCAAAAATGTGAAGCCATGTGACATCTCCAACCCGTACTAGGCCCACGTGTTAGATTATTGCCCGTTCTCTCTCATAGAGAGGAGACCTGTGCCCCAAGCAGTGGGAACATTATAGGCTGAACATGCTTATACATAGATCTAGGAAAATAACTTTCATTTCCATCCTTCATACCGCAGCCTTACGAAACGCTACACCAAAAGAAAAATCTCAAATAAAAATCCATGCAGTTTAATTTGAGCTTTAATAATGAAAATAAGCGACGGATTGGAGCTAACAAGAAGCGATGGGAGTCTGAACAATCTCCTTAAGAGACCCTTAGCTCTTTCTGATTGAGTCGAGGGCTGAAATATCGAGAGATTTCAAGAGACCAACTTTGTCGAGAACGTAACGTTTTGTGATACTCGTACGTATTGCGTTGTTTGCAGCACTAGTGGCAGTTATTGGATTTGAGTTATGTAATGTGTTAAAGGGTACGGGTTCTTTGTTAGGTGTGCAATAAAGAATACGCGTCAAATGTAAGTGACGTAAGGATGCCAGACGCTTCCTTACGTTTTGCCTTTGATGATATTTTTTTTTACAAAAGACATCATTTAGCCGTTATCTAAACGTTCAGTATTTCAAAATGAGCTAAAATTATTGCTGACGGGAAACAATCTTTATAATAATAATAATGATTTATTTAACAGATCATACAATCCAATTTGTTAGTAGTAGGTACATACACATCTTAAACACTAGTGTTAGTACATAATTATATTTCGTACAATTTTGTTAATAATTATTAATAATGTCAATAATAATATGTCAAAATCGTCAAACGATAATGTCAAAATCCCCATTAATCATGTAAAAATAAGCAATAAAATAATAATAATCATGTATACTAAGTGCGAAATCGCTGTTTACGGCAGCGCGCAATTTATTAATGTACGTACACGAGTAAGTTAGTGGGGGTATTTTAAAGGAGCAAAAAAAAATACAAATCTTCTGTAGCGTAGCCTAATAATGCGAAGCAGCTTCGCGTAGCACAAAATACTCATCCTATTTTAGACTAAAGGTCACACTTATTATTATGGAGCAATAGAATTTCAGGCGAAGAGTCAAACTGGGATTGAATTATGAAGAAGTTCGACTAACGAGCATGTGTTCCTAGATTCAATTCTCACGTCGGGTAAAGTGTTATTACGCTTTTTATTTTATTTTATTTTATTTATTTATTGACACACCAACGACTTATTCACTAAATCATTTACATTGATTAGTTTCTATTTCAACAGCTTTGCGGTGAATTCGTCACTTATAGGTGTGCACAGCACTTGTATAATCAATAATAATAATTGAAACGGAAATATATGATAATAACAAAATTAAAATTTACAAAATTTACATTGAATTTAGAATGTCTAGTAGTTATTGTAAATTAAATTACAGTATAATTAAAAAAACACCAGGCAATTGCAATTTTTCACCAGGAAATTATCAGTAGTAGGTACGAAGTCTGGATTTGTGCCCGGTTGTTATGTGTTTAGTCCCATGTTATAGGAACATGTGACTTAAAACATAAGTAACTGGCGAAATGTACTATTGTGTACCTAACACCTGTGCCTAACCCTTCGGGGATTACAGGCGTTATGTCATGTTATGTTAACATAAATTTTATATTTGGTTTTAAAAATATATATTTTTTATTTTTTTTATATAATTTTTAAAGATATATAAAAATTTATAAATTAAGTAGTTAAAATGAATAAAGGAGATAATAATAAAATAATTTAATAATATTTTTTTCATGTTTCTTAAGGAGATTTTACCTGAATAATACATACTAATAACAATTTTTGTTAGTATAGGAAACTTAAAAAACTATGTTAGTAGCACTTCACTTCACTAGCACGATGTTTTGTGTATACTTTCGTGGAATTTGTTCGCGGAAGCGCCGGAACACCACATCCTGCACCCAAAAACTAACACTAGCATAAGTATGAATTAACTGAGCTTATCACAGTCCACAGCAAGCCCAGCAGATGTCACATGTCTTAATTTTTTTTAGTTCTAGAACAAGTGGGTTCTTTTACATTTTTTTTTATCAACAAAAATACAAGTAACCTAAATCAACAGTGATTTACAACAGACATTCAAGGAGAATTTGTGTCACGCACGAGTAGAAATTGTGAAGACTTAATTTCAACTTATATTAGGTACAAGGTTTCTTTTCCACCGCATTGTGTTTTAGGACAATAAGAAGTTTTGTTTTTATCTACTTACTTACAAAAGGTAATCTTATTCTATAAGAATTAAATTAATTAAGAAATACATCAGTCAAATAATTTGTAAATATTTAGTTTTAATGGAATAATTTGAACTAAATATTTACAAAAAAAACGGACAAATTATATAAATAAAAAACATTTATTTATTAATTGTCCATAATTGTTAGTAACAAAGGTCACAAAATACGTTAGTAAAAAAACAAAGTAGTAGAGTAAAACAAGAAATCGAACGTTGGTATAAAATAAACTACCAACTAAATATAAATAATCAATTATTTGAATGCGATTAAGATCAAATTGTATGTCTAGCAATATCTAATTTGATCAACAGCATCTAAATTCCAATCCATATTCCAATGCCTTTGAATATCATAATACCATCACAACCACAATGACAATTAACTCTAAAACTTGAAACTATTCCGTCAAAGTTAAATCAGCATAGCGTGAAATTTCACACCTCCTACTTTGGAGTGATAACACGAATTCCAGCAGTGTTTACATTGCGAAGTTGTCTGCAAGTTGAGCTCACATGACTTGGTGCGCTGTGATGCGGAGCTAACTTTAGCTAGGTATGGGGATATCGGGGAATGCAGGTGATGTTTGGCTTGTCTGATACAAAAGTGTAAAATCTGTGCCGACTTGCAAGTGCAAGTGTCAAAGTGTTTGTTATATAATAAATTGCATTTAAACGGATTTAGATAAAACTTGGCATACGAGTAGACCATGTCTTGGTTTATTCCTCTAGTATCAGCTTAAGGAAAAGGTAGTATTCTATCAATTGACCGGTACCGGTATTCCAAAGTTTGTTTATAGAGTATTTTAAAAAGTTCTATGACTTGTTGTCTAACAAGGCAGCTATTTTTTATTTCATTGCCTCGTACGGTTTTTGAAACGCACAAGGCATCGAAGTCGAAAATAACTGCCTCTGGAAACCGTCTAGTCTGGAAGTTATTTCGTCAAACACCAAGAGGCCTCAGAGCCCTAAGGCGTAACTTTTAGCAGAACAACAGACAACTGCGTATCAAACACATCAGAACACTCAATAGTTCAGAGCAAAGTCAGCCTTCCGAACCATCACCAACTAACTCCAACAAGTACTGTGACATGGGTTGTGTTAAGTTTTACCCTAATTTTAAGTGTCTTGTTAATAATTATGTCTAAAGTTCCCGTTACTCCCCTGTGTGCGACCGTATTCGGTGCGTAACAGGGTTTTGGCATAGAATAAAAGGGTGTAGAGAGGAAACTTTCGCTCCAGTTTCAGTGTAAATGCCTACAGTTTCGGGTCTGTTGGACGGACACGTCACGCTTAAAGATTTCACTGGATGATACTCCGTACAAGATATATCTCAAAGCTCCGTCCCCATGACCTTTCTGGCCTAATTCCAATTTGTTTGGGATTGGCGTTGCAGCAGTTATTTTTTCTTCTGTAGTTTCATGCACGTCTAGTAATCTTTCAAACAACGATAAAGTTCATAGTTCATCATTGGTCGTCTCAAAATTTGGTAATCACGTTTTGAGCTTCATATGCTCTTGCAGATCAGTGTAAGTGATTAGTTTGGTGACAATGACCTACGCCTGGGATAATTTCACATCTATACGGTTTTATTAATCTATGGTTTCGGGGAAAATAATTGAGTTGATTATTTATTTGGTCGTGGGCGTCGGGTGTCTAGTGTAGGTTGGTTTGGTAATCAAAATGTAAGACTCTGTAGGTAGTACTGCTTTGTTTTGATCTAGGTGGGTAGATATTTGTTCGACTAACTTCGAAGATCTTGGCATATTGAAGTTCTAGAAGTTTCGAACCGGTGTTTATTCCTGCAATAAACTTTGGTTACAAACTTCTGTGACTTTCTGTCTATGACTTCTAACTGTTGGCATCAAATTAAAGTTTTTTAAAGCGCCCTTTTGCGTTTTGATTTTTAGCTATAAGTTTAGAGATAGTTCACAGAGGAGAATGAAGGTAAAAAACGTGTTACACTGACCCCAAGTAACATGGGACACGGAAGGAAAAAAAATACTAGGAGTTTAGTGTTCAACGGAGTGTGTAATGACTAAAGTTATTAAAATTAGGTAGTTACAACAATAGGCTTGTGTCCTGAAAAAATCTAATTAGTCCGTCAGTTAGATTATCAAAAAATATTTGACACGTATTTTTTCTTTTGCTACGTAACCTAAAATTGACGAAGATACGACGCTTTTAAAATTCTTAATACGTGACGCCGTGCTATAATTTTTAGTGCGTTGTGACGTCACGTCACTATCGAGTTTTGATGCGTTTTATCTTAGTCAATTTTCATTGATTTACAAAAACAAAAAAATACGTGTTCATTATTTTCCAATACTCGGACTAAAACTCTGACGGACTAAATAGATTTGCAATTTATTGATGGTGTAAACTAGCCTATTGGGTTAAAAAAGCTGTCTTAACGTTTTCCATGGATTTCTTAAGATAGGTACATACATCATCAAACACGATTAATATCAATTTAATAATACAGCACGTCTTTAAATTCAATTAAACAACCAAACAACTTGATTCAAGGAGCAGACGAACTACACATAAGACTAAAGAAGATGCACACGAACTAATAAACATGCAATCAAAGTTTCTCACAAACTAATTTTATTCACGTAAAATGAATTTCCCAACTAAAAACATTTGAAATTGTAGTCTGGCAACACTTTGTATACTGGCTTTGTGAATGGGTATGTAATGAGCGCTAAGTTAAAACTTTGTTAGGCTTCATATGAAAATGTCTGCACTACATGTGAAAGTTCAGTTGCAAGGCTTTCTTAGTTCCTAACTATAAGGATCTCATTTGGTGATACTCGTATGTAGGTCGAAGAATTGTGTTTTAAAAAAGACTTTGTTACCTGTTTGGTGTAGTGGCCGCCAGTGCTATTACTTTGTTTGTTAGGTATGTTTAGTCTCTAGTTGGGCAGTGTTAATTGAATTTTTTATTACAATATGTGCCTGCTCTTGACCTCGATCACGCCTGATGGAAAGCGATGGATAATTAATAAATAAATAAATATCGCTGGACATTACACACAGTGCCATCCAGTGCCACACTAAGCAACGAGGCTTGTGTCGTGGACACCAGATAGTTGATATACTACACAGATACTTTTTTTTGTTGGATGGATGAGATCTATGATGGAACGAACGTGCCCAGAAGATGCCTGTTTACTCTTGCTTTGAAGGCAGGCGGGTTAAATGTGGGTGGGAACACAGACGCAGGCAGAGAGTTCTACACTTTGGCTGTGCGCATAATAAAAGTGGAGGACAAGCGCTTAGTACGACACGTCGGGATATCAACCAAGTGCGGATGGTACGCCGCAGTACGTCTGCTAGTCCGGTGGTAAAAGAGTGATGGTGGGATCAGGTCGTGGAGCTCTTGCGCACTCTCCGAAGTACAGTCTGTAGAAGACCGACAGGCAGGCAACATTACGCCGGTGAGCTAGGCTGTGAAGCGAAGCTACCAACGTTTCGTCGCCTATAAGCCTTTTGGCTCTGCGTTCCACCGAGTCAAGTGCAGCAAGCTGGTGGTAGTTCTTAAGGTTCTGTACCCGAAGGGTAACCAACGGGACCCTATTACTAAGCCTCCGCTGTCCGTCCGTCCGTCTGTCTGTCAGCGTACTGTATCTCATGATCCGTAATAGGTAGAGAGTTGAAATTTTTACAGAATGAGTATTTCTGTTGCCGCTATAACAACAAATAAATTAAAATACTTAAATTAAAACTTAAGGGAGCCGACTTTAATTTTTAATTTACTTTTATCTATCCCTAATAAGATGGTACAGAATCCTTCATGTGCGAGCCCGACTCGCACTTGGCCGGTTTCATTAGGTATTTCTCAGTAACATAACTGACAATTTAGTTCCTCTATTACATGGTCCTAAAAATAACTGACAAAATGTGGGTGTTCTATTCATATTTTCCTACCTCTAGAGAAATAATCAAGGAAAGTATTTTTTGTGTAATTGTGGGCGATTATTACAAATGTCCTCATTATTGATCTAATTTTATCTGTGACAATTTTCGCTACACGAAACGAAACTTCGACCGGTCATTGCACTCATCATTAAGAACAACTTTTAGTAAGGGACCAAACATTCAATCGCGAAAAAAAAATCAACTGTTCTATACGTTTTGACGAGTTATGCGAACATAATTGTAGGGAACAGCAGATTTTTTTACGTGATTCAGGGATTGGTTCATTTTAAAAGTTGTTCATAATGATGAGTACAATGACCGATCGAAGTTTATCGATATCGTCCGGAAACACGGTGTATAATAACAGTACCTAGCAATTATATTAGCAACCGTTTTATTACATTTACCACCGAAAATAAATAAAACCAAACTACGTAGTTTACTAGTAACATTATTTTCATCTGCAAAACATACACACAAACCCGCGGGCTTAGTAGTAAATAAAGCAAAGCGACTCGTGATGTAGACTGTTGCGAACACGTACTACAATAATTGTATTGGATTTGTAGATTACAAGCTAGTGGGGCAAATATTACTAGGTTGCAGCAACTAGGTACGTACGTACCAGCTAAATACTACATCGTCACCTCACGCTTGTAATTTGCAAATGAGTTCGCATGCAGTTTGAAATTTGTATTTGGAAGCTGTCATAAAATCCATTAAGGTTTTGCTGAGAAGTTTACTTACTGTTTTTTTTTTAAGCTATCATATTTTATCAGTTGTACACTAAAAGAATCTTTTGAAAAAGGAGTAAATGATGCCGTGATGTCTGACAGGGGAGAATAGAAGACGAAAACATGTTGCGCCGACCCCAAATAGAATGGGACAAGGGCATTTGGCTAAAATCAGGACTAATATTCGGCGGCGTTAGTCCTGATTTCAAGGACAGTGTAAGTTTGTAATAAATTTGGGATGATCAAACAATTAGAAGCTTTATTTTATTGAGAATGGGACACCATGGGTGGTGCAACCATGGTCGTGCTGCTAAAGAATGTACAGTTGGTTGCACAACAAAACGGACACCTGCCTGGTAAGATACCCGTCATAAACTCGATACATTTAGTTGGTAGCAAGACGATTGTTGCAGCACCATGGTGTCCCAGTGTAATATTATACAAGGTGTAAACGAACCTTGCACGAAGCCGTCAACCAGGCATTCTGTATCAAACTGAGTAACTCCATGCAAAAATTATTGCTGGGAAACGAGTTTTTTTGGGGTGAATTTCACGTTTTTAACTCAAAGTAACACACTCAAAACATTGTGTTGATGGATGCATTGAATAGTAAATGGGTCCAATATCTCCGTAACTAGAAGTTTCCCAGGTATGGACCAGAACAAAAAAAAATGATCGCAATGACGGGGAGAATAAGTGCCTTTCGGCTTTGTTATAGGTCTATTTACACCCTTTTGTATAATATTCTTTATTTAAAAGACAACATGATATTGCTACAAATTCTATTTTTTTTTTAATATTTACAGTCATTGTCCACAAATTCCACGAATTTCACTAAAAGTTTAAAAGTACATGCTCCAAATTTCAGAGCCCTCAAAATGGCTTCCTGTCAATTACTTATAAGTAACCGTTTGGCATAATAATTTATCTCAGCCTCTGAAGTCCTTTTTCAGGATCTAACAAAAAGTTCGAGGAAACGTGAAAATATATGAAATACGTTTCTAAATGCGTGATTCTGTCTGAAAAAACGACCAAATCTACAGTCAAATTATCCCTGGAATCTTATATCACAATCAAAATACAGGATATACATTCAGTCAAAAAAGTATCGGGAATGGATGATTTGTTTATGGTTCCAAATTTTTGTTTTTTTGTAGTTGTTAGATTGGCACAACTGTTTTCCATTTTGGCGCGGAGTTTGAGTTGCATCTGTTATTTATATTAAATACAGTGCTGGTTTTAGTAATATCATATATAGTGTGTATTGCGAATTTCATAATGGACAAAAATATCGAACAAAGAGTTTGTCTTAAATTTTGCATCGCCAATGGAATTTCGTGTTCGGAGTCACTGAAAATGTTACAGAAGGCTTACGGTGAATCGACTTTATCAAAAACTCGTGCTTATGAGTGGTTCAAAGCGTTCAAAAGCGGTCGAGATGTGATGGAAGATTTGCCTCGCTCTGGTAGGCCGTCAACGTCTGCAACTGAAGTTAACATCGCAAAAGTGAAGAAAATAGTGACTGAAAATCCCCATTCAACTCTGAGAGAGATAGCCGCCGAACATTCTGTATCTCACGAGTCGATCCGTACCATTTTAACTAATCATTTGGGTATGAAACATGTTGCTGCTCGGCTAGTCCCAAAAGATCTGAATTTTCTCCAAAAACTCAATCGCATGAAAGTCGCTGAGGACATGCTAGAACGAGTCAGTTCGGTCCCAACATTCATGAAACGCATTGTTACTGGTGACGAGACGTGGGTTTACGAGTTTGACATGCAAACTAGTTAAAAAGCTTCGGAGTGGCGCCTTCCAACTGAACCGAAACCGAAAAAACCACGCCAAAGTCGATCAAAAGTCAAAGTCATGTTGACTGTTTTCTTTGATTATCGCGGTGTTGTGCACTCTGAATTCTTACCGGAAGGTCTAACGGTAAATAAAGAATATTATTTGAGCGTTATGCGGCGTTTAAGAGAGCAAATTCGACGAAAAAGGCCAGATTTGTGGAAAGAAAATTCTTGGATTTTGCACCACGACAATGCGCCTTCGCACAAGGCTATCATTGTGAACGAATTTTTGACCAAACACTCAACAAATACCATCCAGCAACCACCATATTCACCAGATATGGCTCAGGCTCCTCCTGACTTTTTTCTTTTTCCTAAACTCAAATTACCACTTCGTGGCACCCGTTTTCAAGATGGAAGACATAAAGGAGAATTCGCGGCGAGAACTGAACTCAATTCCGGAAGCAGCGTTTAAAAAATGTTTTGATGAATGGATTATTCGTTGGCGCAAGTGTATCGTTTCTAAAGGAGCATACTTTGAAGGTGATAAAATAAATTTGGATGAATAACAGACATTTTGTGTATTATTGATCTTTTCCCGGTACTTTCTTGACAGAGTAGTACATGCCAGTCCCATTTCCGCTTACTGGATCTAAATACAACAATTTCCGCATTTCGTGGAATCACTTAATTGTAGCACAATCTTAGTGCTTGTTCACGTATAACTTGCGGGTGAGGGCACGGTGACGAGCGGAGCGGGCATGTCGATTTTGTATTGATATTGAAAGATGAACGTTATTGCATAAGTAAAGCTATTGACGTAAGGACAGCGGACTGGCGGAAAACCGACTTTGACAGATATTTCACACGCTTCACGTACATTAACTGTCAAAGTTAGGTGTCGGCAGTCCGGTCCGAATCCAATCCACTTGGTTTGAATGTACCTTAAAGTTTTTCACTGTCCGTATTGGTTTGAATGAACCACAAAATAGATATGCAATGAACGACTTAGTTCAGACGTTGTTGAAGACACTTGTCGATCAACAATTATCATGTGAATTGCTATCAAATTAAAGCTCCTATATACTGATTGGTTCTCACTGCGAACAGAAGTTAGCTTGGCAAATCGTGACAATTTGAGAAAAGTTCAAAGATAATCTAATTTTGGTCTCATATTACCAGTTGAATAAACCAGTAGGTGCTTTTATCACATCAACGGGTAAGTATGACATGTTAGTTAAATCATTTGCGACCGCGTCCGCTTATCAATCAGAGCTACCCCTTACCGCTCGTATATCCACGCGTTCCGTACGATCATTATATGGAACCGGCCATATAGCAAACTGGGAGTTTGTTGGTTGGTTCTATATTCCGGCTTATCGTTCATATATCTTACATAGGTACATTTATAGAAATTGTACAATTTCAGACCGAGCGCGTTAAGACAAAGCGCTTTAGTTGGCGGTAAAATTGAAAATGGTCGTTGGGATTTAAGTGGATTTAACAAGGATTTTTAGTACTTCTATGAAATTATTACGTAGATGCTATAAAATAAATGAAATAGTATCCTAGCTTTTACGTACAGTCCTGAAAAATGCACACGTGCGAAAGTCTTTACTTTTGCGCTTTTCCAAGTTCGCGCGTTTGAGCGCTATTCACTATTAGATCATTTACAAATGTGTCTGCAGAGTTAAATCAATTTAGCGTCATAGCTGTTAAGGTGTTATTTACGTAATTTTTAATTTTTGAATTTCGTCCTCCTTTTTGTCAGTTTTTGTTAGATTCTTCGAAATGAGTTCCTCTTGAGTAGTCATACGAATTATTTTGTCAACCTTAAAGAAGGTATTAGTTAGCTGCCTAAGCCCCGTAGCAATTATGCTGGGTGTAAATATAGAAATAAGAAAGTTTAAAAAAGTAGGATTCGCTTTACCTTAAAAAAAAAAAAAGAAGTAAATTTATGGTATGAGGCAAACAAGAAAGTTTTAAAGTTAAAGGAAGGTTTACCTCAAAAGCAAAGAGTAACAGAGTGGAACTGAAACGTGAAACTAAATGACTAGATGGGGTTAACGCTCCCAAGTGGCCTCCAAAGACTTGGCTCAAGAAACTAATTTAAAAGTTCTTGATTACAAATCGGTTGACTTAATCAGGTCAAGGGTTCAAGGACTATTTAAAAGTATCTACGAGGAAGGTGTCTTAAATAGATCCGGGATAAGCTTTAAGGTTCTTCGAATGGTGGAAATTACAGAATAAGGCTGCGTTTCTACTACAGATGAGCGAGGATGCGTACCAAGGGATGCGTGTCAAACTAACCAATCAAATAGATGACCCGAAGTCTCCACTGAACATTTTTTTCAAAAGCCGCCAAATAAATACACAAATCTGAAATTTATAAAAATACAGATCTTACTTCTAGAGACCAACATTGTGGGTCAAATAAGTTTGTTTTCTTTATTTCTTTTATAAATCCCACTCGTTCCACGTTGGCACTAACGAAGCACTGCATTGTAAGAAGGTCGTAACTAAACGTAATGCGATGGGTCCGTAACAAGCTGTAGTATTGTTTATTTAGTTTAGTTTTTTGTTTATTTGTTTTATTGAGGGTTGCCGTGTGAAATTTTGTGGCCTGCATGAAGTTGACGATAACTCGGTAGTTACAGGAAATGTCGTGCAAGGCTCATAATCTGCCTAGCCTTTTCCCAACTTTACTGGTTTTTTTGGGGTTGGCTTCCAGTCTTACCGGGTGCAGAGTAATACCAGTATTTTACACGGAGCGACTGCCTATCTGACCTCCACAACCCAGGGGATACTACTATCTAAACACTTTATGAACTTTTTTCCATAACCGAGGTACTTAAGTTTTTTTTTATATATTTCTGTGCCCGAGTGTAAAATCTTTCAGTAATAGCGAAAAGCCTAAAACATAATTGTTGTTCTTGTTGAAAATCATTGTGTATATAGTTTTCCGGATAGCTGCCGTAATAGGAATTAACTTTGCCAATCAAGTACTAATGTAATATGTGTGGGCTATGAATCGAACTAATATAGTCGTAATAAATAATATGGTAATCCCGTTAGAGATGTCTCAGCGAGACTAACGATTTGATGAATATTCGGCAAGATATTGAATTTATCGTTCTATATTTGAAACCAAGCGAAAACTTAGGAAAACAATTAATAGACATAGATAGGTATGTTCTGTACAACATAACTTAAAAAACTAAATCACATAGGCTGCTTGTTCTCTTGATATCATAATAAAATACAACTTTAAAGCTCACAAGAAATACTTGTGGAATTCATATTCGATTTTCCCAAGTTCGAGTGAATGTCAATCTTCGTATGTACAGTGGGGTCTAATGTTTCTAATGTAGCCGTCGCTCACTCTAATGTCTAATGCCATTTGGGAATTTGCATACGTGGTAACACACTTACTGTTGCAAAATCTCGGGAGATTAGAACTATTATTGCAAATTGGTGTGGTAGAATTTTGCGAGGCATTTTTACACTAATTTTCTTTTATTGTGGTATGGACATGTGATGCGGAGAAAAGAGGAAAATGTAGTGAGGAACATTTTGAGTAAGAATGCAGATGGGTATAAGAGTAGAGGAAGACCAAAGACACGATGGATGGACTGTGTGAAGGAAGATATGGCTAGAAAGAAGGTTACTACTGATGTGACGAGTAATAGAGAAGTATGGAAGAATAAGACACACTGCTGCGGTGAACTAATATTTTGTCTGACCCCAATATCAAACTCAGAACTTTACACTCGGATACTGCGACAGCCAGTAGGCACCATAGCAAAACATCAATTCCCTCAAAATCGATCTTTAAACCAATCCCCATCTTGTTACTTAAACCCCCTTAACATATCACCCTAAATACCCCCAGAAAACCGTAAAACAATTCCTTGGCACCCAATCCAATGGATGGCACGCAATAAATCAACAATTTAGCCGGGCAATTTTCATAATTCACGCAATATCAACTTACCCGAGTATAAAGAAAAAAGCAATTTCCTTAGGTTGCAATACTGGAGGGACGGGGGAGGTTCGCCCTCCGTTCACACTGTGCCGATGATATCGTGTTATACTGCCACACTAGCGGGATGTAAATCTGGGTAAAGTGTTGAAGGTAATATGGGTCGTAGGGCACGGCTCTAGACTGTTATGACTATATTCATGGTTTATGTGGAGGTGTGTTTGCCTTTTTTGGGAAAATTGTGAACTTGACTTGCAGATCAGGTGGATCCGGTATTTTGTGAAACAAAACCATGTATTGTTGCTTTTTTCACTGCGTGGGACTTCCTAATGTGTATTTACACTATGTGATGAATTGCAGCAATTCACTTAAGAACCCGTTCAAAGAAACGCGACTTTTGAATGACAGAAGGACCAAACTAGCACCTTACTTTTAGTGCTCATTTCTGGAGACGCGGCACGTCGGGGGGCGCGTTGCGGGCTGCGTCGCGCGACGCGTTGTGCATTTTTTCAGTTTACGGAGAGGCGGCGCGTGCAGCGGTCCGCGTTATCACACGCCCAAACACAAACATATTATGGCAAAGTACGATGTTGTTTACGGAGACGCAGCGCGTGCTGCGGCGCGTTGCCCGCGGTATCGCACGCCGCATTATGTCATCATGTCACGTCATGACGGATGTCAAACAGCCCTAAGCTCTTTGTGTTCTTCTTCTCGCGAATAAATAAAAATACCAGTCTAATTTCCATAAATTTATTGAATAAATACTTCTGTCAGTGCAACTTACGAATAACATTGTTATCTAGTGTTTATGTGTTTATGCCCGCCGCGTTGCCCGCTGCGGTGGACGCCGCGTTGGAAGCCGCGTGCTCCGCCGCGTCCGACGCGGCGTTTGACGTTGCATCTCAAGCAAACGTGCGTAGAAACGCTTCTCCGTAAACACTCTCATACATTGCCATATGTTTGAATTTTAAGCGGCCCTCGCCGACCGACGCGACGCGCGACGCGCAGCATCTCCGTAAATGAGCCAAAGTTAAGTTAAAATAAAAGTAAAGTTTATAAAGTTTTTGAGCAGATTTCTGTAGTGTCTAAGCCGAATAATGTATTGGTGGATAAAAACTCTTCGAAATTGAAGAGAAATCTTTTGATCAGAGATTACCAGCTTAAATAAAGAATTAAATTTCCTTACGTAACTTTTGTCGTTATTGGCATAAGAATCCCTGAAAATTTTGTAGCTTTCCAGCTTTCTTTTAAACATTAAATATAATAAAACCATTGTTACTTATCCACTACGTTTCTGTTAATAAACATTAGTTTTACTAAAATAATCTCAATAATAAAGCCATTATTATAACAATTCAAAAAGGAGTTTCAATAATCACTGTTTTAACAATTCTCTAATCTAACAACTTTGTTATAACTTTAAGGTATAATGTAAATACAATAAAATTTTTACTAAGGTCTGCTATCGAAAATGCCAGAAACTAAATCTAATGAAGTTTTCTCGAAGAGAATTACCCAACAGACGCTCTCATCAATAACTAAGTTAATTAAGTTAAGAGCTCTTACTTAAGTGTGTCGTTCACGGCTTAAAAAGGATAATGTAAGTTGGTTTTGGTTCTAGGTTTTTGCCTACCTACCTACCTAGTTATTGTAGTGAAGTGAAAGTTTTTAGTTTATGGTTTTCAGCTTGCCGCGCATTTTGGCAGGAAAACAGTTTTATGTCCTGAAAATCCATATTTATTAAAAAAATAGCAAACCACCTTACCTTACCTTTTTACGACTAAACGGCTGATCAGATCGCAATGAAATTTGGTAAGAGACCTAAGACCTAATCAGAAAATTATGTGAATTTATGACTGTGTTAATCGTATTAGCAGATGATTTGTTGTAACAAATATTTTCTATAACATTATCTCGCTACCATTATTTACCAAGAAATAATGTGAAATTAAATTTACTACGTAACAAGGTATTACACGACTGTCCCGAAAATTAAGCAACATTTACCCTTAATGAGTTACAAAACATGTAACCATCAATTTATTAGAGGCTTGCTCCCAAGTGTGGCCACGTCCCTAGGAAGGTGTATCGGATATGAGCGATTATTCAGGGCTACAGCAACAATAGGGTAATAAATTATGATTGATGAACGCCCCCGGGAAACGCGCACCTCTTTAAGGGAACAATAACAATATTTATTTTTGCTGCGACCGGGAACTTTTGTGTGATTAGAAACATTAGATATTTGAGGACATTTTGTGCAGTATGGTGTCGTATTTCAAGAAGACAAATGCAGGCAATCAATTAGAGAATATAGTTGAAAATTATGAATGTTGTTTAAAATGGAATGGAACTAAATTTCGAAACTCAAATGGAGTTGGTAAAGACACTTAGCAAGGCGCAGTGAGGCATGTGGACTAATCCTGTCACCAAATGGCGTTTGAGAACTGGGAAATTGAAATGTGGGACGTCCGGCGGCAAGATGGGCAGACGACATAGTTGCCATCGGGGGAAATTCTGGATGACGCTGTCACGGAAACGTGGAGATTGGTACAAGAAAAGAGAGGCCTATACCCAGCAGTGGTTGGGTGAATTCAGTCGGTTGATCATGATGATGATGATTTGAAATAATTAAAGGATACGTAAACAGCTTGCTGTATTCAGCTGCAATAATTTCTCTGGAATCTGGATTCATATTTTGAATACAGAAAACCTGGAGATGTGGTAGACTAAAATGTTTTAGTCCTCGTAACATATCTTTTAAAATTCCAACATGCTGTAGTATGCAAATATCTATATAGAGGAAGTTAGGTTAGTTAGACTGAAAACCTACCTCTACTTACACACCCGTATCTAAAAACTAGTCGAAGTGATACTTAAGTAAAAGTAATAACCTTAGATACGATTTTATTCTGTAGTTTAGTAATTGATTGAAGTTAGAACTGAAAAAAATTTAAATTCTTAGCTTTGCTTTCTTTGACGGTTCTTACTTCGTTCAAATCTTGTTATAAAATGGTTGCATAGGTAATTTCTTAAACTCAAGTAAATACTTTAACTTTACTATATACTAGGCTTAGACACCTAGCACACGGCGTATTTTTAACGCGCAGACGACGCGCATATACGCGCTACAAACGAGATTTGAACGCAACCTTATAACCTAAGCACACGGTGCGACCGTGAAACGTGCGTCTACTGCGCGTATACGCGAGATACAGCGATACAGACGCGCTGTATAGTCGCTCGTAGCTTTCATGTTTTGGTCAGAGACTCCTCGTCAGTTGTAGAATGGCGTCGGTTGAGACAACACTGCTTACGCTGTCTTTGAGGCTTTGTCTGACTTTGTAAACCGCACGTCGTCTGCGCGTTTAAAATACGCCGTGTGATAGGGGCCTTAGTTATAAAAGGCTAGTCGGATTATTATAGGTTCTGGAAATTATTCTCCTTTATTTACAAAACTTGAAATTAATTAATTCTTAATAGATTTCACCACCGCTTACAAATCCACCACTTCAACTACAGACACTGTCGTTCACAGATTTAATCCTTATAAAGGCTTGAATTTCTCTAGAACTCTTGTTCACCACACCAGACAACTTAGTCCGAAGATAACAAACCATCCCACCAGATAGTTGCTATTAATCAAAGTCGCCTATTGAAAGTAAACAATATAGTGAAAACCGTGAACCCTCGACCATTTCAGTTTCAACAAACAACATTTGTCATCTGTCACACCGTACCCTTTCCGACAAAGACAAACATTTTATGGACGCTGGTTCAAACGGAAATATTACTTTTCGAGCACATATGGATGGTTGCAGAAATATTTATAAACAAGATGTATTACGGTGTGAATGGGTCCGGGGTTCGTAAATGGAATGGGTATGACTCAATTTTGCTTTTGAATTTACAACTTTCACACAGTCACTTCCTTGTGAAACTAGTTAGTTCTTTGTTAATCCAGAACACAAGTATATCTTTGTGTAAAAAGAATCAGTCTCTTTAGCAAGCGACTCTATCAATGAAAAACGAAAATCTCGAAAACGTGACGCTGTAGAACATTTTGTCTCATGCAAAACTTGTTTGTATTGCTACCAGCTGATCAATTTAGGTTTCATGCGTGGTTGCTATTTTGAGGTTAGGCTTCATAAAAAAATCTTTCAGCATATGGTTTTCAAAACAAAATAATTGAATTAAAGGAGGTTAAAAAAGTAAGTAAAGCAACCTTAGCATAGAATAGAATACACCTTTAATTAATGATCGTTATAAAGACTATCCAAAAGTTTGGATGCGTCGTCCTAACGCATAAACAAAAATGATGAAGTCACCAAGACAGTTATAAAATGTTTAGGCAGTAGTCATATTCAAAAGCACATGTTTAGCAGTAGATTCTGACATTTTGGGCTATATTAAATATAAATATCGCTGGACATTAACACACAGCGTCATCTAGTGCCACACTAAGCAACGAGGCATGTGTCGTCGACACCAGATAGTTGATATATTACATAGATACTTTTTGTTTGTAAACACATACTTATTATACATATAAACATCCATGACTCGGAAACAAATGTCCATGCTCATCACACAAACATTTGCTTCAACCGGGATTCGAACCCGGGACCCTAAGAACGTAAGGCAGCCTCACCACCGCTGCGCCATTCGGGTCGTCGGTCGTGTATCGGTATGATTATGTTGACGACTTTATCAGAAATGTATTTTGATGTAGGTTGTAACGGTCTCCGGCTTAACCTTTTTCTGAGAAGGATATATATAAAACCATTATGAAACAGAATCAAGAAAATGTTAGTGTCTGCTTCCGGCTGTCAATTTCAGTAAGTCGTATTTACAGAGTACATTTTTATTTAGGACCGTATTTGTATAACATGCTGTTACTATATTTAGAACTTTTAATTTTATTCATAGTCCATGGAGCGTACATTCTTTTTCATGGAATCAAAAAGAAGACCGGAGCCCTGAGACCTCTAGACAGGGTCGCTGCAGACCGAGGAGAAGATGGTGGGACGCCTTGGATGGCTTCTTAGCGAATTGGCGAGAAGAAGCACACCATCGAGAGAAGTGGAAGAAATGGAGGAGGCCTTTGCCCAGGATTGGAACAAAACGGGCTAACAAAAAAAAGGTCTGCTCCCGAATTGCGAAACCACAATATTTCGTAATACTTTCTGTCACAACCTGAAAAGTTTTAATACGTTGCTTCATTATAATTATTTGCTACACTGCTCTGTCCCACTTCTTCAATTTCATATTCAGCTTCATATTATGTTTCAAAAGTATGTCTGACTCACAAAGTAAAATACGCAATTAATAAACTATCAGAAGACACACACCATGAAACATTTATTTATTTCAAACATTTAGATCAAAACGTCGCAATAGAGAAATATGTGCTATTCCACACAAGACTGCGCTCTACTCAAAAAGCTTTTTAGGAATGGCACCTTTTTTTTTTTTTTTTTTTTTTCGGATGGGTAATCATCAAATGACTTCTCCCGCTCTGGGCGGAGCAGGAGGGAGTGTCAGACTTTTACTGACTAAAACCCATCCATGTTCCTTCATCGCCCTTTGTGTTCCGGGGCCACGGTATCTCTTTCGAACAGTCCCGCAACCCCGGCAGGCCTCGGCCCTTGCGGACCCCTTCCTTTTTGCTGACTCTCTTTGAGGCGCGCGTGGAACACGAACGCGCCGTCGACACGGCCTGTCGTCATGAGACGGACGGACGGCGAGCTAGCCCATAGCCCACCGTCCACAGGCCCGCGCCTACGGTGGCCGGGGGCCACGTGGTGGCCCCCGACGCCCGGGGCGTCTCCCGCGGCGGCCGGGACGCTGTGAGGTTCTCTCCCTCTCACGTTCCGCCACCTCCTTCTCTAGCATTACTGCTTCGCAGAAGGAGGTGACGGCGTCCCATTCCGTCTCGCTCCGGACCATGGCTTGCACCAGGGCCGGACGCGAGAGGTCGCCGCCGCCAATCGCCGCTTCGAGGACACGGCGGTGCTCCGCCCACGCGAGGCACACCTCCACCGTGTGCTCCACCGTGTCCTCCGGTCGATCCTCGCAATGGAAACACCCGGGCGTTTCCTCCCGCCCGATTCGGTGCAGGAACCTCCCGAAACAACCGTGTCCGGTGAGGACCTGCGTCAGGCGGAAGGTGAGGACGCCGTGGCGTCTCTCAAGCCACTCCTCAAAGACCTTACCGCCACTATTGTGGCGTGCCCTGCACGGGGTTGCGACAGTCGCTCTCTCCATGTCGCCTAAGTTATATAATAAGTTACCCATTTGTATAAAAAATCTTGATAGCATACACCATTTCAAAAAGGCTCTTCTTAATTTACTAGTGCGAAAAAGCTTACTACACAGTCAATGAGTACCTAGAAGACAAATTATAATTTAATGACATTTTATTTGTTTCTATTAAATGTGTTATTAACTTAATTGTTTTATTCATTTATTTAATTTTAATGTTCTGTGATCTGGTAAAATGTATTGTTTTAATTAATTAATTGAACACTTTTATTTTTTTGGATTGTTATGATTTAATTTCATTATTAATTTTTACTGTTTTATTATTTTTACTGTTTTTTATAATTTATTTACCAACTAATCATAAGAAATTATACTTAATTATAATATTTGTACGCCGTTGACGGCAAGACATAGCGCACATTTTATTAATATTGACATCTGTACTTTTGTTTACCTTATATGTTCTACAAATAAAAAATTTGAATTTGAATTTGAATGAAAATGAAATGAAATGACCACCATGAAATGAATGAGTGAAATGAATGGCATTACCAATTTAGCATTGCAAGTGTAGTACGCAATTAACTCACTGGTTTCAGTTACATGACGGTGGCCTGAAGTAGTTATATTACTACGAAAATAATAAAGTCAGCTTTAAGAAATTTTTCTTAAAGCTGACTTTATTATTTATTATACAGCGTTTATTATACAGCGTTTTTTTTAATAAGACATTATATTTCACAAAAATCGTTAATCTAAACCAAACTTTTCGTGTTAAACGGCGTTTAAAAAATGTAAGCAAAGAAACTTGGAGAAATCCATTATGAAAAGCATCAGCTTACCCCAATACGGTGAAAGTATTTTCAGTCTAATGCGTGCTTTTAAAAGTTTCAGGTATAAACCAGTATACCGCTAACTGCTAAGCTTCGAAACTTCGCTAAAATGTGGTGTGAACAGGAATATTGTTTTAAAAATATGATGGTGTTATTTTAGACAGAAATTCGTGCTTTTTAAATACTTGACTTTGTTTGAGTTGAGCGTTTCTGTTCGGAATTTTTATTTGGTGGTTGTGGTGTGTAGATTTGTTTTATATTTTAGGCCTTATGAGATAGAGCTTTTAGATTACATGAAAATTACTATTTTGATTTTTGTCAAGGGGTATCGTATTACCCAGTACTAACTGGGTTGTGGAAGTCATATGTAACGTAGGCAGTCGCTGCATGTAAAATACTTGTATTCAGCTGCATCCGGTTAGACTGGAAGCCGACCCCAACATAGTTAGGAAAAGGCTAGGCAGATGACAATATTATGAAATATGTTTCACACAATATCTAACTTATAATTGAATTGCAATACAGTAGTAAAATATATGTACATACATAATATGTTATTTTAATTGTTAATAAAATAAAGATAAATTCTGTTGATTGTAAAGCATGAAGAAATAAAATATGTAATTTAATGTAAATTGTTAACAGCCAATTGGGCATAATAATAATTTTATTTAATTACCAAAAGTTAATGTAAATATTTGATTGATGTACATACAGTGTAAGGAA
Source organism: Xestia sexstrigata (assembly GCA_941918905.2). Lineage (NCBI taxonomy): Eukaryota > Metazoa > Arthropoda > Insecta > Lepidoptera > Noctuidae > Xestia > Xestia sexstrigata. Next base: position 8,221,361 of record OW799214.2, on the reverse strand, counting down.
TCAATAAAGCTATTTTCATTTACATTCGAAGCTAGACAACGACACGGTAGCTGTTAGTAATCAACATTTAATTTCCTACTGCGACAAAACTACCAATTACTCTCAAACCGACAGTGTTGATTCATTTCAACGTACAACAACAGTTTCATAATGTAATTTGTTAGTCATCTCACTCGAGGCAACCAACTCGTACTGGACTCGTGTTGGATTACGGCCCACGCTCTTTCTCTTTGATAGCCAGCCGTGGGATTATTATAAGCTGATTCTGTATACTCTGTTGTTGAGCATGAAGACCTTGGTTCGGTTCCCAGGCCGAGCAAAGTGTTATTGGTTTTTTCAATCAGGTATGACGACCCGTATGGCGCAGTGGTAGTGAGGCTGCCCTACGTTCTTAGGGTCCCGGGTTCGAATCCCGTAAGAGCAAAGGTTTGTGTGATGAGCATGGTCATTTGTTTCCGAGTCATCGATGTTTATATGTATAATATAAACATCCATGACTCGGAATATAATAAGTATATACACACATCAACACGGTCTAGGGATATTTTAAAAAAAGCGAATTACTATCAATGTGTTAATTATTTATATGACATGTATATATTTAAAAGATACGTTATTTAATATTCTACCATTTTTTAATAATGGTTAAGGTATAGATTAAAATTTCAGGATTTTATGGAAAAAAAATGAAGCATAGACGGAAACCGTATATGAATGAACTTTTAATTTGTGAGTAAAAACTGAAAAAAAATAGAAAAATCATTTAATTTGTGTTTATAAACTTGAAGTTAGTAGTCTGAGAAAGCGCCCATGATGTTCATAACACATCGGCAACGATTCGGCATGCTCAGAACAAGGTTGTCAATGTCTTGCTGCGGAATATTGTCCCATGTCCTTCTGAGGTGCGCAAAAAGTTGATCTTCTGTAGCCAGATTTTCAGGAACTTCCTTCAGAGGTCTTCTTTGCAGCATATCCCACGCATGCTCAATGGGATTTAGATCTGGCGATTGAGCAGGCCAGTCTAAGGCCCTAACATTATGTGTATGTAACCAAGCTGCTACCGTTCTCGCCGTGTGTGCCCGGGCATTGTCGTGCATGAGCAGGAAATCTTGCCCCATTTGTGTTCTGTGGGGCAAGATTACGGGCCCTAGCACCTGTTGGACGTATCGTTCTGCCGTCATATTGCCCCGCACCCAAACGAGATCCGTCCGTCCTCCAAGACGAATTCCTGCCCAAACCATAATTGTTCCTCCTTGGTATGGGTGAACTTCCTGAGGGTTCTGGAGACGGCTCCATCGTCCAGGAACTCGCCAAACACGCGTCCTTCGTGAATCTGGATGGAAGCCGAACCTGGATTCATCCGTGAACAGCACATTGGACCATTGGTCACGGCCCCAGTCCACGTGGTTCCGAACCCATTCTAATCGTCGTCCACGATTGCCTCTCCGTAAAGGTGGGACCCGGAGTGGTCTACGAGAGCGTAGATTGCTTTCATGCAGTCGCCTTCTTACAGTTTGGTCACTCACAAGCACTTGGTGTTCCACTCGCAGCCTTTGGACCAATTGAGTCGCCGTTGCATTTGGTTGTGCTCGCGCAGTAATTTGCAAAAATCGGTCTTGTCTGGGGGTAGTGATGCGACTTGGCCCCCGGTGCCTCTCCGCTACTTCACCTGTGGCACGATAGCGTGTCCACAATCTTGAAATTACATTTTGATGGGTCCCTATGGCCTCAGCAACATTACGCTGAACAGATCCAGCTTCCAGCATTCCCACAGCTCGTAACATCTCCGCCCTCGTCAAATGTCGGCGTTGCATGGCTACAATACCTCAATTTTAACTTTATCTTTCGTTTAAAAATGAAAAAAAACTGTAACTAAACGTAATTCGTATTGTTTTCTAAATTTCGCACAAATGAAAATTCCCTCTCCTATACATCAAGACATTTTTATGCCACCGAAACAAAAGAATTTTCAAAAATTTGAATTTGGAATTAGTCTGAGATAAATAACAAACAAATCGGTGTATAAAAGATTCCAATGCGGCCAGTACTTTTCGAGTTATTTAATTGAGTATGAAATATCCCTAGACCGTGTTGATGTGTGTATTTACAAACAAAAATCTATATAATATCGTAGTAGTAAGTATCTAGTAAGTATCTATGTAGTATATCAACTATCTGGTGTCCACGACACAAGCCTCGTTGCTTAGTGTGGCACTAGATGGCGCTGTGTGTAATGCCAGCGATATTTATTAATTTCCAAGTAACAGTTACGGATTTTGGCAAAATGTGGGTTTCTCTGCATAACGTCGGTGAATTTCTAACACCACGTAAGTTAAAAAACGCAACTATACTGTAGAGTAAATAACCTAGGTAACAGTACAAAACCATTTTTTTATTTGTGTAAACTTCTAATTACATCGAAAGTTTCTTGTTTCTGATTGGCTGGAAAGGCATCAAAATATCAAAACTGCCATAGAACTGTTAGAACTTCAACGACGATAACTCTTCGGGGATTAAAAGGCGTGTTGTTATGTTATGTTTCTACGTAGGCGAAGGCCTAGAAAACCTCATAAACTTTCTCCAGTTTCCCAACCACAGATTTCACCCAAGAAAAGAAAAAAACTAATTGAAATTATGTTGTCCGCAAGACCGACTAAGTTTCAGACGGTGAGAGCAGCAATACCGAGCTTTATTATCTTAATAAAAAGCGGAAAACTTGGAGGTTATTTTTAACTGCGGTTCTCTGAGTGTCTCTGGTCGGATTTAAGTTTGGTAATTAAAAGTTGCGGTTCGTTACCATCGTGCGGTTAACACTTGTACTGTGGGGCCAATTTGCGAAGCGCATGGTCTGCTGCCTGTTTCGTTTTGTGTTCAAGTTAACATGGCACTCTTTTTCACGGGTTTCATGTTTTAACAACGCGTTTTTTAATTCATTAAAGTTATAAGTTTTTTTAATGGCAAATCCATTAAAAAAACTTATAACTTTAATGAATTAAAAAACGCGTTGTTAGTTCGTAGTTCGTAGTTATTATGAAAATGTGAATTATTGTTTGTTTTGGGTTTTACCGAATTTATGAGGAATCGAAAAGCGGACTTATTCTGTGTGGCATCGAGAAAAGATTAAATACACGAAACAAAAAAAAAATTATCAACCACTTGGCGTCAACTGAAAGTATTTTACTGCGGCTATTACGAATGTAAAGTTCAAGTTTTTTCATCTCAGAGGATATTATAAATGAAACGCAAATCCAATGTATTTAAAATTTACCTCCATGTTGAAATTAATTAACTTAATCAAATAACGCAACGACATACACACTTATTTAATTTACTTTTTGCAGCATTCAACTTGAATGATTCACAAACATTTAAGAAACGTATTTTTGTGCAAATACTTCTATATCTTTAGTATTTCTTTTGGACTGGAAAAAAGACCCGTCGCATTTCTTTTTCTGTTTACCTACTTTTAGTTTCTTCAAGCAAGTTTTTTCAGCGTGACACGAAGCTTAGCCGCTAAAATATTCAGTAGCACAAGATAGTTCGATGTCTGTCAAGGCCAATATATATATAATAATATACGAATATTGTCGTGTGGAAAATAGGCTATGAAATTAGTAGGAACGAGAAAAAAAGATACAATATTTGTGGAAGAAAAGTGGGAAAATGAGATACGTACGTAAAACGAAAATATAAAGAATTTTCTTACTTTTCTTCTAAGTAAGTAAATTCTTTGTTACGAAAAATAAACTCTAAGATTTCATCAAGCATCTATAGTATTTTATTTAGGCACCTATTTTTATCTAAAAAATTAAAAGAAATTAAAAGATTCACCTTGAACACAAGGCTAGATTTTTATTTAACATTTGCGTAAATAATAATTCTTTGCTATTCGTTTTTATTAAGGTTAGCAGGCGCGTCTAATTTAATAAAACTTGTTTAACTTGGGTTTCAGAACGAAATCAAATAACATGTCTCTGTTCCCTAACCACAACAGTTTATAAACACAATGCTGTACTAGGGAATACCACAAATTTTTGCAAATACAGTTTGGGCGTGTAAAGCGATTATCATACCTACAGTCGTGATTACAGTGGATGGATAATTTACCTAATCACAGTATGTTAAGTCTGATTACCTATCAGCGTATAAAGTTACCTGACTGCTGAAACATAAAGCCTCCTATGTGAGACGGAGTGGTTTAAACTTTAGGTTCGAGGACATGCTGATTTCATCGTGATGTTTTACAACATCACCGTTTTAGAGACTGGAAAAGCAGGCATAAAATAAAACAAGTGAAAAATCTTAAACCTTTGGTATCAGTATGGATTGCGTGGATCTACGTTCTAGCCATACCAAAGGTGAACTTAGATACAGGTGCTCTAAGTTCAACGGAACTTACTATACTAGAACAACGACAACAACATTCATTTATTTCGAGGCAACTATTTCTACATACAGTATTTATCAATGTGTAATTCAGGTAGAACATACGAGTAGGTAATCAGCAGGCCTAGCAAAGTTACAAACGTTTCGTATCGATTATTTTTCGATTGTAGAAAGCTCTAAATTGTTAGCCAAGTTGACACGACTGAGTCGATCGCTCGTTCTCTAATGTCTGTAGAAAAAACCTACACTTTAGTCTATGGTGAGCGTTACTACCAAAGAGTATAGCGATCAACATTATGGAAACGATAACATTCCATTCTATCATTTTAAACGATGTAAACTTGTCTACGAATTTTCTATTCGTTTGTGTTGATCACGTGATTTAACGTTGAGTTGATGTCATTCCCATACATTTGATTAGTTTTCTACTAGCGTTAACGATTGTAGATTGTCAATTTGGCTAAGCCTGCTGTTTCTCTTTCATCTTTAATTATGACACGATAATATTATGTATTAGTTCCTGCTCATATACCTTCGTTGCGCAGTCAATCTTTCCTACACGTGTGAGCATAGTAAACATGAAGATACGATAATGTGTGGAGATATCACTAATTCCCTTGCTCATCGATTTTGAACGTCAACGAACGACGCTTATTTAGATTTGGAGGATCTGTACGGAATTACATATTGGATATTTTGAAATCAAAGTTCTGGTATATTGTTACTGATGTTATAAAGATTCCTGATCCAATTTCGAGGACTTCGATATAATATGTCGAGAGATTTGTTAATTAACAGTTGAACTACCTTTTTGAGGTCTTCGGTTCGTCTAGCTCGGGGTGTCTAACACTGCGCTTGCCGAAATGCGGTCTCTACTTTAAGACTCGTTTGGTCCCTCGGTCGTCGGTTCCTACGCCAGACAAGGCCAGTCCATTGTCACTTCAGCTTGTTTCCTGTGCAAGTATAACTGACTAACTCCAGTTATTTTCCAGAGAATTTAATTTCGAATCAAGAAATAAACTCTGACCATAGCCCGCTCTATAACGCGTCATAATATTTTCTACATTCTTGCCCAATTTGTAACAAAAAGCGAGCGTCAAACAAGACGTTTTATAACTATTTTATGCGTGTATAAAATCATAAAATCGCCTTCAGTCTAATCGAAACAATTGCGTGACAAGAGCCTATCTGACGGGCCGTCCACAAAAATGTACGCATATTGCGAACTTCCAAACTTTCTGTCAAGTCACATAGGCTAAAATAGGCACTTAACCTTAATGGGGAACGCCATTAATTTTCCGCGAGATGCCTTAATGCTTTTGTCGCTGAAAAACTGCCAGTGAATAGGTGGGGACCGACCACGGGGTCAGTGTTTTTTTTATCACTAATACCATGCTTTAAAGCGCTTGGGAGATGAATGAGTAAGCGCTTTTTGGGCTGTTTTATATAAATGTATTTTTTTCATACCGCAGCGATGCTCGTGTCGGTTTAGTAAATACTTAATCGAGTAAAGCTATTAATAAAATGGTTTTCTTTTTAACTTTTGTGAGTGGATTCTTTTTGATTGAATTTAGGTTGCATTTTTTGCGGTTTTAAAAGGCAAATATTAATAAAAGTAATTTTCGCAAGTAAAGTAAACAATTTACATTTACATAAAATCTTTAAGCTAATCAGAGATAAACCGATAAAACAAATACATTGAAATAAACATATACTTACTTTAAATACTCAGCGAAATGATTACTTAAACTTTTAGGTTTAACGTAAATATTCTGTTTTTCAAACAGCGTTTTGTAAAAAGGCAAAACAATGAGCGACCCACGGGAAAACTTTATGGTCCTTCTATTGTTTTCTTATTTTAGTTTTGCAGCAACTTTTATCTCACAGACACACAATAATATTCTGGAATCTTCTTAAACCAAGTACCTACTTGGCTCAAAAAAACCTTAATTAGTCTACAAGTAACCGACAGCAAAACCAAGTTACAGCCAAAAATAACTTAGAAGTTATTTTCGACAAAATTTACGCTTACTTTAACGTCTGAAGTTCGTCCTCACTAGGCAAGGGAAAACAACGAAACATTCTGAAATGTTTCCTTAGTATGTCAACGTTGAGTAGATGTATTACAAGAATACGAAAGCTTATAACAAGGATGGCGAACCTTTTCACCCGACTGCGGCGAAGCCCAAAAGAAAGGTTATGTGTTTGACCTGTATGTATGTGTGTATGTCCGTTTCTTTGTTCCCTCGTAACTCCTCAATGAAGGGGATGAAGGGATTCGGATAGATTATAATTATGTCGTTAGATTCTTCTTGATGGCGCGAGTGTGTATGCGATTTGGGATGCCATATTGTGGAGTTCGAATTTTTTTTCTTCTAAAGAAAAGCTCAAAAAAAAAACATTTGCAATATGGGTCATCGACTTGCAGTCAATATAATCATATGCCATGTCTCCTGAACTTGTTTTTTTTTCTTTTCAGTTTTTATTTAAAGTTATTGCTAGCTATGCAAATATTATTTACTGTGGGAAATTTTAGTTACATGTGAAAGTAAGCCCTTGTTGGTCTAGTTGTTGCAAGTACGACTGCCGAGCATGAGGTCCTAGGTTCGATTCCTAGGTCGGGAAATTTTTTATTGGGTTTTACTATGAGGATATTTTCAGTAGCAGCCACGGAGTCTGGATTTGCGCCGTTGATGGCAGTGCGCTTAACATGGGAATCAAACAAAACGACTGAAATGTGGATGTACTATTACGTTCACCTCTGCCCAACCCTCCGGGGATTACAGGCGTGATGTTATGTTATGTTGTTATGCACAAATATGCAATTTATATTAACAATGCAATAGCAATCCGTAAATTCTTGAAATAAATGGAAATCGTACCCAATTGTGCATTATAAGTACTTCGTACTCTAATCAATGTCGAGTTTCGAACCAGTATATTCTTTTGACATAGGTTCGCCATCCCTGCCCAAGTCCTTCATTTTTATTTCACCGCTCCCTCCATCCATGTCTCTTCGATTGGAAAATTATTCATCAAATCAGTACGATAGGTAGACACCGAGATAGGTCCCGTTTCACGATAAAACCCGGTAATTGGCTCCTTTATAAAATGAAAGTAACATTTGTTTTTCATGTTTATTTTTCTTTCTTTCTTCTTTTATTGGGTTGTTATTGTTATTTGTTTAGTTACCTGGTGAGTTAGTTGGATGATTTGTTGTTACTTTTGTTATGATTGAAGTCGATGTTGTGAGTGACATTACAATCTTGTTACATAACAATGAATTGTTTACCTACATGAATTTTCTTAGGAAAAAGGACGTTGACCTTTGATTTTGTTTTAGGGTTTTTTTTCTCGTTTAGATTTTGATTAAATAGCAAGTTACAGTATCAAGGAGGAGCTTGTAGCTAAATAATAGCTGCCGCAACCGCGGGTGGATCGTCAGAGTTAAGCAGCGCTTGCCAAGGTCAGTCCGTGGATGGGTGACCATCCCTTACATAGATTAAAAAATAACAGACGCAAAAGTGGGTTGATTTTCAAGGTTAAGCAGCGCTTGCCAAGGTCAGTCCATGAATGGGTGACCATTCATTACATACCTAGTTTCCACCGTGCCTCGGAAACCACGGTAATGGTAGGCACCGGCTGTCATTTATAGATCTTTGACAGTCGTTACAGGTAGTCAGTGACCTGAAAGTCTGAAAATCATTTTTGAAAATCATCCAAGAGGTATCCAAATACCTATCTAGTACTAACAGGGGTGTGTAAGAAAAAAATCATACTCACAAAAGCACGGCTGGATTATGTCACGAAAAAATGCTACACAGTGTAACATTTAAATCAGTTCCCAGAGCAATTAGAAAGAGTTACTGCGAAGTGCGACGCAGCAAAACCCAACTAAAAAACCCCGAAAAAACGAGGTTAATGCTGACATTTATCACACAAAAACACTAACAAAACTGCATAGTTACCAAAAATTTTCGTTAACAATCGTCGGTTTTGTGTTAATTAAGAAGTTGTACCATCGTTACTATCTAGTTAAGTCGAGTTCGTTAGCGAAACTCGGTTAAGGCCCGTTACTCGTTGATTGTCGGCGAAAGTGAGAACGCGAGAATGTTCCCGGTAACTTACTTATACTTCAAGAAGGGCGCTCACTTACAAATTGTCTATTATAGGTGGGTTTATAGCACGTGAGCTTAACGATGCCTGTGTGGATGCGGGTTGGAACTTTCAGGCGATTTTCAGGTTGATGATTCATCCTGTCACCTATATTTTTATTTACTGACAAGACTTTTTTTGAACGATTTTCTTCTTGTAGGTATAAAAAAAGCAATAAAGAAATAAAAGTATTTATTTGACTCGCACAGGACTTAACAATTAAATCAAATTAAATTAAAAGAACATAAAAAAAAAATAACACAAGCATAGAGAAGGCCAGAGAAGGAAAACACCGGGAGAGTTGAAAAGGAATGGGAGAGGCCTTTGCCCAGCAGTGGGACAGAATAGGCTTTAACTAAAAAAAACTTGGAATGTTACGTGTTGGAATAGGCATCTTGGGTCTAAGGTCTAAGGGGGTTTAAGTTACAATGGTGGTCGTTCAGGTATTTTTAGAAATATTATTCGAGAGCTGAAGAAGGTAATTCAATCCAACAAAGGTCACTCCAATTAGCTTGAACCAATGGATTTCGCTTTTACAAGCAAGCCTAATATTTTTAGCTTGTTTTAGATCCTATACAATACGATAGATTTCAGTAGTGTTTAGGCGACAGTTATTTAAAATTATAAATATTGCCTATATTTAAAAATAAATGTCGCCTAAACACTACAGAAGTCCAACTACTGAATTCGGTAACAAGTTGAGTTTAAAAAAAATTACAATCGATATTGTGTTTTAAAGAGTCAGTGTTATTTTCTACTCATAGATTATCCACAATTACGTTCCATTGAGTTAACCACATTTTTTTTACCTTCCACAAATAAAACATCAAATAAAAATTAATAAATGTAATCAACAAAAGGCCTTGCATAATACATGGAGCATGCTACCGGTTTCTGTCAATTGAAACAGACGGCTGTTGTGATACAATTTCATTGATAGTGCGTTGTGATGTCAGTGCTGAGCTGTCACTGTCACCTGTCACCGGGCTGTCATCTGTCAGTGGGTTATTAAACGCATTGGTGAGATTTTTTTATATGGTAATGTTTGTTTTGTAAGTCTGGTGCTGTTTGATTAGTAATTTGTTATCAATATGGAGAAGCGTTGGTGCCCATGATTAAGTATATCCATACTAATTATTATAATATTATAAATGCGTAAGTAGCTATATCTGTTTATCTATTTGTCGATTACCTTTCAAGCCTTCACGGCTGAACGGAATTTGATGCAATTTACCACAGAGATAGACCATGACCTGAGTTACTTTACCACTATGACCTTAGGTATTTTGGTTACAGCGTAACTTTATTTCATCGTGGTAGGTTCTATTTAACTACGTTCCTTTGCAGTAATTTCATAAAGCGATTACATGAGCTAAACGCGAGTTTTATAATGCAAAAAAGCATATGATTCACTGCAATAAACAAAACTAGAAAAATATATGATATTCTTCAGGATATATGCTAGTACGATAGTGTTTTGAAAACATAATACAAAAATTTTTATTCGTTAAAAAAAATCACGAACTTATCTCTAAAATTTTCTTTTAACGAGTAAAAACCATACTAAAATATATGCGATCATTCTGATTTTTTGGCAAATAATTCTACAAGCAAAATACTAATCATAGTGTTTTACTTTTTTAGTCCAATCAATAGATTTTTTGTAAATCGCAAAAAACCAATCATTTCGCACTATTCGGCCGCAGTGACTGACGTAACAACCACTTTGTCGTGCAAGCTGATTAGAACTTTATTCTAACAGTATTTCAAACGAAGTTTGAACCAACACAAATACAGTTGCTTATTTAGCTCATGTAATCGCCTTAAACAAAGTTGCTGTATTTAGTGTCGTCACTTTTCAAAGTTTAGGTAACCCCGTAACCAAAAGGTTTTAATAATTTTTACTGTTATGAATGAGTTCCAGTTATGAGAGAGGCTGCTTGAGTAGTCATTATAGTGTCCCAAATTTCAAACACACCCACCCAAATCTTTACCTATTTTTAGTGAACTCCTCAGCTTCATAAAGCTCACATTTCGCAAACATAACACACCCGAACCATGCTAATTACGTGGCTCAGTAAAGTGTTAGTACACCACTAACTTTGATACCGAAGCGGCATACAAATGAATCGGTGGGTTATCGTCGAAACCGCAGGTGTTATCGTTACTCGTATCGTTAAAGCGGTTACCGTGGCAACGTTCGATTCGAATAATCGTTATTTATTTTAGCGAGAAATATCGGATTTTATGTTATGATATCGGGAGGAGGTTTAGTGTGAATGGTCTTAAGGTAATTGGGTTATGAGTTCCAGGTTTAAAATGGTAATGGTTTAACATTATTTTTGGAGAATAGGTATTGGATTCTCGTTCTTTTTTTAAATTTTCTTCTCAACTGTCCTCTTTTACCATACTTTACTTTACCTATTTGACCGATTGACTGTTGCGCTGTGTGTGGCGGTTTTTATTATTTGTATGGCATGGCCTAAAGGTAGTTGTTCTGGGTCTTGCTGTTTGTGCATGTGATAGTGAATGTTTGTAAGACGCACCCACGATACAGGATAAATTCCTAGTGGGGGCAAATAAAAAAAAAAGATATTTCTGATAAGTTAAGTATACTTACATACTATAGTACACCCACGTTTGGTCAGATAAGTTTAACTTACTTACCTAGGTATAAAGATACTTAAAATGTACTACCCACTCTACATTATTTTCCAAGTACTTAAGTAAATAAAAGCGAATAAGTAGAACGTACTAGTATAAACGATGTTTCGTTTTATAACTTTTCTTTCAAACTCTTTAATCGCATTAAATTAAATTCTCAAGAGAAATCAGTTTCTACTTAAACGAGGTTAAAAACTGGGATTTAGTTTTTCACGGCAACCGTCTGGAGGGATTCGATATGTAAACGAAATGTAATTTTAGTAAAGTTGAGAAATAAAGCTCCATTGTTTTTTTAACAAGTACCTCTATGTTCAGGAGATCTATGTGGGGCTTCACATCGCTGTCAATGTGGTGAAGTAGTCGACTGCATCGGACACCATGGCCTTTGCTGCAGTAAGAGTGGTCGGCTAGCGAGTCACGCTAGCATTACTGACATCATCCGCCGGGTTCTTGCCACCGCCGGGTAGCCAGCTGTTTTAGAACCTAATGCCTTGGCACGCGACGATGTGAAGAGTCCAGACGGTATGACAATAATGCCTTTAAAAAGTAGACCTTTGGTGTGGGATGCAACTTGCTCGACACCCTTGCCATCCCATCTTCCTAGCACGGCGTTCTGTGCTGGGTCGGTTACTGCAGTTGTTAATTTAAATGTGTTTGAGCTGTTTGGGATTGTGAAACACTAGGGCCATGGAGTCTGAGTGCTAGGTAGGGTTTTCCGGGATATCGCCGGATGGTTGGTCGACTCTTGACGTGACCAGAGGGCTGGCCTTTAATTTGGCCAAAAATCAATAATGCTGCCAGTTTTTTGGGCACTTTTTGGTAAATATTTTGACGCCCTGTAATAATTAATTTTCCTTTTTGATACTAGTACCTCGTTACTGTTTTAAATAATTATACAGGGCGTCCCACGAATATGCCACATGGAGGGAACCTTGAATATTGTAGATGGAACATTTTACTGAAAGAAGACATTATTTTAATTTAAAACACAATTTAAACTGCATTCATAGATATTTAAATAATTACATGGTTGAGCCGGGAATCGAACCCGTTACACGAGAAAAACAATCACTCTGTAGCTTTATCATACCGATCGAAAGGCTTCATCATAAGGATTGTGTTTTGCTAAATAACATAGTGTCAGAAATAAAAGGAAGACATTTTTAATACAAAATTAATCAATTTATCAAATGCTCAAAATTAGTCCCTTCAATTAACCTCAAAAATTCAATTAACAAAATTCGTTTTTTTTTTTAATTTATAAGCTAATCATTTATTTGTTTTTCAGTATCAATTTTGTATTCATATAAATCCTCGTTGAATCAATCGCTTTATTTAATTAAGAAGAAAAAAAACAAACGAAAATCACGAACAAACATTCTGCAATATTAGAGATAAAAATAAGTAAAATACGACCCTCGTTTATACTTCAACAGAAGATGATAGCTTCGTCTAGATAAAGCTGTGATAAATAGATCACATTGCCTTCCCTGCCGTTCAGTATTTCTCATTCCGTTTACTTATCTTTGTAATACTTCGAGTAGAAACATACGTACATAATAATATCTCACCGGTTTTCTCGTAGGGCAGAGATGCCTGTAGTTAACCCTCATTTCGCGAGAACTTATGTTGAAGTCTCATGTACTACAGAACAAGCCTAATACCATCAATAATCTTTGTCTCTAATACTCATATATCAATGTAATATAATATAATACAATATCAGTAATGCATGCATTACTGATATTTGCATAGTTACTGAAATGCCAATATTAGATGTTATTTGATTTGAATTGTAAGTGACCATGTGCTGTTGGTTTGCTTATTATAAATAAATAATATTAGCTGGCTACTCTAAAAATTCTGATGGAAAACCCACTAGCCCAATCCGGGAATCGAACTCTTGGCTCAGCTGTTAGTCTTGTGTTCTCTATACCAACTAAGTAAAAAGCCTGCTCCAGAACCCAACAAATATTGTTGAAATAAGCATGGTGGTAGTTCAATCCTGAGGAGTTCTTTTAGGGTTTAGTGGTCGCAAGGGCTACTACTCAGCATGAGACCCTGGGTTCGATTCCCAGGTCGGGCAAAGTGTGATTGGGTTTTTCCATCAGGAATTTCTCAGTAGCAGCCACGGTGTCTAGATTTGTGCCCCGTTGATGGTAGACTCGCCCCCATGGGTCTTAAACTCAAAATAACTGGGGAAATGTGGGTGTACCTACCTAACCTTTCGGGGATAACAGGCGTGATGTTATGTTTTGTATGTACTAATTATTAGGACATTTTATAGAAGAACGTTTCCTTTCAAGAAATTAAATCTTTCTATTAAAAAGCCATTTGCACATCCAATAGTGCCGCGAAGAATATTGAATATCTTGAGTCCTTTACTGAAAGTATCAAGTATGTCCGGGAAATTCATTTCCGGTCACGTACAGACTTCCGGCCAGTGACTAAGAAGCTGATGGAATAAAAAAAGTTATTCTACTTTTATAAATGTTTGCTGGGAAAATGTCACAAACAATAAAATAAGATATAAAACGGACGGTTCCTGTGGGAATATTTATTTTCTTTTAAAAGTAATAGATGGATACAATGTATACTTTGAAACTTTTGGTAAATTAAGAATTATTAAGGAAAAGTACCAGCCACCATGAGAAGATCGTCGCTCCACTAAGCCCGAGGGCATCTCAGCTTACGTTTCTTCTCAAGGTTTCGATTTTCGCAGGATGGCTGCAATCAACTGGTTGAGAATTGAGTTGAGAGACGTACGATTAAGGAGACCTATGTCCAGCAGTGGGAACAATTAGGCTGATTATCTGCTTATGCTTAGGCACTAGATAGAATAGCAGTAATTCAGTTATATTATACGATGCAAAATGTATTTAACCACTCAACAGAGTATTTACTTCCGTACCGCCATGTTCGCTTGTGTACCGTATACCGTAGCTACGTCTTAGATTATAATATAGTTAAGATGCTGTTTCTATGAAGTTATCTTAAGGAATTATAATATTATCTTAGAAGGGGGAAGCCTTCGTAATGAATAATGAGCTTCATAATACATTTAAGTGTTGTTCAAGAATCGAATTTCTTACAATAGTTTGCGAGCGGTTGTTCAAGAATCAAAATACATAAATGTAAATGAATAAAGCTGTATACCTATTGTAGATTTTGTCACTTGTGTTCTGTGAATATTTTATAAATCTACATCTAAATATATAAAAGCAGAAACTGACTGACTGACTGACTCATCTATCAACGCACAGCCCAAACCGCTGGGTCTACAGATTCCAAATTTGGCAAGTAGGTTCCTTATGTGGTCTAGGGGTACACTAAGAAAGGTACTTTTTTTTTTTAAATTCACCCCCTAAGGGGGTTAAACGGGGCTCCAAAGTTTGTATGGGGAAACAAGATTAGTTAGACTATTTTATTCGAAACTTCACAGGAGTGCTCCTTTTGATAAATGAGTAGAAATGAGTTACAGGTTTTTTCAGAATTCAACCCCCAAGAGGGGGAAATGGGGTGACAAAGTATAAAAATCAATGCACAGCCCAAACCGCTGGCACATACGTTCCTTATGAGGTTAAGGGGTGCAATAAGAAAGGATTTTTCAAAAAAGGGGATGAAACGGGAGTCGAAAGTTTGTATGGGGAAACAAGATTAGGTTCTTACCTAATCTTGTTTCCCCATACAAACTTTCGACTGACTCTGATGATGTTTTATGTGCTGTGATGTTTTACACTGTGATGTTTTATTCGAAACTTCACAGGAGTACTCCTATCGATAAATGAGTTATCATTTGTGTTTCAGGTTTTTTCAGAATTCAACCCCTAAAGGGGGAAATGGGGTAACAAAGTCTGAAAATCAACATCGGTATTTTTTGTATGGGCGGGGCTTATCGAGGCTGGTGTGTTACAAAAACAACGATTTTAAGATTTAATGTGGCGGACCTGAAATGCCTTCATTCCCTGTTGGGGTGCGATGGGGTTGAAATGTCTAAAAATCAATATGGGTGTCGATACCGAGATTATTAGGGGTGCAGATTACGAAAATGGCATATATTTTGAGATCCAGAAGATGGCGGATTCGACTTCTATACAGGGTTAATGTATTTATTGTGATGATTGTGATAACGATGATGATGATTATGATACTGATTGTGATTACGATGATGATGATTGTGATAATGATGAAAGTGATTGTAATAACGATGATGGTGATTGTGATTGTAATGGTGATTGTGATGGTGTTTGTGATAGTGATTGTGATTGTGATAGTGATTGTGATTGTGATTGTGATTGTGATTGTGATTGTGATTGTGATTGTGATTGTGATTGTGATTGTGATTGTGATTGTGATTGTGATTGTGATTGTGATTGTGATTGTGATTGTGATTGTGATTGTGATTGTGATGGTGATTGTGACAGAGATGGTGTTTGTGATAATGATGATGACGCGCGTGATAACGATAATGATGATTTTGATAACGAGGATGGATATTGTGATAATGGTGATTGTGATAATGATGATGATGATGATTGTGATAATGATGATTGTGATGGTAATTATGATGGTGATGGTGATTGTGATGGTGATGGTGATTGTGATGGTGATTGTGATTGTGATTGTGACAGTGATGGTGATGGTTATTGTGATGCTGATAGTGTTTGTGACTGTGATAGTGATGGTGATTATGGTAGTGATTGTGATGGTGATTGTAATTACGATGATAATGATTGTGATAATGATGATAGTGATTGTGATAATGATGATAGTGATTGCGCTAATGATGATAGTGATTGTGATAATGATGATAGTGATTGCGCTAACGATGATAGTGATTGTGATTGTGATGGTGATTGTGATTGTGATTGTGATTGTGATAGTGATTGTGACTGTGACTGTGATAGTGATTGTGACTGTGATAGTGATGGTGATTGTGATAATGATTGTGATTGTGATGGTGATTGTGACAGTGATGGTGGTTGTGATAATGATAATGATGATTGTAATAACGATAATGATGATTGTGATAACGAGGATGGAGATTGTGATGATGATGATGATTGTGATTACGATGATAATGGTTGTGATCACGATGATGATGATTGTGATAACGATGATGTGATAGTGATAGTGGTGATGGTGATTGTGATAGTGACGGTAACGATGATGTGATAGTGATAGTGGTGATGGTGATTGTGATAGTGACGGTGATTGTGATGGTAATAGCGATGGTGATGGTTATTGTGATGGTGATAGTGACAGTGACTGTGATAGTGATGGTGATGGTTATTGTGATGCTGATAGTGATTGTGACTGTGATAGTGATGGTGATAATGGTAGTGATTGTGATGGTGATTGTGATAGTGATAATGGTTGTGATCACGTTGATAATGATGATGGTGATTGTGATGGTGATTGTGATTGTGATGGTGATGGTGATGGTGATGGTGATGGTGATTGTGATAATGATTGTGATAATGATGGTGGTTGTGATAGTGATGGTGATTGTGATAATGATAGTTATTGTGATAGTGATGGTGATTGTGATAATGATTGTGATAATAATGGTGGTTGTGATGATAATAATTGTGATGATTATGAAATTTGGCACATAGATAGTTCATAACCTGGATTAACACGTAGGACACTATTTAACTCTTTAGTATCATCCAGTGAGATGGTTACCGAACTTCACGTGGGCGAAGCCGTGGGCAACAGCTAGTATTACATAAAATAACAGCACGCCTGTAGTCCCTGAAGAGTTAGGCAGACTAATGTGTACCTAATAGTACACCAACATTTCGTCAGTTATGTTTAAGTCCCATGTAATTAATAAAAAAGCCATTGCCATCAAACGGGCCATTCCCATCCATAAAAAAAAAAGACCTCATGCTCAGCAATCGCGCTTACGACCACTCGACCAACGAGTCTGCAGTTTAAGTTACATTTTACAAGTTGGCTATCAAAAGTTTTTCACATTTAAAGCTCCATTCACACATAATACAATCGCTTCACATAAAAAGCCCTCTTAAAATGATCACCCCTTATAAGCATCGCAGTGGGACCTTAAAGCACAGGCGCCCTCTGACTTACCACTTTCGCTTCTGACTTTTACGTTGTTCGTAATAATAAAAATATGAGAAATCCCCACACTTGAACGATATATGACTGCCTGCGGATACATAAAAACTATACGGAAGCACGGATTTGGGGGACGGGTTGCAAGGGTCCCCTAGATTAGATTTGTTTTTAAAGAATTTGCTTACGTATCTTTGGAATTTATCATTTTAATGTGACGTTTTGGAGAGAGGTTGCAAGCGGATTATAAAATTGGTTTTGCTGGGGTAAGTTTCTTATAATCATGATTTATCGAAAGAAAAATTGCTTCATGAACTACCGAGTTCACCAGCGCCAATATTCAACCTTATTTTATAGGGCATAAGGGTGAAAAAGGCAGACCGTCAGTACCTACTTGAAGTACCTACCGTGCATTTTACAGGTTATGAATATCAGAAGATATTTTTAAAAGGATCATGGTGTATTGAGGTTAAATGAAGCATGTATTCTGTTACACGCGGAAAGTTTCCATTCGGCTTCCTATATTTCGTTACAATACTGATAAAAAAAGAAATAAAAAGAATGAGGAGCCGTAAAAAATAACACTCTACCAACACCTACTTCTTACAGAAAACGTTTTCGACACTATATCGACGAAAATTTTCAATCTAAGGTTTCTCTGAATTTTAGAGACTGGTTTAAGATGAACGACTATAGATTGTTCATGCAAAACAATCATACATCAAGATCGTTGTAGAGAATATAATAATATATACTACTGTACTATAGAATAATAATGTACTATAACTTTCCACTTACGTATAAATCTAATAGAATATAAGTACTAGTGAGCGAAGCCGCGTACAGCTAGCACCTACCTAAATAAAAATTAACCACAAACCGACTCCCAAATCCCTACCTGTGAACCCGGCAGTTATTTCGACATCACTCGCCATAGGGGCGCGGTGCGTTAACAGGATGTTTACTTTCCTCCTGAAGATAAACGTGCAGTAGCTGGGGGTTAAGTATCCCTTTCTTTCTATCACACCGAGATAGCGCGTAAATATCTCCGTGACGACATTATCTAGATAGATGTTTGTGGGTAGGGTTAATTTTATTCGGTGTGATACTTACTGTGTGAGCTCGTGTGGTCGTTCTTTAGGTTAAGCCTAGCCTAGGTTAGTCCGTGGATGGGTGACCACTCATTGCATTACCGAGTTTTCTCCTTCTCGGAATGCATATTAAGCCGTTGGTCCCGGCTGTTAATTGTAGATCTTTGACAGTCGTTACAGGTAGTCAGTGGCACAAAAGTCCGACAATCAGTCTTACCAAGGGGTATCGAACTACCTGATACTTACTGGGTTCTGGAGGTCAGAGAGGCAGTCGCTCCATGTAAAATACTGGTATTCAGCTGCATCTGGCTAGACTGGAAGCCGACCCTAACATAGTTGGGTAAAGGCTGGACAAATGTGATACTTATTGTACTATAACTACTGTTTTAGAGAACTAAGTATGGTTTTGCAAGTTGACAGCAGTTCCTGTACTGAAGTATTATTGTATGTATGTATTTATTATATATTTTAAACAATTACTATGGAGTTTTTTCTTACAATTACCAGCATTTGATGGTTAATTCCGATCAAAATCTATTTGATCTACTTAATATTTTCACGGAATATTTGTTTCAAAATCGATTCACCTCCAACTCGATTATGGAAGTCATCCTTCAAGACTGCAAACAATTTCATTCATGACTCTGACAAAAAAAAATCTCAGCAATATAGTTTCATATTCCAAGTATGTCAGACTAGTGCTACATTCATAATTCAACTCCTTGAGCACATATAACAAATTGAAACAATAATGATCATATCCGGAATCAAACAGCTGACAACCCACAACATCCTCTCTGACATTACACCAACATATTCACTTTGTTCCGCAAAACCGACCCAGACATTTAGATTTATTAGGCTGCCTACTGAAGCGGAGCGGAGCTGTGTTTACCTAGGGAAACATTTACCAGTTACAACAAAATTCGCGTTTTCGTTTCGTTACGAAAAAAAATCTTCAGAGCTGTGTTTTTGTGTAGTTTTTTCGCATGGAAAGTCTTGAAGAGTGAGTATTAGTTTTAAAAATAATCCTGTAATGTTTGCAGAACTGCATCCACTGTCTTCTTCCGCTTCAAATGTCTTGTCTCTTTTGTACCACAGCCTCACATGGCTCCGCTACACCACTTATTTATTCATCTTCTCCTAATTTAACAAAGAGAGACTCCGGATACAGGTCGGCCAAAGCAAGGAAAACCCATTCAAGTCGAGATTCAGAAATGACTCTGCCCTGGAGTGTAAATGTGGTGTTGCTCCACAATTGTTAGATCACCATCTTGATAACGTGTCCTGTCTGTCCTGCTGTTTGCACATTACAGGAGCTGATGAAGTTTTACTGAAAATGCCAAGTTTGTCGCCTTTTGGGATGAATCAATTTAGATTGTCATCGACACGCTAAGGGGAAAAGAAGAAGAATTTAACAGTTCAGTAAAATCACGTCATTCACGCTTCACCAAACCAGTATACTCCGCTACGCTTCTACTTCATTCTTCCTCGCTCACTCGCTCCGCTTCAATAGACAAGCAACCTTCTCCAAGCTCTTGATGAAACTGAAACAAGGTTAGGTTTAAATTACAAATTAGAGTTTATTCCGGGGTCATTGTTGGGGACTCTGTAATGTTGAACTAACTACGGGGCATATTGTTTGGAGTTTGAGGAATCTTGTTTCTTTCGTAGCTATTAAATTAGTTAATTGGTTTGGTGTTCGATTACTTCAATTAAATTGTTTGTTGAATTTAAATGGTCGATGGTTATTTTGATGTAGATTCTTTTGTTACTTTTGCTGAACCATTATTGCATGTTAAATTGGACTAAGTTTTTAAATTCGCAATTATATCCAGGAGTCTCGATATTAATATTAGTAAAAATAGGTTTACCTACATATCCGCCTACGACATCAGAGAAAATGAGCATGATATTACAGAAATTCTATAACCAGAACCGCTTCTAATCATATCTAGCAAATAATTTCCACAGAGTACTGGATCTGTAAACAGTATCCACTAATATTGTGTACATCGATAGACTTGTTTGCGCTAAGCCTAAACAATTTGTACTCAACGGTAAATGGATTTTGAATTTCCCAAATAACACACTGGCTCATGATGTAGTCATTATATGTGCGTAGTGTATTTTGTCGAAGGTTTATCGAGTCTAAATTTGTCTGTATAGTTAGAAATTTTGAATTATTCTGTGATGAAACTAGGGTGATTGTGTGGCTAGAGAACTGGTAGTTCCTATTGTTTGTCTAACACATTACTATATTATTATTAATATTATTAATTATTAATAGTCTTAGTAAAAGCATGAAGAAACTTTTATTAAATAAATGCTACTGTAATGTTGCCGACTATTTCAATGATGTACTTTGACTTTGACATTTTAACGTAACTTTGTGTGATTTTTAAATTTATGACTTGACTCTGTTTACTTTGACATTTATTATTATTTGCTTTTTTTTTAATTATGATTTTTTATTTTTATTGTTTTTGACATGATTGTATCATTTTGATTTTATTATTACTTTCTTTTTTAATTATGGTTTTTATTTTACTTTTTGACCATAATTGTATCATTTTTGACACTTATTATTTGCTTTTTTTAAAATTATGATTTTAATTTTTATTCTTTTACTTTTTGACATGCATCATTGCAAGATTTATTGTTAATTTTACTTGCTAATTTTAGACAGTCATTTAATTTTTTTTTACTTTTTTTGCAATGTTTACCTTGGCCATTTAGTATTGTTTTGTTATATTAAATTCTGCTGACTAAAACGATATATTTAAAAATCTCAATTTTAGAATTTCAAAACATTTGCACGCCATAGTATGTGACACATGTTTTGAGCAATGTTGTGCACATGTTTTATCTTATCTTAACACTTACGGCGTTCGCTTATGATACTACACAAGTAAGTTCAAGTCAACATTGTACGATTTACATCTGATTGCGTGCAAAGACATTGCCTTATATACTTATGTTCTAGCACATTTCACTAGGTATAATTCTATTAAGGAACGAGTGCCCCAAAACTATGTAGGTAACGCTTTTGAGGTTTGGTGAATTGTTGATAGTGTAACGCTTAAAAGTCCTATTCTTTAACAATGCGTTTAATTAAGATTGAGAAAAAGCGCTGCGGGTGATATATTGGTATTATCAAGTGCGGATAGTACGATGTCAACGTTCGTAGAAGTTAAAGACGAGATTTGCGGACAAATAAAGCGATTGCTGAAGAGGTCTGCTGACAGAGCAAGTTTAAACAAATAAACAAACCTTCAAAGGACGAAGGCAGTACCATGACCAACTACTGAAGATTTAAATCAATAGGTTGTTTCGGTGGCAATGAAATTTTAATAGTATAATATTTTAATAGTTCAAACGGTTTTTAAGGGTTTAAGTATTTGCAACACAATAACCAATGCAACATTTTCCATAATTTGAATGTGTTTGCGAATACACAAAAATAACTGCGCGCATGCTGCACGTATGGAAAATGTTGTATTGCGAGTTGCATTTCGTGTTCTGTTGCAAATAATACGTGTGATATGTGGGCACATCTAACAACTTAAATCTTTGCCTACAAACAAAATGAATGATACGAATTTGCAAACCAAATCGAGTGATTCGAGAATACTCATGTCCGATTGTACGAACTCTCTGTTGTTTGTTAAACAAATTCGTCTCATCTCCCTTATGGCTGTAGCCGTAAACATTTTTATGTTGACATAATCATATTGTTTTATTGTTAGAAAATTTACGATCATCCCCTCTGTGGTTTGTGTGATCCCGCATGGCAATGAATAATCTGTCACTGATTTGTACGTTTTGATTTGTGAGAGTATACTCGAGTGTTTGTATCATAATATTTTAAATATTTCACATTTTATTTTTTTATTGCGAAATGGCCTTACTCTTGACCTCTCATAAAACCCATTGGCGCTTTTGAAACGAAAAAGATCGATGCCAGTTCAGGTTAGTCGTTTTCTTTGGTGAAAATATTTGGTTTTAACAATGTAACTATTTAATTTCAATCAAATAGTTATTAAATTATTTCGCTTTTGCACTCCCATACTACCCATATACCCATACTTTAACTACTTAAACTATGGGTATTAGGGAGTACAAAAGAGAAATAAGGAAAAAGGGTGAAAATGTACGCATGTAAATTCGTCTGAAAAGTGATAGACTACATTGAAAATGAAAATATATATCATAATAATAATACATTAGTGAAAATGTTTAGGCAACTTCGTCTTTTACTAACAATCTTAAACAACTTTTATCAAAATAGTAGCTGTCTGAAAAATCAAGGAAAAGGAATAAACTCGGCAAGCCTGCCACACTGTTCCCAAACCACTGTAACTCCTGAAAGCCAGAATCAACAGTGGCGACCACCAGAAAAGCGCCGAGACAATGAAGCTCGACGAAGTCCCAGAGAATGAATTTAACTGTCTTGTATCCCGCAACGAAATTAATCAGAAAAGTATAGTGGAGGAGTAGGAAAAAACCGTAATTTCCACTTCGAATAAACTCGGCAGCAGGATCTATGAATATACATCCATCCAGGTTGGCTATATTCAGCGAAAATGTCAGCAGATATTCCGAGCCCGTTTTTGGAAGTTCCGGCAAGCCTGGGGTAATTGCATTACTACTGTATCAGGGTGCAAACCCAAAAGTGACATTCGTGATGTAGGAACGTCGTAAAATATCCCTCCATTTTTTGAAACACAGGTTACTTTTACAGCTCAACAAACGCACATTAAATCCGACAATTAGGCAGGAAAGAGGGGAAAACAATAAACCTTCAAGCATTGTGATATTTTTACAAGGAAATTTACTGTTGTTAGAGATAGAGAGGTCCCCTTTCCAAAATGAAATACTAGAGACATTTATGGGCTGTTTACGAGCCAACTCTTTACCGAATGCGGACAACGATGTTTGTGTTTTTATTGTACACTTCCGCGTCATAAAGAGCTGGATGGATTTGTTTTATTTCTGTTGTTTGTAATCGTATTATGCTGATTTTGTATGTGGAACATCAGAATTGAAGGGTTTTACATGTGTCGGTGTGTTTTTAGCAAATTGTACGCTTCTTGTTTATTATGCATAAATCTTGTTATGTCAAATGGTAAATTGAGAGTATAGTGCAGGCAGCGACACCATCAAAGCATGTTTTTCCTTTTTAAATGAAACCGTATAAATATCGGGATGAATTGCAATAACAGACTATTTAAATTCTCAGAGCTCGCGACGAAGGTAAGTACTTATAACTCAGACAAACATGTTTTTTAATTTTAGCTCGCGTGTTTTAGCCAACATCAAAAAAGTTACGAAGAAAGCAATGGGTTTTTGATATTTAATTCCCTTTTGCATGACTTATGAAAAACAAATTAGGTAAAAAGCTTAAGATAATACTCCAAAGGAAAATAATTGAAGAATGAGGAAAGAATTACTGGAATATTTTTTACGTAGTATCAAATTCGTAATGTCATAAAAATTCTAGAGGTCGACGGGGGTGCTTATAAATATTCAAATTTGTACAAGCACTGGTCCAGGTGGCAGGCAGGTTTGCATAAGTAAACTTGGAAGGGTGCGGACACGACGCACAATAATCCGGCTTCGGTTCGATAGAAAAAGCAAAATCAAAATTCATTCCGTTGACCCGAGCTCCGGTCGTAATTCCACGACAGGGCCGGAAACTATTCCTATTCCGAGGGGATCCAACCCCAAGGCGGCACGCCTCCTTGTTTCCAAATATTTTCCTCTCGTGCCTTAATGCAGCAATCGTAATTTAAAACATGCTCCCTCGTTCAAAATGAACGCACGCTCGGTTTCTGCCGCCAGATTTGTGGACGGAATGTGTTAATTGTTTCGTTCGCATACGCACGGCTGCGGTCCCGATACACTGATATGCTCTCGCTTGACCATGTAATGGAACGGGTTTAATGGTCACAATTAATGAGCGGCTACCGAATTTAGAATTTCGGCGACTTACATCGAGACGGCCGCAATAAAAGTTGGAAGTAATAGAGTTGTTGTAATCTCGGAGGCGATATACCGCGTGGAGGGCGTGTTATCGCCGACGGAACGGTAATGACGCTGCGATAACATCGCTCGGTGAGGAAGCGAGGGCGAATCGACTGATCTCAGACTGCGGCCAGATTAAATCTCTGTAGGAACTGCCCGCAACATTAACTAATGACACTCCGGAGATGAGACGAACTCCGATAGCCCCCGAATGCCCCCGATCCACTCGCACACACCGGCTCGTTTCAGTTCATTTGAGGGAGTCGCCGGATAATCAGCATTCAAGAGCTCAACGCCGAAGATAAGACAAGTTTGTGACGGCTGTTTTGGACTCCAATTGACTTACTTAGTGACCACGGATAATTTGATGTCATGATATGCTGGCACTTAATATTTTATCACATAGGTATTTTTCGTTTAATGTGTTGGGTACCTTGGGAACCGTGTTCATTAGTATTTTGTTGCCCTCACAGTTTTTAAAGCTCCATTAGCAAGGAAAACATTACGAAACCCATACAAACCCACGGACTTAAAATAAATAAACGCTTTCCCGTAAATAAATACAGCTTCCACCCTGTATTATTCCGTCGAATTGTTATAAATAGCTGTTGCAAATTGGTATTAAATGAGCTACAAAAAAGGTCCAACTTCAAGTCTCCCCTACCGAAGTCGACAATAGGGAAATTCGATATCGCATAGGAGAGTCCCATTAAGGTTGGGACCGCCTCGAGATTGCGTTAAGCATGTATATTTTATTGTTAGTTGAGCTGTTGAGATTCGACATACAAAATGTATCAGCTGCATTATGATTCGAGTGGGGTAAAAGTATTTTCTTTTTAAATGGAACTTAGCGGACAACGTAGTTGTTGTGCAACTAAAGTTTGACTTATTTATTTATTATTTATTTAACACTTCAAGCTCACAGTACAGGGCGGACTTAATACCATAGGCATTTTCTACACACAAACCACACACACACACACACTACAAATTATTTTTTTTGTCTTACATTTTCTGATTTCAATGTAATGAAAAAATAACGATTCTGCCTCCTCTTCTACACTAAAATTATCGAATACTATTAGTTATACAAAAAGTACTAAACTAAAACTAATAATAGTTTGCGAAGTCGTATACCAAAATGACTTGTTGGCAGTTCCATGTTAGTTCGGCACCAGTGTGCAATTTTACGAGGAAGGTGGACCTTGTCTATCTTTACTGCTTTGATTTGCATGATATTGTGCCGTAAAAACGCCGTAAAACTACACTTTATTGCTGAATAATGGACTGAAAGACTTGTATATTAGGTTGATAATGTTTTAATTAAAATAACTGTGTAGTATTACCTAAAATAACTAGTACTAACTACCAAGAATACACTCGTACCTACTTAAATGTTCTGTTCTGTAATGTTTGTATGTTAGCACATTGAGGACTGACTATTCTAGTTCAAGACGGGATTATGATGAGCTTCGGAAAATAATCACAGTAAATATATTAGTAGCAAATTCTTTTATCCAGATATCAAACATGATTCTTATGTCAATGCTGTATCGCTTATTGGAAGGCCGAGAAGTCTTTAGGATGTGTTCGGAACCCAATAAATGAAACAGTATTGTTTTGGTGAACTATTATATTTAACACGGTACGCGTCCTAATACAAGCAAGCGCGTTATCCCGACTAGCTTTGCTTACGTAGTAACAATTTAAGATAAGTTCCCCGACACACTGAGTGTGTTTCTATACGAGTCCTAGGACTATTGTGCTATCATAATACGACGACCCGAATGGCGCAGCGGTAGTGAGGCTGCCTTACGTTCTTAGGGTCCCGGGTTCGAATCCCGGTTGGAGCAAATGTTTGTGTGATGAGCATGGACATTTGTTTCCGAGTCATGGATTTTTAAATGTATAATATGTATGTATTTACAAACAAAAAGTATCTATGTAGTATATCAACTATCTGGTGTCCACGACACAAGCTTCGTTGCTTAGTGTAGCACTAGATGGCGCTGTGTGTTAATGTCCAGTGATATATTATTATTATTATTATATTATAATAGTAGACATAATTATAACCATTACCATTCTAATATTAAGCTCATAGAAAACTTACAAACATTGCACTGGATCGGGAATCTTGTCGCCCCATTTTTAGTTTAGAGTTTTATTGAAACGACTCCATTCGGACTCGGATTGCAGTGCAGTGCTTTTAAAGGTGCGTTGACCCTTTTTTTTTTTTTTTTCGGATGGGAAATCATCAAATGACTTCTCCCGCTCTGGGCGGAGCAGGAGGGAGTGTCAGACTTTTACTGACTTAAACCCATCCATGTTCCTTCATCGCCCTTTGTGTTCCGAGGCCACGGTATCTCTTTCGAACAGTCCCGCAACCCCGGCAGGCATCGGTCCTTGCGGACCCCTTCCTTTTTGCTTTGCTTTAGCGCGCGTGGAACACGAACGCGCCGTCGACACGGCAAGGTGCGTTGACCCTAATGTCTCTATTCATTGCTTAGCCTTCCCTACAGCCTTCAAACTGCATTCAATCTTCACCACCACATTCTAAGTCAGTCACAAACTTTCCCCTTATACCTTTGGTGCTCCGGTGCTAATTTGCAGCGGTATTGTTTGCATGCCATTTGATGTCCTTTGTTTAATGCCACCGAAAACTCATTGTCCCTTATCCCGGATAATGGAAGCGCCGCTTAGGACACAATAGCACGGTTCCTGGCCAAAGTGTTATGAAGCCGTTAGAAAGTCTTAATTGACGTTTTGTACGGAGTTAGTTTTCTGATTTTATGGGATTGAATGTGAGGTTTTACTGAGAGGTGGTTGAACTGATTTATACTAAAAGGTCTGTCTCCTTGGTCTAGTGGTCGCAATCGCGACGGCAGAGTATGATGTCCTGGGTTTGATTCCCGGGTCGGGCAAATTGTTGTTGAGTTTTTCCATCAGAAAAATTTTAGTGGCAGCCGCGGAGTCTGGACTTGTGCGCAGTTGATAGCAATAGGCTGGCCCCCTATTCATCATCATCATCATTTCAGCTGAAAGACGTCTACTGCTGGATATGGGCCTCCCCCAAGTGTACACCTCTGCTTAACTCTTTGGGGATTACAGGCGTGTTGTTTATATGTTATGTCACATAATGTGTAGACGTCTTTTCTCCATGGGGGTAGGCAGAAACTATAGAACGCACTTGCTACTGTCCTTACATACCTATATTCAGATCTAGACCTATTAGATCTCAGGTCATACAGGGAAATTCTTACTAAAAAGAATTTTTGTTTCTCGGTCAATGCCGTTGCAAATCTTTTGTTTTTATCCCGTTTTTATGAACTCAGATTCTAGTTTTACTCCACAGACGAATACTCAGAGAAAGTGTTTTTGTCTTTAAACGTTCTCACACAAAGATATTCTCCTGTATTTCGGGCGCGTCTTAAACAAATGTAGGGCATTCTATTGGTAAATTGTAAAATTTTATTTATTCAGGTTCATCTTCATGATACACATTTGTTTAGTATATCTCGAGTCATGTATCAATTTTTATTTTCAGTCTTTTAGAGTCACCTTATATAATCTTAATTAATGACCATTAACCACACGTGTGTTAAAAATATTTAACGTAGGCACCTACTTACTTTGATTTCATTTATGAAAAAGGTCACAGACGGACATTGACCGCCGAATTTTTCATCATATTAAATTCACTCGTAATTAATCAACGTTGCATGCAAAATTCTCGTGCATTAAATACTTTCAGCTTTTAAACAGCGAAATTCTTGTGAAATTGCGGGGTGTGTATCGAAATATAACCACTAAAATGAAGTCCATTCAATTTCAATAATGCACGCAAAATGTTATTAACATTTTGAAAATTAATTTGGTAATTTTCGTCTTAATTTATGCTTCTGTTTCCAGCGACTTCGTTCGCGTGGAAATTTTGATGTGTATGTGTGAGAAATAAAAAGTAGCCTATGTGCTATTGCAGACTATAATCTATCTCTGTGCGTTTCATCGATAAACTTTCAGAGGTTCTGGCGTGATTGAGTAACAAAAATCAAGTTTATCCATCCAAACTTTCGCTTTTATAATAGTAGTAGAGATGTAGAGATAAATTGTTTGTAAATTAGGAGATATTGTTTTTGGTTTTCATTGCTTTGATACAGTATGTTTACAATTCATTTGCTACTGAGGCACTTGACGGAAGACCTTAGGGTTTTTTTCTTCATGTACCTACCCTCAGTGCCCCAAAACATACAATCAAGTTAACCTCAGCTCTGCCACTGAAGACGGCGTGGTAGTGGTGGAGTTTTAGGCCAACCAAGGGGCTCTTCATACGACGAGCTCATCCGAGACTGACCTGTCAGACGTCAATCTTTTTCATGGAGGGAGCGGTCAGAGATAATAGTGAGAAACGACACTCAAAGCATTATGTTGTGCCAACGACACAACACTTGGTGGGGTTACCTAAAAGTTCAATAAGCATGATTATGTTTTATGCATCCGCTTTTAGAGTGGTTGCTTTTAAATTCACCCTTGTCTGTCAAAATCCTTAAACTTTACCAACCAGAACAAAGTTTAATCAAATCACATTAGGAATCATTGACCATAGCTGATCCGAAAATAGGGGCATATCTTGGGTCGTTTATTAATAAATAGGGGCAATCCTCTGAATTAATTAATTCGTTTGGCGGGATCCACTAATGGAGTTTTGTTGTGATACAGACTGTTACCGACCGGTCCGCGTTATTGTAACGGCTTGATGTAATTAGCGATGATAAGAAACGCCAGATTGATCGCTGCAACGATCCCTTATTGGTTAGATGGGCAGTTTATTGCGAACGATGGCCGAATTAAGAACTCTTTCGAGGCGAAAAAGTTAGAGACTTTCGTCAAGATAAATTCGGCATCGATGTTGTCTTTTTTGTTGAAGTGAAACTTGCACGAAGCGTGTGATTACGAATGAAACTTGTGTTGACGAATATAAATCACAGATGCGAAAGCCAAAAACACTGAAATCTGTAAGTCATAGGTATACCCGTCTAAGAATCAGCAACCCTTATCGTGGGACTAAATCGCTCTGCCACAGATGCTAACCGTGAAACGCTATACGACATTCTGTTAGTGATAATGATGAGGAAGATGTCAAAAATGAATTAGAGAATAAACTAATTACGAAACGCTTTAAAACCGATTGCCACCGCAAAACGAAGTACAGTTCCAAATCCATCTAAATGTATACGGAAAATGTATACTTGTTTAAAGCCCGCGTTTTCGCCCCCGAGGAGTTCGGTTATTGTGTCACGGGATAAAAAGTGTGAATCCAGGTAACGATCTAATAATCAAATCTAATCTATCTGTGTAACAACTGTGTTCCCTCTCATTGAGAGGAGGCCATGTCCCAGCAGTGGGAACATTATAGGCTGATGATGATGATGATGTGTAACAAAATTCATCAAAATCCGTTCAGTAGTTTTTACGTGAACGTGTCAGACTTTTCAATTATAACATTTTGCTATAAAGAATGTTAGAAGACTCCTAACGAAGCTGAAAGGCGCTTGTTCTCCCTGTCATTGCGATCACTTTTTTTGTTCTAGACCATACCTGGGAACCTTCTAGTTACGGAGATATTGGACAAAGTTCCGACTTTGTCACAAGTTTTTTTTAAATACGTGTTTTTAATTTAAAAACTTTACTTTAAACACCTTCACGACCCCCACACAATTCGATCCATTCACCAGCACAATGTTACGAGTGAGTTACATTGATTTTTACCGTAGAACGTGATTTTTCACCCCCAAAAAAAAAGTCATTTCCCAGCAATAATGTTTGCGTAGGGTTACTTAGTTTGATGTACAGAATGCTTGGTTGACGGCTTCGTGAAGAGTCTTTTCACACCCAGGGTGTGAAAAGGGTGTGTGTCTGAGCCTATAGGCTCAAAGAGACAGATCACACCCTTTTCAGACAGATCACAGTTTTTCTATTATATTGCTTCTCTATGTCTAAATCTTTGTGCAGTCCTCACATACTGTCACTACTAAATGAATATCTCTTACCGTAACACAACACTGAACCAACAATGACCGTCATCCCGTACCCAATAAGTCATCCTCCCTTACCTTGAACAATACGCCGCCGTCGATTCAGCGCAGGCTGACGTCATAACTCATGGCTAATGATGGTACACGTCAACGTTGTGTTGTTACGTCGATAGTTGAGTATTTGGTCGGGAATTGGGAACTCAATTGAGTAATATCTGCGCAAAGATATGGCTTGCCATGCTGAAATGAGGGCCTTTTGGCCTCATACTCCTCCTCAGTCGTGCATTTTTGACAGAATGGTCCTGGTTGAAGATGATGCATTTTCTTTGGATGCCGTAGCCCTTGTGATGCGCCTCCACTTGTTGCGGTCTTCAGCGTCTCGGGAGCTTTGGACTAAGGACGTTTGTGTTGCAGCTTCTATAATATATCTGTCCAACGCGTAGGTGATCGACCGCGTGACCTCTTGCCTTCTACTTGCCCCTGGACAACAAGTCGTTCCACGGAGCGTTCATTTCGAACAATGTGGCCGAAGTATTTGAGGATTCGCATCTGTACAGTCGATGAAAACCTCTCCTTGATTCGAAGTTCCTCCAAGATCGAGACATCAAACAGGGATCGGTTTTTATTTCCTTTTAAATATTTTGCTTTCTTGCTGGTCCTGTGTGAGTGCAATGAATACTTTTTCTTGCTTTCTTAGGGCTGTGTCTTGTTAAGGAAGTTGGTAAAAAAAATGTTTTACTTAAGATGAGCTTACACTGATAATTATGTACTTTTTTTGGCTTTAGGCGGCGGCTTCGCCTGGTCGTGAGGTCATGGGCTCGATTCCCGGGTCGGACAAAGTGTTATTGGATTTTTCCATCAGAAATGTCTCGGTACGTTGTCTGGATTTGTGCCCGGCTGATGGCAATAGGCTCGCTCCTATTACAATGGGACTTAAACATAACTGACGAAATGTGGGTGTATGGGTGTACTAGTTAGACCTCTGCCTTACCCTTCGGGTATTACTGGCGTGATGTAACATTATCCATGTTAACACTTATTATTAAAAAAAGTGAAAAATAACTTTAGCTTCAGAAGTCGGTGACTTTTGTTTGTTTGATTCAGTTTTTTTTTATGTTAAAGTTATTTTTCACTTTTTTTGTGTTTTTGAAGTCGGTTTTATTTTTTTGCAATTTTTAGGGAACTCTTCAATAATACAGGGTGTAAAAGACCTCTTCACGAAGCCGTCAACCAAGCATACGGTACACCAAACTAAGTAACTTTACGCAAAAATGATTGCTGGGAAACGACTTTTTTTTTTTGGGGTGAAAAATCATGTTTTGTGGTAGAACTCAATGTAAAGCACTCAAAACATTGTGCTGGTGGATGGATTGAATAGTACGGGGATCGTGGAGGTGTTTAAAGTAAATATCTTACATTAAAAACTTGTATTTAAAATAAAACTTGTCAAAAACTTGGAACTTTGACTCCCAATGTCTCCGTAACTAGAAGGTTCCCAGGTATGGTGTAGAACAAAAAATTGATCGCAATAATGGGGAGAACAAGTGCCTTTCGGCTTCGTTAAGAGGTTTTTTACACCCTTTATACAGAAAATTTGTCGTAAGTGCTGCAATGGCTTCGATGTTTATTGTTGACTCAACATCATTATTAACCTATATTGATGAAGAGTTCCCTTGTATATCTCTGAAGATCAGCATCAGATCTTCACCGAACTGAAACGGGACCACCGCGAAAAAATATTACAAAAAAAAAAAGAATCATCAAAATCGGTTTACAATCGGCGAAAATTTCGCGTGTTTTTGTGTGTATGTTACACCAAAAAAAAACAAACGAATTGACAACGTCCTCCTTTTGGAAGTCGGTTAAAAACTCGGTACTACGCTAGGCTTATAGGCTAGCTCATAACTAAAATGTAATAAAACGAGAAGTGATACATATATATTTTGCATCAGTATTTTTAACTCAATCAGTTAATACTCGTATAATATTTTGACTGTATAATAAATAATCAAGCTTGGTGCAATATTTAATGAGGATGAATTGAAGTTAATCCTGCCTCTAAACCGTATTTCTGTGTATTTGTAAATAATGAGGTCATGTTGAATATTAATTATGCTGAAACTACATTCGATGAGTAGGTAACTAAGTGTAGATATTTAGGGTCTTTCCCTGTCCTCCGATCGGAACTCCGATTGGTAGGAGGAGCGGTTATTTTTTCCCATGCCTCCGATTGTTATACCAATTCACACTCCAGACTTATATTATAAAAACAGAAAGTAATGCTTATGATACGACACCGCTCATCCGCGCGGTCGGGCAGTGAAGCGAATCTCACGTCGCATTAGCTTGTATGAAATCCGTTGACACTTAACAAACGTCCTCAAAGCTACAAATTAATTATACATGTTCTATACACGAACATCATCATAAAATTCATGCCCACTCAACGCAAACCGAGATAATGTAACGACATTAATAAATACTCGATATTGAGACAACTATGGGTCCTTTTATTAGGTCCTTACATACGCCGATTATAAAGGCTGACTGGTTAAACCAGGAACATCACAAAATACCATGCTTACCTTCATAACAAGGATGTGGTAATGTTTATTCTCTATCTCAGTCTATCGCCGTTCACTGCTGGTCATAGGCCTCTCCGAAGCTGCACCACAACGACCTGTTCTCACCCTTTCGTACCCAGACTGTGTTAGTCGCCGTTATAAAGTGGTCGGTACATGCTTAAATCATTAAAAAAAATACCTACATCATTACTGTAATCATCATCTGCCTAGCCTTTTTTTTTAGCCTTTGGGTCGCCTTTCAGTCGAACGAGATGCAGCTGGATATCAGTATTTTACATGAAGCCACTGCGTTTTTGACCGCCACAACTCACTTAGGAACTAGGTAACACGATAGGTACCATTGTTTAAACTTTCGGGATTCTGATTGCCTGTAGCGACTGTCAAACATCTACGAATGACAGCAGGGTTAAATATTGGGGGTTAAAGTATAAAATTGCCAATTGGTACTGAAAAATTTTAACTTATTTTTTTCTAAGATATAACATATTTATTTAATCAAAATATTTACCCTCATTATCTATACATTGCTGCCATTTAAACGGAAGTTCATTTATGCCTTTACGATAGATCACTGAGGATCTAGATTCGACAAACTGTGTGAAAGCATTTGGTACTGCCTCCTGGGAAGAAATATTTTTGTCACGTAGAAAATAGTTCAAATCACGAAAAACATAGTAGTCCGTTGGAGCAAGGTCTGGCGAGTACGGAGGATGACGTATAGTTTCTAACTGCAGCTCCTGTAGAGTTACAACGGTTTCTCGTGCAGTGTGAGGTCTTGCGTTATCATGGAGCAATAATGGTGAAGATTCACGAGTCGGGGCTGTTTCACTGCCAGTTTCACCATCATTGTTCGAAATTCGGCACAGTATACATCTGCTGTTATTGCCTGACCAGATCTGAGAAAGCTATAGTGAATAACACCATGAAGAGACCACCAAACAGTTATACCATTACCTTTTTATTGGTAAGCTTTGCTTTAGGGCACTGTTGCGGCGTTTGAGCTGGGGTCAGCCTTTGCATTTTTCGCTTACGATTATTGTATTATATCAAATAATATATTGATTATAGCAATCCACTTTTCGTCACATGTCACAATTCGATCCAATATTTCTTCATTTCTGTACCGACTCAACAAGGCAACACAAGTTTCTACACGCATTTCTTTCTGCAGATCAGTCAAATCATGGGGCACCCATTGATTTGATGCAAATGAGTCAATATTGTAGGTAGGGTAACGTTAAACCATGCCGCTAATGCCTGGGTAGTTTGTCTCGGATCGGCTTCTACCATCTCCTTCAATTCAGCGTTATTCACCTGTGTGGGCGGTCTACCATGTGGTTCGTTCTTCAAGTCGAAGTTTCCATTACGAAAGCGTTTAAACCAAAAACGCACGGCACGCAACGTTGATATTGCGAACTGTTTCTGCCGCGTTATTTCCGCGTCTGAACTCGTATTCAAAAATAACTCGGATTTTCGAAGTATCCATCTTTACGTCTAAGCTGAATAAAAAAACCAATTGAAAGTCGTAAATCGAATATTGCACATTTTTTAAAAGAAGAACGTGTCACGCGAAAAAGGTTTCACACAAAAATCCCACACCATGAAGATTTTATGTCAATTCGAAGTGTCTATTACTTTAAAACGGCAATTTCATACTTTAAACCCCTATTATTTTATGTCCCTCGTTTACCCAGTCACACTGTATATGATTCCCCCAGATTTATCTGATATCATTTGCAATAGGTACATGTTCGACCCGCCTCCCCTCGGCCGGCGCGGGCGTCTTCATTAATATTCGAGCGTAGGATGCTTTGCCAATAAATAAGTTAGGCGGGATTGCTCTTAAATTTGAAGGTGATAGCGGTTATGGCGAGGTTGTGAGGACGATGCTGGGTTGATTGGCTCGTAGAGTATTGCTTATTATTTTTAAATACATAATATTACATTAATATTTGGAAACCGGCATGTCCTAGAACCAAAAATTCGAAGACATGTGACATCTACCAATCCGCACAGGGGCCGCGTGGTGGATTATAGCCCATTCCCTCTCATTGAGAGGAGGCCGTGTCCCAGCAGTAGGAACAATAGGCTGATGATGATGATGATGAATATTATATTTGTCAAGTCAGGTAAAAATGGTATTACTAAGCATAGGTAATCACAGCATCCTACCTATTTTCTCATTAGAAAACTAAACGTATGGTTGGAAGTGTACGCAGCGTATATCCTTTTCCAACGATTCGTTGAGGTGAATACCGTATCAGTATTTTGCACAGACGGTCTGCCATCGGTCCTCTGCAATCCGTTTACTGAAATACCAATATTCTGCGGTTAGTCCTGTAGGTAGTTAGATTTTCGAGCCTCCATAACGAACGTCGGTAATAGATACCCGTATTCGTATCTCAGCATCTTGTATTTCATTGATCCTTCGAGCCTAGACCGCAACCACACAACATTAAATGCGTTTGGACCTAAATGTATTTTAAACACCGGTCCATTTCTGTGAATCTTTTGAAAATGTTTTTTTTTAATGTTTATCGATAATCGCATTCAGTGTTTTTGCGGGCTTTAGATTTGGAAGACTCCCTTGATTTTTTTAAATTCTAAGGCCGAAATTCACTTGCTGAATCAGCATCATCTTATCGCAGCGCAAAAAATACTTTTTTGTCTAGCCTATAGTGTGCCACTGTTGGGCAAAGGCCTCTTCCAAGTCTTTCCAAGAGCTCTTATCCCCCGCTAAAATGATTCCACAGCTATTTATTCCAAAGGCAAACAGTCGGGTAAAAAAGTGCAATCATCAAAACAAATACTGAAGTTCCATCTACGCTATCGTTAGGGTGCGGCCACATTGCTCCGTTTAAAACTGTTTACCTTACTAATGAAACGCCATAACGTGACGCGAATATGCCACGTCATAATTAAATACCGCTAGGGTGCGCCTTTGTATTAGCTAAAAGATTTTTAGTAATTAAATTCCGCGATATATTTTGACGTAGTTTTTTTGTGAACTTCTATAGGTTCCCAAGGGTGATATGATGGTAAATTAATGGTGTTGGTGAAAAATTGGTTTTTTATTGAACTTTTTTTTTAACGATATTCTACGGTAATTTGATGAAGACTAGAAGTAGGCCGTAGGAAAATTGGTAAGATTTATTAACTTTTAATAGAATTTATGAAAGTCATAATAATCAAATGTTTAAATATTTTATGACAATTTTAATATTTTAAAATCTCTAGTGATCAGATGCTATGACTTTACACTCAAATCCTTAACCTGCTTTATAGAAAGTAAACTTTTTTTTTTTTTTTTTTCGTTTGGGCAATCATCAAATGACTTCTCCTTTTACTGACTAAAACCCATCCATGTCCCTTCATCGCCCTTTGTGTTCCGGGGTCACGGTATCTCTTTCAAACAGTCCCGCAACCCCGGTAGAAAGTCAACCTCAAATAGCTCTTTCCGTTCCTAAGAAAATAAGTAGAAAAGTTATAAATTTCCAGATTTGCTTTTTGATTGCCATTGTACTCATGGAAAATGATTTCTGAAACAAACAAGATTCTAACATCATAATTATTTAATCAGAATGTTGATGAGCTTAATTATTATGTGATGGTGAAACTAAATAAACTTCAACCATACATTAAAAAAATTGTAAAAAATATTGCACCGTTTCAAAAATTCACCCTGTAATCCGACCATACAATTTTACAGGTTACCGGTCCTTAACACAGGTTTCAGGTAAGAACGGTTATGATTGGCATTTGATTTCAAATTAAATACACGCTGGGCCAAAACACGCCACTTTTGATAGGTGACGTCATATACATACATAGACATACGTCATATAAGTGACTACCTAATCCGTTTTCAATATATAAACAGGCACATTGGCCGTTTATTAATTAATGTTTGTTTTGAATACGTCAGTATCCAATTATTTGTTTAATATAATGCGGATTAATGAATTGTAAACTACAAGTATCATTGTCAAAGCTAGTGTATTTGATCGAGTTACAAATATGCCTCTAAGTACTTGATAGTTTTAATGAGGGATTTTATTTTTTCAACTCTTCCATAATCGCTGGATTGATTGGATTGAACTTGGTAAGGTAGTTACTGCAAGGAACGGAACGTCACATTATTTCACTTGGATGTAATGGTTATATTCGGAAGCATAAGCAAACGAAAGTGTCAGTCAACGAGCGTATGCAACGTGACGCAATGTTTTTTTTTCCAAGCGTTTTGGCTTTGGCACCTAGTAACGTAGTCAGTTCAACGCCATCTACCGAGTTCTTGGAAACTATTTTTTTTAAACACTCAGAAAGAAAACCTCTCATTCGGGCAAAAACATGACCAAAAAGTTACGTTGATGATTTTTAATGGCCATAATGCAAAAACGATGGATGGACTGTCGTGTGTGAAAGATGATTATGCCAAGAAAGGAAGTGTCCGCTGAGATGACGAGTAATAGAAAATGGAAGAAGAAGACATGCTGCGCTGACCCTAAATAAATTGGGATAAAGGCAGGAAAGAAAAATTATGAAACCTGTAAACATTTATTTGTTACGGCCGTGAATCATATTTTGGTCAACATACAATCTGGTACGTTCTTGCAATTTACAAAAGACGTGAGGAAATTAAACTTTAAAGTAATTTTCTCAAAGAAATATATTTTATACTGTCTCACAATAGGCTAAATTATATCCGACACCTTTCTCAAAGACGAATTTATCACCAGTTTTAAAGAGCATCTCGAACTTCGTATCAAAGAGAGGCAACTTAAATAAGAATTTACTATTCGGAAGCCTTTGTGAATAAGAAAGACTGTTTGGCCAGTTCTTGACACTTGGTATTAAAATTGATGGATATCCATTCTGACTTAATACACCTAGTCTTGTTATTTTGTTTCGAAAAGTTTTGATCTACGATTTTGTTTGTTTGTATTCGTGGTCAAGAACAGTCAGTGTCATTATTGGGAATACCAGTGACGCTTTATTGACTTACTTCTTGAGGAGCTCGTGGCTAAATAATCTTCAGGTTAAGCTCCACTTGCCTAGGTTGATCGTGCCTCGGAAAGCACATAAAGCCTTTGGTCCCGGCTGTCAATTATAGATCTTTGATAGTCGTTAAGTAGTCAGTGGCCCGAAAGAAGTCCGCAAACCAGTCTTGCCAAGAGGTTTTGTATATTACCCAGTACTAACAGGGTTGTGGAAGTCAGATAGGCAGTCGCTCCATGTAAAATACTGGTATTCAGCTGCCCCCGGTTAGACTCGAAGCCGAACCCAACATAGTTGGGAAAAGGCTGCGCAGATGATGATAATAATAATACTTCTTGAACGCGGTTTAGATGTGCTGATCGCGTTCATTTTCATTGGAAATATTTACCCGGCGACACTCAGTTATGCGTAGGTGAAACTCGGCAACGGTTGGTTTAGAAAAACCTTTTCCTATATCTATCTTGAGGTAGGAGGTACCCCCCTCAATGGGACGAGTATGGTTTATGTCATGGAACCTACAAATAAGGTTTTACAGAATAAATGTTCAGGTTTTAAAGTTTTGTTATTCGGTACATACATACCTAATTAAATGAACTTGTATCAAAGACGTATTAATTACAGTTTGAAGAGTTATGTGACACGTTAAGTGTTCGTCTGAATAATAATAAGTTTAGTTACTAGAATTTTCATACTTTCAAACAAAGACTTTGTGTGTGGGTATGTGTGACATAAAGATCACTGATGTATATGACATGATATGATATACTTCAGAAATAGGCATGACGACAGTATCAAAAATTTGCAAATCTATTTAGTTCATCAGATAAAGTATTGGAAATTAATGGACACGTATTTTTTGTTTTTGTAAATCAATGAATATTGACAAAGATAAAACGCATCAAAACTCGGGAGTGGGTGACGTCAGAACTAGGTAAAAATTATACCTGGGCGTGACGTATTGAGAATTTGAAAAGCGTCATATTTTCGTCAATTTTGGTTTACGTAACAAAAGAAAAAACACTGGTCAAATATTTTTTTATAATCTAACTGACGGACTAATTAGTTTTTTTTTGTCGTCTCGCCTATTGCAATAAAACATTTGACATTTAATATTCAGTACCAACAAGAACAGCTTTTGTAATAATTCTTAACAATATAAAGTTTAACAAGTTAGCAACTTGAGGCTCTGGCAAACTCATTCATATTGTTATAATAATATATCTTGACATACAATTTAACTTAGGCAGGGTGTATACCTACTACAAACAAGAGGTTTAAAAACTAAAATAGGTAAATATTTCAATAAACAATTTCAATTTCAATAAAAAAAGAACTTTGTCAATGCATGTCTCAGCTTCTTTTTTCTTTCTTTTGATTCTCACTCACACACGCACATACAGATTTTCTTGTAGTGTTTTCATTTTTTAAATTATTATGCCGCTTCTTTCACAATACCCAATTTAATAAACCAAATACCTGTAGACATCAGAGACTCAATGAATAGTAAAAACGTTAAGTGTAAGCTGAAAGATCATTACATCAACTCGATTATAACTTAACTGTTAATAGCGTGTTGATTAAATCTCAGGCCATGGCATGCTGAAACAGGTTGGTCTAATTGTGTGCTTTGTTTAAGTGTAAAGAACATGTAATTTATAAAATAAATGAATTTTTAGTTACCTAAATAAATTTCAAAACGTTTTACGTATTTTACAATATTCTTTCGTCACTACTTATGAAACGTGAGATGTGTGATGTCAACGGTTACAATTTCTCGTTTTATGTGGACAAGAATCTCATTGCTCTTTTCAAAATAATTGGCTATTACAATACAATGTTTTCATAATTTTACAGTCTTTACAGGTATGAGTTTCAAGTTGAACCGATAAGTTGGTCCTTCGCTCCGCATCCTCAAATTATTCACTCCTGAACTTCCCCCGTTTGTTTGTTTTTTTTTTTTTTTGGCTCGGGTAAAAACAAAATACGGCTGGAAAGACGTGACCTTTCTTAATCAGACTATTATCATTCGAACCAGACGTCCGTCCCTCTCCAGTGCTGGGATGCTGGGAAATAAGTGCTTACGTCGATAAAGGCATTCTGATATGGAGCTAAACTGGTAGCAGTGTAATGAGGATAGTGGTAATCTAGATTTTCATTAATCTCTGGTCTTCTTTTTTTGGTTTAGGTTTGGTAAGAGATGTAATGAAACAGTGACTAGTATGTTTATATGTAGTAGTACGGCTGTTATGAGGTTCTGCGTTGGATCAGTAGAATACAGGGTGTGAACAACCTCATCACGAAGCCGTAAACCAAGCATTCTGTACATCAAACTAAGTAACTTTACGCAAAAATGATTACTGGGAAACGACTTTTTTTTGTGGTGAAAAATCATTTTATGTGGTGGAACTCAAAACATTGTGCTTATGGATGGATTGAATAGTACGGGGGTCGTGGAGGTGTTTAAAAAATATTACATTAAAAACTAGCATTTAGAAAAACTTGTCAACAAGTTGGAACTTTGACCCCCAATAGCTCCGTAACTAGAAGGTACCCAGGTATGGTGTAGAACAAAAAAAATGATCGCAATGACGGGGAGATCAAGTGCCTTTCGGCTTCGTTAAGAGGTTTTTTACACCCATTATAGTTACCAGTTTAACTAGACAAGTTGGGCAACTACCGTCCATTTACAGTTATTATGACTGTGGCTGAACTGTAGGTGTGTGGGGCTTATTCGTCAAATGGCGAGTGAGAAACACGCGAGTGCGCGCGGCTTGGCACCTTCCGATTTTTTTTTGTCGTCAACTTGCTCGGCCTTGAAAATCTGACGTAAAATACGTCAGATGTATAGTCAGCTACAAAAACTTCTTATAAAATGTATAAAATATGTACCCAGTTTAAATGTATAAGATATTTTATAAGACTTGACTTTAAAACAAAAGTCATAAAATATTTTTCATTTGACTGTACTTTATAATGTGCGATTGAGTTGACGACAAAAAAAATCGGAAAGTGCCAACTCGCGCGCATTCGCGAGTTTCACATAAGCCAGGTGTAGGTAGGTAGCTTATTTTTGACTATGAAAAAGTGCTTGTTACGGATCTATTGTAATAAAAACTTTGAGTTTGAGTTTAGAACATATACTCCGCTGTTGAAACGTTTGGAACAGCAATTTTTTTATAACTCGCGTAAAATTTCTACGTTTGGGGTGTTTGGAATCATGTACTGAATTTATGGTAGGTTAAAGTCGTCACATTAACACCCTAACTACCTTACTATTTGTACGTATGACCACATTAAGTATATAGTCTAAG
This sequence comes from Xestia sexstrigata, assembly GCA_941918905.2. NCBI lineage: Eukaryota > Metazoa > Arthropoda > Insecta > Lepidoptera > Noctuidae > Xestia > Xestia sexstrigata. The sequence continues at coordinate 8,180,031 of OW799214.2, read as the reverse complement.
GTGGCGCTGCTTGTCAAGAAAAAATACATCGATATGGTCAAACACATGGTACATTTATTTTAGTTCTGTGTTTTCCCGCATGAACATATAAGTTGGCTAATGTGTACTGATGGTCTAAAGCAAGCATAACAGCAAACACATAATCTGTCAAAGAGGTTCATAGAAATAGCATAGCAGTAAGCCGTCCAACCACATTACAGTTTATCTTTGAAACGAAAAGAAAAATACACCATAACGTAGAAAACGCTACTACATAATCGAATCAGCTTATATACCAATGCTTGAACAATAAAACGAACACACTTTTCGCATTTTTTAAATTAGAAATGAAATGGACTTCCGAAGAGATAAAATAATATTAAAAGCGTTATAAAAACGTCGAGTCGGAAAGTATCATCTTATAAGGATTAATTGCTAATGGAAAGAGATTTTGCGTAATCTCTTCTTTTTGTTGTGGGTGTAGGGGTATCTAAGGGCGACATTCACATACTGGACACACACACATTCACATTCACATATTTTGTATTAAGTTTACTTTTTGTATGACATTTCCCTTACACTTATTATGCAGCGACAACGTCTTCTGAGTGTTGTTGCTAATAAGACTGAGGGCCACCTTATGGGGCACCTGTGCGCAGTGCATGTACTGTTGCCAGGTGTCTCCGTGAGGTGGCGTAATTAAGTATTATTAGTTTGTGTGTGTTTTAGTCTATTATACTAACATAGGTTAAGGAATACTAACACATTTATGAGTTCTACCTGAAATAAAGATAAATAAATAAATAAAAATAAAATTATTCCTTTCCCAACTTTGTTGGGTTCGGTCGGCTTCCGGACTAACATGATCTGCAAACTAGAAGTTTACATGGCGCGACTGCCTATCTGATCTCTAAAAGCCAGTTAGTACTGGGTAATATGATACCCCTTGGTAAGACTGGTTGTCAGACTTTGGGGCCACTGAATACCTGTAACGACTGTCAAAGATCTACAAATACGTGCTTTCCAAGGCACGAAGGTAACTCGCTATGTAATGGGTAGTCACCTGGTCACCCATCCACGGACCAACCTAGGCAAGCGCGGCTTAACCTACAGATCAACCCGAACGTATATCATTATTTAGCCACGAGCTCCTCCGCTTACACTTATTATTCCACTGTTAATTCCAAGTCTAGGCCCTGAGGCCCTACTCCCTAACGCTTCGTCCGTATATTCGGATCTATCCGTCTCTCTTGCGCACGTCTGAAGATGAGTGCGAGTGTGAGAGACGGATAGATCCGAATATACGGACGAATCGTTAGGGAGCAGGGGCTCTGAGCCGAGTCTTGAACATCCATCAGAGCGCTTTTACTTACGCCCACAATTATTAAGCAATGCCTACCATTTTTCTTTTACGAGTTATTGAAATTCGCATGGAATACTTTATTTGAAAGCCGGTTTGTGAATTTCGCCGTGAGAAGTTATTGAATTGAAGTCATAGAAGAGAAATAAAATATTAGTTTCTTATGCTCTCTACATGAATGAAATAGGTAATTACTTACGGCCATTTCAAATAACTTACTAACAGTTAACGGAAGGTTGCTATCTCCGTCTGTTTGACATTAAGCTTGCGGACCGTTAGACACAAAACGTTACTGGTTTCTTTGATTTTTATATGAATCAAGTGACAGGTAGGTGACGCGGATAGGATATTTCAATCTAACTTTGTTTATAGAAACACCGATAGCTACGAGATGTAGGCATAATATTAACTAACAGTTAACCGTAAGTAGGAAGTTATAGAAAACGGCCGTTAGAGTAATACTTAAATTCTTACTCGTACTTATCAATGAATGGATGACATAAAATCACGCCTGGTTGGGATTAGGCAGAAGTGTACCTAATAGTACGCCTACGTTTCGCCAGTTATGTTTAAGTCCCATGTAAAAGAGGCAATAGGCAAGCTATTGCTATCAACCGGGTACAAATCCAGAACACCGTGGCTGCATTTAATTCCCTTCAATATGGTTGAGTTGAATGGCGTCGATGCGCGCGTCATGTTCGTGAGCGGGCGCTGTCAGTTGGGACTGGTCATCTCTTGGCTGCCAGGGTTCATTTTAATTCGTTTGTTGTTAAATTGTTGTCTTTTTCTACTCTGGACGCTCATAATGTGCACGTCTTTCTACATCGTTCTCACATACTACAACAACTACAACAGCCCATAACGTCCACTGCTGGACATAAGCCTCTCCCATGGTGGGTGGAAACACGTTCTCACATATATGTATAATTTCAAAATTAATGATGTAACCAAGATTTTGTAACAATATTTTGATTCAAAAGAGTGTCCATGGAGTTTCTTGCCCGTTCTTCTCCATAGAGATCTACGCTAGGGAATGGGCAACTACAGTACTTTCTCAAGTTATTATGCCTTGTAACTGGGACTGTAGCTTTGTTTTTTATTTGTAATTTTGACATTCAAAAGTGCCGTAATGGTCTAATTGAAATAAATGCTTTGAGTTTGAGTTTGAGTTTGCTGCAGAAAAATACAACAACACTGCTGTACTCGGGAATAGAACCCAGACCTCGTGCTTAGCAGTCGCGTTTGCGACCACAAGACCAACGACGCTGATAAAGTAAAATTTAATTTGATTTGATTTTTTGGGACAGAGAATACAATGTTTCAATTTTAGGAGACTGACTAAAATCGGGTAAAATCATCAGATAAGTTTTTAAAGGCTTCCAAATTAGATAACCCTGTGAAAATCACAAGAGAGTATCTTCCTGGACACTGAGCAAACACTTACAGTAAAATATTGCTTCGATAAAGTAAAGCTATCCATCGAGAATTTTACGATATTATTATGCAGTCAGTAGAACAAAACGAGCATGTTTTCGTCCACTCACCCACACTATGTAGGTACTCGCACTTGTTATTTTCTTTCTTAAGAGGTAAATGACCCAATTTACAGTATACGAAAATTGCATGAACGACAAAACTGACTTCTGAAAATTAAAATTGTTTGTTGTTCAGTTTTAAGGGTGCGTTTACATTAACAAACTTGTTTCATTGACCGAGCGACCGATGTCAAAAAAAATCTGCAGTAGGAACTACCGCGTTCACTGACAGTCAACCAGTTTTCAGCCTTATTACTTAGTCCATAAGAGTGAAGTATGGCAGACTGTCGAACGTCAGTGAACTCGCTACTATGTTGACATTTTCGAGAGGTTTTTAAACCGGGGGATGTAACTAATAAAAGTCGCCTTAGGCCGTAATTATTTCAGTCCAGTGGTGACCACGTCCAAAAAAGGGTGATAGGTAAAAATTATGTCCGAAATACTTGATTTTTTTAATATTGTGTTGGTAGCGCGTGTTCTAGGAGCTCCCGTTTCGCCAGTGTAAAAAAAAACCTTTAGGAAGCCTATGGCAGGTAAAAAGATGTTTTTCGTTACTACGAACAAGTTTTAGTATTCCCAATAAGCGTAAAAACATCTTGAGACTTGTATTAGCAGATATTATAGATTTCATATACTAAATATTGTCCTTCAACTTCGTAAAAAGCAACTGAAATTATGGCCAACGTGTAGGTAGGCAACCAATCTTACCAAGGTTATCGTATTACCCAGTACTAACTGGTTTGTGGAGATCAGATTGGCAGTCGCTCCAAATAAAATACTGGTGTTTCGCTGCATCTAATTAGACTGGAAGCTGCCCCCAACGTGGCCTACCACGTTGCGCATCTTTTCCCTAGAAAGATAGATGATGGTAGATGATGTATAGGTAGGTACCTAACTACTCTTACCACATAACCCTGATACTCAGACAGTTCTACCCAGCCCCTAACTAACACCACAGCACAGCCAGTAATCTAATTCTCAACGAGATTAAATTCAAACAATTTATAATTAACACATTCGGCCACCGAAAGTGCCACATAAAATATTAATTACTGCTGTAATATGCTGAAAAACCTTTCTTCGATGACACAGAACTCCCCTAATGGTAATGGGAAAGCCACCAAAGGATTAAAAGTATATGAGGACCCTTTAATACAAATAGGGATTGGGGTAAAAGGATTAATATGAAAATAAACAATGTGAAAGATCCAACAATGCGGTGTGCGCAAAGTTTAATGAACAGAGCAAATTATTGCAGTGACGCAGGTGGGGTAATTAATACCTATGTATGTTTTTGTTACGAATCGGATTTTTTGTCATGTATAAACGGTGGTTCACCTAGAGAAGCTCGTGGCTAAATAATAACAGCCGCTCGGATCAATCTTCAGGTTAAGCTGCGCTTGCCTAGGTTAGTCTGTGGTTGGGTGACCACACATTACAAACCAAAATTCCTCCGTGCCTCGCAAAGAGCGCTAAGACGTTGGTCCCGGCCGTCATCTTCGACAGTCGTTAAAGGTAGTCAATGGCCCGAAAGTCTGACAACCGCCGAGGGGTATCGTATTACCCAATACTAACTGGGTTGTGGAGGTCAGATAGGCAGTCGTTTCATGTAAAATACTGGTATTCAGCTGCATCCGGTTAGACTGGAAGCCGACTCAGGTGATGAAACTGTTGTGTTGTGATTTTCACATGTTAGGGACTGTGTTTACAGTACCTGCTTGCAGTCATCATCATCATCAGCCTATTAATGTTCCCACTGCTGGGACACAGGCCTCCTCTCTATGAGAAGGAATGGGCTATAATCCATCACGTGGGCCCAGTGCGGATTGGTAGATGTCACATGTCTTTCACAAGCAGTGCTTGCAGTGCTTCTTTCCAAATATCCAAAAAAAATAACAAAAAATCTTTTTCCTCTTCTTCTGGTGCCTCTCCAATTACTGAAGGTTAGCCATCAACTCCGAATATTTCTCTTCGTCTATTGCAAGGTGAAACAGCTCAGCAGGGCTCGTGATTCCAGTCCAGTCAGGAATGTTTATCAGCCAAGACTTTATTTCTCCGGCCAACATCGGGTTTCCTCGCTACTTTACCCATTAATGTTAGTTGCAGTGAGTCATACATCTCTAGCCGAAAAACGTCAAAAAATCCTACGTGAACTGATTTGTACATTTTCTTTATTAACTCATTTCGGTCTAAGTGCATAAAATCCCACGCCTTAACTGTGTACTGTCAGTGTTGATGTCAAATGTTTATTTTCACGGTAGTTACCAGAAAATCAGCAACGGTTAAATTTTCTTCACTTGTCATGCTGTATTTAAGGTCCACGATAGCCAGCGAAATTCAAATTTTCTTACGTTTTTTGCAATTTACAGGTACGTGTGAGGTTGTATGTTGATTCAAATATGATTCGCGACCGTAACACGTATGTAGTACAGAATTATAATCATTAAAATCATAAAAGGAACCCTCTAAGTTCACGTGACTTGATTGAATGATTATTTGATGATAAAGTCGAAAACATAAGAAAATTTGAATTTCGCGGGCTACCGTGGACCTTTCACCTTATCAGCAAAATCTCAATACCGTATGAGAAAACCTATGAGTACGAAGTTATGCACCAGTACAAAGTTGTAAACAGACGCTAGTGAACTGCTAGTAACGAAACTATCCTTAGCGAAACACATTGGGATTAGTTTAGTTAGATATTAGATCAGTTAGAAATACCTCTCTAGGCACTAGTTGCACTACAATAAAGCAATAAAGTTTTCTTGTGTGGAATATGAAAGGATTGTCTACGACAAATAAGGATTCGTTGTTATTTAATCACACAATAAATAACCACATGGCGATTAGAAAAGTTACTATTTTATAATTTTGGAAGAGCTAGGTTACCAATAGAAAAAATAACATAAAAAAAAACAGACGAAAACCTCCCCAAGCTTGAAAGCCTTGAAGCAAGTGGCATCCCATCGCCATTTAGATTTTTTTTTTCAAAGTTGCGGTGATTATTTAACGGGCTTAATAAAGAATAGAAAACTTTATTGAAAAATCTGACACATGTAAAATCACAGACTAATGCCCTAAGGAAGGCAGCAACTATCCACGATCTACACCGTGTGCATGGAGAAAGTTTGATGGGCTGAATCTCCCTGAAATATGATCACACCTTTCGGGGACACGCTGTAAAGGTATGCGAAAAGCACAGACCAGTCAACGTGACTTCGCTAGGGGAGGTCTAAATCCAGCACACGACGTCTTTAAGCTGCTTTGATGATGAAGACGATTTTTTTGATGATTTTTATCGATATGCTGGACTGTGAAGAAGATGGAAAAAAAAACATTGCATGTAGCGGAGATGAGAATGTTGAGGTGGATGACGAGAATGGATAAGAAACGAGTATATTAGAGGAAGCTTAAAAGTTGCGCCAGTTACAGAAAAGTTGAAAGGAAATCAACTGTCGTGGTATAGACATGTGTTGAGGGATGAATCGCATGTGACTAAAAGAGTGATGAATATAAATGTTGATGGATGGAGAGGGAGAGGAAGACCAAAGAATCTATGGATGGATTGTGTGAGGAATGATATTTAAACTTCTAAACTAATATCAGGACGAGGAAAGATTTGATTTTTTGTTTGTTTGTTACGGTTTAACTCAAAAACTACTCAACCGATTTTAAAAATTCCTCCACCATTACAAAGCTACACTTTACCGAGTAACATAAGCTATACCTGGGTCTTGCCTAGGCTAGGCCTTGCTGAGATAGGAGCTTTTTGGCCTTGCATCACAGGACCATTTTGTTTTATTTTATTTTTCTCTTGTTTAATAATTTGTCATGTTCATTCTTCATCTTTTTGTTTCTGTGTGTCCTGTGTAAGATCAATAAATACTTTTCTTTCTTTATAAATTATATTAACATCAGGCAAATTAGCCGAGCTATCAAATTATTGCGGACAAAGTAGCGGGTGAAGTGCTAGTGAAAGATAAAGTAGTAACGAACGAATAATAATAATAAAATAATAAAAATATTTATTTATACAAAAACCTTCAACATTGATTTAAGACTAGGTCACATGAATTTCAGTGAATTAAAGGTAATACAGATAGAGTAACCCTGACTCCCAAACTAGGAGATCCTGTGACTTAGGAGTCAGTGTTCTGCTGTCACTATGATACAAAAACCTTTTACTAAAAAGTGTGTTAACAAAATCTTGGCAAAAAGAAACAGATTTGAAAGTACAACTAAATTATTTTAAAACAGAGATTAACTAGGAGTGATAGAATTTGTTAAACGGAGTTGTATTATGAGTGTGCATGTGTAGGTAATTGTGTGTGTAGATGTATAGGTGTTTATGTAAGGGTGAGCGTGTGTATTTGGGGGGTAAGTGTGCGTAAGGGGTGTGTGTGTGATTGAGATTGTAAATATTTGCATGTATATGTGTTGTAGTGTAAGTATATTTATGTATCTTGAAAAAATAGGTAGAAGAAATATTGCACGGCTACTGCCGGAGGTGAAGTAATTCTTCTGTGTGGGCGTAGTCCTGATCCTGAAGCCAACTTTGTACTTTAACCTTGACTTCATGGTGACTTAGCCCAATCCAAAATCACTAGCTTAGCTGTTTATAGACCAATCATCACAATTTTCTAACAAAAGCACACAAAGTAACAACGAAACATAATTTTACCATGTATACTCGTAGATCAGATACAAAAACTCCGTAAGTTAACGTACTTTCTCCAGATTCAAAGTTTAATAATACATGTTTTCCTGTGAGAAAAACATATTTCGTTAAGTTAGTCGAAATGGAATGGCCAAAGTTCGGTATGGTTGGTGTTATATCGAGTGTGAAGACAAGACTGTCGATGTGCTCAATAATTTCTGATTTATTTTATCGTATTTGAAAAGTTGTTACCAGTTACTATCCGTTTTTTACTTCAGTATTTCAGTACCTATGTCGGTACAATGTTTTTCATTGTGGTAATGTTAGCAGTTTTTATTATTGTACACTAGTTTATGACCGGGGCTTTACCCGCGTGGAGTTCGGTAACTGTCCCACGGGATCATACTACCGGGATAAAATTATCATATGTGATAATCCAGGTTATAAACTATCCGTGTGCTAAATTTCATCCAAATCCGTTCAGTAGTTTGTGCGCAAAAGAGTTGCAATCTTCCATTCATCCTGACAAACTTTCTCATTTATAATATTCGTAGTAATATAGAGAGCAGCGGTGACCCAGTGGTGGCGGCCCCGACTTACGAACAGTAAGTCGTGGGTTCAAACCCTCACAGGCGCATTACTTTGTGTAATTTATTTCATCACCACTGCTCTCAAAACGGTGAAGGAAAACATCGTGAGGAAACCGGCATGTCCTAGAACCAAAAATTCGAAGACATGTGACATCTACCAATCCGCACTGGGCCCGTGTGGTGGATTATAGCCCATACGCAAAATACGCGCTTGACGTGGAGTTGCGGACACCAGCCCGTTATACAATACAATTATACAATACAATAGTAGTAAGTACGATACATGGGTAAGTAAAAAAGTTTTGGATAAGGTAAGCCCAGACCTACATTTTTCATAATAATGAAGAATTTAGGTCTGGTCTTGGTCTGGTCTGGTCTGGGTTGGTCTGGTCTGGTCTAAAGTTGAACAAATGTCTCAACTATGACGACCCGAATGGTGCAGCGGTACTGAGGCTTCCTTACGTTCTTAGGGTCCCGGGTTCGAATCCCGGTAGAAGCAAATGTTTGTGTTATGAGCATGGACATTTGTTTCAGAGTCATGGATGTTTATATGTATAATAAGTATGTATTTACAAACAAAAAGTATCTATGTAGTATATCAACTATCTGGTGTCCACGACACAAGCTTCGTTGCTTAGTGTGGCACTAGATGGCGCTGTGTGTAATGTCCAGCGATATTTATTTATTTATTTAACTTTCTAAACAATAATAATGGTTTAGAAAGTTGAAACATTTGTTCAACCTAAGTCGTTTTGAACTAAATAGATGTTGCTCAGGTGGATAATACAATGTTCTTCATTATGTTAGATTTTTTATTGTTTTGAGATTTTTTTCTCTAATTAGTCTTAGTAGGATAACTTTAAGCCCATGTCTGTTTGATTAATTGTTTCCAGTTTGCCAATTATATTAGTCAGATGACACAATAGCTTGTTATTATCATGAAGGGCTATTTTCGTTTGAAAATGGTACGTGAATCCCGTACTGTCTATTAATTCCAAGTTTAAAAACAGGTTAAAACAGAAATCTACTATTTTTTATATACAAGGTGTGACACATTATAAACGCACGACGTCTCGTGTGGGGACTCACACCATGAAACTGAACTTTCTTAGTTTTAGCATACAATGTTGATCAGCTAATCGCGTCAATTCTTAGGGAAAGTCAATTTTTGCGAATTTCTCGTAGAACAAAAGTTGTTTAGTTTCATGGTCCGAGACCACCACACGAGAGTACTGTATTATGTTACATCTTGTAAATATTTTTTTCTTTCTAATAAATATCTTACAGAACTTCAGTATATAGATACATACATATTACAGTACGTCGTTGACCTCGGTTACATACGACTGTGTTTGGTATAAATTACTGTCGATTTTAAAAAGAATTCCACTATTTCTCAAAGTTTCGTATTATTTTGCTTGTTATTTGGAAATTACCATAACATCTAAGATGGATTCAGACAAGTGCGGTGTCTGCAGTGACGCGATGTCCGATGGTGCACACTGCAAATCATGTAACATCATGATGCATTTCCAATGTGGGGGCGTCACTGAAGCAGGCTACCGTAAGCTAGGGGATCGTAAGCTAATGTGGCGTTGCAGTAAATGCAGACTGGCAGGCAATAGCCTACAACCTGTCTTGTCAGTATCTCCCACCCAAGTGCTGGAACCAGAGTCGGTTGTCCTGCAGGAAATTCGAGCGTTGTCTTTGAAATTCGCCACACTGGAGAATATGAAAGAAGAAATCGTCGCATTGAGGAATGAATTTGCCGAGTTCAAAACAACCTTGTCCAACCAGTACAGCGAGGTTATGAAAGAAGTCTCTGGAAAACTGAATGATATGGAGCTACGTATTGTGAAGGTTGAGAAAGTCCAGGACCAAGTTGAACAACTGCAAGCCCGCTTGGATAAGTTAGAAGAAGACAATCATAATAAAGATCAATGGTCGCGTATGAATAATACTGAAATTAAGGGTGTGCCTCAGACAGGTGGCGAGAACTTATTTGAGATAATAGCTAAAATTGGCGCTAAAGTCAATTACCCTGTCACTAAAAATCAAATTAACTTCATCACAAGAGTACCTACTAGCGAGAAAGACCGTATAAAACCTATTATAGTCTGTTTTTGCCAACGTTACGTAAAAGAGGATTTCATAGCAGCTGCTAGGCACGAACTAAAGACCTCACCCTTGACCCCAGATAAAATTGGATTGAGTGGCAACCATAAAATCTTCATAAATGATCACCTTACAATAATAAACAAAATGTTGTTGTCTAAAACTAAGAAAATCTCAGCAGAAAAGGATTTCCAATACGTTTGGGTCAAACATGCGAAGATACACGTAAGGAAAAATGTTGCGTCCCCAACCCTGATTGTCAAATCGGAGAAAGATCTGCAAAAAATTATTTAAATGACTCGCGATTAACACACATTTCAACCGCTATTAGAATATTATTTTTATTTAAGTCTGTGTTTTTTAGATGTGAAGCAAAGTTGTTTGAGAATCTTAGTCTTATGTGTGCTAGTTGCGTTTTCCAATTAGTTTTGTGTCGTTACACGGTATGCCCAAGTGGGCCTATTGAATATCATTTTTGCAATGTCACTTTTTATTATGCTAATTTAAACCTTTTGTGTCGTGCAATATGGTACATTTTCCTCTATGGACCGTCCCCAGTTATGACAATTAACTCCGAGGTGCTCTTATCTCTTTACTGGTCGTCGCTTTTTGTCTCCTTTTGTAAGAACTGTTTTTATAATGTTATTTCTACTGCTCACTGTGTATTGCTGTGTCTATTATTTTATTTAACCGCTACCCGCATTAGTCATTACAAACGCTCCGACAATGACCGGTACTTTATTCTATCTGCAATAATTAATTTATTTTTGACAATCTTTTTTCTATTCTTATGTTATTTGATTGTAGTTAAATGTAGTAATGGCTACGCTTAAAATCTACTACCAGAACGTGCGTGGTTTACGTACGAAAACAAACATAGTGTTTCGCGGAGTATGTCTCAGTTCCTACGATATCATTATATTTTCGGAGACATGGCTAGATGATAGTTTTAACAACAGTGAATTGTTTGATGGACGTTACCTCGTTTGGAGACGCGATCGTGACTACTCCCGAACCGGTCAGTTGCGTGGTGGTGGTGTACTGATAGCGGTGAAACATGATCTTACAATAGTTGAGAGGTTGGATTGGCGTAGTTCTGCGGAGGATATTTGGCTATCTTTAATCCTTAAAAGGTCCAAACCTCAGGTTACTTACAATTTGCATATATGTGCACTTTACTTGTGCAAGGAAAATCTAGGTAATTCTTATAGTACTCAGTTGCGTAATTTCACAGATAGTCTCAACAACTTAATTTTGACCCATCCACTTGACAAGTTTTTGTTGGTGGGTGATTTTAATTTCGGTAATGATGTCGAGTGGTGTGATGTTGACATAGTTGCCAATGGTGAGTTAATCCCGCAAAATATATCTTCTCAGCATTTGATTCATTTCTTCGATACAATGCAAACATTTAACATGTCACAGTATAACGGTGAGCGGAACATTAACTGTAGATTACTTGATCTTGTATTCTGTAACGATACTGTGACTGTTTCGGGGTGTACGGACCCGCTTGCTCTGCCTATTGATCTTCATCACAAACCTTTAATTATTGAGACAAAATTTATTGAAATTGAAAAACTTGTCGACAAACCTAAGCAATGTTATATCTTCTCGAAGGGCAATTATGATGCTATTAAATCTGAACTGGATCTAATTAACTGGCCCCAGCTGTTACAGTCAACGAGCTTGGAAGACGCCGTCACAATTTTTTATAGTAAACTATATGAGCTTAGGGATAAACATATCCCATTAAAATCAGTAAAACAGTCCTCTTATCCTCCTTGGTATACCCCAGCACTAATTAAAATTATTAGAGAAAAACATAAGTATCATAAAAAATATAAACGATATAGTAGGTTATCTGATTATCACTCATTTTCATTACTGCGTACCAGAGTTTTTGAGCTGGAAAAAACTTGTTATGACAATTATATAACAAACATTGAGGCTTCTATTGTAAAAAATCCTAAATTTTTCTGGACGTTCGTAAAAAGTAAGCGAAGAGCTGGCTCCTTTCCTAATGAGATGTTCTACCGAGAGACCTCTGTGAACACAGGACAGGATATTAGCAACCTCTTTGCTACCTATTTCCAGTCCTCCTTTTTGGAACCTGATTCAACGGCTGATGATGAACTTAGTGATCAATGTAGTAATACTGCAATGTCTGTCAGCACAGTTGACATAAACCACTCACGTATATTGAAGCTGCTGAAATCTTTAGACCTCAGTAAATCAGGTGGACCTGACCTAATTCCTCCTATATTCATAGTCTCTTGTGCTGATAGTCTTGTTGAACCCATTTGTATCCTATTCAAGCGCTCTCTTTCCGAGGGTAAAGTTCCGAAGATTTGGAAGTCAGCTTTTGTCACTCCTGTCTTTAAAAAGGGGGATAAAGCTAATATTGAAAACTATCGCCCCATATCAAAGATTTGCCTTTTTTCTAAAATTCTTGAACGTATAGTTTATACTGATGTCTACGCGGCTCTCAAGTCAATTCTTGGTGAGGAGCAGCACGGTTTTGTTAGGAACCGCTCGACCACTTCGAACTTACTTCTGTCACAAGAGTTTATTACAAACGGCATGGCACAGCGTCAAGTTGACGTCATTTATACCGACTATAGTAAGTGTTTTGACCGTATTGATCATTGCATGTTGCTAAAGAAGCTGTTTCTCGCCGGTATACACGGTGACCTGTACCGGTGGTTCTCCTCCTATATAGAGAACAGAACACAAGCTATCGTGCTTCAGGGCTACACCTCTGGTTGGAATTCTGTCCCTTCAGGCGTACCTCAAGGCTCCATTTTGGGTCCTCTGTTATTTGTATTGTTCATTGCTGAAATCAAACAATGTTTTCGTCATTCGTATATTTTACTTTATGCTGATGACATGAAGATTCATAAAGTTGTGCGAGACATGTCTGATGCATGCCAGTTACAAGACGACCTGCATAGGTTTGAAATATATTGCATCCGTAATAAACTCCAATTAAATGTTTCTAAATGCTTCCTCCTAACATTTTCACGTTGTACTTCTTTAATAAAGTTTGGTTACACCTTGAACGGTCAGCTCGTTAGCAGGCAAAATAGCATAAGAGATTTAGGGGTAATCATAGACAGCAAGCTTCTGTTCGATCAACATGTGAATAGTATAGTTGCAAAGGCATCAAAAGCTATGGGATTTATACTACGCACCACGGCTTGTTTCCGATCCCTTAAACCAGTTAAGATCTTGTATTGTTCGTTCGTGCGCAGCCATTTAGAATACGCGTCTCAAGTTTGGAACCCGCAGTATGAGACTTATAAGTCCCGTATTGAAGGCGTCCAAAGAAAATTTCTACGTTATCTAGATTATAGGGCTCAGCAATACTCAGATAACTACGAGCACCGCTGCAGACGGTACCACTTCCTTCCTCTGGAGATGAGACGTTATATTGGGGACATGAGTCTACTTTTGGGTATCGCAAATGGCCACATCGACTGTCCTGAACTCGTTGCTAATCTGTCATTACGCACGAATCTGATGGGATTACGTCAACGGCCAATATTAAATGTACCTTTCGCAATGACTAATTATAGGCGGAATGTATTCTCAATAAGAAGTGCACTTAGTTTCAATAGGCTTCCTAGGGACCTTAATGTCGACTTGTTCTGCACTAGTGTGGCGACCTTAAGACGGCTATTGGCACAGCCATTTTTCAAGGACAGTTAATTTATCATTAACTTGTATGTACTTTCTTCTTTTTTTTTATCGACTTTATTTTGTTAACCATATGTGGAGGCTTGTTATTAGCAATTGTTAAATTTTACATTATTTATTTCATTGGTTTGTTAGTCTGTAAGCCTTCTTTAAAAAAAAAAAAAAAAAAAAAAATATTACCTTTCCTGTACAAAAATAGGCTCCCAATTATTTTAAGTTCCGAATTTCAACACAAAACGCTTAGTACGAGACCTTGTTCCAATTTCTCGGTTCCTTAAAATAAAATTCAAGGCTTCTTTGAATAAAATTCTAGGCTGTTTCAATTATATTTACCGAAGCACATAAGTAAATATGCTTGATATAATCTTGAGTTCATTTTAGGTAAAATTAAATGAGAGAATTATCTACAAAAGTAGATTTAAGGGACTAAATCGAAATACTTATTTAATTGTATTTTAAATATCTGATGCCCGCGGCTTCGCCCGCTTAACAAATTATAAACAAAAACCTTCCTCTTGAATCACTCTATCTATTAAAAAACGCGCATCAAAATCTGTTGCGTAGTTTTAAAGATCTAAGCATACATAGGGACAGACAGACGCGACGGGGGACTTTGTTTTATAATTATGTAGTGATATCTAAACATATAAAAGAAGAAAGAAAACCTACGCATGATATTAATTCTGCCTTTGTACGCTAAGTTGAAATAAAATAAGAAAAGTTCATAAATCTAAGAACAAAAGCGCATCGTCAAGTGTTCAACATAACTCTAAACACCTCTCCATCTGACATGACCCCATTAGCCCACCTTTTCTCTGATACTCAAAGCTGATTCTTAGGAAAAATATCAATGTCCCCCCTGACAAGCTCTTAGTGCTGAAAATTTATAATGCTCGTTTCCATTACGCGAAGTGCTCCCGCTAGAGATGCATGACGCACTCGCTAGAAAATATTAATATTATAGAATCGTGTAGTGCGCTTATGACATCGGGACGAGCTTAGCATGTGAAGGAGGCTTTAGTCCCGAATGTACTTAGTGTACTTCGGTATGGAGGACTTGCATTTGATGAGGCTTGGAGTAGAGATGATTGATGAGGTCGTTGAAAAGGTGTTCGGGATATTTTAGGTTATTAAGATGTTTTTTGAAGGTCGTTTTTTCGTACACTTACGGTAGAATCTAAATATCGTCGACATAATTACGGATGCTATTAATGCACATATTTTTTTTTTTGGATGGGAAATCATCAAATGACTTCTTCCGCTCAGAAGGGAGTGTCAGACTTTTACTGACTAAAACCCATCCATGTTCCTTCATCGCCCTTTGTGTTCCGGGGCCACGGTATCTCTTTCGAACAGTCTCGCAGCCCCGGCAGGCATCGGTCCTTACGGACCCCTTCCTTTCTGGACGGCGCGCGTGGAACACGATCGCGCCGTCGACACAGCCTGTCGTCATGAGACGGACGGACGGCGAGCTAGCCCATAGCCCACCATCCACAGGCCTTAATGCACATGCCTTAAATACGTAAGAAAATAAACCAGCGGCTGTTAATCACTATAATATACCTGTGTGAGTTTCTTCGTAACGCTCAGGTTAAACTTAACTTAAACAGATTTCAGACTTATTGACAATTACGCGGCAAAGACAAACTTTCAAAGCATTTCGTATTTCTACAACGACATTTATCAGGACATTAGGTTTTCCGTAACCTATTTCACTCTAACACATTTTTGACTTTGAATCCTCGTCATCGCTGATAGAATGTCACTTTATCTGAGTCTGCTGGTTATAGTAACGTATTACAAACAGTGCAAAACTTACATGAAGTACTGATTGCTTAGTTTTTTATTGGTTGGGAGTATTCTGTCCTACTCTGTAAACTGAAAACATTGTTGTCAAACATACTACACGTTATTACCGTAGCGAACGTGGCCCAATACGTGTGGGACTTCAAAACGTACAAAGTAAGTTTTGATTGGTTAGATTTTGTACATGTAGCCATATCATAGATTCTGTTGTGAACGGACAAAAAATACCATCTCATCAGACTGGCTTCCCAACTATGTTAGGGTCGGTTTCCAGTCTAACCAGATGCAGCTGAATATGCAGTATTTTACTTTTAACGAATGCCTATCTGACCTTCATAACCTTATTTCTGGGCAACACGAAAACCCTCGGTAAGAATGGTTGTCAGACTTTTAGGCCATAACTACTGTCAAAGATCACAACGGGTACCCATCCACGGACTGACCTTGACAAGCTTTGCTTAACCTTAAATATCGATCTGTGCGGATGTAAATGCTGAGAGACGACTCCATATTAAAAAAGCAATCATTTTATTATGCTTCAAATTGAAATCTAGTAACATTATTCTACAGTTACTTATTTAAAAAAGACCCCGCAATAAAAATTTGCCCCCTATATTTGTAGACAATCGACTTGCAGCTATCATTCACCGCCATTTCCTTTAGCAGTATTGTCAATTGTCTGTCATTGCACAAAATTACAAAGGATGGCGCCACTTACGACGTTCCTCAGACCATGGCCACTCAAAGACCGTGACTCTAGCTTACAATGTATTATTACCGTGATTCCGTTTCCGTTTTACCGCATAAATGCTGTTTTACTACCTATGCTGCACCTGTGACTACTGGCGAAGGTCAGGTCAGGGTTTAATGGGTGAATGACGTCATTTTTGTTTACGTCTGTAATCCCGGAAGGATAAGGCAGAAGTGTACCTAATAAGGACACCCACATTTCGCCATTTATGTATATTTAAAAGTCCCATGTAATAGGGAGTGTGCCTATTGTAATCAACCGGGCACATATCCAGACTCGGCTACTACTGGAAAATTCCTGTTGGTAAAACCCAACAACACAATGCCCGACCTAGGAATCGAACCCCAGGACCTTATGCTCAGCACTCGTGTTTACGTCCACTAGACCAACGAGACAGTCCAATGAAATAAATATTCATATTCGGGGATTAAGAATCTTATTCGAATTACAAAGTCTCTTTCGTTCTTAAAGTAAACAGTCATCATCATCAGCCTTTTAATGTTCCCACTGCTGGGACACAGGCCTCCTCTCAATGAGAGGGAACGGGCTATAATCCACCACGCGGGCCCAGTGCGGATTGGTAGATGTCACATGTCTTCGAATTTTTGGTTCTAGAACATGCCGGTTTCCTCACGATGTTTCCTTCATCGTTTTGAGAGCAGCGGTGATGAAATAAATCACAAAAAGTAATGCGCCTGCCTGGGTTCGAACCCACAACTTACTATTCAACACCACTGAGCTGCCGCTGCAAGTAAACAGTACATACCCCCAAACACATACACCAATATCTAACTACTATTCCAATTTATTATTCCAATCCGACTCGAAACTCCAAGAGGTATCCGTCCGGTTACGTATCGCTGATTTGTATTTAATCCCAAATCCCAGCATTTGAGAACGTTAAGCGATATCGGATAGTTCCGTATGAGTTGCAGACCGTATGTTTGCACTCATCCGTTTGGTCGAATCGAAAGTTTAATTATTGTTTCAGTTTGCACTCCATTGAGCTCGCATCATTAGTTCATGTGTTGCGGTTAGGAGAGAGTAAATACAAAACAAAAGTTAGGTTTCATTGGATAGCCAGGGTCTGCGGTGAGTTTAGGGTAGTCTATTGCAAGCAGAAATTGTTGAACTTTGGTTGTAAACACCAGTATGGTATATCTATTATGCATTGCCCCTTTTGTTAAAAAAATAATATGTAACTTAGATCCATAGTTACGTTTTTGCTAGTTACGTTACCTAATACAAGTTTTTTAATTACAACTCTTTAACGTTATAACTTTACCTCCATGACACGTAGGTACTCAAAACATGATGGATGCATTGATTAGTACTCGTACTAATCAATGCATCCATCATGTTTTGAGTACGTTACATTTGAGTAGCGTTGAGTAGCTGATTTTTCACCCAAAAAAAAAGTATTTTCCCAGCAATATTTTTTTATTAGTGTTACTTAGTTTGATGTACAAAATGCTTGGTTGACAGCTTCATGAACGGAGCGCCTACACCTTGTATATTGCAGTAATCTTACCAATCGAACCACATCACAGGCATCCCCAATGCTTTCTTGCGTCTATCATCACATGTAAAGCCTGCAGTCATGTCTCACAAACACTATTATAACGCCCTGTATACATGGTCTATACAGGCTAACGTCTGGACAATTGCGTCCAATGCTCCACCTACAATAGACCCATCGAAGTGGTTTATAATAGGATGATAGACGTAATTCTGACGAAGGCAGGCAAACGTGTAAATACATGGTAATAGTGGCTAGGTACTGTGTGTTTACTGCGTTACAAAGTGCCGAGTTACCGTAAACTGGCCTAGTATTGAATATGCTAAATATTTACGGTTGGTACAGTGGGTGGGCTTCTGCGCTGCGTGTCGCGGGTGTGATCCCTGCACGGAACAAATATCTGCATGACCTAGAGGTAGTTGTTCCGGGTCTGGCTGTGTGTGTATGTGAGTTTAAATGTTTCTAAACACACCCACGATACAGGAGTTCTTAATGGGGGCAACGATCTAAAACAAAAAAAAAGTGGGTAAAATTTTCTTCTGATTCCAAAATCCTGTAAACTGTTTCTATAGAAAAATTTGGTTAAAATTACGGACATGGCTCACACCGAACACTGGCAGATAATGTCCGCAGCCAATCTGCAACTTGTTCGTCCCAGTCTGACCGGACGTTTAATCAAAGAGGGATTTTTACAAACATTAGACTGGACCGACGTTTAGGTACGTACAATTATGCTCATTACGTACTCAAAACTCTGTTTATTAGAACACCTAAAATCATTCTCAATTCGAAATTCGTAAATGGAACTGTCCGCCATTTTGCAATAGCAAGTGGAAGTTCATAACGTGCGGTTTCGTATCCATTATTCTGGGTAAAGTTGTAAGTGGTCGGTGCCCTTTGGGGCAAAGAGACCCTGATTCAATTCACCTGCTATAGGCCCTTTGACAGTCGACTGCTCGGCGGATGGACCATATCGGCAGTTTAGGGTTGCTTTGAAGCCCGAATTATGTATGAATGGTGGTGTAGGTTTTGTGGTGAAGCTAAAAGGCTTGGATATGACACTAAAAGGGCGATGAATAATAGGTTCTTGTGGTGATTTAATAGTTTAGTTATATAAATAAATGAGCATCTAGTTCATACGTTTAATTATGTACGTATACAGGTTGAATTTTTCAAGGCGTTAATGGCCAAATTCGAAACTCGAGCCCAATTTTGATGAAAATAAAAACTGCATCATTGGATTTTTGTAAAATCAATATTCCTAGAAACCATACGCTGTATTTTAAATTATTAGATAGTGTCGCTACAGAGATAAAATTCTGGGAAGAAATGAGCAATGACTAAGTAATATACAGTAGTACACGTGTTTATTTTAAATTTTTCCCGAATGACACAGTGGTGGTGATTCGGGTCTTACATTCTTAGGGTCCCGGGTTCGAATCCCAGTTGGAGCAAATGTTTGTGTGATGAGCATGGACATTTGTTTCCGAGTCATTGATGTTTATATGTTTAATAAGTATGTATTTACAAACTAAAAGTATCTATGTAGTATATCAACTATCTGGTGTCCACGACACAAGCCTCGTTGCTTAGTGTGGCACTAGATGGCGCTGTGTGTTAATGTCCAGCGATATTTATTTATTTAATTGTTGATGCTGCTTTTTATCCATAGAGTTTTTACCAGATAAAGAAGCTTCTTCTTCGATCTTAATTATAAGAAAGAAATAAAAAAAACACATTTATTTGGAACACGCAACAAGTGCAAACAGTATAAAAATTTATGTACGGTGTAATGAAAGAAAACCAAAAAATATAAGAAGACTTTAATCTAAACAAAAAAAGAATAAAAAATAATGTGACACTGTGTGCCTCACGGCTGCGCCAAATATTCTCAGTTCAGCAAAATGCCGGACAACTTTTTCTTTCGTAACAATTATCAAAACCTTAATTCCATGGTGACTTCATGTTTCTCATTAATGTTACCACAATCTCTCTTATGCTGACAAAATACTGTCATTAAAGTCCAGAGTGATTCCTCCTTATTTCCCTTCTGAACCTCAATTTTGTCTTGAACAAAGAACAAATTCCGATTATCCTCTTTAACATTCCCTCCAGTAATTGTAATTAATATTACGATTATTACTTTTCGACTAATTTTCGACGGTATCTAAGTTTATAACGACATTGTCAGCTGAAGACTTGGGTACAATCGCCGGGAAATTGCGGGGTCTTCGCCCGGATGGGCAGAATTACTTCCTTGAAATTAATTACCACTGTTTTATGAACTTAAAATAATTGTTGATTTAAATGATTCTGGTTACTTTGTCTGGGTTTATTAGTTATTTTATGTCAATAATGATTTCGTTGTGAAATTGTTGATAATGAAAGGAGATTTCGGAAACACTTTAATAACCATTCCTTTTGGCTTCGCCGTAGTCGGGTAAATAGTAGATTATGCACCGAGAGGCTAAAGTTGTGTCTAAGTTGCGTCATATTGAATCTCGAGCGCAATGAAGGATTCGGGATTTAACTCACGAGCGAAGCGAGGAAGTTAATACAAGAATCCTGAATGCAGCGAGGGATTCAAGCTAGCCCACGGCAAAGACACCTTTAGCCCAGAGGAGGATACTCTACTTTTTACACCTACTGTGAGAAAATAATAGCCATAGTACGAAAAACAAAGTATTTATGAAATAAACAAACAGTAAGAATAAATAAATTAACTAATGTTACAGCCAATTACTATTACGGTATTACGGCGCGGTACGGTAGTTGTTATTATTAATGCCAGTTTTAATGTTATTCCATTCCTTTTAAAAAATGGTTCGTAGTTATCTAATTATTCTTACAATATTATGTCTTCGAAAACATGGCAACGATATGAAGAAGCAGTCGTTATGATTTTGTAGGAAATCGAGAATATCATCCACGCGTAGTAAGGGTATCGAGAATAGCTTTCCTCTTTCTGGCACCAAAGGGTGTGTTTGTTAGTACTATACTGTCAATTTAGCTAAGCATGTGAGATTCCAAATTCAAATCACATTATTGACCAGCGGGTCATAATGAAATCCAGTACAACGTTATTGACCGGCTGTACCCCCGGCCACTAATGACTCACTTTAGGTTAACCTCTTGAGGTTGCTTGACATATAATGACTTACATTGACTTGACATTAAATGCACGAAAGAAAACATTCTGAATAGATATAAAATCGATTGGTCACTTTCAACGTTTCAAATTGCCCGGATCATGCATTACATAACCCTCTACGTCATATAATTTTAAACCTCTTATTTTACGTTAATGTCAAATTCACAGTAATCAATGTCAATTCGTCTGTTCGCAACCTAAACTCCTAAACTACAAAACCAATTTTGATGAAATTTTGCACAGTTGTTCCACATACGCCAGGGAACGACTCTGAAATTTGGCATAGCATTAAACGCATACCGGGGCCCAGCTAGTCTTTTAAAACGTCTGTATAGGTATGGCGGTTAGCTTATTAAAACAGAATAAAAAGTAATTTTCTTATATTTTGTGTCTAGGTAGGTGTATTTCTAGCCGTTTTCGACGCGTGACAAAAAGGCTTTTAAACGGATTTAAAAAGATTCCATTTCGGTTTGTTTGGGTTTAGATTAAAAGTTAAATTAGTTTTAAAGGCTTTCTTTATTTCTCCTGGGATTAGACTGAATACCACATTTCAGATAATCTTGTGATTAGGTTTTTCATTACTTGTGATAATAACATAACTAACATCACGCCTGTTATCCCCGAAGGGTTAAGCAGAGGGGTACCTAATAGTACACCCACAATTCGCCAGTTATGTTAAAATCCTGTTATAGGGGGCGAGCCTATTGCCATCTACCGCGCACAAATTCAGACTCCGTAACAGACCTATGAAATTCCTGAAGGAAAAACCCAATAACACTTTGCCCGACTTGGGATTCAAATCCACTTACTATAATATTCAGATACTGTGAAGTCTGCAAACCAATTCAATTCAATTCTTTCTTTGATTCTTCCAAACGATTTAATCTTCTCTCAATAAATAACTTGCGCACACAAAAAACACACATACATCATTCTCCTAAATAAAATCCGATTCTTCACGAGATTTAAAGCAACAAGACAAAGGTATAAACCAATTTCACCGTTCCCGCGTTTCCCGATACCCGCATTGTTTGGAACCCGATAAGTTAAATGAAAAGCAACTTTTGATTGTTCGGGGTACCGTGAACAATGTACGAATACAAAAACCGGCCGAGTCTGATTTTAGCTCTAAAAAACTGTAGGTACGGGCAGTTTTTCGAAGCTTTTCAAAAGCGCAAACAAGTAACGAATATAGTTTCACTGGAAATTGTATGGTTTTGTACGTGTTTTAAACTTTGATTTCGTGGTTTTTTTGCCGGACGCGGTTATTTTTAGTTCCATCCTGGATGGTAATTCCAGTTTTTTATGGAGTTTTGTTTTTGTTAAATTGGTGAAAGACACTGTATTAGCTTAGGTTTATATGGGCACTAAATAGTTAAAAGACCGCAAAAAGTATATGTTTCTCTTAAAAATAAACATAAAACCTCTTCATTATAACAATGAATAACCACAAAACCCTCTCAAACTCGTATAACAATAACCAAAATTGCTTGAGTACCAACAAAAATTTTACGCCGCCATTTTCTCACTTTTTATCGGCAATATCATAGAATAAACTCTTAAAGTGCGGATTATATCCAACTTGAGTATCATATTAAAACGAGTTGAAGGAAAACTTCGGCCGACAGGACCAGAATACTTGAGTAGGTCGGTGACAAGTGACTATCATGGAGTAATGAGGAAATGGAGAAATTGACTGTAGTTGTAAAACACGCATTGCAAATCTTTTAATGCCCCCCTCAATAATCAGTGAATCGTAAAATTACTATCACCACGCGTGCTAGATATTGAAGAGCACAGTTTATTGTTTTAGGAACAAGAAATTTCCACTGACAATTCGGAGGCACTCTGATCAATCCTTGGGCCATTATTTTTGTTACTATGTTTTACAAATCACCTACACATAGTATCCTTCTTCACTCCTTTAATTGCACCATATGTAAAATATACAAGTCAGTCGGTGTGTTCATAGCCGAGCGGTCTACTCGCTAGGATGCAACGCACATTGAAGTATTGTCACTCGTGTGTAATGGACTTTCCATTACCCGATAACGATGTTCCACTATTTATTAGGTCAGCAATTTACGCTGTGTTAATATGTCAATTGATGATCGCGTTCGCAAATAAGCACTCTGTTTGCTATCCACTCCACGGTCACAATGGAGGGTACTTATTATTGTGTCAAGTTAGCCTGTGTATTCATGCTGGGTTATATCTGGGCTATGGAAGGTACTATGCGAGCGTAACCGTAGCACGGGTAATTATAGCTGCGACAATGTCCTGGACGTATTATTACTGAAAAGCGAATTGTGGTTTATATGCTGTAAACTGTTTGCTTTTATTCTAAGAAGCACTTCGCCCGCGACTTCTTCCTCGAAAATTGTGATAGCTCGGCTAATTTCCATGATATCAACATTATTTATATCTTATGTTACTGGGTAAAGATGGAGCTTTCAAATGGTGAAAGAATTTTTAAAATCGGTTGAGTAGTTCGTGAGTTAAAATCGTAACAAAAAAACAAACAAAAATCTAATCTTTCCTCTTTATAATATTAATTTAGACTATTTTAGAAGACGAGCACACTCAAATTTGCGTTTGCTAATCCCGTGCAGTACTCATGTTTGTGCGTTATGTAATCATCATCATCATCATCATCAGCCAATAATGTAACGGCCTCCTCTCAATGAGAGGGAATGGGCTATAATCCACCACGCGCGGGCCCAGTGCGGATTGGTAGATGTCACATGTCTTCGAATTTTTAGTTCTAGGACGTGCCGGTTTCCTCACGATGTTTTCCTTCACCGTTTTGAGAGCAGTGGTGATGAAATAAATTACACAAAGTAATGCGCCTGTCTGGGTTCGAAACTTCGAACCCACGACTTACTGTTCGTGAGTTGGGGCCGCCCCCACTGGGCCACCGCTGCTCTCATCTCATCTATGATGTAATAGTTAGCAATATACTAAGCAAAATGATAAATACATAGATAGAGAAAGATAAATTCCGTCCAAATTAATCACGATAAGCGTTTCGTATTCAACTCAATGAAAACGAAGCATCCACACAATAAAGACAACAAAAACATCATTGTAACAAAATTACCCAAAAAAAGCAATTTTCTACTTGAAATCTAAAAATAGAAAACAATTTCGCAAAGTCTACAAATGACCCTTCACGGGAAAAAAACATCTGAAAATAGAAAAAAAAATACTGTTTCCAAGGAAAACAGATACTGACCTATCGCGATTAAATTGAACGTATGATTCTAGGGGCCCAGGATCGGGAGGTCCCGAATCGCTGTTCGTGCATAAAAAGAAGCGACGTGGGGGCCTCGGGTCATTTTTGGGGTCAGAAAGGTCATATTTACGATAGCCATAGGCGCAGCTTTATTGCTTAAAACATGGTGTGAATATGGATGTTGAGGAAATATTGTTAGGAAATGATGTTAGCTGCTGATGAATGTAGGAAATAGAACTAGAAAAATGTGTTTAAGAAAAACTGAGAAGTCACTTTGTCTCAAGAATTACTGGTTTGTAAGTCCTGAAGACCATGTTTTCATTCATACGGGTTTTTCTAACGATGTTACACATTTATGGTATTTACATAATCAGCTCATGCTCTTCCAAGCATACTGAATAAGTTGCCTAAGGAATTAGCCAAAAAATTGGAAAACAAAAAGTCTCGACATATTAAAAAAACTTGAAATTCTACTTCACCGTTGAAATGTATAAAACGGGGGAGAGGCATACGTGTGGGCTCACTACCACTACCAGACTGAGACCTGTGAGCGAGTCACTTAACTGATCGATAGCGCACATAATCTTGCAGTAGAAAAATTGAGCGTTATTGTTTTTGTGTATTAAATTTAGGAATGCATGTGGAAATAAATAGTTTTAAATTTAAAATTTAATTTTAAAATTTTTTTAGTTACTTTTTTGACATAAGCATAACTTGCCTATAATTTTTTGGCATAAAGTATGATGTTAGGTACAACCTCAAGATATACATAAGGGTGTAAAAAGACTTAAAGAAGCCGTAAAGCTCTTGTTCTCCCCGTTTTTGCGATCATTTTTTTGTTCTAGACCATACCTGGGAATATTGGGGATCAAAGTTCCAACTTTTCCACAAGTTTTTTTTTTTATATATATATGTTTTTATTGTAAGATTTTTACACCTCCACGACCCCAGAACTATTTAATCCATCCACCAGCACAATGTTTTGAGTGCGTTACATTGGGTTTTACCGTAAAACATGATTTTGCACCCCAAAAAAAAAAAGGCGTTTACCAGCAATAACTTTTGCGTAAAGTTACTTAGTACGATGTACAGAATGCTTAGTTGACGGCTTCGTGATGAGTCTGTATACACCTTGAACAATATTATGTTCTTGGAAACAGAATAAATAATTGGTTTTCGGAAACAAGTGGGGTATATATTCGAGCAGTTGGTTACTCAATAAAATTTCCCACCCACTGTCATTCTTTCAAAGCTGTTACATTGAAAAGATAATGAAGGATTAATTCTAGCATGTCATAACCCCGCCTTGATTGCAACGTTTCTTCAGGGAAATACTTCCTTCATTTAAGGCCTGTACAGACGAGGGACTTATCAAAACTTTCCTCACGATTCCTCATTCCTTACATTCCATAGTTACTGAGGAATCGTCGTGATGAAAGTTTTTAATATGAATGTGGATGGTTTTATGAATTACGGAAGACCAAAGACACGATGCATGGACTGTGGGAAAAATTATTTTACAGAAAAGGGGTGCCTCATGAGATGACGACTAATAGAGAAGTACGGAAAAAAAGACATGCTCCGCCGATCCTAAATAAATTGAGATAAGGGTCGGAGAATTATGGAGATGTTGCAGACGCATTATTTTTGTTGGTACTGAAGATTGCGGGATGCGTGAGTGCTAGTTTAATGCGTTATGTATAAATTATTTTCATCATTTGCCTAGCCTTTTCCCAACTATGTTGGGGTCGGCTTCCAGTCCAACCGGATGCAGCTGAATACTAGTATTTTAAATGGAGCGATTGCCTATCTGACCTCCACAAACTAGTTAGTACTGGATAATACGATACCCCTTGGTAAGACTGGTTGTCAGACTTTTTAGGACACTGACTATCTGTAACGACTCTCAAAGATCACAAATGACAGCCGGGACCAACTGCTTAACGTGCTTTCCGAAGCACGGTCGAAAACTCGGTATAACTCATCCACAGACCAACCTAGGCAAGCACGGCTTAACCTAAAGATCGACCCGAGTGGCTGTTATTATTTAGCCATGAGCTCCTCCTCATGTATAAAATATTTTGAATTTATTAAAAAAAAAAATACTTTGCGCCATACCACGAATTTCTTATGTATTATGGTAGCGTTTACGAACATTTAAACTCACACACTCAAACAGCCAGACCCGTAATAACTGTCTATAGGCCATACAAATACTTGTTCCGCGAGGATCGAACCCGCGACACGCAACGCAGCAGTCAATCGCTAAGCCACTACACCAACCGTGCCGTTCGTGCCGAATGTTATTGTTGTTCATTACTCCCCGAACGACTAAGTAGAACCCACATGATGCCGGTTCAGCCGTGCAAGTACGTAGGAATCGATTCGATAAATCTGACAGTCATTCTCGATAAAATGAGTTTATAACAAAGATAAAAACGTACGTAGTAATCTACGTAGGTACTTGCACGGGTGTTTCGGGATTTTTTGTCCTCCGAGGTCAAAACGGACACGGAAAACTCCCTCGTCTACACAAGCCTTTAAAGGACTCGGATATTCCGATCACGAACTTCTTATGAATATCTAATATGAATCGATAAATGCTCATTGACTATCGAGTTGTCGGCACTCGATGAAGACGTCAAGTTTTTATAACGACTCCTTTTTGTCGTGAGTGCCTATTTAGGATTTTTTTCGATGGTTGAGTAGGTATACGTGCTTCTTTCTTCAGGGATTTAAGATGAAGGTTTTTACGGTTAATTGGCGGTTATGTACTAATTTTTTTTTAAATATTTCTATTAGACCTTCTTTCAGTTGGAAAATAGCTGCTTTTATTTGGTTTTGTATTGTTACTCGTATTATGAAAGTTGATTGTAAAAGTTGTTGAATTCGGTTATAAATGTGTACAAGTATCAAAATGGGAAAGGAATTACAGGATGTCAAAAAATTCGTCCACATCACTGTCAATTCGCAGAAAAAGTTAAAATAAGTACTGAATTAAAAAAAGATTACATTGATAGCCGAGAGCTTTTTTTACCATTGTTACCTATTGTCTAAATTATATTTGATATGCGAAATAATCAAAGCTTAATAAAGCAACATAACCAAAAGTATACAAAAAGTGTTTTTTAAATTTTCAAATGTAAATCTAGCTTCAACACCGAACGTCCAACAAAAATGCACAACTTCGAATCTCACTACAACTTTTTTTATTTTTTACTTTTTACAACTGGCAACGTTAAAAATTCTCGTACATTGAATGCAGCCCATTCGCAGAGTGAGACGGACATCCGGGACGTGAAATACGTCTCTGTTTATGTGTTTGTTTCTTGAATAGTTGTGACTGTATCGGCAGGCAAGACTTAACGGATACATTTTAGGAAGCGTCCTTTTGAAAAACAATTTAGGTACCTACTAACGTAGCATTTCTGAAAGTCTTTTTTTTTTTTATTTGTATTTGAATCATGCGATCAGTCTTTCAGACTATGAGCAGATGAGATGGTCCAGATGGCGTTTTAGGAGACTCTCCGTAGAGTCTGCCCTATCTTTCTTTAGTCATTCTTCTCACTGATTATTCTGGTCAAAAATGTCCCGTCGCTTTTTCAATCGACGGATGCTTTCTGGAATGATTAGCTGCCCCGCAAGGTTATTTGGATGCTTCAGCAGTCGGGATTTGTAGTTGTCGCCATGTAAGTTTATCTCCTCGTTGACCAAGGGTATATTTAGGATTTCATGGATCTCTGTTGTCCTAATAAACCATGGTGCGTTTGATATTTGTTTAAGTATAGTTTTGTGCCCTTTGCACTTTCATTATGTTGGAGGCACTTGCTGATCCCCAAAGTTGGATGCCGTATGTCCAGATTGGCTTTAGTATAGTCTTGTATAAGAGGAGTTTGTTGTCTACCGCCAGTTTTGAGAAAGTCTTTTTGAAAGATAAATGGCTTATGAAGTTATGACGCCAGCTCTACCCTAGTTTATCTTTAAAAATAAGCGTCGTAGTATTCTAATTTAAAAGTTAAAGAAATTTTCATTGAAATATCGTCTGTCGCTTCCATTCGCTTTTATGAAAAAGTTTAACCATCTTTTTTTCTTTTTCTGGCTCTGTCGATGTCTTTAAAAACAGTCATCATTAGATCATTTTTATTTGGTCTCAGTTTTGTATTATTATATTTTAGAGTCCACACTTTTTCTAAGTAACAATCAGACATTACAGGCGGTATGTTCTATAATCCGTACATTCTCGTATTTCTTCGTCAACGTTCCTTCATCGGTCAAGCACGGGCGCCGGTTGCGTGTACTACGATCTGACCTTTTTGAAGGACAAGACAAATAAGATCGGTATTTCTCATGTGGTTTTATGGATAGATCCAGTTTACTTTTGCGACCTTTTCCTAGGTCCATTTTATAATGTTTGTTCGTAATTCCAAACAATTATTTTAACATTTTATCGACACCTAAATAAATCTGTGCGAGAGTTTTAGGTAATTTAATTCATATGTAATTTCATACTTCTGTTTGGGTTACACTTTTAATCTCAGTTGAAAAGGGTCTAGCCAATATTTTTGTTCAACTTTGTGTTTTATACCATACTTAATATGGTAAACCTTTTTATTCTGCAAACATTTACTTACCAGTTTAACTGGATTTTTTAGGATAAAGAAACTATGTTTTATAATAAAATGGATTGCTATTGTTGACTGCGGTCGTCTGAGTCAAAAGGTGATTATTCATTTTCCGAGTTACTAACTGTTGTTTTAGTAAAAAATATACCTACGTTTATCTCAAAAGCTGGCCTTTGAGGTAGCTCATTAGTTGAAAGCGCTAATGCCGAGGATAATAATAATAAGGTTCGATTTCCCGGTCGGCCAGTGTTAGTAAGAGTGTCCATCAGGATTTTTTCATTAGCAGCCATAGAGTCTGCAATTTTGTGCTTTATCATTTTCTTCGCACATAACTTGTGTATTTGAGCAGAAATCCTGGATTTCTGAAACTGCGCCGATTTCGAATATATCCGATGGTAATGTAGTTGTTGCACTACTTTCAACTCCAAGATATATCCCGGGTATGCTCAGGCAATACATTGCTCGCAACTCTCACCTCTGACCGAATCATGGCTGCCGTTTAGCAACGGAACCCGGAGTTCGGCACAAACTTGCTAAACCCCAAGTTTCGCCCCGATTGGGTTCAATTCTAAAATCGTTCATTCTGTTTCCAACTTGGCCGTGGTTTATGCACACTAATGTACTCTGGATTATTTTATTTGTTTTAATGGAAACAATATTTTTGGAAGGCATTGACACATTTATAGGAGGACTGAGATTTGGTGGTAATTTTTTTTGGAAGTATGTTTTTTAAAGTATAAGTAAATCAAATCTTTCTGCCTTTGCCCCATGTTACTTATGGTTGTCGCAACACGTTTTTTTCCATTCTCCCCTGTCAGCCATCACGCTAACATTTACTCCCTTTTTTTTCTTTTGTATAATACTGTACTCATTTCATAAATTGTTCTGATACTTGTTTTAGAATTCTCGTGCAAATATTTCAAGTTTTCAAATTAACCAACGCTAAAATTTTTAAAGATTAGCAATCTTACACTAATTTAGACTCAATAAAACGGCCTTCGAAGACTCAAACACAGCTACGAGCATTTCAACTACATAAAAACCTGTATAATGACAGACATTCTATATAAAATTGATAATATTATATTGATAGGCAACTCAATTTTATTCCGTTCAATTTAGACAAATAAAAATACAATCCCCTCTACACGTAAACATTTGGCCAAAATTACCGACCAAAACCCAAATCCACAATTTCAAAGTAACGTTTCCTGTTAGAAGCAAGTTTTCGACCCTAAAGTTTTGGAAGACAGCGGATGTGCGACCACTGCTGTCAACCGACTTCGATTTTAACATTGGAACTTTAAAATTTTCTATTAGTGCTTCCCCGAACTATGGACAGTTTCCAAGAATAAAAGGTATTAAGTCTTCGTCGTTAAGGTGGTTAGTATTTTTGGCCTCAATTTGATTACTACCGTTTTTTGTTTTTCAACTTTTTAGTGCAGTTGTTTCTGTGTTTTTAATGCGAGTTTCCGTTATGAAATTCTGAGAAGAATCTAAATAATTTATTTATTCAGTGTTGAAAAAATTGGTTATGCTTTTAATGTTAATTTAAATATTACCAGCGCTGCGCTATCTTTTTATCTATAATGATGCTTTATGAACAGGCACAATGACGTTAAAAAAAAAAACAGAAGTGTTAAAAGTGGGAAACTGGTTGTATAGTAGTGTTGTCATATTCTCATTAAAACTTTATCGTATACTAAATACTAAATTAAAACGGGAAAAGAGCAAATGGAAGGATTTGGGAGAGGCCTTTGCCCAGCAGTGGGACAGTACAGGCCTAAAAAAAACTTATGAGGCTCTCACAGACCAGGGAAGCATGACAGGAATAGAGGAAGCCTGTACTAAGCAGTGAGTGGAATCCAACCCAGTTAATTTGAAATTAGAGTGAAAGCAACCAGACACCAACCCCTAATTTAAAAATACACAACCTCCTTACAAAAGGAAACACAAAAAAAACCCCAAAACATTTAAGAAAATCTCTTCCCTCAGTAAAATCAAGACATTACAGAAAACCTCCTCTCCTCCAATGAAGATTTAGTCGTAGAAACGTGGTAAGTGATAACTTTACATTTGTCCGCGCCCGCTACTGCTACGTTTAATCGTCGCCATACGTTTCGTGCGACATATAAATCGGGCTTTAAAATTTTGTGGAACGCTCCGTTGGTCGCTTTTACCACCTTAATGGTGCGGGGAATAGAAAATACGTCTTCTGCTTGTGTAAGGTCTCTGGGAATTCATGCTCTATTTATTTAGATCTATTTGGTAATGATCTGTTTGAGAATGATTCAGCTTTTGGGGATTCTGATGAAAAGTGGCTGTAATTATGTCTAGTGGTTTCGGTGGCAGCACAATCTAGTCATGATGGTAATACAATCCAGATAATCTCGTTGACCGGACACTCAGATTGAATATAGATGGGAATATTGATATTTTTTTGTGTTATAACATAACGTGACATCTCGCCTGTAATCCTTAAAGGGTTAGGTAGAGGGGCACCCATACTTCGACAGTTATAATAGTAATATAGTTTAAGTCATGGGACTTAAATATAGGTAATAGGGGGCAAGCCTATTGCCATTACCGGGTACAAATCCAGACTCCGTGGCTACTGCTGAGAAATTCCTGATGGAAAACTCAATAACATTTTGGTCGACCCGGGAATCGAACCCAGGACGCAGACCCAGCAGTCGCACTTGCGACCTCTAGACCAACGATCAAATTTTGTGTAATAACTTTGTATTTTTTATTGTTGGTCTTATCTTGTAAGTTCTCTTCTGATAAGCTTGTCGATGACAATCTATTTTGAATCGGTCCAGAACCTAGCAAAGAGTCAAGCACGAGTAGGTACCGTTTATCAATTCCGTGCAGGCTTCAGGGCACACAGGACATAAACTTGAAGTTTAATTCCCAACTGGCCCATATAGACCTTTTCTGGTCCCATTGGTAGGCTTTGGGTGTATATAGAATTAGGCCAATGGTCTCTGGTTAAACTTGTCACTAACGTAAGGCGGTTGAATGCCACTCTGTACCAAACGATCTAGAAGATATTACAGTTTCGTTGACCCTAAAAACACTCACAGTAATTGTCAGGACCCTGATTTCAATTCATAAATACGACTGAAACGTGGCTGTACATTTCGAAAAGAACTTAAGTGGATTACGTGTTGTCTGCTCGATGCATCCTTAGATTGAATGAAGCTACAACAGATACCTCAAGTCACTTCATCCTAGCCTTTCTCAACTATGTTGGGTCTGCTTCCAGTCTAAGCAGATGAAGCTGAATACCAGTATTTTATACGGAGCGACTGCCTATCTGACTTCCAAAACCCTTATTATTAATACCCCTTGGTAAGACTGGTTGTCAGACTTTCGGGCATAAAACTACCCATAATGACTATCAAAGATCTAAAAATGACAGCCGGGATCAACGACGTTACGTGCTTTCCGAGTCACAGAGGGTATGTTATGGATGGACACCCATCCACGGACAGCTTCCAGCAAGCACTGCTTAACCTTGAATATTGATCCGTGCGGATGTATAGCCTTATGCACCATCAATGCACTTGTTCACATATATTTGTCACACAAACAAAATGTTAATTATGAAACCGGACCGGCTTTTATGACGGAACGCTTTTACGCTAAATTGAAAACAACTCATGGTTTATTCACAACACGCTATCACCAACCAGCTAACCAAGACCTAAGTGACATTACCAAACTTGAATAACTTTTCAATTCGTAGAGAGCACGTTATAATAGTCGTTATTCTATCAACTGGTCAGTATTGACTTTGGTATATAGGTATTATTTCATTTAATTCTGATGTAGTGTTTTTAATTCATTAGCTCGTATCATTTGCTTGAAATTCAGAGGGATATTTGATTTGTTTGTGTTTGTGGTTGCATTGATGAAATATCCAATATCCACGACGATGTTGCTTCAAAAGGAACACAGAGAGGTTACAGGGAATTGGGTATCCATGGTCCTTTTTTCCCAGGAGCTATGGGCAGATATGTAGTATGCATGTGATCCGCCAAATAGTGTCGGCCTTTTCAATAAGCGACTTAAAACGTTTTAACAATTTTGAAATCAAAACTTCTTTAGGCGCGTTGAGCACTTTTTGGGTGAACAAAAATCATAGAACTCGCGTGACCGTCACGTACGCTTTTTGTAGCACTCGTAGCCGATCCACTACGGCGTAGCACCACATAGGCGTGCGCGGGGCACAACTCGTAGCAGTGCTACGACTGGGGTGGGACTTGAGGGGGGGGGGGAGGGGGAAGGGGAAGAGGAGGAAATGGTAAATGAAAACACAAATAAAATAAAAAAATTGCACACACACAGCTCGACGATACAATTAACAAGTTACTTAGTTTTCACTTTTATCGGCTGTCCCCAAAGACTGCCCCGCATTGTGTGCATGTTTTTTTTTCATGAGACCATGTTAAATTCTTTATATGATTTTGAAAACCTCTATTCCTATTTGGTTTGGTAATGAGGAGAGGATGAGAAAAAGGTGAGTAAGAGAAAGGTACAAAGTTTACAAGGTAGATGTGAGTGGCAAAGCCAGGAGGGCCTAGGAGGACATACATTGACCTTATTAGTTAGGTTCTTCAGAAAGGTCAGGTGCGTAGTAGTCGCAACCGGCGTGCGTGTATGACCAGAATGTATGAATGTGGACGAGGCAAAAGGAATATGTAAGGTTCGTAGCAGGGGGCGTTTTATTTTATTTTATTTATTATGGGACAATAAACAGCTACAATATATAATTTTTACAAATAACAATAAATAATATAATATAGATTTGTGGTTTCTGCCTATCCCCCATGGGAACAAGGCGTTAGGTTTATGTATGTCTAAACCTATTCTTCCAACAAAAGAGCTATAAAAATAATACTTACCACAAAATAATAATCTACAAGTAACTAAAACTTGTATTGCTTCAACCTCCGAGCGTCAGACTTAACAGCATTAAATTGTAAGCGAAAGTTTTTTCACCGGACGCTGTGGGGTTGAAAAAAAAAAGGAGCGATCTCCAAACAATACGAGAGCAGGAGTTAACCCCACAAAGTGGTCGACGGTGTAAAACAATGCGATACTCCAGCTTAGCCGAACAGAATAGAAAAATTTATCGCTCAGCTACAATGGGCACGCTTAATCCAATTGTCCTGGGTCCTGTGATTTCATTTTGTTGGTTCACATGAGATCTTACTTCCATAATAGCACGACTGTATTCTGTGATGGGGTGAGGTGAGGTGTACCTACTGTATAGCAGGTACACCTTCATTTCGCCAGTGTCGTCCAATGAAGGTAATAGAAATCAATCCTACTGCTATTACCAAAACACGAAGTCATCAACCAAGCATTCTGTACATCAAATTAAGTAACGACACGCAAAAATTATTGCTGTGAAACGATTTTTTTTTTGGCTTTTTAATCACGTTTTACGGTAAGACTCAATGTTACGTAATCCAAAAATTGTGCTTATAAATGCATTGAATAGTAAAGATTCAGAACAGAAAGAGATCGCAATGACGGAGACAACGAATGGCTTTCAGCTTCGTTAAGAGTATTTTTACACCCTTTATAGAAACTTTGTGATCCTAATAAAATATTATTAGAACATGTTAGTTTTTTAAGACTATGTACCTACCATTTTATGTCTACAGCCAGATGCTGTACCGTGCTGTAAATTGTGGAGCAAAAGGTAATTGAGAGTGAGAGTAATGCATTGTTGGGGTGTTCTTAATGTACTGCTAGCCGTTGGGGTGAATTGTTTACTCTAGTATTAGTTAATGCAGGCGAGTTTGTGTGGTAAGACCAATGTTAGGGTTAACTGTAATTTTATTTTATTTACTATTATCGTGTAAGGGTTCTTACAGACGAGCGGCACGTTGCGAACTGCACCTGTCGATGGCTGCCGTCGACGCGCCGGGCGGCAGCTGCCGAAGCGTCGACGACTGCCGTCGAAAGGTGGCGACGCTTGCAGTTGTGGCATGCCGCGTAAATGTGTCAACGGCTGCCGTCGACGCGCCGGCGTACGCCACAACTGCAAGCATTGACGGCAGCCGTCGACAGGTGGCGACGGCTGCTGCTTTTCGTCTGTAAGAACCCTAACTAGTAAGTCCACCGCACGAGCGGTTGAGCTTGCCTATCGTACTACAATTTTTTTTTAAATAATTATAGGAGACCAACTTATTTAATTTATAAGTGTAATAAATATTTTATTGTTTAAATTACACATTTGTGGCTATATATAATTACAAAAATAAAAACTAAAAGTAAGAACCTCCATATATATATACAACGACGTCAATAAGCGTTAAAATTAAATTAAGTATTATTTTTTTAACAATAATTACATTTAAAAAAACCAACTTATATTGTTTTTGTTACTACTACTACACGCGGGTATTCATTCTATCTGTTCTGATGCCTAATGCCTGTACTGTAGATTATTTTTTTTATAAGTTAAACAAAAAATGTTTTTCGTCTACCAGTTCTCAATTCCCAGTCAGTTGTTTCACTAACCTTTTCTCTAAGATAGTATTGTAATCATACTCATTGTTATCTTCACCAAACTTTGCGATGATTCAAAGCTAATCCTAAACTTTCCTTGCTTACCAACAGAAATAATATTATTAAACAAACGACCAAGAAATTGTGTAAAGCATTGGCTTTTGATCATTATTGTTTCAAGTTGAACCTTCAAAAACATCAATTACAGGATATCGGATTAATGTTTAAACTTTTCTATCATTATTATCATCTTGATGAATTGCCTTGTTATTGTAACCAAAGGCAATCAGGAATGTTATTACGAAGTCAAAGATATTTTGATCTTTGTTTGGTTTTCGTGAATTGAATTATGTTTTCGAGTGATGGATGCCTTGACAAGGTAAAGTGACTGTATAGGCCGTGATTTTACTATGAATTGGATTGGAACTTCATCTGGTGTCATTGGTGTACTGTAGATATACTTCTGCGTAACCTTTTTTGGAATGCCGGTTTTATGTTCATCCCCTGAGTGACCTTATATTCATCCCAGAGTTAGCTATACTGCTGCATAAGCCTTCACCACGTTCCGTCACATTGCTCCGTTACTTGTCACATTCAGTCTGGCCCAGCAACCTTATTATTTCTTCAGTCTAACTGCTTCAACTACTAGGCAATAATTACAGACCATTGCCTAGTATGGTACCTTTGATATATTCGTCAACACTTTTTTTTTACTTTCTGATTCTATCAACTCTAATGTGAATGTAAAAGTATCTACACACATCAACACGGTCTAGGGATATTTCATACTCAATTAAATAACTCGAAAAGTACTGGCCGCATTGGAATCTTTTATACACCGATTTGTTTGTAATTTATCTCAGACTAATTCCAAATTCAAATTTTTGAAAATTCTTTTGTTTCGGTGGCATAAAAATGTCTTGATGTATAGGAGAGGGAATTTTCATTTGTGCGAAATTTAGAAAACAATACGAATTACGTTTAGTTACAGTTTTTTTTCATTTTTAAACGAAAGATAAAGTTAAAATTGAGGTATTGTAGCCATGCAACGCCGACATTTGACGAGGGCGGAGATGTTACGAGCTGTGGGAATGCTGGAAGCTGGATCTGTTCAGCGTAATGTTGCTGAGGCCATAGGGACCCATCAAAATGTAATTTCAAGATTGTGGACACGCTATCGTGCCACAGGTGAATTAGCGGAGAGGCACCGGGGGCCAAGTCGCATCACTACCCCCAGACAAGACCGATTTTTGCAAATTACTGCGCGAGCACAACCAAATGCAACGGCGACTCAATTGGTCCAAAGGCTGCGAGTGGAACACCAAGTGCTTGTGAGTGACCAAACTGTAAGAAGGCGACTGCATGAAAGCAATCTACGCTCTCGTAGACCACTCCGGGTCCCACCTTTACGGAGAGGCAATCGTGGACGACGATTAGAATGGGTTCGGAACCACGTGGACTGGGGCCGTGACCAATGGTCCAATGTGCTGTTCACGGATGAATCCAGGTTCGGCTTCCATCCAGATTCACGAAGGACGCGTGTTTGGCGAGTTCCTGGACGATGGAGCCGTCTCCAGAACCCTCAGGAAGTTCACCCATACCAAGGTGGAACAATTATGGTTTGGGCAGGAATTAGTCTTGGCGGACGGACGGATCTCGTTTGGGTGCGGGGCAATATGACGGCAGAATGATACGTCCAACAGGTGCTGGGGCCCGTAATCTTGCCCCACAGAACACAAATGGGGCAAGATTTCCTGCTCATGCACGACAATGCCCGGGCACACACGGCGAGAACGGTAGCAGCTTGGTTACATACACATAATGTTAGGGCCTTAGACTGGCCTGCTCAATCGCCAGATCTAAATCCCATTGAGCATGCGTGGGATATGCTGCAAAGAAGAGCTCTGAAGGAAGTTCCTGAAAATCTGGCTACAGAAGATCAACTTTTTGCGCACCTCAGAAGGACATGGGACAATATTCCACAGCAAGACATTGACAACCTTGTTCTGAGCATGCCGAATCGTTGCCGATGTGTTATGAACATCATGGGCGCTTTCTCAGACTACTGACTTCAAGTTTATAAACACAAATTAAATGATTTTTCTATTGTTTTCAGTTTTTACTCACAAATTAAAAGTTCATTCATATACGGTTTCCGTCTATGCTTCATTTTTTTTTCCATAAAATCCTGAAATTTTAATCTATACCTTAACCATTATTAAAAAATGGTAGAATATTAAATAACGTATCTTTTAAATATATACATGTCATATAAATAATTAACACATTGATAGTAATTCGCTTTTTTTAAAATATCCCTAGACCGTGTTGATGTGTGTATGTAGTATATCAACTATCTGGTGTCCACGACACAAGCCTCGTTGCTTACTGTGGCACTAGATGGCGCTGTGTGTTCATGTCCAGCGATATTTATTTATTTATAATGTGTCTCCTTATTCTTTTCTGTCTTCTTAAAGGAAATTGTTTCTGAGTTGATAGTTTGAATGACTATCTATGACTATAATCATCTTGTCAATGGAGTACTTACGGCTTGCCGTCTTTAACATAATGCTTTATTGATTAAAACCTCTCATCATTAGACTTTTCTTTAGATTACACAAAAAAAAAACGATAAAACATTTTATTGAGCTTAAGCTTTTTTTATTCCTAATAGGAATTGAAACAAACCAATCAATACGTCGGCCTCCGGAGTTAAATTAAAGTAACAATATTCTAACGGACCATTCGGTGTGATGTCAGTTCGTCTGTCAATTAAAATCTCCGGAACCAATTTATGTGGAGAGAATCATGATCGCTCGGTTTTGTTTCGGACCTTCTCGGAAATAGATAGGTATGGATGGGTATTTCCTGGTATAAATGAACACGGTGATTTTTTGGAACAATTATATTAATGAAACCTGCCCGAGATCAGTTTTCATTCAAATAATTGCACGTTAGTAGTTGTTCAAATTAAAAAAAGATTATGCTAATCAACACAAAGCACTGAAAAACATACCTATGCCAATGAGTATTCATGGGGTTTTTTATCACGACTCGTTTTGTTGTCATTAATTGTTTATTATAATTTCTTTTTCGTCATAAACGACAATCCTGCCATCTGTGAGATACTGTAGCAACTATTATAAAACACCTCTATCGTTTGAGTATCGCGATTAGCAGCGCCATCTATTGGCCTGTCTGTGAAATGTTAATCAGTGTCACTTGAAAATCAATTAAACTAAACTCTATGTTCTAGCTAAAATTATTGTTTTAATGAACATAAGAATATTTGTTTAACAACTTTAGGGTTTCAGTCATATTAGCAATTAATAGTCAAGTAATTGACACTAACTTTCTTTATGATACGGCGTCACCTAGGTACTGTCAGGGAAAATGGCGCCGAGTGTGATTTTAACCATCAATACTTGAATGTTTATTTTTAGTATGAGAATTATGTAAGTTTAAATAATAGATAACCAACTACTTATAAATTAATAAGAATATTTTACACAGTGACTAATTAGTAAATGCTTTTGTTTAACATAACTGTTTACGTTACCGGAAATGTTCCAAGATAGCGCAGATTGAGACTGTAAAAAGTAATGAGACGACTTTTTTATTATTCATGTTTAAAAACAATAGAAGAAGAATAACGCCATTTTTGTAAAGTGTTCTAGCATTGTTTGTCAAGCCGATTGATTTAAATATTGTAATAAGTTGCTGAACGGATATTGTGGTACATACACCCGTCAAGAAAGAGGAGAGATGTGGGGATACACGTGGTTGTCGGTGGCGTGTGGTGTTGTTGTAGTCCGATGAGTGCACCAGAGTACATTATTTGTTTATGTGACAGAAATTGTAAGCTAAAATAAGTAAATAAAAGTGATTCCAAGTATTTTCACAAGTGTCTAATTTAAAGTATACCATGTACCATCCACTATTGTTTGCATGTGTGCCTAATTAAAAGTATACCCGCCATTACCAAGAATGTTGGACAGCGGGCATCATCATAATGGGCTTATGGCCTTAGATACAATTCAATACAATTTTCTTCAATAATTAGGTAATGATCCATCGATATGATCGAATTTCATTGCAAATTGATTTCATCGTGATTTTGGTCTTCCTGCAAAGAAACCTACAGCATATGAAAGGGTAACTAATATATGATATAATTACAAAATTTCTAATATTTACAAGACATAACAGCTGAATCTATAATTTTATTCGATATATCGATCAGTTAATATAATAAACGATTGATATAATTTAAAGTTACTAATTTTTATAAGCATAACCTACATTAAATATAAAATCGTTTGAAATACCACTCAGAAGACCTAAAACTTATTTAGTCTAATATGATAAAACGCTTGGGTTTTTATTTTCCTGTAAAAAACATGCAAACTAGCATACACCAAACAAGTATAAACCATACAAGCAGCATGCAAGCAAGCATGCAGCATGAAATCAAGCATGCAGCAAGCAAGCAAGCATGCAGCAAGCAGTAGGCATGGTTTCTGTCACGGCTCCGGCGCTGCGGGGCTCCGGGCGGTCCCATGCTAGCTTATCGTCGCAGATGTGGTTCACGCTCACACCGCGGCGGTGAGTGTTAGAACCACCTGCTCCTCAGCTCGCAGGCCGCCTCACCCCTCCGCGCCTACGCGATTTTAAATAACACTCTAGGGGTAGGGCAGACAGGGCACGCCACAATAGTGGCAGTAAGTCTCCTCTTTAAGGAGTGGCTTGAGAGACGCCACGGCGTCCTCACCTTCCGCCTGACGCAGGTCCTCACCGGACACGGTTGTTTCGGGAGGTTCCTGCACCGAATCGGGCGGAAGGAAACGCCCGGGTGTTTCCATTGTGAGGATCGACCGGAGGACACGGTGGAGCACACGGTGGAGGTGTGCACCGCGTGGGCGGAGCACCGCCGTGTCCTCGAAGCGGCGATTGGCGGCGGCGACCTCTCGCGTACGGCCCTGGTGCAAGCCATGGTCCGGAGCGAGACGGAATGGGACGCCGTCACCTCCTTCTGCGAAGCAGTAATGCTAGAGAAGGAGGTGGCGGAACGTGAGAAGGAGAGAACCTCACAGCGTCCCGGCCGCCGCGGGAGACGCTCCGGGCGTTGGGGGCCACCACGTGGCTCCCGGCCACCGTAGGCGCGGGCCTGTGGACGGTGGGCTATGGGCTAGCTCGCCGTCCGTCCGTCTCATGACGACAGGCCGTGTCGACGGCGCGTTCGTGTTCCACGCGCGCCTCAAAGAGAGTCAGCAAAAAGGAAGGGGTCCGCAAGGACCGATGCCTGCCGGGGTTGCGGGACTGTTCGAAAGAGATACCATGGCCCCGGAACACAAAGGGCGATGAAGGAACATGGATGGGTTTTAGTCAGTAAAAGTCTGACACTCCCTCCTGCTCCACCCAGAGCGGGAGAAGTCATTTGATGATTTCCCATCCGAAAAAAAAAAAAAAAAAAAAAATGGGGTAGGGCAGACAAGGCTACGTGGAGTTGGTTTTGCAGCGATTCGTTTCTGTCACGCTTTTCGATAATAAACGTTATGTTATATAATGATTTTCGATTAAATAAACGTTTTATCAATATTATATGTTTTAAACGATAGGCCTAATGATTTTCGATTAAATAAACGTTATATCCAATAACGTTATACGAAATAAGTTTTAGAGTATATAAATGTTACACCTGAAGAAATTATATCAACAGTTGGTATAACTCACGTTTATTATATCTTGTGAACGTTATTGAAATGAAAATATACCAAATATCTTTATATGTTATGAGACGCACCCCATATGATAGATTACCGAAAGTCCAACAAAAAATGGCTTTTACAAAAATATCTAAATGAACAAGGGTCATGTTTCGTCATTTGTAAGTTCATCAATCATGGGCTACGGAATGTCAGTCGATACTGACCAGTCATCAGAAGTATCTGGTGTATAAAATATTCTGTTTACAGCATCCTCTTTGGAAGAATTTTCGTCTGGAATATTGTTGGAGAGAGAGAGTTGAACATTCTTTGTGTTTTCGGCTAGCTTTCGGGAAATATTTTAATGTTGAATACCTCTAACTTTTTGTTATTGTAACAATGCCTTGCTTTATTAATTAAGGACACTAGCAACGTCTCCTGCCTTTATCAGTTTAAAATATGAAAGGAAATTTGATGTTCGCAAAATTCTAACAATGGTATTTCATGAACTTTTTTAAAGCACGGAGATTTTTTTTTGTTTTAACTTCCGTGCAATGCGGTTTGAAAAAAAAAGCTTTATTTCATATCCATTCAATATAGCAAATCCTTGAACAACCCATCGGAAAAGTATTTCCTCACCCAAACACATCGACCGCTCCGAAAAATATAGCAAAAGACACAAAAATAAACGCTTTGACATCCATATTTCACTCCACACACATCCCGCAGAATCCCGCTGCGTTCAATACGGGCAAAAATCTTCACAAAACCCGTTGATTAATATGTGGACACGGCCCCGATTTTGATAAGGTCCACCATTGCCCACCAATTGGGCAGAGTGCACTGCGCGGATTAAAATGAATTTTGTCGAGAGCAGCGAAACATAAAAATAGAAGAGGCGGAGTGATTGAAATCGCCATCACGTAGTGTTGACACATCGGCCGTATCCGACATGGTGGAATTATTCGTAAATGTACAACCGAATACAACGGTTTTTTAATTTATTTTATATCGTTGCTTGTAAACGTGTTTTTGTTGCGGAATTTTTTGTGTAACTTCGGGTGTACTTTTTACCTCAAAAACTACGATTGGGGAAGATTTTTTGCAGCAGTGTATGAGTACCAGAAAACGTTACAAAAATATCAGTTTGTCCTCCTGCAAATTTCATCAAAGACTTACTTAATTGAATAAGTACCTACATTAATCAGTTGATAAAAATATGATTTAATCAACAACTTGACAAAATAATATTCTTCCGAAGTACTGAATATCAGCTAGATTAAACTTAGCAGAGCGAACGAGTTCGAAAACGTCACAAATAGTTACGATCATAGATAAGCCGTGTACGGCTGACTATGCAGTTCGAGCTAGGATGAATACTAACAATCAGGGTTTGTTAGTATTGTTCATGTACGGTAATGAATTTAAGGCTAGGCTAATATTTCTTTATAAGTTGAAAGCCCTATTCAGAAGATTAAGGGCGAATTTCATGTATAAAATAAATTTTCTTATGTCGGCTTCAAAATTCTACAACAATAATATGACATGCTCATGAACTCGATTATGGTGTGTGATTGCGTTCAGTTTGATTGGTGAAATTGGTCCTAAACTTTAAACGGAAACGGTTTTGTAAGAATTGTTTGTTTGTGTCAAATAGGAGCCCCATTTATCCAGATTTCCAATTTCAAATTGCCCCTAACTCAAAAATAACGACCAATTTCGAAAGAATTAGATCAAGACTGCGCCGTAGTTCATGAACTGATATAAAACGGCGATATTTCAAGCTAATATCGGAGCATGGAAGTAATATGACGTACGAACGTGACACCAAAGTGCCAAAGGAAAAAAATATTTCACGTTTTTTGCCCAACGCAGTGTTGAGAGGAAACTTCACAAAAAGCAAGTCACAAACACGTGACGCTGGAAATTTTGCAAGACACGTCTTGGCTTCCGTACATGTAGTTATTGCGGCGTTTTCGGGCAAAATTGTGCTTCTCAAAGTGTACTTTAGGAGTTATTTGGTGTTGATATTGTGTGGTACTTGTTCGATGCCGGCTTGAAATTATGGTTTGGGCTCTTAAGTGTGATCTAGAGCTTATCATTATACTTCGTTGTTGTCGTTCGTTCTTCGTCTTTGTTAGATAAAATACGTTGTACACTTCTTCCATTGTTCGAAAAGTTTCTTCGTACAGCAACTCTAAAAGTATTATTTGTCTTCATTTCTAAGTTGGGAGTTTAAAAACAAATACTTTGGCTTTATAATAAAAGCCACAGGTGAATTATTACTCTGTTCATTAATCTAAAATATTGCTGACAAGTCCAATTTAAAGACTACAATACATTTAATTTAATAGCCATTCACGAACACCGTAATCACATAAGTATCTCGAATAAAGATACTAATTTGGCTATTATTATTAATTATAGCATCAGTTTCAACATTATTAGCATCAACTTTATAAATATCAGCTTTTTAATTGTATGAATTATTATTTTCTACAAAATGAATATCTGTCCATTCTCAATCGTTACTACAGTAACAATTCATTACCGTTGTGTGACGATATGCGTTTCTACATTGTAAGTACTCCGCATTGTTGCCTATTGTGCGTCAGTAGGGGCTGGAAAATTAGGGTTCTATTGAATTTCCTCCCGACGGATTTCCCAACTTGGTTCGGAACAATCCAGTTTGTTAATACGGTCACATTTTGTCCCACGCCGATATGGGACATACGGCTATCTGGATAATGCCTCTCGTATCTAGCAGTGTGCTTGAAAGAGATAGCTATAGTTTGAATATATGCTTTTGTAAATGCTTCGTTATTATCCTGGGATGGACATGTGTTTGGTGCTCCGATGTTATTATTCTTCAAATTATTTGGAGCGTGCTCTAGGACCCTTTCATGAAGTATGTGAAATATTTTGTTATTGTTGTTAGTTGTATTATTGTGTAGGATGAGTTTTGAAATAGTTTGGTGATCCCT
Organism: Xestia sexstrigata; assembly: GCA_941918905.2. Lineage (NCBI taxonomy): Eukaryota > Metazoa > Arthropoda > Insecta > Lepidoptera > Noctuidae > Xestia > Xestia sexstrigata. The sequence continues at coordinate 8,135,795 of OW799214.2, read as the reverse complement.
TCGGCACGTGGATTATTATTTTGTGCCCTTGGCACATTCTATTGTACTTTCTAGAATCATATGTTTTATTGTGCTGTTGGGGTATTGTGAAAAAAAATTGAGTGTAATTTACTGTATAAACTTCACACCACAGCGTTGATTAATGTTCTGTGAATAAAAATATGTGCATAAATAGACTCAGATATTATTCTACTAATCATTATTATTTAATTTGAATGAACCAATCCAAAACCTACTTCATTGGTATAAACATGCGTAATTATGTTTTTAGCAATAACAATGTTTCATGCCTTTCATGTATGTGAAATGTTTATCTACGACTATTACCGAGTTCACTTTATAATAATTCGTTCATTTTCACTTTTAGTTCATCACATGCATTTTTTTTTTATAAAGCCCGTTTGGCTTCGTACAGGACTAATAAATACTTTTCCTTTCTAATTTTCTTTCATTATCAACATCACAGCTTGCACAACTCTGGAATCGGATTCCGTCTTCTTTCATTTAGGTACTTAATAAAACCTTATCCAAACAAAATTGACATCGATCATGTTTCGCAACAAGATTTCTCCAATCCATAAATGCAAATCTGAACTATTCGAATGCAACACAGCCGCATCTAATCAAGCTTCCCGCTACAAGAGAGCATTACTTTTCATGCTCATTTGCGAACTTATATTAAAAGCTATTGAATATAGTGATTTATCAGCGCCTTACTTCGATGGGAAATGAGATTGCTGCCGTCTTATCCGATGCTCTTAAATTGAAGCTCGAATTTTTTGTTACGGTATTGTAAGGGGAGATTTTAGCTCTGGGTAATAAGGCACTGCATTATGTGGTTCTGTACGTAGTTGTATATTATGTGCAAGCTTTGTGTTGTTGGCGTTTTCTACTTTAATTTATAAAATACTTACTTTGAGAAGTTCTTTGATATACTTGTTTTTTTTTTGTAGCTAGGTACATTTTTCGACAGTCAAATATCTACAAATGACAGCCGGAACCAACTTCTTAGCGTGCTTTCCGAAGCACGGAGGAAACTCGATATGTATTAAATGGTCATCCATCCATGGACCGAATTACGCAAGCGCGGCTTAACCTTGAAGATCGACCCGTACGGCTGTTATAATTTTGCCACGAGCTGGTAGTCCGCCATATGGATTTAGAATAACGTCACTCAGCTAACCTTGCATTGTCATCCAAATTTAACATGTATGATTTCCCATCTGAAAAAAAAGGATAGCTTCCAGTCTAACTTAATACAGCTGAACACCAGTATTTTCTTTTATTTTTATCTTTTGATCGATCCGAGCGACCTGTACTTAGCCACACGCTTTACCAAGTAGGTACGTGAATTAGTATATATTAACATAAAATCCCTTTAATTTCTTACGAGTATGTTAATCAGTTAACACGTTAAATGTTTTCTACCGCACACTTATCTTGTAAAATGGCATTTTAATGAAGACGGGACCAATCGGTATGAAAATGATAAACATGGGATCTTAAGCTTTATTATCAAGTTTATCGTCTAGAGCTCTAGCATATTTTAACCTTTAGGCCGCGTTCTAACTATAGCGAAAGTTACGTCCGTCGACATGCAACGTGATCGTGCCGACGACATGGACAAAAGCTTCTTCCAGTTTTACAAAAACAAAATGGGGCTATAGCGTATTCGCGACCGATCGCTTTAGTTAGCGCGGGATATGGGATGTAAGCCATTTTATTAGAGGAAAAGTTTTTGTTTTTACTTCATATTCTAAAATGTTAAATGTAATTTTGTTAAAATTCTTGTCTAATGATTCCACTAAAAGGGATCCTATGGCGAAACCTCAAAAAATAAATACCTTCGCAAGCCGTGACCATGAAAAAGGGAATATATCACCGCTTAACGGCGAAACGGAGACGATACTTAACATCAACAAAAAAGCTAAAAATTCGTCCTCGAAAATACTTGGGAGTTGATCTAAATGGACGCCAACAGAAGCAGCCAAAATGCAAATTCCTGAGACTGCAATATTATAACACAACAAACTCATGAATACGATCCGTATAGTTAATATTTCCGCAGTACCATCTTATTCTTATCAATTTCCCATCAAAGTACTGAATTTCCTAGTTCTTCGCTACTGGTTGAGTAAACAAAGAGAATTTCTGAGTGGCTCTTAACCGACAAAACGCAGTTTATGAGCAAATTTTCTGAATAGAATGTCTCTATTACACGTTCGGTCTGTTCGGAGTGAATGGATTTGAATGAAATGAACGGTTAAGCTCTTGGGTCTTAGAAATGACGGGAACCTAAACTTTGTGGGGCAGATCAGTCGAATGTATAATTTTCGAGCGCCTTCGTAATACCGTTCTTTCGTAAATTGCTCGCCTTTTCAAGGTGAAACGTTACGTGTAATACCAGTAATTTAGAATTTTCAGTACTGAAAAAGCGAGTAATACTAGTGATTACGACTTTTTAAATTATACGGTTCAGTTTTTCAAAGAACAATGTGGGCGTTTCTTTTCATTGATAACGTAAATAGAAAATGACGATTTGTTTTTATAATGACAGGTTTTTTTTTATGTCGTTTGGGTTATATTAATGAGATTTCGTGTCTTAGTTGAGTCAAATAGCTAGTAATTACTGGAGACACCTATTAAAGAGGAAAATAATAATTATGACAGTAACTAAGCTGACTATTAGTCAAGCCCGTTCTATTAAATTTTAACTAACAGAAACCTCCTTTCCTTACAAATAAAATAACAAAGCAAACTAAAGTTTCTTCTATACAAAGGCAATATCTTAAGAACAATCGTAGGCGGGTAGTTCAAGATGTTTTGTGCAAGCGCCGCGGATAACATTTGAAGTGTTAAATCTTAATCCAAACTCAAGTGCCGCCTGTTTTGTAGTGTCTCAAGACATTCACGATGCAAACTGGACCTTTTACAGTACTTAGTAGCTTTATTTTCCCATAGCTCCTAATTATTGTTTACATAAGACTTAACATAGCATAATATCACGCCTGTTATACCCGAAGGGTGAGGCAGAGGTGTACCTAATAAAACTTACTAAGTACTATTAATTTCGCCAGTTATGTTTAAGTCCTATGTAATATGGGGCGAGCCTATTGCCATTTACCGGGCACAAATCAAGACTCCGTGGCTGCTACTGAGAGATTTCTGATGGAAAAACCCAATAATACTTTGCCCAACCCGGGAATCAGAGCCAGGACCTCACGGTCAGCAGTCGCGATTGCGACCACAAGACCAACGAGGCAATTCAGTAAAATACGGTGAATGACCTCAATCTTTATATTCATGAGGAAAACGTCTATATTTACGCTTTATTCCTATATTCATTATCAAGAAAAACAAAATGGGTTATTGTGGAAAATAATAAGTTAAACTCAAACTCGTGTAAAAGTCTACAGTTGTGAAATAAAATGGTTAAGGAGATTTCGGTCAATCTTCTTTTGAAACGTGCACGAAAGGCGAATGAATTTCTCTTGGAATAATAATTGCAAGGATTAGATATCACGTCTTAATTCACAATAATATGAGTTCCAAAATATTTAAATGTTCGTAACAACATGAATTGCAAACAATAGTATAATAAATGAAAGTGACCGTTTGAAAAAGCAACATGAGTCAAAAGGAAGTACTTGTAAGTAGCACTACCGGCCGGGGTTGCGGGACTGTTCGAAAGAGATACCGGGGCCCCGGAACACAAAGGGCGATGAAGGAACATGGATGGGTTTTAGTCAGTAAAAGTCTGACACTCCCTCCTGCTCCGCCCAGAGCGGGAGAAGTCATTTGATGATTTCCCATCCAAAAAAAAAAGTAGTACTACCTTTTCGTTCCGCAACTGTACAAACCTAAATAACTAGCCAACACTGAAACAGAAGCTCATAACCTTTACGTGTTCCACATAATAATCATAAAGAATGTTACACCATATCATTAGGGGTCAATAACCAAACCATTGTATGGCATTAAGTCATAATTTTCAGAAATTGAATTCTTGCTAATGCCAGCCATTTACATAATCAACGGCTACGGTTAAAGTTTTCGCCTTCAAACTAAATTTACTTTTTGCCTTAAAAGTGTAGATTAATACCCAAAGATATCGGCGTGAATTCAGAATATTGTTATCGCTTCCGTATTTCGTATCGCGATACCAATTAAGTGGAAAGTTTTCATTAATTTTGTAATGAGTTTTTATTTAACGTTGGCCTTTTTATTAGACGACTGCGCCAGAAGGAGGGTTATGTTTTTCGAGTTTATGTATGTATGTATGTATGTATAATTGTTTGGCACGCTCTGTGGCCTGAACGGCTTGATGGATTTTAGCCAATTGAGTCGGCTTTACACAATTCCACTTAAAAAATGAAGTTGTAATAACGGATATTGTTTTTTTTTTGTTTCAAATAACCACGCAGATATGTATTATAAAACCCGTATGTGTTTATGTCTAAATAACAGCTACAAAGTTCGATCAAAGGTAATATTAATAATAATTTTATTCCAAAAATAATTTTACATCCTTATTTATTGTTCGTAAGCTTCGCTTGCCGAGGTTGGTCCTTAATGGGTGACCATTCATTTCATATTGGAATTCTTCGGTGTACAGTGTAGTACTAGTGCCATCTATGACGCAAATGAATTCTTAATTGCGATATTAAACTTATCCACGAGTTAAGATCATAGAAAATCCCGATAGAGAGGAGGCCTGTGTCCCAGCTGTGGGAACTTTATAGGCGGATTATGCTTATATACTGGGTTTTCCATAAAAATAGTACCACTTGTCACCGCAAAAAACATACCTTTTATTTCATCAACTACTTCTAGTTAAAACCTTCACTCATTGTACAAACTAAAAGCATTAAATTCTCCCAAGAAAGTAATCAAAGGAACATTTGATTCCATTAAAATATATTTTCAAGGAAGTTCATTTAGCTGAAGGAATCCGATTTCAAATAATACTACTGTCGACGCTCACTATATGAAAAGCCCTTTCATTACCGCTTCTTGGGTGCAATGGAACATAACATAGGTAGTACAGAAGTCCAACTACATACAACGAGCAAAAATAGGCACACGTACACATCTCATCATCATCTGCCTAGCTTTTTCCCAACTATGTTCAGGTCGGCTTCCAGTCTAACCGGATGAAGCTGAATATCAGTTATTTACATGGAGCGACTGCCTATCTGACCCCCGCTTTGACCCTCACTCAGATTTTCGGGCCACTGATTACCAAAGCTCTACAAATAACAGCTGGGACCATCGATCGGCTTAACGTGCTTTCCGAGGTACGGAGGAAACTCGATATGTATTGGTCAGCTTGACCTGAAGATTGATCCGAGCGGCTGTTATTCTTTAGCCATGCACGAGCTCCTCTGCACGTTTACATCTATCCCTGTTAAATTACAGACGACCCGAATGTCACAGCGGTAGGGAGGCTGCCTTACGTTCTTGGGGTCTCGAGTTCGAATCCCGGTAAGAGCAAATGTTTGTGTGATGAGCATGGACATTTTTTTCCGAGTCATGGATGTTTATATGTATAATAAGTATGTATTTACAAAGAAAAAGTATCTATGTAGTATATCAACTATCTGGTTTTTCCACGACACAAGCCTCGTTGCTTACTGTGGCACTAGATGGCGCTATGTGTAATGTCCAGCGATGTTTTAAATTGTGTGCTGTGCTGCGGACCGCCGTGTGGTATCCGGCAGAGTAGAATAGAACCAACCCATTACACTCACGGGTGTCGTATAAGGCGATGTCTAAGGCAGAACACCTTGCGCCTCCATAGACCAGAGAAAGGGCAGCAGCGTTTTCTGTTAGTCTTTCATCACTGCGATCTCCAATCCGCCTGCCAAGCGTGGAGATTACGGCAAATTCCTCCCATCATGGGAGAGGCTTATGTCCAGCAGTGGACGTTATGGGCTGTTGTAGTGTAGTAGACTGCAAACCCGGGGCCAAGCAAGAAAAAAAACATGCTTGGGCTTATAATTGACTCCGCCTGAAAATTTGGTGCTGTTCCACAAATTATGGGGCACTTAATCTAGTCTTGCGTGTCCTCTTATTTGACAATAACATTATCCGAAGCAGTGTCTTTGAATGCCGCTCTGCTAGAGACTGGTATTGTCGATACTTTAACATAAACCTCCCCAATGCGTCACGTCGTTATATCGACCGGTCCTGGTTAAGAAGGTGATAATCGTGCAGTTCCAGTCTACCTTAGGGTGAATGATGCTCCGGCCCTGGTGCAAGCCATGGTCCGGAGCGAGACGGAATGGGACGCCGTCACCTCCTTCTGCGAAGCAGTAATGCTAGAGAAGGAGGTGGCGGAACGTGAGAGGGAGAGAACCTCACAGCGTCCCGGCCGCCGCGGGAGACGCCCCGGGCGTCGGGGGCCACCACGTGGCCCCCGGCCACCGTAGGCGCGGGCCTGTGGACGGTGGGCTATGGGCTAGCTCGCCGTCCGTCCGTCTCATGACGACAGGCCGTGTCGACGGCGCGTTCGTGTTCCACGCGCGCCTCAAAGAGAGTCAGCAAAAAGGAAGGGGTCCGCAAGGACCGATGCCTGCCGGGGTTGCGGGACTGTTCGAAAGAGATACCGTGGCCCCGGAACACAAAGGGCGATGAAGGAAAATGGGTGAGTTTTAGTCAGTAAAAGTCTGACACTCCCTCCCGCTCCACCCAGAGCGGGAGAAGTCATTTGATGATTTCCCATCCGAAAAAAAAAAAAAAAAAAAAAAAGGGTGAATGATGCAGAGATAAAACACAGTGTAACCGTCACCATATTCTGTGGTGAGTCCATTTTCGCGCGTTGTATGAAATAGGCCTTTTGTTATAATTTTGTGTATTGAGTGCACTGAAACCAACGCTATTAGACAACAAAGAGAATCGATTATTTCCACAAACGTGAACCATTGTTTTCGCTAATAATTAATATTTTATACGTAGTTGTATGTGAGGTGATTTATCAGTCTACGATCTTTGGAAAGGTAGCTGGTCATTAATTAATTACCTATTGAATAAACGACTAATTATGTTTATTTTTAGAAGAAAAGGGACTGAGTTCTTGCATTCTTTGCTTGAGTGTAGAATTTTGGTGTGATATGACGTATTATTATATTTTATGTGCCTTATATCTGAGCTGACAAGATTGAGATTGCTTTAATCATGCTAAGAAAAGTAGAGTTTATTATAATAGGTACATACTATACCTATTTACACTAAATACTTCAGTGTAGAGTAATGTAGAGTTTAACAGTCGGTACGATCGTCAGAAACTCGAAAGTCTGACAACCAGGGTTGTGGAAGTCAGATAAACAGTCGCTCCTTGTAAAATACTATTCAGGTGCATCCAGTTGGACTGCTAACCAACCCAAACACATTTGGGAATTGCTCAATGCAAGTGTTTAATGCTATTATCCAATAACTACTACTAGCAAAAATCGTCTTAGTAATAAATCGAAATCCCAGAATTCCTATGTTCTAAATAACTGTGTCGTTTCACTTGTAACTCCCCGAATACACCCAAAATGGATCGAGTAATCTACATAAAATTACTCGTCTTACGTCGTGTAATGTTCTAATTACGAGATACATACTTTAATGCTGTTAATTGAGGACGTGTTCTGGTGCTGTTATTTGAGACGCAATTAGAATGTATCTGTAGGCTGTGGACCTGAGATGTGATTGTTTTATTTTGCGTACGTGATGAGACTGTGAATGGGTTTAAAATGTGTGTTGCATGAGGGGAGGCTCTATGGTCCTGATTTCTTCAAATTATGGGTTCGTCCTAGAATCAAAATTTTGGAGACATTTAACACCTACCAAACCGCACTCGCCTCCGTGGTGGATTATAGCCCATTCTCACTTATAGAGAGGAGGCCTATGTCCCAGCAGTGGGAACATTATAGGCTGATTATGCTTGTGCTAATATGCTTTAAGTGATCATGCTATGAATTATTATCGACAAGTGAAAAATAGTCAAGAGGCTGGCTACGTCATTATAATATGTTTTTGAACAATGTTAAACTAATTAATACGCCAACATTAGCTTTTAACGGAAGCTAAGTTTGATTTTTATTAACATATTAAACATCTATATTACAGCAAACCCACACACTTGATCTACTTATAACATACCTAAATACTAGCAAGAAACAGCAATCAAAAACTCCCAAAGTCTTTGATCAACGAAAATATTGGAATTCCAGTCTTCACTTGACGCGTGGGAGCCTTTAATTCGTCTACCGCTTGCAAATTAGCGGCCCACAGGAGATTTATAGATACGGCTTTAACCGTGAGAAGACATGGAGAAAGAATCGAAATTTCCGATATATGTGGACTGATTAAGGGGCTCCCCCATGCACACTAGCGCCACTTTAGTAAAAAAATTAGAACTCGTTAAATACACAATTAATATAAAATCTGATTGACAAAATCAATCATTTGGTCTTCTAAATTATTTACGTCTGCTTAACTCATTGAAACATAGCTCGCTGTCGTTACAGATACAAAATGGAAAAAAACGGCCGTTTTTAGCAATTTTTCTAACTGTAACTACAGTGAAGTATATTTGAATGAATTAAATAGACGTCAATAATCTAGAACTCTAAAGCATTGATTTTGTCAATCAGATTTTATATTAATTGTGTATTTAACGAGTTCTGATTTTTTTACTAAAGTGGCGCTAGTGTGCCATGGGGGAGCCCCTTAAGGCATCAATGGTTTCTGGTTAGGAGGTCTTGAATTTTTTTGTACTAATTATGAGTTTTATTGGTAATAGAGCTCTTTGTGAGATGCTTGTGGCTAAATAATAACAGCCATTTGGGACGATCTTCACGGTAAGCTGCGCTTGCCTAGGTTGGTCTGTGGGTGGTCCCAAATTCCCTCCGTGCCTCGACGTTAAGAGGGCCCGGCCCGTCTATCGTGAACGCAAGTAAGGTCGAAAAGCATGTTGTTTCATCCAGAGCCAGTGGCTCGATCTTCTTTCACTCCTCACCTAGCCCCGACCCCGCACTACTCGTCTCCCGCGCACATCATACCGCCTAACGCGATAACATTGAACGAAAAATAGTGTTCGAAAATTTCTTAAACTTGTTCCAGGAAAGACGTGTTTTTTTAATAAGTCATACAAGTTTGTGAAATAAATATTTGTCATTTAAAATCTCCATTACATGTGCAAAGTTTCTATCTAGATGTTTTCTTTACATTTAAAATTTATGAGTACATTGTGAACGGCCAAAGTTTAGGTAAAGTGCAAAACAGCAATTTTTGGAGGCTTATACTGAATTTTTTTCTACAAAATTTTATTTTTTGCTTTGATAGATTCCTAGATATAGTGCACAAGATACCTATTAGTTCAATAAAATTAAAAGATAGATGTGTAACAACAGCATAATCACGTACGAGCGTTTGTGTGAAAAGCTTGGCCGCTTCCCGACTGCCAATTGTAGATCTTGGACAGTCGCCTGACAACCAGTCTTACCAAAGTATGTCGTACCTATTACCGAGTACTAATTAGATTGTGAAGGTCAGTTTGTCATCCACTCCATGTCATCATCATCATCACCATTTCAGACAAAAGACGTCCTGCTGCTGGACATAGGCGTGTGTCAAAAGTGATTGACTTGTCAAAATATGGTTTTTATTTAATTTCTATAAAAAAGCATTCTACAGTCACACCTTCAGGGATAACAGGCGTGATATTATGTAAGTATACATATATATAAATCAGGTCATCTCCACAAAGTTTGCAGATCAAGTTTCCAGCAAAGAATACGACACCATCTTGAGTTTTCCTAATTGTAACATCTCGCATGTCGTAATTAGTTCACGTAAAACAAGACAAGAATCCTGTCTTCTCCAGTTCAGTGAGAGTTCGCATTTAGTGGAACACTGTGTCAAATGTGGTCGACGTTTGTCTTGAGTACCTGGCAAATGAAGATTCAAAATGTACCTGAATAAAGAGTCACAGATTTATACTAAATTTTATATGAATGTTGATTAGGAACTGTTTTCATACTGAATTTTAACATAACATCACGGCTGTAATTTCTGAAGGGTTAAGGTAATCTAATAGTACACCCATATTACACCATCATCTGCCTAGCCTTTTTCCCAACTATGTTGTCGGTTTCCAGTCAAATTCCAGTTAAATGCCATGTCATTAGGGGCCAGCCTATTGCCATCAACCGGGCCTAAATCCAGACACTCATACAAATGAGACATGGACTGAGAAATTCCTGTTGGAAAAACTAAATATCATTTTGCCCCACCAGAGAATTGAAACCAGGACCTTATGATCGGCAATCATCTCGCTTGCGATCACTAATCAACGACGTTGTCTAAATTTTCTCCCTAATAAAAGGATCGAGATAGATCAGATAGATACTCAATACGAACATTGTTCTTAGAACTTTTCCTAGGGTAACCAAACTTGTTGGATCCAGACTTTTTTCCAGGTCGACCAATATATGAAAACCGACCAGTCATAAATGACAAGAAATAATAACAGATGGCTATCTAATCAATTAGGCTTTCAATCTGTCTGTATTTTTTCTTTGCCTTGTACTCATCTACTCGATTCTGAGAAGAATAGGTGCGTCTCTTAACATATAAAAGTTATTTGGTATATTTTCATTTCAATAACGTTCACAAGATATAATAAACGTGAGTTATACCAACTGTTGATATATTTTTTTTAGATATAACATTTATATAGGTACTGTTATGAGCTGGGTATGGGATAAATTAAACAACTAATAACTTTGTTTAAGAGAGCAGCGGTGGCTCAGTGGTAGCGGCCCCGACTTACGAACAGTAAGTCGTGGGTTCAAACCCAGGCCGGCGGCATTACTTTGTGTAATTTATTTCATCACCACTGCTCTCAAAACGGTGAAGGAAAACATCGTGAGGAAACCGGCATGTCCTAGAACCAAAAATTCGAAGACATGTGACATCTACCAATCCGCACTAGGCCCGCGTGGTAGATTATAGCCTATACGCAAAATACGCGCTTTGACGTGGAGTTGCGGACACCAGCCCGTTATACAATACAATACAATACAACTTTATTTAACACAAAACACTTTAACACTCAATCACAAATACACTACTGATCACTATTCGCTTAGATATCGCACTTCTAGTTCACTTCGATTCGCTTACTTGTGTTTGTGTAGCCAAAATTCGATTCGCTTCGTTGTGTAGCCAAAATCAGACTGCTTCCGCAAACACGTCGACTATCTATATGGCGACCGAACGTTCGAGAAAGTTCCACGACTTCCTCGAACCTTCTTTAGAGAACCTACATCATTCGAGACTCGTCCTACCTACCTACTACTACCTACCTACTTGTAGGTACCTACTACCGTAATTGTAGGTACGGGTACAACGTAACAATACTCTAAAACTTATTTCGTATAACGTTATTGGATATAACGTTTATTTAATCGAAAATCATTAGGCCTATCGTTTAAAACATATAATATTGATATAACGTTTATTTAATCGAAAAGCGTGACAGAAACAAATCGCTGCAAAACTGACTCCACGTAGTCTTGTCTGCCCTACCCCTAGAGTGTTATTTAAAATCGCGTAGGCGTGGTGGGGCGAGGCGACCCGCGAGCTGAGAAGCAGGTGGTTCTAACACTCGCCGCCGCGAAGCCGCAGTGGTGAGCGTGACCCACATCTGTGACGATAAGCTCGCATGGGACCGCCGCTGCCGGAGCCCCTCAGCGCCGGAGCCGTGACAGAAACCATGCCTGCTGCATGTCGCATGCTTGCTAGAATGCTGCATTCTACCCGAGAAGAATAATTCAAGCCAGTGACATCTTTTAGTTCAATACAACTATTGAGAAATACGGACGAAATGTTAGAACTTTTATTACTATTGCTCTCCAGATATTTCCCTGCCTGAAATATATTATTTATGAATGTTTCTCTGTAGTATGTTACGTTACGGGTTTTTCTCTCCGGACGTGCCCTTGACCTCCAGATGTACGGAGGTGATTTATTAAGTTAGAGCGTTTATTTATTAGGATAAGAGGAAACTGTTGCTACCTGCCCCTTGGGCATTAGAACAACAATTTATTTATAATTTTCTTAGTAGGCAGGTACAGGGACCATTCTTCTGTGCAAAACCAGTTTATCTCTCATTGTACGAGAAATCTGTACAAAGCGAGGCCATTTTGTACTGGAAATGGATTGATGGGTCACCGTGTGTACAGTCAAAACCACCGTGTGTAAATTAAATTCATCATATCACTTTTTCTTCTGACAGAACCGCAAACATTCTAGGAATAGTCTCCACAAGCGCGTTGAGCATAGAGCTACCAACTGAAAGCGCTCGTCTTTTTGCCAAGAATCATCCAGCGTCACAAGAAATTTGTAGGTAGTTACGTCATCATGTTATCAAATAAAAACAAAGCAAAATGACATAGATTTGTGCCTAATTAATTCGTTTTTCATCTCAATCATTCATCCCAAACCCTATGTTAGGGATAACTTAACAAAAAGTGTTTGCCGATAGAAACTAGTAAATACAGGGAAAACCGACCTTATTACTAATAATTATTAACATGATTAAAAAGAAACGAAAATTTTATCAGCCTAGGGTAATTTAGGAACCGTCACAGGTGATAGATATGATCCCCGCCTCTTCTCTTAGATCAAAATATTCGTAAAGTTTATAAAAAAACACATATCATAAATCTTCGAGTATCCTGTTTACCAATGAATATTGAATAGTGCTAAATCAAAATGGCTACCGGATACCAACCCACACCTTTTTCCATTACCACATCAATCAGGAAAGCAATCTATCGTACAAGTCACTGGACTATGGTTCAATAGTCTATGGCCCCTTAAAAATGTCAGCCAGGCCACTTAAGCTCACTATGTTTCCAACAAGGCGTTAACTACTCATAAATAATAGTATTTAAGACCGTATATCCCGGAAAACCGGTCACGGGAGGTAACTGGTAAGTACACAACATGTGAGGGTCTAGTGATGGGACACGATGGGAATAGAAATGAATAATTATTATTATAATAATTAAATAAATAATAAATTAATGTTATAATAATTATTCATTATTCATTCTTGCCACTCTCACTTGAGTCTGTACCAGGTCTAACAAGTGAAAAAAAAACACCCTTATGGAAGCCAAGAAGCACTTGTCCTTCCCGCCATTGCGATATTTTTTTTGTACTAGACCTATGGTTCCCAAGTATGCCAGGGAACCTTCTTGTTACGGAGATATTAAAGGTTAAAGTTGCAACTTTTTCACACGTTTGTTTTTTGTATAGAAGTTTCAAATGCTATAACTTTCCTTGAAATACAAATCTCTGACTCCTGTACTTTTCAATGCATAATATTTTGGGGTGCGTCTCATAACATATAAAGTAATAACGTATATTTTCATTTCAATAACGTTCACAAGAAATAATAAACGTGAGTTATACCAACTGTTGATATAATTTCTTCAGATATAACATTTATATACTCTTAAACTTATTTCGTATACCGTAATTGGATATAACGTTTATTTAATCGAAAATCATTAGGCCTATCGTTTAAAACAAATAATATTGATATAACGTTTATTTAATCGAAAATCATTATATAACATAACGTTTATTATCGAAAAGCGTGACAGAAACGAATCGCTTCAAAACCGACTCCTCCCGTAGTCTTGTCGGCCCTACCCCTAGAGTGTTATTTTAAATCTTGTTTGCGCCGTGACAGAAACCATGCCTACTGCATGCTTGATTGCATGCTGCATGCTTGCTTGCATGCTGCATGTATGGTGTATGCTTGTTTGCATGCCTGCTGCATGCTTGATTGCATGCTGCATGTATGGTGTATGCTTGTTTGCATGCCTGCTGCATGCTTGATTGCATGCTGCATGCTTGCTTGCATGCTGCATGTATGGTGTATGCTTGTTTGCATGCCTGCTGCATGCTTGCTTGCATGCTGCATGTATGGTGTATGCTTGTTTGCATGCCTGCTGCATGCATGGTGTATGCTTGTTTCCATGTTTTTTTACAGGGAAATAAACACTCACGCCTTTTATCATATTAGACTAAATAAGTTTTATGTCTTCTGAGTGGTATATCAAACGATTTTTATACTTAATGTAGGTTATGCTTATAAAAATTAGTAACTTTAAAATTATATCAATCGTTTAATATACACACATCAAAAATGTCTAGGGATCAAGCATTTTTATGCGGATTTCTTGAGATTGAGATGTGGCTTTGTAATAAATTTATGATTTTATAAATTTATATGGATCCTTTTTGGTGCATTTCATAATTTGAATCAGGAACTCTCAATCAAATTCGAGTAAAAGATGAAAATAAGCTGTCAATATTTTCCCTATAAAAACATACAACGCATTGAAGACATTATTAGTGCTACTGTTTCCCTACTACTGATTAAAACCAACGTTATTATGGAGCGGCGACGTCATTTAAGCAGGGAAGAAATGCTCAGAGCCGTGGGAATGATAGAAGCTGGTTCCCGGCAACGTACTGTAGCTTTAGCTCTGAATACAAGTCAGAGTGTTATCAGTCGACTTTGGACACGTTACCGAAGCACTGGTACCGTGGCTGAGCGCCATGGAGGACGGTATCGCTGCACCACACGGAGACAAGACCGATACATTCAAATCTTAACTCGAAGAGCTCCAACAATAACCGCCATGATGTTAGCCGTGAGGCTTCATCACTCTTCAGGGAACTTAATTAGCGACCAAACAGTCAGAAACCGCTTGCATGAAGTGAACCTTCATTCCCGAAGACCGCTACGGGTACCACCTATAGCAATGCACAATCGTAGGATTCGATATCAATGGGCTCTTGAACACAGAAATTGGGCAGAAGAACAATGGCGTTTCGTGTGCTTTTCTGATGAGTCTCGTTTTGGTATGAGACCGGATACAAGACGTATACGACACTGGAGAACCCCTGGACGCCAACAGCGATTAAAATCCTGCCAGGAAGTCCATCCTTATAGTGGTGGAACCATCATGGTATGGGCGGGTATTTGGATCGGCGGAAGAACTGAGTTGATTTGGATCAGAGGCAACCTCAACGCTCAAATTTATGCTGAGACGATTGTATCAGACGTCATCGTTCCTCTACAAGTGCAAATCGGTCCCTTATTTCAGTTAATGCATGATAATGCACGACCGCACACCGCAAGAGTTGTAAGACAGACTCTCGCCGCAGCTAACATCAATGTCCTGCCCTGGCCTGCTCAGTCGCCAGACTTGAACCCGATTGAGCATGCATGGAATATGCTACAGAGAAGAGCTCTGCCGAATATGGAGGGTATCCAGTCGCAAGAAGACCTTTTTTTGTTGTTGCAACGAACATGGGCGGCCATTCCACAGCGTGATTTGGATGAACTCATTTTGAGTATGCCAAACCGATGTTCTTGTGTTGTTAGTGTTCGCGGTAGAAACACGGATTATTAATTGTTTAAGTTACCCAATAAAATTTTAAAGAAAACTGTTATTTCAGTCTTTTTTTCGAACTTTAATGTTAGTGGTTCAAATGTCAAAAATCCCTTTATTAGGAAAATGGCAAATTTCTTTATTAATGCAAAGGTGACTTGGTTTATCGTTACTGTGACAAACGAAAACACTTTATTTGATGAATCCTTAAAGAAAATTTTAATTAATATCAATCAGGAGAAAAGTTATTGCAAAAATATATGTTGATCCCTAGATACTTTTGATGTTTGTATTAACTGGTCGATATATCGAATAAAATTATAGATTCAGTTGTTATGTCTTGTAAATATTAGATTTTGTAATTATATCATATATTACTTACCCATGTTTTTGTGTGCGTTGTATTAAGCGCTACCGTAAAGCTTAATTTTTTACACCAAAAAAAGACGTTTCTCGGCTATCTTTTTTGTGCTGTGTTACTTAGTTTGGTGTTCAGAATGCTTGATTGACAGATTTATGATGGGTATTTTTACACCCTATAGTCATTACCTACCTATCTTATTTCCATTATTACATACACAATCATGATTTGTACATAATGTAGTCATCATTAGTAATAATTAGGGATAGCTAGGCAACGTTGCGGTTGGGTTCCAGTGTAATTAACACTTACCACCTGAACTTCCACCAATTAGTAGATAATTAGTCTGTAATGCGGTCTAGATCTGCTGTTTCATTAATTGAAATAATTATCTTAATCAAAAGATTCTGTTTGCTTTAGTCAAGACGTTTTCTGCTGCTATTTCCGCTAAATTAATGACTTAAATTGATGAAAACTTGCACAAAAGCAGACAATAAAGACTGTTAAATATCTAGTGTAACTATCGTCTCTTTCTAGCACGAACATGAGTACTCCAGCTAAACAAAATACAATCGAAACGAATCCGGGGTAAGGTTTTCAATCGTTACAAATCACTGTTAATTAACTATGAATTCATTCACACATGAATAGAATAGAGCTTAGTCGTCTCACTATAAAGTATAAAAACATAGCACAAGAGCCCACTCGTTTGTCATGTTAACTAGCCCACCGCTTAATCACAGCCCATCTGTGGTTTTTTTTAAATAAAACACTATCCTCAGGTACTCGTATAGGTAATCCAAAAACTACCGATATTTACAAGTTTAAGCGTTAAAATATCGATCAAACATTATATATATTTCACTTTTAAATCGATCGAACGCTTTAGTTCACTTCAAATTGATCGAACGTTTTATTTCACTTGAAATCGATAGAACTTTTTTTTTTCACTTTTAAATCGATCGGAAGTTTTATTTCACTTTAAATTCAGTAAAATGTGGATAGAATACAGTCTATTCACCGAGGCCTAGTCCGCTCACTATTATAAAGTATAATAATACAGTGCGAAAGCCGTCTAATGTCGGATTTTAAGGGATAATTCACTTTTAAATCGATAGAAAGTTTTATTTCACTTTTAATTAATTCAAAGTGAATAGACCACAGTCTTTTCACCTTGTCCTAGTCCCCTCACTATTATAAAGTATAATAACACAGTGCGGGAGCCGACTCGTTTGTCATGCTAACTAGCCCACCGCTTAATTACACCCCATCTGTGGCTTGATTGGCGTTTCATTCGGATAATTGTTATCCAATTTAAACTTAATAACTGTGAACAGTAATAATTGTGATATTATGATGCAGTTTTATAGTAGGTTTTGTACTAAAGTGCTTTTTATTTGGAATGTTATTTATGAGTTTTCATGTAATTGATTTGATTGAAGTTCGTAAGACAGGAGGTGTTTGAATATTTTAAGGGGCGTAATAAATGTAATGCTATACTTTCCTATACTATCGAATTTTACCTAAAGAATTTACGTCAAAAAATTGTGTTTTATTACGGTAGATGTATTGTAGACGGTATATTATACGATCCGTGTTCTCGATTAATACTGGATAAGTTAATTACCGGTATAAAAGCTCCTAGAACAATGATGTGTATGGAAGCATACCTACATTCCGTCATGTCCGTCTCATGACGACAGGCCGTGTCGACAGCGCGTTCGTGTTCTACGCGCGCTTCAAAGAGAGTCAGCAAAAGGAAGGGGTCCTCAAGGACCGATGCCTGCCGGGGTTGCGGGACTGTTCGAAAGAGAAACCGTGGCCCCGGAACAAAAAGGGCGATGAAGGAACATGGATGGGTTTTAGTCAGTAAAAGTCTGACACTCCCTCCTGCTCCGCCCAGAGCGGGAGAAGTCATTTGATGATTTCCCATCCGAAAAAAAATAAAAAGCATATCTACATTTTAAATTTTCACCTCTTTATGTAAACAAACACCTACTGACAGTCTGGAGAGAGTCAATAAAAAGGGACCAAGGAAAATACCAAAGGCTCGACAACCGAAACGGTAGACTGAGCCACTCATCCAATCCTCTCGTGTTTATTTTATGGCTTTTTGGAAAGCATAAAATACAACCGAAATCCCTGGCGTCAAGCAAGGTTATAATCCTCAACGCAGAGGAACCAAGTATAAAATGATCCAAATAAATTCAAAACCCATGCAAAGATAATTGCTTTAAAGAAAAAAAGGAAAACCTTTGTTTAAAAAAAGTAATTGGCTTTACTTTTTTTAAACAAAGGTTTTCCTTTTTTAAAAAAAAACCATTGCTTAAAAAAAAGTTTAGTGAAAAGCTGTCAACACAACACCAGCTATTTCCATTTAACCCAGTGACTAGTATCTTAATGTACAATATATAGCCCCAAGAAACTTAATATACTAACATCGTCATGACGTCAAGAGTAACTGAAGTTCAGATTCTAAAATGTACAAACAGAGGATTAAACTGCGTAATACGTACGCTCAGCAAATACATGGATCTTCTTATACCTGTCTAGGTTCGCATTGGATATTAGAAATGATAAGCAGTAGCGATTAATTTTAATCAAGGTTTACAAAGGAATTATTGATTAATTATTTTTATAATTGGAATTATAGATGTATTTTTGCGTTATAAAGTCTTATTTGTTCTTTCTTTGGAACTATGTAGAAATACATCGTTTAGGCTTTAGGCTAATTTAATCTAACTAAACTCAGACATTATACAAAATTGTAAGTACTTTACCTACTGTTTTTTCGGTACATGTTGGAAAACTTTACCTTTTTTTACTTGTACATATTAGTCATGTCAATACAAGTTTTCACTGACTAGGTCAGAAATGTTTACAAACGCTACCAAATTCCAGCAGTAGTTTGTTGGAACACTATTAAAAATCTAGTGCAGCAAGCGTACACGACTACACGCCAAACAAACCTTCGTAACCCTAGAGGAACTTGAGCATTTAACTTGCACCAAACACGCAAACATAGTTCGGAAATAAGCCCGCCGAACTAGCATTGAAATTGGTCCATTGTTGTGAGATCGATCAAGGGCTCGTTTACTAACAAAAGGGATAGGCCGAGTTACTCAGTTGAGGGCCATTTCAGAACCTTAACGAGTCCTATTGAAAACTAACAATGGCATCACGATGAAACCTCAGCAATCGTGTAATAAATGCGTTTTCAATAATAACCCCTCAAGTATTTCCTAAAGTGCCATATTTAGATAACATTGAAAGCTAATTTTGAGAAGCGGATCGGGTTATTAGCATTATTATTTCTATGCTAATTTCTTTGGTAAAACACAAAGCGGGCAAGGGAAATCATACCGCTGTTCTAAGGGGCAAACGCGGGACTGACAACCTCATACTGTTTTACTGGTAAAGTTCAATTGTATATAGGATACAATTGAACTTTACCAGTAAAACGGTCCGAAGTTCGGATGACTTTAAATTGATAAAATCACTTTCCAATAAAAATGGGTATATTAGGTGAACGGAGTAGAAGCTTAAGGCATACCTAGTTTTTTTTTTTTTCACAGCTTAAAAAAAAAATTAAATAAAAATAATGTAAAAAATTAAAATATCCGAAAGTACATAAAGTCACGCTGACTCATGGATGTAGGCGTTCTGTAGTTCTACTACAAAGCGCCACCCTACGATATTCTTCTTCTTCTGGCATTATCCCGTCTTTTACTTGAGGTCTTCTCAACTAATTGTTCTTCTCCAAAGATTGCGTTTTACCAAAAACTACAGTTAGTCATTGTATTCGCAACTAATTAACCTATAAAATAAATAAAATCAACGTCAATATACATGTCAGAATGTTTTAATAAGGCGTAGTCGACTATCCGTCTTTATTTGGGGTCTCTTTATAAGAACCAACTACGATTCTTACATATTTTGCTTCATCCACGTTTATTACATGCACGCCGATTGCGAGTATTGCGCACCTGACCTCTCTGAAGAACATTACCAATGTGATCATTATAAGTCCTTCTAGAGCGTCCACTCCCACTATATTTGTTAAAGTAAATTACTTAGAAAAATTCCTGGTACTCATGAAAAGTGGCATGTTGTTCACCAAGTATATAATCTTAACAAAAAAGAGGCCTCTAAGTTCAAAACAAAATGAAAAATTCAGGCTTTCGACCTTGGAAACAGCAAAGAGCTTCCATCTTGAATAAAAGTTGCGGAAAAAATTTCTTCACATTTTTTTCTGTCTGTAGGTCATGAAATTTCAAAAAATGAAGGCATTACTTACTTTTGTATAAGGAACAATGTGTGATTATTTTTGGTAAAGTTGTCCTGCCCCACAATTTATTCGCTCAAGTGAAACCGAGACATGTCAGAAGTAAACTGTAAACAAGTCCGTACGTTTAGTACATATTTTTATACAAAACCATGCAGCCAGAAAAACAGAAGATCACAGAAAACCTTTAAAAATACCTTTGAAATTCACGACATAATAAAGTCCCAGTCTACGATCCTGAGTGGTGGCTAGTGGGGGCGTCAAAAGGGCATAGCACATTATAATGGTTTGTCAGGTAGCGTTCAATGTTGCCATCCTATCGGCAGACGCCATATTAAAGTCTACAGGATGTCTAGACAGGAATGAGAAAGGACTTTAAGTAATAGACTTTTCTTATAAGTTGTATGGCTTTTTCGTACCTTCAGCTTGTACCTAGATCTATTTCTGTTGATAGTTGTTTACAAACCAGATGGAAAGAATAGTAAACTTTTATTCAGTTTTATTCATGTTTTTTAACTATGCTTGCCAGTCTTAATATAGTTTAGAAATTCAACACGTTAAAATAAGAATTTATCATTCTAGTAAATTTTAATTTTAATCAAAATTTAGTGTTTTAAAATATATATTATATATTTAGCATAAATATTTTTTTTTCAGGTGTACTCCTACCACTGTTTGTCTCTGCATCACCCAAAGGTTGACTGGTAGAAAATGCCTATGAATGGCATTACGTCCGCCTCTATACTTTGTGCTTGAAGTGTTAAATAAATAATAAATGTCGATAAGTCATTTCAAATGATGTGTGGCGGTCACTCAATACCTACGCCAAAGAAATCCATATTTCACAATGACTTGTCAGTCCAATGAGCAGTCTTCCAAAACAATTTACCCTAGACGAAATTAGTTATTTCAAAAGAAACAACTAAGTTGCCTACTTATTTACAAATAGACATTTTCTGAATCACAATAATATGGTACAGGTACAGATTTATCGAAAACGAGATATTAGTATTTATAATACAAGAATATAAGAGACTATTTCTGGAAATCTTCATATATTCAAAGGATACGCGATACAATAACCAGAATTAGTGATGTAACACTCGTTCATGCTCGAAATAGAATAGAATTGATTGATCTTGATTCGAATGAACAAGAATTTATTTCAATGTGATTCTGATTTATACGACATCATAATGTTACGTCGCGCGTCGTACCCGTACCTACAATTACGGTAGTAGGTACCTACAAGTAGACAGGTAGGTAGTATTAGGTAGGTAGGACGACTCTCGAATGATGTAGGTACCTACTCTAAAGAAGGTTCGAGGAAGTCGTGGATCTTTCTCGAACGTTTGGTTGCCATATAAATAATCGACGTGTTTGCGGGAGCAGTCAGTTTGATTTTGGCTACACAAACACAAGTAAGCGAATCGAAGTGAACTAGAAGTGCGATATCTAAGCGAATAGTGATCAGTAGTATATTTGTGATTGAGTTATAATTTATGTTTTGTAATTAAATAAAGTTATCTGTTGTTTAATGGGTAGTAATTAATTTATCCCATACCCAGCTAACAGCAACGTCTTTAAGAAACTATGTTTGCTTGTGTCTGCTGGAATTGATCTATTAAAAGCAAGTATATAATAAATCCCGTTTTCAATAACACTAACTGCAACTAATATGAAGCCATGCTATAGAACTGCAATGGACGCTGAGCCAAGCGTTGAAAATTCAATATTGTACTTTTATTTAGGTGTACATTTGGGCATTCGTCTGGTACAAGTGAAAAAAAGCATAAAAGACATATGGTATAGGTACTATTATTGTAACTCTAAAATAACAAGCAAGCGCTAATTAATATGAACTCCAAATCCCGTGTTCCTAAGATCTCATGAACAGCAATGGATGGCGATACTTCATCAAGTCTGTTAGGGCAGACGTGTACGAGGAAATCGATGATGAAGTTTCTACCAACAATACCGTTGTTTACCGGATTCAGTGTCATTATTTATCGATAATGAACTTTTATGGAAGAGTTATTTTATACTGCCTACAAGAATGGTAATAGAAAAACATATGACATATTTAGAAAGCATTTTATTTTTTACTGCAAAAGGCGGTATTTTTGTGAACCATACATTCTATACAAATACAAATAAAATAATTTGTTACCTAACTAATAAGTTATTCAAATAAAAGTGATTTAAAAGTTTTACAGCAAAACGTATAATAGAACACTTCGAATAAAAATTCGAGTTCACACTATAGTTCGTCTAACTCGAATAGATTTCCAGAAACGGACATCACTAAATCGAATAGATTTCCAGCAGTACCGTACACAAAAAGATCGCGGTCCGTTTGGCTATTTCATTTAAAATATGCATGAGACCCGGGTCAGAATGTCTCGTCGCACAAATAAAACTATATTGTTCAATATTGTACTGCAATGGTCGCGGTCGCCAGAAATAGATTTTTTATGACCATATAAACATTTAAGTGCTTTGTTAGTTAAGTTAGAGGGTTTATTTCTGGTGACCTGCGTTTTGGTGAGGCGAATGTCACGTATAATGACTCGTTTTTTCATGGTGAATGAATATTATGACAAGGAGCATCGGAAAAGGAAGCCAATACTAAAAGTTTTACGTATCTTTTTTAGTTCGTTGCATCGGATGTCTTTAAAAATCACAAAACTAACTTAATTTAAAAAACTCCATGAATGCGTTTTTATTTCTATTAAATTTCATTAAAAAGCCACGTCTATCATAATCAGCCTCAATAAAAAAATGCGTTGAAATTTGGACTCGTCAACCAAGTTTGCAAATCTAACAGTGCGTTTTATTCAGGCATTCACATAATTTTAGGAAAAACCGGGGAAAGAGCTATTAATAACAACCACCCTTTCCAATCATTTCAAGGAATAACACAATAAAACCTTACCAAAACATTTCCTCCAATTTTTTTTAAATATTTTCGAGAAGCAATATTCAATACAGTTAAGAGCTTCCACGTGTACTCAGTAAGTACAGTCTTGAGCAGCGATATGTAAACATAGTCATACACAAACTGGCACCGTTTTTCCAATGGGGTTCCCAGAATGAGGCATATTACAAATCTAAATATATAAAAGAAGAAACTGACTGACTGACTGATAGATCAACGCACAGCCCAAACCGCTGGGTCTACAGATTCCATATTTATCAAGTAGGTTCCTTTATGTGGTCTAGGGGTGCACTAAGAAAGGATTTTTCAAAATTCACCCCTAAGGGGGTTAAACGGGGCTCCAAAGTTTGTATGGGGAAACAAGATTAGTTAGACTATTTTATTCGAAACTTCACAGGAGTGCTCCTTTTGACAAATGAGTAGAAACGGGTTTCAGGGTTTTTCAGAATTCGCCATCATGCGCTTGAGAGCCCTCACGACGGAGGATGCGGTGTCCCGGGGTGGGGTTGTCTTGGCGGTGTCTCTTGACATCGCCAACGCCTTCAACTCCATGCCCTGGAGCTGCATTAGGGAGGCACTCCGGTAGGTGCCGACCTACCTCCGTCGTGTGGTCGGGGATTACTTGACGGACAGAGCCGTCATCTACCCCGGTCGCAGCGGAGAATGGAAACGGCGAGAGATGTCGTGCGGTGTTCCACAGGGATTCATGGCGACATGGAGAGAGCGACTGTCGCAACCCCGTGCAGAGCACGCCACAATAGTGGCGGTAATTCCCCTCTTTGAGGAGTGGCTTGAGAGACGCCACGGCGTCCTCACCTTCCGCCTGACGCAGATCCTCACAGGACACGGTTGTTTCGGGAGGTTCCTGCACCGAATCGGGCAGGAGGAAACGCCCGGGTGTTTCCATTGCGAGGATCAACCGGAGGACACGGTGGAGCACACGGTGGAGGCGTGCCCCGCGTGGGCGGAGCACCGCCGTGTCCTCGAAGCGGCGATTGGCGGCGGCGACCTCTCGCGTCCGGCCCTGGTGCAAGCCATGGTCCGGAGCGAGACGGAATGGGACGCCGTCACCTCCTTCTGCGAAGCAGTAATGCTAGAGAAGGAGGTGGCGGAACGTGAGAGGGAGAGAACCTCACGGGACGCTGTGAGGTTCTCTCCCTCTCACGGCCGCCGCGGTAGACGCCCCGGGCGTCAGGGGCCACCACGTGGCCCCCAGCCACCGTAGGCGCGGGCCTGTGGACGGTAGGCTATGGGCTAGCTCGCCGTCCGTCCGTCTCATGACGACAGGCCGTGTCGACGGCGCGTTTGTGTTCCACGCGCGCCTCAAAGAGAGTCAGCAAAAAGGAAGGGGTTTGCAAGGACCGATGCCTGCCGGGGTTGCGGGACTGTTCGAAAGAGATACCGTGGCCCCGGAACACACAGGGCGATGAAGGAACATGGATGGGTTTTAGTCAGTAAAAGTCTGACACTCCCTCCTGCTCCGCCCAGAGCGGGAGAAGTCATTTGATGAAATCCCATCCAAAAAAAAAAAAAAAGGGTGTTTTCAGAATTCAACCCCTAAGAGGGGGAAATGGGTTGACAAAGTCTAAAAATCAATGCACAGCCTAAACCGCTGAGTCTAGAGATTCCAAATTTGGCACATATGTTCCTTAAGTAGTCTTATAAATGAGTGAACATTTGTGTTTCAGGTTTTTTTAGAATTCAACCCCTAAAGGGGGAAATGGGGTAGCAAAGTCTGAAAATCAACATCGGTATTTTTTGTATGGTGTATCGGGTCGGGTGTGTTACAAAAACAACGATTTTAAGATTTAATGTTGCGGACCTGAAATATCATCATCATCCTGTGTTGGGGTGCGATAGGGTTGAAGTCTAAAAATCAATATGGGTGTCGATACCGAGTTTATCAGGGGTGCAGATTACGATAATGGCATTTATTTTGAGATCCAGAAGATGGCGGATTCGACTTCTATACAGGGCTATTGTTGATTTATTGTGATGATTGTGATAACGATGATGATGATTATGATAATGATGATAGTGATTGTGATAACGATGATTGTGATTACTGAGTGAGTTGTTTCACAAGAAAATTGGTATATATACGTAATTTAGGTATAAGCTAAACCGTTGCTTGTGACTGTACAATCTCATACAGAAATGATATATCAAGGGGAGCTCCCATATATTTTCAAATATAAAAACAATGTTGTATATTCGACGATCATTGAACTGTGAAAATGGATACTGGCAACCGAATTGGTAACCGAAAACAAAATAATTGTTATCTCAATATTATTCATAATTCACATAAAAATGTGTATAGCAATAGCTCATAAGAGAGGACAAGACCAAAAAAAAACGATATTTATATATAGGATAGACTGTACAAAAGGTTATATGGCAAGAGAGGGGGTGACTCACGACAACATGACGATTAAAGGAGAAGTATGGAACAAGAATACATGCAGGGCCAAACAGACCCAATAAAATTACTTCACTTAAGAGGCCGGCGACCGATGCGTAGTTCATACAAACATAATACCAAAATAATTTTTAAATCAAACATATTCTTAAGGTAGTGTGTCTTTATTCCGATTGGATTACAGAATATCTAGGTTCTCGAATATATATTTTGAAAGGACAGCGATATAAAGACGAGATATAAGGAATTTAAAATTTCTATAGAAAACTTATTTTTCTCATAACTCTTGTTTAAATCAATGTCCATTCAAAATATATATATGGGAACCTAGATATTCTGTATTCCAATTGGAATAAAGACGCACTAAATTGAGAATAGGTTTGATTTACAAATTATTTTGGTGTTACGTTTGTATGAACTACGCATCGGTCGCCGTCGGCCTCTTAAGGATAATATTTTTAATGTCCAGCACCCCTAGCCAAGTACACAATCTACAATCGTTAACGCTAGTAGAAAACTATTCAAATGAATAGGAATGACATCACCTCAACGTTAAATCACGTGATCAATACAAACGAATAGAAAATTCGTAGACAAGTTTACATCGTTCAAAATGATAGAATAGAATGTTATCGTTTCTACAATGTTGATCGCTAAACTCTTTGGTAGGAACGCTCACCATAGACTAAAGTGTAGGTTTTTTCTACAGACATTAGAGAACGAGCGATCGACTCTGTCGTGTCAACTTGGCTACCAATTTAGCGCTTTCTACAATCGCTTACGCCGAGGCGTTTACGATTGTAGAAAGAGAATCGATACGAAACGTTTGTAACTTGGCTAGGCCTGCTGATCACTTGATTCGAGATTATAATTGTTGACAGTTTCTCTACAGAAAATCCAGCAAATCAGTGCCCTATAATCTTATTGGAAAAAGACATTAATAACTTTTTTGCATAATGAATCATCCTACGCTAGATGTATACACATATCAATAAAGTTTGCGATCACTTTGAAAAATCGAAATCTTTTATCTTTTATTTTTTTATTTTTACAAA
The DNA here is from genome assembly GCA_941918905.2 of Xestia sexstrigata. Lineage (NCBI taxonomy): Eukaryota > Metazoa > Arthropoda > Insecta > Lepidoptera > Noctuidae > Xestia > Xestia sexstrigata. The sequence continues at coordinate 8,109,264 of OW799214.2, read as the reverse complement.
ACAAAGATTTTTTCTTGATAAAATTAAGTTCAATTTACAAAATTAAATCAGCTTAAGCTTGTGACCATAAACTTTTTTTGATGTGTATATGTTACAGATAAAACCCGTTTTTAGTGAAAACGCGTTTTCCCTTGTTAAAACTAGTTTTTACTAACTGCCTTAGTTAGAACTAGTATTAACTGATTTGCATATCAGTGAAAACTAGTTTTAACTAGGGAAAACGCGTTTTCACTAAAAACGGGTTTTAACTGTAACATAAATATACAATATCCATTTGAACGAGTTATCCGTGCAATTCTGTAGTGCCACTCAAAAGTTTTGCAAGTGCAATCTGTGGTTCACTTGTCAGTTATCAATTGCAACTATTAACATTTTGCTTTTTGCTCTGTTCCACGAATAGGTAGCCAATGCAATGTTATGTGGCGAGCTTTACATCGTTCAAAAGCAAAATACGCACAAATTGAAACTGTTATAAATTCGGATTTCATATTGTTTAAACCTTTATTAACATGACTTTATTGCTCATTTTAGTTCGCAACAGCAATTTGCACTAATAAACACGTCAATTAATTAACACAATTCAAAACAACTATCAAACTACTCTAAAACCAGAAACTTTTTACAAATATAAACCTAAATAATGTGTCGTACCCCTAATTCAATGTAAAACAGCTATCAGCAAGCGAATAGTGTCGTGTCTGCCCAACCTGAAAGACTGCGGGAGCAAAAACCGTAAACAGCGCGGTCCGGCCCGTATTTCGCGGAAAGGTGGCCGTCCCTCTAACTGATCGATGGTCCAACACTAGCGGAATTAGAGGTGGAACCGTGCGGTTATCTAACCTGGCTGAAAAATGTGTAAAAATAACTCTAACCTACTTTTTATTAACCGTTTTTGTTTCGTTTGCTGCGGTGTTCCACAGCGAACTGCTAATGAAATTGTTGGCTGATTCTTTGTGCTTGCAGAAAGTATTAATTAATAGGTATACGTACTGTTGTGAAGTGCAAACTACTAGGTTATTAAAGAAACAGAAAGTAGGGCAGGTTTAATACAATAATTAAAAACTTTGTCTAGTTAGTCTAATTTGAAGTGTGAATTCATGAGTTTCTCTATTCATTAAAAGTCCAATAATTTTCTGTGTTTATTTTCTGACTCGAGAGAGCTACTGCTCGTACCTTGGTTTTGTATTTTATTATAAGGGTGTAGGGGCGGGATCTCTTGTATGAAACGTCGAATAAATATACGTTTCTTTTAACATTATAATTCTAAATGTGAAATAAATGTGTAAATGTCTCAGCTTGGAACAAATTTTGTCTGAATGGCAATGTAGGTGGGATAATTCCATCAAGGGCCGACACCTCCACCAGTTCTTTCCATGCGTTCGTGAACGGCTGGCCATGGTTGGAGATTGATCACTGTGTTGCCCAATTTCTCACCGGTCATGGTAACTTTAAGAGTAAATTATTTTCCTTCAAGCTTGTTGACTCGCCTTTTTGTCAATGTTCCACATCTGACTGCGAATATGAACAATCAGCACATCACATTTTATGGAAGTGCAGTCTTTGGCAGAATGAACGCAATATTATGTTGGATAGTGTACAGGTTACATCCGGAGTTATTTACTATACAGACCTTGTGGAAACTAGAACAAATTTCCGTGCGTTCAAGCGTTTTTGCCATACCTATTATTGGAATCAAATATAACAGCTCACAACTTAGGACCCATTAATGTTAATATTTATCCGTGGTGCTAGGCAACTGGGCCTATCCCAGTTGTAAATGTCCCTTTGTGCCTATTGGCCTTGTTTCGTTTTGTCTCCTGCTGATATGGAGGGAAGTGGAAATTGCGATTTTTTTCTACTCCTCCACTATACTATTCTGGTTAATTTCGTTGCGGGATCCAAGGCAGATAACTTCATTCTCTGGGACTTCGTTGAGGTTCATTGTCTCGGCGCTTTTCTGGTGGTCTCCACCTCTGGAGAGATCGAAACATTTCCGTGAAAACCAAAACCAAACTGCAACGGACCCTGGTCTTCTCGATCTTCTCGTATGGCGCTGAGACTTGGACACTGAAAACTGCAGACCGAAAACGCGTTGACGTTTTTGATATGTGGTACTGGAGGAAGATCCTGCATATCGCCTGGACAGCATATCGGACAACGTCTCCATACTATGAGAGCTCAAAATCTCCTCACGGCTTTCATCCGAGTACCTAAGCAGAATCTTGGAATACTTCGGTCACATTGCGAGGAAAGGCAATGGCAACCAGGAGAAGCTAATCGTGACCGGGCAAGGTAGATGGGAAGAGACCTAGTGGACGCAGCCCAGTACGATGGTCTGACCAGATCCGTACCGCCTTTGACTCCACAGATCACAGTGCCCTTCACACAGCCGGCGACAGAAACAGATGGAGAAAGATCATCTGAGAGAAGGTGAGACACAAGGCAAGTCACGACCCTGAGCACTGAGGAATAAGACGCAAGGAGGGGGGGGCGAGCGTTTCTAAATGTATGATCTAGTTCTATCACTCGGTTATAATATCAGTTCAATAGTTTGTCTAATATACTAACTCTATAACTCTCACTCAATTTAAAAAAATAAACAACGTAACGTAAACATAACATGTACTGTGCTATGCAAAGGTGAGCCTACTACTAACAATACACTCACCTTTGCCCGTTATGTTAAAGTCCCATGTAATAAATAGGGAGCAAGCCAATTGCCATCAACCGGGCACAAATCCAGACTCCGTGGCTGCTATAAAATTCCTGATGGATGCTCAGTGAGTCATCTTAGAGGCGGAATCGAACCCAGGACCTCTTGATCTGCAGTCGCACTTGTGACCACTAGTGGTCACATGTGCAGTACAATAATTGTTATTTCATCAGGTAGATTTATGTGAATTAACAATTATTCACATAAATCTACCTGATGACACAAGAATGTTTGTGCAAGATTACAATGTATGCAATGTTATATGTTACGTATGTTGGCAAGGAACTCCACCAAGACCATATAGTAGTACTTTACCTACTAATCTTTATAACAGAACCAACCATCTATACAAAAGACGGTAGACAACCAGACAGACACATCTAAATAATGCATGCAGCCAAAGTGTCGCTGCATCCCTCTATTGATTCAAATTGGGTGTGTATTGGCCCTTAGAACTAACACGAACGTGCGGTGCAAACGTAACGTAAAGACGGTTTTGAAATTGACATAGTACTCTTTTCAGGTAATAATATTTATTTATTTTTTATTTCAGTATGTGATTCTAATTTTGCTGATCGCAAAAAAATTTAACCTTAATGTAGTATTTTCGATTCAAAAATCGTTTCTTACTACTTTTGTACATATGATAGGTTTTTCACGCAACAACTACTGAACTGATTTGAAAGAATTTGGCATACTTACAGATAATTTATATAACTTGGATTAACACATAGGATATACGTGTCTGGAATAAACGTGGCCACCTACTGGGCCCAAACCGTGTAATTGGAAGGAACATCGATACGATAAGAAGAGTCATAGGATATTTTACTTTTTATCCCGGTCGTACAATTACCCGTGGGACAATTAATAAGTTTGTATTTTATGACACATTTTTAAGAATTTATTATATTACGAACGTATTAAGCTTATCACAAAAGATTAAACCAAAATTCTAAAGGCTATCGCTATATACCTTTCGTATTTCTGATTCAACGATACGCCACGAGTTCGTGCTAGGACCTCCTATCAACGAAAATGCAGTATTCATAGTCGCATCGAGCAAGCGTGCCCTTGTAAATATTTAGCTCTGCACGGATCATTTGATGCGCATTAAAGATTCTACTGGGCCGTATTTATCGGATGTTAATAGGTTTTAACCGGACTGGATTTTTTAATTTGCATACTTTGGTCGAGGGGTGAATGTGTTTGTGTGTGCTTATCTTCTCGCCTATCTACTTATGATGACTAGGTACTGTACCACTATACTACTACTTTACATTTGATTTGTGAGAGAATTGGTTCATCGATCAGGTTAAGCTACGCTACGAGGCCAGCTTATGAATGGCTGACATTCTGTAATACTGAAACCACTCCGTACCTCGGACAACATGTAAAGCCATTGGTTCTGCCGTAGAACTGTGTAGTAGAAATAGTGGGAATGAGCCGCTGCTTCTGACTGCCATTCCAACTTGCTTGACAGTCGTTACGTGTCGTCAGAAGGCTGTCTTGTGAATGCGTATTGTCTTATCCATTAATTAGTTGTGGAGATCAGATAGCCAGCCACTCCGTACATGTATTCAGCTGTATCCGGCTAGACTGGAAGCCATCTCCAACATAAGTAGTTGGGAAAACAATAAACAAATAATAAACAAAATTTATTCGGCTTAAGACTTAACCTATGAGATAGGCGACGGTCATCATTCACTGGATAACTGTCGGAGGCAATCGCCCCTGAGGTAGACCGCGGCGAAGGTGGTATGTCAATCTGATCTCGTTTGCGGGGAGAACATTGCCAGATATTACAATACAATGTCTTTATTTTTTCTCTTCACAAAGGTTCACATAGTTTTCTTAAATATAGTTGTAACAATGACTTCTTAACAGAATGCATAATTTATGTTCCTTTGTGAGAGACTGGCGTCCATACTAGACCTAGTCCTGTGTGACGGATCCCCAAGCTCTCACCTCGAATTAAATGTAATTTAGATATAATATAATAGCTAATTTGAATACATAGATAAATGATTTATTGTAGAAGGGAAAAAGCAGACTAAGCTAATTAACGCAAACAAATTAAAATTAGATATTGCACAGGATAGAGGGGTTTGGCAGGAGAAAGGAGAGACCCTTGTCCAGCAGTGGGACACTCAATTAAGCTAACAAAAAATAGGTGTAAAAATAAAGCATAAAGCTACAACAAAAAGCAACATACAGCGCCCATAACATACAACATTTACGTTATGAGTTCGCTGTCAACAGTTACAAAATTTGTTAACGTGCCAAACCAAATTCACCGAGGCTAAGTGCTATGATATAAAACTAACAATATGTACCATACCATAGTGCTCTGAACTAGGTAACTTTGATTTTGTTTATTAATTCTGCCACCTTTTAAAACTACCTGTTATTAAGAATGGTAAGCTAAGATAGTTTTAGCAAAAAAATTGTTTACACATCGCATAACATCACGAACCAAGGTTACCGACGTAGCCCGAAGAATTGCCAAACTTAAGTGGCAGTGGGCAGGGCACATTGCTCGCAGAACGGATGGCCGATGGGGCCGAAAAGTTCTGGAGTGGCAACCGCGAACCGGAAGACGTTGCGTTGGAAGGCCTCCCACTAGGTGGACCGATGACCTGGTGAAGGTTGCGGGAATCCACTGGATGCGAGTCGCACGGGACTGGTCAATGTGGCGACACTTGGGGGAGGCCTATGTCCAGCAGTGGACTTCTTTCGGCTGAAATGATGATGATGATGATAACATCAAATCTGTAATCCCCGAAGAGAAAATAAGTAATGTCTGGCGGCCCCGGGATCTTGCTCTACAAGTCATAAAGGCTCCCCCACACAGGCGCGTTATTATCGCGCGATAATATCGCATGCGTTATTGCGCTATCTGTTTTTAGTACATTAAGTATTAGGACGGCTACGAAGATACACACTGCCGCGATAATAACTCCGCAATAGAAGTAGGACGCTTGCGTTTCTGCGTCCTGTGATATTTCGATATGAGTAGAATATCGCACGATAATAACGCGACTGTGTGCAAGGAATAGGGACGCATTATCGCAATAACGCATGCGATATTATCGCGCGATAATAACGCGCCTGAGTCTGCTACTTGTGTTGTGAAAGTAGGTACTGTAGTCTGTTGCCCATTCCAAAGCGTAGACCTCTATGGAGAAGAATGGGTAACAAACTCCATGGACACTCTTTTAAACTAGCAAAGCCAAAACTAATCAGTAGACAAGATACACACGCACTAAACTTCAAACGTCACTGTCACCCACAGGTTTAACCCCCAAATACTGCCAAAAAAAATGTCATCAATGTGATTAATGTTCGGCGCACATCGGTCGAACAGACATTTTGTTTTGAGTTGTCGCCACCATCCATCTTGGAGACGTTCTGCTCGCAACAGTAATTAATTAACCCGAACTTGCCTGCTCATCTACGCCCAAATATATTCTTAGAGATTGGGTGAATGGCCGCAGATGTAATTAGTACAAAACTATCTATTTTCTCTCTTTGGTTGTTTTGTTTTGAAGATTGGTTTTTGTCTTGATTAGCTATTTCGAATTAGGAAAAAAAAGTGTGCTTTTGGTAATTAAAATTTCAAAGAACAATAAAAGTTTATTTTGTAGAAAATGTATGGATGCTTTCCTCGATATTGAAAATATGCGTCAAAATCAAAACTTCTAAAAGCAAACAATAGGCTACCTAATTATTTTCGATCCCGCGAGATAGGGATCTCGCGAGATCGCGATTGCATTCCCTAATAATAAGTAATTTAAGAGCTGGAAGTCGGTAAAAAAGTCGGTCTGAACCTTTTTATGCCTTAACGGGCGAAGAGACTTCGATGAAATGTCACGTACAGTTAGACAATCGTACCTCGGTAGTGCGTTCTCGTGAGATAATTTCCACCCATTATGCGAGCAAAGTCGCGGGCAAAGCTAGTTATCTATAATAATCTGTAAATGTACAAAGAGATACACATTATTTTACATAACAAAAGACAGCCGTTCATATTTCAGCTGCAACGCGCCGGCAGATGTACAAAAGCAGAACAAAAAATACATGAAAGTTATGTTTTAAGTAAAAATCTTAAAGTTCCGTGTGAAATCTGGACAATAAACACAAAAGAAAAGACTATATTTCGCTGCTTGGCGGAAACTTGGCTAGTTTCAGAATCCGCATGCAGAGACTGTTCCAACTTACTCGTATCCGTAGGTCTTTGCTCAAATGCTTCATGTAATCTCCAGTGATTTGTCATGTATTATTTAGAACCTAACCAGTAGTGTGCTACTGGGAATAATCTTAAAGACGTGCTTTGTTTGCTTAGATCAGTGATTCCCAAAGTGGTCCAGGTGGACCCCCTGGGGTCCACGGGAGACCCGTCGGGGGTCTACGTTGGCGTGAAAAAAAAAAACAAGTTCTAAGTGGGGGTCGACGAAAATTTATCGGGTTTCGATACTAAAGAACAAAAATGTTGGCTTGGCACTATCTATCAATGTAGGCAGATAATAGCTACTCGAAAGAATAAAAAAAAACAAATGTGCCGGTGATGTCAGGTTTTATTGTGTAAATGGTCGTTTGAGACTTAAAAAAAACATTTCGAAGCTGTAAGATTCTAATTTTTTGCCAAAAATAACTTAAGAGCTACGAAAAAATAATATTTTAAATTTCTTGCTTTTCTTTTTTGGTCCACAGGCTTGAAAAAAATGCAGCAAAATGCAGCAGGAGAGCTCGTAAACCAGATTTTTTTAAAGTGGTCTCTCAGAAAAGAAAGTTTGGGAACCTCTGGCTTAGATTCTAAAATATTGTTAACAGGATGGAATGACACCGACGCACAAATGGTTATCATGTTATCAGTAAGTCATTCTGAACTGATTTTTCAACTCAGCTGTTCTATACATTTGACCATGTAGGTATTGTAATAAATAAATAAATATCGCTGGTCATTACACACAGCGTCATCTAGTGCTACACTAAGCAACGAGGCTTGTGTCGTGGACACCAGATAGTTGATATACTACATAGATACTTTTTGTTTGTAAATACTTATTTATATATTATACATATAAACGTCCATGACTCGGAAAAAAATGTCCGTGCTCATCATACAAACATTGGTTCCTAACGGGATTCGACCCCGGGATCCAAAAAACGTAAGGCAGCCTCACTACCGCTGCGCCATCGCCATTCGGGGCGTCGTTGTCGTACTTTTGTGTTTTGGTAGTCATTGTACTTTTGTATCTGTTTTTTGTTTTAAATTTATCAATGAAAAATTGCGAATTTATGCAAAATTTCAGGTCAATCGAAAACCAAAAAGTGGGGTCTAGTTGAATTTCAAAGTTTTTTTTACATAGTTACTAGTAAAGCTATTAAAAGCGTGTTTGAAACTTAGGTTGCTCCTTAACTTTAAAAACGAACGAAAATCACAAAGTTTGATCCTTTGGTTGATCAACAGTCATCGAATAAACTGTAAAGCTGTTCATCTTATAATGAAGAAAATTGAACACGTGCCCAAATTCCGATCCAACAAATTCCGCAAATCTTTTTACCTTCCAAACACAGACTTACAAGATCAAAACATGATTCGTACAGATTGATGGCATCCATAATTACTTCAAAAACTTTATTATAAGAAGCAAATATTCAAAATACGTCTCTCGGACGTAGTGCGGTGAAGTGAGCAGTCCTCGGAATCACGACTCGTTATTTACTCATTAAAACTTTGAATTGGAGGCGTTTCTTCGATAGGGGAAGGCGAGGGGGGCAGGGGAGGTAAAGTTTTCAGTGATATGGCAGATGTTTGATGTTTACCTTTATTTTTTGTGGAAGCTGCCTGTGGTTGTGGGTTTATGAATTGGTAATTGCTGGCAGTAGCGAATTTGTGATGGGAAGATACCTTTTTGTTTTGTATAGATGATGTAAAACCTTGGTATCTTGTTTTTCGATCAATTGATAGTATAGTGATAGTAAGTACTCGTAATGTAGTTAATTGCTAAATTATTACTTATTCTTTTATTCAGGTCCTGTCCTTAATTTAATGTTTTAATAGAAAACGTTTTTTTTTAAGTTATTACATTAGTTTAGGCCATTAACTACTTATGAGCTATGATTTATTCATAAAAAAAATAGGCTGTATTTGTTTTTAATAGTATTTGTTTATAGTTTTGTTTTGTTCAGCTGGCCATTCCCAAGTATACGGAAGTAGCATTAATAAAACGTTGTCGTATAGGGAACTTTATTCTATGTAGTCGGTAATGTATTATTAGATGCCTTTATTTATTGAATTCACCTTATGCAAAATAATAGGTTGAATATTTGGATAAAACTAATTTCTGCTTTGTCTTTGTGTTCCTTTTGTGTAACAGTAACGCTTATATTTCTGCCTACATCGATCAAGTGGCTATTGAAATGAATCATTCATGAAACTGAAATCATAGAAAATGAACTAGCCCCACTTCTGCGTCTGGCAGACGAGAGACCATAAACTTTCCACTCCACAGAACCTTAAAAATATTGCTGACAAGCTCTATTTTATTAGCCACCATCAAAACTACGCACAAATCCGTACGACAAACAATAAAAGCATCAACGGTCATAGTTATTCTGGAAGCGTTCCATCTCCACAATCGTTTTCGAATAAAAATATCGATTTCATTTTGTGTATTCTCCTTTGTGTGTTTGCGCTTAAAGTGAGCAAATAATAAAATAAGGCGCGGTTACCAAATCCAATAATATCGTGGCACAAAGGGTCCACGATTGTGACGGATACTGGGAGCGGAATTTAATATTTTACTGAAGCTAGACCCGAATTTATTTTAGCTTAGGAACAGACTGAATTGTGTTACCGTGACTGGTGAATCTAGTTTTGGTGACGTTTAATGAATCGAGAATGTTCTAGGTGTGACAGATAGTGATCCAAAGTTATAGTTTCTGGTGCTGGATTAGATCCAGGAGCAACATTATTCAATATTTAAGTGGTTTTATAACACTGACTTTTCGCTAATACTTAAGTACCTCATAAGTATTTATTTACAAAAAAAAACGTATCTAATGTAGTATATCAACTATCTGGTGTCCGGGACACAAGCCTCGTTGCTTAGTGTGGTACTAGATGGCGGTGTGTGTAATGTCCAGCGATATTTATTTATTTATATCCAAGTCTGTGTTTTAGCAGTGATATTTCCACATGAAATTAAATAAGAATCAACTTTATATCAGTGTTCATAATATTGATTTCAGATTGATAGACATTTTTTTTTTCATGGTCATTTTGTGTTCCCCTGTTGGGCAAAGGCCTCATCTTTTTCCCTCCAAACCTCCCTGTTTTGTGCAATTTCTGGTTACGTTTGCCGTGATTACTAATCACATTTATGTAGTAACGCACTGAAAAATATCATATTTTTCCTAAAAACACGTTAATTTTCATAAATGTAACTGCTGCTTTAACTGTTGGAGTCTGTTATCCTCTAAATAAACCCCAATCCTTGTATAAGTTAAATTTAATACACAGTGCACACAGATAATGTGTCTGCTAACATAAAACTCAAATTATTAACAAAACAAAGTTGACTATTTTTTATTTACAAAACGGCCCTCTTCTAATTAATTACATCCCAACAATCCACATTTTTATTCCCCAAATTACAACGTAATTAAGTATCGTAAAACGGCCAAATAAACAATAGAAATGCAATTATTAAATACTCGGACGAGAAAAATCACAGTCACAAGTGCTGCGAAGAAATTTACGACCCCCCTGGTACGTGGGGTTCAATCCTGGACCCCTACGGGCTCTCTATATTAAAGGAGGGTTGTATACTTATTAAAAGTGGAAGTGCAGTGACGCAGCGGGAATACCTAGTCAAACACCTCCGGGCTTCGTCCCTTATTGGTCACCGGCTGTTATTTACCGGTTTTGATTTTCCTAGTTTTGTTTGTCAGTAAACTAAGTTTAATTTATCGGGATTTAATTGAGTTTTCGGCTAGTTTGGGGTTAAGGTCGTTGTAGTTAAAGTTGACGGTTAATTATGGGGCAAACTTAGCACAGTTTTAATTTAACGTCAATCATTTACTAGTTGGTAAGTAAGTTGCTGTCTAAAATTGTAGCGAATGATAAATATTTAATACTTTAAACTTACTCTGTCACTTACGGGATGATTAGAAAAACTAGATATAAAGTCACGGCAAAACACACTCACAGTATCAACTGTGAGTGTGTTTTGCCGTGCCTTTATATTGAGTTCCAGTAGTGCGCATAGCAAAAGACTTAGAAAGAGGGTAGGCTGATTTGTCTGCACGTAATAATTTATTTACCATCCACACGCGTTCTCCAGTCATCGCTTGCAACAACTTCGGAATATCGGGAGTTCATAATAATTAAAAAATACGGAAGCTTAATACTTATATAGATAATTTTGAGGCAACAATAAAATCAGGAAAAATAAACTCACGAAAGAAACGAAACTGACTATTTACAAATAAAAGAACAACTAACATCCTTATTTGAGAAAAGAACAAAGATTTAAAGTAGAAGATTGTAACGACATTGAAATTAAAAGGCAGAGACGAACTTTTATTCCACTCGTTACATTAGAAAGTTCCGGTGAATTTGCTCACGCACCCTCTTTTAAATGAATTATTCAGGGCGGCAAAATACAGGGTAAAAAGTTTAAAGAGCCAGTTGTCTATCTAGCTGTCAATAATGTTCTTTAATTTATTTTTGCAGTCGCGTGCATTGGGTTCTTATTTAAATGAGCTAATTTTGTTCCTGTAATTGATTTGGGATTAAATAAATAAGTATTTTTTTTTAAACGTTGCCCCATACCATTTCTCCTGTATCGTGGTGCGTAACACGATACTGGAGCAAATATTTAAACTGTAAAACATTTAAACTCACATACACCAGCAGCCAGACTTGGAACAACTATTTGTAGGCCATACAAATATTTGTTCCGTGCAAGAATCGAACCTCTGACACGCAGCGCAGTAGTCAATCGCTCAGCCATTGCGCCAATTGTGCCATTATATTTTCTACTACTTACCGCAACAAAAGTAAAAGTATTAAATTTGTTAAAATAAACATGGTTTTGATGTAGAGTAACTAGTTTAATCGTAAATAAATATTATATCCAAGTTATTTGATGCCAATAAAGCGAGAGGACACACCATTTAAGTAACGGTCAGCTATTAAACTGCCAATAAACTAGATTCGAAAGGTTCAGTCTATTCTTGCAACATAAGCTTAAAACGATGTAGACTGTTAAACCACGACACATATCGGCTAACTAAAAGGTTATAAAAATACTCCAAACGGGTGTTCCAAATAAAGGCTTAGGCCCGCCTCTAAATCTGCTCGAATAGACCGACCTACAGAAAGTTATAATATCGTTAGGCTTTCAAACTACAGTAAACTAGATAAAAGCATCATAAATCTCATCCTAAAAACGTGACGTAGTAAATATAAATTTTATTCGAAATACACAGGTGCGTTACTGCGTGCTTTAGTGAAACATATTTTTTTTGGATTATGTTTGTCAAAGGGTGCCAGTTGGGCCCTGTTATGTCTCTCTTAATTGCTTTTCATAGTTGCAAGCGGAGATCAGTCGCGGAGAACAGTCGTGCTGTTGCGTGGCATTCTTGGTTCGTTGTCTGGTTACCTTGAAAAAAGTCTAAACAAATGACTATCGGTTTCGTATTTCTACGGGATTGACGTAATGTTAGACTGCCTGGTTGGTCTAGAGGTCACAAGCGCGACTGTTGAGAATGAGAGTTCGATTTCCCTGCCGTGCAAAGTGTTATCGGGTTGCTCCATCAGGAATTTTCTCAGTAGCAGCTACGGAGACTGGATTTGATCTGACTATTACACGGGACTTAAACATAACTGGCGAAATGTGGGTGTTCTTGTAAGGTACACGTCTGCCTGAACCTTCTGGGATTCAGCTGTGATGTTATGTTATGTTATATCAAAGCAAAACATTATTGACCTTTCGTACATCATTACCTCTGGTAGAATCTCACTGAACAACCGTTCATTATCTTGCACTGTTTCTGCAGCACTCGCGATCGTTACAGTGGTGATGGTATACAAGTAAAACAACGATTTGTTGTTTTAACTTGTCAAAAATTTGAATCCTCGAGAACCCAGTCAACTCGAGGAGAATCTTGACTCCGCGATTCAGAAACCTCCATAAACCAAAGAACGCCATCTATCGGCTTAAAACTAAACAATATTTTCAACACTCACTTTGTCTAAAGTCTCTAGTCACCAATCATGACAAACGAGAAACGCCATCTATAAAATAAAAAAAGCACTTACAATTTAATAATCAGATACCGAAGACTCACCAACCAAGAGTAAATCTTTTACCCCAGCAATTTCATTACCATCGTTTATCTATACCCACCAATATATTGCCACAGACTGTCAGAGTCAGCTCAGAGAATATTTTTGTGGCGTTTTAATAAAATTTACTCCTCCTTGCCAAAGGGCCCTCGAAATCGCGCGTGCAGTTTATTGTCCACCCCAAAAGAACGGAGGTACCTTTACAATTTCTTTTGTACATTCAGAAAAGTAATTTGCTTTACATTGGGATTTTCTTCGAGAATCTTTTTGTCCAGGTTTTCAGTTGAATGGTACCTTTCAATGCTTATTGTCAACATTAATCCTAGCTGAGATGAATCTTTATGATTTTCGATATGCTCCGTTATGGCTCTCTAAATGTCTGGCTTTGGGATTTCGAATATTAAATTTCTAGGTACCTAGGTATTGAAAATTACTTTCAATGACTCTCAAGTCGTGTGACTTGTTCAATATTCGTGTTTAATTGAACTTTCAAATTAATAATTTGTTTATCGATTTTCTGACGCGCATAAGGTTGCTCGTTGACACGGTTCTAATTAATGTCTGTAAATCATTGCAACTATTTTGATTCTCTACTTGCAAAGTGTTAGTCACTTCATTAAATGTCCGTAGCCATAAAAGCTGTCTACAATAAAACTCTCTCAACATTCTCAAATAAACAACAATAAAACCAGTAGGTACAGCTTAATTAGAAAACTAGAACAGTCAAACAAAATGTCTCCAAAATGTATAACCACTTTAGATACAGACGGAATACAATCAAACTTTGAAATTTGGAAGTCTTTGTGAGAAGGTCCTCTAGAATAAAATAACTAAGAACAAGTAGGTATAAGCAGTACTAGGTACACTTCTACCAACTTATCTGTGCTGGCGGGAAAACACAGAACTAAATAAATGTACCAAGTTTGACATATTGATGGATTCTTTCTTGACAAGCAGCGCCACTTCGAACTACACTCTTAAAGTGGTCAAACTGTACATATTTCTTTTTGGCACTTGAATGACATTGACAGCAGGCCGCTCTTCTTTCTTTCTTCTTTATCCTGTGGTGCTAACCACACGATAGAAGAAAGAAACTCTCGAAAGATTATGAATCTGTCCCTGATTGGTCGGTCTTACTACTGTCAGACCGACCAATCAGGGACAGGTTCGAAACAAACAGTTTGGCCTACTGGCCGTTGTGTTTGTTTCTTTGGTTAATCACAGATTCATTTTACTTCCGTGAGTTATTTTTAACACGAAATCAATTTATACTCACCAAAACACTGGGCGTTTACATTCGACAACAAACGAATTAACAAACAAATATGGCAGTGCGGGGCACATGACTTTCAACCAATCAGCGCGCGAGGTGCGTTCCGTGTTCACAATCTTTCGAGAGTTTACAATCTCGCGAGATAGATTATAATCTAACGGTATCTACAATTTAACGGTGACATAAACAATACGCATATGAATCCGAAAAATCAGAGGAGCGGTCTTTGGTTCGAACTCGAGTCGGTCACACCACTAGAATACCACTGCTATTACTGCTTTGCTATGTTGGTAAATATTTTTGTGTAACTGTCTGTGGAAATAATTTTGCATGTGGCTGAGATAAGAATGCTAAGTCGTGTTACGCGAATGGTTAAAATAAGGAATACGTACATAAGAGGAAGTCTGAAAGTGGTGGCGGTGACTTAAAAGTTGTGTGGTAATCTGTTATCGTTGACATGTGATGCGGAGAAATGAGGCAAATGTTGAGTATTAGTGATATATGGCTATAAGAGTAGAGGAAGACCAAAGAAACGATGGATGGAGTGTGTGAAGGATGATATGGCTAGAAAGGAGGTGACTGCTGAGATGACGAGTAATGAAGAAGTATGGAACAAAGAGATATGCTGGGCCAACCCTAAATAAATTAAGATAAGGGCACGATGATGTCTATGGAAATTGTATTTAAAAAAAAAGATGGCGGCGTTCGTTCCACCCAAAGAGCCCTGTTCAGGTCTAGAGCCCTGTTCAGGTCTATACCTGAACAGGGCTCTTTGGGTGGAACGAACCGCGTATTACCTGTGTAACCTGTGTAATATTTAATACCCATCTTTAACCTAGATTCCTAGAATAAAGTCTGTGAAGAGTCATAAACCACGGTAAAACTTTATATGATATTAATATTCGATCAAGAAAAATTAATAAGGGTGCGACGACATCAATAGAGGACATGCCGTAAAAAGACCGTAACATTTATATGAGCCTATAAAACTGAGTGATATTAATATTAAAGCGTATCTTTTGAATTTGTTTTATGTACGTATTATAAGATACAGTAATGAAATCATTTTGTAAGGCAAAAAGTGTTTCAGATGTCTTAATTTTTAATGTGAAAATAATGGCGGAGAATGAAGCGATATTGTGTTTTTTTGAGCAAACTCATAATAAACTTTCAGTTAGTAAGCGTCGGTAAATAACCGGTAATTAACGAATACTTATTCACATTACCTACAACAAAAAGTACATTTAATTTCACCTGAAACAAAAATTACAGTACCAGATTTCCATTTTTAATAACAGAAACAAGAAAAGACGTCCTGTAGATACATTTTTAATAAAATCGGCGTCAACAAAGGTTCCATTAAAGCTACTCAAAAACGCGACAACTGGCAGCATTAAGCAAATGGAGTGTTTTATAGAAAAAAAATAAAAATTTAAATAAAATTTTCGCAACCCGTCCGCAGCGCAGCGCCTCGCAAAAACGAAACGGAACGATTGTTTGATCGCCATTAAAAGTTTTCGAAACATTTTATTGTTTGCTGAAGGATGGGAAAGTAAACAGAAAACGCCGACTGTTTAAAAAGAGAACAACTGCGTATTCAACTGTTTTTAGGTAACAACAATAATAAGACTGGGTAACTTTAAAATCGCTTCTTATCTAATGAGGATCTAGTTAATGAGAAATGTTGAATGAAATGATTTGGAGCTGAAATAACAATTTGGTAACTTTAATCTAAAGCAGCACCTTTTCATTGAGAATTACTTTAAATCGCACTATTTTTATATTGGATTATAAACGTTTGATTTAAAAAAAAAAAAAGTTATATTTAAAACTTAATATAATTTATAACTTAGTAAATTAAGTAACCTCTGTAAAAGATTTTGTAGTATTACGTAAAAAGTTGCCAGAACAGATTATAAAGTCTGTCTAAGTATTTAAAATTAAGTCT
Source organism: Xestia sexstrigata (assembly GCA_941918905.2). Classification (NCBI taxonomy): domain Eukaryota; kingdom Metazoa; phylum Arthropoda; class Insecta; order Lepidoptera; family Noctuidae; genus Xestia; species Xestia sexstrigata. Next base: position 8,092,970 of record OW799214.2, on the reverse strand, counting down.
AAATGACTGTTTCCAGACAGTTTCCTAATAGGTCTGTAATTAGTCAAATAGGTACTAAAGAGGACTATATTACTTTGACTAAATATTTAGATATTAAAAGCCAACTTGTCTCTTCTGGCTACTTTGCTTGACGACTAACTACTATATATATTGTATATTGTATAAGGGGCTGGTGTCCGCAACTCCACGTCAAAGCGCGTATTTTGCATAAGGTCTATAATCCAACACGCGGGCCCAGTGCGGATTGGTAGAGTAGAGGACATGCCGGTTTCCTCACGTTCTTTTCCTTCACCGTTTTGAGAGCAGTGGTGACGAAATAAATTACACAAAGTAGGTAATGCGCCTGTGAGGGTTCGAACCCACGACTTACTGTTCGTAAGTCGGGGCCGCCACCACTGGGCCACCGCTGCTCTCAACTACTCTTCTAAAACTACTAACTACTATTTTTCTAAAGTCTTTTCCAGAAGTTTTGGTTTGGTCTTTGAAATGTTTCAAAGTTGTCGACATCAATTTGTAGGAAGCATCTGTTTTGAGTAAGGCGTGTGCCATAATGGCACAGGAAAAGTATAGTGATTACTTCTTATACACATTTAAAAGGGTTTATTATTTATTTAAGGATCTGTCAAACTGGTGCGGACAAATTGAGGACTTGCTGCCGACACCGGACACTGGCTTATACTTTAGTAATTATTTGTCTGAAGTTGTCCGCAAACTGTCCAAGTACGGACAGTATGATGTTATAGAAAGTTTTACTCTCTCAATCAGCGTCCAATCCATCTGTAATATATTGTCATAATGTTCTAGACCCAAAAATCTTTTTTTCGTCATTGTCCCGATAATCCTTTCCTTTCAACAAAATCTCCCATCTTGTTTTTGTTCAGTGGGACAGCAACAGTAGCCTAGTTACCTCTTGTAACATCAGCTATCTGCCTGTAAAAGGACCTTCAAAATCGGTAAAGCCGTTTCGGAGGTTAATAAACAGAGAGACAGACAAAAAGAAAATTTGTGTTGTGTTATACGTGCCGTATATACTTTCATATGAATTCAGTAAAAAGCTGTTATTTTGGAATAACAAAAATACATAGAAGAACGGTGGATGCTCCATATCTGATGGCATAATAGGCATGACGACAGTAACAAAAAATTGCAAATATATTTAGTCCGTCAGTTAGATTATTGGAAATTAATGGACACGTATTTTTCGTTTTTGTTAATCAATGAATATTGACAAAGATAAAACGCATCAAAACTCGGGAGTGGGGGCTCGTGACGTCAGAACTAGCTAAAAATTATACCTAGGCGTGACGTATTGAAAATTTTAAAAGCGTCATATCTTCGTCAATTTTGATTTACGTAACAAAAGAAAAAACACCTGTCAAATATTTTCTGATAATCTAACTGACGGACTAATTAGTTTTTTTTTGTCGTCTCGCCTCGAAATACAGTCAATCTCTTTTTCATAAAAAAGTTTAAACGATGAACCTTAGCAAACGTTTTCCCCCATATATGGTGTCATGATCATACTCCTTTTAGCCCGTTGATCAAATATTTAAATGATGTTTGCTCGACCAATGAACGCACGCCCTTATGCGAATATGAATTTAGGCGGGAGACGAAAAAACTCGAACGAGTGAATAATTCATTGAATTGGGAAAAGTAAAAGCACTCTTCGTTGGAGTAGAAAACGCGTCTGTCTGTCCGTCTGTCACTTACTTATGACATTAGAGTTCCCTGCCTAAAAATTACTCTGAAACAAACGGAAAAAGAACTTCTCATTCTCGTCTTTGTAAGTGTTTGTGTATTTATTATGTAGATGTGATGTGACTGTTTGGGAGATGTTTAGGGCCAGAATAGGCCTATTTTTAAGTTGCTTAGGTACAGCGATGAATATCTGGAATACTTGGGTGTACTTACAAATGAACAAACTGTAGATAGGTACTTAATCTAGATTATGTTAATTAATACTTAAGTTGATAACATAACTAAATGAAAATTATACAAACCGAGTTAAATAAGCTTTTATATAACTTGCCTCGTTAAAAACTATAGCTATTATTTGTAAACCACCTGTAGCAACAGTAAATAATGTTATACCTTTTTATTCTAGAACCATTTCGGTCCTAAAACACAAAAAACTCTGAAATTCCAAGTGGATTGGTCACTCTGTCTATTTTTACAATACGATTTTGGCCACAGCATTAAGTCCACCTTTGTACATTACCTATGTGCATAAAGTTTTAATAAAAAATAAATAAAACCGATGTCATTATTTTTTGCGTGAAAAAACAGCATGACATTAAGATTAAAACTTTCCAAAACAAAATCAGTACTTACAATACAGAAATTCTATTCCTAACCTACGTTCCAACACCCAATAACTATTCCTTTCAACACAACCTAAGCGACATCAAATTAAATACAAAGAATATTGGTCGTAATGACCCTCCGGAGTCTACGGAACCCACGCCCCTTCCATGTCGGGCCTCGTAATGGGATATCTAAAACTTATCCTGTACGGACGTATTACGTATCGACAGAATTGGCTTTGGTTTAACGTCGCTTAGTACTAGTCTGTGATTGTCTTACGGCCATTTTCAATAACCTACCAACAGTTATCAGTAGGTTGCTATATTCTGTCTGTTTGACATTTTGTTTACCGACTGATAGAAACAAAACGTCACAGAAAGCTTTCTTTTATTTTTCTATGATTATAGTGACAGGTAGGTGACACGGATAGGACTAACTTTGTTTATGAAACACCGATAACTACGAGAGTAGGTATATTAACTGACGGTTATACGCAAGTAAGTTATAGAAAACGGCCAAAGAACTACCTCTTCTTGTAGAAAAAAAAAGGAAGGGGCATTTGTTGCCATGGTTGTTTAAGGTGGCTGGCTGTTGAATGAATGTTTTGTTTTGTAACAAAACATTTCAATGCATAAAATTAAATAATGTAGTTGTCCAATTGCAAGATATCTTCAAAGAATAAGTAATGATTACTTGGGGATTAAAAATGTCCTCCCGATGGTATTCATAAATGGTAGCCGAATTAATGATTTCTAAGACTTCCGATTGACTAACTACTGTAATGCCAAAACCTCATCTAGGACTCAGAAGACCACTAATCACCTCCGCACCGTTTACTCATTACGGGATTAGCGAATTCAGAATTGCTTTGTCAAAATGTAGAGGTCTTTTTAAAAGCAGAAGTCTCAATTTTGGTTTTACCTTTACTAAAATAAATGTTTTTGGAGACCCTTTATACCATCATTACATAATCTATTTATGAAATTACATTTAACTTATCCTCAGACACCGTTGACTTAGGTTTAGCGTTGCCTATTAGAAGGTAATTATGGACTTCTCCATGAAAAGGGTTTAGTAATTGTACGTTTATTGTGTGTTTAGCCTCCTTTAAAATAATTGTGGCGCTTAGGTCTTGATTAGAAAACTCTTTTGATGGACTTTGAATGTGAATGACTGAGGATTAATCTTATCACCATTTTTGACTGAATCCGGTTTCGCACGATTTCAGCTTGTTATTATGAGAAACTAAGCAATGAGGATTGACAAAACAGAATGAGACTTATTCAGCTCAGAATACAGAAGAATCTCTTAACAATTGGCCGACCTTCATTACTTTTTATGACACCCATGGGACATGATCGGGTCGGGACAGTTCATTCGAAGGAAATCAATTAGCGTGACAAATGCAACGTTCCGTCAATGGGAATAAGCTTGGTAATCAACTAACTATACCTACATATTATGATTATAAATTAAAGTTACTTCCGTGTGTAACCACGTTCTGCTAAACCGCATAATGAAATTTTAAAAGTAAATTTAAAGAAGTCTCGATGTTTTGTCTTGCCGTCGAAACCGTATGAAGCAGGGGCAAAGGGTTCCGTATCAACAAACAATTAACAATATTTAAACGCTCATTAAATTTTGTGTAGCGGTTCATAGAAGATCCAAACTCAAACTCAAACTGAAAGCATTTATTTCAATTAGACCATTACGGCACTTTTGAACGTCAAAAATACAAAAAAGAAAATCAAAGCTACAGTCCCAGTCACAAGGCATAATAACTTGAGAAAGTACTGTAGTTGCAGTTGCAGTTACATGATCTCCAACAACCGTATATGGTGTCAACAGTATCCGTTATTCATAAAAACATTTAAAACTGTATACAAACAATGTAAACAAAATGCATTCGAAATGAAAACGTTTAAAAATTTAGTTTGCCATATTGAATGTGTTGTATGGTGCACGCATACTGATTGAAGCTTTGCAGAGAAGATATGCTTGTTCGCATTCATAGCAGTGTACTGAATACAGTTTGTACATTTTTTGTTTATTTATGGTAACAAAGGGACGATTGCAGGCTTTTAAGGGTAAAAATAACAAATTGGAAAAGATGGATTTAGTTTATTTTAGGTTTTTAGTGTCAAATGGCAAACACGGAACCCTAATAGATTCATCTGGAAGAATCTTAAGGTTTCCATCTGTCTGTCTTTCCGTCCGTATGTCACAACCATTTTACTGGGCTTTCAATAGGCTACTAGGTACTTACATATATTATCAACGTTAAAATGTGAAGATTTCCGACCATAAGGCGAACAAAACCGCAGGCAAAAACTAGTCCCCGGAACACAAAGGGCGATGAAGGAACATGGATGGGTTTTAGTCACTAAAAGTCTGACAGTCCCTCCTGCTCCGCCCAGAGCGGGAGAAGTCGAAGAAGAGAAGATTTCCCATCCGCAAAAAAAAAAAAGGCAAAAACTAGTGTGGACAACAAACTGCGATAGCTTACTTAAAATTCATACTCCGGACCACCTACACATTAAACTATAACATCCATCACTATTTAATGATTTATGATGAATCGAAAATGAACTTGCGGCAAAAAATATTACTAAAAACTGACGTAAGTAGGTATAACGTTTATCTTCGTTCAATTCATTCAATAATCGAATATATAGATTGATTTCCATAATAATCATTATATATGAGCCCAGTAACTTTTCACTTTACCACATGGGTAGCTCCATTAGGGAGAATTCATTGACCAATTATAGTTAATACACCATAATTTGTTCACTACTTCCGATAGTCACAGTATAAAGAAACCAGTAGACCAGCTACGCCCTGTTTGTGAAATCAGACGCGGGTGTTAGGGTTGTTAACTAAACTTTTTTGTTATTTTGAAATACACACATAAAACAGAAACACTTATTTTGATAAACTTGTTAAATAAAACAAGTCTTACCAAACGGTATCGTATAACCCACTGCCTTGTGGAGGTCAGATAGTCGCTCCAAGTTAATATTCGTATTCAGCTGCATCTGGTTAGACTGGAAGGCGACCCCAACATTGTTGGGAAAAGGCTAGGCAGATGATTTGCCCCGATGCGACAACTCCGACTTACTCCGAGCCAATCCCGACAATTTGTTCCTAGTTGATTTACTGTATATTCATACTTGTATAACTACTGTGCTGTAAACCCCGTCTCATAAATAATAACCCGTTATTAGGAGCAATTATTTTAATATAAAGCTTTTATGAAATATCAGTTTTGAGTTGTTTGTTACCTTTAGTAATTTTTGTAATTATTTTTGAATCGGAATTAGAAAACGTTTAGTGTTTGACATCAATCGAATACTTAATGACTGTCAAAGATCTACAATTGATAGCCGGGCTAACGGCGGCATGAGCGTCTGTTATTATTTAGCCACAGATGGCACATGACCATCTGATATAAAAGTCGAAATTCTGCCAAAACAACATTGGGAAATATCGTTAGATAATAAAATGAACGAGGTCGCAGGAAACAGCTTGTTTTTATAGTTAGCAATACATGTAGCTTTTTAGTTCTTTCTCATCTAAACCACTATTCTTACGCTGTATTAAAATGGAAGATTAAAAAAAAAATGGACCCATGAATGTCTAATAACATGTCTTGTGCTAAGGGATGTTACCCGACCACTGAGTTGTAAAGGTCAGACAAGCAGTCGCTCCATGTAAAATCCCTACCAACTGGTATTTAGCTGCATCCAGTTAGACTGGAATCCGACTCCAACTTAAGAAAAAGGCTAGCCAGAAGATGATGAAATAGAAATTAAAATAAACCTTTTTAAAAATTTTCATAGTTTAAAAGAGCATGGCATGGGCGGCATAAAAACTCTGACACTAAGTTAGAAACTAACCACACGATAAAGAAGAAAGATAGTTTAAATACTGGATTAATAAGATGGACTTCTAGTAATCATAATACCGAATAAAAAAAACTCTATCCTAACATTGCGACTTCTTGGGTAGATGACACCATAAAGCAATAATTCCAAGACACCAATCTCTAAAAATAACCCTTTATTTTGGGCCTGAAAACCCGATTTATTTTCAATTAAATGCTAAATTTGATTTTTAGTTGCTTTGAAATCAATATTTATAGTTGAGTCATTGAGTTGAAAAACAGGGACGTCACAGTTGGCAATTGCCATACAAAATCTATGAGAGAACCGCGTTTAGACAGCTCTTAAAAAGTATCCCAATTGATTGGTGTACGAGTATCATCAACCCCATTCCCAGGTCAGGCAGTGTTATTGTGATTTCACATCAGAAAATTCTCAGTAGCAGCCAAGTTTGAAGAAGTCTGAATTTGTGCCCGATTGATGACAACAGCCACTCGGGTCGGAGCCGTGCTTACCTAAGTTGGTCTGTGGATGGGTGACTAAACTTTTATTTTTTTTTTTTTCGCTTGGGATATCATCAAATGACTTCTCCCGCTCTGGGCGGAGCAGAAGGGTGTGTGAACAATCCCGCAGCCCCGGCAGGCATCGGCCCTTGCGGACTCCTTCCTTTTTACTGTCTCTCTTTGAGGCGCGCGTGGAACACGAACGCGCTGTCGACACGGCCTGTCGTCATGAGACGGATAGACGGCGAGCTAGCCCATAGCCCACCGTCCACAAGCCCGCGCCTGCGGTAGCCGGGAGCCACCACGTGGCCCCGACGCCCGAGGCGTTTCCCGCGGCGGCCGGGACGTGAGGTTCTCTCCCTCTCACGTTCCGCCACCTCCCTCTCTAGCTTACTGCTTCGCAGAAGGAGGTGACGGCGTCCCATTCCGTCTTGCTCCGGACCTTGGATTGAACCAGGGCCGGACGCGAAAGGTCGCCACCGCCGATCGCCGCTTCGAGGACACGGCGGTGCTCCGCCCAAGCGGGGCACACCTCCACAGTGTGCTCCACCGTGACCTCCGGTCGGTCCTCGCAGTAGAAGCACCCGGGCGTTTCCTCCCGCCCGATTCGGTGCAGGAAACTCCCGAAATAGCCATGTCCGGTGAGGACCTGCGTCAGGCGGAAGGTGAGGACGCCGTGGCACCTCTCTAGCCACTCCTCAAAGAGGGGACTTATCGCTACTCTTGTGGCGTGGGAACAGAACCCCGATTTAGGACGACCAGGCCCTTCTCCGCCATTCTTCCCCGCACGTCTGTGCAACGAGAACCCCAAGGCAGGTTCTTGACATTGAAGTCCCCGAGGACTAGCACGGGGAGGGAATGGTTTCCGACGACGACACTCAACTCTATGGGTCACCCTTACATACCGAGTTTACTCCGTGCTTCGGAAAGCAAATTAAGCTGTTGGTCCCGGCTGTCATTTGTAGAACTTTGACAGTCGTTACAGGTAGTCAGTGGCCCAAAAAGTCTGACAACCAGTCTTACCAAGGGGTATCGTATTACCCAGTACTAACTGGGTTATGGAGGTCAGATAGGCAGTCGCTCCATGTAAAATACTGGTATTCAGCTGCATCCGGTTAGACTGGAAGTTGATGAACGTAACTGGCGAAATGTAGGTGTACTTGTATACACTAATATACCTGTGCGTGTTTCAAGAAAAACAGGCGTGATGTTATATTATCCTAACATTACACCCCAGTTCATACGATGCACCAAAACTGAACTTTCCCCAAGTTCTAGACTACATTATCAAAATAGGTCACCTTAGTGTTTGCGGTAACTATCCGTAACTGAACTGACTACTTGGACTAACTTCAGGATATCACTGGTTTGAGACTGTCGACGTTGGGCTGTTCAATTGAAACTTAAGTAAGTTTGAACCTAATTCCCTTACGATCAGCAGCGTTGCAGTGTCCAACAACATTTGAATTCCACATTATCGTTTCTTGCAATTGTTAAATGTATTTTAGTTTACCTTTATGCACTAATTATATGTTTCAGAAATAACACTACTGCACCTAAATGTACATTTTTGTAATACTTTTTTTAAATAAATTATTCTTATTCTTATTCTTAGTGTGTAGGGAGACTTGAGCCCGGACCTCAGTTTTCTTGATCTCAGTTTGGGACAATATTGGACTCATTTCACATCCAATGTGTAGAGATTAAACGCATCTCCTTCTCTCGATATCAATGCCAGACTAATGGAACAAATAAAAGAAAAACAGAGTCTAATTTCACAGTTTTATAGTTCGATGTACTGGCGTCTGTACACAACAGGCACAAACGTTGCAGCAATGAAACGTAATGCGATCAACGCATGTTTACCACGTTTAGCATGACCACCGTAGAAACCATCTGTCATAGAATCGACAAAATGACAGATGAACAAAAGATTTGTCGATTCTCTTTCGTGTCTACGGTGGTCATGCTAAGCGGGCAGGAGCAGTTAGTGTCAATATTCGAATATTCCGTAACAAGTTCTTGCACGAAGTTCAAATACTATGATTGCGTTCAGTTTAGCAGAAAAACTGTACCTTTTGTTTGTTTACAGGGAGAAACCTTCAAAAGGCGACCGGTCTTTGGGGAAAAGAACGGAGAGAATGGGATATTTACTTCACTAAAACGAGGAGGCCGAGGAGGCCTCCTCGGCCTCCTCGGCCTCCTCCTCCTGTCGTTTCCTCTTAAAAGACCTGTCAAACTGTACGTACAAACTTGAAAAACTATTTGTAAGTACTTATATATCTATAAAAAAGCTCGGTGCTCCATCTTGTTACATATTTATACTAATAATCAGTTAGATAAAGAGAAAATCTAGCAAAAGCAAGTATCAAAACCGCGGCAACATTGCCAAATTAACCTAAAGATCGTAACAAAATCTGAATACCAATCGAAACAATTGAGCCCAAGAAAGAATCTCAATCGGCCGCACTCAATCGAACAAAAAACTCTAGTCCTCTTAGAAAAGAAAATAAACAACAAATTTCAATTGGCATACTTCCTCAGAGCAAGTTTCTGGGAAACAAAAGTACTTCCTTGTACTGCACACAATTGTACTGAAGTGCATTTATTGAAGCGAAAAATTGGGGCATTGCCAATTTTATTTTTCAATTCCCATCGTATAGTACATACAACTGGTGTATATTAGGCTGCGTTTTCATTAAAAGTGGGCCCATATGGCTCGGCGAAACTACTGCGAAAGATTAGTGAAATTTCTTGCGGAGTTTTATATTGCAGCGGCGCGTGATTCCGAAACTGTGTTGAAGTTTTGCCAAGATTGTATGAGGAATACCGAAAGTCTATCGAAATGCTTTCTTATTCGTATACAAAACGATTTTTCTCATAATAATGAAAGGTAAAGCAAAAGTGTACCTAACTTAAAGTACACCCACATTTCTCCTGTAGTATTTAAGAGCCATGTAATAGGGGCGGATCCTAATGCCATCATCTCGGCCCAAATCCGTGACTAGTACTGGGAAATTCCTGATGGAAAACCTAATTACACTTAGCCACTAAACAATGACCTAGACTAAGGAAAAAACAAATCCTGAACAAGAAACAAAGATTCTTTGAGACCCACCGCAGATCACTGCCGATCCAATTTATTAATACCAAATACTTATTAGTGTATCAACGCCTCTACACTTTTCCAAAAGAAAGTAAAACGGTAAAACTTTAAGTCAAGAACTTCGAACAATTCGTTTCATTCTATTTATTTTTAGTGTTACGTATCGGCACTAAATAAATGGGAGCCCATTCAATAAAATCAACTTGGGACTAAGGCTTTAATAGGCTTGTGGACTTTGAAGGGTGAGTTTTTAACACAGATCTAACTCGTATATATTTTAAAAGTTTTTGTTATTCTTTGGATATTTTTTCAACTTTTCATTTTCACGCCGGCTGTGTAAATGTCTAACTAGTATGGTAGACATAGGTAACTTTATATTACACTATATTTATTTAACTATATTATTACCCCCCTGCTACACGGACTCATCATCATCTGCCTAGCATTTTCCAAACTATATTGGGGTCGGCTTCCAGTCTCACCGGATTCAGCTTAATACCAATATTTTATATGGAGGGCGAGCGAATGCCTGTATGACATCCACAACTCAGTTACTGGGTAATACAAAACCCCTTTGTAAGACTGGTTGTCAGACTTTCGAGCCACTGACTACCTGTAACGACTGTCAAAGATCTACAAATGATAGCCGGGACCAAGGGCTTAACGTGCTTTCCAAGGCACGGAGGAAACTCGGCATGTAATGGTGGTTAAACCTAACGATCGACCCGAGCGGCTGTAATTGTTAAGCCACGAGCTCCTCGCGATGCTCAGCTACATGGATGGACTATCATATACGATGGCTTGAACAGACAGGGTGCGGTAGGCGGAAAATTGGCCACAGCTTGCAAGGGACACTTGTCCAGCTGGGAAATACGATAAGCTGCGGCTTGTTTATTGAATATTATTATTTAAATGCAACACAAATAAACAACCATAATTTGTAAAATTAAACAATATAGACACCACAAAACATAATAACTTTATCTACCAACCAGTATTTAAATTAAAATCACGAACGCATGTTTGTAAATTTTTCTCTCGAATTTATTTCGAAAATTGAAATTGCAGTACAGCCAGTCTTTTTTTTAATTTCGACCCTTTTGAGCACGCTTTAACGGGCCGCATGGCCTCCGGGCAACCAACTCTCGAATGTAGATAAAACATTTCCCAACTCAGGTTCTTAACTAAATAAAATGATACGGCCATTATAAAAAGTTTTGCTTAACTCCGTAAAGAACTTAGTTTGAAAACAAGACGATGGTTAAATACTTTTATTGCCACAATTTTGCGCTGCGGGTTTTGTAACGTCTTTTAAAATTATAAATGGTTTTTATTTTCTACTTTCACTAAGAAGGTTTTTCGAAGTTTTCACAAAACTTATAACGTAACCTAATTTTAAATCTTGTATGGCAAAATAAATAAAATGACCGTCCTTTCAGCATGTCTTTTAAAATCCCATAGCTCTAGGAAAAAAAATGTCACTATTATAGTCGAGCTACACGATAACTGACAAATGTTTGCACTGACTGGATAGTAGACAGGTCAACTCAAATCGGTGTGGTTAGTAATGTGTCATAAGGTTTATTTCATGTTGAAAAAAAAGTTAATATTTAAAAGCCGCTCGCGCGCTCGTGGCGCGGCTTGTTTTGGTGTAATTCGACAAATATGAGAAGAGCTCCAGATGCTTTACAAAATGTATGCAAAGCGGAGCTCTTTTTACGTTGGGCATTGAAAGTGCCGCGGCCCGCCAACGCGCGCACTGATTGGGGCTCCGTAGCGAGCGGCGCTCGGGGCCCCCTAGGACCGCTGCGCCTGACCCTGCACACTCGGTAAAGACGGCCCTGAAAAGAACATCAAACTGCATAGTCCTCATGTGAGTTGACCAAGATTATGTCTGGACCTTAGAAGACCTGTTTCGGCTGTTTCTTCTCAGAGTAGTCAGGTACGAAGCCTCATCATCATCATCATCATTATTCTCTTGTCTTAATCCCAATTCATTTGGGGTCGGAACAGCATGTCCTCTTTTTCCATACTTCTTCAATATTCGTCATCTCATCAGACACAACCTATCCTTTCCCTTTCTTTAAACGGTGGCCTCATCAGGTTTAAAAAAAAAGATGCGTAAAAGTGTTTGTAAAAACCTATTTGCAAAATAAATATGATTTATCATAGCGGAACCTCCATCTTTCTTTCTTCATCATTCTTACTCCCAAAACTCAATGAGGACGACGCTTTACCAAAACTTATTGAACGATTTCAGTATAGTGTGTTTATCAGAACCACTCTTGATCGCCAAGTAAATTGGAAGCGTGTGTTTGACGCCAACCGAGTTCAATGACTTTGGTTTAATTAATTTGTGTAATGAATATACATATTCAATTATTTAATTTAATTAATTTTGGTGTGCAATGTGTTGGGCTGCACTTGCAATTTGGAAACAATACCGTGATTCCATATGACCTAAAAAATAATTGGGCCTATTTAGTTTTTGTGGTGGTGAAGAATAATTAAGAAAGTCTATTGAATAGTTGGCAAAATTACATCATAGGTATAATTTTACTATTTACTATCCTATTCAATTTGTTTTGCTATTTTTCTACAGCTAAAATAAAAAAAAAAACTTTTTTTACTAGTGAATTCAACTTAGAGGAAATGGTTCTATAACGGTACGTAATTATTGCCAGCAATAGACCTTTTCTTGTCACTTGAGTTCTACTGTTATGCGCTAAAAGGCATGCATTTATTCTACGTTTTGCAGTAAAGTAGTACTTGTAGAAACAATAAGTTGTTAGTAGCTCGTGGCTAAATAATAACAGCCACTCGGGTCGATCGTTAGGTTAAGCCGTACTTGCCTAGGTTGGTCTGTGGATGGGTGACCACCCATTACATACCGAGTTTCCTCCGTGCCCCGGAAAGCACGTTAAGCCTTTGGTTCCGGCTGTCATTTGTGGATCTTTGACAGTCGTTAGGTAGTCAGAACCCAAAAAGTCTGACAACCAGTCTTACCAAAGGGTATCGTATATTACCCGGTACTAACTGGGTTGTGGAGGTCAGATAGGCAGTCGCTCCATGTAAAATACTGGTATTCAGCTGCATCCGGTAAAACTGGAAGCCGACACCAACATAGTTGGGAAAAGGCAGGCAGATGATGCTTTTTCCAATAATACTATACAGTAGGTACACTTGCGAAGACAACCACAACGGCAAGCCACGGTGGTATCCACAGCCCAATTGCATCGACAGAGTACAGCGACACGACTCAAGTAACTCTTCAAAAACGCTTCTATGGATTCCGGACTGATGTTTCGGTTGGCGATAACAGCAAACAGCAAACTGAAGAAGAGACATACCACTGACGTCAAAGTTGTCGCCGCCGCGTTCGGTACTAAGACCGCAGTGATGCAGCATTGTAGCTTAAAGTTATTGTCAACAGCATCATGCATATAATATTATGATCCTGTTGTGCCCGACTTCAAAGCATAGGCCATTCCGTTTTTTTCTTTATATTAATTGTCATTTGGGCACAATATAAACAAAAATACGCCAATTCTATTTGTCACAACCATGAGTAAATTGTGGGATTTCACCCCATCTGCCAGTGATCCGTAGCTAAGAATAACCAAGTAAGGCGGAGTCAGCGACACCGGTGCAATCAATCATCCGCCGGCAACCAAGTGGCTGTTCACAGATAATGCAGACTTGATTCACTGCGTACATTACAACGTGGTGGTACGCACACATTGATATATATGTAATGTGATTGGTTACGCGCAAAGTGACGTCATTTTAAAGAGACGGGTGTTTCCTTTGCACATTTTAAGCGCAACTACCAGGGCAGCTCGTGAAATTCAATTTTCCTTACGTTTTTTTACAATTTGCAGGGCAGTATCAATTTGTATTTTGTTAATTAATTGATTTGCGACTGTAACTCAAATGTATTTACGGTTTGAAATCATTAGAATTATCGATATTAATTCTTAAAGTTAGTGTTAACCTTAATGTCATGATTTTAAGAAAATATGTCCATAATTTAGGCTACTAAGAATTTTGGGAGTTTTGCTGATATTTCTAATGACTATAATTCTGAAGACATCCGCAAGAGAACCAAGCAGCAGTGGGCAGGCACATTGCTCGCAGAACGGATGGCCGATGGGGCCGACAAGTTCTGGAGTGGCGACCGCGAACCGGAAGACGTTGCGTTGGAAGGCCTCCCACTAGGTGGGCCGATGACCTGGTGAAGGTTGCGGGAATCCGCTGGATGCTAGTCGCACGGAACCGGTCAATGTGGCGACACTTGGGGGAGGCCTATGTCTAGCAGTGGACGTCTTTCGGCTGAAATGATGATGATGATGATAATTCTGAAAAAAAAAAAACAAATTTATTACGGACGCTAATCAATCAATCACATACAATCTGATGCTGACCTGCAAATTGCAAAAAACGTAAGAAAAATGGGAATTTGAAACCCTGAAAATTTCGCGTTGTTATGCATGTATGCGTAACTTCCAGTTGAGTTAATGATAGCGTTGTAAGTGTAGACGGAGAAGACTTTCGAGGGGAGCAAACTGGATAAGTTCCCTCGATGTTTTTGTTCCCCCTTCTGTCCAAAGCAGATGAGGTTTAAGCAAATCGCCAGACAAATGATAGACGAGACAAATTGTTTGAAGTGCCACTGTGTTGTGGCTTAACTAATTTATTTTTGTCGCGCCTTCTTTGTTATGATGAATCGTTGTGCCAAATATGGAGTAATGACTGTTTGAGCTTTTTAATTTATTGAGGGATAATTTTGAATATTTTATAAGATTTAGTTGGATTTATTGTGTTGCCGACAGCAACACGAAAAACCTGATTGTATTGATTGTTTTTTACAAATTATAGATTATAATAGTATAGAATGTATTTTTTAAGTGCATGTAACTGATAAACTATCCGAACTTAATTTGTGTATTGTTCGCGTGGTGATGTCTCAAATAAATTAAATTTTTGGTCTGTCACTATAAATATTTAAAAAAAACAAGGAATGGCAGAATGAAGGTATGACAAAAAAGCGTATTGTCAATGTTTTCAGTAAGTTTACTCCAAAACAACATTTAGAAACGTGAAGCTCTCTGTAAAACTGTTTTCAGGAAAAACCCTTCAAGCGACCATTCATCTCTACACGACCACGTCATAATATTGCGTGCACTTATAATAAATTTTATCGTATGCGAGCACCCGACTCTGCCCAAATGAATAATGCATACCGTTTGGCTTTTCATCGTATTCAAATGATATGAAGTTGTTATTTTTCGTTGGAATCTTGCCCTGAGACCGGACATTCCATATTTTAAGCGCTATATTATTTATTGGTACTATATTAACTTTTTTTTTCGGAGTTTTTGTCTAGTATCGGATTTTGAAGTCCATGCTTCGGAAGCATAGAAATAATCACTATGTTGTATGAAACAGTGATAGCCCAGTGGTAATTATGACCATCGGACTGCTAAGTCTATAGGTCTAAAATTCGAACCTCTGATATTCCGGATTCATGTGCGTATTGTGTATTATCACTAGCTTCAATGACGAAAAACATCTTGAGGAAACCAGCATACCTGAGAGAT
The DNA here is from genome assembly GCA_941918905.2 of Xestia sexstrigata. NCBI lineage: Eukaryota > Metazoa > Arthropoda > Insecta > Lepidoptera > Noctuidae > Xestia > Xestia sexstrigata. The sequence goes on along the minus strand of OW799214.2, from coordinate 8,077,570 downwards.
ATTTCTCGACGATATGTACGTAAAGCCAAGTCAGAGGCCAATGGCATAAAAACTCTGACACCAGGTTAGACACTAACCACACGATAAGTAAAGAAGATTTCTTTGTTTTTTTTTTAATACTATACAGGCTGTAAAAGACTTCATCACGAAGCCGTCAACTAACTACGTAACTTTACGCAAAAATTATTGCTTGGGGAACTTTTTTTTTTGGGGTGAATAATCATGTTTTGTGGTAGAACTCAATGTAACGCACTCAAAACATTGTGCTGATGGATGGATTGAATAGTACGAGGGTCGTGGAGGTGTTTAAAGTAAAAATCTTCCATTAAAAACATATATTTAAAAAAAAACTTGCCAAAAAGTTGGAACTTTGATCCACCCCCAATATCTCCGTAACTAGAATGTTCCCAGGTATGGTGTGGAACAAAAAAATGATCGCAATGACGGGGAGAACAAGTGACTTTCGGCTTCGTTAAGAGGTGTTTTACACCCTTTATAACATTAAAAAAACTTAGGCTTACCTTTGGCCGCACCTCGCTTGATGTGAAGCGATGATGCGGCCTAGGGTGGAGTACGCTTGCCTACAAGAAATCGATTCACTCGAACTAACTACTTACATTATTTTCTACCTATAACAATATTAAGACAATAGGCATGACGACAGTATCAAAAAATTTCAAATCTATTTAGTCCGTCAATTAGAGTATTGGAAATTAATGGACACGTATTTTTTGTTTTTGTAAATCAATGAATATCGACAAAGATAAAACGCATCAAAACTCGGGAGTGGGGGCTCGTGACGTCAGAACTAGCTAAAAATTATACCTAGGCGTGACGTATTGAGAATTTTAAAAGCGTCATATCTTCGTCAATTTTGGTTTGCGTAACAAAAGAAAAAACACGGGTCAAATATTTTTTAATAATCTAACTGACGGACTAATTAATTTTTTTTGTCGTCTCGCCTATTATTTAGATTTTAACATTTTATAATTTAAAAGATAACAGCAACTGCATACAGCAGCAGCATAGCCGAATCAAAATGTCAGGCCACAGCGACATCATGCTTGGAGAGAGGCCAGTTCCCGCTTCGTTGGAAGACGGGGAAGCTGGTCCTCATTCGGAAGCCGGGGCGCCCTGCGGACTATCCGTCCGCATACCGGCCCATAGTGTTGCTCGACGAGGTGGGCAAGCTCTTTGAAAGAGTCATTGCAAACCGCCTCGCCGAGCACCTTGCGGGGACGGGGCCGGATCTTGCGGAACACCAGTTTGGTTTCCGCAAGGGGCGCTCTACGGTGGACGCCATCATGCGCGTGAGAGCCCTCACGACGGGGGATGCAGTGTCCCGGGGGTGGGGGTAGTCTTGGCGGTGTCTCTTGACATCGCCAACGCCTTCAACTCCTTGCCCTGGAGCTGCATTAGGGAGGCACTACGGTATCACCGGGTGCCGACCTACCTTCGTCGTGTGGTCGGGGACTACCTAACGGATAGAGCCGTTATCTACCCCGGTCGCAGCGGAGAATGGAACCGGCGAGAGATGTCGTGCGGTGTTCCACAGGGATCGGTCCTAGGGCCTTCCTTGTGGAACATCGGGTACGACTGGGTGCTGCGCGCCGACCTCCCTCCCTAGCGGCGTCAGCGTGGTCTGCTATGCAGACGACACGCTGGTGCTGGCACAAGGGAGGTCGCACGAGGCGGCGGCCGAAATAATGACACGCGGGGTTGCGATAGTCGTCGAGAGGATCCGGCAACTGGGTCTCGAGGTGGCATTGCACAAGTCCGAGGCCATGTGCTTTCATGGGCCTCGGAATACGCCACCTCCGGGGTCCTCACTGACGGTAGGAGGGGTATCCGTCGGCGTCGAGTCGACGCTGAAGTACCTGGGACTCGTCCTCGACAGCCGATGGAACTTCGTGGAGCATTTCCGACGTTTGGCCCCCAAACTGGAACGGACCGGGGCTGCCTTCAGGCGGCTCCTGCCCAACCTTGGGGGGCCAAACGCCTCCTGCCGGAGGCTCTACGCGGGAGTCGTGCGGTCCATGGCCCTTTACGGGGCCCCGGTGTGGGCGCGTTCCTTGAGGCTGCGTGCAGCCCACTACCTGAACGCGCCCCAAAAGGTGGTAGCCGTAAGGCTGGCCCGTGGGTACCGCACGATCTCCCGTGAGGGGGCGTGCCTCCTTGCCGGATTGCCGCCATGGGATCTGGAGGCGATAGTCCTCGCGCGCCTACATGAATGGCGCGCGGAGGTGCTACGCCGGGGGGAAACTCCGCTGCCGCGACAAATTGTCGCGCAGCGGACAGACTTCCGGCGTGATCTCATGGCGACATGAAGAGAGCGACTGTCGCAACCCCGTGCAGGGCACGCCACAATAGTGGCGGTAAGTCCCCTCTTTGAGGAGTGGCTTGAGAGACGCCACGGCGTCCTCACCTTCCGCCTGACGCAGGTCCTCACCGGACACGGTGTTTTCGGGAGGTTCCTGCACCGAATCGGGCGGGAGGAAACGCCCGGGTGTTTCCACTGCGAGGATCGACCGGAGGACACGGTGGAGCACACGGTGGAGGTGTGCCCCGCGTGGGCGGAGCACCGCCGTGTCCTCGAAGCGGCGATTGGCGGCGGCGACCTCTCGCGTCCGGCCCTGGTGCAAGCCATGGTCCGGAGCGAGACGGAATGGGACGCCGTCACCTCCTTCTGCGAAGCAGTAATGCTAGAGAAGGAGGTGGCGGAACGTGAGAGGGAAAGAACCTCACAGCGTCCCGGCCGCCGCGGGAGACGCCCCGGGCGTCGGGGGCCACCACGTGGCCCCCAGCCACCGTAGGCGCAAGCCTGTGGACGGTGGGCTATGGGCTAGCTCGCCGTCCGTCCGTCTCATGACGACAGGCCTCAAAGAGAGTCAGCAAAAAGGAAGGGGTCCGAAACGACCGATGCCTGCCGGGGTTGCGGGACTATTCGAAAGAGATACCGTGGCCCCGGAACACAAAGGGCGATGAAGGAACATGGATGGGTTTTAGTCAGTAAAAGTCTGACACTCCCTCCTGCTCCGCCCAGAGCGGGAGAAGTCATTTGATGATTTCCCATCCGAAAAAAAAAAAAAAAACAAAAAAAAGGCCACAGCGACATGACTAGCTTCTGTGTACCAAACAACAACTGGATGCAACGTTGCCATTAACGCAAACGTGATGCGTCTTTCTTTCTGCTTCGTTTATTATTTCTCGCGAGTGGCGAAAAACACAAAAATAAAAGATTCAATAAACTTTTAACAGCAGACAGCTAAAACTGTAAACAAAACAATACAATTTGAAATAAAAACTTCCACAATGGTGGAAGAATAAAAATTTTAAACGCTCATTTCTTTAAAGAGCTAAGGTGTACCTGCCGTCACTCAAGTTAGTGATGGACCACAAAGATTTTAAGGGCTGTATAAAATATGTGACAAAGTAACCGCGGCACGGCAGCACGATAAACTCAAATCGTCTCGGGCCGTTGAACCGGAACGCCTGATAGTGCTCGCAATGGCTTCATAAAAATATATAGTTCTATCTTTTCATTACTGGCTTTTCGGACAGATGCTTATCATTTTCATTTAATGCGTTGGCGGTCGCTTCTTAATTAAGGATGAATTAAATGTTTGCTTATGTGGTTTTGCTGCAAAGATAAACTGTCTGCCTCGAGATGCACGGGACCGGTCAATATGGCGACACTTGGGAGAGGTCTATATAAAGCAGTGGAAGTCATTCGGCTGAAATGCTGGTGATGATGACCTCGTTGGTGTAGTCGTAACAAGCGCGACCGCAGAGCATGAGGTTCTGGGTTCGTTTCCCAGGTCAGGTTTCATTTCATCGGGAATTTCTCAGTAGCAGCTATCAGAGTCTGGATTTGTGCCCGGTTGATGACAATAGGCTCGTCCCCTATTACATGGGACTTCAACATAACTGTGAAATGTGGGTTCATTTGGTACACCTTTGCCTCATCCTTCGGCGATAACGTGCGTAATGTTGTATTGTATTGTATTGTATAGCGGGCTGGTGTCCGCAACTCCACGTCAAAGCGCGTATTTTGCGTACGGGTGGGAACTTTATTCGATCCACCCTAGCTCCCCGAGAAAGGCAAGCAGCGCCTTGGTGTTGCTGACAATCGTGCGTAATGTTATATTATGTTATTTGTAGGCCTATAGTTGTTCTTCTTTTTGAATCGATGGGTCATTTACTATCATATTAACTTCACAATAAATCAATCAAATTACTATCACAAACTAAACTTAATTTAGGCTATTGCTATCTTTTTCTCTGTAATAAAACGAGAAAGAGACGGACGTAATTTAAAGCTGTCAAATTTAGTTGGAACTAATATTTCCATACAAATGAAGGGTGCACGTAAAAACATGTTGACTAAAAACACGGTGAAGCGCAAGGCATAAACTAGTTTGACATCTCTAACTTAGTTCATAGCTATAGCCGTCCTTTTCTCGCACTGCCTTTTAGTAAAATATAGCAATAGCCTAAATTAAGTTTAGTTTGTGCACAACAGAATCGACACCATTGTCTAGCTTCACCACTTTAGTACAAAACCATCTAAACAAAGCAATGTTGGCATTTACAAACGTTATCGTCGTAATAAGAGCCTCTTTGTTTCTGTTCTAGAATGTTCGTTGCGATGTTGGCAACTGCCCCGTGGAACTTGCCAGAATCTGACTGACCATTCAAACTAATGAACTGCTTGTGAACGTAAGATACTTGCCGTATCTTGTCTGGTTTGCAGTATTGAATATAACTTTAACTTGTGCGGTGTAGACTTAATGTTTTCGTATGCTAATTATTATTATGTAGCTATGTGTTTTATGAAGTTTGACTTATGAAAAAAAGGGTACGTGTCTCTGTTGTCTGCTTATTATTTACTTAGGCATATACTTTAAAATAGAAAACGCTTGATAAAAGTACTCTTGAACGTTAGTAGTTTTTCTTGAATTGTTTTTCGTCTCATTGTTTTTAATGTACCATGTGCCACGACATGGTATTTGGCTAGTCCATTCACCACAATTGTAATCGTAAAAAACTATATCTGTGTGTAAATTCGATGAGCATCGACAAATTATAAGAAAAATCGGAAATTCTTTCCGATGTCTACCGCAAGACTCATCGCGACGTTCGTTGCGTCAAAGAGACTCATCGTGATAAGGCCTTACGTCTGCTCACAAATCCCTGGGTTTCCATTTATCCCTGAAATCTGTCTCCTGAAGCACAGTAACGCAGTAATGGTTGGTCATAGCATACTGACCCCAAGTGTGGTGTCAATAAAAAATGCAAATATTTCCTAAATAATTTATATCGATCCAATTTACCCAAAAACAAAATTATGACATAGCAGCCGTTATGGCTATCAAACTATCGTCACTATAATTTCAAGCAAAAGTATGATTAGCCAATATAGTTCCGTTCCATGTCTTCATATCAATCTTCTTCAAAGTTTGCCTCACTGTCAAGTATATCTTCACCACAGCGACCAATTCATAAGGTGGGTCCATAAAAATGGTGAGATCAGCACGGGTCCTTACAATCAGTGAAGAGTATGTGAAAGGTACCCTAGGCATGTTCTCTATATGCATTACAAGGTTTCTGAAGGGACTCCTTCCCTAAAAGAAAAGCAAATTTTATCACAATAGGAATAAGAGCAGCCGACCCCAACATAGTTGGGAAAAGGCTAGGCAGATGATGATGAGGAATGGTGTGAATTTAGAAGATTTGAGAAGCTGAATGCAATCAGATATCCCATGCGCGTTCAAAAGATATAATAGGTATCTTTATAAATCTTCAGGTTAAGCCGCGCTTGCCCAGGTTGGTCTGTGGATGGGTGACCATCCATTACATACCAAGTTTCCTCCGTAAAGCACGTTAAGCCGTCGGTCCTGGCTGTCATTTTTAGATCTTTGACAGTCGTTATACACCCAGAAAAAATATTGTTGGCTTCAACAATAAAACTTTAACAGGGGAGAGCCCACCATAGTGTTTATTGTCATGAATTAAGTTGTCAGTACAACAATATTCCTTCAACAAAAATGTATTTATTGATATTACAACAATGTTTCTACATATATTGTCAATACAACAGTATTTTTTCAATAAAGTGTGTTTGGATACTACAACAATGTTTCTTTTGTCTGTGGAACTAATTCAATATAACTGTCACTTTGTTGTAATACTAAGTGATAAACGTCTGATCGGATCGTAACGAAATTTGGCAAGGAGTCAGTTATCACAGACAACTTAAATTACAATACATATAAACATATATAGAAGCATGGTAATTATGTTCCATAGAGAGAAGCTCGTTGGGAAAACATAAAAACGAGGAAGGAAGTCAAGGGCAAATCAATCAGCCTAGCTTTTTTTTCAAACGAAGTCGGGGTTGGCTTCAAGTCTAATCGGATGCAGCTGAATACCAGTTACATGGAGTGAATAAAATATAATAAAATGTGAAAATTGCACGAAAGTAATGCGTTTTATAATTTAATATAACTTTTGTGGTCCCGGAATACACGATACAAAATACAATGATATACTTTATGCTGTCCACAACCTATATATAATATTTTGAAAGTAATAACAATGTAAAAACCTGTAGATACTTACGGGAGGGAATGGACAAGACCAATTCCCTGTCAGTTGCTTTGCGTACATCTGACCGAAGAATGGATCTTTGTACAAAAAGTCACACAACTTGTACTCGAACTGCACCGGCACTGGTACATAACGTCCACTTATGTATTCATTTAACTGCCATTTCAGCTAAAAATAAGTCATTAAATAAATAAAGATTAAGTATGTACATGCATAACGCATAACATAACATCACGCCCGTAATCCCCGATGGGTATGCAAAGGTGTACCTAATAATACAGGGTACATTTTACCAGTTATGATTAACTTCCAAGTATTACGAGGCAAGCTTATTTCCATCAACCGGGTACAAATCCAGACTCCGCAGCTACTAAGAAATTTCTGATGGAAAAACCCAATAAAACTTCGGCCGACCTGGGAATGGAACCCAGGAACCCATGTCTTCTCACGCTCAGCAGTCGTGCTAGTGACGACTAGACCACAGAATAAATGCCTGTTGTAAAATATGCTACAGGGTGTAAACAGACCCTTCACGAAGCTGTCAACAGTGCATTCAAGTAACTCTACGCAAAAATTATTGCTGGGAGACGATTTTTTTTTTTGAGATGAAAAGTCACGTTATACGGTAAAACTCAATTTAACCCACTCAAAACATTGTGCTGATGGACGCATTTAATAGAAAACGGATTATGGAGGTATATTATTTGAAAAAAAAAACTTGTGAAAAAGTTGGAACTTTGACCTCCAATATCTCAACTGTTGACAGGTATGGTCCAGATAAAAAAATGATCACAATGATGGGGAGAACAAGTGCCTTTCGGCTTCGTTAAGGGTCTATTAACACCCTTTATATTAGTGCCCGACAAAAGTCAACGGGCTTGCATTTAACCGGGTACAAATGTTATCCAGACTCCGTGGCTGATACTGAGAAATGCTTGATAGAATAATCCAATAACACTCTGCCCGACCCGGAAATCGAACCAGGGCCTCATGCTCAGCAGTGCCGCCTCGCCGCAGTGCCCCTCGACCAACGAGGCCGCCTACAGTTCCTACAATTAAAAAAACAACATTATGAAGGATACCGTCATGTTATTTCCGTATCCAGAGGTGGCAATGTAATCGAAATCAATGTAATACGGACTGTTACGAGTATGCCTCCTGAATGTGAACTTGATGCCGTGGATATGTTTTGTGCTCTTAATTATCGTCTCCAGTTTCTCAGGATATATTTCTGTGGACTAAAATTTTCAGTAATTCAGATATTTCAGTAAAATTCGGTACTGTCCCACGGGATCGTACAACCGGGATGAAAAGTATTTACGTGTTAATCCAGGTTATAAACTATCTGTTTATATTTCATCCAAATCCGGCCAGTAGTTTTGCGTGAAAGAGTAACAAATATTCATCCATCCATCCGTCCTCACAAACTTGCATTTTATTTATTAGTAGAATTTTCCAGCATCGTCATAGGCCTAGCCTTTTCTTAACCAGGCCCGATTCCAGTCTAACTGGACTATAATTGTAGTTGGCTAAGAATAGTGTCTTCTTCCAAGTACTGTATTAGTCAAGTTTTAATATAGTAACCTTATTGGTAGGGGTTGAAACTCTAGGACCGTAGTGTCCGAGCGCTCACAGTCTTTTCAAGGATTTTTCAAAACGTTTAGTTGACACTTCCCGTGACCCTAGGGCTGGCTTTTACCTTGGCCAAAGGCTTAGCATTGCCATACAGCGTGGCCACGCCGCCAGTCTCTTGGGGACATTACCAGTTGACAGTGTTGAGGAGGAGTTTTTTGACGCCATTTTTTAAGTTTTTAGTTTAAGTTAGTTAGTTTAGTTTATTTTAATAAATTTGTAAATTGTAAATATACTTTGAGAACGTTAATAAATTTTAAATCATCAAGTTTTTAAACTGACATGGTCACTAATATTATCATTAAGAGTCCAAATACATTTTTACGCAAATTCATGATTTTTACGCAGTAATTTTCAGCGGCAGTAAAAATTTTAATTATTTGCTTAAGAATTACGATAGTGCCATTCTCTTTCTTGTAAGTTGAAGTTACATATTTTCATTTTTCTTTTCGTCTAATTTACTATAAATATTTTACGAACTCAGTTTGCAAGAAAACCGTCGGCGATGGAACATTGACGCTCAAATTCACACTGTTAGATTACATTCTTATAAAAGTTAAAATTTGGAAAGATAAGTTGAATGTTTAACTTGTTTATTGGAGTTCTAGAATTTCTATAAATTCCTTGAGTTTTCACGGAAAAAATCGTAAAGAAAGCGTAATATAAGCCATAAATGTCTTGTTTCAGCGTCCATTATATTCCAAATAAACTCAATTTTATCAAATTAATTAATAAAATATAAAACATCGATCTCCAATGAATACGTTTCATTAGTTTTCGTTTGTCAATATAATAAGACAAAATTACAATAAATTAAATGGAAGTACTAAAATTATTATTCTGCCTCAATTCAGCTCGCTCCTCAGTCTCATGTCAGTCTCGTCTCTAATTTTCGTCAATAACAATCAACAATAGTCCGGAGATCGCTACTATTATCGACTCGTGTACGCCGATCGAAATAATTTGATCCAGGAAGTAAAAATCAAAAATTTGCGAAAAAAATGTAATAGGACTCATAACACTGAAAACAAGAAAGAGGGATTTGTCTGCTCTAGTTTATCCGTGATCATGGTGCTTACAACAGTGCCAAAATATGGGGAACTCGAAACAAATAGTAATTAAATCCCTTTTTCAGTGTTAATGATAATTCTATTCATTTGTGGAGTGTGTGTGCTTTGTGGAGCCATATCATCTTTCAGATTAAACTGATTGTACTAATTGATCTTACCCTACTTTTATAATGTGAATACATTTATACTCAAAACTATTCGATGCAGCAAAATGATTCTTATTTCCAAATTTTCAAAAGACTTACCGAAACAAATTGGATTGTACAAAACATCAAAAGTAAAATCTTCATCATTTTTGAGCCAGTCAAATCAATGCAACAGATAAACTGATGATAAAAAGCAATGTGAAATCAATTTTAACAGCTAACTAATACATAGAGTAATCATACTCATGAAAACTGCAATTTACTATTATTAAGCATTCATATAACCATAACAAAAGGCAACGCATTTTGTTAAATCCTATCAATAGGGAATCTAAAACAAATTAATATTCTGTGAGCAGTAATACTGCAAAAACAGGTAAAACAGGTAATGACTTAATGGAATCTGCTCAAACTTACGCTAAGGGCAAATTTCACCGATGAGACTGAAGGCGTTCAGCAAATCAAAACCACGTTTAAATGCTGTCACTGTGTCCATGTCTGTATGGCAGGAGAACGAGGATAATGATAAATCTTGATTTGTATTGTAAATGTGCTGATCACATGCAAATACTGGTGTATTTGGCCCTAGCTCGTGGTATTTTCGCTGATGCAGATAGGATTAAAATGTGTTAATAAAGAAAAATATAGCCCCTATGCCAACACCTTACAGAAACTCTTTAATGCTGAGGCCTTTTTCAAATTATGTTAAGCCGACCTCCAGTCATACAGCTGAATATCAGTATTTTTAAAGACAGAGTTGGCCTATCTGGGCTCTTCAGACACTCCACCGAATCTTGTTTGCCACATAATAATTTGTACTATTTATTGTTTTCCATAATCATCCCCCTCATAATAATTACTTGCAATATTATCATTGTCATATCAACTTATTAGTCATAACTTTTATTTGCCTTATAATAAGATTGCATAATAACATGTGCTAAAATTATTAGTCTCTGTAACACATTACATGATCGATACTTGACATTAGCAACATTTAATATAATTTAGAACCGTTTATCGTGTAATATCACTGAGGCATTTGGTCTGTAAATAAATGATTTATTACTGCAAACAATACTACAATAATAGAATCTCCAAATTTGACATGACGTAGTCATATACATTCATATAGTCATATACATTATATATAGTCATGACTTATAGTATTGTGCACATATAACTATAAGAGTATTATTCCGAATGTTCATTTATACATCGTTAGTCCATAAATCATTTTCTATAGTGTAGTGTAATTTAGAATCGCGTGGGCGCGGAGGGGCAAGGCGGCCCGCGAGTGAAGGAGTAGGTGGTTGTAACACTCGCCGCCGAAGCTGCGGTAATGAGCGTTAGACACATCTGCGACGATAAGCTCGCGTGGGACCGCCGCGCTAGAACCCCACAGCGCTAGAGCCATGACAGAAACCATGCCTGCTGCATGTTGCTTGCTTGTTTGCATGCTACATGCTTGCTTGCATGCTGCATGCTTGCTGCGTGCTGGCTGCATGCTTGCTTCATGCTTCCTGCATGCATGATGTATGCTTGTTTGCATGCTTCTAACAGGGAAAAAACAACCACATAATATGTTCATAATCAACTGTTTTATAATGATTGACGCTTTGATTGATTGATTTTCTGCCTTTTAGTGGTTATCGATGTTAAATGTGTGCTGATGGATGGATTGAATATTACGGGGGTCGTAGAGGTGTTTAAAGTAAAAATCTTACAATAAAAACTTGATTAAACACAAGACCGACGAGACAGTTTTATATTTTCTGTACCTAATGAAATTGTTAGTGACACATGAAGCATCCATTAGTACTGCAATTTATTCAGTAATCATCATTACATCAAACTTTATGATGCGTTTACCTTTATTACCATCCACCTCAATGACCTGGTGACTCTTTCACCTTGGCGAGGTTTCCATAAAACTTTGTAAAATAAATTTATAAAATTTTGAGATTGAACGTAAATGTGGTAACAATAGGGAATATTTATGCAAGAAATACAATCAATCATCAAAATATCCTCCACCGCTTTAATACCGAGCGTATTAAAGACGCGATTGAGTGAAATAAAGGCTCCAAGGTTGCAAGAGATCTGGCTATTGGGTAGAGCCAGCTCACGAAACTGAAGACCGATGATTGCAGGATCGTATCCGCCAAACCGGAGCTCCTGAGGGAGATCGAGAGCTTCTATGGACAGTTGTACACGTCAACCAGTAAACCCGTCGTAGATCTAGCAAACGACCCAAGAGCTAGACTGACGACACTATACCGAAGAAATCCGGGACGTCAGCCTGTACGAGATTAGGATGGCTCTGAAACAGCTGAAAGACAACAAGGCACCGGGTAATGACGGAATTCCGGCCGAACTCCTGAAGGTGGGTGGAAAACCGGTAATTAAGGCCCTTCAGGAGCTGTTTAATTCCGTCATACTCGAGGGGAAAACGCCACAGGCATGGTGCAGGGGTGTGGTGGTACTCTTCTTCAAAAAGGACGATAATGCCCTGTTGAAGAATTATAGGCCCATCTCACTTCTAACCCATGTCTACAAGTTGTTTTCAAGAGTCATCACTAATCGTCTCGCGCGCATGTTTGACGATTTTCAGCCTCCCGAACAAGCCGGTTTCCGAAAAGGCTTTAGCACCGTGGACCGCATACATACATACGCTGCGGCAGGTTATACAGAAAACCAAAGAGTATAACCTGCCTGTCTTTTTATCATTTGTGGACTACGAGAACGCCTTCGATTCGATCGAGACCTGGGGGTTGTACTACAGTCTCTCCAACGGTTCCAAATCGACTATCGGTACATCAAGGTGTTGAAGTGTTTGTACAAAAACGCCTCCATGTCAGTCCGACTTCAGGATCAAGCCTCAGATCCTGCCTGCTGCAGCGAGGTGTGAGCTTTGCGTTGGAAGGCCTTCCACTAAGTGGACCGATGACCAGTTGAAGGTTGCGGGAATCGGCTGGGTGTGAGTCGCACGGGACCGGTCAATGTGGCGACACTTGGGGGAGACTTATGTCCAGTTGTGGACGTCTTGCGGCTGAAATGATGATGATGATGAAGAAAACCGACTTTTCTTATACTTTTCTTATTCCTCAAAAATGACTTGTGCCTGAGGAATAAGAAAAGTTTTGTTTTTTTATGAATAAAAATAAAATATAAAAACATAAAAACATTGTGGTACACTTGTTTAATTTTCTACTAAAACACTTATAGTTTACAACTTAATCTGTAATCTGTAATAATATTATAAAGAGGAAAGATTTGTATTTTATATTTTTGTATGTAACGAATAAACTTAAAAACTGCTGGACCGATTTGAAAAATTATTTCACCAATAGGTAGCTACATTATCAGCGACTAACATAGGCAATATCCCCGTTTTATCCCCGTTCTCCCACAGGAACTACGCGGGTAAAACCGCGTGACGTCCGCTAGTATTTTATGTAGCGTGTTTTTGGTGAAACGGAACGGAAACTCAAAACGCGTCCCTCGATAACGCCGGTAGTGACATCAAATACTATGTGTAACTACTTAAAGTTTCACTAAGACGTTATTATAATATTGTTATTACACTGTTTGCTTCTTCATCTTTATCGTGTGGTTAGGGACTAACCTGTATGCTTAGTGCGAGTGTTATACTAAAATTCGAGTAACGTCTCGATAGAGTTTACGTCAAATGCATCGGCTATAATAAAAATAAAACATCCTCTCACCCCAAACGCATATACCGTCTCCGTTCCGTCGTGGGTAAAAATAGAAAACCTAGCGTCAAAGAAAAGGTTCGTAAACCGCGCTCGCTTCGCTCGCATATTAAATAACACTCTTTAACTTCTGTCCCCGAAGTGCCGGGCCACCACCGGCCTCCTTCGTCGGCCTACGACCCGGTGCCCATGCCGCCCATTAAGGATTATTTTGTAATTGTTTTTTTTTCGTACATTTAAGTTCTTGGTGGGTCTCAGGGGATATAAAATTAAATAGTTGCATAGGTCCTACCAGTCAGGAAGTCTTGGGAGCACATCAGTATTCGGAGACGCACCGGTGGATCAGCTTGGTGGGTCCTTGAAGACGAAGTTTTGTGAGCTAGATGGGAATGATTTAGTGTTAAACCGAATCATTTTTGCTTTCGACACAGATGGGTAAATCATTTTTTGAAAGGTAAATGAAAGCTCCATAGACGAATATTCAAAAAAAAAACTGCATTTTTAAATCATTTATTAATAAATCATTCACAGGTGCAGAAGTACAAAAAAGATTTTATTAAAACTAACATAAACAGCTTAGGATGAGGACTTATGTGAAAGTATTATAAACTAAGCAGCACAGACATGGGATTTTTATTCAAACATTCTCTATCCCTTCAAACGCAATAGGCGCATAACTGGCGAAATGTGAGTGTACTATTAGGTACACCTCTGCCTAACCCTTCGGAGCTATCAGAAGTTATGTTATGCTATGAGTAGTCCTCTTCTTCTTTTCGAATCGATGGGAAATACATTGTTGGGATCAGAATGATGTAAAAGAAAAAGAGTAACTCTAAACTCCAGATAATATTAAATTATATTGAAAAATATTTATTTTATTAAATTTAATTGTATTACAAATCTTTTTACTAATAACATGTCAAAATTACGGCAGAGGTAGCTAGTCTATGATGCGCGATGAAGGTTTTATTTGATTCCCTATAACATTATCATCAGATTAAATAAGTTGGGCTCAGTAGGTGCTTTTCAGTGGTGTTTTTAGGTATTCAGAAGTGCAGGTTTTTTGAGCCTTTTGAACACTCTAACATTATGGGACGTGATTAGCTCTGGCGCACCTCACTAGACCACCTACCACCTACCACCGACCACCTACTAGGTGGTTGGTGTGGTTTACAGTCCTCTGGTGGCTACGACATGGTATTTGGCTAGTCCATTCACCATAAATGCAATTGTATAAAATTATCTCTGTGCGTAATTTTCATGAGCATTAAAGTGTTGTCACAAGAGAAATCGGAAATTCTTTCCGATGCTTACCGCAAAACTCATCGCGACGGCCGTTGCGTCAAAGAGTCAGGTCGAGATGAAGCCTTCGGCTGGCCACAAATACCTGGGCTCACACTCATCCCTGTATGCTTAGTGCGAGTGTCATACTCTAATTCGAGTAACGTCTGGATCGCGTAAATCGAGTTTACGTTAACATTTACGTCGTCGATAGTGACAATCGAGACTCTAAGAAAGTGAGGGCCGTTTCGAGCACATCGCTAACGTTTGCATGTTTAACGCGAGTGCAAGTTACAATTTTGACAGTTTTGACAGCTCGAATACGAAACGCAGTCACATGCGACCGTGAAAAGTTGTCACTTAAGATTTAGTGGTGAGAGCATCGTGAGAGTGGTGAAATAACAAAGTAATTTAATTTAATTTCACATTGTGAATAAAACTTACAGTGGAATCTCGTACTATTTCGTTTGGAGAATGTTTGAGACCGCAAAATCACAAGATAAACGAAATTTAACGCCACAAAAAGTAAACACCGTCACTTATACAAAGATAGAGTGCTCCACTACAAGCCACTCGGGCATTATTAGATCATTTGCTTAGATCTCCATGCCTAAAAAGCAACAAACTTAGTTTTACAAACTTCACAGATGGATCAAGGTCCCTCACTACACAAGAAAAGATATAAACTACTCTAACTGCTCAATTTACGTCACCAGCATTTCAAATTGGGACAAAACTATGCAAATAACAACACAATATTTCGTAAACACAAACAAAACTAAATGACCATTGACCACAGATAAGTAATGTCGTCTAACTTCGTTGTATAACCACCATTAATTGTATAGGCAATCGCTTCTATTAGGAACACAAAATACGAATGTCAATTTATTTTGGTCGGTTACAAATACAAATTTGCGTAAACGTTAACGCGCTCGATAAGTAAAAAAAAACTCGCACTAAGCATACTGAAGTCTGTTACAACAAATCTATCGAATTAAATAAATTGACGAGTGAGGGAAACTATGACCAGTGTTACGCAGACTCGTCGTCGACTACGTGTTTTCTTGACTTGAATGTGCCCTGGCGCCGTTGAGAATATGTCATGCTCACTCAAATGTCTCGCTGTTGGTGGCGCATGTGTCGGATCATTTAGTTCCCTTCAATATGGTTGAGTTGAATTTTGCTGATCCATGTGTCATGTCCGTGAACGGGCGCTGTCAGTTGACTGGTGATCCCTTAGTTGCCATGGCTTATTTGAATGAATAATTTTGGTTTTTGTATTGTATTTTTTTTCTTGTTTTTACTGTAGACACTTTTAACGTGCACATCTTGCTACATTGTTCTCACATAATATACCATCTCAACATTAATGATGTAACCAAGATTTTGTAACAATATTTTGATTTAAAAGAGTGTCCATGGAGTTTCTTGCCCGTTCTTCTCCATAGAAATCTACGCTAGGGAATAGGCAACTACAGTACTTTCACAGTTTTTATGTCTTGTGACTGGGACTGTAGCTGCATTTAATTTTCATGTTTGTTTCGATAATTCAAAAGTGCCTGTAACTACTACTTGCTACTGGCTACTTGAAATAAAAGCTTTGATTTTTTTTTCCCCGAAATACAGTAACATACACAACACAGTCATAGTACACTGCCCACCAGGTGTGTGGTATAATTTAAAAATGCTTAAAATAATATTTCCAAAATAATTTATTACTATCCAATTCACCCAAAAACTATCACAAATAGCAGCCGTTTTAATACTGAACGTGGCTACCAAACTAACGTCACAATAATTTTATGTAAAAGTATGATTGGCCAATACAGTTCCCTTCCATGTATTCATATCAACCTTCTTCAAGGTTTGCCTCACTGTCAAGTATATCTTCACCACAGCGACCATTTCATAAGGTGGGTCCAAAAAAATGGTGAGATCAGCACGGGTCCTTACAATCAGTGAAGAGTATGTGAAAGGTACCCTAGGCATGTTCTCTATATGCATTACAAGGTTTCTGAAGGGACTCCTTCCCTAAAACAAAAGCAAATTTTATCACAATAGGAATAAGAGCAGCCGACCCCAACATAGTTGGGAAAAGGCTAGGCAGATGATGATAAGGAATGGTGTGAATTTAGAAGATTTGTGTAGCTGAATGCAATCAGATATCTCATGCGCGTTCAAAAGATATAATAAGTATCAATATTCTACAACAATGTTAGCAGCGACAATTCATGAACGTAGTTTAGATTTGCTAATCGCGTTGAGTTCCATTGGTAAAATTTACCTTTAGTCATTAAATCAATATCCAGAATAAATGATGACTGAATGACAGGCGTGGTGGATCATAGCCCATTCTCTCTCATAGAGAGGAGGCCTGTGTCCCAGCAGTGGGAACATTATAGGCTAATTATGCTTATGCATAAGAGTGACTCGCAACATGGACAACCTAAATTAATACATGGAAATACATAGAAGCATGGTAATTATGTTCCATCTGCCTAGCCTTTTTTCCAAAGTATATTAGAGTCGGTTTTCAGTCTAATCCAGCTGAATACCAGTTATATGGAGTGAATAAAATATGTACATTAAAATGAAATCTGAAAATTGCACGAAAGTTTTGTGGTTTCGGAATACTCCAATGATAATACTTTTATGTTGTCCATAACTTATGTGTAATATTTTGTGTATATCCTTTGTTGGAGATCCTAAACTAAATAACAAAAAGTAATAACAATGTAAAAACTTGTATATACTTACGGGAGGGAATGGACAAGACCAATTCCCTGTCAGTTGCTTTGCGTACATCTGACCGAAGAATGGATCTTTGTACAAAAAGTCACACAACTTGTACTCGAACTGCACCGGCACTGGTACAAAACGCCCACTTATGTATTCATTTAGCTGCCATTTGAGCTAAAAGTAAAATCGTAAAATATATAAAGAGTAAGTACATAAATAACATAACATCACGTCTGTAATCTCCAAAGGGTTAGACAGAGTTGTACCTAATAGTACACCTACATTTTACCAGTTATGTTTTAAGTCCCCTGGGACTGGAATAGTACCCTGGGATAGTACCTGTACTAGGAGGTGTGCTTTTTGCCATCGACTGATTACAAATCCATACTCCGTGGCTGCTACTGAGAAATGCCTGATGGAAAAACCCAATAACACTTTGTCCGACCTGGAATTTGAAACTAGGATGCCTCCTCATGCTCAAACGTTGCGCTTTATCATCATTTCAGCTGAAAGACTGCCTATGTTCAGGAGACACTGCTGGACATAGACAGGCGTACTTGCGACCACTTAACCAACGAGGCAGTTCACTAGATAAAAGAGTAAGTGCCTTTTTAACCCCCGACGCAAAAACGACGGGGTGTTATAAGTTTAACGTGCCTGTGTGTGTGTCTGTCTGTGACATCGTAGCTCCCGAACGGATGAACCGATTTTGATTTTTTTTTGTTTGAATGGTGAATTAGTCTGGAGTATTCTTAGCTATGTTTGATGAAAATCGGTCAAAGATGGCCGCCGCCACAAAATGGCGAATTAAATATTTTTTTACAAATCCCTCAATATGAGTATCAAATGAAACCTTGAAATTATGACAATACGTGTCGGGGGCTTTTTAAAATTTTTAATTTAATGTAACTTGTGTAGATCATAATAAAGATAGCATTAGTGCCCGACAGAAGTCAACGGGCTTGCATTCAACCGGGTACAAATTTTATCCAGACTCCGTGGCTGATACTGAGAAATACTTGATGGAAAAATCCAATAACACTTTGCCCGACCCGGGAATCGAACCAGGGCCTCATGCTCATCAGTGCCGCTTGCGACCACTCGACCAACGAGGCAGTCTACAGTTCCTACAATTAAAAAAACAATATTGTGTAAGATACCGTCATGTTATTTCCGTATCCAGAGGTGGCAATGTAATCAAAATCAATGTAATACGGACTGTTACGAGTATGCCTCCTGAATGTGAACTTGATGTCGTGGATATGTTTTGTGCTCTTAATTATCGTCTCCAGTTTCTCAGGATATATTTCTGTGGACTAAAATTTTCAGTAATTTATTTATAAAGTAGCTCATGGCCGCGTGAAGTTCGGTAAAGTACCACGGCATCGTATTAACGGTATAAAAAGTAATAATAACAAGATTTTCATTTATTTAACAGATCATACAATCCAATTTGTTAGTAGTACATAAAAAAGAAAAAAAAAAAAGAAAAGAAGAAAAAAAAAAAAAAAAAAGGAAAGAAAAGAAAAAAACAAGAAACAGTAAAAAAGAGAGAAAGAAACGAAAAAAAAGAAAGAGAGAAAAGTATCTGCGATCATTTTGCGTTGGGCGAGTATTTTGTGTGAAAGAGTAACTAATATTATCAAAACAGAAGTTCTTCGAAATAGATACGAGTAACAAGCAAAAGAATTTAGGACACTCTAAGATATGAAATTCCGATACACAAGGAAATTTTCCTAACATGAACAAAGGAACCTACCTAAAGTTAGATATGATTCACTAGCAGAAAATATCCTAAGTAATAGGTATTTGTGTACAATTAGGATATGTTATATTCATCCATACATCCGTCCTCAGACACTTTCACATTTTATTTTTAGTAGAATTTTCCCGCATCATCGTCGGTCTGCCCTTTTCTCAACTAGGTCCGCTTCCTGTCTAAGTGGACTTAATTTGCAGTTGGGTAAGCATAGCATTTTCTTTCAATCTTCTGTATTACCTATTCATCATCTTAGTCGTTATCCGCTTTGTGCAGCTAAGTCATCTCCTATAACACTTGCTAAAGTAGATTCATCTTTCATGGGGTACTGTTTAAAATGTTACAATAAAATACCTCCCCACATTCTACAACTGAATGAGACGAAATTTAAATCTTGTATAAAACGCACACTATGTAGGCAAGCATATTATAAGTTGGTGGATTACATTGATGATAAAAATGCTTGGCTCAATGCTGGTCCTGCTCCACAACCATAGGGAAAAACTAATTGGGCAAATTATTGTGCTAGCTGCAGAAGATTGTAAAAGTATCTTTGCTTTGTATAGATTCCATCTCCTAGTAATTGTATAATTGCATAGCACATGTGAGGACCATGTATTTTTAAGCTACCATTTGTATTTAGTTATCTTTCATTGACTTGAATATGCATTGGTGGCTGAGAGAAAGTCATGCTCACTCAAATGTCTCGCTGATGGTGGCGGGTGTGTCGGGTCATTTAGTTCCCTTCAATATGGTTGAGTTGAATGGCGCCGATACACGCGTCTTGTTCGTGATCGGGCGCTGTCAGTTGGGACTGGTCATCTCTTAGCTGCCACGGTTCATTTTAATTACTTTATTTTTAATTTGTTGATTTAATGTTTTACTCTGGACGATCATAATGTGCACGTCTTCCTACATCGTTCTCACATATATCTATAATCTCAACATGAATGATGTAACCAAGATTTTGTAACAATATTTTGATTTAAAAGAGTGTCCATGGAGTTTCTTGCCCGTTCTTCTCCATAGAGATCTACGCTAGGGAATGGGCAACTACAGTACTTTCTCAAGTTATTATGTCTTGTGTCTGGGACTGTAGCTTTGTTTTGTTTTTTTGTATTTTTGACTTTCAAAAGTGCCATAATGGTCTAATTGAAATAAATGCTTTGAGTTTGAGTTTGAGTTTTGAGTTTGACTATTTACATTCATACTCAAAACTATTCTCCCAAAATGTTTCTTAATGCGCACTTGACGATCTTATAACTGCATCAGCGAGCGAAGTTCGCATAGCTGAAATATTTGCCATCGTCACGTGGAATAAAATATATTTTCTTATACCCGAATTTTCAAAAGACTTACCGAATTATATTGGATAGTAAAAAACATCAAAATTAAAAAAAACATCATTTTTGAGCCATTCAAGTCAATGCAACAGATAAACTGATGATTAAAAGCAATGTGAAATCAATTTTAATGATAGCTAATACATAAAGTCATCATACTCATGATACATTCATAATTATACCATAACAAAAGGCAATGCATTTTGTTACATCCTATCAATAGGAAATCTAGAACAAATTAATATTCAGTTGACAGTAATGCTGCAAAAACAGATTTAGCTGGTAGATACATAATGGAATCTGGCCAAACTCACGCTAAGTGCAAATTTGGCCGATGACACTGAAGGCGTTCAGCAAATCAAAACCACGTTTAAATGCTGTCACTGTGTCTATGTCTGTATGGCAGGGCAACGAGGATACTGACAAAACTTGATTTGCATTGTAAATGTGCTGATCAGATGAAAATATTGGTGTATTTGGCCCTAGCTCGTGGTATTTTCGCTGATGCAGATAGGATTAAAATTACGTTAATAAAAAAAAATATATATAGTTTCGATTCCAACACCTTACAGAAACTCTTTAATAGCTTTAATATATAAATTTATTAAATTTTGAGATTAAACGTAAATGTGGTATTAGGGAATATTCAAGAAATACAAAACTTATTTTTTGGTGTTGTGACGCGGCTCCATCTTCTCGATCCTCAAGGTCTAGCTGGTCTTCGCCTTCATGTACTCTACGATCTCCTCAACCTTCGTAGAGTGATGCAGTCGGGACACAAACAGCAACGTCGTTGGTATCGCTGGTCGCTGGTCGCTATGGATGCGTGCTATGGATGGTCGCGAGTGGTGTAGCTATGTGCAGAGCAGAGTACCTACCCGCTTCCCTACTATCAATACGTCGTAGCTCGAACTGCGCATCTTCCTCGCGCAGCTACTTTGCGGCGGCGCATCTTCATAGCACATCTTACTCGCACCGCTACATAGCTTAGTATCCGTGGAAACGGTCATGTAGTTTCACAGCTTAGCTATTACATCTCTGGTGGAAAAGCACCCTTAGTGTTAAACCGAATCGTTTTTTGCTTTCGGCACAGATTGGTACCACTAACCATTTTGATTGTATTTGACAATTTATGTGTTTACATGAAAGCTCCACAGATGAATTATAATTATCAAAAAAAACTAAACCTGCATTATTAAATAATTTATTAATAAATCAATAACGGGTGCAGAAGTACAAAAAAGATTTTATTATAACCAACTTAAACAGCTTAGGATGAGGACTTAAGCGAAAATATATTAAACTAAGCAGCACACACATGGGATTTTTTTTCAAACATCCACTTTCCCTACAAACGCTTAACAAATACAAAAGTGATTCTCTCATTTACTTGGCGTTTTTTTTTTTGTGAACGTGAATTTTTGAAATAAAACGAAATATTGTACATAAATGATGTACAATACTAGGAAATGGAAGCTGACATATAAGGTCGAAACATAAAAATAAACAAAAAATGTGGTTAAAACTTTTTGAAACGGACGGGTTTCTGGAAACGACCAGGTTCACGAAAACAGATTACTTTCAACAACCATGGAGTATTTCTACCGAAATATTGTCAGCAGCCACAGAAATTGACCGGTTACCTGAACCAGCAACAATAGCTTTTTGTCGGAAACAATAATTTTTTTTTTTTTCGCTGGATACTACACATAGCTCCATCTAGTGTGGACTAAGCAACGAGGCTTGTGTCGTGGACACCAGATAGTTGATATACTACATAAATACTTTTTGTTTGTAAATACATACTTATCATACATATAAACATCCATGACTCGGAAACAAATGTCCATGCTCATCACACAAACATTTGCTCCTACTGGAATTCGATCCCGGGACCCTAACAACGTAAGGCAGCCTCACTATCGCTTAGCGCCATTCGGGTCGTCACAATGTGTCTTCCTCTGTGCAGTTTTCAATTTTTCGCCTTGGACGTCCGTATCTTCTGCCTAACTGTCATATACACTTTCACAACTGCTACAACATCATAACGTGAACCAATATAGAATATGAGATCAACTCGGATCCTCACTATCAGTGACGAATATGTGAACGGTATGATGGGAATGTTGTCGACGTCCGTAATCAAGCTCTTGAAGATGCTTCTTCCCTGAAATAAAGAACAAAAAGTCGTAGATGATTTGGGTTCTAGTCTGTCAGGGTACGTGAACGATGCGGTGATGGTTGACAGGACAATTAAATAAAAAACTTTTTTGCAATAAATAAAACCGACTTCAAAAAAAAAACACAAAGAAAAACACTAAAAGAAAACCACAAAAAGTGAAAAATAATTTTAGTTTCAGAAGCCGGTGAAAATAACACCAAATCAATCAAACGAAGGTCAAGCTTCGGAAGTCAGAGACAAAACATTAAATAAATCAAACAAAGGTCAGGTTTTTTTTTGAAGTCGGTTTTTATTTTTTGCAAAAAAGTTTTTTATTTATTTTTTCATTTTTAGTTGTTCCCAAACAAGTCGCCATGAATTTATTTTACATTATTAACAATACATGTGATGGTAATAGGCTTATCCCCAATAAATGTTTTTTTTTAAGTCGGTTAAAAATTACATAAGTATTGCACCAACCCCGAGTTGCCGGGTACCAGGGCGTCAGAAGAAATAAAAGGTGGCTAGGTAAAAAGGTAAAAGGATAGAGACGCAAACAATAAACCTTATAGAGTATCAATGTATGAGCTGTTACTACCTACCGAAAAGACTGGTCTGCACTATCAACAAAAAAATTAAATAACCCGACTGCGTAAAAAATAGAAAAACTGAAAAGAATAAAACAAGTTCAGGAGACAGGATATATTAACTGCAACAGTCGGGTCCCATATTGGATGTAATGATATTAATCTTGATTATCTAATGGGTCCCGACTGTTGCTAGTCTAACGACATATAATCTATCCAAATCCCTCCATCCATTGAGGAGTTACGGGGGAACAAAGAAACGGACATACATATAGGTAAAACACATTACCTTCCTTTTGGGCTTCGCCGGTAAAAACAGCGTGGAAAAGGGAGATAAAGGTTGCCCGGCAGTGAGACTGTACAGGCTTGATAGTTAGTAAGGGCTATACTCACTGGAGGGAACGGGCAACTCCAATTTCCACGAAGTTGCTTTGCGTACATCTTACCAAGATACTGGTCCTTATACAAAAAGTCGCACAGTCTATACTCAAATTGAACCGGTATGTAAACATAGCGCCCGCTTATGTATTCGCTCAACTTCCATTTGATCTGAAAACAAAGAACAAAAAATATACGCCAAGGAAATTGTCTAGTGCGAATGTACTTGCCCATACAAGCAGACTTGTAGTAGGTATACATTACGGGACTTCATTCTATGATAATAATTAACTCAACTTTAGGTACAGTAGGCTGATTGTAAGTGGCAACAGAACCAGTATAACATGGCTTCTGATTCTGTTGAAATTCCATACTGCTAGCCCAGTACAAGCACTCCCGACCCGTGGTACAACCAAGGTTCAAAGTGTTTCTATCAACGTGCCATGTCGATTGTACCAGCGAGACAGGTTTAACTAAGGTACCATACCCGCTATCAGAACCTTTAAAGAAGCTGAATACCTATAAGTCATAACAAACATTACCCTTGTATTCCGCTAAGTGGTGAAGTTACAGTACATCTACATTCGCCAGTTATGTCTGAGCTCAATTTAATGGGAGGCGAGTGGGGCATCGTGTTCACCAGCAATAGGAAATATGCATAAATTTCCTTATTTTTATTCCGATCCGGAATGTTAGAGTACTATAAAAATAATGACAAAAATCGAAAACAAGACATAAATCGGCCAAACAACACAAAAGTTATAACCATTTAAACTTTTGTTTCTATCTCTTTCTAGATAAACGCATTTTAGTATGGATTTTGGACGTCGATGCAGCGAATTACGTCGTTCGCTGTATCGGATCTCTCTGTCTAATCAGCAGTTTCAAATGCTTATAACTAGTTATTTTTATAGATCTTATTAAAAAAATAATTTCACTTTGCTATTTCTGGTGTTAATACGCTTTGTTTAGAGTGATAAAAATCACCAAATCATGCATCATCATCATCATCATCAGCCTTTAATGTTCCCACTGCTGGGACACGGCCTCCTCTTTATGAGAGGGAATGGGCTATAATCCACCACGCGGGCCCGGGGTTGATGTCACATGAGTGCTCGGCCAGACTGCAAATGCGGGTACGGTGCGGGCGCGGTGCGACGAGCTCAAACAAATGAACTTCATTGGAGTGTCCATAGTGGACACGCGGGCGCGGGCTGCGGTGCGGGCTAGTTGGCGCGGGCCGCACGCGAATCGCGCGCGGGCAGTTCAAGCCATAGCTCGTTCATACAAGTGGCCGCACTGAGGGCGCGGGCGGCAAGTGCGGGAGCCAGGGTAACCAACTCCTAAAAATATTTACCCCTCAAGCTAAGTCAAAATTCCCACAATTACTTGAAAATCCCCCTATTTTTTTCGGATGGTACATCATCAAATGACCCCTCCCGCTCTGGCTTTTACTGATTAAAACCCATCCTTGTTCCTTATTTGCCGTTTGTGTTCTAGGGCCGTGGTAACTCTTTCGAACAACCCGCAGCCCTGGCAGGCATCGGCCCTTGCGGACCCCTTCCCTCTTGTTGACATCTCTTTGAGGCGCACGTAGAACACGAACGCGCCGTCGACACGGCTTGTCGTCATAAGACGGACGGACGGCAAGCTAGCCCATAGCTCCCCGTTTACAGGCCCGCGCCTGCGGTTACAAGTATAAATTTAAAAAAAAAAAAAAAAATCCCCCTAAAATTAGAACGCCCCTAAGAAATCTGATCCCTCTTATTTACCCCTAAATTTGGGGGGAAAACCCCTAAGTTGGTAACCCTGGCGGGACCGGGGATCTCCGATACCGCACCGCTCGCCGCACCGCGCTACCAGTCTGGCCAGGCAAACCGCGTGCGTTGCCGCACCCGCACCGCACCCCGCACCGCGCTGCCAGTCTGGCCGCACACGAATTTTTGGTTCTAGGACATGCCGGTTTCCTCACGATGTTTTCCTTCACCGTTTTGAGAGCAGTGGTGATGAAATAAATTACACAAAATAATACGCCTGTCTGGGTTTGAACCCACGACTTACTGTTCGTAAGTCGGGGTCGCCAACACTGGGCCACCGCTGCTCTCAAATAAAATCATGCATAATTTTACCCTATTGGGGTGTGGAGGTGAGACAGATAAGCAGTAGCTCCATGTGAAAACCTACTGGTATTCATCTGTATTTGGTTAGACTGAAGTGGTCGTTAGTCAAGTGGTCGCAAGCGCGACTGCTGAGCACGAGATCCTGGGTTTGGTTCCCAGGTCGGGTAAAATATTATTGGGTTTTCTCAGTAGCAACCACGGAGTCTAGATTTGTGCCCAGTCGATTGCAATATACTCGCCCCCTAGTACATGGGACTCAAAACATAACTGGTGAATGTGGGTGTACTATGAAAACATAATCTAAATTACAGGCGTATTTGGTATTTGGGGGTAATGTTATAATGTTGAAGCACTAACAATGAAGCTGGCCCTAACATAGTTGGAAAAACGCTAGACAGATTGTGATGATGATGTAAGGCGCTAGTCTAAAACAGAAGTTATGGAATATGGTTATCAAGATGTGGCAAGTAAACCTACCGTTAAGTTATTACCGTATCCACAAGTTGCGTTGAAATCTAAATCTATATAATACGGACTGTTTCGGCTTCGTTTTCTGAATGTGAAGTGAAGCTTATGTAGACAACTATCGCCTGATTCTGTCTCTACTCTCTCTGGAAACAATTCGGTGGCCTGAAAAGATAAAATGCAGGGTTTAAGGGACATCGTAGCCCAAACTTTTGACATGAAACAAGTTAATGATAGTAGAACTCTAAGCAAGGAAAATATCGGCTCTTACTAAAAAAACACAGTTGTTCCATACATCTTGTATTATACACCTTTTATGTTCAGTTTTTTTGTTTGAAACAGTTTTTTTGTATGAAACAGTTGTTTTTTTTTTAAATAATTGTAAGGGACTCTTGAATCATGGTAACGGGTATGTGCGTGGTTGATTCCCGCACGGAACAAACATTTGTAGGTAATTGTTCCGGCACTGACGTTTGTGTATGTGCGCGATTCATTCATTCGAGAAATAACTAGTGTGGAGCAAAGGAGTGTCATCTTGAATTTCGACATATTCCCAATTTCGAATAACAATAGTTCGACTATTCATTGCTTCGACAGAACATACTTCGACAACACACACCTTAATTTAATAACCTTGATTTAATAATAATTTCAGAGCGATTATGTCGAAGGTATGTTCCGTCGAAATAGGAGTGCATTTCGAAGACGGGATCTGTCGAAGTAGTGTTTTTCGAAGGCGTGTGTTGTCGAAGTATGTCCTGTCGAAGCAATATCGAACTATTGTTATTCGAAATTGGGAGGGTGTCGAAATAATTACTTGTCGAAATTCAGGATGACACTCTGAGCAAAGTTTAAAAAAAATACTAGTTACTGTTAGTAGCATAGTGTTTTTTATTTCTGCCATACTAGTTATCAAAAAAAATAAAAGAATTAAACATCTTGCGAAACTTAACTACCGAATGTGTTCTAGATAAAACGATAAAACTGAAATACTTACTGAAATACATTGGAAAGTTAAAATTATAAACAAAGCAGTGACATTATAAAAGTATAGTTTTTCCCTTTTAGCTCGGAACCATAAAAATAATAACTTCATCATTTTAGGACCTTTCAAATCACTGACACGCAGTGTAATGAAAACAAAATCTTATTAGAAAGAAAACTCAATTTTAATGAGAATATGAAAATACTATGCCATATTCACACTGATGACCCTAATGGAACCTTCCATTCAATTTAACGATAATTATTTATTCATAACAAAAATAACTGCAATTTTTTACAGATTAACCAACCCGGATATGGGATGGTTAATATCTCTAAAATTAATCTGGGGTCACCAACACTGGCACAATTTCATGGCTGTACAGTAATCGTCAAATCAAATTAAAATCAAATCATTTATTTCCTTGAATTTGGGTACACATAAGGATAAAACATACAACAATAGAGCTCAAAACCATATCCTACCCTAACAGGTGTGCAAACCTAGTACATTATCATTAGATCCGCGTACTGGATTATAACCTACTCTCTCCCTGGATTTTCATGGGCCTTTTATTATTGAGTTCCTAGAAAATTCCTTAAAATTGAGTTTTCTTTCTAATAAGATTTTTTTTTTATTACACTG
Organism: Xestia sexstrigata; assembly: GCA_941918905.2. NCBI lineage: Eukaryota > Metazoa > Arthropoda > Insecta > Lepidoptera > Noctuidae > Xestia > Xestia sexstrigata. The sequence continues at coordinate 8,049,931 of OW799214.2, read as the reverse complement.
CGTGTCAGTGATTTGAAAGGTCCTAAAATGATGAAGTTATTATTTTTATGGTTCCGACCTAAAAGGGAAAATCAATACTTTTATAATGTCACTGCTTTGTTTATAATTTTAACTTTCCAATGTATTTCAGTAAGTATTTCAGTTTTATCGTTTTATCTAGAACACATTCGGTAGTTAAGTTTCGCAAGATGTTTAATTCTTTTATTTTTAGGCGTAGATAAGAAAGTTATTTTTTTTTTAATTTTCTTCTCTACGCCTCTAGGAACTCAATAAAAAAAGTCCCATGAAAATTCAACTACTATAAACTTCGTTCCACCTTATTGTCTGTATTGCGCTTGGCTATTAGGCCTTCTGGGAGACAGTAGGTTAGAATCCAGTACGCGGACCTAATGATAAGCTTTGCCGCTCGCGACATTTTTTCTTTTTAATTTCCTTTGAAATATTTTTTTTGTTAATGAATAACTTCAAATTCAACGAATTCATATTAGAGCGTGATATTGTGACCTACGTGTATACATTAAACGCTAATTTGGTCTGTTGCTTTGCTCACTGTTGTCGAAGTAATGTATTTTGAAAGTATTTTTAAAAATTTCCTATTTCTAAAACATCGAATTTTAAGACTAAGATTTCCTTTGAAATTGGTAACTAATGCTTTTTCACACATAACTGGACTAGAAAGTATTAATGAAGACCACTTTAATGAGTGTAGTGACTAAAGCATTTTTTTTTTCCAAATACTGCTATGAAACTCAATGTGCAAATTATTGTCTTATTCCTCATTTTATAATATATCTAACGAGGTATAAAAACTAGAAAAATATTTAAGGATACTTGTTAAATATTTTTAATTGCTGAAAAAGTAAAACATGACAAAAGGCCTCTATCGCTAAGAAGTGGGAGTGGTATCGGTATCGGTATTGATATTAAATTGCGCGCAGAGACTCAAGCTTGCAACTTATATTAGACAGAAATCGTGAGAAATGGTTATAAAAATAATGGTATAATGGTTATAATCATAAAATTAAGATATTTTTTGTAAATTTACCAGCGGCCCCATTCCACCTTCGTCGGCAACAATCAACATTTATCGAGTACCACCAATTTTTTTTTTTTAGTTTTTGTTATTTGTGGATAGCAAATATAATAAGGATATTTTCAGGATAAACAAAAATGGCCTTCTTTAACTTTTATATAGACGGTTTCCTGATAATTGTGAATACATTTTTAGTCACTTCACTCGTAAACATGGTTTTCTTGAATATTTTAACATCCAATTATCTGTGAAAAAGTATCAGTTACCAATTTCAAAAGAAATCTTGGTCTTAAAATCGAAATTTTAAAATAATGGCAGAAAATAGGACATTTTCAAAAAATACTTGAAATATTGCATTACATCGACAAAAATTAACAAAGAAACATACCAAATTAGCATTTAATGGATGCACGCAGGTCACACGCTACAATATTGAATTTGTCGAATTTGAAGTAAGTCATAAACGAAAAAAAAAATATTCCAAAAAAATTAAAAATCGGCTAATTTTTGTTTAACTTTGTTCTCCACTTCTCTAGGAACTCAAAAAAAAGTCCCATGAAAATCCGACCACTAAAACTTCGTTCCACCTTTTGAGTATTTTTTGTCTAATTTCACTCGGCTACAAGTGTATGATTGGATTATTGTTTTTCACACTATGGCAAAGCTGGTCATGCAGAAAAATTAGTAAGTTGTCATATAATTACATATATTTATGGGTTCTACCTGAAATAAAGATAAATAAATAAAATAAAAATAAAATATAAGAAAGTCTTCTGTCATGAACGTTACTATAACGAAATATGGAAAATACGTAGTTCTCAATGCTTCTTAGACTTGGTCCTATGGCGTAAACATTTTTCGTTTGAAAATAAGTGAATTCAAAAATAAATTAGCAATTACATTTCTTCTGAATCTGAACTAAAATAAACTCTAACTATTCTCATTTTGTTGGAACATTCTTGATTTAGATTTTTTGGTCTGCTATAAGGTGCGGCCACAGTTTACGGCCATTTTCAATAACTTACTGTTCGGCTTCGTCTGGTTGCTATCTCTGTCTGTTTGACATTTTGCTTACGGTTAGAAATAAAACGTCACAGAAAATCATTCTTTGATTTTTCTATGAATCAAATGACAGGTAGGTAACGCAGATAGGATATTTCAAGCTAACTTTGTTTAGGAACACCGATAGCTGCGAGAAAACGGGGATAGAAAACGAGTCTACGTGTCCTGCTTTACTTGCCCCTTCTCATAACTAGAAAAGAGGGGAAGAGGGGTCACATAATGGACATTGACTATAGACTTGTGTCCTGAAAAAATCCAATTAGTTCGTCAGTTAGATTATCAAAAAATATTTGACACGTATTTTTTCTTTTGCTAAGTAAACCAAAATTGACGAAGATACGACGCTTTTAAAATTCTTAACACGTCACGAAGTGCTATAATTTTTAGTGCGTTGCCCCCCCCCCCCCCCCAGTTTTGATGCATTTTGTCTTTGTCAATATTCATTGATTTACAAAAACAATAAATACGTGTCCATTATTTTCCAATAACCTAACTGACGGACTAAATAGATTTGCAATTTAATGATGGTGGAAACTAGCCTATTCAGAGGGCTGGAGTCCTGGAAAAAATATTTTATTTTTTTTCTCTTACACTGTTTTAAGCTTTCACGGTTTAAAACTAAACTCTCTCTCTCTCTCTCTCTCTCTATTTTTCTCTTAATATAAAACGTTTTTTTAGGAATTTCTCCTGAATCGTGGGTGCGTTCTCAAATATTTAAACTCACATACACAAACAGTCAGACCCTGAACAACTACCTGTAGGCCATACAAATATTGCCTCATTAGTTTTTATCGTCGTCTGCATTTACATTTAGTAGTACATAGCATGGTCGAACAAAGTATAGCCACTGGCCCTCTAACTATGACCTAAGTTTCTTTCAATTTGCAAAAACAGTCAAATTTAGACCACATTTTACGAGTATGAGAGGTACATTGAAAGCTACCATAGATGGTAAAAAAAAACTAGTCGTTTATTTAAAGATGTTTAACAAAAATCAATTTTGTGAAAATCTTCGATGAGAATTTACAATTTTAAATTTGTAAAAAGTGGCCAAATTAAAAAAAAAAAATAATAATAATAATAATGGGAGTTGCGGCGTCGGGCTCTAATAACTTCTTGGAGCCGGTTTGGCAATCCATCCATTATGTCTTAGATATCCGGTTGGGGGATATGTTCCACTCCTCTACCACAGCCAGCTCTCCTAAGGCCGAAGGGGCTGGTTCCCTTGCTCAAACACGTCTTTTTAGGTTGTCTCAAATGTGCTCAATGAGGTTAAGATCGGGCCATGGTAAAACTTGAATCCCGACCTCATTAAGGTATTAAGTCACGTATGGGCAACGTGCATTGTCAAAATTGGTACGAGCCTCGTAAGAGATACCTCCCTAAACCATTACGGACCCTCCCTGGTAACCAACTGTTTCGGTTATAGCGCATGGAGCAAACCTTTCATTTTGGCGCCTATAGACATGCTGACGTCCATCAGGACCTCTTAAGGCTATTCTGCTCTCATCTGAGAACAGTACGTCCTTCCATTCCTCCACAGTCCAGTCAGCATATTCTCGCGCAAAACCAAGTCTAGCTCTACGGTGTTGTGGGAGCAGTTATGGGGTGCGAGCTGGACGAAAAGCTCTCAGATTTCTTTCTGCCAGTCTTCTTCTAATCGTACGTTCACTCACACTGATAAAAAGCGCGTACGAGCTTCAGTAGCGGTGCAGAAGCGATTTCTCAACACGTATCTGACAACGAAGCAGTCATCTCGAGTTGAAGTGCATCGATTTCGGCCGTGACCTGGCCTGCGGGTGTATGAACCTGTCTCCCGAAATCGTCTGATGGCATCCCGTACCGTGGTGCGAGGTACACCGAGTTTACGAGCGATGCGACGTTGGCTGTACCCAGCGTCAGCTAAAGCCACTGCCCTAGCTGCACCAGTTGCATCGAGTGACATTTTTTACAGCCACAAACAATAAGGGAACACCACAAACTCAAATTAAACAATATTCACACAATATGGTAGAAAAGAACAGGAAATGTTAGCAAGGTACTCGTAACGCAACGGCAACCATGTCAAACAACAACTTAATTCCAAAAAATCTTATGTGACACAAAATTATGAAACGAAATAAGGGCTTATACCCTTTTTTCGTTTAATTAGTTAGTAGTTTAATTTATTGCTAGAGTACCCACCTAACAAAAAATAAAACAGTAGGTAAGCTATAATTAACGTAAGCAAACAGGACGACGAATAGGCATGACGACAGTATCAAAAAATTGCAAATCTATTTACTCCGTCAGTTAGAGTATTGGAAATTAATGGACATGTATTTTTGTTTTTTGTAAATCAATGAATATTGACAAAAATAAAACGCATCAAAACTAGGGACTGGGGGCTCGTGACGTCAGAACTAGCTAAAAATTATACCTAGGCGTGACGTATTGAGAATTTTAAAAGCGTCGTATCTTCGTCAATTTTGGATTTCGTAACAAAAGAAAAAATACGTGTCAATTTTTTTTTGATAATCTAACTGACGGACTAATTAGTTTTTTTTTATTATAAAGGTTGGCGGTTAATTGTGCCTGTGAGTGTATTTGTTACTTTCGGGGATCAAATCCGCGACGCGCAGCGCAGCAAGCACTCGTCACAAATGGGCCGTGGGTATGTGGGACGAGTTGATGAATTACTCAGTCGCTCAGGCAATCCGCACCATCATTGGAAACGTTCCTTCTCTCCTATTCATTTGATTTGCCATTAAATTGCAAGTGGCACAGTTGCCATCCAATAGTGCCTATTTCATTTAATCTGCAACCACTATTCTATTAGGTCCATCAAACTTTACATTGTATTTACATTTTTATAGTTACTATAACACAATTAGTGGATTGTCTAATTAAAACTTCGCTTAATCGTCATCATTATCGGCCTCCCAACTGTGTTGGGGTTGGCTTCTAATCTAACTGGATGCAGCTGAATACCAGTACTTTACATAGAGCTACTATCTGTCCTCCACAACCCAGTTAGTACTGGGTAATACGATATCCCTTGGTAAAACTGGTTGTCAGACTTTCGCTACTTAACGACTGTTAAAGATCTTCAATTGACAGCCATAAACAGCGGGTTAACGAGCTCTCCAAGGCATGGAGGAAACTGGGAAATGGATGGTCACCCAATCTACGGACCGGTCGACTTCGCTTAATCCGATTCCAATTAAAACAGCCATGATTAATTTAACAACAAGTATTTAATTTCCAAAATCATTAACGACTAAGGCTTTATTGAAATTCTATATCAGCCTGGTCTTCTTTTTGGCCTCCTTCATTTTCTGCGTGATCTTAATAAAGGTTTTCCAACGAAAGACTTCTTCGTTGGTTGTCGTGAAGATGCCCTGTACATCAGCCCGAGTCCTCACAATCATGGACGAGTATGTAAAGGGTATGTTGTAAGGGAAGTTCTCCAGGTGAATTGTCAAGTTCAGGAAGTGATATTGGCCCTGAAAGGTTAGAGGGATTATTCAATATTTCGCACCCAGTCTAAATTATTCTCTATTTATATTTTACGTCGTCGGTCAGTTAGTTTGATATGTTTTACATTGATGAGATTGAATCAACATGAGTGATAATGAATTAGTCAATCCTGCTTGCTTGACAAACTCATTATGGTTTTGAGTTATGCTCATTTGATGGTAAGATTCCTATCTCCTATCGCCAACAGAATGTCACACTTTTTTGCTTTTAACAAATTATTATGTAGTAAGATTAAAAACCTTACTACATAATAACCTTCAACATACACAACTACAAGAAACTTACAGGAGGGAACGGACATGTCCAATTTCCAGGGAACTGTCTGGCATACATTTTGCCGAAAAAAGGCTCTTTGTATAGAAAGTCACACAGCTTGTACGATCCCACGACACCTGTTGGTATGTAATGGCCGCCCAAGAATTCAAATAATGCCATATTAATCTGAAAATAGAAACACATACGTCATCAAAAATAGTCAATATAATAAAATAATCAGCAACGAAAATGCAACGTTCCTCCCGGAGAGATGAAATGGAGTTCAACCTCGTGTCTCTATATACTGGAAAATGTATTTCAGTTTCAATTTGCTTGAAAATCTCAACTGTCCTAGTAGTTTTTATTCAAACCAATTGTCTACCTATTGTCCCATCTGTACTCTCCCTATCCAACACAAGAATCTCATGCCTAGCACCTTTGGATTCATCCTCTAAAACCTTTCGTTCTACAAGAATTTGTGTCGTACTACAACTAAAAAACCTGACTACTGAAGACTCACACTCTAATTAAATTCGAGGTTTACAACATACATACTTGTAGCTGGCTTCGCCGTAGACGGGTAAAAAGTAGCGTTTTCACAAACAAATCTCACACAGTGGTTAAATTACATAATTTCATAGTGCGTATCACAATACCAATTGAATTAGCGTTTTCACAAACAAATCTCACACGGTGGTTAAATTACACAATTTTATAGTACGTATCACAATACCAATTACTGCTTCAAACCAGATCCTGGCAATTTGGGAAACCATAAGAATGTATTCACCTTGTTTGAACATATACAGTCAACGACAAGAATTAAATTGATCGTATACGATTTGTGTTCCATAATGTTGTATCAATAATATATGTAGCTATGTTTTTTGGCTTGTATCCTACGCCTTATTTTTCAGTGATGACGTCATTGGCGCTCACCCTTTTACCTAGCTAAAAGCTAGCGTTATTTATCACAGTTAGTGCTATTTTAGAAACAATAAGATAAGATTTATGAATAAAGATTCTGTTTCTACAAATAGCAGCACGTTTTCTTTAGTTGGTGTTACAAGATTTAGCACTTAGGTATAGCATTATAGACCTAAAATGTACTCGCTGTAAGGACACCAGTCTTGACTATGTAAGATGAGAGTAGAAATCCCGTGGAACTTGGAACGTTTTGGTTCTAAGGCATTCTGGTTTCCTCACAATGTTTTCCTTTACCGCCATTTTACCCATAGGCACCAATGGGCAAGTAGAAGTACATCGCGTTCGCCGGGCAAAACAAAGTGCTTGTGAACACAAATGAATGCCCTTTTTAATCTCTGACGCAACAAGAGAGGTGTTATAAGTTTGACCGCTATGTGTGTGTGTGTCTGTCTGTGGCACTGTAGCTCTTAAACGCATGAACCGATTTGGATGCGGATTTTATTAATCCTCTGCGATCTTGAGTGACATGACTGGTTTCTATAACTCGGTAACAACGCTTTCGTTGGTGGCGACACTGGCATTGGTGCCTGTCCAGCTGGAAACCAATCTTGTCGCTGCAGTCTGTGATTGGATGAGTTTCTCTCTGCAGTTTGTGCCCTCAAAATTATTTCATTAGTACACACACATGAGTATCACAGTTGTTAGAGTATATATTTAGATGGTTCATGTAAGTGCAGTAAGTCAAAGTAAAGAGAACGTACCGTCAGGTTATTGCCGACTCCCATGCTCGAATCGATTTCCACGTTGACATAATGTGGACTGGTACGACTGAGCTTCCTAAACGTTATCGAAAGATTGTTGAGATATTTGTGGTTGAAATACTCGATCTCATGCCTCTCAGGGACTATCTGCATAGCCTGAAAATTATTAATTATGAAAATGTAACATAGTTCACGTCATATTTACCCTACCTTTTCGGAAGAAAAAGGTTTTACCAATTTTGCCGCCAAGCCGTGCTTGCCTAAGTTGGTCTGTGCATGGGTGACCACCCTTACATACCGAGTTTCCTCCGTGCCTCGGAAAGCACGTTAAGCCTCTTTGACAGTCGTTACAGGTAGTCAGTGACCCAAAAAGCCTGACAACAAGTCTTATGGGGTATCGTATTACCCAGTACTAACTGGGTTGTGGAGGTCAAATAGGCAGTAGCTCCATGTAAAATACAGGTATTCAGCTGCATCCGGTTAGACTGGAAGCCGACCCCAACATAGTTGGAAAAGGCTAGGCAGATAATGATGAGCCTATCTGACCTTCACAACCCAGGTTTTGGGTAAAACAGCTCCCCTTAGTTGGTTGGTTGTCCAAAGTATGGCTCATTGAATCAGGATATAAAAATTGCTATTTATAATATTACATTACCGAAATTAATCCCAGGGCGTACAACAAAGTCAATAATTTCATTGTTACTAACACTTTTGTTGGTGGCTGAAATGATATTAATGCGATCTGTGTCTATGATCTATGATTGACAGCCATTAAAATACAGTTTGGTTAAATAAAAGCAAACTAAATGCGGGTTTATGCGTTTACGCGTATCACTAATATGAAAAATGTAATTTTGGGCTGTACAGAATTATTAGTATAGTGACAGTTACGAGACCTGTTATAAGATTTTTAAACATAAATACCTGAAACTAGGAAAAGTAATATCTAGTCACAGATTTTAGTTATCCATGTTATAAAAACCGAATAAGTCGAGTAATATAAAATTTTATATAAAGTATCCTAAACACAGTTTTGAAATTGTTGTGATCTGAATAAAAATCAGAATTCTGCAATTGAATCGGTAAAAATACGGAAAACTCTCCCTAGGTATATATTTTATTCATTTGCGGTAGGCGCGCAAAATCGGGTAAATCCTATTGTTAAAAAATACATTACCATGGTGCTGATCCATTTAATTTCTGTAAAAACATACGCAATTCATTGCTTTATTATAAACTCTGTTATGTTTCGGCTTCCGGTTTACAAAAACTCTTTTAATAAAACTCAATTGAGCTGACTCTATTTAGCAATTACTGAAAATTATATTATGGGATTATTTTATAATACCATCATAAAGCAAAACGTCGCATAGACCGAACGTACGCAGTGAGGTTAAATCCCCACTTTTTAGACCCATAGTATGCGAGCATGACGTTCTCATTTATAGATTGAGTCCATCTCATGCGCAGCATACAACCACCGGCAGCGGGGATCCGGCTCGGGGCGATTCCAAATCGCAATACGCAGCTTCGATTTTAATTCTATCTCCACAATTTTTTTTTACCTTCAGTCTCGCGAAAATCGCGGAAGCATTTTCATATAAAGAAGCAAGTTATGTCGCTGCTATCTGTCATTGCAATAGGGTATATGCATGATTTTTTTTATCACCCTAAACAAAACGTATTAACATCAGAAATAGCAAAGTGAAATTATTTTTAAATATCTATAAAAAAATGCTAAGTTAGAAACATTTAAAACTACTGATTAGACAGAGAGATCCAATACAGCGAATGACGTCATTCGCTGCATCGTCGTACAAAATCCATACTAAATTCCGTTTATCTAGAAAGAGATAGAAACAAAAGTTTAAATGGTTATAACTTTTGTGTTGTTTGGCCGATTTATATCTTGTTTTGGCTTTTTGTCATTATTTTATAGTAGGTACTTTAACATTCCGTATCGAAATAAAAAAAGAAAATGTGCATAAGCTGGTTCCAAGCACCCATCATTCGTTGAAAATCTATAAATGCTAATTTATATATTGAAAACTAGCTGTTGCACGAGATCTTCGTCCACGTGAAACTATTGTACGTGTACCTGGATGACCGAGCTTTGCTCGTTTTTTTTGTGTTGATGTCTTCTAAAAATGAAACCTAGCTGGATCGATTTAACGCCCCCGAAACCCCCTGCTTAGTAAGTTTCATGAAAATCGTTGGAGCCGTTTCCGAGATTTAGATTATATTTTACATATGTACAAGAATTGCTCTTTTATAGGTATTAGATTAGATAAAAATATTACTTCCCTATTTGAATCTGATTTTGTTAACAATTTCATAGATTTTAATTTGTTTGCACAGAACCCTAATCTAAAACTTTCTAAAACAAAAGTAACCTTAGTTACTCCGTATAACATCAGCTATCTACCAGTAAAAGTTCCGCCAAAATCGATCCAGCCGTATCGGAGATTAGCTGGAACAAACAGACAGACAAACACTTAAAAGATTGCATTTTTGTTATAAGTACCGATTTTTTTTTTATAAACATTAAAATACTCAATACAATTTTATTTACTTGTATGTGTAGATTCATTGGTCAGACTAAGACCTAGCTATGGACATGTCATCTACAATGAGCTTTGACCGACCTTCTCCATAGATTTGCGGTTACGGCCGCTTTCAGAAAAACTCCTTTAGATACGAAACCAACCTTAACAACCATTTATTATGCTGACTGTACCTTATAACAACGCAGTTTTCATTACCGTGACCTCAGGCCTCAAGTCGACATAAATCAATGTGTAATAAAATACGGCCAGTCCTTTTAAACTAAGCTCGGTCAGTAGTTCATTCGAACTGAGGTTGTGCGTATTTCTTTCACAGCTCGCGCCTTTCATAAGAATTCATGCGTTAACGCCGAGGGGAAATATAAAAATGGATAGGTGCTAAAAAAAAATGTACTAGATTATCTTTACCTTTACATATGTATTTTTGTTTTTGTTGCTAGTCAGGATTTAGTTTGATGTTTTATGTTTGTTTTATATAAAAATTTGCGAGAGGTAAATATTTATCCAGAAATTAAAAGAAACGAAGTGTTGATATATTGGTTGACTGTTTACAACCTACGTTTGAATTGGGTTTTAATTTTCAATAACCGCATCGATAAAATCATCCGCCATCTCTTCGTAACAGCTGTACGTTTTAACCACTATATTAATTTTCGTTTCTAACACATTTTTCTCATGCACTCTCTCTCTTCTCTGTCTCTTCTTCAACCCTTGGCCACCCAATGCTGAGTGTAGGTCTTCCAAATCTCTCCACTTTTGACAGTTTTGTGTCATGGCTATCTAGTTCCTTCCGGCCACTTTAATGAGATGGTCTGTACCTGTACATCACTTTTTTCCCCCATCTTCCATGTAGTCTACGGTTTATATATTATGGCCCGTCCACATGCACTTTTTTTTTGTTATAGCTATTGCTATGTCCGGAAAGTCTCGTTCGTATCCAAAATTCGATGGTATACACGACATCTGTAAGGTTAAATAAACACCTTAAGCATATCAACATTCAAGCTTCCAACCAAATGAACGATAACCCAGCAATCTGTACTGTTATTCACGATAGCAGGTATTGTTACTATTGTTGGAACATTAATCATATTTCGGTATTGCTTTGTGCTCTACCCGTTAAAGGAAGCCCGTCTATTAGGCTATTAAAATTGCGGCTTCCTTCGAGTCGGTTGTGGATTCGAGCAAGAGCTATTGTGCTTCAAATAATATCTTTGGTAGCACCATTTTGCTGCCACCAAAATAAGGAGAATAATTCTCCATCGCTGTTTCTATTGGAAGATTTTCTTAGCAGATTGTGTTATTGTAGTGGCAAATTGATTATTATTATTTCTGTTTTATTACTTGGCTTTTTCCCGTGACTTCACCCGCGTGCAAGTTAGAGATTATTACGGGGAACATACTACTGGGGCTGTACGTCGGTGTCATACACCCCAGTGCATAATTGAAGATTTAGGCTTTATAAATTCTGAATTTTGAGCGATGATGTGCCACTTAATTTTATAAAAACACGCGTCCTATGATACTGTATCAAGAATAGCCTCAATTTTGCATGTACCTATTTTATTTATATGATGGGGGTGTCACGCACCTAAACTCTTTTTAACCTAAACCTTTACCTAAATTCTTAGGAACGGCCAATTAAGGGAGTCTGCTCACTACACTGTACCATATCATGACCGTGCTATGAACGTATCTGGTAGAATCCATAAGGGTTAAAATCATCCAAATCCAATTCGTTATTATCTAGTAAAAAGATGGCATACCGACAGATTTACTTTTGCATTAAACAACATTACTAAGTATGAATTATTTCCTTCTTCATTCCATTCAGGAAATGTTTATTACAAATGTTCTACTTTCAGCTCTAATCCAGCAGTCACTTGTTTATTGAATTGGCTCCACTTCTGCTAAATCCCTGTTTAGCTGATTTTACAACCAACAACATCCCACAATATGTTACAACGCTTTAAGCGCTTTAGGATTTACAAAAGTGAAGACTAATCGAATACTTTGCCAAGACCAAATTGAGCAGCTCCTTTGCCAAATCCTACACTACGAAGATTTAGGGCTTAAACATTTTCTCTTAGACATTACTCCAAGTTATTCATGGGCCGTATTCGCGCGGATAGCATCTAAATACATGTTCTAACACGGCAATTTCCAGTTCAATTTGAATGTTTGGCGACAGGCCAGGTCGGGCTTAATAACTAGCTAAATAGTCGAGCGCTGAAAGCGGTGCCGATGTGGTTTAGCGGTCGTTATTGACAGGAGTGGATATGAGAATTTTGTATGACGCGGACTTCTTTTTGTTATGGTATTTTGTTGAATTATACCAATAAGGTACATAACATTAGAGCATGCTTGTTTCCCGAAGGATTAGACAAATATGTACCTACCTAAATTACACCCATATTTTGAAAATTATGTTTTGTGCCACGTCCTAGAGAGCGAGTCATGAATTTTAGATGGAAAAACCCAATATTTTATCTAACGTGGTAATGCTGCCAGTCTTCTGGGCACTATTCCTGTCGACAGCAATGGGGTCCAATTTTTGAAGCACGTATATGCTTTTTTTCTTTTGTATAGGTACCAACATTTCTATAATTTTCTTTTCTATAGGTATGTAATGAAACTCCGAACATCAGTGAAAAGTTTTTCATCTTGAAATACGACAAGCTTATTAATTAATATTAGCATTTCATTGAGTGACGTTTTTCTCAAGGTCCTGGTAAGAGAACGCAATTACAAATCTAATCTCACAAATGGGAAAGTCAGCCTGACAAATGTGTTCCGTTTCTAAAATAATTTGTTTTATAAACTATCTTTCACAAACACAACAATCACTTGCCTTTTTTTTTTTTTTTTTTTTTTTTCGGATGGGAAATCGTCAAATGACTTCTCCCGCTCTGGGCGGAGCAGGAGGGAGTGTCAGACTTTTACTGACTAAAACCCATCCATGTTCCTTCATCGCCCTTTGTGTTCCGGGGCCACGGTATCTCTTTCGAATAGTCCCGCAACCCCGGCAGGCATCGGTCCTTTCGGACCCCTTCCTTTTTGCTGACTCTCTTTGAGGCGCGCGTGGAACACGAACGCGCCGTCGACACGGCCTGTCGTCATGAGACGGACGGACGGCGAGCTAGCCCATAGCCCACCTTCCACAGGCCCGCGCCTACGGTGGCCGGGGGCCACGTGGTGGCCCCCGACGCCCGGGGCGTCTCCCGCGGCGGCCGGGACGCTGTGAGGTTCTCTCCCTCTCACGTTCCGCCACCTCCTTCTCTAGCATTACTGCTTCGCAGAAGGAGGTGACGGCGTCCCATTCCGTCTCGCTCCGGACCATGGCTTGCACCAAGGCCGGACGCGAGAGGTCGCCGCCGCCAATCGCCGCTTCGAGGACACGGCGGTGCTCCGCCCACGCGGGGCACACCTCCACCGTGTGCTCCACCGTGTCCTCCGGTCGATCCTCGCAGTGGAAACACCCGGGCGTTTCCTCCCGCCCGATTCGGTGCAGGAACCTCCCGAAAACACCGTGTCCGGTGAGGACCTGCGTCAGGCGGAAGGTGATGACGCCGTGGCGTCTCTCAAGCCACTCCTCAAAGAGGGGACTTACCGCCACTATTGTGGCGTGCCCTGCACGGGGTTGCGACAGTCGCTCTCTCCATGTCGCCATGAGATCACGCCGGAAGTCTGTCCGCTGAGCGACAATTTGTCGCGGCAGTGGGGTTTCCCCCCGGCGTAGCACCTCCGCGCGCCATTCATGTAGGCGCGCGAGGACTATCGCCTCCAGATCCCATGGCGGCAATCCGGCAAGGAGGCACGCCGCCTCACGGGAGATCGTGCGGTACCCACGGGCCAGCCTTATGGCTACCACCTTTTGGGGCGCGTTCAGGTAGTGGGCTGCACGCAGCCTCAAGGAACGCGCCCACACCGGGGCCCCGTAAAGGGCCATGGACCGCACGACTCCCGCGTAGAGCCTCCGGCAGGAGGCGTTTGGCCCCCCAAGGTTGGGCAGGAGCCGCCTGAAGGCAGCCCCGGTCCGTTCCAGTTTGGGGGCCAAACGTCGGAAATGCTCCACGAAGTTCCATCGGCTGTCGAGGACGAGTCCCAGGTACTTCAGCGTCGACTCGACGCCGACGGATACCCCTCCGACCGTCAGTGAGGATCTCGGAGGTGGCGCATTCCGAGGCCCATGAAAGCACATGGCCTCGGACTTGTGCAATGCCACCTCGAGACCCAGTTGCCGGATCCTCTCGACGACTATCGCAACCCCGCGTGTCATTATTTCGGCCGCCGCCTCGTGCGACCCCCCTTGTGCCAGCACCAGCGTGTCGTCTGCATAGCAGACCACGCTGACGCCGCTAGGGAGGTCGGCGCGCAGCACCCAGTCGTACCCGATGTTCCACAAGGAAGGCCCTAGGACCGATCCCTGTGGAACACCGCACGACATCTCTCGCCGGTTCCATTCTCCGCTGCGACCGGGGTAGATAACGGCTCTATCCGTTAGGTAGTCCCCGACTACACGACGAAGGTAGGTCGGCACCCGGTGATACCGTAGTGCCTCCCTAATGCAGCTCCAGGGCATGGAGTTGAAGGCGTTGGCGATGTCAAGAGACACCGCCAAGACAACCCCCCCCCGGGACACTGCATCCCCCGTCGTGAGGGCTCTCACGCGCATGATGGCGTCCACCGTAGAGCGCCCCTTGCGGAAACCAAACTGGTGTTCCGCAAGATCCGGCCCCGTCCCCGCAAGGTGCTCGGCGAGGCGGTTTGCAATGACTCTTTCAAAGAGCTTGCCCACCTCGTCGAGCAACACTATGGGCCGGTATGCGGACGGAGAGTCCGCAGGGCGCCCCGGCTTCCGAATGAGGACCAGCTTCCCCGTCTTCCAACGAAGCGGGAACTGGCCTCTCTCCAAGCATGCGCTTAGGAGCCCCTCCAGTCGGGGCCCGAGAGCCTCCGAGGCCAGGACCCAGGCTTTACCAGGCAAGCCGTCGGGTCCCGGGGCGGTATTTTTGGCACTGAGCCTGCGTACCGCCACTCTCAGGTCTACCCCAGTCACTACCGGAGCATCGTCGTCGTCGTCCTGGTGATCCGCTTCCAGCACCGCAGGCGGCGGAGCCATAGGCGGGGGGGGATGTTCCCCCCGCGTAGGGAACAGAGTGCTCACTACGTCCTCCACGAGCTCAGGCCGGAGACTCTGCGTCAGTGGGGGGGCCCAGGTGCGGAGTTTATCCCGCACCATCTTGTAAGGGCGCCCCCACGGATCTCTGTCGAGAGTCCCCAGCAATTCCTCGCGGGCCTGATCCCTGGCCCGCAGGACAGCTTCGCGGAGGGCGGTCTTCGCCGCTCTGTACCCCTCATATAGCTCCGCCTCAATGGCTGCCGCATCCGGTGGGCGGATGCGGAGCCTGCGATGCCTGGCGTACAGGTGCCGCGCAGCTACGCACGCCTCACGCAGAGACGTCAGCTCACGCGACCACCAGTACACCTGACGCCGGGCGCTTCCTGGCCGGACTCGGGGCATTGCCACGTCACATATGTCGGACATGGCCTCCTGGAACCACCCTGCCTCATTGTTAATGTCGGCAGGCCTGTCTGGTGGTGTCACCCAGGCCTGCACGATCGAGGCTTCCAGGAGGAGCTCCCGGTCCAGCTGCTTCAGCGCCCAGCGCGGACCACTCGGGGCCTGTTGGACCGGCGCGCTTGAGGTCTGGGTGGAGACGTCGAACCGGATATACCGGTGGTCGGAATAGGTCTCCACCCCCTCCATGACACGCCAGTCAACGACACGTGGCGACAGAGCGGGGCTAGCGAACGAGATGTCCACCACCGACTCACCCCGCATCCGCACGCACGTGGGGACAGAACCCCGATTTAGGACGACCAGGCCCTTCTCCAGAGCCCAGTCCTCCACCATCCTTCCCCGCACATCTGTGCAACGAGAACCCCAAGCCAAGTTCTTGGCATTGAAGTCCCCGAGGACAAGCACGGGGAGGGAATGATTCCCGACGACGACACTCAACTCTGCGAGAGAGTTGTGGAACTCGGCGAGAGTTCGGCTCGGGGAGAAGTAGACTCCCACCACTACGATCTCTCCGAACCGTTCTGCTACGCACCCCCGACCCCTCCTGACACCTTCAAGGGTCGGGGTACCGGCGGCGGCCGACGACACTATGGTCACTGAGCCGCTAAGGTCCGCCGCCCAGTCTTCCCTGGGCTGGACGAAATACGGCTCAGCGACCACAGCGATGTGTATCGACCACTGCGCCATGCTCTGGAGCAACAGATCCTGAGCGCAGGCGCAGTGGTTGATGTTCGCTTGGAGGAAGCGTAATGGGGCCGTTATTGGCACTCCATTACCGCTTCCTCCTCCCTGGCCCCCTGTGAGGGCCCCTCTACGGCAGCGGCAGAGGCAGCGGCGGCAGTTGCGGCTGCGGCGGTGGCGACGGTGGCGGTGGCGGCGGAGGGCCTTCTCTTGCCTCTGGTGGCCTTGGTGGGTGGAGCGCAGGCCTTGCTCCCAGCCCGGTGATCGGCCGGCTTGCCGGCCGCCGCACAGGCACCGCAGTGCGGCGTGGCACAGCAAGCCGCGGACACGTGACCGGGCTGACTGCAGCGGAAACAAAGGCCGCTGCGATCAACCTCCGAGGCGCACTGTACTGACACGTGGTGCCCCACGTGACAGCGATAACACCTCAGAGGTCTGGGCTCCAGCAGCTTCACCTGTGCTGAGACCCAGCCCACCAATAGCCTTCGGCCCTCCACTATCGTTTTGGCCGCCGTCACGGGGCAGCATACCGTAACGGTATGCATACCCGTGAGGTCCGGACGTAGGGCGCCTGCCCTGACCTGCTCAGCAGGACACCCACCGGACCTGGCGACGGCGGCCACCACCTCCTCCTTGGTCACGGAGTCGTCCAGACCCAGGATGCGCAGATCTGCGCATCTGACGGGCCTGGACACTCGGGCGTCGTCCGCGTTCAAGGACGCTCTGAGCTTTTCAGCTAGAGCGTCAGCGGACAACCCACTGGTTTCTCCGGGGATCTCCAGCATACGAGCCCCCGTCTCTTTTCCGCCTCCGGCTGTAGTGTAATCACTACAGCCGCGGTCTTCGGGGCGCGGAGCCTAGCCGCGATCTTGCGTGCCCTATGCTGGCGCTGCCGCTCCTCATTCCGGGCCTTTTTGGCCGCCTTTCGCCCCTTGCGCTTCTCCCCGACCACCTGCCATCCGGCTTCAGCCGCGGGAGGTGTAGGGGCCTGGGGGAGCGGTGGCGGCGGCGGCGGCTGTCGTGCCGCAGGCACTGTCCCACCCGCCGCTGGCACTGGCGCTGTCACAGTCCTCGCCTGTGCAGCCGCCTTGCCTTTCTTCTTGGCCGTCTTCTTAGCCGGCGCCGGGTTCACCGGAGTCGGCTCTTTGGGGGGGGCTGCCACAGCCCCGCTGGAGGGCTGAATAGACGGCCCCGATCCAGGTGCGGCAGCCGCAACAGCCGCGTACGACACCGTGCTCGGCATAGTGCTTGGGCCCGCGGCTGCCCTGTTTGCACCCAGGGCGGGGCGCAGAACAATTCCCTCCAGGACGGAAAACCGCGCCTGGAAAGAAGCTAGCTCCTGGCGAACCAGGTTTAGGACCTGGTTCTCCACCGGCACGGGCTGGGCTTGTCGCTGTTGCTGCTGCCGCTGCTGCTGGTGGCCCCTATTTGGAGGCGCCGCGCGGGAGCCAGCCTCACGCAGACTGGCCAGGTCTGCGTGGAGCTTGGCGTTCTCCTTTCGGAGATCCTCCGTAGCGGCCGTCAGGCGGGCCACCTCCGCCCGCAGCTTGGCCAGCTCCTCTCCACCTATCGGAGGAGGAGGAGGAAGGGGTGAAGGCCCTGCGAAGTTGGCCTCTGCTGCCGCCAAGATGGAGGCGGAAGCCGCGGGTATGGCCTTGAGTTTTGAAGATGTCTTCACCTTCAAGGCCACGCCCCTTATCGCGGCTTCCACCGCCTTTGCAAACCTGGTCTTACGCTCCGCCTCGGAGCCGCCAGGTGCGCCCGCCTCGTCGCCTGACCCGGGAGCAATGTTGCCCGGGTGGCGCCCCTCCTCGGCCAGCTTTGCTGACCTTTCTGGCCTCACGGAGGCAGAGAGCCCCCTCCCCTTGCCCCGGATCCCACCACGCTTGTTGGTGGGGATCTTACGGGCCGAGGCCTCCTCCTCTCCGGATGACGACCCCCGGTCGCCATCCCGCCTGGGCCGCTTGCGGAAGAACTTGCCGTTCTCCGCAGCAGTCCCGGTCCTCACGCGGCGGGAGCTCTCTGAGCCTCCCGCGCTCACATCGCTGGATGCGACGTCGGACTCCGACCCCGCATACCTCCTCTCCTCTTCTGTGCCGTTACCGGCGTTGGTTGTTTGTTTTTTTTTTAAATAAGTTTCCATAATTGAACCCACGAGTATGGGGGAAATATTCTCAATCTAGGCAGAGACCCCTGTACCTAGAAAGGCAGATTTGAATATTTATTACTCGCCAGGGGGTCTGCAGGTACCCTGGCGAGGGTGAGCACTAGCGACTGATTCGTTCCATGGGAACACCCGTCAGCCATACATCCCCTTGCGGTGCGCCGCCGCTTGGGATTCGGGGTAACTTTTTATAGAGGTTTTCTACCTCGCAGTCCGGGCGGTTAAGCCAAGACCCTCGGTCCCTATCGAAGCCGCGAGACGTGATCCACAGCACTTCGACAATGGGATTACGAGACTGACGGTGACAAAGAAGGACGCATCCTACTCTGTCTGCTCGGAGGCAGGGTGAGTGCACACCGAGCCCGCCCTCACTCCTCTGCTATGCCCTCTGCTGTACAGAGGGTCACGCAGAGGAACGCACCGGTGGTCCTGGCAGGACCCCACCCATGTCAGAATAATTAGCCGCGGCAGTAACTCTCCCCGAGGGATAAAAGGAAATTCTCATTTCCTCTCATTCCCCGGAGAAGGATACTGCCGCGCCCAGGGTGCACCGGCCCAGCAGCTGCTCTTCCCTCCAGACGTATCGAGAGGGACCAGCAACCGCCAGACACACGTGGAGGACTTCTGACATCGCACCCCACAATCACTTGCCTGACATGGGAATCTAACCCAAGACCGCATGCTGAGTATTAGCAAACAGTACATATAGTGACAAACAGTATACAGGGTGTAAAAGACCTCATCACGAAGCCGTCAACCAAGCATTCTGTACATGTTTTGTGATAGAACTCAATGTAACGCACTCAAAACATTGTGCTGATGGATAGATTAAATAGTACGGGGGTCGTGGAGGTGTTTAAAGTAAAAATCTTACATAAAAAACTGTAATTAAAAAAAAAGCTTTTCAAAAAGTTGGAGCTTAGACCCCCAATATCTCCGTAACTACACACATCAAAAGTATCTAGGGATCAACATATATTTTTGCAATAACTTTTCTCCTGATTGATATTAATTAAAATTTTCTTTAAGGATTCATCAAATAAAGTGTTTTCGTTTGTCACAGTAACGATAAACCAAGTCACCTTTGCATTAATAAAGAAATTTGCCATTTTCCTAATAAAGGGATTTTTGACATTTGAACCACTAACATTAAAGTTCGAAAAAAAGACTGAAATAACAGTTTTCTTTAAAATTTTATTGGGTAACTTAAACAATTAATAATCCGTGTTTCTACCGCGAACACTAACAACACAAGAACATCGGTTTGGCATACTCAAAATGAGTTCATCCAAATCACGCTGTGGAATGGCCGCCCATGTTCGTTGCAACAACAAAAAAAGGTCTTCTTGCGACTGGATACCCTCCATATTCGGCAGAGCTCTTCTCTGTAGCATATCCCATGCATGCTCAATCGGGTTCAAGTCTGGCGACTGAGCAGGCCAGGGCAGGACATTGATGTTAGCTGCGGCGAGAGTCTGTCTTACAACTCTTGCGGTGTGCGGTCGTGCATTATCATGCATTAACTGAAATAAGGGACCGATTTGCACTTGTAGAGGAACGATGACGTCTGATACAATCGTCTCAGCATAAATTTGAGCGTTGAGGTTGCCTCTGATCCAAATCAACTCAGTTCTTCCGCCGATCCAAATACCCGCCCATACCATGATGGTTCCACCACTATAAGGATGGACTTCCTGGCAGGATTTTAATCGCTGTTGGCGTCCAGGGGTTCTCCAGTGTCGTATACGTCTTGTATCCGGTCTCATACCAAAACGAGACTCATCAGAAAAGCACACGAAACGCCATTGTTCTTCTGCCCAATTTCTGTGTTCAAGAGCCCATTGATATCGAATCCTACGATTGTGCATTGCTATAGGTGGTACCCGTAGCGGTCTTCGGGAATGAAGGTTCACTTCATGCAAGCGGTTTCTGACTGTTTGGTCGCTAATTAAGTTCCCTGAAGAGTGATGAAGCCTCACGGCTAACATCATGGCGGTTATTGTTGGAGCTCTTCGAGTTAAGATTTGAATGTATCGGTCTTGTCTCCGTGTGGTGCAGCGATACCGTCCTCCATGGCGCTCAGCCACGGTACCAGTGCTTCGGTAACGTGTCCAAAGTCGACTGATAACACTCTGACTTGTATTCAGAGCTAAAGCTACAGTACGTTGCCGGGAACCAGCTTCTATCATTCCCACGGCTCTGAGCATTTCTTCCCTGCTTAAATGACGTCGCCGCTCCATAATAACGTTGGTTTTAATCAGTAGTAGGGAAACAGTAGCACTAATAATGTCTTCAATGCGTTGTATGTTTTTATAGGGAAAATATTGACAGCTTATTTTCATCTTTTACTCGAATTTGATTGAGAGTTCCTGATTCAAATTATGAAATGCACCAAAAAGGATCCATATAAATTTATAAAATCATAAATTTATTACAAAGCCACATCTCAATCTCAAGAAATCCGCATAAAAATGCTTGATCCCTAGACATTTTTGATGTGTGTAGAAGGTTCCCAGGTAAGGTGTGGAACAAAAAAAATATCGCAATGACGGGGAGAACAAGTGCCTTTCGGTTTCGTTAATGATGAATTAAGAGGTGTTTTACACCCTTTATAGACCAACGAAGTAGTCAACAACCAATTTATCAATACAATAAAGGGAACCTTATAATACTCAGAATCAGTACCTACGATGCCTGTTCTAGTTTGTCTGTTTGTTTGCTTTGTTGAGTGAACCTTTTATAAAATAACCTCAGCACTTACTTTGAAGCCGGTTAAAAGAGGTTACTAGAAAAAGCAGAAAATATTATTTTCATTCTGGAAAATTATAAACTTTTTGCTCAACAACGCTTGCAGCAAGAGTTCACCTTTAAAATAAACATCCGTAGTATTTTAAGTACCTACACGTACAGGAAAAAATTACATGGTAACCCTCGTGTAAACAAACATTATTTTAATTTCATAAACACTGAAAAAAGTTTTATAGTCTTTAGGTAATTATAACCATACATTTTAAAAGAACTGTTTAACAACTTTGGTGTGTGTTATATGCGATAAGACCTCGCAACCGGCGGCGGGCGTGCCTGTATGACCAGATGTATGAACGAGAACGACGCAAAAGGAGTATGAGGATCGTAACAGATGGCGTTCTGTGGTTTCTGCCTACCCCCGTGATAAAAAGGCGTGTTTATGGATGTATGTATGTAAACGCGATATTTTGTAAGTGAAGTCCAATTTTATTTTCGACTCAAATCCCTCAGGAAAGATGTCCAGTTTCAAACCAAATCACCACCTAAGAGGTAACATATAGCGCTTATTCTATTACACCCTGTTTACACAGACACTGTCACACAAATTCTCAAACACAAAAGTCTTCGCTCGCGATTCCCAAAAATTGTATGTCACAGTCCCACTGACAATAGAGAAGGTTTGCCGAGATCGGTTTCGCCTCCAAATTGGTTTTGTGTCACGTCTATCGAATATTCGAATTGGTTTTAACCTCACTATGAAATAACTTTCCATATTGCGTATTTTTAGGGTTCTGTACCTCATAAGTAAAAACGGAACACGTCGTTGTGCGTCTGTCTGTCTATCTGTCAAGACTCAAGACCAATTTATTCGCAAATAAATTAAAACCTACAGGGACCAACCATGAAATTTTGTAAGAAGCAAGGTTTTACAGCACAAAGGAAAAAAACTGAAAATTGTTAATTTGTAGATATGTCTCACCTATGTAAGCCAAGTCAGAGGCCCATGGGTGGCATAAAATCTCTGAATCCAGGTTAGACACTATAACCACACGATAAAAAAGAAGATTTTTTTTTTTTAATTTGCAGTTGGAGAATTGCACGTGACTTACTACATCAATTTATGGAAGAGTATTATTTTAACTGCTTCAATCCGACTTATCTTTTCTTAAGATCTTATGAACTTGCAGTTTTAAATCTTTAAGATCTTATTTCCGTGATGGACAATTACCATCAACATACAAGTGTGTATGTAAAGCTCGATGCGCTAGTCAGACTCGCACTTGTCCGGTATTTTTTTCTGTTACTGGCACATCGCTGTGGCCTTTCTATTCATAAGTTTTTCGCTTGTTTTCGAACACTGAATTGTACTGGGTACTGATGGAGATTTTTATTATATTTCATAGTGGCTTGTTTGTTTTTTTTTTAATTGCTTTTTAAAAGCCAATTTTTATACTGGAATGGGGATGACAGAATTTTGTTTGCTGTTTTTGTTGCCTATGTTGTATTTTATTTAAAATACTGTTTTTTTTTAACCAGATAGAATTTTGGGTACAAGATTCAGTGACTGAAGGAATGTTGTGAAACTAGCTCCTAAGGTTAAAATAAATACCTGTCTCTAGGCTCGTCTGTCAAGTCTCACACCAACTTCGCTTTGTTTGAAAAACAAAACGATGCTCACCAAGTTCCTCCATAAAAATGTATTAAAGAACACCATACGAAAACGTCAAAATGCAACTTACATTCAAACTCAAACTCAAACTCAAACTCTAAGCATTTATTTCAATTAGACCATTACGGCACTTTTAAATGTCAAAATTACAAATAAAAACAAAGCTACAGTCCCAGTCACAAGGCATAATAACTTGAGAAAGTACTGTAGTTGCCTATTCCCTAGCGTAGATCTCTATGGAGAAGAACGGGCAAGAAACTCCATGGACACTCTTTTGAATCAAAATATTGTTACAAAATCTTGGTTACTTCATTAATTTTGAAATTATACATATATGTGAGAACGATGTAGAAAGACGTGCACATTAAGAGCGTCCAGAGTAGAAAAGACAACAATTTAACAACAAACGAATTAAAATCAACCTTGGCAGCCAAGAGATGACCAGTCCCAACTGACAGCGCCCGCTCACGAACATGACGCGCGCATCGGCGCCATTCAACTCAACCATATTGAAGGGAATTAAATGACCCGACACACCCGCCACCATCAGCGAGACATTTGAGTGAGCATGACATTCTCTCAGCCACCAAGGCATATTCAAGTCAATGAAAGATAACTAAATGTAAATGGTGGCCGAACAATACAAAGTACTCACACATGTGCTATGCAATTATATAATACTAAGAACTGGAATCTACACAATGCAAGTAGGTACATTATATTACCTTCCTATCTTTCAAAAATGAACCCCAAAAAAACTCTCTTATTAAAATATTAACGAGAACATTACATTCCCCATATTATTTTATACATAACTGATAATGTGAAGTTTTTCCACAGGTTCATCATAACTAATTATAATAACAAAAGGTGAAAGTGAGTTGGTTTTTCTGTCACAACTGAACGGCTTCACAAATTTCGATGACATTTGGCATACGTATAGAACATGCATGAACCGGATATAGAATACTTGTAGGTTTTTTCCTCGGTAAAAAAAGTTCTTCCTTAGGAATGTCCAAGAAGTCGCTTAAAACCGGGACCAATGGAAATAATGGAGCTATAGTTGCTGCCAGTGAAGATCGCAATAGCGGTCATTGACCCACCTACATTTATTAAAGTTCTTAACTTTGAAATCAAAAAATAAGCCTGTTCAAGTCTTGAATCGTCATCTATCGTGATCTTCAACATTTTTTGTAATGAAAAACGGTACATGGTTCATTTGTTTTGGTTTGTACGAAGAGATATTAGGGAAAGGGTAATGACCGCTTTTGCAATCTTAACTGGCAGCAACTATAGGACATTCTCGTATGATAATTTTCTACCTCCAAACGAGCGAAGCCGCGGGCAAAACCCAGTTTCATTACAATCCTTTGTTACCGTCCCCGACAAAATTTGACAAATTAAAATAATTAATATCCTTTCATTATCATAGGACTATTGTAAGCCAACAATAGGTTGTCACATCGACAGGAAATAATTTATACTGCACCACTGTTCATGAATGTACAATTGGAGCCAATAGTTATTATCAATTATTATTCATTGGAAAATGGACGGGTTGTCTAATGGCTGTTGAATTCTTGTTTTATATTCCGTTTGAGTGGTGACAATGGTATTATTATGTTGGCCCTGGTACGACGTATACCTCAATACTATACGTCGTATACCTTAATACCTCTGTACTCTGTGCCCGGTTGGTGGAGACTTAAACATAATTAGCGAAATGTGGGTGTATTGGGTACACTTCTGCCCAACCGTTCTGGGATTACAGGCATGATGATATGTTATATCTGTGCTTAAAGTGCTAACCGAATAAGAACGTTATGTCAATGGCTTATGACTCTCAAACGGTTCATATATTAAATCCGATATAACAGAAAATTACTGCTATAAAGTAAAAGTATACATATACTCGTAGGTACCTGCCGACACAAATTCAGAGCTAAATATGAGGATGATGTGATAAAGAAGATATTGCCCATAACACTAACAAAGTCGAGGAAAACGGCGCAATGACAACTTTTAGAACTCTTTAATATATATTGAGATGTTTTATCAACTGTTTAATTAACTGATCTATAATTAAGGAACAGTGTATAATTCTGTTTTTGCATTCTTGTCATCAAAATTGTTGACAAACTACTGTCTTATAGATTGGATGTTGAAGCTTAAGTAAACAAACTTTAATTTACTCAATTAAATAACAGCTCTATGAAATCACTGAAACTAGTAAATCGCCTTCAGAAACAGCCAAGCAAACTCCGACAGTTTACCGCACTAACTCCATTTTATAAAGCTTAAAATTGAAAAGCTGAACAAAAAGCAAAAATGGTGTTGCGAAAATGCAAATTGAAACAGCCAAGTTCATTAAAGTTAATTTCCGTGAAATGAAATATCTGCACGGTGAATGTGACGCGGATTTGCGACACCGAGAGTCTGTTGAAACGCGCCACAACTACGACCACACTACTGTGGCGAAAAAATCCTAGATAAACCTTTCATCAGCGATAACGAGGATGGAAAAGTAAACATGAACTCAGATCAGGCCCAACCAACATACGGCCCCGGGCCACCGACCAGCTCGAATAGGTATTTCATCCGGCACGTGAGCTATTGAAAACATATAAAACATCAATAAATATTGCGCGAACATTGTCCCTAAGTTAGTTATTCCTGCATCATCGCAGTCTATTCCGGTGAAGCTTGTTTTATTAGAGGCCACTCTGCATTTCTTTTGACTCGTTATGGTTACAAAAATATTCATGGAATTCCATAAAATCATGTTGGACACCCCTGTATTAGATAGAAGTAACCTCAAAAAAATTTAAGGTCAAGTCCCTGTAGAAATACGAAACGTTTTAAAAGAGATTACCATTTTTCTAGGTCTTCAGGCCAAAATGTGTACTTCTATTTGCACATCTTATTTACTGTCGTGTTTAGTTGTCGTACAACCTTGATGTCAATACGGCCACGGCTACCGCCGACCTCTTCGTGACAACTACATGAACACGCATAACAGTAAAACTCTTGGAACACAAAATCTACATGGAAAGTCTGTATGTATGGAAGTCTGATGACTAGGTACACTTTTTAGTTGATTGCTTTCTATAAAGAAGAACCTCCAGAAAGTGCACAGCTTTATCCTTTTTTTACATCAACCTGTTCTGTCCCGCTGTTGGACAAAGGTGTCCCCATGGCTTTACAATTTTGTTTATCATTTGCCTTCTCCGATCAATCCGTTATAAATGTGTCCAGATCGTCGCGCCAGAGTTTCTTGGGCCTCGGTTATGACGGCCATCTTCATCTCCACGCTTATTATTACTACATATTATAAAACAAACTCGCCCACCGCGTCTGTCCCTATGTATGCTTAGATCTTTAAAACAACGCAACGGATTTTGAAGCGGGTTTTTTTTAATAGATAGAGTGATTCAAGAAGAAGGTTTAGTATATAATTTGTGGGCGGGCGAAGCCGCGGGTATCAGCTTTTTAAATAAACATCAACTACTGTCACTGTCATTTTCATAAATTTCAGTCACATTGGCCACAATTTTGCCACTGCAGACGTAGTTGCCCATCTGAACAGTCCCATAAATTATGCACAAAACTATTTAAAATGCATGGCAGTGCTGCCTGGATGCCTTCGGATATGTAATGTGACATAATGCGATCCTCGAATACAATTAACCTAATTCTTGACTGTCTCATTCCTATATTTCACCTTTCGGGTTAAGCTTGGTGCATAAGTCTTGCTAGAGTTGTGGTCCGTTTATTGAATCAATGTTTTGGGGTAATTCCTGGAATTGTTTTAAGGGTAATTGTGTAAAATATACTCACAATTCCATTGCTCGGTATTCATTTTGACAAGTCAAAAATAGTAATGGTTAACAGGACTTACACAGGCCCAGACCGATGAAGTTCCCTATTAGTAAAAATTAAGAACTTTCAAACAAACTTTCACGTAAACTTTCATGCAAACTTTCTTCGCCGATTTACTAATTCTTCAAGAATCCTTCACCAGTGCACCTAATGAAACTCTTCTACAACTTTCATGCTTTGAGACATACGAGTAGTTATCTGTCAATGAATGAATAATTTAAGATTTTTATTTATGTTGTTATCGAGCTGACAGCTGTCAAACATGTGAAATAATTGATCAGGAGTTTCCTTCAAAATGCTACGGATTATGATCAAAAGACCGATTTCAGTAAATACCTAGGTTAAGTAGAGCTAGCAGCAAGTACTAGGTTGCACCGAACGGGTCAATCGGTACTAGAAGTTTAGTTTTACGATCACTGTCCTATTAAAACTACGGACAATGCCCACTTTCCGAGAGCCAAATATCCAGCTTTGGAACTATACTTTGGACAATACTACCGAGTTCACTGACGGTCGACCACTTTTGAACTTTATTACCATGTGCATAAGAGTGAAAAGTGGTAGACCTGTAGTTAAGCCGCCGCAGATTCTTCAAAGTTTCATTATGATTCTAAGTAATGAATGATTGTGAAACATACCCGAGGTAGTAAATACGTACATACAGTATATTTTTTTTCACTGTAGCTTATTTTCTATAATCCACCATTAGGTATGATCTATGATTAAGACCTCAAAGTGAAAAGTTTATTCCAGTTCTGCACCATACCAGGAAAGTAGAAGTTAACAATAAGTTGGGGGCAGCCGTCCAGTAACTGGACTGCATCGGCTTAACCTACTTTAATGAGCAGCTTTGCAATTTCCACACGTAACTCCAGGTGGGAGCACCGATTGAGAGCCGCAGTTCTGCACACATTCAAGTTCTCAGCGCGATAACGTTACATAAGCTGGTTAATTTATGCTTCGTACAATTGGCGCATGTACGAGTACCCTGCGTCCTGCAGCATTGTATGTTTATTTTTTATATTATGCCGTGTGATGTCACAGGTGGGGAATGGGGTATGCTTTCTCGGGTAGAGAGGCATTGCTTGCTTCTTTTTTTTAGGAGTACCTACGTGTACACATTCATAGCAAAAAAATTGAAAATAAGTAGGCCATTGCAATTCTGTTTATCTTATTTTTAATTTTTTTATTTGGCAAGTAAAAAGACGAATGAACGTGTAAGATAAAGTATGGTTATGCAAGATTAATCATTACTTAACTAATGCAGCGTTTATGAACAAACTTCCTGTGCCATACTTGAATAGACGAGACGACAAAAAAAATCTAATTAGTCCGTCAGTTAGATTATCAAAAAATATTTGACCCGTGTTTTTTCTTTTGTTACGTAAACCAAAATTGACGAAGATATGACGCTTTTAAAATTCTCAATACGTCACGCCTAGATATAATTTTTAGCTAGTTCTGAGGTCACGAGCCCCCACTCCCGAGTTTTGATGCGTTTTATCTTTGTCAATATTCATTGATTTACAAAAACAAAAAATACGTGTCCATTAATTTTCAATACTCTAACTGACGGACTTAGATTTGCTATTTTTTGGTACCGTCATCATGGCTATTACATTCAGCCACAGTAGGAATTTGTGATCTTAATTCTGAAGCCACGTACAAAACAATTGATCTGATTATTGAAGTGAAAACTTCTTTAGGTGCGTTGAGCACTTTTTGAGTGAAGAAAAAAGAAAATCCAAGATGGCGCCGAGGAAAATTTTCGGTTTTTTCTTCATGGGTGTCGTTTTCGTGGTTTTTAGGATCACTAATAACGAAAATGAGGTCAAAATGAAAATATCCAAGATGGCACCGACGAAAATTTTTGGTTTTTTCTTCATGGGTGTCGTTTTCGTGGTTTTTAGGATCACTAATAACGAAAATGAGGTCAAAATGAAAATTCAAGATAGCGCCGAAGAAAATTTTCCGTTTTTTCTTCATGGGTGTCGTTTTCGTAGTTTTTGGGGTCGCTGGTAATGAAAATGAAGTCAAATTGAAAATCCAAGATAGCGCCGATAATTATAAAATAATCATATTATTAATATTAATAATATGATTATTTTATATAAATATATAATATAAACGTAATTTTTTTTACTTAGTTTTTGGAACATTACAAACACTTTGTTGGGTGTTATTAAGATAAAATGGTGCGCAAGCGAGGGCAGACATTTTTCTTGTAACATCAAATGTCAACGTCAAAATTATAAATAATATGGCGTGCGGACGTTAGTGTTGTCATATATTTCCCCTTTTGTTTTTGTTTTGTGTATTAATCAAGTTAACATGATATATTTCCTAACAAACATTTTCTGGCATCAGAATGAATGCAAAGGGTAATTTTAAGGGAAGTTTACTTTAAAAATCAATTAATGAGCTCATTATTTTAGAGAGTATGAAATAGTATTTATGGTGGCAACATTATACATAATGTTGCCACCAAAAATACTATTTCATTTTCTTCATCTTTATTCATCTCTTTTACTCTGATGTCGTTGTCTCTTTCTTGTTTTCTAGCCCACCTACATCTTGTTCTTAGAACAAAGTTGCCAGACCCATCGGACAGCACGTTAAGCAGTTGGTCCCGGCTGTCATTTGTAGATCTTTGACAGTCGTTACAGGTAGTCAGTGGCCGAAAGTCTGACAACCAGTCTTACTAAGGGGTAGCGTATTACCCAGCGATGAGTTGTGGAGGTCAGATAGGCAGTCGATCCATGTAAAATACGGGTATTCAGCTGCATTCGGTTAGACTGGAAGCCGACCCCAACATAGTTGGGGAAAGGCTAGACAGATGATAATGATGTTTTAGTAACAACAGATATTATACATTCCCCATAAACCCATACGCACACTCACACACATAGCTCGACGATACAATTCACAAGTCACTTAGTTTTCACTTCTATCGGCAGTCCCCAGACTGCCCCGCATGTTTTATTTCAAAGAAACCCCCAAGCTCTCTTTAAACTGCAGTATTTACGCAAAGACCAATTTACAGTAAAAAAAAAATCTATTATTATTACAACTGCCCCATTTCTCACCCCACCACGGAGATCGAATGAAAATTAAAAAAAAAAAAGGAATCAAGATCTGACATCGTTAGCGTAAAGCTTGAACCCAGTAAACTACTTTAGCCAGCCGTTTTTACAATAGTGTGAATTAAAGGTAGAACTAGGGCACGCAATATTTCTATGGAACCGTGCGTGAAGCACCCTCCACGCTCTTACCTTGTAGTAACGATCCTCTATTAGAGAGGAAGGGATCTCAAGCCCTCCTCAAAAGCGAGAATGTTTTGCTTTTTTGAGTAACCTAAGAACTGGGAATGTTTTTTCTCGAGTACTCGCAGGGTTATTCTTGTTACAATGGAGATCGCTGTGAAAGGGTTAATGTGTTAAGTATGTGGATGTTGTGTACTTTCGTGTTTTGTAAGTAGGCTGTTTTACATGTTTGTTTGACGTGTGTACAAAGTACATAATGTAAAAATGAGGCTTTTATTTTGTGAGGAAAAATTGTATAAGGTCAAGGAAATATTTTTGTTAAAATGAGTTTTCTGATGTCACTTAATATCGCGCTTGTAATTCTTTAACTTAAGAGTACAACTTTGCGTAGTCGGAGTATCACTCTGGCAAAGTGTGAGGTACACCACTGCTGATGCAGAAGAAGAGTTATGTTGTTCATGATTGTACATAAGGGGGCGAGCGTATAGCCATCGGGTAGAAATCTGGCTTTGAAATGTTACAAAAAAAGTGTTAAACCCATCCGAAAAAAAAAAAGGACCTCATGATCAGCAGTAGCGGTTGTGGCCATGAGACCAACACCATCATCTGCCCAACAACATAGTTGGGGTCGGTTTCCAGTCTAACCGGATGCAGTTGAATACCAGTATTTTACATGGACCGACTGCGTAACCGACCTCTCTAACTCAGTTAGTACTGGGTAATATGATACCCCTTGGTAAGACTAGTTGTCAGTCTTTCGCGCCACTGACTACCTGCATCGACTGTTAAAAATCTGCAAATTGGCTTAACGTGCTTTCCGAGGCACGAAAAGAACTCGGTATACAATCTCGGTCACCCAGCCACGGATCAACCTAGGCAAGCACGGCATAACCTAAAGATCGACCTAATCGGCTATTATTATTTAACCACGAGACACTCTTAGACCATTAGACGAACGAGGTCAAATTTAGGAGAGTAAAAATTAACTCTCAATAGGCATCTTCCTTCTCACAGCCTTTTCACGTTCAGGTGGCCTACCATGACGTCTTAAAGCAGGATCGTTTTAATTTTGTTCCAGTGTGGGTAAGAGACGGAGTTATAGAGGACGCCTAGCGCCATCTCTTTCCCACACTGGAACAAGATTAAAACGATCCTGCTTTAAGACGTCATGGTAGGCCACCAGGACTGAATTTTCTATTTTAATTTCAGTTTACTTCTCCCCTCTCCAAGTCACCATAAACTTTTTCACATAAATACTACCTTATTTAATAAATGATCTTCCCTGAATGACAGCATATATTTTCAATATTTATTGCCTGCACATACATAAAACGTCTGTTTGGAGAGATAGCGTTAAATTGTTTGCCCCTTGTCAAATGCGAGCATTGGGCGTAAATATTTGACAACGCACTACATTGGGGATGTTCGTTTAGGTATGGAAATAAAAACAATCATTTAGTTTGGAAACGGTGCGCTGGTTTTAGGGTAAATGTCGAAAGATTTATTGAGTTTTTCATGAATTTAAAAGTATAAAGAAGTCCTACTAACACAGCGTTACTGGCCGCACAGAAAAAAAAATTTTAACTGCTCACGTGTTTACACTTTTACAGTACGAGTATGACCACTTTAATTTTGCAGTTCAAGATGGCGCTGCTTGTCAAGAAAAAATGCGAAGATATGCATTTGTACATTTTATTTTAGTTCTGTGTTTTCCCGCCTGCGCAGATAAGTTGGTTGAAGTGTGTTGTTGAGTGAGTTGAAAAATGCAGCTAAGGACCTTACTTACAGGGAATATTTTAGTGCGGTGTCATTTTTAAAAGGCAATATCTTCCACCAAAATCCCGTAATAAATATAATTAGTATTTCCGGGGAAAACACAATAAATCTTAATGTATTAAATACACTCCATGATTATCATCCTATATCATTTTGACAACAAATAATGATAACTAACTTATTTTAGGGACAGATATGCGAGGGATGAGAAAAGATTACTGTCGTATATTCTGATCTCCCCCTAATAATTAGGCAAATGTAGCGAAGCATCTTTCAAGAGGAGACTGCCATTTGTTTTATATGTACAGTGTCATTTTGAAATATGCCTTTTTTGTAGTAATAATGTTTGATGAACGATGGATATTCTTTATTTAAAAAATCCATTCCAAAAACGACTCTTAATTTAAAAAAATCCATTCCAAAAATGACTAGTGAAGGATAATGTGGATAAATGCTAAAGGAGATGATTGCTTGAGACATATTGCGCCGATTCCAAATAAATTGGGAATGATAAATTAATAATGATGTCCAGAAGATACATATCTATTTGTTGAGTATTCGAAAATGTTTCAATTACTGTGGAAGAAACCCTCAATCAACCCTCAACCTCATCAAAATGTTTTAATTTTTTTAAATTATTGTGAATGTGAGGACCATGTGGGTCACATTTTTTTTTTATTTTTTTTTTCCACGACTGTCTGGCAGTTTGAGTACTACGAGTATAAGCGACCTAATACCCAAATTTTCTTTCTTTGGATTTGTTCGTCGTTTCGTTGAGCTCCTTGAGTTATTTAAGTCGAGCTACACGATAAATGACAAATGCTTGCACTGACTGGATAGGTTCACTCAAATCTGTGTGGTTCTTTCTTCAAAAGACCATCTCAGACACTAATTTGCATAGTTCTCATGTGAGTTGAGCAAGATTATGTCTAGACTTTAAAAGAGACTATGATCTGTGAGTTTGTTTCGGCTGTTTCGTCTCAGAGTAGTCAGGTACGAAACACCGGCCCCAACTAGGGCAACTAGTTTAAAAAAAAAAAGTATAAAAGTGTTTGTAAAAACCTATTTGCAAAATAAACATCCTTTCAGAATCCCAACTCAAAACAAATCGTCTCTCACAATTCTATTACTACAGGGTGTAACAAAACAAAAAAATCAGCTACATTCCTGAAAACATTATTTCAAACAACCTTTGTGTTAAAACGATTAAAAAACGAGTTAACTCAATGTCGGTTCATCACGGCCCAGTGAAACGATTAAATATAATATCAAAATGAGTTTCATTACCAAAACATGAGAGTAGGGTTTTAAGGCAATTAGTTTCACGTCATTCTGTTTTGTGTTTAATTATTGCACACATTTATTTACACATTAGGTTAACGGCAAAAACGGGCCCTTTTAAAATAAATTGTCTGTGTTGTACGCTCGCTGGACTTTATGTGAACCATGTTTAAGGAAAACTCGATATTTCTGCTACAAACGTCATCCATTGTAGTTTCAGTACGGTAGAATCATCGTGTTTTAGGCACATGAGTGCTCTAAGCCAGCAATGGATGTTAACATCAGAAGGAGAGGGATAGTTTTGTGCGTGTCCTAGTAGATGCCAAGGGACTTCGGACCCTAACAATTTGTTACATGTATCGTTACTTGCTTTGTGTATTTTTGGAACAAAGAAACTCAGTCTATTGTCCGAATTCTTATCTATAAGGTAGTAATTTGGTAAGGGAAAGTCAACGAAAAAATCATTGAAATGGCTCTGATAAAGAAAATGAAAAAAGACATTTCAACGCTCTTCCTGTTATTTCAGCAAACATTTTATCGAAATTATTGTTTTTTTTTTTTTCCTGTTAAATATTTTAAGCACAAGCCTGTATATTGGTGTTGATTGTATTCCTTTCGTGTAAACAATTTTTTTTTTTGTAACGGAGCATTTAATTTTTCACGTTGTAAATATCGTA
The DNA here is from genome assembly GCA_941918905.2 of Xestia sexstrigata. Classification (NCBI taxonomy): domain Eukaryota; kingdom Metazoa; phylum Arthropoda; class Insecta; order Lepidoptera; family Noctuidae; genus Xestia; species Xestia sexstrigata. The sequence continues at coordinate 8,016,088 of OW799214.2, read as the reverse complement.
ATCTATAGACCGTGTGATTTTCAACCTAAAAGTATCTATGACAAAGCAATACCTACAGTAACTTTTAAAGCGATACTGTTGAGTTTACATAACGCTTGCAATCCATATCAATGTTAAAATCACACCAATATAATGTAAGCACTTAACAACTTTTCAAAGTGGTTTTCTCTTACTGTTCCCATTAAAATTTCATATTGTTTCGAACATACTCGAAGTATTCGGGAACTCATATTTTTTATTAAAAAGATCCTATCTCCAAGTTACAATCGTTATTTCTCGCGAAAATTACTTTTAAATTTACGAAAGTGTTAACATTTTGGTGCTCATGACTGTACTTATTATAAAACAATCCCAGAATAGGCTAGTTTCCACCATCAATAAATTGCTAATCTATTTAGTCCGTCAGTTAGAGTATTGGAAAAAAATGGACAGGTATTTTTGGTTTTTGTAAATCTTATAACACGACGTAACGTATTGAGAATTTGGAAAGCGTCCTATCTTCGTCAATTTTGGTTTACGTAACAATAGAAAAAATACGTGTCAAATATTTTTAGATAATCTAACTGACGGACAGAGGACACAAGCCTATTGATTTGAGTGGTACTCCACAACACTGTCAAAATATCACTAGAAACACAAAACGGGTATCAAGTAAACAACAATGTGTATTTCATAGAAAAAGCATTGTATCAAATACCCATGATTCATACCCATTCTTCAAATTAGTGTACGCGCAATCAATTCATCAAAAGTTTTTTTCTCTATTTCAACTGCATTTGTTATTCCCCATTTAAAAATGGATTCGTTTTAAAAAATTCATTTACAATGAATCTGAAAAATGATTTTTCATCGATAAAATATTTTGTTGCGCCATATTGTTTCGGGAGTTAGTAGGGCGGGGAAAAGGGAGCAAAGAAACAAACACTCGTGAACTGTGATTGCGCAACTGTTGAAACAAATATTAGTTTTCCAAGAACCAGTGATTAAACGTTCCATGATTTGATTCGTTTTCGTCAATTATATAAATAAATGCTTGCCGAGGGAACCCTAAAAATTGGAGTATAACTAATTAATTAATTATTCTTGGAAAACTTTTGGTTCAGAAATGTTACAATGAAATTGTAATTAGCAACGGATATTTATTTTTGCGTAAAAATTAAGTGAGATATTCTTGGCCCTTAATTTCTAATTTATCTTGCTGAAATTATAATAATACTTTGTTTCAAAAGATAATTTAGACCGATTTGTTATGTTGATATCAACATAACAAATTGGTCTAAATTATCTTTTGAAACAATGATATCATTGTAACCTAAATACAAAAACAAGTAAGGGGTAATTTTACCAATGAAACTGAAACGCGATCAGCTTTTATAAACTACGCTCAAGAACTGTCAGTGTTATCATTGCTATGGAATATTGACACTCACTGCTCTTGAACGTGGATTAGATGATCTGATAGCAAACAATTTCTTGTAACCTACTACTTGAAAATTACTTAAGGTATTAGTAAATACTCAGCTAAATCTCGTTGTTCTATAGTTGGTGCCAGTTAGGATGACAATAGCGGTCATTGCCCTTTCCCTAATATCTCTTCGTACGAACCAAAACAATAAACCATGAATCGTTTTTCATTAGTATTAATATAATGTTGAAGATCACGATAGATGACGATTCAAGACTTGAACAGGCTTTTTTTTGGTATTCAAGGTTAAGAAGTTTAATAAATGTAGGTGGGTCAATGACCGCTATTCTCATCTTAACTGGCACCTACTATAGTGGACGCAACTGCAACCGCAACGTGCGACAGTTGAGCATGAAGTCCTTGGTTCGATTCCCAGGTCGGGCAAATTGGTATTGGGTTCTTCTATCAGGATCTTCTCAGAAGCAGCCTCAGGGTCTTGGCAATAGGCTCGCGCCCTATTACATGGGACTTAAACATAACTGGCGAAATGTGAGTGTAGGTACTATTAGGTACACCTCTGCCTAACACTTCGGGGATTACACGCTCCATATTATGTTATGTGTTTTGTTATACTCACTTAAACTTGGAACAGTTTGTAACTGTTGTTCCATTACAACACTACGAGTATTTAACCCACTCTTATTATTAATTGTTCCAACGTTCCCGCCACATGACCTCTTCGTGCGTCCATTTAGAATGTTAGGCTCGTATACAGAGAAAAATGGACGTACATAATAACAATATTGTCCAACAATTCTTTCGGGAACTGTAAAAAATGTCCAGTTTGTGATTGTTTAATTTTTGTAGGTATCACAATTCCCTCGTTTTTTGAAAAGTCTGTCCCAAATAAAAATGATTTGTCATTTTTTTAGAAATGGAAGTTAGAATTTTCTATTCAGTGTTATTATCAGAGATTTGGATCCATGTTTGCTTTTAGAATACGTGACATAAAATACATTTTGAAATAGATTGGATGTTGAATTTGTAACTAGTATGTGTGTCTACTTATAAATAGCTGTACCTATGCGTGTGTGCTTTATTAGAGATATATAAACATGGGCGAGGCGAAAGAACTTGTATAAGGATTGTGGTTCTGTAGTTTCTGGCTATCCCATTGTAAAAAGGCCTGAGTTTATAAATAAATAAATAATAAACTTTATTTCCGTTAAACTTAGCCTATGTTTCCAATTTTATAACAACATGTACCTAAGTATGTAGAAAAAAAAACTATTTTGCAATTGATGATTCTAGGTATTTAAAACTTATTGGCTAGTTTTGTGACAAACAAATTAGTTATCTACCCTCCGTACTAGTTATAAACTGTACGACGCACGGCAGAGTAGCGCGACCAGTTTGCTGTCTCCGATGAATGGACATAGTATACGCAAACTAAACAGATTAACTGCATGCTATGTTTATAACAATATTACTCACTTTAGATGGTGTAATAAGACTTAATTCGTAATTCCTCAACATTACATCATTTATGCCATATTATGTTATTCAATCATACAACTAGGTGATAAATAATCTGCACCCCTAGCCAAGTTGACAATCTACAATCGTTAACGCTAGTAGAAAACTATTTAAATGAATGGGAATGACATCACCTCAACGTTAAATCACGTGAGTTTACATCGTTCAAAATGATAGAATAGAATGTTATCGTTTCTACAATGTTGATCGCTAAACTCTTTGGTAGGAACGCTCACCATAGTCTAAAGTGTAGGATTTTTCTACATACCTACATTAGAGAACGAGCCATCGACTCAGTCGTGTCAACTTGGCTACCAATTTAGCGCTTTCTACAATCGCTTACAATTTGCGTTTACGATTGTAGAAAGAGAATCGATACGAAACGTTTGTAACTTGGCTATGCCTGCTGACTTGACATTGTAGACGCAAAAATGAACGCAAAATTTATATGCGTCATAAAACATTACTCTACGCGTGTGTTAGAATTTAACACTTGTTATTAATATTGCAAAAACAAAGAAAGAAAAAATAAATATATATATATGCCTATAACATTTTAAAATATATTGCCTAGAGTTATTATGTAGGTATATAATGTAGGTACCTAACCATTTTCCTACTTTTGAAATATCTATATGTAATGAAATCAAACGAACTGACTGCTTCGTTGGTTCCGTGATGGAAAGCGCAACTACTGAGCATGATTTCCTGAGTTCGATTCCCGGGTCGGGCAAAGTGTTATTGGGTTTTTTCATCAGGAATTTCTCTTTAGCAGCCACGGCGTCTGGATTTGTGCCCGGTGTGTACCTTGAGGTACACCTCTACCTAATCCTTAGGGCATTACAGGCGCGATGTTATGTTATGTTATAAAAACCTAACGAAGACGTGCTTAATGTCTTTAATATGTGAACAAATTCTTGTTAAATTCATAACCTACTAATCAGAAAATCACTTTAGAGATTACGGTTTCCAATCAACGCATTGATCAAAATATTTCATTGCGAGCAATCTTCTCAGTAATCGACGTGTTATTAGATCAATCTATCTTCTCAAACTATATTCGGCTCCATAAATTCTCGTCTTAATACTTTGACAGACAATTCACACAATTCTATAGGTATGTAGATACCTGTTCCACCCAACTTGATTAATCCAATAAGACCTGAAGATCAGTATAGTTCGCCGAAAACTATGTGAGGTGAGACATAATCGTCCCTTTACGTCCCAAGTACCGAAGTTCGAATGAAATTATTGACTCTAATCGATGTAAAGTTTACTCCGTACCAGAATGGGTAACTCCCTGGAATTTAATCAACCATCTTAGATATCGGGGATTCGATATTAATCACTTTGGTATTCGGTAACTTTGCATGCTTACTCTTTGACATTTGGGGTTCACACATGTTTGTTATTGTTGAAGGTACTGTGAAGGCTAGGGGTGAATATATTAAATCCCTGGGCGGAGTACCGTTGCTTTCATTCTTGCTTAGGGCTTTAGTAGTTCCTTTGTGCTAGTCCTTAGATTGGTTTTCGGGAGGCGTAATGGTATTTGTAATTATTGGATATTGTCGATCTTCTCTAGTTACATTACTTGCTATTGTTCTTTTCTTCAACCTACACGTTATTATGTGCCCTGTGTAGGTTACACATATAAATAATCGCATTTACTAATACGAGTATCTCGATTTCCAACTCAGGCTAAGTGTTTTTTTTTATGAATTTCTCTGTAGAAGCCCGGAGTTTACATTTATTGATGCTAAAAGGCTCGTCCTCTTATAAATATAACTGGCAACTGTACACTTGCCTAACCAGGGAAATTCAGATGATGTCACATTTATTTACTATACAATAAAGTACAAGTACACACGAAAATAATTCGCCGTCCCTTAATTTACGCAATGATTCAAAAACAACATCATTAGTACGGTTCATTTCCGTCCATGATTGCTGTTTTCCACTTCGTGTTGACTCATTAAGATTTTATTATAAGTTTTACCAAATAATGTGAGGTCCTGCAGTTTATTTTGATTCTACAACATGACTTACTATTTATAAGTTAGTAAGTATCTGTATGGATTAGGTTAGAAAGATTTAAAACTCTATATCATAATTATATCGTAATTTTTAGAGTTCCGTGCCCGAACGGCAACCAACGGGACCTTATTTATAAGCCTCCGCTATCCGTCCGTCTGTCTGTCAGCAGGCTGTATCTCATGATACGTAATATTAGACAGTTAACATTTTTTCACAGAATATTCATGAATGATAAATGATGTTTATTTTGCAAGTAGGTTTTTACAAACACTTTAACATGTAATTTGTTTAAAACTAGATGATGCCGGTGTTTTGTACCTGACTACTCTGAGAAGAAACAGCCGAAACAAACTCAGAGGTCATAGTCTCTTTTGAAGTCCAGACATAATATTGCTCAATTCACATGAGGACTATGCAGATTAGTGTCTGAGATGGTCTTTTGAAGAAAGAACCACACAGATTTGAGTGGACCTGTTCAGTCAGTGCAAGCATTTGTCAGTTATCGTGTAGCTCGACTTATAACTCAAGGAGCTCAACGAAACGACGAACACTACCAAGGAAAGGACATTTGGGTAGGTCGCTTAGAGTACTCAAACTGCCAGACAGTTGTGGGAAAAAAAAAGAAAACAAACAAAAAAATTAAAAAAGTGACCCACATGTATTAATATGTGTAAATGCGACACACATGCATTTCTGTTGCCGCCGTTACATTAAGCTAAAAAAGGTTAGCCTGAGGTGCCAATCGATCCAGCTAGTAACCAAAACATTGACCTAAAACAATATGAAAACATACAAATTTCAGAAATTAAATAAACTTTCTTATTTGAATAATGTAAGGTGTATTTTTGGCCGAGGACAAACTCTGATTTAAATCTAAAGTATAGAGCCTCCGTATAGAGCAATTATGACTCGCTCTCCTGCTGCCTCTATCTTGTCAGGTGTAGAGTTGATGTCGAGAAAAATCGCAGGTGGGTCGCTTTCGTGACTTCACACGAGCAATACTAGCACACTCCGTTGGAGGCTGTTGGAGGAAATTGGAACTTCATCCCGCTAGAGTTATTCGAGTGACGGCTAAAATATTGCAAAAAAATTGCGACGTTCGAAAAAAATTATAAACTTTGAAGTATTAATCTCGGAAACTATTAGGTCTACAGAGACAATTCTGGTATCACATTGTAGCAAATTTGGTATGTAGTCTACTTTAAAAACATCCTAAGAAAGTTTTTTCAAAAACTTGTCCTTTAGGGTTATAATCACCATCATTTGAACCATTTGAACAAAAAACGATTTTTTCACGATTTTTTCAATTTTTGACAAAGTTGCGTTCGGCGCTCGAGGTCACAAACTTGGATTATTCATTAGGCCAACATTATAAGTTTGCAAAAAATCAGAACTACCGGATTTGACGCATGTTGTGATGTATAAAGTTACTGGACTATTGTAGGAGAACCTGTGATTTTTTAAACTGTGTTCATTAAAAGTCTTTAGTCCTGAAGATCGGGCAGAATGCGTGGTGTAAAATTGCGTGACGACCTTTCAGCGTGAGATGCGGAAACAGAGCATTTCCTGACACATCGTTTCAAAGGGATAAGTTTAAACAATAACTGAATGTTATTGTTTTAACTTAGCCCTGTTTGACGTGTATATAGGCATGGAAATGTCGTACAAAAATCACGAGAACAATGCAAGAATAATAAATTCGGAACAATTATCGTCTATTGTATGGTCTAATAATATTATATAAAGGTAAAGTTTGGATGTAGCGGGTAATCTTCGGAACTACAGATCCGGTTCCGATAACTCTTACACAAAAAGGCACGCTAAATTATCCCCTATAGTTCTATTGTATGGTCTACTAACATTATAAAGAGGTAAAATTTGGATGTAGCGGGTAATCTTCGGAACTACAGATCCGGTTCCGATAACTCTACGCAAAATGGCGCGCTAAATTATCCTCTATGGTTCTATTGTATGGTCTACTAACATTATAATATAATGTTTATATACTCTATATTATAGAGTACCAACATTCGTCAGCTGAGTACCAACATTTTACATGGAGCGACTGCCTATCTGACCTGCACAACCCAGAACTAGGTAATACGATACCCCTTGGTAAGATTGGTTGTCAGTCTTTCAAGCCACTGACTACCTGTAACAACTATCAAAGATCTACAAATGACAGCCGGGATCATCGGCTTAACGTGCTTTTCGACGTACGGATAGAATTCGGTATGTTATGGGTGGTCACCCATCCACCGACCAACCTAGGCCAGCACGGCTTAACCTAAAGATCGTCCCGAGCGACTGTTATTATTAAGCCATGAGCTCCTGGGCAAAAACTAGTACTTAATATAATTAGACACCGGATTTTGACTAAAACAAGAAGCATCGCACACTGAAGAGACCACCGTGAAGAAACAGCATCATTTAAAAATAACTTGAAATGAATAAAAAAAAACTCTGAAATTATTTCCTCACCAGAGACATGTAATACATAAAGGACACACAGTAATAGAACCAAGTATACAGTAAGTCCACAATGCGCTCTCAATTAAGCTCAAAAATTCCTCGCCGCATAAAACAGCAGCTACCAAAGTACGAGCAAATAAATTGAAACAAACGTAACGAGTGAAACATTCCTAGTGCTAACTATAGGAAGTAGGAACAAAGAGTAAGTATGAACAGAAGCGAAACTGCCGCTCAAAGCGCAATAAGTGCCTATAGTTCCGGTTGTGTAATAATCATTCAACTAAGATAGGATTACTTTGACGCTTGTTAATACCATATTATAAGCTGTTTAAATACTGATGACCGCTAAGGAAAACGTGTTCATTTTGTCAATTTGTATGCATACAAACGTTTATATCCTTTAACTAGTTACCATTTTCTTATGAAATCTGCCTTTTTAAACTTTATTGTTTTTTACTGAAGTAGTTTTTGCGACCTCTTGTGACCTTCCTATAGAGGCTTCGCGACCCTGCGAACTGCACCCAATTATTTATATGATAAGACTGGAAGCCCACATTATTTTGTGAAAGGTTATGGAGATGTGGCATGCACCATGCAGTTAGATCGGCTTTTATCTAGCAGTGGATTTTTTATGGGCCGATGATGATTATCTTGATAGTAGATTTTGAGCTAAATACTTGCATATCCGCTCCCCAGCGGTATCCGATAACACTGAAAGCAGACCTCAACATTATTAGAGAAATGTTAGGCTGGTGATAGGTGCTAGGTTGATGATAAGCTGCACCCGATCATCGACTTGAGATCTCTGATTCTTAGCAGGTCCGGTGAGTCGTGATAGGTCTGTACAATTTTATACTCTATGGTAGTGACTACTGAGCTCTAATCATATAGTCCGGAACCCTGGACACAGTAACTTGCCGGAACACTCAAATACATTACGTGGACGATATGACCGTCTGGCTTCGCTTGTAGAGGAATTTAAATACCTCTTATTCTTGGACTTAATTACGTGTTTATGTTTACTGTTACTGTTGTTTTGTCATAGCGTTTGTATTTGGTTTTATTATTATCTTTATATTATGAGATTGTATTTATGGCGGATTGTATTTGTGTGTGGGGTTGTTTGTTTGTGTTGTTGTATTGTATATGTGTTGTATATCGTCAAGGTCATTCATGTCCTATGTCCTATCCGCCTACTCTATCTATAGAAGGGATTTGAGGATCGATCAAACTCATAGAGACAAATTGCTGACCGGCTGCTGACTTCGGATACTGAAAAATACATCAGTAATAAGATACTTTGTGCCCGTCTTGAGCCGTCATCACAATTTGTCGGTACTTATCGGTTTTACCGACACTTGAGGATTCTTTTTCCGAAGTGTTATAGGTTTAAGACCATAAATGTCTCCGAGTTAAATTTACACGAACTTAATACAGGAAGTATGGATCAAAGCAATGGGCAAAAACATTTTCAAACTTTTTAAACCTGAGAAAGTCAGTCCAATTTTTCAAAGTTCAAAAGTTATGACCAATTTTTGTTAGTTTTTTCTGTAGGTACAGCCTGTGTATGGTAAATGTTAGTCAAAACAGTCAAAACATACAACTTAAGTTCGAATATCACTTCATCCCAGTGCAAAAGCCTACAATGACACACACGTATCAACTGTACCCACAACCCTATATAGCCTTCAAAACTCCCTGAAAGTAAAATCATAACACAAGATACTAGAATAATACGAATTTACTCATAAAATTAATTCACACCTAACCCCATCGAGGCACAGATAACAGCTTGCAAGGTTATATTAAATTCCATCCAAAAGAACTTTCTAGAAGATAAGGCGGTACGTAATTTCATTTACGCCGTTTAAAACTTTAACTTCCGCGAGTCTGATTAAATTTTTAACAATATCTTTAATTTATAGACGTTGAAGGAAGTTTTATTGCAAGAGTTCAGGGGGAGGGAGGGGTGCGTTTCTATCATTTTGTGTATCTTGAGTTTGAGATGGATGTACTTTTGAAAAATTCTCGGCTCTGGAAGTTTTAATCAAATTAAATTAGGTTTCGTTTATGAGATCTTGTTCTATATATTCAAACTTTACAGAAAAACGTTTTACGTAAAAAGAATTTATTTCAAGTTATTTTCAACACAACTTATTTTTTCATAAAAATTCAAAGTTTTATCTGCAGAGCTAGCAATGTTTGAACGTCAACATAATAATTATGTTGAATTATTATGTTGACAACATAATAATTATGTTGAATTATTATGTTGACGATCAAAAATTGCTAGATCTCAGCCTAATTTGAATAACACGACAGTCCAACAACAGTCCCCCTAAAATTTCTAGTAGGACATGAAACAAGCTCGATAGCGACACATCTGACGGAGAAACATTTCGTGATGCTTAAAATTTTAGTTATTTCTTCAGTCTTGGTTTAATTTTGCTTCACTTCCTAAACATAACACGTTATTCTGTTGTAAATAATCATATTTTTAACTTGGTGGAGTCATTTAGCAATTTGCGGTGCAAATGGGTCTAAGCTTTATTTAATTCAATTTAAATCTTCAAAAAGTTTCTTCGCAGCTGCACCCGAAACCTCTGATCATAAAGTATATTAAACAAACATTTTACACTAACCAAAACTGTTCATAGAGTAATGGGTAAACAGATGCTTCTCCCTCAAGGGTTCGTCCATTTGGGGGTCTGTTGAAAAGCCGGAAAAGCACTAATCCATCACAAAGAGTTACGACGTCCTACCCGTTATATACGATCGCGGGACCCACGCGACGGACCGCTCATATTGGGGCTACTTGTATCGGAGTTACTTGCATGGGAGTTAGTTTAGTTCGGTGCTTATGTACGGGAGGTAGTTTTCTCGGTAGTGGCAAGAATAATTGTTTAAGAATAGTTTATGGTCTGGTTAAAAATATTTAGCTATAGTTCGTGGGGGAGAGAGGTTTCGACTTTGTGATTTTATTTCGTCATTTATTTGGGTAATGTGCTAGTGTTTGTTAAAATGGCCAGAAGGGCTTCTACAAACCAAACGTATATATATAATAGGTCAGTAGCAGAGCAGGAAACGTCACACTGGGCGCTCTGTGAATATGCTTTGCAAACTATATGCCGGCGCACCCGCTCCCGTTGTGACGAGTAAATATGGCGGCAATACTGACACAAAGACGCGCGACTGCGCATGGCGCTGCAGCTACCCTGCGTCTGTCCTGCGCTGCGCCGCGCGCCGCCGCCTCTCTGAATGTCGGTTTGCAAAGCAGCCAGGTGCGACGCAATTGCCAGCGCCCAGCGGGCCCACGTTTAAATTTCATGTGCCGTGATTCATACGATTTCTGCTCTTTTAATTTCGTATCATCGACAGTATGGGAAGAGGGAAGGGAGGCATGTGCCCTACAGTGAGACACATTCAGGTTCATAATAATAATAATAACAGTGTACAGGCTACTTGCGCCCAGTTTAGCGACTGCCGCACACCACTCACCGCATGCCGCTCGTCTCCGCTGTGCGCTGCTGCCAAGTGTAAGGCCCGCGGTTTCCACCAAAGCGGAGGCAAGTGGAGAGGTCTCTAGTCTATCCTGTGATTGGTTGAAGCTTGCAGTTCTCCTCTCCGCTCCACTCGCGTCCGCTTTGGTAGAAACCGGGCCTTATTAAACATCTCCTCTCCTCTCTGCTCAATCGTTTCCACTAAAGCTAACTGGAGACTAGAAGTATAAATAACGAAATTCTATTGATGGTTCACAACACATCTCTCCTCTCGTCTCGTCTCCGCTTCGGTGTAGTCCGGGCCTTACTGGCCAAATTCATAACCCCAATTTAAATGACCACAAAATCTTAAACAATAAACAAAACAAAAAAAGTTAGACAGTACAAAACGGAACACTGCGACGTAACGTTGTTTACGGAAAGAAACTAGTTGCGATCGGGACAAAAGTTGTGCGTCTGTGGTCTGTGCAGACAAACAAATAGCCAATCTAATTATATGGAGACCAGGGTAACTTGGATGCTTATATATAAATAAAAATAAACAGATGACAAAGATACGGGAAATTAGGTTTAAGCTTCATTACGCTGTTAAAAGATGGGAGGAGATATATGTATATACCTCACCCATGAAGGAAAAGGTGGAACGTAGGAGGTCAAAAAATTGGCTCTCAGTTAGAGAAAGCTGGAAACTAGTTATTGATAGAATTATTGCATGTATTTTATTGTATACCAAAATTTATACATGACACCTCTATTACAATTTTTTTTTTTTTATTGCGTATCACATTTAATTTTGATAAAAGCGATTTGAGACAACGTTTAATCGTATCTACAAAACTATTGCAGCGCCATTCACACATACATTCTATTTAATTGTGTATAGTATATTCTATTTAAATGTTCACACTGCTGGGACACAGGCCTCCTCTCTATGAGAGGGAATGGGCTATTATCCACCACGCAGGCCCAGTGCGGATTGGTAGATGTCACATGTCTTCGAATTTTTGGTTCTAGGACATGCCGGTTTCCTCACGATGTTTTCCTTCACCGTTTTGAGAGCAGGGGAGATGAAATAAATTACACAAAGTAATGCACCTGTCTGGGTTCGAACCCACGACTTACTGTTCGTATGTCGGGGCCGCCACCACTGGGCCACCGCTGTTCACCACTGGGCCACCGCTGCTCTGCTCTTCACATGCAATCTGTTTTAATTTATCGATGTCTTATCTATATTACCCCGCAATTGCTTTCAAGGCGTTGTCACTCACCGTGAGTAAGACGCACACAAGACGAATAATCCCGTAAACATGAGCACCCCACACCCACGTGCCAACTTAGATAGGATATCACGTCACATTCAGTTGTAATGACCCAGAAGATGGAGTAAATGTCTCATTTAATGTAATGAGTTTTATCTTGTAGGGTCTTGGAGACCATTTCTATCGAATTCTGGGTTTTCCGGTCAACGGTCATTAAAGATTGGAAGGTATGGTGCTGATAAAGTACTAATTGCACAGTCAAGTGATAGTTATTTCTTTGAATAGATTAGTTTCTAACATCAAGCCATTGCCTTTGTAATTTTTACCAACCAGTGGTATAATTATCTTACTTAGCCTCTAAGTTCAATAACATGATAATTCTGTTTTTGTTTTCGTAAATCAAAACTTTTTATTAAAGTTCATATTTGACAGGGCCACATCAGCCAAGCAGATTTTAAATTAAATTATGTGACAAAACAATTTGTTTCTAAAAATTTAAATTAAGTCTTAGTCTGGCAATCAGGCTTAAACTTATCGTGATTCAATTCACGAAGGCAGCCTGGATAATTTTTATCTTTTATTTTTTCTTTTGATGAAATTAAACGCTTCATAAGAAAATGCGACGAAAAATTTATATTCTTCTAGCGTTTTCTTGTGGAGATCTTTTTTATTTACTTCGTATTTTACTTGTTAACTTTTTATTGCCTTTGTGTTTGCTTCAGGCCTTCCTAAGGAGGTTTAAAATCTTTTCCAGTATCTTAGACGGAGACTTTCTTTTGTACCTGAATATAAGGCCTCTGTGTTTTTTTATTTATATTTTATTTGTCCCAACCCGCTTCTACGTTGAGCAAGAGAAAAATATTTGTTTATTTTTGTTTATGCTTCGTAAATAAAGTTACCAATATTAGGAGCAAAGTCTCTCAAGGGTTGTCTAATATCTAGGTTTAACTTTTGATTTACGATTGAGGTTATGATAGTTTTATTGCAAATAAACGGTAAACCATCAAAGTGTTTAAACTTAAATTTGACAGCGATTAGTTGGAAAATCATTATTTTTTGTATTTCAAGTGCGCATTGCATGAAATTCTGCCATACAACGTGCAAACAAATATTTAGATTGAATTCCTCAACACTCTGTTCTGGTGAAATTCGCCTTTAATTAATTCAGTATAAGATCTTTTATTTCCAAACCAGTGAGAAATGTGTTTTCGTAAACACAATATGAGACAAACAAACAAGCAGTTTATATTACTTCCTTGTAATAAAGTAAGATCCAGCCCTAAAATAAATAATATCTAGTTTCAGCACAATATTAATAAAACCTAATATATATTTCTCATTTCTCAGATATACAGGCTGAGTTGGAAACTAAGTAGAGTTGATTGAAACAGTTCAGGATTCAGGAGTAAAGCATTACTTGGCAAGCTTGGATTGGCAGTATCTTCAGTAAACAGGATGACGCAGCATATTCTGAAAATCTTTCCTAACTTCTAGTGAACTATTTTTATTCAAATCAATTTTTTTTGTGAACGTTTTTTTTAATTTAATTTATATCAGAAAAAGGTCGTGCAGAAAGTTTTGAGTATGAATACATGAACTGAAGAAATGGTTGGACTGCGAGCAGCGGTGGCCCAGTAGTGGCGGTCCCGACTTACGAACAGTAAGTCGTGGGTTCGAACCCAGACAGGCGATTTACTTTGTGTAATTTATTTCATCACCGCTGCTCTCAAAAACGGTGAAGGAAAACATCGTGAGGAAACCGGCATGTCCTAAATAAATTCTAAGACCTGTGACATCTACCAATCCGCACTGGGCCCGCGTGGTGGATTATAGCCCATTCCCTCTCATAAAGAGGAGGCCTGTGTCCCAGCAGTGGGAACATTAATAGGCTGATGATGATGATGATGAGGGTTGGACTGTGTGAAGGATAAACTTATTTTGTCACTTACGGTTTCGGTTTTGGTTTTCTATAAGTTTAATTTTAAACCGTGAGAGCTTAAAACAGTGTTTGTGTGAAGGATGATATAAATAGAAAAGAGGTGAACACGCGCATGCGTGGGTTTTAAGGTTACTTCAATAAAATACTGTACTGAATTATTAATTAATGTATTGACTTCGATGTGAACTAGATTCTTACAAAAGTCGCTGAACCCGTTACAAGCAATGCGTTTGTCTACTGATCTGTAGGCTAACTCACGTAACTAAAGAAGTGCTGTTGCAGTGCAGTTGCAGTTAAGTTTCGATCAAAACAACTCTACCGCTGTCAGACACGCTCGCGTCAAGTTCGCGTCACGCGAGCGCAATAACGGCATTCTACTGAAAGACGCGCGTCTTTGGTGCGTGCTTCGGAACGCAACATGATCGGTATTCTAATAAGTAAGAAAAAGCACTAAAATCTGTGCTAGGGTATTATTTTAATATTTTAATAACGTCCTTATCTTTGAAATGTAATCGATTCTATTCGATTTTATAGTGAGTTAAATTTTTTCTCTCATATGGCCACACTATAAGTAAGTTTCGTAAAGTTTGGTTGTCGTACAGTTGACGTGCAGTTCACGCGCAGCTTACGCGCAGTTCAAAGATTACAAGAATACCGTTTATCACTCGAACTTGAACTTAACTGCAACTGCACCTCAACTTCATCGGCGCGTCATAAAATTACGTGAATTAGCCCTCTGATTGTTAGCGGCCCTCGTGGGCAAGTGAACGAGTTCTTCCCGATGCCAGCGGAGCCCTGTGCGCGCGCGATGCCGCAGCCGCTGCGCTGTTATTGGCTCGGCTGAGGTGGCGTGATCGTGACGCGCAGCCATTGGCCCGCGCGCAAGAAGGCACGCGTTCGGCGCAGCCATTGGGTCGCGCTAGAGCTCCACGTCACCCGGCCAGGGTTGCCAGGCGGTGGAGGCCGGAACAGGAGGTGACTACTGAAATGACAAGTAATAGAGAACTATGGAAGAAGAAGACATGCAGAGCTGACATCAAAGATGAACAAGATGAAAAGGAAGAGAGAATGAAGTAATGATGACGGTTACCTCGGGTTTTTAATTCAGATTTATAATTATTTCCACCCTGTATACGAGTACCTATCGTGAATCTCTCTATGTATCTATCTGTCTGTGTGTGTGGCGAAATAAATAATATGCCTCTAGCTTGCGGTTGTATTATTGTTTATTTGCTTTTTTTGCGACTAGATTAATGATGTCTGGACTTTTGTTGATGTATGTGTGGACAAAAATAACATTTTGTTGACGTTATTCTGGTAGACAGTAAATTAGATTGATGTATTTATATCGCATTTCATTTATGGGCAGAGTTCCTAACTTTGATTTCGTTTTACAAAACTTTGATGTGTTGTCAAAAACTGCTTCATTTATCTTATTATGCAGGAAAGTCAGACATTTAAATAACTGGTGCTGGTTACCATGTTCGGAAATTTGTTACTGATTCAACTATAAAAGATTTTTTTGTTTTTTAATATTCCTCTTGGAAAGCTTCCTCATTCATTGGCCAGAAGAAACATAACATTCCGCAAAATTTCCAGTATTAGTTTACCGGCTTTCATATCCTCGGTCCACGGCACTAAGAAATTAATCAGGAATATCCTGGCTTCCACACTGATTGATTTTGATGTGCCGTGCTTCTCCGAGGCTATCGATGCTTGGAAACTCGCTTGCCTGAACACTGAAGAACCCGACCATCCATTTTCCCAGAGACGGTGGGACGAGCCGCTCTGCAAAATAGTTCAAAACAATCTGCTGAACTCGTCTCCTACTACTGCTGAGCGTGCGCGCCTACTGGCTGTGGGTGAATGGGAGTCGGGTCTTTGGCTTCACGCACTGCCGTCGTCGACAATAGGCACATTGTTTGACGACACGACCTTCCGTCTCGCTGCTGCCTTACGCCTTGGTGCCGCCTGCTGTTCTCCTCATCGCTGTCACTGTGGTGAAGCTGTCAACAGCCTCGGTCACCACGGCCTGTCGTGCAGCCGAAGTGCGGGGCGTTTTGCACGGCACGCGAACATAAACGACATTATCCGACGAGCTCTTGTCACCGTCGGCGTTCCAGCTGTTTTAGAACCTAATGGCTTGGCACGCGACGATGGCAAGAGACCGGACGGCATGTCTTTGTTTCCTTGGAAGATGGGTAGGCCCTTAGTATGGGACGCAACTTGCGTCGCTCGTTGTGCTGTGCTGGCGCTGCCGCTGCAGCTGCAGATAACCTCAAACGGCGTAAATATAGAAACCTTTGTGGTAACTATACTTTCGAGCCGTTTGGGGTTGAAACTCTAGGGCCATGGGGTCCGAGTACTCATAGCCTGTTCAAAGAACTTTCAAAACGCCTAGTTGACGCTTCCCGTTACACAAAAGCTAGCTTTTTCCTTGGTCAGAGGCTAAGTGTTGCCATACAACGTGGCAACGCCGCCAGTCGCTTGGGCACATTATCAGCTGACAACGTTGAGGAGGAGGTTTTTGATGCCCTTTTATAGTTTGTTGTTAGTTTATTTATTTTAGTTTATTTACACTTATTACGAGTATAATTAGTTTTTAATTAATTATGTAAAGATTATAAAATAAAAACTACAAAATAAACGTACAAACTAACCACATTGGGAAACGTAGAAAGGATATGAAGAGGTTGCTTATGAATGCGACGAAAAAAAACACATTGATTCAATGAAACCTTTTTTGTGCTCGAAATACACTTTGTATTTACATCCCTTGTCATCTTGAGTTGATTTTATTCGTCCATTGCTAGCCTACCACTAAGATTAATAGCCTAGCATAAAAGTAAACAACCTATTTAACCTTCAATCTTTTAAACAAAGTTGTGTCGCCGATGCTCTCACATATATTGCTCATCGGCCCAATGACACAGCGTCAAGTCTTATAGCAATAAATCTTTCAAAGCGTTAGTACAGGGAATTTAAGAGGAATGTGTGAAAAATTGTTTACTTTTCTGCCTAGGGGTGCTATGTTACACATACGTGACATTTTCCCTCATGTATGAAGACGATTTATGTGACATTACGCCCCAAAAGTGAAAACTTTAAGTAGTAGCTGTTAATAGCTTCATAATATAATTTTGAACAAAAGGAAATATGCCGAGCTATTCAAGTAAAATACATAGAAGAATTAGTTGTGCTTAAATATTTGTAGACCTTCCCCAAGTTAATAAAGTCTTTGATTTAATGATAGGTATAGGCACACGAGGTGTACACGTGATTTTAAACCCCAATACATTCATAGTAACAGTTTTCTCGTTGATGACGTGATCGTGTATATGCAAAGTCTAAACCATAACTGCTTTAGGGATAAAATAACTGTTTAATGGCAATCAAAACAATGATCAAGTCCATAAAAACTTAGTCTCTCCTCAACTAGAATACTCCAACTAATATTACAGCAATTACACCATATAAAACACGAAACTTCTCACATAATTCGCGACACAGGTAACGTTATACTTGTTAACAAAGTATGAAAGTGTCAAAACTATCGCGCCAAATTGTTTTGCTACATTGTCCCGGCGGAGCGGTGTTTCATAACGTCCCATAAACTTGAACGTAAAAGTTAGGTATAGTGTATGTAGGTATGAGAGAAGCGAGTATGAGATCGCTCTCACACTTTAGGTTATGTTATGTTGTATGTTAGGTTATGTTAAGAATTTAATAAATGTATAAATATAATTGACTTGGATTTTCATTTTGACTTAATTTTCGTTGTCAGCGACCCCGAAAACCATGAAAACGACACCCATAACGGATAAACTAAAAAATTTCCCCGGCACCATCTTGGATGTTCATTTTGTTCTCATTTTCGTAATCAGCGACCGCGAAAACCACGAAAACGACACCCACGACGGAAAAAACAAAACTTTTCCACCTTCAAGTAATACAGGCGTGATAGAGTAAATCTCAGTGGCCAAAAGTCCAAGTGCGCAAAAGTCCATTCGCGCAAGTGTCCATCGCGCAAATTTCTTTCGCGGTCCCAGATCCACCCCAAAAAGTACTAGGCTGGCATGAGTTCAAGGTGGTATTTATTTTAAGAATCGGTCATGTACCCCAAAAATTACTACACTTAGGTACCCGAAAAAGTACTAGGTTGGCATGAGTTCAAGGCACTGCAAACCCACCGTACCCCTGGTGGGTGTTTTAAATTTAAACGATACCACGATAGTGTTGTAACACTAGTTAAAACCACTTCTAACCCTCTAGTAGCAAGACTTTTCGAGATATAAGCAAATTTAGAACCTGCTACTACCTGAGGCGTGCTCGCTTCGCGAAAACTTCTTAAATAACACTCTTTGACTTCTGACCCCGAGGTGCCGGGCCTCCGCTGGCCTCCTTCGTTGGCCTACGGCCCGGTGCCCGTGCCGGCCATAAATTATTAAAAAATACAACACTATTACCTGGTGGTATCGTTTAACTTTAAAAAACCTACCGTACCACCAGGGGTACGCCCAGGGGTACGGTGGGTATCCGCACCTCTTTGAGGCGCGCGCGGAACCCGAACGCGCCAACTAAACATACCTAACTGTCGAAATCTGGGTTCCTTTCAAGCCTAACTTCTGTGTACCTACGATTACTGTCCATACCTATAAATTACATTCCACCATCGCTACCTTCGCCGCAGTGCCACTCAGCCTTACTTCACAAAAGCCTTATTCTTCAGGCAAATTAAATTTTCACTAACTCGTCTATAATATTCATTGGCATAATCCTAATGGAGGTAAAACCACCTCATAGCACAATAAGCAAGCCCAAAATCTCCATTCACCTGCCCCGCTATACCCACCATATCCCACCCCTTATGGGCCCGTCACGTACCCTCGGAAGTGTCGCCAACAGAGCATGCAATTAGGCGACGTTTTGTGCAAATAATTATGCCCAGAGTATTTCGTTCCTCAGTTTGCACCTCTTAATTCACGACAAGCAGGTATCGTGTGAATCTACCCTCGTTAGAAACGCGACAGATTAAGGCGTCTGAGAATGTTGCATGTCGGTTCAACAAACATGTTTAATTCCTGACTCGACTTTCTATTTTAAGTCTAATGTAGGAATAAAGCTCCGTGATATTAAACGGCAACAATTTCTTGTACGAAATCTTACAAAGCATCAACATCGGCTTCTGCCTAGCCTTTTCCGAACTTTAATGGGGTCTAGCTGTAGCCGGATCCAGCTGAATACCAATATTTTACATGAGCGACTGCCTATCTGACCTCTACAACCCAGTTAGTACTGGGTAATACGACACCCCTTGGTAAGACTGATTGTCAGACAATCGGGCGAAAATAAATTGGAATACACCAAAGCATATTGAAATTTATATTAATTGTGTAACTTATAAACTAGAAACCCAAAAAACAAGTCGCGCGGCTTCCGGATAAAAGGTCATGGCACACTACACAAGCACTGCACCAGCACAGCTGTTGCCCGGCGTTGCCTCGAATTTAGGCTACGGCACGCCGTCCCTCCGTGGGCCGCGCGCCGACTCCGAGGCGAGTCGTATGGTAGCGTCAAGCGCGCTGACCGCCCGCCGTAAGCTTTTTCATACAGACATTATTATAACAGATTATGCACCGAGGGGCTAAAGTTGTGTCTTATGTCACGGGCGTCATATTGAATCTCGAGCGCAATGAAGGATTCGGGAGTTTAACTCACGAGTGAAGCGAGTTAATACAAGAATCCTGAATGCAGCGAGGGATTCAAGCTAGCCCAAGGCAAAGACACCTTTAGCCCAGAGGAGGATACTCTACTTTTTACACCTACTGTGAGAAAATAATAGTCATAGTACGAAAAACAAAGTATTTATTAAATAAACAAACAGTAAGAATAAATAAATTAACTAATGTTACAGCCAATTACTATTACGGTATTACGGCGTGGTACGGTATTTGTTATTATTAATGCCAGTTTTAATGTTATTCCATTCCTTTTAAAAAATGGTTCGTAGTTATCTAATTATTCTTACAATATTATGTCTTCGAAAACATGGCAACGATATTATGAAGAAGCAGTTGTTATGATTTTGTAGGAAATCGAGAATATCATCCACGCGTAGTAAGGGTATCGAGAATAGCTTTCCTCTTTCTGGCACCAAAGGGTGTTTGTTAGTACTATACTGCCAATTTAGCTGAGCATGTGAGATTCCAAATTCAAATAACATTATTGACCAGCGGGTCATAATGAAATCCAGTACAACATTATTGACCGGCTGTGCCCCCGGCCACTAATGACTCACTTTAGGTTAAGGTTGCTTGACATATAATTTGACATTTTCAAGCAGGTGGTGTAAAAAATATATTTTATGACACGATTTAATGCTCTAATTTGAATGGCAAGTTAATTGCTGGGTTGGAGTGGTGCCGGTGTGGTGCTTGTGTAGTGTGCCATGACCTTAAACTCAGGAATACCTGCGGGGCAGTTAACAGCTCTTGTCCAGTTTGTACATACTCAATTGATATAAAGTTTATTGTGCATTGTAAGATTTCGTTACAAAAAATCCCTTCTTTCCATTCTGCGGCAATGTAAATTGAGCCTAATGTTCAAGTTGAACAAATTAGACCGAAAAATAAAAGGGACAGATTTATATCTGTCAATTACATTCTAGAACATTTCGTTGTAAAAAGACAATGTCTGTGATGTGAACTATTTGATTAAATTGAAAGTTGGAAAGTAAAAAGTCTTTTGTTTGTTGATTAAATTGGAGTTGTTGATGAAATGTTGGATTTGGATTTCTTTGATGTTGTTGACCTTAGGAGCTAGACAATCGCGCCAAAACTAAAAATAATACTGAAAATGAAAGGCTAAGTTTGTTTTTTTAATTGTAATTGAATTGAGATGAGAAAAACCATTGTAATTAAACCTTTTTTATGTAGGTATAGTTTCCTTTGTAGCTGTTTTTTTTTTAATGGAAAAATTTACCTAACTCTCAATTAGTTCCAATACGCTAGGCTTCATTTTATTCCAAAACTAAAATGTTGTTATTGTAATTCTAACTATATAAATCCGTTATTTTTACAACTTTGGGTGTCAGAATTAAATATTAATTAAATGAAAGCCAGAATCAACAGTGGATAGCATCAGAAAAGCACCGATACAATGAAACTCGACGAAGTCCCAGAGGAGCAATTTAACTGTCTTGGATTCCGCAACGAAATTAATTAGAAAAAAAAAATAGCGGAGGAGTAAATTGTAGTTCCTATAAGGCCCATATAGTAAATAACTCCGGATGTAACCTGTACACTATCCAACATAATATTGCGCTCATTCTGCCAAAGACTGCACTCCCTTTAAATATGTTGCCGGTTTTCAGCAAGGTGTTTGAAAAGATAATGCTCAATCAAATGCTTTACCATTTTAACACCAATAAAATCTTACACGAGCAACAGTACGGTTTCACCAAAGGACGTTGTACGACTGACGCCGGTGTCACTTTATTAAAACACATATTTACTGCGTGGGAAGAGGCACAAGATGCCATAGGAATTTTCTGTGACCTTTCGAAGGCATTTGATTGCGTAAATCACGAAACCCTGATCTTGAAACTTGAGCATTACGGTTTAGGTAAACTTGCGCTCAGTTTAGTAAAATCGTATTTGAATGATAGACAGCAGCATGTACAAGTAAATGGCGTAAATTCAATGGGTTTAAAAGTAAAAATGGGTGTACCACAAGGTTCGATATTGGGTCCCTTCCTCTTTTTAGTGTACATAAATGACCTACCCAATTTATTTGACAACTACCCGCAATTGGTGTTGTTTGCAGACGATACTTCTTTAATATTTAGGATAAACAGACGTGCCACAAATCTGGACGACGTAAATAACGCCCTACTGCAGGTTCATAATTGGTTTACCGCTAATAATTTAGTTCTAAATGGGAAAAAAACAAAGTGCATTAGATTTGCTTTACCAAATGTCAAAAGTCGTGATTGTGACGTAGTATTGAATCAAGAGAAACTAGAATTTGTCGATAAAACGGTTTTCTTGGGAATCACGCTCGACTCAAGGCTACAATGGGGTCCTCATTTAACATCTCTTGCAGGACGGCTGAGCTCAGCAGCGTATGCTGTTAGGAAAATCCGTCAATTTACTGATGTTGATACGGCGAGGCTAGTCTATTTTAGTTATTTTTATAGTATTATGTCATACGGTATTTTACTGGACGCGCTGCAGACATCGAGTCTATATTTATTCTGCAGAAAATGACTATCAGAGCCATTTATGAATTACGTAGACGCGATTCTCTAAGAGAACTGTTTAAGGAAATTAATATCATGACAGTACCTTGTCAATACATCTATGAAAATATCATGTACGTTAGGAAAAATCTGCATTTATTCAGTAAAAGAGGTGACAGACACCACTATACTACTAGAAATAGGGACCAACTAGTTCAGCCAGGTTTCAGGCTTGCTAAAGTAGATTCATCTTTCATGGGGTACTGTTTAAAATGTTACAATAAAATACCTCCCCACATTTTACAACTGAATGAGACGAAATTTAAATCTTGTATAAAACGCACACTATGTAGGCAAGCATATTATAAGTTGGTGGATTACATTGATGATAAAAATGCTTGGCTCAATGCTGGTCCTGCTCCACAACCATAGGGGAAAACTAATTGGGCAAATTATAGTGCTAGCTGCAGAAGATTGTAAAAGTATCTTTGCTTTGTATAGATTCCATCTCCTAGTATTGTATAATTGCATAGCACATGTGTGAGTACTTTGTATTGTTCGGCCACCATTTGCATTTAGTTATCTTTCATTGACTTGAATATGCCTCGGTGGCTGAGAGAAAGTCATGCTCACTCAAATGTCTCGCTGATGGTGGCGGGTGTGTCGGGTCATTTAGTTCCCTTCAATATGGTTGAGTTGAATGGCGCCGATACACGCGTCTTGTTCGTGATCGGGCGCTGTCAGTTGGGACTGGTCATCTCTTAGCTGCCACGGTTCATTTTAATTACTTTATTTTTAATTTGTTGATTTAATGTTTTACTCTGGACGCTCATAATGTGCACGTCTTCCTACATCGTTCTCACATATATCTATAATCTCAACATGAATGATGTAACCAAGATTTTGTAACAATATTTTGATTTAAAAGAGTGTCCATGGAGTTTCTTGCCCGTTCTTCTCCATAGAGATCTACGCTAGGGAATGGGCAACTACAGTACTTTCTCAAGTTATTATGTCTTGTGTCTGGGACTGTAGCTTTGTTTTGTTTTTTTGTATTTTTGACTTTCAAAAGTGCCATAATGGTCTAATTGAAATAAATGCTTTGAGTTTGAGTTTGATATGATGTGCGAAAGTGATGTGTGAGTGTGTGTGTGTGTGATATGTGATGTGTGTGTGTGTGTGTGTTCATATACGCAGTCCTAAGTAGAACAATAACAAAAAGGCGAGGCAACGAGCTTGAATCATGGACCTGTGAGAAATTGGGCAACACAATTATCCACCTGCATTAATGTAATGTAAAAAAAAAAAAAAAAAAACCATTTAGCAACTAAAATGTCATCACACCACTTCCTTGGTCCATACCATCAACAGGGAATGTACACTGAAGTGTTATAAAGAGCAGCTTCGCCACTGTAAACTGTAACACCGGCACCGTTCGCTTTGTGAATGATCGATGCCAAAGATTACTTTGTGCTGGTGTGCAAGTCCTTCTTTCACTTAAACTAGTTAGCCTGGGGCTAAAGTGTCGTATTACACGAACATAGGAACACGCAAGCAGGGTTAAGTGGTGTGGAAGTGTTGTTAGGTTTTTCATGAGGGGCTAGAAAAAAAGATGTTTAAAAATGCTTTTTTTTTCGTATTTCGAGGACTGGTTGGAAGGAAACAAGAGCTGGTTTTCTTTTTGTTTAAAAAAAGGATTTTATTTGTTTTTTATCGATAATTCTATTCAGGAGCATTCGTATGTGTTTAGTAGTTGGAATCGTTAACTTAAATATTAAAAATTAAACCCAATTCTGGGTTAAGCTCGCCTTTGTACATAAGCTACATAATTGCAATTTAAATGTACATTTGTTTTTTTTGTGTGCAATAAAGAATAAGAATAAGATAATTATGTTGTTCCAATAGGTGCGTTCAGCCACCTATTTGACAATTGAACGTTACAGCAAATTATGGTATTAAAAACGACTCGCTTCATTTCGTATTAAAACGATTAGGTAAGACGTACCAAAAATAAATTCATAAAACACAACCGTAAACAAAACCACTCGTTTTCACAAACCTCTCACCTAAAATATTCATGCTCTTTAGTCTACTGAAGCGCTCATCAAAAAACAAACAAAAACAAAATAAACCACTTATTAAACAGTGAAACATGTTCAAAGAACGGAACGTAAAATGGAATGAATCAATGTTCAAACAAAGCTCGCATTCCGTCGCGATCATTGGCAAAACGGAACGTAGTCTAGACGGATTGTAGACGAAATATGGACGCTTTATTTTGAGGCGCGAGAGTAAAACGATACTGTATTTGAAGTTGTGTTTTGTTAGATTTTATTTGTTTTGTCTGACTCATGTATTTTGTAAGATGTTTTGCTGATTAGTCTTGTAAGTGAAAAATATTCTATTTTAATTTAGTCTAAACTACATCCATCTATCCATCCTCACAAACTTTCGCATTTTTAATATTACTATGATGCCAGCGGCTTCGCCCGCGTGGAAGTCGGTTATCGCGACCAAAAATAATCATGAAATTTTGATCCTGTTCCCGCAACCCTCCAACATATATCATTATATTTTAGCCAATGTATACAAAAACTTGACAAATTATATACTAAAACCTTCCTCGAGAACCACGCTATCCATTGGTGAAAACAGCATGAAAATCGGTGCAGTCGTTTTTGAGTTTATCGCGAACAGACAGACAGACAGACGCGGCGGAGGACTTTGTTTTATAATATATAGTGAAGTAGGATTGACTTCTGTGATCAATTTAAATTGCTATTGCAATCACCAGCACCCCATTATTGAGACACCCCTCCCTAAATTGCTAAGATACGTCCTTTTTCTTAAAATTCCGTCATCGTAACTCCCCATAACCACTTCGCCTGCAGTCGGGCAGTGGTGGGCGGAGCAGTGATAGCGGGCAACTGTTTACTTTGTGCCACATCGCGCCTCTAATGCATCACATCCTTATCTATACACTGCAGTGCGCTGCGGAACCACTGGGCGAAATTAGCGGATATTTTCTGGGTGAAACTCCCTGAGACAATAGGCTATGGGCGGTTTCGTAGTTAAGACGGGAACGGACGAAAGGTCCCCTTCTGGGTCCCTGCTGCCGGCTAGATTATGCTTTCAGTCGGTTCAGAACAACCCTTTCTCGAAATAAATAAAGGTCATTTTGGTACTCTTAACTAGATACTAACAATTGGGACCATACCTTTTTTGTGTTTGAGAGAAAGAGAATTTAACATAATAAAAAAATAAATGTTTCATATCACCCATCTTCACTTTACTGGGTACAGACTTAAGGACGCGTAACCCTAGCGGTGTCGCTGATTAGGGTGATATGACCATTTATAAACATGGATGAAGCAAAGTGTAGGGCTTAGGTGTCGTTTTGTAGTTTCGGTTTACCCTTATGAGACAAAATGCGTGCGTGAAAACGTATGTCATGTGTACAGGCTGTTGACAGACTCTTCACGAAGCCGTCAACCAAGCATTCTCTACATCAAACTATGTAACTCAACGCACTTAAAAATATTGTGCTGATTGATGGATTGAATAGTACGGGGGTCGTGAAGGTGTTTAAAGTAAAAATCTTACAATAAAAACATGTGAAAAAGTTGGAACTTTGACCTCCAATATCTCCGTAACTAGAAGGTTCCCAGGTATGGTGTAGAACAAAAAAAATATCGCAATGACGGGGAGGGAGATCAAGACAGTGCCTTTCGGCTTCGTTAAGAGTCTTTTTACACCTTTTATTAGTTGGTTATCCAGATTATCTGGTGTCAGTACACCGTGATCATTTTCCTTGAGTCTGGCTCAATGCGTTTAGATATAACGTAAACTGCTTTTTGTCGAAATAGCCTTAGCTCTACTGAACAGCCAACTAGACAGCTACAATGAATAATCACGGAAGCATATTGCTCTAATAAATTCTCACGGTTGTCAAGCAGATTTGTGATCACAGTGTGATGATAATGCATGGAGCTTGTAGTTTTATAAATTAAGTAATAAAAGTTGACATTAATGTACAAATTTTACTGAAGTGTTATCTTTTTGGATTTGCTGTGTATTTGTGGTATGTGCCAAATAAAAATAATTTTGTTTCTTTCTTTCTTTCCTTCGTAAAGTCAAATCCAAAAGTGAAGTTTTTAATCTGTTAGTTTTTTTAGACCCTTTAATCGTATCTAAACAGGTTGGTTACCCCTGATCTAAGTACTTAATTGAGTAAGTAGGTATTTTCTAAAAAGAACTCAAACCCAAGATAACAAACAAAATAATTTAATTAAAAAACTGCCAGAAATAAAACGACAGAGACAGGAATCCTGCAGCGAATTGATAAAAGAAGGAATCATTGGAAACAAAGATGGGCAACTTGAAAAGAAATAACACAATGGACGAATTAGTAACAATGACGGAGCGTAAATGTGGACTTTTCTAAAAGAATAATTAATTGAAACGGTAATTTAAACGTCACAATGTCATTATATTACTCTACGATGGTCGGGATCTACATACAACACATTGTACGCGTGTTTCGCTCATTGTTTCTAAAGGAAACGAACTGAACTGATTTCATTAGTGTTTCTTTTAAATTAATGAGCCTTGGGCCTTGAAGCGCAAGACTTGAGCTCTTAGACAGCTACACGGGGTCGCGGTAGACCAAAAAAAAGACAGCGAGACGCCTTAGATGGCTTTTTCACAAACTGGCGAAAAGAAGCACAACACCGAGAGAAGTGGAAGGAATGAGGGGAGGCCTTTGCCCAAGAGCAAACAGTTTTGGCCAGCAAAAAAAAACCTTGAAGTTAAGACAAAACATTGAGCGTTTTCCAAACACCAAGCACTGAAATAATCAAATTATAATAATTTTGGTAAAATATAACTTCAGATATGAAGATGACGTGCAACGAGTGTTACCTAAACGTACCTACTTGATAGGACTGATAATTATTTAAACTAGGTATAAAAGTCAACAAACTGCTGTGTATGATTAGAATGATTTTCTTAGTAATAACTAAGAAAAACATTGAAAAGTTATTACTTTTCAACGTTTCAACAACCGTTAAAACCCATCCATGTTCCTCCATCGCCCTTTGTGTTCCGGGGCCACGGTATCTCTTTCGAACAGCCCCGCAACCCCGGCAGGCATCAATCCTTGCGGACCCCTTCCTTTTGCTGACTCTCTTTGAGGCGCGGGTGGAACACGAACGCGCCGTCGACACGGCCTGTCGTCATGAGACGGACGGACGGCGAGCTAGCCCATAGCCCAACGTTCACAGGCCCGCGCCTACGGTGGCCGGGGGCCACGTGGTGGCCCCCGACACCCGAGGTGTCTCCCGCGGCGGCCGGGACGTGAGGTTCTCCCCCTCTCACGTTCCGCCAACTCCTTCTTTAGCATGACTGCTTCGCAGAAGGAGGTGACGGCGTCCCATTCCATCTCGCTCCGGACCATGGCTTGAACCAGGGCTGGACGCGAGAGGTCGCCGCCGCCGATCGCCGCTTCGAACTCTTTTCACCCCCTTAAGGATTGAAATTCTAACAACAACGTTGTGTTAGCTTCCAACCATACGCCTAGATCAATAAATTTTGTAATTTTACTCCGGAAATTAAGGACTTACCATTCACAACTTTATCCCCTTTTTAAACGACTTCAAAAAGGAGGAGGTATAACTTTTTGGGGGTGGAATTATCAAAAACGCTGAGACACGTATAAATTATTTTTTTATTGTAAGCCTAAACACAAAACTTTAAAATTGACGGCCTTTAATGCAAACTTTCATCCCCTATTTAACTCCCTTAGGGGTTTAATTTCGAAAAATCCTTCCTTATTCTTTGTCTACATTATAAAGGGAACGACTGTGCAAAATTTCAATTTTCTAGGTCCAAGGGTTTGGGCTGGGCGTTGATCGCTGCGCGCGTAACGGTGTGACACTTTTTTGTGCGTGCAATCGGTGTTCATCGATTTATAAGCCATTATCACGTCAAAAGTAATAATCAACTCTAATTACGAAATGTTAAAATCTTTATTAATACAACTAAGTATACCATAGAACATTCAATATGAGCTAAGTAAATAATCCGATACATATAAGACATTAGTTCTAATATTGTATGAAAAACGTCTCTAAGGCTTTCCGCAGACGTTTAGCTAAAGTCTAGACAATCCAGTAAGCCAGAACTAGATATATGTGGCGCTAAATAGCTCTCTACAGGGCACTTAGGAAAATAGACAGTTGTCATACATGCTTCGTATGTAAACCACACATTGTTCAAGGATAATTATATCACACAGTAATGCCAAGTGTGAAATATCTTTGTACGATGTAAATATATAGGGATGTATAAACTTATAAGTCGGTGTTTATAAGATGGTCGTGGCTAAAAACAGCAGCATGGGTCGGTCTCCAGGTTAAGCTGCGCTTGTCAAGGTCTGTCCGTGGATGGGTGACCATCCATCACATACCGAGTTTCCTGCGTGTCTCAAAAAGCACGTTAAGCCGTTGGTCCTCTCTTGACATAAACACACACTTTACAAGTCTATTTTTAAATGAAAAGCCAAAAAAACTCTCCTGGAACTCTTCTCGAACCTTCTATGTATAGAAAGATACAGATGAAGCGTTTCAAAAATTAATAAACCCTCCATTCCTAATGTAACATAGTTTATGTAGGAAAGTTTTGTTGTTCACAGGGCTTATTAAATTATAAACTTTGTCGACGGGAGTTTGGTTAATCAAAGCATTTGATCATTATAATAATCCTGTTATTGAAAACGTGTAATAAGCGTAATCGTTTTATGAATTTGGAAAAGATTATAGCGGAAATTTTGAATACTTTAGTGCCAATAATTAATTAGAAAATCAGTACTGACAGTTAAGAACTTAGATATAGTTATAGAAGTTTTCTGTGTAGACTGCAGAGGCTGGTTAAGTGGTTAGTCTATGGTTTCACTTGACAGAAAAAGTTTTAGTTGTCAAATTAATTTAAAAAAAAAACAGATTTCATAATTTATTGAACTTCATGTACAGCAGTGGTATCTGCATAGGCGAAGTTTATGCCATATGGCATTCTCTACCAGTCAACCTTTGTTGTCTTTATTAATTTTACAGTTGCAACCTAATACCGCTGAAAAAAAATTATAAAAACAAATATTTTCAAACTAAACTCAAAGGACAAAAGGCCGAAGCCCACAATTCATTATCTTCCATAACTAACGCAATCAACAAATTGAAGAATCAACATCAACTTGATACCTAATCACTCGCTATGAACTCGTAGACCGTGACACACAGACGGGTAGGCCCGGCTTCCAATGAAGCGGAGCGAGCGGAGCGGAGAGGAGATGTGGAAGACATAACTGATAAAGAGAGAGACGAGAGATGCAGGAACTAATGTGATTAGTCGATGACTGCCTCGTTGAGCACCGAGCACGAGGTCCTGGTTCGAATCCCAGGTCGGGCAGTGTCATTCATCAAGACTTTGTCAGTAACAGCCACGCAGTCTGTATTTGTGCCCAATTGATGGCAATAGGCTCGCCCCCTATTACATCATCGTCATTCTCCTGCCCTTAAAAAAAATCGGGGCAGTCTTTGGGGACTGCCGATAAAAGTGAAAACAAAAGCTTACAGGTCCCGCTCCAGTCGTAGCACTGCTACGGTTTGTGTCCCGCGCGCGTGTATGTGGTGCTACGCTGTAGTGGATCGGCTGTGAGTGCTACGAAGCGTGATGTGAGTGGAGATGACGATCGTTCAATGTTTTTCCTTCACCCAAAAAGTGCTCAACGCGCCTAAATACACACATCAAAAATGTCTAGGGATCAAGCATTTTTATGCGGATTTCTTGAGATTGAGATGTGGCTTTGTAATAAATTTATGATTTTATAAATTTATATGGATCCTTTTTGGTGCATTTCATAATTTGAATCAGGAACTCTCAATCAAATTCGAGTAAAAGATGAAAATAAGCTGTCAATATTTTCCCTATAAAAACATACAACGCATTGAAGACATTATTAGTGCTACTGTTTCCCTACTACTGATTAAAACCAACGTTATTATGGAGCGGCGACGTCATTTAAGCAGGGAAGAAATGCTCAGAGCCGTGGGAATGATAGAAGCTGGTTCCCGGCAACGTACTGTAGCTTTAGCTCTGAATACAAGTCAGAGTGTTATCAGTCGACTTTGGACACGTTACCGAAGCACTGGTACCGTGGCTGAGCGCCATGGAGGACGGTATCGCTGCACCACACGGAGACAAGACCGATACATTCAAATCTTAACTCGAAGAGCTCCAACAATAACCGCCATGATGTTAGCCGTGAGGCTTCATCACTCTTCAGGGAACTTAATTAGCGACCAAACAGTCAGAAACCGCTTGCATGAAGTGAACCTTCATTCCCGAAGACCGCTACGGGTACCACCTATAGCAATGCACAATCGTAGGATTCGATATCAATGGGCTCTTGAACACAGAAATTGGGCAGAAGAACAATGGCGTTTCGTGTGCTTTTCTGATGAGTCTCGTTTTGGTATGAGACCGGATACAAGACGTATACGACACTGGAGAACCCCTGGACGCCAACAGCGATTAAAATCCTGCCAGGAAGTCCATCCTTATAGTGGTGGAACCATCATGGTATGGGCGGGTATTTGGATCGGCGGAAGAACTGAGTTGATTTGGATCAGAGGCAACCTCAACGCTCAAATTTATGCTGAGACGATTGTATCAGACGTCATCGTTCCTCTACAAGTGCAAATCGGTCCCTTATTTCAGTTAATGCATGATAATGCACGACCGCACACCGCAAGAGTTGTAAGACAGACTCTCGCCGCAGCTAACATCAATGTCCTGCCCTGGCCTGCTCAGTCGCCAGACTTGAACCCGATTGAGCATGCATGGGATATGCTACAGAGAAGAGCTCTGCCGAATATGGAGGGTATCCAGTCGCAAGAAGACCTTTTTTTGTTGTTGCAACGAACATGGGCGGCCATTCCACAGCGTGATTTGGATGAACTCATTTTGAGTATGCCAAACCGATGTTCTTGTGTTGTTAGTGTTCGCGGTAGAAACACGGATTATTAATTGTTTAAGTTACCCAATAAAATTTTAAAGAAAACTGTTATTTCAGTCTTTTTTTCGAACTTTAATGTTAGTGGTTCAAATGTCAAAAATCCCTTTATTAGGAAAATGGCAAATTTCTTTATTAATGCAAAGGTGACTTGGTTTATCGTTACTGTGACAAACGAAAACACTTTATTTGATGAATCCTTAAAGAAAATTTTAATTAATATCAATCAGGAGAAAAGTTATTGCAAAAATATATGTTGATCCCTAGATACTTTTGATGTGTGTAAGTTTTTACTTCAAAAAATATTTTTAGGTTGGCGCAGCATGTCTGCTTCTTTTATATTTCTCTATTACTCGTCACCTAAGTAGTAACCTTCTTTCTAGCCATGAAATCCTTCACATAGTTTATCCATCGTTTCTTTGGTCTTTCTCTACATACATCTTCCTCATTCCCTCGCATCACATATACCACGTCTACGTCACGTCATTGTCTATACCACGATAACCAATTTCCACACAACTTTCACTCGCCCCCGGGACGCTGGCGAAATGTAGGTGTACTATGTGTAATGTGGTACACGTCTGTCTAACCCTTCAGGGATTACAGGCGTGATGTTATGTTATGTTAAGTGACTGGTCGAATCCCACACATATCTCCGCTCCGCTCATCTCCGGTTTCGTAGCAGCCGGGCCGTAGTATGGAGAGTAATCGCGGAGCGACGGGCGCACTCGAAGCGACATCTCACGCGACTTCGTTCCTATCCATTTCATTTCACTTGTCTGGGACGCCTGGTTGTTTGTTGGTTGTGAATGGTGTGATATACGGGCTTAGAGTTTGGTGGGCTTTTTGAATGTTAAGGATTTTCATTGTGATTTCTGGTATTAGGTGACTTTTAATTACATGAAAACCCAAGAAATCATAAGTTGTTTTTGCCAAAGACGTGGCAAGGGCATGGTTTTGCCCACCAGTGAGGAACAGAGCTCGGAAATTATAATTAATATAAAAGAAACACAACGTATACATCTTAAAAGCCTATAGTGGCTAACAAATAACCTACTGAATTACAAAAAAACGGGTGCCTTTGACATCCCATTTTTTTTAGTTTTCTCTCGTAGATTTCTAAATCTAAAATCAGTGACCAAAAGAAGAAAAATGCAATATCATCATCATCATCATCTGCCTAGCCTTTTCCCGACTGTGTTGGGGTCGGCTTTCAGTCTTACCGGATGCAGCTGAATACCAGTATTTTACATGGAGCGACTGCCTATCTGACCTCCACAAGAAAAATGCAATATATTATTAGAAAATTTTTGGCAGGTGTTGATTCAAACGCCACACACCGTCATCGAAAGACAGTCCTCCTACAGTTATATTACTTCTGACAGCCCAACAACAACTTTATTGTCACAAAGATAAAGATCACTATTATTTTAACAGATTTGTCAGTGATAGCAACCTAACAACAACCTTGCTGCTAGCAGAAAGATCACAGTTGTGATTTTGGCAGCAAGGCAAAAGCGGAGGTAGGTATTGATGATACTTGAAAGGACTGTTCTCAGAACCGCAAAGTTTGACATCCCTATCACCAGTATGTAAGGTTTAATTACGCGCCGCTACTCGACCGGCCTCTGATAAACGACTCTCCAGCCAGTTCTACTCCATGACATATTCACGGTTTTAAGCCTCGCTGCCGACAATACCGCTTATTATCATTATCGGGTTAGGATTGAGCTGCGAGCGAGTGCAAATGAGTTATGTTTATTGATAGACAAAGCAAAGTCTGTCTCTGACGTAGATATGGTTTTTTATATTAATGGTCAGGCTAAAATAAATTGCTTTCTTCAACCTTTAAATGCTATTCAGGCGTGTTAGGCCCGGTTTCCACCAAAGTGGAGACGAGCGGAGCGGAGAGGAGATGTGCAAGATTCGACCAATCACAGGAGAGACGAGAAACGCGATGTAGGTTTCAACCAATGTGATTGGTCGGTTTTCACACTTCTCCTCTCCGCTCCGCTCGTCTCCTCTTTGGTAGAAACCGGGCCTTAAGGATAAGCTAAATACGACTCAGATACTTAATCCAAGCTAATTGATTTGCGCGCAGTGAAGTTATTTTTATTATGTAATATATATATATATATATATATATAAAAATAATTACTTTTGAAGAAGAACTTACAATAAACACTCCTTTCAAGTAATGAAAACATTCCTTACTATCCTCCCATATTCTTCAACGCCCTTGATTTACTACATGTATTTATTATAAATAATTTCAGTATTATTCTGTCATTTCGTTCAATCCTGATCTGAAGAATCTGAAAAAATAGAGTTTTATGAATTGATAAACTTGGGAGTCTAAACAATGTGACGTTCTAATCGTAATAAAAAATGTGATGAATTTCAGACAGGATTTCTTTAAGATTTTCGGTAGTTCATATCATGAACTACCGAAAATCTTAAAGAAATCCTGTTACACTTCAGCCAACTTGTGCACACGGGAAAACACAGAACTAAAATAAGTAAACCATGTTTGACGTATCCATGCATTTTTTCTTGACAAGCAGCGCCATCGTGAACTGCACACTAAAAGTGATCATACTGTTCAAATCGTTGTATAATATGAAACCCTTTGAAAGTGATAGCCACAAGTCTAGGCCCTCTGGTGCCAAATTAAATCATGTTAACCGAATGCTACTCAGGCAAATGTCAGATTCTAGGCAGTCATACTGTCGTTGTTAATTATCGCACTAGACGCCTGGTGCTCGAATACAAATCAGATAACCCAGTGCAACCCAGTCGTATAATGTAACTGTCATTTGTCAACTGTTTCGTGGAATTTTAAAGACATTGTTGTTTAATTTTAATTATATATTCCCACAGTAGATTAGGCTAGAAGCTAACCAGCTGGTTAGCTTCTAGCCTAATCTCTCTACTTGTAAAAAAACAATTGAAAGTCGAAAATCGAATGTTGCACATTTTTTAAAAGAAGAACCTCATAGGTGTCACGTGAAACAAGTTTCACACAAAAATCTCACACCATGAAGATTTTATGTCAATTCGAAGTGTCTATTACTATACAACGGCAATTTCATACTTTAACCCATATTATTATTTCAGCCAATAACTCTAAAGACGAACGTACTAAAAAAATTTAACATTCAAAGCCACTTTCCCATTTCGTAAGACCTATTCATAGGTGAGTGTTTTGTGTAAACATCAATAAGGTGCTACTTAAATTAATAAATTGTATATTTAAGATAGACTTAGAGAAAGTTACCCACCTATCAATATGAATGTTCTTTTTCTTAACGTTTTATTTCCCAAACTTTAGCAGGGCCTACTAATTTCATATTGAATAAGGTCACATATCTTAACATAGATAGCGTAGATGAGGGTCTATTGTCAAGACTAAGCCTTATTTACAATGTTATTAGTAAATTGTTGTTAAATTGAATCTAATAATCGTTGATGGGGCCATGTTCTAGTGGTAGATTATCCTTGTTTTCGAAATCACTTGTCCACGGGCTACGAAGAGACGAAATAAAAAGAAATTGCTTTAAGGATGGCACAGTTCCACCATATGACTTGCGATGCAACGGAATACACGCGAAGGACAAGTTACCCTAGGTCTCGTGATCATGAACAAAAGCGACTAAAAGCTGAAAATTAAACATTGTTGCAGGTTTTTCTATGAACTCGACATAAACTTGGCTCTCGTACACGGCTACTAGTTGTTCTGAGTAAACCTTTTTAACTCGTAGACTAAAACGCTTTGTGACCTGATATTTCACGGATAAATTATAGTTAAATTGTTCTTATGAAATTTAAAATAGTTACCCCAATTACCGAAACTTTATATCCATACGAGACATCAAGTTAGCCAGCCTAATTATAGGCTTTCGACTCGGAAATAATATTTGAAACAAATCAAAGTAGTAACATTATACCTTATTTTCCTTTTAAGTATCTGTAAATATTAATAAGTATTCCTACAATTACGAACGTTTATGCTTAAAAATTTAAGGTAAAATCATTTTTCAAAACTCTCTAGATAAACAACTGAACACGTACTCGTGGTGCATAAAATCATACTTTAAAAATCATAATATCATCGTCAACATTCGCGCCAATTTCTCCCGCACCGTGTCTCTCAAAATATTTCCGATGCTCATATCCTAAAATTAATATGGGGAAAAGGGGTGGGGTAGGTCATCCTGGATTGGTTTTTACGCACCAACCTCCAACGCCATTAGAAGGCTCAGTCAGCGGAACAATTTAATTGATTTATTTATCCCTATATCCAATTAGGCTGGCACCAAAAATTACTTGATGAAATTCAGGCAGAATTCCCTTCGCATAGCTGCCAGATACACAATTCGATGGACAGTGCTAAAACATGATAGGTATTTTGGCTTTAAATTGATGATGGATTTTCATTAAATGAATTTAAAGTCCGCGAGTAAAACAAACGGTATTTTAATTATTGACATTCTATACTGTCTGTGTTTGACTAGTCCGCTCTAGTTGTTGGTTGAAATTTAGGATAATAACATATTTTAATACTTTGGTAGTACATATTTGTTTTGTCTGCTGTAGTAGATATCATAATAATGTGGATTTATTTTTTATAGTAATTAAAAAATTCGAAGTATATTTTTTAGTTTCAAATGAAACGGTGCAAGAAAACATAGTGAGGAAACCGGCATGTCCTAGAACCAAAAAATTCGAAGACATTGTGACATCTACCAACCGCACTGGGCCCGCGTGGTGGATTATAGCCCATTCCCTCTCATAGAGAGGAGGCCTGTGTCCCAGCAGTGGCAACATTAATAGGCTGATGATGATGATGAAATATCATATTTTACGGTTTTTTTTTTTTCATTTTGGAATAAGAAACGTGGCGTGACTGCTGAGCTGGTCCTGGTTTTGATTCCCGGCTCGGGCAAAGTGTTATTGGGTTTTTTCATCAGGAATTTCTCAATACCGCAGCCACGAAGTCTGGTTTTGTGCTCGGTTGATGGCAATGAGCTCGGCCCCTACTATGACATGGGACTTAAAGACGTAACTGGCGAAATGTAGGTGTACTATTAGATACACCTCTGCCTTATCCTTCGGGGATTACATGCGTGATGTTATGTTTATGTTAATAAAGAACGTGGATATGTACCATTTCATATTCCAAGCTCAGACCAAAAAACAAACCAAGACATAGCACTGCGAACAATAAAGTGATGCCGGTTTCGTAAACAAGTGTGCATTTTTAAGCGTAGTTTAATTGTAGTTTGATGTAAATGTGTGCGTGTACGCACAGAGCGGAGCTTAGTTTTGCGCTGGCTTTACTTGGTGCTGGTTGTTCGCAGCGCCACAGCGCTATGTTTTGGTTTTTTATTTGGTCTGAGATTCCAAGGGTTATTTTTTAATTTTAGAACACAATAAGAAACAGAGACTTACTTTGTGAGACAAAAACGTGCTTCTACCCACAACTTTCCCTACCAAGAAATAATAATATCATTTTGCGAAAGCGAAGTCCTATAAACTTAATTTGAGTTGAAAACGAAATGGGGGCGAGCAAATGTTACCCAACCAACAAGTTCTACGAAGAATACCTTTTAAGTATTCCGAAAAAAAAAATACAATATTAACCCATACCCTTATTGCGACAAGTTTTTTCATACTTTTCAGAGCCATTATTTTAATATTTCTATGGTTTCAGCAGGAAAAGTCAATTTAATAACGCAAGAATGTACGTAACTCGACGAAGTTCGGTGAAAACTTTCTTTTGTTTTAATTATTCCAGTTAAAATTCAAGCTTGAATGTAGCATTTATGTACAAATGTCAAATGTGTTGTCAATTCTCCAAAAGAACTTTGACAACTTCCTTCAAAATTGTTTATTCCGCAAGGTACGAATTGGTACCTTACATAACATTACTACAACAGCCTGTAACGTCCACTGCTGGACATAAGCCTCTCCCATGATGGGGGCAATTTGCCGTAATCTCCACGCTTGGCAGGCGGATTGGAGATCGCAGTGATGAAAGACTAACAAAAAACGCTGCTGCCCATCCTCTGGTTTACGGAGGCGCAAGGTGACATAACATTAATAAACATAGAAATAAATTAAACTTATAAGGTACGCTCGACACCCATAGCATAAGCAATTCTCTCATTGTACGAGTAATCTATACAAAGCGAGGTCATGTTATGTCATCAAATGACTCCTCCTGGCGATGTGTCTTCGTGTGTAAAAATAAAGGGTGTAAAGTGTATCTGTTTTTACATGGTTTTTTAACTTACATTTTTGGATATTATTAACCTGAAAATTTAAGCATTCGTCCTCCCTAGGTAGCTTCATGCTCATTTCTTGGAGGCTTAGCAAAGGCTTTGGCCTTTTACCTGGTAATTCATGTTATTATTCAAGTTTTTCTATAGACTTTTATCTCTCTTAAATCTTTGGTTACCTTTGTAATGTCAGTTAGTGACAGGATCAAAAATCAAAATCAATCAAAATCAAAGCATTTATTTCAAGTAGGCCAGTTACAGGCACTTTTGAATTGTCGAAACAAAGTTAAATGTAGCTACAGTCCCAGTCACAAGACATAAAAACTGTGAAAGTACTGTAGTTGCCCATTCCCTAGCGTAGATCTCTATGGAGAAGAACGGGCAAGAAACTCCATGGACACTCTTTTAAATCAAAATATTGTTACAAAATCTTGGTTACATCATTCATGTTGAGATGGTATATTATGTGAGAACAATGTAGCAAGATGTGCACTTTAAAAGTGTCCATAGTAAAAACAAATAATACAATTCTAAAATAAACATACAAATAAGCCATGGCAACTAAGAGTTGACCAGTCACAACTGACAGCGCCCGTTCACGAACATGACGCATGGATCAGCACCATTCAACTCAACCATTTTGAAGGGAACTGAATGATCCGACACACGCGCCACCATCAGCGAGACATTAGAGTGAGCGTGACATACTCTCAACCGCCAGTGCACATTCAAGTCAAGAAAAGACGTAGGATTTCAGTGAATGATAGCTTTCTAGTACATAGTACTCACACAATATGGGCTGTGCGATTATATAATACTAGAGATTGATTCTATACAATGCAAAGACAGTTGTACAATCTTCAGCAGCTCCAACAATTCTATTTAATACTATCAATTTATGCGCCCCTGTCCATGTGGAGCAGGACCAGCATTGAGCCACGCATTTTTATCTGCGATATAATCGCCCAACTTGTAATAAGCTTGCTTACATAGTGTGCGTTTGATGCATGTTTTAAATTTCGTCTCATTCAGTTCAAGAATACTTTGTGGAATTTTATTATAGCATCTCAAACAGTACCCCATGAAAGATGAGTCCACTTTAGCGAGTCTGAAGCCTGGCTGAACTAGTTGGTCCCTATTTCTAGTACTGTAATTATGTCTATCACCTCTTTTACCAAAAAGATGCAGATTTTTTCTGACGTACATTATGTTTTCGTAGATGTACTGACAATGTACCGTCATGATGCCAATATCCTTAAACAGTTCCCTTAGAGAATCGCGCCTACGAAGATTATATATAGCTCTGATGGCTCTTTTTTGCAGAATAAATATAGACTCAATATCTGCAGCCCGTCCCCATAGCAAAATGCCATAAGACATTATACTATGAAAGTAACTAAAATAGACCAGTCTAGCGGTATCTACATCAGTAAATTGACGAATTTTTCTAATAGCATATGCTGCTGAACTTAGACGCGCCGCAAGGGATGTTAAATGAGAACCCCATTGTAGCCTTGAATCAAGCGTAATCCCCAGGAAAACCGTTTTATCTACGAATTCAAGTTTCTCTTTATTTAATATTATTTCACAATCACTACTTTTAACATTGGGTAAAGCAAATCTTATGCATTTAGTTTTTTTTTCATTTAATACTAAATTGTTTGCTGTGAACCAATTATGGACCTGAAGTAGGGCATCATTCACGTCATCTAGATTCTGGGCCCGTCTATTTATCTTAAAAATAAGGGAAGTATCATCAGCAAACAACACCATATTTTGAGGTTGGTTTTTCAATAAATAGGGTAGATCATTTATATACACGAGAAAGAGGAAAGGACCCAATATTGAGCCTTGTGGAACCCCCATTTTTACTTTTAAACCTTGTGAATTAACACCATTTATTTGAACACGTTGTTGTCTATCACTCAAATATGATTTTACCAAACTCAGTGCAAGTTGACCTAATCCGTAATGCTCAAGTTTCAAAAGTAATGTGTCGTGATTTACGCAATCAAATGCTTTGGAAAGGTCACAAAATATTCCTATGGCGTCTTGAGACTCTTCCCACGCAGTAAATATGTGCTTTAATAAGGTTACACCGGCGTCAGTCGTACAACGTCCCTTGATGAAACCATACTGTTGAACATGTAAAATTTTGTTGGTGTTAAAATGATTGAGCATTTGATTAAGCATTACCTTTTCAAACACCTTGCTAAAAACTGGCAACACGGATACAGGTCTATAATTATTAGTATCTTTACTGTCCCCGGATTTGAAAAGAGGTATGACTTTACTGTATTTCATTAGATCAGGGAAAACTCCTTGGTCTACACACAAATTAAAAATTAAAGCTAAGTATGGGGCTATAGTCTCAAGTATGGATGCACAAACTTTGATAGACATTCCCCATAGATCTTCGGTCAGTTTGATTTTTATTTGCCGGAAAGCTTTAATAACTATCATAGGGTTTATGTGTTTAAATTTAAATTCAACCGTGCAGCCAGATACATTCGCCTTTAATAAACCAATTGAGACTTCAGGTGAGGAATTAAGAGCTTCCGTCGTCTTTAATGGTATATCGGTAAAGAAATTTACAAATTCTTGAGCTACTTCCAGATTAGAGCTTTTAGGACCACATGCTGAATCTAATGTGTAGCTAGTGTTACTTATTTTCTTCCTGTTAGTCTCATTATTTATGACTTTCCAGACTGTCTTTATTTTGTTTTCTGCTGTTTTGATTTTGTTGCTAATGTGCAGGGCTTTAGCAACCTTGCATGTATTTCTAAAAATTTTTGAAAACTTAGCAACATACCGGTTAAAAGTTTCGGTGTTTATATAAGGCTTAAGGCCATAAAGCTCAAATAGTCTTTCCCTACTTTTTCTGATACCTCTAGTTGCCCAATCACTAAATATGAATTTAGGGCTAATACTTTTTGTCTTCTTTTCAAAAGTTTTGTTGAATTCCGTGTGAACTATTGAAAAGAAACGATCATACAATTGATTTATATTAATATCGTCATGGCTCATAACACCTAACTTGTTCTGTAGGGAAATATTATACCTATTTAATTTGCTAGAAGTTATAGGTCTAAATTTGATCTGAACTTTTTGCAAAGGTGTATTACACCTAAAAGTTACAGTTTGTCCGCTATGGTCAGACGGCAGACAGTTTACTATGGCTTTATCTAAGTAATCACAATCGCAGAAAACATTATCTATACAAGTCGCAGAAGATGGAGTGACTCTAGTAGGTTCTATAAAAGTGTTGGTCAAGTCAAATGACTTAAAAAGATTTAACAACCGCAACAGGCCTAGTTTTATTTTTAATTTATTGCTGGAGCTAGTTGTAGGTCGTAAAGGTAAATCACATCGACCTCATTTTCTTTTTATTATGTTCTAGAAATTCTTTCCAAATTATAAAATGTCAATCATCTGGAGATGACAGGAGCCTGGTGGTGGAATTTTCAGTCCGTCTGGAGCTGAAAGGCAACAAAAGTCTGGAAGAGTGACCAGAGGAAGTTTTCCTCTAGTGTGATTGATAAGTTAATGTGTACCTGTGCCATGACTTAGCATCTGTGGCCCAGGCTACAGGAGTGGCGACCCTCCATCCTCTCTTACGATCTGATTAAACTGATGTCTTCCATCTGACCAGAAAGAATAAAACTGACGTCCTCCGGCCCCTCCGGGAGGAAGGTTGACAGCCTTCGCTTCCTCGGCTGCAATGACGAAGCCTGTTATACCTCGACCAATTTTACCGATGGGAGACGAAGAATGATGAACCTCGACCAGAATCCTTGAAGGAAGACTGAAACCTGACGTCCCTAGGCCACTACTACAGCCCAGAGGCCCGCCTTTCTCCAG
The DNA here is from genome assembly GCA_941918905.2 of Xestia sexstrigata. Lineage (NCBI taxonomy): Eukaryota > Metazoa > Arthropoda > Insecta > Lepidoptera > Noctuidae > Xestia > Xestia sexstrigata. Next base: position 7,974,495 of record OW799214.2, on the reverse strand, counting down.
TCTATCTAACGTTTATTTTCATTTTCATCCACCCGCTTCTCTAACCTAGTTTAGTTATCTTCTAGCTCCAAATAGGTAGGCCCTAGGTTATTTAATAATAAATTCTTATAACTCGTCCCCTTGACTATTTCTTTTAACAGTGCTCCCCTCCAGACTGAAAGTTAGGTAGGTGAGTGCTCAGTGTGACCTTACAGTTTTCTGGATCCTACCGGGAAAATGTAACGTTACAACGACACAACTCAAACAAAACAATACAACAATACTCTAAACGAAGCCGAAAGACACTTGTTCTCCCCATTATTGCGATATTTTTTTTGTTCCATACCTGCAGGCCTAGCCAAGTTACAAACGTTTCATATAGATTCTCTTTCTACAATCGTAAACGCCTCGACGTAAGCAATTGTAGAAAGCGCTATATTGGTAGCGAAGTTGACACGACTGAGTCGATCGCTCGTTCTCGAATGTCTGTAGAAAAAAACACTTTACTCCCACTCCGTAACTAGAAGGTTCCCAGCAGGCTTAGCCAAGTTGACGATCTACGATCGTTAACGCTAGTAGAAAACTAATCAAATGTATGGGAATGACATCATCTCAACGTTAAATAACGTGATCAACACAAACGAATAGAAAATTCGTAGACAAGTTTACATCGTTCAAAATGAAGAATAGAATGTTATGGTTTCTACAATGTTGATCGCTATACTCTTTGGTAGGAACGCTCACCATAAACTAAGGGTTCTTAAGACGAGCGACATGTTGTCAACGGCAGATAAACTGCAGCCGTCGCCACCTGTCGACGGCTGCCGTCGACGCGCCGGGCGGCAGCCGCCGAAGCGTCGACGGGTGGCGACGCTTGCAGTTGTGGCATGCCGCGTAAAATGTGTGTCGACGGCTGCAGTTGGCAACGTGCCGCTCGTCTGTAAGAAGCCTTAGTCTATGGTGAGCGTTCCTACCAAAGAGTATAGCGATCAACATTGTAGAAACCATAACATTCTATTCTTCACGACCCCCGTATTATTCAAACTTAACATTCAAAGGAAATTTAGTGGGTCTTCAATATAAGGTAGGCACGTAATATTGTCCACGTTTTGGCCTAGTTAACCCTGTCACTTCCACTGATTAAACTATTTTAAGAACATAATATACAAAATTTCATTATCAGCCATTGACATTTTTGAGGTAACATAATTTAAAATATTGCCGTCGACACGAAATTCATACGTTATGTTAATGATATTCTTTTTCTTGTCGCATCACGCTTTTAATCCCCATAGGGTTAGGCAGAGGTGTGATTATAAGCCAATATAGTATTCCAGTGATGAACAAAGACATTTAGTTGCACGCCATCCAACACAATACTCAGACAATAAATGAATACATACATTGGCAATATCTCAACCTACTAGCAGACAAAACAAACAGTTTTTCTTCAATAATCCGCTTGGTTACCCGTATGAGTACCACGAAATAAACCTTATAACTAATATAGCCCAATCATGTTCCCAATAATCTGTAATATCATCTCATTTATCTAACTGAAGTGATCGCAAAATTGTTACTCACACAAAATCCCTGAACAATTCGTTCGCGAAAACATTTCAATTTTCCCCTCAAGATATCAATTCACTGGAAAGTATAATTCAAGTCGTGGAAATTTTAATATCCGCTTAACCGAACTGCGATCAGACCGTCAAACGAGGCCATTCGGCAGACATAATGGACTCAAACATTAGCTTTAAGGCCTTTCCAGTTTTAATGTGACTGTAAAAACGTTTTATTTTTAACTGACTTATAACCCGGCTTAATATGATGGTTTTGGTATTAATGAAGTGGTCACAATATTTATTTTTATTTAGTTGAGTAATTTCATTAATTTTGATAATTTAAGCAGAGAAGCAACAAAAAGAGTCAGAGTAAAAATGAATTGTGAAAAAAACAGTAGGTACTTAATTTAACTTAGAATAAAATTAAGGTGTTTCCGCTACTTACAAACGCCAAAATAAAACATTCACAAAGGCACATCCGAAAATAAATATTCATATTTTTCTTATTGTCTTCTTTTACAAAAAAAAATACACGAAACTGAAAAGACATTTAGAGCTCCACAAAAGACGTTGGAAGTATATAATTAATGTCCTGTTGAATAAGTAGGAATTTCGACTTGTGCAAAGTTGTTTGTTTTAATTCCGAGAATGTCACGTAGCCTCGTTAAGGGTTAAGTACCGTTGAGCTACTGCTAGTCAACGCTCACTTGTTTTTAGTGTTTCCACTCTGTTTATTTTTTACTCTGTGGGAAGATTTGAAAAAGGAATTATGTCGCGTGTTTGTTTTTTATTTTTATTCAATTCTTTCAAGCTAGTGTTTGCCACTGCGGAATAGAAACCTTATTGACTTAATAATCGAATTCTTCTTTTTATTATTATTGCAAGCTTTTATTAGTCAGTCTCTTAAGGAACATAATCACTTGCACATATTTGGAAAAATTAAAATATTTAACAATAAAAACTAACAATTATTAAACTTCTTCTAATTACGATTTTGCCTCGACACAACGGCAAAACCGTATATTATATACGATACTGCCCCAGAAATTATCTAGAACCAACTCATCCCATACATACAAAATCCTCTAAATCCTCTGAGTCATAACCTGTACAGCCTTCATGAGCCCAACCTTCACACTCCCCACAACGCACCCAACCTTCATCCAAGCGGCTTGAACCCTATTCTTCGAGGCAGTACAAGCAAATATTTTCATTTATTATTTTTTGTTTTGATTTTTTGGTCTTAGCCGGTTGATTCAAATTAAGCTTAGAAGTTCTATTTTGTGAGATGGTTATCAGCTCGTTTTTATAGGGGGAGGAAGTGATAACAGCAGTTTTTCCTCTTCGGTGATCGGTTGCTCTTTTTCGGTCAACGCTTATTTTAGGAACTGGCATTATATCCGCTGGAGACACCGTTACACAGTTCAGATTCGACGTAGTAGGAACTGGCGGTGCAGTGTTATTTAATGACATCGGATCAATGAGTAGTGGAGATATTGATGGTATTGAGTGAACGATTAGCGCAGAAGAAGTTGATGGTGTTGGGTTGACATATACATCAGCGGAAGTTGATGGTGTTGTAAAAGGTATATCCATTGTCTCAGCCGGCAAAATCTGCTTCACCGAATACGGTCCTGTTCGTCGGGAATATGCCTGTTTTAGTAAAGCCAGACACAGCGTTCTGTATAGTAGCCGCTTTACAGTACGCTGCTCCAAAAAGTCTCGCCAGCTGGAATTTTGTCACTACTCTACCCGGATTATTCCGTAGCCACGCGTTTACTTCTTGGCTCAATGACTCTTAATATGAGCTCAATGGACCCATGATACTCACGTCTAGAGGTTGAATTCTGTGGGTGCAATGAGGGGGGAAACTTAAAATTACAACTCCATTGTCCCTAGCTTTTTCGATCAGTGGGAGATTTTTTGTGTGGGTCGAGTGTCCATCAAGTAAAAGAAGGACAGGATCTTCTTTTTTGGGCTTTACTGATGATATCAAGTGATTCAACCACTCAACTCGAACTCGTGGAAATATTAGCAGCGGAGGAATATAATTTCCAGAAGCAGACACACACAGGACAGCAGTAGTCAGCTGGCCTCTTCCCGCTGAACTAGCCAGGCGAACCTGTTTTCTTCCCTTTAAAGCGATTATTCTGCTTTGTCTTTTTGGTACCGTTGTCAGGCCCGTTTCATCCAAATCATATCAGAAATTTATATTGATCTATAACTTCCTCTAGCAAATCAAAAAAATTGTTGACGCTGACCATGTTAAATCTCATCGCTCTTGCCACTGACGTCGGCTCTTGTGGGACGGATAATTGTGGGTGTCGCTTCATGAACCCAGCTAACCAATCTTCCCCCGCTAGTTTATAAACCTTATTGAAACAATGGTCAATACTGTTTGCTTCTGCGAATTGATACGCTAAGCGTCGAAGATCTTTATAAGTGAGACCAAATAATCGTTTTTCCATGATCAAGACACGCTCAACTAGACTTTGTTCTTGGGAAGTCGAAAAAATCGGTTTAAATCGTCCCAAACCTTTGCGTGTGGAACAGTCCAGATCATTGTTCTGTCTAGATCGGTTTACTCGATCTTGTAATGTTGATTTTGGTACCTCAAAAGTTTTGGCAGCTATCAAGTAACCCATGGTGCCATCAAATACGGCTTGAACGGCTTTTTTCATGTTATCCGGATCCTATTCTTGCCTAGAAGTAGTCCTTATATAATTACGCGGCATTTTATCTGCTCCTAAAATAAAAAAAAATAAGTTAGTTCTTATTCATTCATGCGGGTCAAAATCGTATAGTGGCCGGTTTTACCCCGTACGGTTTTGACCCACGTCTGTGTGTGTATAAATATATCACTCACTACTACTTAAGCAAACCAATTTTGCCTACTCAAATATTTGTTAATTACGAGTATACACGCACTTTAACATAGTTGATTGGACACTTACCTGTTATACACGTACATTTCACTATTTTCTGATTGAATTTTCACAAAAATAAGATCAAATACGCCGAAGAAGAATAAAATCGAATATTTTGATAACGCGCGTGCATGCAGCGACAAGTGTTTGTTGACAAATAGCTCCCATTGGTCGACGCCGCTGAGCAGTTTGCGCGCGGGAATTTTGAATTATTGACAAGAATAGACATGCTGTAATGTTTTACCCCGGTATACGGTTTTGTACAGGTCTCCCCAATATCGCAGGGCAATGCAATATTATGATAACATGGAGCTGATCTGATAATGTAGCTGGAAGGTGGCCATAGAAACTCCATTTTGAAACGTAATAACCCCATCGAATTTGGACTCGTTTGATTCGTCTTGATGAGTACTTTGTCTTTAGATCGTATTCAGGGTCTGATGATGGAGCTGGAAGGTAGCCATAGGAACTCCGTTTGAAAACGACATAACCCTATCGAATTTGGACTCGTTTGATTCATCTTGATGAGTACTTTGTCTTTAAATCGTATCCAGGGTCTGATGGTGGAGCTAGAAGGTGGCCATAGGGACTTCGTTATAAAACGACATAACCCTATCGAATTTGGACACGTTTGATTCATCTTGATGAGTACTTTGTCTTTAAATCGTATCCAGGGTCTGATGGTGGAGCTAGAAGGTGGCCATAGGAACTCCGTTATAAAACGATATAACCCCATCGAATTTGGATTCTTTTGATTCGTCTTGATGAGTACTTTGTCTTTAAATCGTATCCAGGGTCCGATGATGGAGCTAGAAGGTGGCCATAGGAACTCCGTTATAAAACGATATAACCCCATCGAATTTGGACTCGTTTGATTCGTCTTGATGAGTACTTTGTCTTTAAATCGTATCCAGGGTCCGATGATGGAGCTAGAAGGTGGCCATAGGAACTCCGTTATAAAACGACATAACCCCATCGAATTTGGACTCGTTTGATTCGTCTTGATGAGTACTTTGTCTTTAGATGGTATCCAGGGTCTGATGGTGGAGATAGAAGGTGGCCATAGGGACTCCGTTATAAAACGACATAACCCCATCGAATTTGGACTCGTTTGATTCGATTTGATGAGTACTTTGTCTTTAGATGGTATCCAGGGTCTGATGATGGAGCTAGAAGGTGGCCATAGGGACTCCGTTATAAAACGACATAATCCCATCGAGTTTGGGCTTGTATGATTCGTCTTGACGATTACTTTGTCTCTAGATGGTATCCAGGGTTTTATGATGGAGCTGGAAGGTGGCGGAGCTGGTAGGATGCCCGTAATACGAGTATAACGACATGATCCCATCTAGTTTGGGCGCGTTTGATTCGGCTTGAAGAGTACTTTGGTCCTAAATGGTAACCAGAGTTTGATGATGAAACTGGAAGGTGGTCATAGGATCTCCGTAATAAAACGACGTAACCGCATCGAGTTTGGGCTTTAAGAAGATTTAATTTTTATGATTTAAAAGCTTGTCGCAAGATTTACCTGTGTAGATAAACAAGTGAATGAAATAAATTGATCTAATTGATTAAAAAAAAAAAACACACTAAGTACACTGGCTTTTGGTGTAACGAATTTTTTCCTTAAATTTCTGTTGCCCCCAGGCCCTATTAAGAAACTCATTACTCCTAAAAGATTTAAAGCTAAAATTAGGTCATCGACACACACCTTTCATGTTACTCCAAGCAATTTCCCGTTAATAAGCCCGAGTTCCGACGGGCGTTAAAAACAAAGGTGGTCGGTGGAAACGCGAGCATCGTGGAATAGGCTCGTTAACTTTTCAATTTTCCAACCTAAGCTCAGTAATAGTTTGCTGTGACGCCCCACAGTGTGGCCCTACCCTATTATTTACTATTGTTACGACCAGTAGGCATGCATCGAATTGTTTATAGGACTTTCTTTGTGGGAGGTGCGAAAGTGTTATTTTTTCTGTTTAGTTTGGAGTTTTCTTTAACAATTCTAATCATTATCTTACTACCATACATTCTGAACCCGTAATCAGATACGGCCTATTGAGGTACTCTCTCCGAACGCGTGAGTGAATGAAAGAATAAATTGTATAGACTGATCTATGGATCTGAACCTGTATAAGGACACTGTTACTGTAAATCAAAACACGAATTCTATCTCTTGCTTCGGTGAACTAAACCATCAGTACCTACATTCATACATACATAATAATATCTGTTGCTAGGAACAGATTTCCTGGAAATACCCAAATCCTATATACACACAAATTATATCTATAGCAAGCAAACTGCGAAATTCTCCGAACCAGCAACCGTCAGTATACACAACACTATTTTTTTGACGTTTTAATTACTTTAAAATAGTCTAGTACTCAAAATGAACAACTTTTACTTATAGGACCGAATATGAAATCTCGAAAAAAATATCAGCTGTTGCCTAAATATTTAGATTAAAGAGCTGTATGTTTTGTAATAAATAAATTAAGTACAAAAAAATATTTTTTTTTCGAGAATGAGATGTATGAGATATTTTTTTCGAGATTTCGATGTCGGTCCCGTAGTAAAAGTTGTTAATTTTCATGAGTACTAGACACCCTTAAAATAATTAAAACGACTAAAAAATAGTGTGATGATAGTTTTCACTTGTACTACGAAAACTATCATCTCTGGTTACCATTTAAGACCAAAGTACTCTTCAAGCCGAATCAAACGCGCCCAAACTCGATGGGATTATGTCGTTATATTACGGGCATCCTATGGCCACCTTCCAGCTCCATCATAAAACCCTGGATACCATCTAGAGACAAAGTAATCGTCAAGACGAATCATACAAGCCCAAACTCGATGAGGTTATGTCGTTTTATAACGGAGTTCCTATGGCCACCTTCTAGCTCCATCATCAGATCCTGGATACAATTTAAAGACAAAGTACTCATCAAGACGAATCAAACGAGTCCAAATTCGATGGGGTTATGTCGTTTTATAACGGAGTCCCTATGGCCACCTTCTAGCTCCATCATCAAACCCTGGATACCATCTAAAGACAAAGTACTCATAAAATCGAATCAAACGAGTCCAAATTCGATGGGGTTATGTCGTTTAATAACGGAGTCCCTATGGCCACCTTCTAGCTCCACCATCAGACCCTGGATACCATCTAAAGACAAAGTACTCATCAAGACGAATCAAACGAGTCTAAATTCGATGGGGTTAACATAATTAGACGCCCTTAAAATAATTAAAACGACAAAAAAATAGTGTGATGATAGTTTTCGTAGTACAAGTGCGGTTGACAGAACCGCACTTGTACTACGAAAACTATCATTTCAACTATGTTATAAAGGCACTGTATCAAATTACTACTATATAACACTATTTTTTACTGCGTACTGCTCAAAGCTTACCCGTCGGTGGTAACCTTGAGCTGGCATTGCGTAGTATGAAGTTTCGATAGAATAAGAGGTCAGTTTATACTGGTTGTGTTACCACTGACAGCGAGCTTGTTGAGAAAGATTAAAACATCAGATTACTAGTGAGTAGTAGGTAGCCATTGCTTACAAGCTAACTAAACTATTTTCTTAGCTGACGTCTACAATTTGCGAGATTCTTGCCTGATAATGTTTAAAGTAGTTTTTTTCTTAGTTGAACAAAACGGTGCCAGAATTACTTGCCCATTTAAGTATTTTTTGGGACTCAGGTTAAACTACAAAGCATGGCTTTCTATACAAGCACTCAAAAACAGATTTAAAAATGGAAAAAACCAGCCTAGTGCGAGTCGGACTCGCGCATGAAGGGTTTCGTACCATCGTAGTAGGGGAGCCCCCTTTTATTTTAATTTATTTGTTGTTATAGCGGCAACAGAAATACACATTTTTTTAAAGTTTCAACGGTCTACCTATTACGAATCATGAGATACAACCCGCTGGCAGACAGACGGACGGACGGACGGACAGCGGAAGCTTAGTAATAGGGTCCCCTTGGTTACCCAACGGGTACGGAACCCTAAAACTCATACTCACAAGATAAGGTATACGAGTACTATCTAGGTATAGAAGGTTTCTATGTCCTATATTTTGAAGTTGTAATTTACGACAAAATCAAAGCATTTATTTCAAGTAGGCCAGTTACAGGCACTTTTGAACATGTATCTCATTCCTAGAAATTTCCAGAAAATATTAATCCAGATAGACCAAATTAATTTAAGGTACTAATTAGTTTCGCTCGACGCTTTCACATCGTTTTTCAAGCCCTTCTGATGAGCAATTTAAATGACTTTCATAAATTCACCCCAGCGTATAATTTTATATTGATAATCAAAGTGGAATATCCCGCATTTAACATGGAATATTTATCCAACTTTACCTATATGGACGCGGAATATAATTGGACGTACGTACGACATAAGTTATGGAAAATCCCGCAAATGACCCACATTTTCACTCATAAAGTAAATAATAAATGTCATCACTATTTTCGTTTAATATTCGAAATTCAAATACAAGTAATAATGGGTAATTTTGTTGAAATTTAAATCGGACAAATGGCGTTCGGGGATAGACCTTTGCATAACCTAATCGGCCAGTATTATTGAAAACTTATTCAACGAATTTCTATTCCAGATAGTGTTAGGCATTGCCAATAAGAATGCAAATTCAAAAGAATTTCATGTTAAAGTTTCATTTAACCAAAAAAAAAACATCCGAATTGGAAAAACAATTAACATAACATCACACCTGAAATCTTCGAAGGGTGACGCAGAAGGCCTAGTATAACACATCTACATTTCTTGAGCTATGTTTTACGTCCTGAGTATTAGGGGGCGACTGTTTTGCCATCAATCGAGCATAAATCCGGGCTCTGATTTGCTACAGATAAACTGATGAGATCTCATGCTCATTGGTTGCACTCGCAATCATATGGGGGGTGGCGGGGGTTCAGAATAGTGTACTGAATAAGTAGTAACTGTATGTGCGTTGGTGTTTTATCCACCCTGTAAACACATCGCATGAAACATTAATTCCCATGATAAATGTAGGTACTATTGAAATTCATGCAAAACTACGAAGAACACCACATTAATCAAGAATTATGTACTCCACAAAACGAATAAAAACGTAAAAACATTCATTTCCATAAAAACGGGACCGCACTATAATTAAGCTACATACCTACGCTCCTACCTACCTCCCTACGTATCGTGAGTGTGTAGTATAAACCTTTAGTAGTGCAGGGTATGAAAATGCAATGGTGAGGGAAAAAGCTCGTCGGCCATTACGCGGGCGATTTGATTAAGCTACGGATAATGAAATTTCCGACGGAAAATTGTGTTGGGCCCTCAATATAGAAATATTATTATAGTGGGAAGATTTTGGGTGTTGTCATTAGCCATTAGGACTGATAGTAGACACGCTGTTTTGTGGTATTCAGTCTGGTATACAGAAGTCACATATGATTTCTTGTTATGTTATTCTACTGCCCCGTTAGTCTCGTTGTCGTAGGCATGACTGCTGTCCGTAGGATCCTGGTTTTGATCCCCAAGTCGGGCGAAGCGTTTTTGGGTTTTTTTGTTAGGAAATTCTCAGTAGCAGCCCGGAGATTTTTTTTAAACGTTGTCCCGCACTAAGAATTTGTCGTATATCGTGGGTACGTTTACAAACATTTAAACTTACATACACAAACAGCTAGACCCGGAATAACTATCTGTATACAAATATTTGTTCCGTGCGGGAATCGAACCCGTGACATGCAGCGCAGCAGCCAATCGCTCAGCCACTGCGTCAACCATGTCGTCAAAGATAAAAATGTTAGTGGTGTGACACCTTTAAGTGCCTCAGAAAGCCTTTGTTTCTGCGCCTGATCAGGTAGGATTGACGTCCCAACTGTGCAGTTGTGCAATAGAGCAATGAGTAGAAAATTCAGAATCACCTTGATTTTTGACTCGTTTTATATTTTTCATCCTAACCTATCAGATATATCAGTTACTCATGAACCAAACATATTATTATCTTAAAATGCTTAAACCACAACCTGATACAATCATATTTTAAACAATATTCCATTTAGCATTGCAGAGAACATTTCATAAATTTATTATTTAGCAGACTACTCAATTAATATTATATTCATTTGAGTAGGCAGTGGATATCAACTATATATTTGGAAATCAAATGCTAAGTCCCTAATCATAAATCCCTAATAACAAATTATGCTTTCAAACATTGAAATTCATGTTGGTAATTGTTTTTGGCATTTGTGCTAATATTATATTGAAATAGGATTATTTCTAAACATTAAAGCTGCAGTTTGCATTTATTGTTTTCAGCTTAATATGCGCTAAATTGGAAAAATCATTTTTGTGGCACGTCTAATGCCTGAATTCTTGTCGCGCTGACGGTCGGTCGCGTACGAGTAGATATACACTGTGTTCAATATACTCGTAGCACTATACTGCGACGCTGAAGTCAGCGGCGACCGATAGCCATATTATATTTAGCCATAATTAGACGACCCGAATAGCGCAGCGGTAGTGAGGCTGCCTTACGTTCTTAGGGTCCCGGGTTCGAATCCCGGTAGAAGCAAACGTTTGTGTGATGAGCATGGACATTTGTTTCCGAGGCATGGATGTTTATATGTATAATAAGTATGTATTTACAAACAAAAAAGTATCTACGTAGTATATCAACTATCTGGTGTCACGACACAAGCCTCGTTGCTTAGTCTGGCACTAGATGGCGCTGTGTGCAATGTCCAGCGATATTTATTTACTTTATCTGGCCACTACAACCCAGAATAACAATAATAATAAAAAATAAATTAATAATTATCGCTGGGCTGCCTAACCTGGTGTCAGAGTTTTTATGCTGGCTGACGTCACGACCGACCGTACGCGATCGACCGTCAGCGCGACAAGAATTCAGGCCTAAGAAGGATAGTTTACCTTAATAATTACATATATCCTGATATATGAATTCATCGGTGTTTTTTTTTGTGTCTTCTACACACACATGACACGTTACATTAATCAGCCAATATCTTTTCCTTCCTTACTCCCTCTTCCATTTGTCATTGACGAGATAGGCACAGTTTCTGAATCTCAACTATATTGAACTTTGGCATTCGAAACACCGCCTGTACCTAGTGTTATAAATTATCCGAACGTGATAGCAAGAAGTCTGTCGATATTCCTATCGACTTTTCCTATAGAATACGTTTGCCTTGCTTCTAGACTACTCAAAATATTTGATATTTTTCATTTTTAGGAATTTTCGTGCCGGTAATGAAACAAAAATATGGACACTGTCTGCTGTCTGTATAAGATGATATGGACATGTTCGATCGCTGGATGCAAGTTGCTCGAAAGTAGAAGAATTTGGTCGACTGAGTATACTAATTAAATTCACAACGATACTGGCTCAATTAGCTTAAAAAAAACTTGAAGAAACGCTCCATATCAAATTGGTTTCTCTAGATACTAATAACCATTGTATTAAAAGACAAAAAAGTATATCATTTTTCTCATTACCAACAATTGTATGTAAAAACGATACTTATAAAAAAAATTAAAGCCCTAACACCGTTCCTTTTACAACGGTGATCTCACGGCAATTAACACGACATTATTAAAACCCAACACGCCTAAATAGCTCGCAGAGATTTCACTTCATCTCCTGGGCATATGCACCGTAAAAATAATTACGCACTGCACAGAATCCGGGGAAGCTTCGCAGATAAACCATGGTCCATACACTCATCTCTGCAAGGTAAAATATGGGTAAGTTGTATTTTTAATATTTCGAGCAAAGATTTAAAATTTTAGTTGTTAGTGTGTGACTCATAATAGGTGTTACAGTTTACATTGAGAAGAGCTCACAAAACCTGTATAGAATAATTGTTACAATTTGCAGTATGAATTAACGAGACAATAATGTTGTGAACTAAATAGAAACGTGGTATTTTATCGACGCGATGGGGGATATATAACATACATAATTATAAAAAACGCAAATCTTTTACTAATTATGTCTGAACTTCAAAAGAGACTATGAACTCTGAGTTTGTTTCGGCTGTTTCTTCTCAGAGTAGTCAGGTACGAAACACCGGCCCCAAGAGTTTAAAAAAATTACTTGTTTGTAAAAACCTACTTGCAAAATAAACATCATTTATCAACACCTTATTTATCAGATATGTCATTTCGTTCTGAAATTGTGAGCTACTTGTCTCATGCCTATGAAGTCACTGATCATCTTTCTGTTTTATCTTTGACATCTTCTGGTTAACCTAATTAAAGGATCAGATTTTGCCGGAATGACAATTTAAATTTAACGTTACACAACACATTTACCTCAATATATCCATTCCATTTGATTTCAGAACTCAAAAGTTTGTTTTTCTCACTTACCACCCTTTCAGCTCACGCACAGCAACACCGCACAATACGAAATCCGCGCTGTAATTATAAATCATTCGGACCACGTCCATTTAAACAGCTTACTATATTTAAATTTTATTATAATCTCTGCTTTTGAAACGGTCCCTGTTTAAACCTGTGGCTTTTCGGTGACTCCCTCTTAAGCTTTGTGCTTACATAGAAAATAGAGTGTACATTTCCATCGCTTTCCGAGTAAAAATGCATTTACATAGCTCCTGTTTGCGTTTCATTGCTTATTTGAATTTTTCGCAGCGAATTTTATACATGTAGGTAGTATGAAATGTGTGTTATGTAGTTAAAGTGAAATAATGTTTTTGTGTTATGAATATTTATGGCATTATACCAACAGCCTGTGAATGAATATGAGCTTAGTTTCGAACGTTTCAGAATAGTCTAGACAAGCTTGGTGGTGTATTCTTACTTGTTGTTTAACGTGTTGTTTTTTATATGGTTGAGGTATGTTTAACTATTACAGCACGTTCATTTTATTTATTAATTAAAATCAAATGTCATCAGTTTTTAAGAATCATGAAACAAACAAAAAAGGCAAAAAGCACTTGTCTCCTTAAAAAATAAAATCTCAAAATTACCTTTTATAATTCATTTATTAACAAACAAAAGACGTAATATTCAGTCTTTAAAAAAACATTAATAATGGCCGTCAAATATAATAGCAAGTGAAATAAATTAAAGTCGTCTAACATAAAAGAATGGGGCAGTGAAAAAAAAAAAATCTCGTTCAGGAGTCTTCCGCTAATCGCCAACAGAAGTTTTGTATTGGGACTTCCCTTTATAGTCTTTGCATTGAAGGAAAATCAGAAAATTAAGGCCTTTATTTTTCTTTAATATAGAGTAGTTTACAAGTTGGTGAGGAGCTCGTGGCTGAATAATAAGAGCCGCTCGGCTCGATATTCAGGGTGGGGATTGGTCCGTGGATAGGTGACCGCCTAGTACATACTGAGTTTCCTCCGTGCCTGAGAAAGCACGTTAAGCCGTTGGTCCCGGCTGTCATTTGTAAATCTTTAACAGTCATCAGAGTTAGTCAGAGGCCCGAAAGTCTTACCAGAAACAACTGGGTTGTAGAGGTCAGATGGGCAGTCGCTCCATGTAAAATACTGGTTATCAGCTGTATCCTGTTAAATAAATAAATAAATATCACTGGACATTAACACACAGCGCCATCTAGTGCCACACTAAGCAACGAGGCTTGTGTCGTGGACACCAGATAGTTGATATACTATATAGATACTTTTTGTTTGTAAATACATACAAGACTTATTATACATATAAACATCCACGACTCGGAAACAAATGTACATGCTCATCGCACAAACATTAGCTCCAACCGGGATTCGAACAAGGGACCCTTAGAACGTAAGGCAGCCTCACTACCACTACGCCATTCGGGTCGTCAAGTTAGACTGGACACTGACCCCAACATAGTTGGGAAAAGGCTAGGCCGATGATAATGTAGTAGTTTACAATAATTTTAACTTATGTCACGGATAAATAACTACGATGGGCATTAAATATAAACCCTATTGTCGGCAGGGAAACTAAGAATGTTACATTAAAAGGTTTAAATGTCTCAGCATGTAGATGCTCAGACATTTAAAACAAGAGCAAGTTTTAAGTTACTTTCAGTACTAATTTCTAATTAATACTGTTGCACTAAAACGCTATTAATATAGGTATTAATTTGAGAGACGCAACAAAGTTAACGTTCTCCCAAAATACTTTACAGTACGAAAGGTCACAGACATAGCAACAGGGGAATAAAATTAATGAAGTTGTTCATTAAACTTAAGTGGGATTGTCACTAATGTCTGCCCAAGTAGCAGACCAGGGGAATAATTATGAAGCAGACCAACCATCAGATAGAGGCAGTAATTAATTGATAACGAACCTATTTTGGCTATTACTAAGAGTTATATTGCTACTTTTGTAAACAAAGCCTTCCAGGCAAAAATTATCAGCTTGTATACTTTCGGCATGTTTCACCACGAAAACCTGACAGCTAGTCTTACCAAGGGGTATTCGTGTTACCCAGAACTGGGTTAAGCAGGTCAGAAAGGCGGTAAGCTCTGTGTAAAATTCTGGCATTTAGCTCCATCCGGTTAGGCTTGAAGCCGAACCCAACAATAAAAAGCTAAGCATTTCGATTCCACGGGCCTTAAAGGTAAATAAAGGACAATGCCAAGATTACGTATACTTTTAGGTTATGTCAAAAATATTTTTTTTTTAAATAATTAATTGCCAGTTGCCAATATAAAAAATAAATTGTAACGGGAATGTCTATTGTGTCATTTTTCACAAGTGTCATGTTTCATAAAATAAATGGCATGATCAATGTCCAACTTTATTTAATCTTATTCGGGATTTTAATGGAAAAAAAATATGTGGAGACCTACTTAGTTAAAAGTAGGTTCTCGCTAAATAACTGTATAAATTATGTGGCATAGTACATAAAAGGAAACTTTATACCGCACATAAGCATACAAATTTTATTATAAAATTAATGTAAGCTGTAAAAGAAACAAAAAGCCTGTGTTTATAACGTTTACTCTTATAAAAGAAAGAAATATGGAACGTTTTGTAGGTACCCTTTTTTAAGGGCAAGGTCGACCCGTAGAAATATAATATTATAGAGTAATATAAACTTACCTTTTTATGTAACATTTAATTTGACAATATTTTTTTTAAGAAAATTATATTTACTTTAGAGGCGTTGTTTACTCGAATATAAAGTTTTACTATCAATGAAACGAAAATGCTGGTAAAAGTATATATGTGTTTAAGAGATGATTGTTCGAAGGAATTTTAATTATAATATACTAGTAACTCGCCCCGGCTTTGTACGGGTGTAATGTAGATATAGACCTTCCTGTTGAATCACTATCTATTGCTGAAAACTGCATTAAAATCCATTCATCATCACCATCTGCCTAGCCTAGCTCTTACGCTCCACAACCCAGTTAGTACTGGATAATACGATACCCATTGTTAAGACTGGTTGTCAGACTTTTTGGGTCACTGACTACCTGTAACGACTGTCAAAGATCTACAAATGACAGCCGGGACCAACAGCTTAACGTGCTTTCCGAGGCACGGAGGAAACTCGGTATGTAAGGGTGGTCACCCATCCACAGACCAACCAAGGGAAGCACGGCTTAACCTAAAGATTGACCCGAGCCACAGTATAAATATGGACAGTACCGAAACTAAGCCTAGTTGATGCAATAATTACCTACGCTCCATTGCGGCCATTATATTATTATTAACCATTATTTAGCCGGTCCCTTTTAATGTTGTTGATATTGTTTTTTTTAAATAAAACTGTTGTGATCAATCGATCAATCGATCGAATTGAAATACCTAGCTTACAAATACAATTTAAATAGTATTTTAATGGCGTAGTTCTCTTATGGCGTCGGTTAATCTCAACAAAAGACGATAGTTTAAACACGGAAAACAATTTAATATTAACACAACAACTTGTAAAACTATAGATCTTTAACTTTATCATCACGGCATAACCTTTTACTAGTTTTGGCGGGAGCGAGCCGCGGTTGGACGATAACGTTTCGTGCGCTCGTCGCAGCGGGTGCGCGCTAGCTGCCGCCGTAGTGCAGGGCTCATGAGAGGCTGCGAACCGTACCCCGTTTCAACCCGAAAATGCGTGTGATACCTAGGAATTAAAAAACTATTACATAAAAAAATACCTTTATTACTTAAAAAAATGTCTTCGTTATTACAAATTATTTACAGTTTGGTTTGAATACTTTCTTCTGCTACGACACGTTCGAAATTCTTTATTATTGAAATAATTGTGTAAAAAATTCAAACAGTCACCGCGCAACGGCGCAATACGTTCGTGGCATTTTTAAAAAGATTGGGAGATATAAACTTATACGTGACCACTCGTCTCGGCGCGGCACGAGCTACTAACAGCACCGCAACGTCCGCTCAGGGGCCCCGTCGATGCGCATGTTAGTGTGAGTGTGCGGTTTCGAGCGTTTGTAGGTAGTTTCCGTACTGTCCATATTCATATTGTGCCCGAGGCCCGAGCGGCTGTTATTATTTAGCCACGAGCTCCTTAAAATCCGTTGCGTAAGCTTAAAAGATCTAGGCGTACAGATAGCGGGAGCGCCTTTGTTTTATAAACATTTAAATACGTCTAATACTCATGTGTATCTCCCTTCCCGTTCCCGGATCGGTCCAAGTGCTGTTGGGTTCTTCTATTAGGAATTTTTCAGTAGCAGCCCGGAGTTTGGAAGATAGTGGTATGGTACCCCCGAACCCCGGAAAGCAAGTTAAGCCTAAAGTCCTGCGCCGGATCTCTCTTCGGACGTGTTGGATTGCCGTCCCAAGAGAATGATAATGTTGAATCCATTGTTTAAGAAATTCAAACGAATCTGGATAAGGATTAAATATAATACCCATTTCCGAAGAACGAACTAAATACTACTCAGACTATAAATCCGATACAAAACAAACTAATTGTTTACTTATCTATTCAAAACATTTACGATCCCCGTGTTTCAGATTTCAACGTGACTAAATCGAATCTAATTTCTGGGCAAATTATTTTCTCGTTAAATCCATGCCCCGGGCAGAGATCAAAGAAAGGAATTAATTAAATTAACTTTTCTGTCAATAAACGTAAATCAGATTTAACGAACAATGGTAATGTTTAATTTAGTAACTAATCACAATCAATTATTGCAGTAATTTAATGAGACAATAATGAAGTCGATTAATGTCACGATTATTAGGAAAATCATTTTATTAAGCAGTCTAGTGTAGGTACTGACATTTTCCTACAATGAACAACTCAAATAGTTTAATGTGGCTACTCATAATATCATCACGCCTGTAATCCCCGAAGGATGAGGCAGAGGTGTAAGTACACATCTGCCTCATCCTTCGCCTCTAATAACATGGTAGGTACTTTATGTAATTATGTAATGTTTTGATGTAATTCCCTGTACCTAAAACGTTATAAGGCCCGGTTTCCACCAAAGCGGAGACGAGCGGAGCGGAGAGGAGATGTGCAAGATTCGACCAATCACAGGAGAGACGAGAAACGCGATGTAGATTTCAACCAATGTGATTGGTCGGTTTTCACACTTCTCCTCTCCGCTCGTCTCCTCTTTGGTGGAAACCGGGCCTTTTTTTTTTTTTTTTTTTTTCGGATGGGAGTCATCAAATGACTTCTCCCGCTCTGGGCGGAGCTGGAGGGAGTGTCAGACTTTTACTGACTAAAACCCATCCATGTTCCTTCATCGCCCTTTGTGTTCCGGGGCCACGGTATCTCTTTCGAATAGTCCCGCAACCCCGGCAGGCATCGGTCCTTTCGGACCCCTTCCTTTTTGCTGACTCTCTTTGAGGCGCGCGTGGAACACGAACGCGCCGTCGACACGGCCTGTCGTCATGAGACGGACGGACGGCGAGCTAGCCCATAGCCCACCGTCCACAGGCCCGCGCCTATGGTGGCCGGGGGCCACGTGGTGGCCCTCGACGCCCGGGGCGTCTCCCGCGGCGGCCGGGACGCTGTGAGGTTCTCTCCCTCTCACGTTCTGCCACCTCCTTCTCTAGCATTACTGCTTCGCAGAAGGAGGTGACGGCGTCCCATTCCGTCTCGCTCCGGACCATGGCTTGCACCAGGGCCGGACGCGAGAGCTCGCCGCCGCCAATCGCCGCTTCGAGGACACGGCGGTGCTCCGCCCACGCGGGGCACACCTCCACCGTGTGCTCCACCGTGTCCTCCGGTCGATCCTCGCAATGGAAACACCCGGGCGTTTCCTCCCGCCCGATTCGGTGCAGGAACCTCCCGAAACAACCGTGTCCGGTGAGGACCTGCGTCAGGCGGAAGGTGAGGACGCCGTGGCGTCTCTCAAGCCAATCCTCAAAGAGGGGACTTACCGCCACTATCGTGGCGTGCCCTCCGAGGGGGAGCCTTTCGATTAAATAAACGTTATATCCAATAACGTTATACGAAATAAGTTTTAGAGTATTGTTACGTTGTACCCGTACCTACAATTACGGTAGTATGTAACCGGGCCTAAGGCCTTAGTAATGAGTATTTCAGTAAAACCTAGAAGTAATCTCAAACTCAAACTCAAAACTCAAACTCAAAGCATTTATTTCAATTAGACCATTATGGCACTTTTGAAAGTCAAAAATACAAAAAAATAAAAACAAAACAAAGCTACAGTCCCAGACACAAGACATAATAACTTGAGAAAGTACTGTAGTTGCCCATTCCCTAGCGTAGATCTCTATGGAGAAGAACGGGCAAGAAACTCCATGGACACTCTTTTAAATCAAAATATTGTTACAAAATCTTGGTTACATCATTCATGTTGAGATTATAGATATATGTGAGAACGATGTAGGAAGACGTGCACATTATGAGCGTCCAGAGTAAAACATTAGATCAACAAATTAAAAATAAAGTAATTAAAATGAACCGTGGCAGCTAAGAGATGACCAGTCCCAACTGACAGCGCCCGATCACGAACAAGACGCGTGTATCGGCGCCATTCAACTCAACCATATTGAAGGGAACTAAATGACCCGACACACCCGCCACCATCAGCGAGACATTTGAGTGAGCATGACTTTCTCTCAGCCACCAAGGCATATTCAAGTCAATGAATAAATTAGATACTTACTAATATTAGTTTATCCATCACGCTCGTAGGTAAAGGACTCTTTTCAAACCTTTCTTTTTCAGTCTTTTCTCACTATGTTGGGGTCGGCTCCCAGTCAAGCCGGAAGCAGCTGAATACTATTTTACATGGACCGACTGCCTTTCTGACCTCCACAACCCAGTTAGTACCTACTGGGTATTACGTAATCCTTTGGTAAGACTGGTTGTCAGACAGACTACCAGTAACGACTGAAAAGATCTACAAATCACAGCCAGAACCAATGACTTTACGTGACACGGAGGTAACTTGGTATGGATGGTCAGCCCACCCACGGACAGACCTTGGCAAGCGCAGCTTTACTTTGAAGATCAACCTGTGCGGCTGATATTTATTATTTAATTATAAGCTCCACAAAACCGTTTCATTATTCAGCTTCAAGCTCCAAATCAATATCTTCCGCCGAAATACTTACATCAGATTACGCAATAAAAAAGACAGACTCTTCCCACCCTCGCCATATTAATAGTAATAACTTATGTCTATCGTCCTACCACTATGAAGGTGATTCCCCATTAAAGGTCGTCCCAATAACGGCCATATGTTCTGAAGGGATAATAGGGACCGACGTAAATGGGTCTTAGTGACCTTTAGGGTTTGTTTACCATGGACAAATTTACAAAAGTATTTTTTTTTGCATATTTTTGTAGGATAATATGTAGTATAAAAATGGTGTCGATTCTATTGTGCACAACTAAACTTAATTTAGGTTATTGCTATCTTTTACTAAAAGGCAGTGCGAGAACAGGACGGCTATAGCTATGAACTAAGTTAGAGATGTCAAACTAGTTTATGCCTTGCGCTTCACCGTGGTTTTAGTCGACATGTTTTTACGTGCATCCTTCATTTGTATAGAAATATTCATTCTAACTAAATTTGACAGCTCTAAATTAGAGAAAAAGATAGCAAAAGCCTAAATTAAGTTTAGTTTGTTTACAACAGAATCGACACCAATATCCTACAAAAATATGGATATAGTTTTAGTACACATGTACTAAAACTATATCTGAAATTTTTGTTTTACATTTTGAGTACATACTCAACATGTAAAACAAAAATTTATTTCTGAGATGAACTGTCTTAGAAACAATTATATTAATAAGCAAAGCAGGAAACGCTTCTTCTTTTTTATCTTGTGGTTAGTGCCTAACCTGGTGTTAGAGTTTAATGCTGCCCATGGGCTTCTGACTTGGCTTTACATGTCGTCAAGAAATATCTCTCAGGCACGATCACGATGTTTTCCTTCACCAAAGCAAGTGATAATTATACAATACGCAGATGAATCCGTAAAATCAGAAAGCAGGAAACGCTGAAAACGTTTTTTCTTTCTGATAGACAAACTAATAACGGTTTTAAAAGTAATTATATCACATCCAATTAATTACGATAAAGTTCTAATTTCTGCCTCTATTGAAATGAGATTTCATTACAAACTAATGCACCTAGCATTAGTTTATCATGAATTCTGATTTCTATATTCATTGATTTCAAATGCTAATTAATATTTTGTTGGTAATTGCAAGAGTGATGCTAATAAAATATTATAAAGCCTGACCTCTGCTTTGAACATTCATTCGTAATACAGTGATCATTGATTTGTGAATTCATCATAACAAATTATAATTTTACCTATTTGCTGATCCTACAAATATTATAGAACTAGGTAGTTCCCTCTAATTTATTTGTGAACTAATTCCTTATTTAATTTATTTGTGAACGAATTACTAATTTATTTGTGAAGTAATTTTTTTTTTTCAGTCAGGCATTGTTACCACCTCACTGGCTGGCTACAATCGTATTCCACGACATCAACTATCCTACGACATGAGAGAAGAAGAAAGATGGAGATGGAGATCACTCAATCTTAGTTCAATTCTATCTTCTTCTTTTTTTGTCAGAGATTGTACTGCCATTCACTCTGTTCGGTTCCGCATTTAAATTCCAATAAGAAACAACAAACATACAATACAGCCAGCACTCACTCAAATAAAAAAGTTAACTCAGAAAAAAGTCCGCATCGAAAAGTCTTTAAATCACAAAAGGGTGTTGTGAACAAACCTTTAGGCAGAGTTAGAGGGACTTGCCCAGCCATAACAGTAATAAGGATTTCGGCTAAGGATACGCAATTAAGGGGTAAAACTTTTAATAACCAACAATTTTATAGGTAATACGGCAAAGGAATTGTATACGAACGATGTTTATGAGTTTGAGGAGTTTTATTGGTTTCGAATGCTCGGATTAGATATAGGGTATTAAAATTATAAGAGTTGGACTACGTTAAATGTTTTTGATGTTATTATGGTTTTCCTTGACACAATACAATATGCTTTTTACAAGGTGGAACACGACGGACATACGCTTACCATTTAATCAGTAAATTATTCTTAACCCCACATAGAAATGTTTATCCTTATTTTTTTTTTAAATCAGCCGTCCAGCTAATTCTGATCGTGTAAGTATTGCACTGTTGTAGGAAACAGATGTTTCTTTTTCGGTCTGCCTTACACCCTTTATATGCGTTAAATATCCAAAATCATTACTTAAGAAAAAGGGGTTCGTGCGGATACTTAAAAAAAAAATACTCATCAAGAGCAAACTAACACTAAAAACAAATTACATTTTATATTACTAACAAATTACTTTGTAAACCTTAATTCTGCAAGAAAGAAAATGCTTTTTTTTATTTTTATTTATTTACTTAAGAAAATGGCTATGGCTTGGCTGGCATTAAGTCCAACTGTGTGCCGAATAAATAAATAAATAAATAAAAAATGAGAGATTTTTTTTATGTTTACAACATTTAATTATTATGAAACCGTCGATTATTTGAACAACGAAGAAGTTAGCGATGACCTCACTAAACCCCATAAAGCAAAATCCATTTTAAATAAACAAAATTAAGGCTATCTATGTTCAACATTACAAACGCTAAAGAGAGACGTTGAATCATGAATAACAACACAATATTTCATATTAATTTCACTAACGTGAGCTCAAAAGTATTCCTACACTCTGGCGCGTTTTAATTAAAAATTAACTAGCTCAAGTCGCTAGCTTTCCTTGGTAATAGTTTAATTACTCATCTCGGTCTTCATTTCATATGAAGTCGGTGGTTCCGTGACTTGCAGAAGTTAAACTGAAGAGGCAGACATAATTTAATACAGATTTGACATGGTCATTGAAAGTCCGCAAGGCATTGAATTAGCCGTGTGGTATCCGGCTGAGTAGAATAGAACCAACCCATTACACTCACGGGTGTCGTATAAGGCGACTAATGTCTGAGGCAGAACACCTTGCGCCTCCGTAGACCAGAGAATGGGCTGCAGCAGCGTTTTCTGTTAGTCTTTCATCACTGCGATCTCCAACCCGCCTGCCAAGAGTGGAGATTACGGCAAATTCCTCCCATCATGGGAGAGGCTTATGTCCAGCAGTGGACGTTATGGGCTGTTGTAGTAGTTGTAGTATTGAAAGGCGTAGAGGTTTTTTTTTAATACTACATAGGCTTGCGTTTGAACGCAACTCGCCTGATGTAAACCAATGATGCGGCCTAGTGTGGAGCACGCTTCCCTAGATGAAATCGATTCACTCGAACTTTGAAGAGATGCAGATTATAAAGATCGGGAAAAAGAGAAGCCGGCAGTGAATTCCACAGACTGGCAGTTCCCACTATAAATGTAGGAGCAGGCTTTGTTCGGGTGCGATATAATAAAATGAGATGAACATATTAAAACGCCTGCACTGCAAGAAAAGGAAGATACAGGTTGCAAATGCACATGTTACTGTGTTTATGTAATTCAAGAAATAATAAGAACAAGAAGAGAAAATCCCTCGCACGGCTACTGCTGTGTGAGACCAAGAATTTACTTTTTTTTTTTTTTTCGGATGGTAAATCATCAAATGACTTCTCACGCTCTGGACGGAGCAGGAGGGAGTGTCAGACTTTTACTGACTAAAACCCATCCATGTTCCTTCATCGCCCTTTGTGTTCCGGGGCCACGGTATCTCTTTCGAACAGTCCCGCAACCCCGGAATTTACAGGTTCAGTTTTTCTTTTTAGCGTGTCGCGTGTCACTATCACTAGCGTACATCAATTCCTGTGGCATGTGTGTTTTCTTCAGGGCATACAGTACACGGTATTACGTGTCCCTTCTTTTGTTTAAAATTTGTTACAATTTTATATATAAACTACTTCCCTGGTGTAATCAAGGGGAGTTAAAAGTTCGTTCGCGAACTAGACGGGAGAGACAACAACTTACTCCAGTTATATAAGGTTGTCAACGAGTTCGTTAAGACTGCATAGAATTAATATTAAGTGTTGAACTAATTCCTTGGGAGGGTGTGGAGTCACGCAGGTCTGTCGGTGTCAGCTAAGCTGCGAGGCGCGGGATTATATTCTCATTTGTTTATCTGTAATTTTCTTTTTTGTTTGTGTTGGCACAACAAAAAAGAAAATTACAGATAAAGGATTTAGGATTATTATTTTAGGATTTTTATTTTAGGATTTTTATTTTGATCATCATCATCATCTGCCTAGCCTTTTCCCAACTACGTTAGGGTCGGCTTCCAGTCTAACCGGATGCAGCTGACCGCCACAACCCAGTTAGTACTGGGTAATACGATACCCCTTGGTAAGACTGGTTGTCAGACTTTTTGGGCCACTGACTACCTGTAACGACTGTCAAAGATCTACAAATGACAGCCGGGACCAAAATCTTAACGTGCTTTCCGAGGCACGGAGGAAACTCGGTATGCAAGGGTGGTCACCCATCCACAGACCAACCTAGGTAAGCACTGCTTAACCTAAAGATCGACCCGAGCGGCTGTTATTATTTAGCCACGAACTCATATTTAAATCAAATGGAGGTTTAATTGTTATTTTACAGGTTAATATTAAATTAGCTAGTGAAACCACAGACATGATAAAGCAAAAAATATATAAATATAACATAACATCACGCCTGTAATCCCCGAAGGGTTAGGCATAGGTGTACTTAATAGTACACCCACATTTCCCCAGTTATGTTTAAGTCCCATGTAATAGGGGGCGAGCCTATTGCCATCAACACCCCAGTTATGTTTAAGTCCCATGTAATAGGGGGCGAGCCTATTGCCATCAACACCCAAGTTATGTTTAAGTCCCATGTAATAGGGGGCGAGCCTATTGCCATCAACACCCCAGTTATGTTTAAGTCCCATGTAATAGGGGGCGAGCCTATTGCCATCAACAAGGCACACATCAAGGCTCCGTGGCTGCTACTGAGAAATTCCAAATGTAAAAATCCAATAACACTTTGCCCGACACGGGAATCGAACCCAGTACCTTTTAATTTTATTATGTTTCGAAATCAACTCCCAACATGCTTAACCTTGAATCCTTGATATATTCTATTTGCAGCACTATTGTGCTAAATTTTATACCTGCTGGACCTCAATGGACTAACAATGGTTTTACATAAAAATTCTATTACTATTATAAGAGACACCTTTTCTACCAGTGAGTTACATAAAAAAGATAGCTTCGTGAAAAATGTCTAGAACTTTTAGGTAGTCACCTATCTAAATATAAAAAGGCAGGTAACACACAACAATGTCAACGTCAGACACTAACGTAAGCACAAAAATTAATGGCCTGGAAAAACGACATGGCAGAAATCTAGAAAGAAATTTCAGGCCTTGAAAAAGAAAGAATCTATCTTTTTGGGGAAATCTTTGCAAGAACAGTTAGACAATATAAAGCTTATTCTTGGAATAAATGGTTAAGGATTTGCTTTAATATTATTACGTGTGGTAAGAAATACCTACATTTATATACATATTTTAGGTAGATACAGTCTGCCACACAACTAAATTAACATAACCATAGAATTTTTCCCCTGCACCTATTTATTTTTCCTTATTGTTTCATAGTCTAGCCTTGATACTAGACGTACGACAATGTGTCAAGCCAAGTTTAAGATATGAAAAGAAAACGCATCCTAATTTTGCACCCTACTGAACCATAAACCGAGAGCAGCGGTAGCCCAGTGGTGGCGGCCCCGACTTACGAACAGTAAGTCGTGGGTTCGAACCCAGACAGGCGCATTACTTTGTGTAATTTATTTCATCACCACTGCTCTCAAAACGGTGAAGGAAAACATCGTGAGGAAACCGGCATGTCCTAGAACCGAAAATTCAAAGACATGTGACATCTACCAATCCGCACTGGGCCCGCGTGGTGGATTATAGCCCATTCCCTCTCATTGAGAGGAGGCCGTGTCCCAGCAGTGGGAACATTATAGGCTGATGATGATGATGATGAACCATAATAAGTAAAAAACGGAAGGGCTCGAGGCTAAACAACAACAGCCGCTTGGGTCGATCTCCGAGGATGAGGATGGGTGACCATCTATTATATACTGAGACCTACTCTTCGAGCCTCGGAAAAAACGTTAAGCCATTAAGTCAATAAACAGCCTATACCAATTATAGGCTGTTTATTGCAGGCGGCCGGCAGCTTTAGATCTTTGACAGTCGTTACAGATTGTCAAAAGAACGAAACTCTGACAGTCTTGCCAGCGTGTTTTGGAGGACAGTTAAGTCGTCACTCCATGTAAAATACTGTTTTTAAGCTGTTGCCAGTGAGACTGGAAACTGACTCTAACATAGCAGGGAAAACGTTAGACAGATAATGTTAATGACATTAAAAAACAATGAGAGGTTTTCTTTTTGATGTATTAAAAATAACATAGTTTCCGAGAACTCTGTAGATGGCGTTGAACTGACTACGCTACTAGGTGCCAAAGCCAAAACGTTTGGAAAAGAAATCATTGCGTCACGTCACATACGCTCGTTGACTGACACTTTCGTTTGCTTCCGAATCTAGCCTAGTTTTCTCGCTCTTTGTTAAAATCAGTTTTTTTACGTTCCGTTCCTTGCAGTAACTTACCAAGTTCAGCGCCATCTATCCAGCGACTAGGGAAGAGTGTAAAAAGAAAATCCCTCATTTAAACAGCTTCAATTTTATTTCATGAGAAAGCTACAAAATTTAGCAAATTGTAAAGCCACTTTGAAGCCGACTGTACCTACATGCGTATGTTTAGTTTACGGTAAAGTAGATCAGTTTATGTAAGGCCGCAAATCAAGTGCTGACGGTTCTAGAAATTTAGGCTTACCTAAGAATAATGGAGCAATGAATAATGTATTTAGATATTGCTGTGCCTAAGTGTTTGGAAAAGGATTGGCGTAGTGGCTCAGCTCTGAAGACTGCTTTCCAAAACCACAAACTTTCATAATAGAAGCCAGAATTCAAAGTAAAATAAATTGTGTGGCAAAATACCCATACACAACAATATTTGAATATTAAATACTTACTTCTGTTTTGAGTCCCGGTAAAAGTTTTATAACGTTTCGTCTAATTTGAAACTGAACCCAGGTCCCCATGTTCAGAAATCACGACCATGAACAACCAACAAACTCACCCAAAAATACCTCGAATTTTAGAAATAAACTATCTTTCAGGCATGACTGACGGAAACGACGCTCCACAAACCCGAAATCTTTCAAACTTAAATATGTATAACATTAAGTTGACAAAATAACGCTAGCGACATCTATTTCGCAAATGAAGAACTAACATCAAAATCCTGAATCGCGACACTAAAGTTATCCGCGACTTGACAG
Source organism: Xestia sexstrigata (assembly GCA_941918905.2). Taxonomy (NCBI): domain Eukaryota; kingdom Metazoa; phylum Arthropoda; class Insecta; order Lepidoptera; family Noctuidae; genus Xestia; species Xestia sexstrigata. The sequence continues at coordinate 7,947,212 of OW799214.2, read as the reverse complement.
CATATAGAAAAAACCTGACTTGACCGTTGGGCAGCAACCCAGCAGATACAACACCCATCTGATCGGAGGATCCTCTCTTTCAATGAAGGATGAAGAACTTACAACTAGTTCTTCATACCCCTTTTTTTTTTTTTTTTTTTTTCGGATGGGAAATCATCAAATGACTTCTCCCGCTCTGGGCGGAGCAGGAGGGAGTGTCAGACTTTTACTGACTAAAACCCATCCATGTTCCTTCATCGCCCTTTGTGTTCCGGGGTCACGGTATCTCTTTCGAACAGTCCCGCAACCCCGGCAGGCTTCGGTCCTTACGGACCCCTTCCTATTGCTGACTCTCTTTGAGGCGCGCGTGGAACACGAACGCGCCGTCGACACGGCCTGTCGTCATGAGACGGACGGACGGCGAGCTAGCCCATAGCCCACCGTCCACAGGCCCGCGCCTACGGTGGCCGGGGGCCACGTGGTGGCCCCCGACGCCCGGAGCGTCTCCCGCGGCGGCCGGGACGCTGTGAGGTTCTCTCCCTCTCACGTTCCGCCACCTCCTTCTCTAGCATTACTGCTTCGCAGAAGGAGGTGACGGCGTCCCATTCTGTCTCGCTCCGGACCATGACTTGCACCAGGGCCGGACGCGAGAGGTCGCCGCCGCCAATCGCCGCTTCGAGGACACGGCGGTGCTCCACCCACGCGGGGCACACCTCCACCGTGTGCTCCACCGTGTCCTCCGGTCGATCCTCGCAATGGAAACACCCGGGCGTTTCCTCCCGCCCGATTCGTTGCAGGAACCTCCCGAAACAACCGTGTCCGGTGAGGACCTGCGTCAGGCGGAAGGTGAGGACGCCGTGGCGTCTCTCAAGCCACTCCTCAAAGAGGAGACTTACCGCCACTATCGTGGCGTGCCCTAGTTCTTCATACCCCTAAACTGTAAACCCCACCTATAAAGAGTGTAAACAAAACACCTCTTAACGAAGCTGAAAGGCACTTGTTCTCCTTGTCATTGCGATCATTTTTTTGTTCTACACCATACCTGGGAACCTTCTAGTTACGGAGATATTGGGGGTCAAAGTTACAACTTTTTTACAAGTTTTTTTTTAAATACAAGTTTTTAATGTAAGATTTTTACTTCAAACACCTTCACGACCCCCGTACTATTCAATCCATCCATCAGCATAATGTTTTGAGTGCGTTACATTGAGTTCTACCACAAAACATGTTATTTCAGCCCAAAAAAAAAGTCGTTTCCCAGCAATAATTTTAGCGTAAAGTCACTTAGTTTGATGTACAGAATGCTTAGTTGACGGCTTCGTGATGAGGTTGTTTACACTCTGTATATAGGGCGACTGGTAATTAGTGATCGATACTTAAACACGTGATTATATTCATGATAACAAACCACTTTCCCAAAGAAACTTTTTAACAGCCGTATGAAATTCGCGCGCTGCTGGCCACGTGACGCTATTCTGTCTCATTAAAATCGTACCCGCGCGGCTCGCAAGCCCGCGCCACAAGCCGGCCGCAACGTATTGTAATTAAAGTAAAAAAAGTATTAAAAAAAAATGTTTCTTCGGAAAAGTTGTTTGTTCCCATGAGCACAATCACGTGTTTAAGTTTCGGTCATTAATTACCAGTGACTCTGTATGCACTTTTATCAACATGAACATGGAAGGAACACGATACACATTACACATGCCCGTCCCGTCGCCTCGCCTCAAATATGCAGACACGGAGTTACATTCACATTTACCACTAACAAGCTTTAGCCCGCGGCTCCGCTCGGCGAAGTTGACGGGCTGCCTTTTTGTACTGTCCATGTTTTGCGTCGTTAAATATGATGGCATATGGTAAATGTTGAGTTTGTATATGACGCGATGACGTTGGTGTACAAAGAAATCTCCATGTCCATGTTCTATTTCGATTCAAACGTGGAACGTGGTGACAGGGTGACGTGACGAGTAACTCGTTAGTATCGACAATGCTGCGCACCTAGAAAGCCTTGACAAAGTGACATTTTATCAGCCATAATGATGACGAAAAAGTGAAAAAGGTATTCATTGGAATAATATAAATTAAGTGACTGCTTCGTTGGTCGAGTGGTCGCAAGCGCGACTGCTGAGCATGAGGTCCTGGGTTCGATTCCGGGGTCGGGTAAAGTGTAATTGAAGTCTTCCATCAGTAATTTCTCTTTTACACGTTCCGTCACCTGACACTTGGCAGTTTTCTTACTTTCTATGAAGTTAATCTGCGTTCGGTTTGGGTAAATTGCGCTCTGTACTATATGCAGCGGTTGTGATTTACATTGAACCAAGTCCTAATACCGCCGCGCGATGGAAGCGTAGGTACCGTAGATTCCAACTATTTTTTAATCGTAAATATCAATTATTATCCTATGTAATTTTGTTATTTTTACGAAAACCACATTAGTATATGAATACAGTCTTTAAACTAATTAAATCATATGTGCGCAACGAGTCTTTTTTAATTTTTAAAACGTTCGAATTTACATTACATTTAATCCACACATTCGTACTTGGCCCACCATTCCAAATTCAAAACCAATCTTATTGTTCGAGACTCCATAGACATGCCCATCTATCACCTGCCAGTTTGCTTGCGTTTCAACTTGAAGTACCTACCATAGACAGTGAAGTGTTCACACGTCGAGTATCACTTGCAACGAACCACTAATTGGGTCACATCACTAGCACAGATTGAAATCAAACAGAGCTTGAAATGGAGTGTCTGGATGTCTATCAGTGGGTTCGGAAAGTCTTTGTGGGTTGCAGTGCAGTAGGGAGACGAAGTTAAAAGTTTTGAATACTTTTTTATAGAACAAGCAAGGGTATAGACCTTTTTGCTGCGTACTTTTATTCAGAGTATTAAGTATTAACTTTTCCGTCAACGTTATCGCTGATACAGTGTCATTAAAGGCCGTTTTCTATAACTTACTTACGTATAACTGTTATATATTATTTATATGCCTACGCTATAACGTATTCAAATTACATAGTCACCAAAACATTACCCTCCATTTTCCACTATCACATCTCTATTCATGCTAGCAGTCCGAAAAATATTGAAAACTTTTACTGAAAAAAATCCCGGTAACGTTGGAAAACAATTACCGAGCTTCGTACAAAAACATTGTATTTGAAACTAACTGCAAAGCGCTGAATATCCTACCCAGTTGAACCTGTCGTTTTTCATGTAGGTGTCAGGTAATTACAGTGGACTTTAGGTGTAGCTTCTCTGCACTACACACTAGTATATTTTGTGCATGAATTATTAGTTTTTTTATCCGGAAAATGTTTAGTTAAGTTTTAGGATAAAAGTGAAAGAAAGAAAGAAAAAGTTTTTACTTAAATCGCACAGGACGAAACAAAATTGAGAGGTTTTCTTTTTGAGGGATTAAAAAAAATATAGTTTCCAAGAACTCTTTAGATGGCGCTGAACTGACTACGTTACTAAGTGCCAAAGCCAATACGTTTGGAAAAAAAACATTGCGTCACGTCACATACGCTCGTTGGCTGACACTTTCGTTTGCTTAAGCTTCCGAATGTAACCTAGTTTTCTCGCGCTTTGTTAATATCAGTTTTTTTACGTGTTCCGTTCCTTGCAGTAACGTACCGAGTTTAGCGCCATCTATCCAGCGACTAGGGAAGAGCTACAAAGAAAATCCCAAAAAAAGAAAAAAGGCCTTAAGCATGACATGAAGTAAATTAATGCTTTTGCATCGAAACCACAAATTCCATATTTTCATACTATTAATACACTTTATTGCAAAAGTAACTTTGTATGTTTGTTACATTTTTATGCGCTAACACCTGAACAGGTTTTGATGAACGAACAGCTAGGTTTGGCACACAGGTTTCCAATGAGTACCTATTTACTGAAATGCCAGTAGGGGAGAAAATGCGTTCAGAAATAGTTTTTATGGCTGTTGAAACAAGACATATTTTCTTTGTGATCTGTAACAGATGTTATTCTGTTATGGTGGCACGTTGATAATTTTTACGTATACTTTAACCCACCGTTCAACCAACTGTTCCAGAAACAAAACATTCATTGAACGCAACATTGAACTCTAAAAACATTATTCTAAAGCCCAAACTGTCCTTTTAACGATGAGCCGGTGACGTAATTATCCCAGGCCTGCGATAATTAAGTTGTATGTTAGGCTACAAAGCGCAGTGCCTCTAAGTTTACCCATTACCGGACGCCTACCGGAGTTGGCCTGAATTCAGCTTTTATACTAGCTAACTAGCTGGGGTGAAAATTTTCAGGTGTTTTCAGTAGTTTATGTTGGTGTTGATTGTAGATGAGCAGCCTAGTTTTTCATCGAAATGAACGGAAGAAACAATATTTATTAAACTGACACAGGACAAAACAATATTTAAATAAAAAGGAGAACAACAGAAAAAACCTAAAATGACTCTGTCAAAGTATCGAAATGTGAAATGGATGCATAAATCTCACATAGGTTTTTTCAGCAGGAATTTTTCATTAGCAGCCACGGAATCTGAATTTGTTGATGCAATAGGCTCGTCCCCTAACATGGGACTTAAACATAACTGGCAAAATGTGGATGTACTAATGGGTACCTTTCGGGGTTTACACAGCGTATATAACGTTCCCAAGGCTGGAACACATCTCGTTTCTGTGAGGGCCGTCCACCGCGTGGGCCCAGCGCAATTTTCGGCTTTGGGACATGCCCGTTTTGCCCAGATTTTTCACAGATATTCTAAAATTGTATACCTAATAGGTTCCTGTAGGTACAGTACGGGTAAAGCGAAGCACATACCTATTATGCACGAGCTAATCTCCAGAATGTTAACTCAGCCTCATGGCTTTCATGAATTCATTGGCGTCCATATTAAAAATGTATTGCTTCCCTACGTTACCCATTTCATATTTTATCGTATCAAGTAAGATACTCGTGAATACAAATTCTAAACAACAACAATCGTTAAATTAAGTATTCTATTGTATTATTCACTTATTCATTCAATATAAACATAAAACAGCTCTAAACAAAAACCCTCATAAGTAAAAATATTCCACAAACAAATCGTTTTCCCAACCCGACCAACTTAACTTCGAGATACAATCCCGCTTCGTATATTTCACGCAGTTTCACATATAAACTACTTACACAAACAAAAATATTTGCGACAAAAAGAAAGCGATAACATAAATCACCGACGACGGGCAAACTCGAAACTCGAAACTGATACTTGGGAAAGCGCTCACACACCGAAGGGTACTATCAGCTTATCGAGACTGGAACTGCACTGCGAGCTATTTGTCAAACTTTCACCGAGAACGAAAACATAAGCGAAATACATAACCATTATAACTTTACTCCTCATTTCACCGCTCTCTACCCCGGATACTTCCAAATCACCGAAACAAAAGACAAGCAGGGAAGCTCTAGTTAACTGGTAACGACGCGCGACAGATTGAGAATATCACCTCATGTATAATTCACGCGTGAGTTTGAATCTAGAGCGCGAGTTCGAACATAATGCATTGCTGTTGCATTCTATGAAAGATTGTATTGAATAAATGAATATTTTACGGTGAAACGATTCCATTTGGATGAATATCTGATAGTTCATCCTTTCGACATGGGTATGGAAACTGTTTTCCTATCAATTACTGATGATCCAATGTATCAAGCTTGTTTTGATAGACTTTCATGGAGTTTTCGCAAATGGTTGTGAGTGCAAAGTTTTTTATCGTTTCATGTTCCGTTTTTTCGTCTATTAGTAGATACATGGAAAGGAATGTAAACAGAAAGTTAGTGTGTTGATGTTTCCTTCTCTTATATCAATGGTTTATCGTGATCAACGATAAGTACAAGGAAAATATTTAGCTACCATCGTGATAAACTGTGAAAAACCAAAAAACAAAAACATTGTTACCTGAATCAGTGTTTAGTCTGAATTTGTGCCCGGTTGATGGTAATAAGCTCACCCTTATTATTTGGGATTTAAACATAACCAAAAGCCAAAGTTGGGTTTATTACTTACACCTCTGTGTAACCCGTCGAGGATAACAGGTTTGATATTATGTAAGATTAATATTTAATACTGAAAATTATCAGTTGTCTGTCTGAGGCATAAGTCATTAAATAAACACGATTCGATGAAGCCTCTATAATCCCGTCTATAATGGGGATTATAGACGGGATTATAGAGGCTTCATCGAATCGTGTTTACTTCAATATCTTAAAAATATTTAAGATATTGAAGTCACCGAAATAAAAAGAACTATCGAAGCTAAGTAACGCATCACTAACTAATTCACTCACACTTCCAATCCAATAAGCAATGACAAGGCAATAAATTCAAATGCATAACGCATAAATCATACTCGAATGTCTCAGTTATTACCAACTTTAATGTAAAGAGCTCATGAATCACCATTTCTGACATTTAAATAAAGCAAGAATTTTCAAATGTCGTGCACGCAAAATAGTCCGTATCTAAAGAGATTCTTCCACTCAAATAGCTACAAAATATACCCGTTAAAAAGTAAAACCTCAAACAGAAATACTTCATGCAGTTTCGAATTTTTCTTTTCAGAAAATTCCATGCGTAAAGTTGCCTCTAAAAAGGTTAAAACACATTCGAAGCAAGCCGAGTGTGAAGTGCGTCAATGACGTCATGACTTCTTTTTTTGAATACTCAAAGAGCATTTCGAGTTTTCTAATTATTTGCGGGCCACTCGTGTCGGATGAAGTGGACAGTACATTTTAATTCGTGGTCTCCGCAACCAGTAAGGACCGACCAATGAATTTGAAATGCGAACAAAATCAGAGGGTCGAGTAGGTATAGTGAATATAGTGATGCATGATCTGATCCGATATTTTACAGTATCGATACAATACACAGTGTGGGTCGTCATATCTCCGAAACTGTTCACCACTGCACTGGAGGATGTCTTCAAGGTTCTGGACTGGAGAGGGCTAGGCATTAACGTCATTGGCGAGTACATCACCCACCTTCGGTTTGCCGACGATATAGTGGTCATGGCTGAAACCATGGAGGACCTCAGTACAATGCTCGATGACCTCAGTAGAGCTTCCGGAAGAGTGGGTCTTAAAATGAACATGGACAAAACCAAGGTCATGTTAAATGCCCATGTCACACCCATTCCTATCAAGATCTGAGACTCTACACTCGAAGTTGTAGACGATTATGTGTACCTGGGACAAACGGTCCAGTTAGGTAGGTCTAACTTCGAGAAAGAGGTCAATCGTCGAATCCGACTCGGCTGGGCAGCGTTCGGGAAGTTGCGCGGTATCTTCTCGTCCAACTTACCACAGTGTCCTAAGACGAAAGTCTATGACCAGTGTGTGTTGCCAGTGATTACATACGGGACTGAAACGTGGTCGCTCACAATGGGCCTCATCAGAAGGCTTAAAATCACTCAAAGGGCAATGGAGAGGGCTATGCTCGGAGTTTCCTTGCGTGATCGAATCAGAAATGAAGACATCCGCAAGAGAACCAGGGTCACCGACGTAGCCCGAAGAATTGCCAAACTTAAGTGGCAGTGGGCCGGGCAAATTGCTCGTAGAACGGATGGATGGCCGATGGGGCCGAAAAGTTCTGGAGTGGCGACCGCGAACCGGAAGACGTTGCGTTGGAAGGCCTCCCACCAGGTGGACCGATGACCTGGTGAAGGTTGCGGGAATCCGCTGGATGCGAGTCGCACGGGACCGGTCAATGTGGCGACACTTGGGGGAGGCCTATGTCCAGCAGTGGACGTCTTTCGGCTGAAATGATGATGATGATGATACAATATGATGCGATACTCGGATATTGCGGACCGATATAGTTAAACATATTATAATACAATGCTTGGATCGATACAAAAGTATCGGTATCGGAATGAATGGAACGTATCGTACTAAATTGTCATACATTGCAGGATAAGTCAATTAAAAAAAAGGCACGGAAAGAATTTCCAGAATATTACCTAGATTCTTCGAGCGTATTAATAAGTACGTATCGCTTATTTTCGATCCGCATCGATCCAAATATCGATACAAAAGCAAGTAACGTGCATCCCTAAATATGGAGAGCAGCGGAGGCCCAGTGGTGGCGGCCCCGACTTACGAACAGTAAGTCGTGGGTTCAAACCCAGGCAGGCGGCATTACTTTGTGTTATTTATTTCATCACCACTGCTCTCAAAACGGTGAAGGAAAACATCGTGAGGAAACCGGCATGTCCTAGAACCAAAAATTTGAAGACATGTGATCTACCAATCCGCACTGGGCCCGCGTGGTGGATTATAGCCCATACGCAATATACGCGCTTTGACGTGGAGTTGCGGACACCAGCCCGTTATACAATACAATACAATCCCTAAATAGGTATAAATAATAATGGCGGCAAAACTACAAAACTACTTATTGATCTGCGTACGTATTTATAGGTCACTGCTTTTCCCACGAAGGTAAGTGAACTGAATTTATTTTTGCATGAGGAAGTTATCTTTCTAACGTAATGTTCTGGTGAATATTATATGTGGGATTTATGTACACGAGGTATTGGTTCACAGGGTTTGAAAAGCTACAAGGAAAAGGTGGAAGAAAGTGTATGGATGAATAATCGTGTATAGCAATTTTTCTCATATAGTGTGGAGTAAATAATGCGAACAAAGAAGCTGAAAGGGTGTTTTTATTTCTGCTATATAATATAAAGCATTTAAGTTTTAGCTTTGCTGATTTTCATGGCTTTAACGTCTGAACGAATTATGATGAAATTTGACAAATAGTGCGTTTTAATCCCGTTATTACCTACGTTCCTATAGGATAATTTCCGACCACCACGCGAGTTGAACCACGACCAAGACCTAATCTTTATAATTGATCATTATGAAACGGTTAAATGTCGTTACTATCATCTGCCTAGCCTTTTCCCAACTATGTTGGGTCGGCTTCCAGTCTAACCAGATGCAGCTGAATACCAGTGTTCCACATGGAGCGACGGCCTATCAGCCATCAGGATTCCCAAAAAGCACCCACACACATTCTACCTACGTCCACGTCTGCGAAAAATCAAAAAGTCTACCGATTAACACGAATAGTCTGGCCTACGTCCAAAACTTCCTAATGGAGTTCTGTGCGACTGTGACCGACCGCTTCACTCCCCTGGGATATAAAAATTATGCAGCGCTTCATTTTAAATATCCTTTTACTAAGAAGCCCCTTGATGTATCGGGGGTGCCAAAATGTTTGATGCATCGAGTGTAGTGGCTTTTTGCGTGGGTAGGTGAACTTTTCTGAGAAAATGTGTTCAAGGAACTCCAGGTTTAGTTGCACAGAATTTTGACTTATATATAGACTTTATAATATTTCTTACTAACACGGGTTAGTGATTATTATAATGAAGAATACAGACTGGATCTGGACCGTCGACTATTGAACCAAGCTAAAATTTTATTTTTAATCTATTTTACATATAAATTTTAGTGTTCATTTTAAATTATTTTTAATAATATTTAAATGATATGCCAAAGTAGTAATTCATATTAAATTAATTTTTAATTATGATGATTTATAATTCCTTTTTGTTTTATATAAAATATATTTTGAATGGTTTAGATAATATTATTTTTGATAATATTTTTATTTATAAATTTATAATCAGCCTATAATGCTCCAACTGCTGGGTCACAGCCCTCCTTTGAGAAGGAATGGGCTATAATCCACAGTAGTAATGAAATTAATTAAATGATTATGCGCCTGCCTGGGATCGAACCCACCAGTCGAAGTTGCTACCACTTTGCTACCGCTGCTCTCTATGGAACCAAAGGGCCTCCAAAAATAAACCATAAAGACAGCATCTACGAAAATGTAAATAGATAATAATAAATTGCACGAAGTCTCGTAGATTTTCTTTAAATTCTCAACCCTAAAATGTTCCCACTGCTGGGACACTAGTCTCCTTTTTGTACACCGTTCTCAGAGCAATGCAATTTCATGCTCGACATTATCAAATCCAACTACCCCCTCTTTCACACACAGATTTAAAAAACAAACACAGCATAAAGAACGATATTAAGATGCAACGTTCAACCCTGTATCAGGGATGGTGCTCGTTAAATTTTCAATCTGCCGCGAGAGGCAAGCTAATGACAGCTGGAGTCATTACGCGTGGCTTTCTCTATGGGCCACCGTCTAGTCAATGGATAGTAAAAAACCTTGGTTTTAGTGCGCGGAAAATATGTTATGTAGGTACCTATGCACTGTGGATCGCTTCGGGAAGTAGCCTAGTCAAATGGTGGCTGAGTTTGGGATGAATTTTCATGTTGTGTTGTTTGTACTTGGTTTGATAGTTTGCAAAGAGATCTTAGACTGTATACAGCGTGGAAGGCACAAACAGTTTCCACATATTAAGTACACCATTCTGACCCCTTCACATATAGTTTTTTCATCGGTTATTTAAAACAAGAATTGTGTTGTATACTACAAGTAAAAAACCCGACTACTGAAAAATTACGCTCGATTCAAAATCGGGGTTTACAAGGTAAAATCGACACCTTCTATTGTTGAAGTCGGTTAAATGTAGCATATGTTACCCGGGCCATTAAAACGAATCGATTGACACCTTATTCATCAATATCGGATGAATAGTTTAGGCGCTACGGTGGGACATACGTAAATACAAACATACAAACATCAAAAAAAGTTTGCGATCACTTTGAAAAATCGAAATCTTTTTTGTTACGGTAGATGGTATTATGATTTCTTCTTCTTTTTAGATTATTTATTTAAACATATATATTTAGAATATAAAACAATAAAACAGTACAATTGTTTTTAAAGTCCAATTTAAAAAATTACATCAGGCTATGCTAGAGATCACGAACTTTTTTTGATGTGCGTACATACATACATACATAGACAGCTAAAATCATAACCCTTCCTTTTGACTTCGACGTAGTCGGGTAAAAAATAAATAAATAATTTAATTAATTTACATTTAATGGTGCCGGGTCGTCTGACAGAGGAAATTGGAAGAAGAAAACATCATGAAAAGAATATGAGCAGGAAGCTGGTGATGATGATTTTGAATATTTTGTACGAACTTCTTCTCAGCGTATCAATTTTTTTTTTTTTTTTAATGTTTGCCAAAAATTCATTGCATAACAAAAATCAAGGCGTCATATTAAAGAGTATAGGAATGTAGTTTTGGTGACTCACTCTATGTGACGACCCTGCCATTGATAGGTATATCGTGAGTTTTATTCACATGTACAAACTTACGTCTAATTCAATGTTTACACTCCATTAAAGCATTGCAAATTCATCAACAAATACGAACTAGATAAGTACTCGAAATATGAAATAAACTAAACCTGCTACATAGCAATTAAACGTAGCACATCTTAATCTACTTACATCCTTTATAAGCATAGCAAGACATTTAAAACAGCTGACATAATCCTTGCAGAGATAAGTACTTATTTCACCCGCTGCCCGACATACACGGATATACTCAAATCCACTAGGTTTAATCATAATATTTTCATGCATTACTGATTTCACAACGCGACGAAGAAAATCGAGTCAAAGCGAAGATTTTATTTACTACACACACCGATGTAAAAGGAACCCCTCTTTGAGATAAAAGATGGTACGAAGATAGTACAGTGACTAGCACCATTACATTATAGCAACTTTTAAAAGTGATTTTCTCGTACTGTATTGATTGCAATTTCATCTTTTTTTAACAAATATAGTATTTTAGAACCCATTTTATTATCAAATTGGACTTATTTTAACGCTGCAATTTTTATTCTACGAGAAAATCGCTTTTGAATTTAGATAAGTAAATAAATATCGCTGGACATTACACACAGCGCCATCTAGTGCCACACTAAGCAACAAGGCTTGTGTCGTGGACACCAGATGGCAGATAGTTGATTTAATAATAATAATATACCATTTATTTCAGGTAACAAAGACCCATAGATAAATACCTTAACATAAAAATACATAGGTATTACTATTAACAAATTTTTGTTAGTATAAACAACTTTAAAAACTATGTTAGTAGCACTTCACTTGCACGATGTTTTGTGCATACTTGTGGAATTTGTCCGCGGAAGCGCCGGAACACCACATCCTGCGGCCAAAAACTTTCTTCCAACACCAGATGGAGCATACACGTTGGGATACTCACCACAAACGCCTTGAAATTGACGTTGCGGCGCGAGTCCAGAAGCTGTACTCTTGGCGTGTACTTCAGTCTTTGGCGCACGTACTCCTCGATGTCCTCTGGCTCAGTGGTGTAATGTAGGCGAGAAATGTACACCGGGGTGTTCGGCTTCGCGGCGCGCAGTTTAACGTTGGGCTCCACAGGAGCCTTGCCGGAGCGGTTCTTACAGCTTCGCTGACGGCGTTTCCTCCTTTGCACCGTCACGAAACCGTCATCATCAGCCCGGTCCGTTGCCTTTGCAGGCACGGGCTTTGCGGGGAAAGCAACCGGGATGCTCGAAATGACCACTGGCCCAGGTGGTCACGCGGTGGTGGTTACTACATAGATATTTTTTGTTTGTAAATACATACTTATTATACATATAAGTGTTCATAAATTGATGCTGCGCCGACCCCAAATAAATTGTGATAAGTGCAGGGGAATGACGATGATACATATGGGTGCTGTTGACTGTACTTTGTTGTAGAAACAGAATCAGAAATACAACTTATGTAAACCCGGGTTTCTTTAGCAAATACTTTAAATTAAGTCGTAAGTGTATGTGCTGTGGACATAGACTGAACATTAATCTTAGTAGCGGATGTTCTTCTTTTCTTGAAAGAAGAAATAGGTATGCCGGAAATTGGTTTGGATTGCTAGGATGTCAAAGAACGTAGAATGTTGATGGTTTTAAATTATCTTGAGCAACTTTGAAATATATAATAATAATAATACGGCACGCCTTTAATATCCTCAAAGGTTTACACAGAGGTGTACCTAAATATAAAGTATTAGATACATCTAAATTTCGCCAGTTACGTTTAATTCCTATGTACTAGAAGGGAGTTTGCCATCAACTGACCACAAAGCGATACTCAGGGCTGCTACTGAAATATCCCAATAACTCTGCCCGACCTCACATCGAACCCTGGACTTCCGGGTCATAAGTCCCGCTTGCGATCCCGAGGCGAATTATACAATAAACGAAGATTACCTAACTGCAAATTCTTATAAACTACTGGCTTTTGCCCACGGCTTCGCTGGTGTTAATTAAAAATTTGACAATGAAACTCTAAAGTTTCTACAATAAAATGATTCAATCATGATTCGAAAGACGCGTGGCGCCATATATTATCATGGGAAAGTTATTGTTTTCCGCGAGAACATTATTTTTTTCGGCATGAAAGATACCCTATGTCCGTTTCTGTACACCTGACAACGTATAATATGCTTTTCAGGATGATCGGTTCAGTGGTTTAGGCGTGAAAAGGTAACAACATATACAATAATATTAGTTAGGATACAAATCATTTACTTACTCATCGCATAAGTAATTAAATCGTATGCATCGTAAATCGTATATAACTTTAAAACACTTACAAACTCGTGTTATGTAAGTAGGTTCAGACGTTAGAACTTGATGTTTATTAATCTCGCGAAACTTTCAACTCGTAAAACTAAAACTTAAATGAGAACTCGTTTCTAGCGAAACACTATATTATCTTAAGTGGTCCCGGCTGTCATTTGTAGATCTTTGACAGTCGTTACACAATGTCAGTGGCCCAAAAGTCTGACAACCAGTCTTACTAAGTAGGTAGTATCGTATTACCCAGTACCGCTGGGTTGTGGAGCTCTGATAGGGAATCGCTCTATGTAAAATACTGGTATTCAATTGCATCCGCTTGGACTGGAAGCCGATCCTAACATAGTTGAGAAAAGACTTGGCAGATTATAAAACTCTAGAAAAACCTCACTGTACTTGAACAACTCAACGCGATTCTTTTGAAAAATATTGACGAGCAAAGTTTGACGTCAGACGATGTTCCTGGCGCCTCCAACTTCAAAAGACCCATTCTTATCTGGAAACGATTCAATAAAAATCAGTTTTCCAAGTTGTAGAGGTAAACCGATTTGTCCAGTGTTATCAGGGAAACTGCTCTCAGTTCACAAGTATGGATGTTTTCCGAATGGGTGCGTTGACCGGGTTAGTTCGGCCAGTAGAAAATGATGAATGGGTTTTTTTGACGTTCGATGGTGCAAGATTGATTTCTTGAAGGGGAATAATGTTTTTGTAGAGGGTGGATTAAGGCAGATAGAGAGTTGGGATATTTTGAAAAGAAAATGGTCATACAAATAGTAGATATATAAAACACGAGTAGAAACTTGAATGAATACTTTTAAAGCATCAAAACACATGAAAATCAATTCTTAATAAGTACATAGTTTACAAATCCAACTTGAAATATTACGATAAATATAATAATAACTAATTATTGAGAATATTACAGTAGATCTAACCCCCACGGCCATTCTTTAAGTTACTGGATATTATTATTTATGTAGATAAACAGTCAACAGGTTTTTAGTTTTAGAAGTGATTAGAAAATAGAGTTTTAATCCGGCAGACAGCGAGTCTTAGAAAAAAAATGGTATTTTCTTTTATTTTACTTTTAATTTATACCAGGTTGTACAGTGCTTACGGGCGTTTAACATAATTATTCGGTCCGTTCTCTTCCAAAATATACAGACATCAGATACTGGCTACTCTTCGGATAGTGTACACGATATTGCGAAACATCCCAAATAACCATTTCCTTCCTTACCGGTAACGGATACCCCTAAAGCCGAAAACCGACTTGCAACACGCTATACCACACAACGTAAATGTAGCATGCCGTTTGCCCATTCGTTTCATTTTCGTATTGCTATTCTTTGTTAAGTTATTGACCAATGAGATGAGGGGAAGATTTGTTAGAAAATAATGGATGAAAGAGTAATAAAGAATTTTAAAATTAACCTTATTTTATTTACATTATATAATACATACTACAAATAGAACTATTTATAATTACAAAAATAAAAACTAAAAGTAAGTACCTACATATATACAACGACGTCAATAGGCGTCAAAGTACTCCTCCGCATCCCTGTCATCCGGAAACGTGCCTAAAAGACTGGCAGCATTGCCACGTTGAATGGCAATGCTAATTCTTTGGCCAAATATTTTTTGGTATATTCCAAATTGCAACTGCAACAAAAAACCAGTTTATCTTATAATAATCAAACAATGTTCGAGTTCATAGTTAATTGAATAATAGTAACAGTGCCTCGGGGAACAATAGTTCGCTTTGTTGCGTCAGACAGTTTGCAAAGGAAACCTTCTGTGTATCTTATTGCAATTTAATTTATTTGTTTGTGTTTCGTAATGCTGAGGAGGTGAAACTTTTGTTCCATTTTTGAAGTTTGGAATGTTGTTAGATTATGACGTAATCACGTAGTAATCATTCTTGTAACTTTTCATTTATTGCAGCTTTTTGGATCAGTAAAAACGGCCATGACTTTACATAACATCACGCCTGTAATCCTCGAAGGGTATGGCAGAGGTGTGCCTAATAGTACACCCACATTTCGCCAGTTAAAGAATCTTAAAGATTGGGAAAACCTTGGTATGTTACTTCTGTAGTCCTGTAATACGGTGTAAGTATAAATAAATAAAATAAAATAAATATAAAAAAAGCCTTTTATTCCATGCACTTACAAAATAATTTAACAATATTGAATTAAAATTCAATGCTTGATTATTATTATCATCCTTTGAAATATTACAAAAAAATAGAAAAAGAAAAAATAATAATTAATTAATTCAGATATATGTATCAAATAGAAAAATTGAAATAAACAAAAAAACGGTGTAAGCATAAAGACTATTTATTTATTTAACACTTCAAGCACAAAGTACAGAGGCGGACTTAATGCCATAGGCATTTTCTACCAGTCAACCTTTGGGTGATGCAGAGACAAGCAGTGGTAGGTGTACATCTGAAAATAATTTAATTAATACTAAGGTAAACTACAAGGATATATAAAATACTATAAATACTATATCAAACTATTTATACTACCACTATCTTTCTATACTTGACTATCTTTCTTAAGTCCTCGTAATACAGGGTATAGCTAACTTATAAAGGTTGTACGAAATTCGGGAAAGACTAGCTCGAAGGAATCGTTGTGTAGTAGTTCTTTGCAAAGTCTGTTGTGTGTTACCGTTTCTATGGCAACTTGATTTACAAAATCCAGCACAACTGATTAGGAAGACAGTAAAATATTTTGTTTTTAACCAAATAAGTTAACTTGGCTCTTGGCTTAAAGTAGTTGTGTACCGTATAGCTAAGAAACAAAATTCAAGGAATAGTTTATACTAATTTGTTTTGGGTCGGCGTGGCGCTGCGTGTCTTCTTATTGTATTTGTCGTCATCTCATGAGACACCAGTTCACTACCTTTTGAGCCATAATGTTGCATCTAAATGGTGGTGGGCTCACACTGTCTATTCATCGTTTCTTTGGTCTTTCCTTACTCTCAGGCCCGGACTCAACCAAAGCGGAGAGGAGACGTGCGGAAACCGACCAATCACATTGGTTGAAATCTACATCACGTCTCTCGTCCCTCCTGTGATTGGTCTAATCTTGCAAATTTCCTCGCCGCTCCGCTCGTCTCCGCTTTGGTGAAGTCCGAGCTTAATAGTCATCATATAAATATTTCACTCACACTCACATTTATACTTAACTCAAAACTCTTCTAACGAAATTTTCCCAGAAGATTAATTTCTTAAAGATTGAGTACCTATTATTCATTACTAGGTGACCCACGCAACTTCGTCTGCGTCACATAAGAGAGAAAAAGCGCCCAAAAGGAATATTTTTTCCCCGTTTTTGCAACATTTTTCATTTATACTCCGCTCCTATTGGTTGTAGCATGATGTTATATGTATAGCCTATAACCTTTCTCGATAAATGGACTATCCAACACAAAAATATTTTTTCAATTACAACCAGTAGTTTCTGAGATTAGCGCGTTCACCCAAACAAAATCTTCAGCTTAATATTAGTATAGATTGATACGTTATCGTGAGGAAAAAAAAATGTTCTAGAACCAAAAAATTCGAAGACATCTGACATCTACCAATCCGCACTGGGCCCGCGTGGTGGATTATAGCCCATTCCCTCTCATAGAGAGGAGGCCTGTGTCCCAGCAGTGGGAACAATAATAGGCTGATGATGATACGACACTTACACACATGCAGAGTAGCTACAAGCCATAATTTAACCACGATCATTCACGCAGCAATTTTCCAAAAATATTCCTTTAATACCGCCCCAAACTGTCACCCATCCTTTGTACAATACGATTTGAGTGGGAAATTCGGAAAGAGGTTCTATTGCAGCCGCCCTTCGCGTCGGAATGCACATAATTCCGCTCCGCCCAATATCACGCGACGTGAACTACGGCGACGTGATAGTATCCGATGGCCGATAGGTAAGGAAGGGAGTGTTATGGGAGTTATTGTGTTTTTGTTTTTAATATAAACTACCGGTGAATTTCATTGAGAAACTATACTGCACTATTCAGCATAATGGGTGTTACAGTATTACCCTTTACGAAGCCGAAAGGCAATTATTCTCCCCGTTATTGCGATATTTTCTTCGACCATACCTGGGAACCTTCTAGTTACGGAGATATTGGGTGTTCCAACGTTTACACAAGTTTTTTTTAAATACAAGTTTGTATTGTTATAACTTTAATTTAAATACCTAGACAATGTTTTGAGTGCGTTACATTGAAACCTACCGTAAAATCACGGTAAAATGTAATTTTTCACCCCACTAAAAAAAAAGGCGTTTCCCAGGAATAATGCTTGCGTAGAGAATGCGGTCGACGGCTTCGTAAAGTGTCCGTTTACATCTTGTATATAAACCACGATTAAGAGCTGTTAGTGACAATGATACATAGCAATGATCACAGTGGTAGCTCGTGAGTAGGTAAACTACGTCGTTTACGTACTCATAGATCGCAATCAGTCAAGTTCGATGGTGAAACTCATCATAAAAGGATGAGTACCTCCATGGTAATTCACACAATCAGTGTTCTCGTGAGTGGTAAAATTACCATAAATTAAAAAGGTTAGAAAACGAAGTTGGTTTTTTAAATAGTTAGTATACGGGATTAGTAAAACATAGCTCAGAATATTTTGGAATCTTCGAACCATTTCATCACAACATTTGAAAACCGAGTCCCAAAAATCAGAAACAAACCCAGTGCAACCCCCACCTTACATCAGAACAAGACTGTTATTTTGAGTGCGATGCCCTAAGGGAGATTGACCCGAGAATGACCCAACATTTACTTAGATATATGCACCTCCACACTCCTCTATAGCACCATGAAGACGAAATGAAACGTAAGTGGTAGTAACTTACGAAATATTTGACAGTCGCACACTAACTTTGTTAGTATATGGTGGTACTTGCTTTACCCTGCGACTTTGCCTGCTTAAAGGTCCGAAATTATTGCACGAGCTACAAAAAGCCATCACGCCTGTAATCCTTGAAGGTCTACGTAGAAAATATACAGTACACCCATACTTCACCAGTTATGTTTAGGTTCCATGCAATAATAGAGCACGTCGATTGCCATCAATCAGACACAATTCCAGACTGCTACTGAAAAACACGAGATAGAAAAATCCACAGACACTTTATCTTACCTTGGAATCGAACCCATGCTCAGTAATCGCGCTGATAACTACTAGACCAACGAGGGTAGTCTCCCTGTGTGCCAGATTTCAGAGAAATCCTTTCAGTTAAGGTGTAGTAACAGACGGACAAAGTTACTTTCGCTTTTATAATATTAGATTTGAAAGTTTCACAGTAACAATGTAAGGATAGGGTGGTCTGAAGTGGTGAGAATTGTGTAATTGGATTTTGTTTGAGTCAGGAATTTCGCCGTGATGTTATCACTAAAGGACTGAAGTCAGTGATATCTTTGCATTGTTTAATTCATTTCATCATCTGTGCTCTCGAAACGGTGAAGGAAAATTTAAGAGAGGAAACCAGTATGTTCTGGAACCGAGAAATCCTAAGACATGTGACACCCACTCGTCACGACACATCGTATATTACGTAGTACTAACTGGATTGTGGAGATCAGATAGGCAGTCGCTTCATGTAAAATACTGATATTCAGGTGCATCCGGTTAGACTAGAAGCCGACCCCAAGGTAGCGTATTTTGGTACATATCTACCAAACCCTTCTGGAATAACTGGTGTTGTGTCAAGTTATCTCATCCACGTGCCGTCACGTTGACCTCTTGAACCCATTTACTAAATTAGTAGCTTCGTTTAAAAGATTAAGATTTATTAGCTGGTCAACCATTTTCCTCAATTTCCTCATTCCCACAGAAACGCATTCCCCCAACTTAATGTTTACGGCTTTCGCAGTAAAATAAATATAATTCCTATTTATGTTGTTGTTTTATTTGTTGTGATTCAATTATAACACTATATTATGGTGCCTTCGATCTGTTGTTGTGCATTGAAGTTGGCCAGATGTGCCGATTTTTATTATCTGGCCCGTAAATGTACGTAGCTCCTATGGCCATACAAACCAGGAAGTCGATGAACCAGAGTATGTGGTGATAAAAATCTGGAAAACCTTGGAAGCAGGGAAAAGTATTTATTTGGCTCACACAGGACAAAAAAAAATGATAAGAGTAACAATAAACCAAATTACCTACAACATCTGAGGAAGCTTTCGCTTAGCAGCTGGATCAAGGGCTTGATTTAGAAAGCAGTAATTCTGGACACGGCGCGTATTGTTAAGAGGTTCCTCTCTCAAGAGCCCTGACTACCGGTAGCTGGGACCCTGTTCCCAGCGCTGGTGGGCTACTATTTTTATATTTTAAAATGTTTTATTTTTATATTTAATTATATATTGTTTTTATTATATTAATATTTAAAAATGTAAACAATGTGTGTAAAAATGTATAAACGAAATAATAATAAACAATAATAATAAGACTAAATTGGTCCACTACGAGGCCAAACGAATCTCAGCATAGTGCTGTAACATTTAAAAAATGTCACAGCGCTGGTATTCTGATAGCCAAAGTACCTAATGCCTTACAAAAGTGTGTACTGTACGGTGTAAGAGACATCGCGAGTGCCACACAAGCTTTTACGATAGATCCCGAACACGATTCTAAAACTGGTAACACAGTGTATAAATAACAGTTTACTCATCTAGGTTTTAAATTTATTTAGTACGAGTAGTCCACTACACATAATACAAAAAAAAACTACAAAACGTAAAAGACCTGACTGCCCTTTTCTGATGCACTGGTCCCGTAGGCATAGCTGCGGGACCGGTGCCGAGGAATTTTTTTTTTTTTTTTTTTTTTCTGTAGTAGTAAAGTTTAGGGTAAATTAAATTAAATGTAATGATGAAATGAATGGGATTATATTAAATTAGGTTTAATTTAATTAATTAATTAATTTGAATTGATCTTTTCTCTTAATGTCGTACTAACATAGCTCATAAGTACTCGCTACTAACCCATATGGACTCTTGTTCGAAGTAAAGTTTTTTGATTTTTATAAAGACAGTTGCTTTTCTCCCGGTATGATAAGCAAAATAAGACCTTCTACTGAAACCTAATAGTTAATCATCATTAAATAAATTGCTTGGAGTCAGTGAACTCATCTTCCCTCCGCTGATAGGGTTCGCAGATCTATAGGAGAGTTTCCCGAAGAAAAATTCCTGCCTTTTTTTTCATTGAATGATTCAGTATAATTATATTCCGTGGTTTTTTACAAAGATTATATTAATTTAGAAAGATTTGTTGCAGAAAATTGCTGGGTTCTTAAAATATAAATCCATAAATATACAAATGATACTGTTAATTCCTTTAATATGAATTTCTTTCAAAAAATCCAGACCAAACGTATGCCAACCCTACCCGCAGATAGACAAAACACCAGAAACCTAAGCCAAACTCATTAAAACCCAGCCTCCCCATTACTACACACAAACAAAATATTTACCAAAAATAATAACCCCAGTAACTTAAATCCAGCAAAACATTAGCTCTTCGGGGAAACGCCACTGAATAACGTCTAAACGGAAAAGTATCCACGCGTTTTATAAGAAAAATGGTGCAATTAACACAAGCTAATGGACCGTCGGGTAATAGTTTCTGCTCGCAAACAAACGGAAAGTCGTGAAGGTAAAAAGATGTTTTAATTCGTACCGTATTTTAAAGGGAACAGACGTAAAAGAAATAAGAAACTAATTCTTATTTTTTGTGTTTGTAGGCAGAGATTGGGGTTTTTTATTTAACACCGTATTTGCTGTTAAACTTTATGTATACGGTACATACATCGGTATTTTAAACTTCGGAGTTCAGTAATACAGTTAAGAAAAAGATATTTTCCACATTATAATAACATTCTTGAATTTTTTATCCATTCGACTTCCAAAAACAGAAGGTTCCTTTTTAAACTGCCTTGTTGGTCTAATGGTCGTAAGCGCGTCTGCAGAGCATGAGGTCCCTGGGTTTGATTCCCAGGTCGGACAGTGTTATTGGATTCTACCCTTAACAAATGTCTCAGTATCAGCCACGGAGTCTGGATTTGTGCCCGGTTGATAGGCTTGCCCCTTATGACATGAGACTTAACCATAACTAGTGAAATGTGTTTGCACTATTAGGTACACCTCTCTCTCTCTCTCTCTCTGTACCCTTTGGGGATTACAGGCATGTTGTTGTGAGTATTGAAGTTTTTTTCCATATCGTATTTTTTATGGAACATTCGTTAAATAAGTAAAAACACAAATTCTTTATTTGTTGTACGTATTTTGTTTTTGTCTCATTAGTAGAGATGGATTTGAGAAAAATAATTACGATTTACCCAGAAAATATTGATACCTACTGCGAAGTATGAAAAATATTATATACGTAAACAAAATATAAAAAAGCTAATATTTTGTTATAAATGGGAAAGAATATAGACACTGTTTCAGATCGATTCCTCGAACTAAGTGTGATTTTGTGCTTCGATTGGACTCACGATATTGGAGCCCTGGTTGAAGTTTAATAGAATAGATTATTTTTCTTTCAGCAAATGTGCTATTAACAACATAATAGTAATGAGATGAAACAGTTTTAATGAAGTTTGGCTGCATTCAAAACAACATGTATACCTGAAGAGAAAACAGAAACGCCTTCTTCCTATGGAGGTAGAGGCAGAAACTACATAATATCCATACATAACTTATTACACCTTTTGCTTGGACATACACGCACTGAAAAACATACTTTACAAACGTAAACGTAAACTTACTAGCACTTTTCGCTCAAATAACCGTTGTGTAAACACAATAACACCCAGACTTTCAATCACAAAAGGTCAGACATTGTCAGTCTATTTATACCCAACTCCAGGGACTTAGGTTTCCAATCACGAGACACCGAAGCCTCATAAACGAAGCTCCCTATTGTTGTCATTGTAACGCTAATAATGTTCGTAATACGGTCCTAACTCGCTGTCTGGAGCTATTACTGGTTCCAGTGATTAGTTGTGGTTGGCTCGCTAGTAACTGTGTTGTACTGATTGTCGTTCTAGAAATTGGGGTAGAAAAGTAATCCTGTTGATATCAAAGGTCGTTTTTTTTTGTTTTGTTTGCGACTTTGTTTTTCAAAGACTTTAATATGTTCAATACCCATAAGCCATTTAATGTTATTTTGAACCGACTTCAAAAAGGAGGAGTTAATCAATTTGGTTGTTTTTTAATGTTGTTTACCTCAGTACTGTGTCATTTTCCGATTTGTGTTTTTTCCACTTGGAAGAGGAAGTTTTATTACGAAAATAATTTTCCACTTTTTAGATTTTCTTTTTGGAATTCGGTTAGTTTTTGCAAAAAAAAATACTTATACAATACGCGTACTTGGTAAAATGTTAAGCCAATGCTTCTCTAACTTAATATTATATATTCAAGGTGTGGCATGTGTAAAACAAACAAGGCTTACTTTCTTTATTTCTTTCATTTCTAATTAAATAATTTCTTCTACTAACCCAGAAAGTTAAATTAGATCAAACGTAAACCAAGAAAATGCCTTAATGAATAAAATAATACTAAACTTATTCATACATTCCGACATTTCAGACTCGTAGACGGTATTTTTATATTCTAATACAAAAGTACGTAAGTAAGTTCGCATGTACATTATTTAATTAAATACTGGTATTCAGCTGCAGCCGGTAAGACTGGAAGCCGACCTCAACATATCATGTATCATTACATTATTTAATTAGTGTTGAACTTATAGGTGCTACTTGTGTTCCGAAAATAACTTGCCAAGTACTCATAGTTTAGTAATTTAGTTATTTTTAGGAAACGAATGAAAGTTAGTTTTATATCAATTAGTCTATGGGTTACTATACGGTACTTATAACAAAAACACATTTTAAGGGTTCCGTAGCTAAATGGCAAAAAACGGAACCCCTATGGATTCATCATGTCTGTCTGTCTGTCTCTTCGTCCGTATGTTACAGCCACTTTTTTCAGAAACTATAAGAACTATGCCGTTAAAACTTGATAAGTAGATGTATTCTGTGAACCGCATTAAGATTTTCACACAAAAATAGAAAAAAAAAATGGGGGTTCCCCATACTTAGAACTGAAACTCAACATTTTTTTTTTCATCAATCCCATACGTGTGGGGTATTTATGGATAGGTCTTCAAAAATTATATTGAGGTTTCTAGTATCATTTTTTTCTAAACTGAATAGTTTGCGCGAGAGACACTTCCAAAGTGGTAAAATGTGTGTCCACACCCCTGTAACTTCTAAAATAAGAGAATAATAAAACTAAAAAAAATATATGAAGTACATTACCATGTAAACTTCCACCGAAAATTAGTTTGAACGAGATCTAGTAAGTGGTTTTTTTTAATACGTCATAAATCGTCAACTCGCTCTTGGCCGGTTTTTGCTCTCCGAAACGGCTGAATCGATTCGATCGAGAGGATTTTTGCTAACAGATAGCTGTAATTTTATAACTTAGGCTAATTTTATTTTTGAAAAATAATTATGGTTCCGTGAAAAAAATAAAAACCCATGAAATTAAAGTAGTGTAACTCTAAGGAGAAATCTCTTTGTTAAGTGCAATGAAGTTTTAGCGAAGAGGGTTCATTATGTGCTGAGGACTGATTTTCTCAACGTGCGTTGCCTCAATGTATTAAATAAAAATGAAATCTGATAGTTATTGTATGGAAATACGTATAAAATTCACGATTATTCCTTGGTACTTTTTGGTTTTGTTTGTAACAATACAAAGATAGTCTCACAATCTTCTGCGGCTTCCACAATAAATTCACATGCTAATCAATTTGTTCACCCCTGTGGTCGTGGAGCCCATTCAGTGGCGTGCAGTAGTATTCCACGAAGGGTAGGCCACGAAATAATGATAGCAAAAAAAAAATTTCATCGGCGCCATCTTGGATTTTCATTTTGACCTCATTTTCATTATCACCAACCCTAATAACCTCGAAAACGACACCCATGACGAAAAAACTGAAAATTTTCATCGGCGCCATCTTGGATTTTCATTTTCACC
This sequence comes from Xestia sexstrigata, assembly GCA_941918905.2. NCBI lineage: Eukaryota > Metazoa > Arthropoda > Insecta > Lepidoptera > Noctuidae > Xestia > Xestia sexstrigata. The sequence goes on along the minus strand of OW799214.2, from coordinate 7,922,557 downwards.
TCATTTTCATTATCACCAACCCCAATAACCTCGAAAACGACACCCATGAAGAAAAAACTGAAAATTTTCATCGGCGCCATCTTGGATTTTCATTTTGACCTCATTTTCATTATCACCAACCCCAATAACCTCGAAAACGACACCCATGAAGAAAAAACTGAAAATTTTCATCGGCGCCATCTTGGATTTTCATTTTGACCTCATTTTCATTATCACCAACCCCAATAACCTGGAAAACGACACCCATGAAGAAAAAACCGAAAATTTTCATCGGCGCCATCTTGGATTTTCATTTTGACCTCATTTTCATTATCACCAACCCCAATAACCTCGAAAACGACACCCATGAAGAAAAAACTGAAAATTTTCATCGGCGCCATCTTGGATTTTCATTTTGACCTCATTTTCATTATCACCAACCCCAATAACCTCGAAAACGACACCCATGAAGAAAAAACTGAAAATTTTCATCGGCGCCATCTTGGATTTTCATTTTGACCTCATTTTCATTATCACCAACCCCAATAACCTCGAAAACGACACCCATGAAGAAAAAACTGAAAATTTTCATCGGCGCCATCTTGGATTTTCATTTTGACCTCATTTTCATTATCACCAACCCCAATAACCTCGAAAACGACACCCATGAAGAAAAAACTGAAAATTTTCATCGGCGCCATCTTGGATTTTCATTTTGACCTCATTTTCACTATCACCAACTCCAATAACCTCGAAAACGACACCCATGAAGAAAAAACTGAAAATTTTCATCGGCGCCATCTTGGATTTTCATTTTGACCTCATTTTCATTATCACCAACCCCAATAACCTCGAAAACGACACCCATGAAGAAAAAACTGAAAATTTTCATCGGCGCCATCTTGGATTTTCATTTTGACCTCATTTTCATTATCACCAACCCCAATAACCTCGAAAACGACACCCATGAAGAAAAAACTGAAAATTTTCATCGGCGCCATCTTGGATTTTCATTTTGACCTCATTTTCATTATCACCAACCCCAATAACCTGGAAAACGACACCCATGAAGAAAAAACCGAAAATTTTCATCGGCGCCATCTTGGATTTTCATTTTAACCTCATTTTCATTATCACCAACCCCAATAACCTCGAAAACGACACCCATGAAGAAAAAACTGTAAATTTTCATCGGCGCCATCTTGGATTTTCATTTTGACCTCATTTTCATTATCACCATCCCCAAAAACCACAAAAACGACACCCATGAAGTAAAATATAATAACAATAATATTATTGATTATTATAATAATAATACGCCAATGTGTGCGTAAAATTATCAATGGGTTTAAGGCAAGTCCAGTGCTTGCCTGTCCGGCGGAGCGTCGCGGAGCGGAGTGACGCGGGAGCGACTTGCTATAAGTATTCTAACAGGAGTTTGAACTTTTTTTTTTATATTTTGTACATAATGTGATATTTTATTACATAGTTAGTTCGTTATAATGAATGCCCAGTTGGTAGGGTAGGCTTTGTCTAATTGCCTCTTAGGGGCGCACGCCCATGAGCCCATTGTATACTTGAGTCGAGTGTGATCCCCAGGGAAATAGGTTTTCCACGAATTCGAGTTACAATGATTAAAGTGCAACATTATTTTCTTTTACATTTATACCTCCAAACTACGAAAACTAAAAAGCAAGGTCATCATTTCAATGATCTACGAGAACGGACGAACATAAGACGACATTTGACCTTTATTAACATAAAACGAAAAAAAAACTATAGTCCCAGTTGTGTAGCCCACAAAAGCATATAATAATTTTTCCAAGTACATACAAGAACACCTACGTTTAGTCTAGCACCTTACTATTAGAATGTAATCACATGTACCAGAGCCTACTAGAATATTAAATCTAATTTAGCACCCGTAACTACTTTAATGAGAAAATTACCTACTAATTGACGAATGGGCGGTTTGCTACGCCGTAGCAGGCGTAGAGCGATGATCTCGTAGCAGCGTAGGCGTGAGGCCTACGAATTGTACAATTTGGTAAGGACTTGCGTAGGCAGAAATTTATATGAATATACGTACTTTATTTTATTAATGCTTGTAACTAGGTACTGTCTCTCTGTCACGTACCTTTTCTTGCTTTAATTGATTGACAACAGATTTGGGTGAAATTGGGCACACGGATAGACCTGAGAAAACTTAGGGTACTTTTTTATCCCCATAGTGCCCTTGGGATCTCACTCCACATAAGTAAAGCCAGAACCTAGCTATTCCATATTTTTCTCAGAAATAAACACAAACTAACGCAAAATAACTATTCCTACTTACCGTAGGCGTTAACTTATTACCATAGTAAGTGACGCACCTAATTAAAAACCACGACACGACCTCAAGGCCTAGTTCGGTGCTAATTACATCATTTATAATTGTCTCTCTCACTTTCTCTTTCCCTCTCTTTCTTATCCGCAAGTTAGAGGAAGCTAGCACTACTCTGGGAAATTAGGATGTTATTGTAAGTGTCGCTAATGTTAGTGCTGCCCTCTAGGGAGAATACATATAAATATTATTAAAAGCTGTTTTTATGCCCCAAAGACAAAAACAAGTAATAGGACTCTTTAGTCCACTGATCCCGTTCATTTGGATTCCGCGGGATCAGTTTACTAAATTAATATTTTATGTCATTTTCTTTATTAGAGTGGTCCCGGATATTTCCAACACTCCCACATAAAGTTATAAGATAGATCATAGACACTGGTGTTTCCATTTTCTGACGCTGGTGGCTCTCTTGTCTTCTTTTTGGTTTTTTTTTATGCAAACGTCATGTAGTTTGTGCGTTTATTAAAATATCGTGTTTCTAGAAATCTAACGTGAGTTTTATTGAAATACTGCCGAATATCCAATAGGTTATGGGCCCAGATTATTATCCTTTGTTGTAGTAATTACGATCCAAATTCCTTATACACAATGTCAATATTTTTTAGAAGCATAATTAACTATCATATCTTTTTCATTCATACTTATTTTTTTATTAGGAAACAAAAATAAATCTATATGTGTATCGCTGACTCAATAGAGATTTCATCACTGCCACTGGTGTTTACATTCAACAAAATTAAAAACAGCAGAATACAGAATCGCCAACTCAACATAAAAACCAACAAAATATGATCATAACTATTGGAAATATTTCCCGAATCTCTCCGAACTAAAACTGGCGAAGCAATATCTCATCTTCGAGGCCAATGAAAAAGTTTTAACGTCCAAATATGATATAGTTGAAGTGTGCATTCGACGATATTCTCGATATCTGTCGTACAGGCAAATGCAAAAATATCTCTTCACTTTGTTATTTTTCCTCAACGATTTCTCTTCTTAGACCTAATCAATTTTTTTCAGGTTGGCGTGGCCTGTCTCCTTTTTTCCTTTAATGTCTTTCTTTTTTCTCAAATTTAACTAAAAACTAGTCCCGTAAACCTTCCTCCGTACCTTAATAATTAGAAATGCGAATACAGTTTCTCTGATCGTTTTTTTTCGCATCAATGAAGTTTCTTGTAAACGCTATAACTCTAAGTTGCAGCCACTGAGAGCAGGCAGACCAACATCATTCACATTAGGGGACGACTCTAAACCATAAAAGTAAATGTAACTGTATTCATGATCTTTATGAAAAATTCCGTCACCTCTTAGACTATATGTTTTTAAATCGAATGTGTAGCTAAATAAACATATAGCCTATCTTTCATTTAGTACGTGACTGTACAGCGATCGTAAAGTACCAAACGATAGAGTTATGGTCTCTCATTGGTGTCTTCATTCGACTTTGGTGAGACCTAGCTTAAAATTTATAGTTTTATGTTGTGTGTGTACTAGGTTTAATGGTGGCACTTTAAGCTTTAGTGTGTACCTGACTTTAAAAATGATAGATGACAAGGTTTTACACAAGAAAAAGTAAGAAAACTGAAAGTTATATTCGGCTTCTCAAAGATACGTACCTCCATAAGTAAATAATACAATTTTATTTTAATTTTAGCGCCGCGACCCGCGCTTCGCACGGATCCAAAATCCTTACTTAGCAGATTAGCGGATTTTCCAAAAGGAAATTTTCATAGAAACCATGTCGTATGAACTACGAACACAGCGAAACAAAACAAAAATAACAGTCTTTTTAAAATCAAAAATCACGTTGTTAACTGAAAACGACATGAGTCATAATTCTGGGTAGTAATAGTTTATACGCTTCAAATTACTCGATTTCTTGGATAAACGGTTTTCCTGTTATTATTTTCCAGAAAAATCCTCCCAATTAAAGACTCTCAGCTTGACGTCCTTGTGCATTCCATAGACACTTGACGTTTTATTAAAAACTTCATTTTATTTACCTTCGACGAAGACGTGAATTATTCAGCCAAACTTGAGTTTCATCAAAACAAACTCAAGAGCGATGAATAAGTATTTTAATTGGAATTTTAAATTTAGAAAATAACGCGTGAGTGAAGAATCTAGTGCTGTTTCAAGAATTATGTTTGATTATAAAGGTCATGGCGCTGTGCCTGGGATGAGAATATCTATTTGAATTTTATTTAATATTAGGCCAGAGTTATGTTAATTTTCTTATTATCTTTATGTAGTGTTTGCGTCTCTGAGAAACAAGCTGTGCCTAGTTATGAAACCGCTATTAAAGAAGTCAAAGTTTTATATTATTGTAGTTGAATTTTAATTTTAATACTGTACCAAGAATTTAAATCTCAACTTGCGTCAAGGACGAAAGATTCCACACTTTTATCTTCTATTTTCTCTTGGGCTGATTTCATTACGAGTTCATAACTGCCCGATCTATAAATACATAAAATAACACCACGTCTACATTTCTCCCCGAAGGATTAGCAGATATGTATATTTAAGTCCCATGAAATAGGGGACGAGCTCATACGGACTCCATGATGCTACAGATAAAGTTCTGATGGAAAAACTCAATATGACCTCTCGACCAATGAGGCATTAAGAACGATTAAAAGTCAATATTCAAAAGCCTTAAAGCTTAAGGCTTTGACATTTGCAGTCTGTTCTAAGATTTCACTCACAATAACCTCCAATCACTTTAATAGAATCTAAAGTCCCAACTTTACCCCAATATTTTCAATAGCCCTTATTCAGGTCTCACATCTAAGTACGAACTAACCCATTGAATATCTGAGGCCTATTCAGTAACATAGTTTGACAGAATCTCATGAACTTGAAGCAATCGACTGGAAAAATGAAATATCTCGGACCGAACATTTTCTTCCAATATTACCTACACATACTTATCTTTGGTGTTACATTGCTAAATTACTCGGAACGTAAAAACATTGGGTGTGTTTTCTTGGAGACGGACGAAAGATTTTGTATGTTAATACACGATCTTTTTTCCTCGTATGGTTAGTGCCTGGTGCCAGAGTTTCTATGCCGCCCATGGGCCTCTGACTTGGCTTTACATGCCGTCGAGAAATATCTCTCACGTTGTTTTCCTACAATGAAGCAAGTGTTAGTATTATACAATATTATCAGAGGTGCATGTCTTGGGTTCGTACTTGAGACCTATGACTTGAAAGTTTGACAGTCACACCACTACGCTATCACTGCTACATACAATTATGTAGGTGCATATGTAGGTAACTAGGGTCTTTTGGTTGCAAGGGCGAGTGCTGAGCGTGTTGTCCTGGGGTTGAAAGTGTTATTGGGGCATTCTATGAGGGAGTTCCTAGTAACAGCCTACTTAGAGTTTTTTTTGGAGGCAGTACGACAGCGATAAATGATAACCCCGTGACACAGAAAGGCTGGTCCTCGATCACACTCCGTCCGGGAGAGTGTACCTACCTGTGTTTGTGCATACACTTGTGCATTTGTGTACTTAACCGAATATCTCCCTTGTCCAATGGCTAGGCTCCGCTTAGATTGGTCGTCTTAACCAAAAACAGTAACCAATAGCAATTTTATTAATAGGTACGGATTTATCAGAAACAACTTTGAAAAAATCACCGTTAAGGAGGTCCTTCTCTATTACAAGTCGTACCAAGCCCACTTTGCATTCATCTTTCTAGTCTGACTACTTTCTTTCAGACCTACTTACACGATTGAATTTCTAAGAACCTATCCTTATATACTACCGACACATCGGTAATATTGAAAGTAATATTTTATGCGAATCGAGAATGTTACTTACTTACATATAAGTAATCCTCCATTTGAGTATGAGATCCGATCTGATATCAACATTGTGAGATTCACAAAGGAAAAACCGATCTGTATTAAACGTACCAACGTAGGTATATATATCTTTTAACCTATTATTTGTTATAATAAAGAGTGGGAAGATATTGGGAGCAAACTTGTCCAGCTAATGGATTTAGACAGAAAATATTGGTGAGATATTTTTTATGTTGAGGGAAACTGTAAATAGAATCGATTTGGTGTAATGGCAGGTACTGCAAGTAGGTAAACTAAGTATTATGAGAGTGCCAGCCAATGGGCCTATTAACGTGCCTAACAATTAAGCCTAAAGACAACAGCCTTAGAGCGAAACAGCCCTTTTCTCAAACAAAAAAGTAAGGAGCATTACCTCACTAATCACAATACAGTCTACTTATATGTTTCCTGGGATATGTGTTGGTATTCTCCGAAATGGTTTACTCTCGATGTTTTTCTTGACCTTACTATCAAGCCCTAAGGTAGCTACTAACGTTAGGTCACAGATAGGTAGCTATCCTGTGCTGTGCAGTCTGGTCAACATTGGACCAGACAAATTACCCCAATTTTTTTCATACTTAGGTACTTGAATATTGTGAAAATCTGGTGTTTGGTTATGGTCGTATCCTTGTTATAGATGATAACTATGATAAGTTGCGAGGCTGTCGCGATGAATCGTCTTACTAACAAGGAAAAACGACCCGATATTTAGATTTTAGGAGGTTGGTTGTTGGTCAAATTCTGGCACGGTCTGGGATGATTTTGTCTTATTGATAGAAAATGGTCATATAGCAAGTACAGTAGATATGTCACCGGGAATGTATGAAATCCGTCATTGTAGGTATAGGTAACATTCCTAGGAAATGTATACAATTCCTAAAATAGATAGGAAATATATAATATATTTTATATGTATTTTTCCTAGGATATCTATAGGTACCTACATTTCCCATAGAGCGATCGGAAATGTGTTACACTCTTGATTTTCTTAGGACAAAAGAGTTTGAATCGATCAGAGTTATAGGAACTTGTAATGATATGTGCAGAGGTGCGAAAGGGGGAATATATAAACGTACTTAAAAAATAATGGCTCACACTTTGAAATGCTTAGCTTTATTTTATTTTTTTATTCCGACTTGGGGCACTCCGACAGCCTAAAGGTTAGAAGTAGTTATTCCTTCGTGGTTATTTTTTTAAACCATTCAGAAAACCTATCAATCAACCTCAAACAAACAAAAAACCAACCCAAATTCAAATTTCGAAACAGTTGTAGCGCAAACCATCTTAATAAAAATTCTAATTTCAGTTCTCAAACGTGTTTTATTTATTTTATCCACAGAGAGCATTCGTTTTTATATATTTTCTAGTATCTATCATTTCAGAATTACATACAATTCCTAGGAAATGTGTGTATTAAATAATCTTTGAAACATTATTTTACACATTTCCTAGGCTCGGAATTGTATACATTTCTTAGGAATTGTGTACAATTCCTAAATTTCATACATTTCCGGTAACATAATGTTTAAACATCTCAATATTCAGAACTTAGGAATTAGTCTGCTCTGTCGATCTCATGGTGGGAAGCGCGACTACTGAGCGTGGTGCCCAAAGTTCGATTCCTGTTCTTCCAAAAGGAATTTCTCAGTTTCAGTCTGGAATTATGGAAGGAGACTGTGTGAAACGCCTCCGAAAAATACCTACATTAGGTAAGCCGTTGATCCTAGGCTTAATCTCTCTGCCCGTCGGCGTCGTGTCGTGTTGGATTTCTGGCCCATCAGATTTATTAAAGTGAGGATGCATAAGTGACTGCACGCACAGTCACATAAGCACTAAACTAAGTACCTAGGTACTTATAATATATTATTATTACTTATTTAAAACGAGGATGGCTAATTTCAGTCTCAGTTGAGATTGGCTCCCATGGTCGAAGTTCGATCTGGAATGAGTTTAGCCTCGCCGTAGGTACCTTAGTGTCACGACTTAGTGTCTTGAACAGAACCCCATAGTGATAAGCTGTTTTAAACTTATATAAAAATAAATTAAACTAATTAACAACTACCAAAATTATTGCCAATAAGCCCGTAGATAATATTAAACCACATTTAAGTAAATCCAGAATTATACCTACTTATTTAAACAAAACTTTCACAGGAATTTGTTAAACATGAATCATTTTAGTTCAACCTAAAATAACAGGGATAGCTTTATTAATTCCAACTATAGGTAATCCTTTTGAAACACACACGTAACGAATGATGCAAATATTTGTGTTTCATTTTCGGACTTAACGATGTTTTTAATCCTTATCGTACATGGAGTATGAAGAAATGGAGCTCTAATGTGTGGATCTAAATAACGTGCATTGTAAGGTACTAATGAGTGAGAAAACATACGGATAAGTACCTAACTATGACTATTAATATGTATTTAGGCCAAGATTAGCACTAAGTAGGTACTAACCTAATTTTAGGTTGTTTATCGAAGCGCGAGGGACAGGGTGTTGTTGCTAAGCTCGAGAGAGGCCCTACGTCCAGCAGTGGACTGTGTTAGTTGAAGTAGATTATATCGATAGCTTGTGCATGTATAAATAAGTTCGTATACCTAACTTATACAGGGTTCTGAACGTTGCACAAGTAGGTAGTGTAAAGCCTATAACTCCGCCACTAAACAGTATAGGTCGGCGGGTGACATAAGGTTGCTAGTACAGCTTCGGTTTAAAGTACAGCTATTATTTATTTATTTAAACTTCATTTACAAGGGTGGTACATAGGCGGACTTAATGCCACAAGGCATTCTCTACCAGTCAACCTTTTTGTCAAATAGGATAGCATTGTGATAGAGTACAACCAAAATAAATAAGAAAAATACCATTTTGCAAGCATCAATTAAAAAACACATAAATGGGTACCTACATACATATATATACATATTTATGCTAAAATAAACTAATATATACTAAAATACATACAAATAGTCCGAAATACGAGAAACCTTATAATAATTACTACGACACTAGTAATGACTAGAAAGTAATTTAGAGTGACTTCAAATAGAACTTCCGAAGTACTCTTTTGAAAGCCAATTTGCTTTCAGTTTTTTTAATGCCAAGGGGTAGCGCGTTCCAGAGTTTTATAGAGGAGATAGCATAAGAAGAGGACATTTATGTCCTCTTCTTATGTGTACCAGTACGGTGAGAGGGAATTTGAAGGATTAGGTTTTTGGAAGCTCGAAGGTTGCGACTGTGAGAACTGCCCAACACCTTGAAAAAAGTTTTTAGGTACTCGGGAGCACATGGATCATTCATAATGGTGAAAAGCATGCAGAGAGATCTGAGGTACCTCCTGAGTCTGATAGGCAGCCATTTAAGCTGAGAACGGTACGGAGAGATGTGATCGATACGAAGGCCAAAAATGAAACGAATGCAGAAGACGAATAAATCTGTAAAAAGTTCTTAGGTTAGACCAGAGTAACAAACATTAGCATAGTCGATAATGGGGAGCACAAGCGACTGGACCAAAGTTGTTTTAGTGCTAGATGGGAGAAAATGTTTAAATCTATAGAGAGACTGCAGTGAGTAAGTGACTTTCTGGCTAACCTGAGCTACCTGCTTATTCCAACTGAAAGTGTCGTCAATGTACAGGCCCAAGTTCTTTACGTGTGGTGAGAGAGGTATAACAGAATTGTCGAACATAAGAGGCACTAGCCGGCTAGTGTCCAAATTTATCAGGTAGTACGAACTACCAATCAGGATCGCCTGGCATTTCCCGACGTTGACAGCAACCCCAAATTTGCCAGACCATTCTCCGATAGTTCGGAGATCAGCATTAAGTGACGAGATGCAATTATCAAGGTTGGCAATGTCCGATTGAGCCTAAAGTTGCAGGTCATCAGCATACAGATGGTAAGAGCACTTGAGGATAGTGGTAATAGAATTTATAAATAATGAAAATAAGAGAGGAGAGAGTATACCGCCTTGTGGAACACCAGTTACCAGGTCGCACCATTCGGAGTAATCCTGATCAGCACGCACCGCCTGCTGGCGACCACTATTATTTAACCACGGGGAGGGGACGCCCTAGAAGACAGACTGACTTTATTTCTGATGTTCTTCAGAAAGGTCAGGTGCGCCGTGCGTAGAAGATACTTTCTCACAAGAAGCGTGCGTGCTTGACCTTTAATTAATTTGATATATAAATAAGGATCATGCAGGTGACGTTCTGTAGTTTTTGCCTTCGCCCATGGGAAAAAAGGTTGTGTTTAAATACGCTACCAGACCAGAACGTATAACTGGGTACAGCGAAAAACAGGGATCAAGACGCGCCTCTATCATCATCATCATCATCATCACTGACGACTTATGCCTCCCCTAAGTGTCGCCACATTGACCGGTCCCGTGCGACTCGCATCAACCTTCACCAGGTCATCGGTCCCGCCTCCATGGCTGAACGTTATATCGCTATCGCACTCTCGTTACTAGCTACTCCGTGTTTTTGTTGGAGGACCATTATCGCAGAGCGCGGAACGATGCACAACGCCAGATTTAACTCGCAATTTGATGGCAGCCAGCATAGGTCATCATTTTGTTGATGTTCTATGTAGGTAGGTGTGTTGTTAATCTATGTATCTCTACATCATCGAAATATTGCTGAGCTGACGGGAATCATGGCCTATGAATACCTACCTAATTATCAAACCAGACCAACATAGACCCAAAACCCTGAAGTTTGAAGAACCACACATCAAATACCTACCTAAACGAAAAATACTTAAATGTAAGTGCTTTAATGGTTCCTCCCGTAACTACCCGTAACTGCATTTCATCGCCATTAGGAATCCATTTTATTTCAAGTATTTTGAAATTAAACGCTTACACCTACTTACGTACATATAGTAAGTACATTCAATTTTCACAGCATCGCTTGAACAACCAAAAACTCAATGACAAAAACGCATACTTAGGTAAGTTCATTAATGCATTTTGCAAATTTCAAATAATTTCTTTTTTCCTGGACAAGAGCTAGACAGTACAAAAATGCAAATGCAATAGGTAGGTACGTAGATAATATTTTTAAAACGGTCGAGTTTCAACGAGCGTCCAGTTTGTGCGGACCGGGCATCCAATAAGAATATGTCAGAATCACATGCATGGCTCCCGTAGTCTCGTCTCGCATATGCAGAGCTACAGAAATGTCGCTATTACCGGACCTATCCTGCCGTCTCGTCGATATTTCCGTCGACAAATGAAGTTGTTCAGCAGAACAAATAATGTATCTATTTACTTCTGTATATCTATCCAGTGAATATAACATGGCAGTTTTCTTTCTTTAATATACGGCCCAATGAGTTTTCGATTCATGTATTTAAATGATATTTGGTTCACGTGTGTGAATATTGTTTCTGCTTGAATGGGTTTTCAATTAAATTGCTTACCTACGTACTTAAATAGGGAAAAAGTCCCACCATTGTTTTGCTTTTAGGCAAGTAGGTAGTCTTACTTATAATTGATATAGGTATGATGATAATAGATTGTGCAGACATTTGCAATAGTTCAGGTAGGTATAGGTACTTAATTACCTTTAGACAGGTAGGCAAGGGTCAGATTCGATTCCGCACTGAACGGAAAGACAATCTAGGATAAAAATAAGGTTTGGGATGTTAATTATTGAAATTTTGCTCTACTATTATTACTTTATTTTATTTTTGCTTTACTATTTTGCTTGGTAGCTATGATTAATACACATGTACCTATCAACACACGAGTAGTAACGTAACAAAATCATTTTTCACCGATTAATCTTAGCGCACAGTCGTGATGGCCTAGAGGTTAAGGTCTCGCCTCTCATGCATGAGGATGACTTTTTCAATTTCTAGGTACTTTCTAAGTTTATCTTGGACATCACAGACATCGGTGAAGGTAATCATAGTGACGAAACCTGGACTTATAATCAATATAAGTCTGATATCGCCAACCCGTCTTGAGCAAGTGTGGTGATCAATGCTCGTGCCTTCTCTGTAAGAGAAGAGGCCTTGCAGTGGGACAGTTATAGGCTGGTAAAGAATCTTAGCGCAGATTTATACAGCGTGAATTTTTCAAGTGGGTGGCCAAATCCAAAATAGTGTCGCTATTATGAATTCTGGGAAGAATTAGTAGGTAATGACTAGTGTTAGCATTATTCCTTTTTTAAACATGATTTTAAATACAATATTGTGAAACATTTTGTTTGTAATTCATTGAAATAAAAGTGTTAATTTTTAATTTGTTTAAAAAGATAATTCATTTTGATCAGTGCAACCCAGGGCTTTTAAAAAAATGTAACGGGGCTAGTCAATGGACGAATGGGTGACATTGGAGCGTAGACATTTATATACAGTGTACGGGGAGACAGTTAGAACATGTACAACTTCAGTGAAGAAAGAGTCGCCATCTACTTTACTTAATCAATAAACTATGTATTTCATAATTAACGATAGATGTCTCTGTTCAAGTATGAAAATCAAATAATTAAGTTCTATAATTTAATGAGAATAATTGTTACATTTTTCATCAAAATTATCACGGTTTTATATTTCATGGCTGTTTCGTATTATCAATTACACCACAACCTTGTCTCGGAAATCCTTTTTGTCTAACATAAACAGGCAACATCATATAATGGCCGCCGCAACTTGCGCTTGCGCTTGAATGTGTTCCGTTAGTCCATCTTATGTTTAATTATTTACAAATTCTCTGTGTAACTGTCAATTCTATTCAAATATGAACGTAGCCAGCGAAATTCTTTCTTGTTTTTTGCAAATAGAAGCTGTGTTTACATCGTATAGTTGGTCAAAATGCAATTCGCGATTAAAAAGATGGCTCATATTATAATGTATCATCATTATGTTATGTATTCGCAAATTTCATTATGATCAACATACGACATAAACAAAACAGCTGCTATTTGCAAAAAAACAAGAAAATTTGAATGATCACCTTTATGTAAACAAATATTGACCTATATGAAGGTATACATACATTCCTATCTACCTATAGCTACCTATAGAGCCTTAGTTCTCGTTAAGAAATCCAGATGGCGCTTCAAATTGGATGCTTAAAAATGGCACAAGAGGGGTCTCTTCTCCCTTATTATTATTATACTCTTTGCAGTGTATTCTCGTATACTGAGGAACGGCGAAGTTGCGACTAGACGATTATTGTAAGATACGGAAATACAGGATAGTTATTTCAAGTATTACAAGTCGTTGTTATTTACGACCCCTTCTGGCTACTTCTAATACTAGAGACCATACTTGCAGCATTTGCATATTGTGGTGTTTTTTGAAGATAATGCATATTTTAGCTAAGTAAGTAGGTATAATCGGGATATTTTGCATCTATTTAGTAATGTTTCCTCTAGTTTTATCTGTTCATAACTGGAAAAATGCAAGAAAGCACCTAAATTCAAATAGTGCCCATTGAAGTAGGTGGTACCTACCTATACATATTAGATCGATTGGTTTCAAGTCATAAAAATATTTTAATTTATTAAGGGCTCACTCGCACTACAAATAATTTGGAGTAAATTAAGAAAAAAAATATTTTGTAACAGGTAATTCTTTAAATTTTATGTTGCAGATTTTTGCACTTTTGTTGCATATTTTGAGCATTTTAAGGGTGCATATTTCGTCGATTTTATGTTGCATATAATCCGGTCTCTAGTGATGACATAGGTGGTAGTGTGGTACAGAAAAATAAAGAAACTTGGCTAGGCATGACGCAGTTTTAGACGAAAGAAAGAAGTTTTAGTATTCATCAAAATCAGGTCTGATTAGACCACATAACTATAAAACTGAGACATGCTTCTGAATAAAAATCGGTGTACCGTTCATGGCAAAAAAATACTCGCTGAATGCATTACCTCCTTGTTCTGAAGTCGGTATGTACCCTATACCGGATGACTTTTAACACTTGAAAAAAAAAAAGGGTAGGTATATTAAGTGAACTGAGTAGAAGCATAGGGCATACTTACTTACTTAGATTTTTTTTTCCAGTTTAGAAAAAAATTGATCCATCATCAAAAAACGCTACAAATTTCAAGTAAACGTTTAGAACAAAGAGAAATTTTGAATAAATTATATCGAATTTCAAATGATACCTACGCTACGCGTATGATTTGAATTTCGAATTTTTTTGGTCGAAAAAAAAAAAAAGAAACTAAGTAGGTACCTATGCCATTTGCTTCTACTCTGGTAACATATTATACCCATTTTTTTGGAAAGTGATTAAAAGTCACCTGTATAGTAGGAATCTAACCCAGGATATATCTTTCCTTTTATTATTGCACTCTTGCTCTGCTAGTACCCTATTAGACACGATTGGCTATTGTTTGTACAGGAGGATTACTTACTTATATAATTAGTGCATGGGACATCAGCAGCATAGTATAATCTGATTTTTTTTTAACCAATGGTAATATAACAGCAAAAGGAGTCGCTCGCCACTCGGGTCGATCTTTAGGTTAAGCCGTGCTTGCCTAGGTTGGTCTGTGGATGGGTGACCACCCATTACATACTAAGTTGCTTCCTCCGTGCCTCGGAAAGCACGTTAAGCAGTTGGTCCCGGCTGTCGTTACAGGTAGTCAGTGGCCCACAAAGTCTGACAACCAGTCTTACCAAGAGGTATCGCATTACTCAGTACTAACTGGGTTGTGAAGGTCAGATAGGCAGTCGCTACATGTAAAATACTGGTATTCAGCTGCATCCGGTTAGACTCCAATATTGTTGGGAAAAGGCTAGTCAGATGATGTTAATTTAACAGCAAAAATAAATTGGTCACATTTGATAATCAGAAACAGTTATTTTAGTATATTAATTGTAAAATAAACTTTATTCTTCATTCCAAAAAGGAACAAATACAAAACAGTCATTGGAAATTACACTATTTAATTACACTTAATAATTATAATTAGGTTCAGGCGGGTGTGGCGGGAACGGGGGGTGTCCAAACGGGGGTGGTCCTCGGGGCGGGAACTGCGGCCTGAACGATGGAGGCGGGGGTCTCCATGGGGGCGGGGGTCTTGAGCCCGGCGGTGGCGGGGGTCCGAAACCCGGTGGTCCAAATGGTGGTGGTGGGAAGTGGTGGAATGGTGGGGGTGGAGGTGGGGGTCCAGGAGGGGGTGGAGGGCCGGGTGGTGGCATAGAGCTTGGGGGTGGTGGGGGTGCGGACATCGGTAGTGGTGGAGGTGGTCGCGCGTTCATCGGAGGTCCTTGTGGAGGCATGGGAGATGGTGCTGGTGGTGGCGGCGGCGCCATCAGTACGGGACCCATCATGGTTGGCGGGGCGTCTGCGAACAGCTGGTGAGGACGGTCCGCGTGGGATAGCGGGTTTTGGGCGGCCAGTAACCTGTGGAACAAAAGAATAAGTAACTTAAAAACTTGTAGGAAGATTAGAAGAGCCTAGTCGAAAGTATTTAGTCACATTTTTATCAATTACGCTTAATTAAGCTTCGATTGAGGCAGGATAAATAGGATAACTTTATTCATGGTGCCAGCCAAGCAAAACAAGGTAACGCAGTTTTGGTTGCCAAAAAATATCAAGATTATCTTGACCAGAATTAAGTCCAAAAAATTAGAGAATATGCAACTACTTGGCTTATTTTGATGCTCTAGTGCGCTAGTTTAGGTTTATTTAGAAACTAATTTTTTCAATAACTGAAAAAGTCATTATGTTTAGTGGGACCACAATGGCTCTATAAACTTCTTGGCAAGGTATTAAAATTGACGTAAGTTGACTTGTGAGAAAGAGACAAGCATTAGTCTTTTCTAGCAACAGCTAATCAGTCAAACCAAGTATGAACAACTAGTGACTCGCCCCGGCTTCGCACGGGTGCAATGTAGTGTAAACATATAAACCTTCCTCTTAAATCACTCTATCTATTGCTGAAAGCTGCATTAAAATCCGTTGCGTAGTTTTAAAAGATCTAAGCGTACAAACAGCGGAAGCGAGTTTGTTTTAAACTATGTAAAGATAATAAATCAACAATAATAATATAATATCTACAAACCTTTCAGCCGCAGATCCGTGCCTCTCTCCTTTGACATCTTTCTTGAATGCATACGATACAGATATCGGTCTGTTACAGAGGTACTGGTTGTTCATAGCTTCTATTGCCGCGTCAGATGCTTCGAATGATGCGAAGTTTATGAATGCAAATGCCTTTGAGTTGCCTGTCTCGGGGTCTCTCATTACCTGGAAGATTTATTTCAGTGTTAAAATATGGCATGGCTATTAAGAATTTGAGGGATGAGGATTATCATTTAGAGCAGGATGGAAGTGTCTGGTCTTTGAAATTAAAGTATAACGCTATGGTGCCATCAAAAGAGGCTTTAAATAATGATACTGATGTTTGATAGTGCCACAATTAGACAATAATCACTTGGACTTAATGAGGGCAAGGGCTATTCAAATCTATAAGGAACTAAATTCAAAGCATTTATTTCAAATAGACCCATGACAGGCACTTTAGCAGTCAAAAATAAGCTACCTACAGCCCAGCCACATGCATAATAACTGTGAATGAACAAACTGTAGATCTCATGGAGAAGAATGGGTAAGAATCTCCAAGGACACTCTTTCAGATTTGCTTGCTTACTTTTTTTTGTTTGTTTTGCATTTGGTTGCAAATATATAGATAAGATAGTTTGTTTACTTAAAATACAATTAAAAAGGAAGCAAAATATTTTAGGACAGATAGAAACAAAATGCTTTTTGATTACCTTAGGAGTCTGCAATATAACACCAAATGCAGAGAAAGTATCATACAACAGCTTTTCATCTACCTCGGGGTCCAAGTTTCCTATGAACACATTAGCTCCGACATCCAAGTTCTTCTGATGGGCTGATGCCTTGTTCACCCTTACTGGTTTACCATATAGCTTTATCATATTCATCACCTGGCAGAAAAGACATGTTTCATGATATATTTCTAAATATACATTATGCTTAGGGCCTGCATTACAATTGCTAAGAGGCACTGTGTTTGAGATTTTTTCAAATCAAAATTATTTACTTGCTAGAATATGGTACATTTAGGGTGATACAGTAAATTGTAGTTTCATCATATCCTGTCATAACATGACGTGCAAATACATTCACAATAAGCAATGTCAATTATTAGTCTAACTTACAAAATAAATTACAGATTCTATTGACTTGTCCTCTTAGTCCCTAACGGTATAATATCTTTTAGTTAGTAAGAGTTGGAAAAGTCTTTTTTAAATATTGTGAACGGTAGGTCTTGAAAACTATTTGGTAAATGATTGAAAATAATAATCGATATGCAGTAAGTATACATTTTCCTTAAATAATTTTAGTTTTATTTTTGTTTTTATTGCTAGTTTCAAATAAATTGTAGTTTCTCCTAACAAAAACACATATTTAAAAAATATATAGACAACATTTCAAAAGTGCAACAGAATTTGTATGAAGTGAACTGCTTGATAAGTTAACTAGAACTATTAGCATGTTATTACATGACATCAGTATTCTATTGGTAGAATTACTTGCTGTACAGCAGGATAATGGCTGTGAAGAATGAAATACTGGTTGTTGCCTGCGACTCTGTATGCATGGAAATATTGATGTGTTTTTACCCCGATAGAAAGTAGCCAATGTGCTATTCCAGACTATAATCTATTTCTGTGCCAAATTTCATTCAGATCTGTTCAGCTGTTGTGGTATGATTGAGTAACAAACATCCATCCATCCAACCAAACTTTACCATTTGTATTAGAAAATTATTAGTACATACTTTTATGGCATAATCAGCATCCTCCTCACCCATAAACTCAACAAATCCATATCCTTGATGAGTTTGAGTCACTCTGTCTTTTGGCATGTGGACATTTACTGAAATGAAACACAAAAGATTTAGCAAAATATTAAAAAACCTTAGTGTAAGCACAATAGAAAATCTTCAGGCAGTTATGCAGGTTATTTGTGTTGTGACCAACATAATTATTTGAGTTTTAAATTAAGTAATTTTTAATTTTACATTGGTTCTGTAATTACATGTTATTTAGAGATAAATTGAACCAGATAAGCTTGGTGACGGGGTCATAATGGTTAGAAACTCCTGTTACTTAGGTAGTAAATACTATCAAAGTTGATTTATCCAGAGATACTGTTGTTATGCCAATTTTCTTTTAATACATACCCACGGGTCCAGCTTGTACAAACAGCTCCCATAATAAGCTTTCGGTGACTCGATCATCCAAACCACCAACGTAAATCGTAGCATCTGAAAGTGATACAAATTTCGTGTAAAAACGAACAAAATATACTCCAAGTAAAGTTATTCATTTCATTACAACCAAACACAGCCACATAGATTCTATGCGATTTCGGTAAAGTAAACGGAAACTTCAGAACGATAGTTAACCTCAAAAAGTTTAACCTTTTAATTTACTTAGAAAGGAAAATGTATTTGATATTTTGTTACGATAGCAAAAATACTTATGTGATAATGAGTTATCGGTATGGTTCGAATTAGTAATTGTATCAATTAATACCTTGATTACGTTCGGCAATTGGTCCCGCTGCCATTTCTATTGACAAGCATCAATCATGACAGAAAATTGAATGAACTATCAGTACACAGGCTAAAAATACCATCATTTGGTAGTGATATGCTCACCTATCTCAATTATTACTATTTAGTCTATGGTGCTAAATTAAAAAACAAAAATTATTACTAATTAGTTTATGGTAATTAAAAAAATATACTAATTCTGCAATATTTTGATATTTTATTCTACTTCATTTCTCTTCAGCTTAGAAACGTTTGCAATGCAACTTGTTATCTAAAAAGAGGCCCATGAAATTGGAATGTCAATCATGTCAATATTGCTATCATGAATTCCGTTGTAAAATCATAAAATGTTTGAATCTTGCAAGGCATTGTCCACAACCCACAACAAGTTTCAGAGTTTACAATATTAATTTTAAAACGATAAGCAGAAGCTAGCACAAATACTAGCATGAGACAAATGGGGTGGGCATCTGGTGGAATTAATGGCGCTAGCAGCGCATGAACCAAACATCGTCAATGGTTGAAAATCTGTCAATGTCATTTTATATTTCAAACAAGATTGACCTCATTGGTCAGATTGGGTCTAAGCTATGGACGCGCCATCTACAAATTTTACAATCAGCTTTGACCAGCCTTCCCTATTGTGTTTGTTTAGCAAGCCCTCAATGGCACTGTCAAGAAATCATTCTGCTTCTTTCTTTAGTCAAATTAAGAGTTTGACTAAAATCGACAATAGAAGCACTTACTTGTTTCAAACCTTTGTGTTCTGCTGAGAACGCCTAATGACTTAAAATGCTTTGATAAAAAGTCGACCTTCTAGCTAGCTGAGCTCAAACATTTTAACAAAATTTTGCAGAATTGTGCTTTGTTGTTTGTGTTCCTGTTCAGTTGTGTTGTGTTTGTCAGCTGTCAATAAAAAAACTTCATTTCTTAAATTGAAATTAATTCGAGCGCGCATGTTTGTTTGTTAACTTCGTTCCCCTGCATTTTTCCACTAAGAATTTTATTGTGGAGGCTGATTTCTAAATTAGTTAAAAATGCAGAGTTCTGATGTTATATCTTCCCTATTTTGGTTCAAAAATGAAAGTGATGTGGACGAAGAAAAAGAACCGCAAATATTAGAGCAATTTGTTCACAATGTTGAAGATTTTAGTTCTCAGTATGGCAGTGAAATCAGTGTTTCTTATACTGCATTCAATCTCCGTGGGCCTCCATCTAACTTTCCTGATTACGGCGACTATCCACAAGCCTTCGTAATGGTAAAAGTAGCTATATTCTGATTGTTTTCCCTTCCTTCGTATGTATCTAAACTTAGGTGGCTTTCGAATTTCGAATAGTATTATGGTTTTGCCGCGGAATTTGACTGACTTCTGAAATACAGCAATGTTATTCTATTCTTATTTTACGGTAACTATTGTTATGATCAGAATTTAAATTATGTACTTACTTACAATAACTTTAATTATTGTTTGATGTAAGTATTTAATTACCTGGACATCAATTTGGTTGATAATTTAGAAATAAATTATTTATAGGGAGTGCAATGTATGAAATACTAGCTGATGCCCACAGCTTCGCTCGCTTGACAAATAATACACTAAAACCTTCCTCTTGAATCACTCTATCTATTAAAAAAACCCGCATCAAAATCCGTTTTGCGCAGTTTTAAAGATCTAAGCATACATAGGGACAGACAGAAACGGCAGGGGACTTTTTATAATATATAGTGAAGTAATAATTATTTAATTACATTTATATTAAAATGTAACTGATTTTAAGTTTTTTGAAAGAAAACCAAAAAATAATGAAAAAGTTATCCTTTTTATCTAAATAAATCAGCTTCTGCTCAGCGAAAAAAACAGTCTCTGTAATAACAAGAAAAAACTAGGTTCTGCAATTTCTTTGTCTCTGATTAAAAATAAAACATATTCTATTGCTTAGGCATTTTTGTAAATTGAATTAGTACCTAATAAATATATAATATATCTTAAAACAACCCTCATACAACCATTAATTACATACACATAGGTACATCATGCTTGTACTCCCCATATGGTTAGGCAGGGGTATTCCTAATAATACACCCACATTAGTTATGTTAAGTCCCATGTAATCAGGGGTTAGCTCATTGACATGGCAAAAATCCAGGCTCCATGGCTAATATTCAGAAATTCTCTAAAACCCTCAATGTGTCTCCTAAAAATACCATCAGTTGTTCCTACGTATATTCAAACTACCCTAGTTAGTTTTTTTTCCGTAATATTCATTCCAAGTAGTATTTTTTATTTTAAAATCTTTAAATCTAGTACAGTACAGTAGGTACCATGTAACCAAGATATTGTAACAATTTTTTTATTTAAAAGAGTGTCCATGGAGTTTCTTGCCCGATTTTCTAGACATCTACGCTCGGGAATGGGCAACTACAGTACATTCACAGTTTTTATGTCTTGTGACTAGGACTGTAGCTACATTTAATTTTAATCTTTGTTTCGACAGTTCAAAAGTGCCTGTAACTGGCCTACTTGAAATAAATGCTGGATTTTGATTTTGGGTAACATTTTAAGAAAGTGGGTGTGTCAATATCAGACAAAGGCACACAGCATACTTCCTTATGCAAATAAAAATCAAGGGCATTCTATTAATAAACCACTTGAAACTAACCATTTTCTTTCATATGTGAAGGGAAGACAAGTTTGTGCGTTTTTAAAAGTAAACAATACATTATTCAAGGCCTTAATGACTTTTCAAGCCTTGAAATTATAATATGTCACTGGCCATTTTTATGTATTTTTTTGTAAAGGTAGTGTCATTTGTAAAGAAAAAAAAAAAACAGTTTTTGAATTATTTATTGTTGTACTCGGAAATTAAAGTAACAGGCAACTTAATAATATAATACAACGCAACTTGGCAACTTAATATAATTCACTGTAAAATAAAATACATGGAACACAATTTTATTTTGATAATGTTGTGGTAGAAAACAGAAATCTAATCAAACAAAATAAAATGTTGGTCTATTAGTGACTACAGGTCTCAGACACAGGCTTCATGTGAGCCTGTGTAGCCTTGTGGCCAGTCTTTACCTCATTTTTTAACATGTTTCTCAATTTTTAACAGTAATGTTTATGTTTAGAGAACCTATGGGACTTGGTGGGAGGAGGCCCCATCAGCACAGCAAGACTACATGCCACAAAATGCCAGTGCAATCACAAGTCAAGATTTTGTAGGTAAGTCTTATGAACTGATAAATTGTGTTGATTACTAACATTCTGTGCTTGGTTTTAGTTTCGGTATTTTTGGTAGCAACCACAGACGTACGTCTGTGGTAGCAACTCGCTTTATGTAGCTTATTAACATTAGCATAATATTCAACCCATTATATTCCCACGGCTGGGGTACAGCCCTCTCCTCTGCGAGAGAGATGGGTCAAAAGCCACCTTACTGGCCCGGCGCGGGTTGGTGGTTAAATGTTTTTATTTTTATTAATAACAAATTTTTTAACTAAATTATTGTCATTTAGCTTCTGGCTTAATGTTTTATTATGAAACATGGATTCTAATTAACTCTGTAGGCTGAGATCTAGTCTTAATCTGATATTAATTTAAACTAGGAATTATTATTCTAAGCTTGTTTAACAATTACTAGCATTTTGCTAATTAAGTATCTTTGTCAATGGCCATTTATGCCATTCGCTAATTACAATGTTTTATCTGTCATTCAAAAGAAAAATGACATGCTTATTTATGGCGCTCTTTGACCTGTAATACTGGTTTATCCTAAGAACCTACATCAGGCACCAGTCTCTCACAAAGGTTGAATACAGCTGAGACATTATTTTTTACACATTAACTTTAAGTCAGCTTTGTGAAGAGAGAATAAAATGGTAAATAATAAAATAGTTTTTTTTTTCCAAGGTTATAATTACTTGCGCGCAACTTGCAAATTGATACCTTTTTTTCAATCTCATAACATAAATTCACACTACTGTAATTGCCGAAGGGTTAGACAGAGATAAGGGTGAGGTGAATTATTGTGGTGGTGCTGGTAGACGCGGTTTAGTCTTAGCGTCCCAGTATATTATTCAAGTTCTATGCACTCGATGTTCTGGGTAAAGATCTTACAGAGCATGCTCAAACACTGAGCGGATGCTCCGGAACCCTGAAACTTAAGCAACTTCATATAAAATAAAAACAAACACTTTGCACAATGACATTGTGAAGACCGTAGAAATTCGGGTACCGGCGATGTGGCCACGTTTGAGAGGGGCTTATTTCCAGCAGTCTTTTGGCCGATAATGTTAAATGATAATGAATAGCATGCAATCATTTCGAACTCTGAGCCCGGATAACCTGGTCCACAACTTCAACAAGGCTCTGACTTATAAAATGTATGCACGTACTAAAACTTAAACGGAACTATACTTTTTCATTATTGACGAAGTTTTTGGACATGCTATACAAGATCTCGTTGCAAACAATATAACTTTCGGCAGAAGTGTCCTTCGAGAAAGCGGTCTACCCACTTGAAGTGTCTATCTTCGAGACTTATAACCCTGGAGCGCTGGTCCGCATGTGGGCTTTAGGCCCTACAGCATGGATGTTGCTTTGGGAAGGGGAGCCAGAGTACGTTGGAGACACCCCCAGGATCTTCAGCCCACCGATACGTCAGCTAAATGTACCAACACGGTGAGTTGACTTTGAATTTATAATTTTCTGCTTAAATCTCTTAGGTTAATCAAGTTATTTGTACTAGTTAATGAGGCGTTTCATGATATATTTTTTTTATTCTTCACATCTGACAACTTCGATCATCGCTCCTAATTTCGATCTTTGTCATGCAGGGTAAATATTGTATGTATAAGCCGTCAAATTACGTACCCAAATGAAATACAAAGGCCCGAGGCATTTGTTTTGTTTCCAAATATGTATTTGGGACACGTGATTCTGTTGCGTGCTTTTGTTTTAAACAAAAGTACACAGTTTGTTAGAGAAAGCCCAGAAGAATTTTGTTTGTTAATTATTATAGGCAAACTTAATTAAATTACTTGTCAAATCACAGGAAACATTCCGGTAATGCGTCGGACGGGAATCGTGAACAGCCCAAACATATTTAGGTTGGATGGTTTTCCTTGAGTGAAAACTTTCGCTTTCCGATACTATGGGGAGGAAGTCACGTTTTTGCAATACTTTATGAACTGATATTACGTAGGTAACGACTAACGATGTTATTTTGGGTTCACAACTTGGTAAAAAACAAATGAAAGCTGTTTACCAAATCACTTAATAGATAAGTAGAGGAGCTCACTCTTGCTGATAACATCCATTAATCATAAGCCATCTGATCAGTCTAAAAACATTCAGTGATTGTGTAATGCAATTTACACCTACTGGTGCTTTTTTTTGTGAGGCATTCTTCAACTACATAAATTAGTTTGCCGAACTCATACCGAATAGAATGACCGGGAGCCATCATCAACACGGCATTGGTCTCTTCGATACAAAAATCGTCGATCAAAAACCAAATTACACATCACATCTTTCGACTTCGTCTGATTCGCCGATTTCTGCACATCTTCTGGTGATGTTCCTCCGCTTATCTGTTGATTCTGGTTCTCAATAATATACCGTCTGGTCTGCTCCAGTGAATTATCTATCTTGCCACTGCTGTTGCTTGATAAACCTGTTTCTTAAACCAGAATGCTAAGACTGGAGTTCAACCACAAGCTACTTCCTTACTACACCGAGTTGGACGCCGTGTTGCTTCGTGGCAAACAACCACCGAATTTGGTGAAGAATATGAGAAATAACTTCTCTTATTCTTCTCTGTTCTATAAGAAGACGCAGCCGGTTGTTGAGAAAGGTAAGATTTTTGTCGTTTTTTTTTATGAATCATTTCTTTGGCTTCGTTGTATGGAAATCGGTTATCATGACGATGAGGAAAAAATTGTGAAGAAAGTTTTGAATACGAGTGCGAAGATGAATTGATGAATGGTAGGGAAAGAACAAAAAACGTTTAAGGGGCTCCCCCATGCACACTAGCGCCACTTTAGTAAAAAAATCAGAACTCGTTAAATACACAATTATATAAAATCAGATTGACAAAATCAATCATTTGGTCTTCTAAATTATTTACGTCTGCTTAACTCATTGAAACATAGCTCGCTGTCGTTACAGATACAAAATGGAAAATTTCCGTTAATCCGTTCCGTTTTTAGCAATTTTTCTAACTGTAACTACAGTGAAGTATATTTTAATGAATTAAATAGACGTCAATGATCTAGAACTCTAAAGCATTGATTTTGTCAATCAGATTTTATATTAATTGTGTATTTAACGAGGTCTGATTTTTTTACTAAAGTGGCGCTAGTGTGCCATGGGGGAGCCCCTTAATAAACAATGCGAAAGCTAGAAAGGTGGTGGTTTATGCGACGACGGGTAATAGAGAAATATGGAAGAAGAAATGCTGTGCCCACCCCAAATAAAATGGGAGAATGAAGATGACTATGGCTGATCCAAAAATGATTCTACTCTTCAAAACGCCAGGTTCAGTTCTCCTAACTACTAATTTCTTGTCATCGGAAGTATGATGTAATCCGCCATATTTTCAACGCAACATCATCCCGCCGTCATTAGTTACTGTCACGTCAAGATAACACGGATTTATAAAATGTTTACATCGATTAACTCTAGCTGTGAATAATACCTACCTAGATTTATGTTGGTCTTTACTCGTGGCGGCATTCGGTTCCCAATCTAATCAACCTTGGGTAGGGCACGAGGATGAAAATATAAGAGTTATCAGGTTGGCAGCTGATGCACCACTAAATGTACGAATGTACCATTACATGTGGTCCTACATGGAATTAATAATCGCTTATTACTGTACCATTGCAAGTCAAAGAACTCTTTTCATACAGAGATTAAGGAATAGGTAGTTCTGTTCAAACTTTATGGTGGCTCGGAAGTTAGCTGCGAGTGACGGTCTGCGCATTATACCTACAGCATAGACGGTAAAAAGTCGAGCATATGGCTTATTTATTTAGCCATTTAGCCGGATCTATATTAATCGTTCAACATCATCATTAAGTTTATTATTCGTATAAACTCCCCCTTTTCTTAGTGTTCATTAGATTTTTTATTTATTTATTTTTTAATTTTCTTATTAATCTAAAAATAGCCAAGATAAGGATATCGGTTTTATGCACGGTTCACGTTTCAAAAGCAATATTTCTCAAGTGATTATAAAGAGACGCAATACTGAAATTGTTATCCATGGTCAGGGTCTTCATAACACGATTTATCGATTGCCAACTTTATTCCGAAGGCCCTAAATATCAAACTACATGGTATTATTGTCAATTGGTTAAAGATCATGTTCTTCTGTCCCTGGTTGTTCGATTTTCGACGTTATTTCGAAGAACATACGGTTCAAAATGCGCTTTTAACTGTTGGGTGCAGTAAGCATGTAAGAGCGTGTTTTATGCGTTGTATCTATACAATTAAATAGGATTTTTTTGTAATCACGTTTCATGACAGTTCCATGACGTCACAGTATTTCTAGTTATCTCCTAATGAATCTCTGTAGGTACCTAATATAGCTATTATGAATCTAGAAGATTTTATCGATGAAGGCAGTGAACGATTGCAGATTATAGTTTGTAAACTGAAACAGTTGAAACCTAGTTATCATGTCATAAATGCATTAAAACTAAAATACAATGAAATTGTTAATTTAATATGAACAGGTATCCAGTTTTATTTTTATACAAACAAGTTTTGAGTACTAGGTTGTAATTGTTTCTGGTACTTACCTAATTATAAAATTCATAAAACACAAATGAAAGACACCGTTTTATTAAAGTATTTTTAGATGTGAATAAAAATGCAAATTGGCGGTTTTATTTTATATAAACCAGTTTTTGGTTATCCATCGTGATGAAAAGATTGGTCAGCGTTACCGAGCCTAGCTGTCCATAGTGGGGCGTTTGGAATCACAGAACAATTTACAGTACAGTAACGTCGTCGGGAAGGCTGCTTTCATGCATCAAATTTATTGCCACGACAGTTGATTCCCTTTCAACTTTTCTGTAACTGGCGCAACTTTTAAGCTTCCTCTAATATACTCGTTCCTTATCCATTCTTGTCACACCACACATCCACCTCGACATTCTCATCTCCGCTACATGCAATCTTTTTTATCCATCTTCTTCACAGCCCAACATTCCGATCCATACAGTACGACAGGTCTAATCACAGACTTGTATATTTTCCCCTTTAACTTAAGGGACATCTGTGGGTCGCAAGAAAAATCATCATCTACCTACCAGTTCATTCCACATTACATACATTCCACATTTACACATTACATTACATTCCATATTTATCACATAGCTAAAAGATTGCAATATCTAATCTATTATCGGTTTTCAGGTCAACTACTGAACAGGATAATAGCGTCAAACCTTCATGAGACCTTGGTGCCACAGATTCCTTCGCCTCGAAAAGAAAATCAAATTGATACGGGACCTCCACTAGGGGACTTCGAGACATTACCTGTGAGTTTTTTTAAATGTTATACCTGTCTTCATAAGTAGCCTAGAATGTTCCCACTGCTGGGACACAGGTCTCCTCTCTATAAGACGGAATGGGATATAATCCACCACGCTTGCTCAGTGCAGCCCTGGTTGTTAGGTCACATAGGTACCTATGTCTTCGAATGTTTGGTTCTCATGACGTTTTCCTTCACCGTTTCGGGAGCAGTGGTGATGAAATAAATTACACAAAGTAATGTGCGCCTGGCTGGTTTCGAACCTACGATCTTCCGTTCGTAAGTCGGAGCCCTTACCACTGGGCCACCATCGCTTGTTTAATACTATATTTTTAAAAGATTGCTTGGCCGGTCTAATAGTAGAAAGCACCATGCACTGCTAAGGATGGAGCAATGCAGTATTGGGTCTTTCCATTAGGAATTTCTTAATAGAAGCCCGAAGTTCGGAGTCGTGCCCGATTGATGGCAATAGGCTCTTTCGCTATTACATGGGACTTAAACATAACTGCCGAAATGTGGGTGTACTATTATGTACACCTCTGAATAACCTTTCCGGAGTTACAGGCGTGATGTCGTTGCAGATAATATAAAAATACTGCGTTTATTTTAATGGTCATCTGATAATGATTGAAATCAGATTATCGGTTGACAATAAAATCACGCTATAAAATTAAAACTAAGGCCGTTCTTGATACTTCAACCAATTAATTAAATAACAAATTAATTCTAAAACTAGATTCTGGAACCGTTATAAATAGTTAAGTTAAACGGTTTATGGAAACCTGTCTAGCTATTTTACAGACTAGATAAACATTTAGTCAGAATCTATAGTTGGTGCCAGTTAGGATGAGAATAGCGATCATTGCCCTTTCCCTAATATCTCTTCGTACGAACCAAAACAAATAAACCATGTATCGTTTTTCATTACAAAAAATGTTGAAAATCACGATAGATGACGATTCCAAACTTGAACAGGCTTATTTTTGGTTTTCAAAGTTAAGAAGTTTAATAAATGTAGGTGGGTCAATGACCGCTATTCTCATCTTAACTGGCACCAACTATAGTTCTTAAGTGGCTCTTCATATGATTATATTTAGTCTGTGTTGCTATCGTGACGAATGGTAGCCGCTAAGACCGACCCTCCGTTCTTTGCGTAAAAATGTAACGTGTGCATATAATGATTGTAATTGTATGTAGTTTAGTTTAATTAATTTAAGTAACAGGATGTAATGTTAATGCACATCCTCTTCTGCAAATCTCGCTATCAAAATTAGGTTTGCTGCAAGAAAACCCAATTCTAAGTTAAGCTCGCCTTTGTTCATAAGCTATATTATTGCAAATAATATATAAATATGTTATTTTGTGTGCAATAGAGAATAAGAATAAGATTTGTAGTATTTTGTACACTAGGTGAAATTTTGATATGGGTCAGTAAGGGCAGCTACCTTAACCGTTGTAGCTACAACGGTTGTAGGTTGTAGGTTGTGTTTGGTCTCCTAGGACCGTTTGCATGTAGCTACATGCAAACGGTCCTAGGAGACCAACCATAACTTTTTGAAATTTTCGATCAGCATTCACATTTATTTTGAAAAAGTGTTTAGTCACCAAGAAAATGGGCAATTTTCACTGTATCTGTGTAGATTATAACAGTACGTATAACAGTACAATACAAGCCATGTGTCTGATGAGGTTCCCATCGTCAAAAATGACGGACTTTCATTCTCTAATTCTCCCAAGGGGGTGATTTTAATCTTGCTCACATACGTCATTGGAACTCTTCTCTAAAATGTCGTACTTCTAGTACCAGTGGTTTAGGCTGCGACTTGTCTGTCAATGAATTCATGAAATTTAATGAGTTGAAATTTCAGTCAAATGACTTACAAACAAATGACTAACAAGTTATAAAGATATATACAATAAAACCATTTAATCTATTTTCGTGTTTGTCTGACTACATCGAATAAAAGCTGAACCAATTATTTTTTTTTTTATTACTTAGCGTGAGAGATACCCGTTTAGAATATCATTTCCTTTATTAATTCCTGCATGCAGATAGAAATCTACTTAATACTACCGCGTCATTGAACTTGAACGAACTTGAATTATATTTATACGCAATATCTACTTAATAGAAATCTATAGTTCCTTCACACACTGACTGGCAATCGCATAACCTAAACCGCTGGGTGTAAAGCAGCATGAGATTACGTACAGGAGTTCAAAATTAAAGTGAGTATTAACCAAGATTTTGAAAATTCATGCCACAAGGCGGTTCATTAAGAGGTGAGTTTGTATGATAGTTCGGTAATTCGGTCGATGGAAAAGTCCATGGTGCATGGTTTAGAGTAGTTTAGACAGACCCTTTACGAAGCCGTCTACGAAATATTCTGTACATCAATAGTTCATTACTGCAGCGGCCAGCAACAGAGGCATTGATGGACGAACGTAAAAATGTGGGCCGAGCCTAGTTGTGGCCAAGGCTTGTATAGTACTTGTCTCAAAGAATGCGAGGAAATTAATACAATTACTTTTCAAAATCAATGATGCACACAAACAACAATATTTTTTCTCGTGTTGAAGAGTTCATGTTTTTTTTTTTTTATTAAACCGCTTTTTTATTTACAAGCCAATTCGAAATTTAAATAAAACCTTTGATAAATTACCTCCTTGGTTGCCATGTTTCAGAGTAAAAGATCGTTCCATTTTTAAATAACACGACAGAATATGAGTTTACTATGTAATTTATTTGGCCGCTAAACACGGCAGATATGGAATTTCATACAACTTTTGTCGGCCACTGGTCGCATGTATCTGGCCAGTACAGCAATTTCGATTTATCTCGAAGAAGGAAAATCATGCTCAAATTTACAAACATGTTTGAGAAAACCAAGTAATTCTACGCAAGAATTCCTGCCGGGTAACGATTTTCTGTTTTGTGGTGAAAGATCACGGTTTTCGGTAGAACTCAACGTAATGCCCTCAAAACATTGTGCTGATGAATGCATTATAATAGTTTATGGGTCATGGAGGTATTTAAAGTAAGGGAAGGTTTTCATTTAAAAGAAAACGTGTGAAAAAATTAGAAGTTTGTCCTCCAATGTCTCCTAGAAGATCCCCAGGTATGGTATAGAACAAAAAAAGAAACGCAATGGCGGGGAAAAGCCTTTCGGCTTCGTGAAGCGTCTTTTTAAACTCACTTAGTCTTGCGAAATAATGTTAGGCAAAATACATACATGTTCATTTTAAGGAATATTACGACTAAACCAAAATGCGTTGCCCTCAAAATTGTAATCGCGTGACCCCAACTTTACCCCTTTGCCAACACATCGGGTTTCCCCATGGTTGTATTGTATATCGGGCTAGTAACCGGCTCTCCACACGTCCAAAGCGAGTATTTTATGCACAATAATTAAGAATTAAGAAATGAATAATTATTTAAGAATGGTATACTTAGCTAGGACAACATCCTTTAAGCGTAAGATATTTTCTGTCACAATCCAAAGGATTTTGAGGATATCCATTTTCATATTTTTCAGACTTTCGCTTAATAAACGTTAGTAAATTCCATAAAAAAAAAAAAAACCCTCTCATAGAGAGGAGGCCTGTGTTCCAGCAGTGGGAACATTAATAGGCTGATGATGATGATGATGATTAAATTCCATAAAATTGCTGAAGTATTAATGGCATTGGGATTGTGTTACGCAAATACCTTACAGATTCCGTATTAAGGCGACACTAAGTGCCGGCGTCCTTGAGCGAGTGGGAGGAGCTTGCGCGCCGCGCCCCGCGACCCCGCAACTGCACGCACGTAATTTCGTACGAACCATACGTTTCAGATGGTGGGGACTATCCTGCTTCATTTTTATCACCCAGCAATTTTTTTTTTTCATATTTTGTTAATAAATAAATTGATATTCTGATAATTAATTATGATTGCAATCTTATTCTTAAAAAAAAATGCATAATATAATAAGTTGGTTTATACAGAGCTAAAAAAAAGTCCGTTTACCTAATATACCCATTTTTTTTTGGAAAGTGATAAAAAAAGTCATACGGTATTTCTATGTAAATAATGAATGTGTCCAAACATGAAATGGGAAGTACTAATTAAATATGTACGTGGTTAAAATAATAACAAAAGATCTGCTGTTATTATTTTAAGTATTTGTGTTGTATTTATAATGTTTTTCTCATCTGTGAGAAAAACATAAAACAAAATAGATGATTCATTTGTGCGCGTGTGTGACCAGATGTATGAACGTTAACGAAATAAATAGAATAGGTGTGTAAGGATCGTAGCAGTTGGCGTCAATGGGAAAAAGGCGTGAGTTTATGTGTATTTGTTAAATAAAACAAAAAAAAAAAACGTAAATTATGAAATATATTTTTATTTAAAATTCCTCAAAATTTAATACTTTCACAAAATCATTATTATGTGTGTGATTATTTGTATCACAAAGTGTCTCTTGGTTGTTTGTATTGTCTTGTATATTTTCTTCCGTCGTTATGGTTCGTTTTTTCCTCTGTTTCATTTTATTCTCTTTTTCCTCTTCCTGAATTTTGAAAATTGAATTTTCATATAGAGCTCACTATCGATCAGCACCCTTGAAAACCATAAAAAACTATTTATCTCTCTCAATAATACAGGATGACTATTATATCACTTTCCAAAAAAAATGGGTATAATAGATGAACAGAGTAGAAACAAATGGCGTACTTAGTCTTTTTTTTTTGTTGAGAAAAACAAATTAAAAAAAAATCGAAATTCAAGTCATACGCGTAATGCGTATGAGATGAAATTCGTGTTTTTTTTTTTTCAAAATTTCTCTTTCTTTGTTCTAATATGAAAAGTTTATTTGAAACTTGTAGCGGTTTTTGATGATGGATCAATTTTTTCGAACCTGTGGAAAACAGAAGAAAAAAAAACTAGGTATGCCATAAGCTTCTACTCCGTTCACCTAATATACCCATACTTTTTAGAAAGTGATAAAAAAGTCATCCGGTATATGTATAATAAAAATTCGCATGGAGGAGGCATCTTGCATTTTCATTATTTAAATCCAAGATGGCGTATAACGCTTTTTCGTGACGTGACAAATTTCTAAAATTTTACCCCTACTGCAAGCTCCAATAAAGAACGTCGTTTCAAAAATCTTCTGTTAAATGACTATGTTTCAATAACATTAAAATCGGAATAATAAATTAGGTAGGTACTTCTCAGTAACAATGTCCTCATTTTCGGTATCCGGGGTTGCCTTTTTCTCCTGTTCTATACAGCCGGAGCTAAAAAATTAATGTATTTTTAGGTAAGTATAGGCAACGGCATGAAAGTGAAGACATGGGCGAATGTAGGAAGATAGTAGTGCGTGACGTACTGTAAGTCCGCCAAAAAATACATTACATCTTCGCAGTAGAGCTAGGTAGTAGGCTCACTACTTCGTTATCATCATCATGATGATGATGATGAAGTAGTATGCCCTCGACTGACATACGAGCATACTACTTACGTACCAAGAACAACTATGTCAATAAGAGCAATTATTTATTTAATTCAAACCCGGACTGTCCCTAAATTGAAGTTGTATGGTCATAGTACATTACAATACTTACCTCGTCTCTGCATTTACGACTCGAGAATCTTTGCTATTTGGTATTCTCCTAAAACAGAAATAACACAAACATTTAAATAAATTAAAAGTATGTTTACTACAATGAAAATAATCATATACCTACTTATTTGAATATTTTTTTCGGTGCGATAATTTCCACTTTCGACAGAGTTAAATGATTTTGTATTGTATAACTGGCTGGTGTCCGCAACTCCACGTCAAAACGCGTATTTTGCGTGCGGGTGGGAAACTATTCAATCCATCCCAATTCCCCGATGATATAATATGATCAAATGATTTTATTTCGATTAAAATAACGTTACTTACCTCAGTAATCTATTTCTTTCCAAAATAAGGCGTTTCTTTTTCAATAATTTGGATTTAGCAACCATTTTAAAATTGTGTTGTGTTTTCTCCGAGCGTTAGCGTCTACCCGTGACAGTGGTCAGCGATGCACTGCCGCCCGTCGCCCGGAAGAGCCCCGCTTCAACGCGCACCAAGATTATTCGAAAAAACAACCCACCTTAATTTATCAAACACAATTCGAATAAAAGCCGTATACTAAAATATGGGGCATTAAATTGTCTTTGAGATGATCTAAGTTTCATGCAAATACGCTCGATAGATTTTGCGTGATGATCGTTTTTTTTGCCGCGTTAGACATTACTTTACAAATTAATTACACTATGTTATAAAAATATAACTTCACATTTTCACATATCAAATTGGAAAGGAAATAGTCTAGTATAACATATATTTTTTTCAAAGAAATTAGACAAGAAGTTAAGACGTGATGATCACTTCAAAATCATTAAAAGTCATGTATCTGCGCCTTAACAAAACAACGTGCAAGTTCCTTGTTTCATGTTGCCTAGCTGCCAATTTTTTTAAACGTTTGGAATATTTTTACTACTTCTAGCATTTAGCAGAGCGCCAATTACAAATAACTAAACTGACCTAGACATTTGAGTCATCAAGAAACAATAGGAGCTATAAATAAAGTTGTATGTATTACCAAACGACGTATGAAACAATGTTGATACCGGCTTATTAAGATGGTGTTAAACGATGAATCCCATAAAATGTTTAACAATAAGGGAATACATGATTGGAGACTCCAAAGTCGGTCTTGTCGGCTAATTTCGTATGCGTTTCATTGATATGCCGCCATGTGCTGGCTTTGGTGGGCAGAGTCCATTACGTAACTATTTGGTATCACAATAGACTTGATTATGTTTCCAAGATTTAATACCTAACTTGATTTAAAATATTGTCCTATAAAGTTTCTTGTCCGTTCTTCTTCGTAGAGATTTACGTTTCGGAACGGGCTTTCTAACTGTCAAACTCCTTGAAAATTCAAAATTGCCTGGAAACGTTTTTAACTAAAACATTGTTATGATGTAACACGGTTATATCATAGTAAACAATACAGTTTGGGTTCATCTATAAGTACTAAATTTTACAGTACCTGTTACTTAATCCACAGACTAATTGCATAACACATTGGGAGTCACAATCCCATTGGTTTTGACAACACAACATAGATTGCTTCGTATTATAAAGTTGGAGAATTCAACATAACATCACGCATGTAATCTGAATTGTGAGGCAGAGGTATACCTAATAGTAATAATAATAATAATAAATTTATTTATTTACTTAAAACAAGGCATAGGCATACACGTTAAAAATACAGTTTTACAAAAAAGTACTATATCTATATACAAACGTGTGGGTGAGCACTGCTCTCCTAGCTAGGTTATGAAAACCTGTGTTAAGGAGAAGCAGTCCGGTCCCCTAAGGTCTAATGATGTAGGTTACATAGTACACCCACATTTTGCCAGTTATGTTTCAAGTCCCATGTAATAGGGGGCGAGCCTATTGCCAGCAACCGGCCACAAGCCAGACTCCGTGGCTGCTACTGAATAAATGCAAAACCGAATCGAACCAAGGACCTTACAGACATTTCGTTTCAGTTAAATTAAATCAATAAACCAGTAATTTAAAAATCCATGATTTTTTTTCAGGATGAAACCATACTATGTGTGATGAAGTATTTGGACATCCAGTCGCTCTGCCGTTGCGCCCAAGTGAACAGACATTTCTACAGGCTTGCTTCAGACGCCATACTTTACAGAAGTATTGACCTCAGGCCATACTGGCATTGTGTGCAGTCACAGGTAATATCCATTGGATTTTCGTTTTCTAACTACCATTTCTTTAAAGGGATTATTTCATTCATCTTTATTTTAAGCCAAAAGATGACCACTGCTTAAAAATGGCAATGGCGGGACCCCATAGAAACCTAAAAGCTTGGCTTACCCTAACAACTCTTCAACTTCAGAATTTTAAAGTTACGAAATCTCTGGGCAGTCTACATACTGTATAGACGTGCCCACACACAATACGTAAAATGGTCATAAATAGTGACAATTCATAATATTAACTGCGTCTGTGACCATTTTAAGAATTCTAACGTGATTCAAATAAATCATTCATTTTTTTCTTTGTTTTTTTTTTTTTAATTGAAGCCTAGCTAGATCGATTTATCGCCCCTATATACTAAATTTCATGAAAATTGTTTGAGCCGTTTCCGAGATTCAGATTATATATAATTATATACAAGAATTGCTCGTTTATAGGTATTAGATGAATTAGAATATGAAATAGGCCTAAAATGGTCGCATTAGCAGCTAAAGCCACCATTTTAGGCCCCCTGGCCTCGTGAAGTGGGCCTATTTGGTGCAGCCATGAGGCACACAGTATTACATTTTTGTTTAGATTTTTACTTATTAATTTTGTTTATAATTTTGTGTGCACTTGTCCAATCACGGAAGATATCACGTAAGTGACAATGTAAGTTTAGTTTTAAACCGTGAAAGCCTAAAACAGTGTTTCACTTGTCGAATGTGCCAAATAAATGTATTTTCTTTTTTTCTTTTCTCTGACTTGCCGTAATATTGACTGTCTAGGGGTATAGGCCAAGCATCGCCACATTGACCAGTCCTGTTTTTCGCACATTTAGTGGATTCCCGCGATCTTTACCAAGTCATTGATCTGGTTATGGCATTTGAAATTAACACCGGTTTTAGAAAACCTAATCAATTACCATATTATCAGTTAATCTTATGTCTATTGTAAGTCGAGATTTTGATAATTATAACAGACAAAAAGTTTAATGACAACGAATATTCGAATATTATAATACTAGCATGTTTCTGTTTCACTACATGACAAATACCACTTTCGGACGAATTCTAAAATCTAAATACAATGTACGCCTGCTTGTATTCTACACTTCTGCCATCTCCTTTGGGGAAACAAGCATGATATTGACAAAGCGTTTTCTCTGTATAGTAAACGGAGTCGGCGGCATATTGTTTGAAGTCACGTGTAACGATCACGTTTTAAGTTCAAGTCTTTATCGTTAAACTCCATGGACTTGTTTGTTATTAAGATTTCTTTTTGTTTATATTATTGATTTTTTTTTATTGTACTGGCCATGTTTGTCTATAAATATAATTTTTATGATTCTGTTTAGGTATTTATCATGTTTGGCGTTCCGAAGACGAATTTAGATTTTGTGTGTAGATTATAAATAGTCTGAATATAATTAGAATATAAATTATGTATTTTTTAGTTCGTTCGTAATAATTAGGGATTCGAATCTGCAGTAAGATGCTGTTTGAAGTGGGGCAAAAACCAATTTAAAAAAAACATGTTAGTTCATTTCACCAACGTCAATACTTATACATGTTACAATTGGAAAAGTAACTCTGTCTGTCTGTTACCTTTGCACTTCGACTGAACAGATTCTGACGAGTTAGGCACACAGACTACGAGTTGGATAGGATACCGTGGTATAATTCTGTTTTCCATTGAACAAATATTTGTATGGAGTGGTATGTTGTTGTTTGTTTTATGTGAATTCGTTTAAACGTTTGTAAACACCCCACACCCACAGACACAGGAGAAATTCATAGTGCGGGGCAACGTTTTCTATAAAACACAAAAAAAAAAAAAAAAACCCGAATAATACGCAGGCGAAACCACAGGCAAAAGATAGTCGTTACATAAAATTGTGTCTTTATTTCCAGGTTCTCATAACCCTCTCAATGCGCTGCAAGTTCCTGCAGAAACTGGACCTGTCATGGTGCGGCAGTCATCGCATGATACAAACCAATTACGTGGTGAAGTCAGTAACTATTGCATTGTTATAATTACTGCTGAAACGCAATACCTGTGTGAACTTGAACAGTGACATTAATTTACGCAAAAGTAAGGCTGTTTGTTGATTTGTTACCAAACTACGGCAAAGCCAAAAGGAAGGGTTATGATTTTAGCAGTCTATGACTGAAGCCAAACGAGCGTAAATTTTTGAGTTGTGAGTTGCGTAATTTCGGTCGCGTAATTTCTGCAGCATTCGGTTTCATACAAAAGTCCTGTTTCATTCAAACGGCGACGCAAAATGAGTTGTCTGCCGAATTGAGTTTGCGGGGGGCGAGGGGGCCGACGCGAGCCGAGCAAAGCGTCAGTCAGGTACAGATTGCGTGAGAGTCGACACGTATTTTTACTCACAAAATGCTGGACACAGAGAAAATGATAATTGAAACTGAACAACGGTCATGTCTATGGAACTTATAGGAGAAGGCGTTTAGTGATAAGTTTTTAAAACAGAGGGCCATGGCAAGAGGTCGCCGAGAATTGTTTAATATGCTGAATATGCTTCGTAAATACACAATATTTTCAACGGTTCCATTGCACGACATAAACATCCGCTATAAACGTTAGATAGTAACTGAATAAAATACGCTTGTCTGGCATCCCAACAGAATTTCTGCCAGGCAGAATTTCTGCGACCGAAATTCTGCGACTCACGACTCACAAAATTACTCTCGTTTGGCCTCACCCTATGTATGTATGTTTGTATTTACGTATGTTCCTCCGTAGCGCCTAAACTATTCATCCGATTTTGATAAATAAGGTGTCAATCGATTCGTTATTATGGCCCGGGTAACATACTAGGCTACATTTTAACCGACTTCATTCAGTAGGCGGGTTTTAGTTTTCACGTTGATCCGTGATAAACTTACCATACACGTCAAAAGGCTGCCTCGTTGGTCTAAGGGACGTACTTCTAACTCGTTCTAACTTTTGTAGTAATATTTTGATGTGTTGGTGTGACTCATTATGAACACTGCACGTATCACGATCACATAACAACTCAAGGTTACATACATTCTACAGTTTCCTCAAAGACAGCGGCGCCGAATTAACACATCTGCGCATGAATTGCTGCAAATTCGTTGACAACTCCGTGCTAAGAGCTATCGTTGACACGTCTACTTGTTTACAAGGTACGTGTGTTACAAAGGGCCTTATTATTAAATTGATGGCAAGAGAAGCGTGTTTGGGACTCATCCTGTATAAGGTGATCATTCATTTTGTTCGATGATTTGGGATATAAAAAAGTCGGTGGCCACGAATGAATTATATTTTATTGAAATTGTGCCAAGAGTGAAAACATTTTTTTGTATGGCGACAATGCTCGGGAACAAAGATATACGACGATATAATTCTTAAAACCCCTAATACAAAATGTTTCCCGTTTTGTATTTTATCAAGATTGAACTCTTTCCTTTAATTTCCCGTATGTCATTACTTCCCAGAATTTGATCCCTATTAGTGACACTATCGAAAGGTGTTTTCAATTATTGGCTAGGAATATTGATTTTTCTAAAATCCAATGATGCGGTTTTTAGTTTTCATCAAAATCAGGTTCAAGACTCCTCTGAGCATTTTCGCTATTTATCATAGTTTCAGATTTGGCCATCCACGCCCACTTCAAAAATTCATCCTGTATATCTCCGAACCCAAATAGTTTTCGACTTTGACGCCATAGTAAAAAATAATGCGTTACACGTGTGCTTTAAAAATGTGTAATTATTATTGATAGCCGCAAAAATAAAAATATACCAATAGTTACTCACTGTGTGTATGTCTTCTATTACCGAATGCCCAATATTTTATTTAAAAACGTGTTTGGACAAGATGATAAAAAAACATCGAACTTGAATTTTCAGAACTTTGCCTCCGATCTGTGGTCGGATGTTCAGACTGGATATGCCTCTCAGCGCTAAAGAAGCTAAAACGTCTGGACTTATACAGAACTGATATCACCACGTCAGCTACCGTGGCCATCATCAGGAACAACCCTGCACTACGCCATCTTAATGTTGGTATGTACGGTCGAACAAGCTATTTGGTTTGCATTTTACAATGTAATTTGTTGGTTAAACTGTAAACCAAATAGCTTGTTCGACCGTACTTTATTGTTGAGGTCGGTAAGTCATGTCATACCGGTGACTGAAAAGTTGTGTGGTAATCGGTTATCGTGGTAAGGACATTTGATTCGGAGGAATTAGGTGTAGTGAGTAGTGACCAAATATACGATGGATGGACTGTGACTGTGTGTGAAGGATGATATAGCTGGAAAGGGGTGACTGCTGGATGACGAGTAATGGAGAAGAATGGAAGAAGAAGACATGCTGCGCCGACCACAAATATGTTAGGATAAGGACAGCAGAAAGCTGTTAGTTAGCCATATTTTTAGGGTTCCGTACCTCAAAAGGAAAAAACGGAACCCTTGTTATCACTTTCTTGTCCGTCTGTCCGTCTGTCACCACCGATTTTCTCAGGAACATACTGAAGTCTGTAGTCCCTATTATGTGTATAAAAATCAAGGTCCTGAGTCAACACCATAAAAATATATATGGGCAAATTTAGATTTTCGTGAAAACTTGTAAGTACCAAAATTTACCTTAATTTTTAACTTTTTTTACAGCACATGTAAAGGGAAAAATCTGAAAACCGTAAATATGTAGTTTAATAACAAAATAAAAAGCGATTTTACTATTACAAACTTATTATTTGCGGTTGGTGCAATAGCCGTTATATGGGATCGAACAGCAAAGTAAACTTAACTTTGCTGTTGGATTCCATAACCATCTCATATCCTTTTAAAAGTTTGTACGGAACTCTCGGTGCGCGAGTCCGACTCGCTCTTGGCCGGTTTTTTTTTACGAAGTATTCCAATAGGATTCGGTTCTAACGATGCATGAAAATATTTTTCCACAGGCTCGTGCAAAATGATATCGTCGATGGACGAAGTAGCCATCGCCCTCGGCGGTAACTGCCCCAACTTGATATCTGTCGACTTCTGGAAGTCTTACTCCTTGACTCCCAACGGCATCAGAGCGCTCGGCAACTGCAAGAACCTGCAAGAGTTGGATGTTGGCTGGTGGTAAGTTTATTTTTTGCATTTTTATACAATGCAGGTGTCGACTCAGATGTTAGGGTTGACCTGATCGGACGCGATTCGACACAGCACAATTTATGAATCAAGAAATAGGCTTCTAAAAAATAATAAGAATTTCAGCAGAGGTGAGATTATTTCGCGTTGTTTTGTTTGGTTTTTTTTTCCAAGCGTTTTGGTTTTGGCACCAACTATCGTAGTCAGTTCAACGCCATCTATAGAGTTCTTGGAAACTAAGTTTTTTTTTAATATCTCAAAAAGAAAACCTCTCATTCTCTCCTCCTCTCCTCTTTATTTTTACCCGACTGCAAGGAAAGGGTAATGTTTTTCGCGTCTATCTTTATTTGTAATATTCTTTATTTCCTCATATCTTCCAAACCACTCGATGGATTTCTTTCATTGACATGTCGTTAGATTCGTCTTGGTAACCCAAGTGTTCTTAGATAGGTGACGCGAAAAAAAAACAACATGACAACCTGTGAGACGCTAAAGAATTTTTTTTTTTGTTTTGTATACTGCAATATGGGTATCAATTTAAAGGGCTCATCGACACGATTAAAAATCCGTTAAAGAATTAAATCGTTTACGGAATTAGTAACAAACGTAACAAAATAATGAGAAATTCTCCATCTTATTATAATCGTAACTAAAAAGTGTAAAATAAAAAAATAAAAAATACCCAACTGAAAAAAAAAAATAAGCTGAAAAGAAAAAAACTAATTCAGTCCAGAATAGTCGGGGCCCATTAAATAATCTAGACTAAAATCATTCCACCCAATATTTTTATGGATCCCGACTATTCTGGACGGAACGTTTTTTTCTTTTATTTTTCTGTCTTCATTTATCTTTTCTTAATCTTCACCTAAACTGAATGACTAAGAAGCAAACACAAGCATGTACTTATTCGACAGCCTGCAAGCGGGTGGTTCGGGCGAGTGGCTGGCGTGGCTGGCGGGCGCGGAGCTCCGCAAGCTGTTCCTGGGCGCGCTGCGCGGCGTGTGCGACCGGGACCTGAGGGCGCTGCTGCCTAGGGCTCCCAAATTGGCGCAGTTGGATCTGTTAGGAGTAAGGGCTGTCACGCCGGATATTTGTGATGCGTGAGTCATTTTACTCTATCTAAAAATACGAAAATATCTCTGTCCTTGTGTTTGTACCTTTTCTCAAAAATAGGCTAGTGTCCACCATCAATAAATTGCAAATCTATTTAGTCCGTCAGTTATAATAGCATTGGAAAATAATGGACAGGTATTTTTTTGTTTTTGTTGATCAATGAATATTAACAAAGATAAAACGCATCAAAACTCGAGAGTTGGGGCTCGTGACGTCACAACGCACTAAAAATTATAGCACGGCGTTACATATTGATAATTTTAAAAGCGTCGTATCTTCGTCAATTTTGGTTTATGTAACAAAAGAAAAATACAGGTCAAATATTTTTTGATAATCTAACTGACGGACTAATTAGATTCTTTCAGTACACAAGCCTATTAAATAATTAATAATCTAAACTTAAGGCACAATAAACATCTTTCTAACGTATTTATTTGAATAACTTTTCAGGATATTAGCCGAATGCAGAGATCTGCGGCTCCTAGACGTCAGTTTCTGCGATCAAATTCAAGAATCTCAGGTAGGTTTTTTTTCGTATTTCTTTTAAGAGTCCTACTACATTTTTACTTCCTGGATCAAACTATTTCGATCGACGTAAACGAGTCGATAATAATAGCGATCTCCGGACGATTTTCGATTGTTATTGACGAACATTAGAGACGAGAGAGAGGAGCGAGCTGAATTGACGCAGAATTATAGTACTTCAATTTTATTTATTGTATTTTTCTTATTATACTGACAAACGAAAACTAATGAAACGTATTCATTTTAGATCGAAGTTTTATATCATATTAATTTATTTGATAAAATTGACTTTATATGGAATATAATGGACGCTGAATCAAGAAATTTATGGCTTAAATTACGCTTTCTTTACGATTTTTTCCGTGAAAACTCAAGGAATATAAATAAATTCTAGAACTCCAATAAACAAGTAAACATTCAACTTATCTTTCAGTTATTTTAGCTTTTATAAGAATTGCTAACAACAATGTGAATTTGAGCGTCAAAGTTCCATCGCCGACGGTTTTTCTTGCAAACTGAGTTCGTAAAATATTTATAGTAAATTAGACGAAAAGGAAAATGGTAACTCCAACTTACAAGAAAGAGAATGGCACTATCGTAATTCTTAAGCAAATAATTAAAATATCTTACTGCCGCTGAAAATCACTGCGTCAAAAGTCATGATTTGCCTAAAAAAATTAATAGGACTCTTAATACCTATAATAGGTTTCATAAAAATGTACGCAAGTACGCACGCTTAGTCTTGCTCGTATAAGTAAATAAGTTCTGATGTCACAAACTCGTTTTGCATTCAATGTAATGTAATAAAAACTTTTAATCAAGCCAATTTAATCACGTAATCTACTCGTAATGACATTTGCAAATTAGACACGTGTTTTCAACGTCATGTTCTTTTATAAAAACAAATGAATTACCTACTAAGTTATTTGCAATTACCTTTATTGACGTTATAGGATATGCAAATGAACAATGAGCTAAGCGTAGGGACTCCATCCTGTTATCGAAGTGATATCGCTTCTATACTTGCGGGTTGATGTTATGTTGAACTATAACTAGAAATGTTGATCACTTTACCTGCTATCTGGGTATACAGCTGTATTTTCTCGTATGTTGACTATTAAAACTCTTTTTCACTTCTCATGCTCTAAAGTTCGCCTTTA
Source organism: Xestia sexstrigata (assembly GCA_941918905.2). Taxonomy (NCBI): domain Eukaryota; kingdom Metazoa; phylum Arthropoda; class Insecta; order Lepidoptera; family Noctuidae; genus Xestia; species Xestia sexstrigata. Next base: position 7,879,511 of record OW799214.2, on the reverse strand, counting down.
TATCGTGCGTAGGCGACATAAAGTCGCTTTTTATGCTCTAGAGCATAAAGTAAAATCTTCGTCGAAGACCAAGGTAATCGGTCCAATAGCCACACGAACAACTTCAACTTCATAGAATAACCTCTTTATTTTAATTAGTTTCATTATTATTGTCTGTCCGTCTGTCTGTCCGCTTGTCTGTCCGTCTTTCTGTTCGTCTGTCTGTCCGTCTGTATGTCTGCCCATCTGTCTGTCCGTCTGTGCGTCCGTCCGTCTGTCTGAGCGTCTGTCCGTCTGTCTGTCCGTCTGTGCGTCCGTCTGTCTGTCTGTCCGCCTGTCTGTCCGTCTGACTTAAATATCGCTGGACATGAACACACAGCGCCATCTAGTGCCACATTAAGCAACGAGGCTTGTGTCGTGGACACCAGATAGTTGATACTACATAGATACTTTTTGTTTGTAAATACATACTTATTATACATATAAACATCCATGACTCGGAAACAAATGTCCATGCTCATCACACAAACATTTGCTCCAACCGGGACTCAAACCCGGGACCCTAAGAACGTAAGGCAGCCTCACCACCACTACGCCATTCGGGTCGGCGCTAAAATCCCATTATAACTCGGTTCCTATTTACTACCTCGCTAAAGCTCGTTAGTAAAACTACCTTGTATATAATGGGTCATTTTAGCCCCTTGTATTACAATGTACTATTATCACATTAGTATGGTATGTTCCGTGATTATAAAATTGAACAAGGAACATACTCGTAGCATGCTATCTTAGGCGCATCACTTACTGGTATCGCCGCACGTCGACTCGTGGTCTCTATGTCTATGTAGTGCAGCCGAAAGGCACTTGTCCTCTCCATCATTGCGATAATTTTTTTGTTCTACACCAAACCCGGAACCTTCTAGTTACGGAGATATTTGGGGTCAAAGTTACAACTTTTTTACATTTTTTTTTAAGTACATGTTTTTAATGTAAGAACTTTAAACACCTCCACGGCCCCCACACTATTCAATTAATCCATCAGCACAATGTTTTGAGTGCGTTGCATTGAGTTTTACGTGATATTTCACCCAAAAAAAAAGCAGCAATAATTTTTGCAGCAATAATTTTTGCGTAGTGTTACTTAGTTTGATGTACAGAATGCTTGGTTAACGGCTTCGTGAAGAGTCTGTTTATAACCTGTGTAACGTCGGGGATAGTGCAAATCCGCGTAACTAGCATTGGATAATTCCGCGTATCTGACAAATGTAGCCAGCAATGTAGGCAGCCTTCTCGCTGGCGTGACTTTCTTTCGACCAATAGAAAGCAAGAATTCGCCATGTTATGTAGTTACGCGGTTTTGCCGTTCATTAAAGCTTTGGACGAAACGAAATAACAATGGCTTGGTGTCGCTGCGCAGGGAGGTCTCTTCGCTCACGCCTGTCCCCGGCACCTCAAGCCTCGACTGCATTCAACTCGCGCACCTACACTAGTCTTCGCTACCTTCTGCACAAATTCATGAATATTTAACAAACAATTGCTTATTTATTTCAGGTATTAGAATGGCGCGAGCAGTATCCTCATGTGAGCATAAAGCGTTCCTTCCAATCAGCTAACTTGAACACCGCGCCGAACCCACTGTTCCTGGCGCCGAGTTTGGAGTAAAAAGTTAAATTAAAGGCCTTTTTCACACACCTTAAGGTGCATCTACAATGAAGTTACTTTTTGTTTAGAGACGTTTGTAAGTGTGGGCATTAAAATAAGCAAAACTTGTAAAAGTTACTTCATGTTATCATATTTCTCAACAAAAGGTAACTTCGGTGTGGAACCACCATAATATAAGTTCTGGTTAACTTATAAGTATTTTGAGGATAAATTCATACGGTTAGAACTGTTAAATTTATCTGTAGTGTAGTGCAAAACAGGTCCTTTTGGCTCACTTACATGGAGTAATTTGAATTATACCTTGAGTAATTAAGGGCCGCTTTTTTAATTGTTAGACTTATCTGTGGAATAAAGTTGTAGTAAGTCTAACCCCCGAATACTGAAACGTCATTCAAAATTTAAGGGCTGCTTAACATTTGAGCAGCGTCTAAATTTTAAATTTCGTATGGCCAAACGTCACTTTTGAGTATCTGTTAAATATAAGTACTACTTAAATTTTTAGAGACGTTTCAGTATTCGGGGGTAAGTATGTTTAAAAGTATACTTACATTCTTCAGGTAAAAAATATCTGATTTGAAATATTAGTCCTAGTAAGAGCATAGAAGAGAAAATTACTTAAAAATATTTTATTACAGAACCAAAACGTGCCATCTGAATGCGTTATTAGTTTATTTCTCAATGTAACTAAACCTTTACCCTATTCAAAAGACATTTTTGTTGTACGTTTATTTTAGTATTTTCGATAATGCTTATATGTATTTGTGCTACGGTAAATCGGTAGTAGTTTGTATGTGAAAAGAGCAGACAAAAAAAAAACTAGTTTTCGGAGAATACGTAGGTAACTAAGGATTTTTGTCATAACAAAAAACACAAAAATGTGGATTATAATATTCGAATATCCAGTGATCTTTATATAATTTATGTTACTGACATTTTACCGATAGGTACTTTGTCTGTGATTTGTTTTAAATGACATTTAAAAAAAAGAACTTTATTTGACACGAAACTTGACTCCAGAAGTCAGATAAAAAAACGAATAATACCTACTAGCTTATAACCCGTCTGTTATTTTATCAGCTGAAAGACGCTTTGTTTATTTTATGTAGGTTTGTTAAGCAAGGCTAGGATCTATAAAGCGTACTTCAGTCGAGATCTGTAAACGTTTCTTTGGAGGTTTCCGTGTGCGAAACCGCGTCTAAAATTGACCGACTATTAAAAAGGCAATAACAAGCCCGGTCGTGGTACTGTCCACACCCGACCCGGGAATCAAACGCCCACTAAGCGTTCGATTCCCAGGTCGGGCAACGCGTTATTGGGTTTTTCCATCATGAATTTCTCAGTAGCACCACGGAGTCTGGATCTGTGCCCGGTTGATGGCAATAGGCTCGCCCCCTATTACATGGGAATTTAACATAACTGGTGAAATAACATAATATTAAGTACACTTCTGCCTAACCATTCGGGGATTACAGGCTTGATGTTATGTAAACAAATGAAGAGATAAATGTTTATCTGTTATTTTAAAATATATGGTGTGTTAATGTATCGTGACATAAACTTTTACCATTGATTCAGTGGGTACATATTTTAGGCTGCCCCGTTGGTCTCGTGTACGCAAGCGCGGCTGCTGAGCGTGGGGTCCTGGGTTCGATTCCCGGGTCGGGCAAAAAAGTGCTATTGGGTTTTAGCATTAGACATTTCTCAATAGTAGCCCGGAGTTTGGAAGTTGGCGGTATGGTATACACGCCTGCACTATAATATCTCCCGCGCCAATGGCTAATCTCTATTAATATTGGCCGCCGTGACCGAAAACGGTCAGGACTATTTTTAATTTTAGGCTTGTTCAAAATTTATGATATAGATGATTTTATGAAGGTTAAAGTCACGATTTTCCTTACACTGTGTATAGACCATTATTTCAAAAACATTGGATAAACTGTTTCTTCTTGTTCTTATACCATACAGGGTGTAACATAATTAACGCAACATCTCTCGTGTGGTGTCTCAGACCATGAAAATGTACCACTTGTTCTATGACTTTTGGAAAATCGTAAAAGGGCTTTGAAGATTTTTTTATGAAGACAAAATGTTCTAAAGTGTCAAGTTTGAAATATATGGCGTTGTGATCGCTACCAGCACAACTTTGATAGCTTAAATCTCGGAAACGTGACTCTTTAGAAGATTTTGTCTCAGAAAGAACTTGTTTGTATTGATTGATATACGTTTTATGCATGTCTGATCAAATCGATGTTGTACTGAAGATGCTATCAGTGATTGGATTTCAACTTTGATAGCTCACATCTCGGAAACGTGAAACTTTAGAACGTATTGTTTCATACAAAACTTGTTTGTATAATGCCAGCTATCGATTGTACACGTTTTATGCGTGTCTGATCAATAAAAAGTTGTGTTGAAGATGCCATCAGTGAATGAACTTTAAGTTTAATAGGTCACATCTCGGAAACGTGACACTAGAACATTATATCTCATATAAAAGTTGTTTGTATTGATATCAGCTATCGATTAATATAAGCCCTATGCGTGGTCGCTACTTTAAAATAAAATAAAGAAATTCAAACCCCATTTTTTGAGCTTGCACATGTTGATCTTCTGATCGCGTCAATTGGAAGTCGAATTTTTTTTTCGAATTTCAATAACATGTAGAACAATCGTTATTCAGTTGAATGGTCTGAGACACCACGCGAGAGATCTTGCGATTATTATGTTACACCTTGTATACATTGTCTTATAAGTACATCATCCGCCTTGATTTTAAAACGATACCGTTTAAAACTAACCAAATATGTGATGAACAAAAAAGAACTGATTGTAAAAGTGTGATCTATTAAAATTTGGCTTTAAACAACCATATTATACGAAGACTGACTTAATGAATAAAAACCAATTCCTCTTGACAAAATATATGCATTTAAAACTATTTTGTGAGAATTTTTCGCCAAATTCTGTGTGTTAGCTTTTTGCACTATTTGTATCATTGACAGCTAATATGGCTACTATGAATATGATAATTATTTTAATATGGTCTTTAGAGAATGAATTATGTTATTTAAACTTAAGACAGTAAGACTCATTTTCATATACTTTCTTCCACATTGTGTCTTTCGAAACACTTACTATACTTATTCGAAAACAGTCAATTTGGAGATTATAAAATGCAGTTGGAATTTGGGCCTTATTGTATAGAACATCTGATTTTTTTTTTTTTTTTCTGTTATTTTGCTACTTGTAAACTTAAATAATTACTTATTGTAATTTATAGTATATTTTGCTGTATTATTTTGCTCAAAATAATTATTTTGGTTTTGTCTTATGAAAAATTTCAGTTGTGTCTATTTGTCTATGTATGTAGTATAAGGAATTGTCTATGTGTTGATGTACTTTGTAGTTTGTTAGACACTATTTAATTTAGTTACTGTAGATTTGGCAAAAGCTAAATACTTATTCCTCAGTAACGATACAGTTGCTTAGTAATATAATTATCTTTAGTATCAAACATTCAAATTACATTCTAGTAAAATAAACGTTTTGCAAATATATGTAATTATTTTACGAAAACATAAAAAAATACATTTTAAACCAACTGATATTAAGTAAAATTGCTACTTGCCATATGTATATGTAAATGCCACAATGACTGTATTTTTCGTCAATTTATACTACAGGTCTTTCTCTTAAAGTGGAAGCTCCACGGTAGCCCGCGAAATTAAATTTTTCTTACGTTTTTTTGCAATTTGCAGGTCAGTCCTAGGTTGTATGTTGATTAAATTGATGTATCAAAATCAAAAAAAATCAAAGCATTTATTTCAAGTAGGCCAGTTACAGGCACTTTTGAATTGTCGAAACAAAGATGAAAATTAAATGTAGCTACAGTCCCAGTCACAAGACATAAAAACTGTGAAAGTACTGTAGTTGCCCATTCCCTAACGTAGATCTCTATGGAGAAGAACGGGCAAGAAACTCCATGGACACTCAAATCAAAATATTGTTACAAAATCTTGGTTACATCATTCATGTTGAGATGGTATATTATGTGAGAACAATGTAGCAAGATGTGCACGTTAAAAGTGTCCATAGTAAAAACAAAAACAACAATTCAAAAATAAACATACAAATAAGCCATGGCAACTAAGAGTTGACCAGTCACAACTGACAGCGCCCGTTCACGAACATGACGCATGGATCAGCACCATTCAACTCAACCATTTTGAAGGGAACTGAATGATCCGACACACGCGCCACCATCAGCGAGACATTAGAGTGAGCGTGACATACTCTCAACCGCCAGGGCACATTCAAGTCAAGAAAAGACGTAGGATTTCAGTGAATGATAGCTTTCTAGTACATAGTACTCACACAATATGGGCTGTGCGATTATATAATACTAGAGATTGATTCTATACAATGCAAAGACAGTTGTACAATCTTCAGCAGCTCCAACAATTCTATTTAATACTATCAATTTATGCGCCCCTGTCCATGTGGAGCAGGACCAGCATTGAGCCACGCATTTTTATCTGCGATATAATCGCCCAGCTTGCTTACATAGTGTGCGTTTGATGCATGTTTTAAATTTCGTCTCATTCAGTTCAAGAATACTTTGTGGAATTTTATTATAGCATCTCAAACAGTACCCCATGAAAGATGAGTCCACTTTAGCGAGTCTGAAGCCTGGCTGAACTAGTTGGTCCCTATTTCTAGTACTGTAATTATGTCTGTCACCTCTTTTACCAAAAAGATGCAGATTTTTTCTGACGTACATTTTGTTTTCGTAGATGTACTGACAATGTACTGTCATGATGCCAATATCCTTAAACAGTTCCCTTAGAGAATCGCGCCTACGAAGATTATATATGGCTCTGATGGCTCTTTTTGTATGTAATATGTATGAAGTATGTATCAAAAAATTCTGTAACTACATACGTGTTACTTGCGCGAATCATATTTTAATCAACATACAACCTAGCACTGGCCTGCAAATTGCAAAAAACTTAAGAAAATTTGAATTTTGCGGGCTACCGTAAAACTTCTAAGGGACCTACGCGAAGTCGCGACACGCCACCACGCCCTTGCGTACGGGTGTGGTGGCGTGTCGCGACTTCGCGAGATCTTGTAGGCAAATATATAGGGTGACTGGTACTTAGTGACTGATACTTAAACACGTGATTGTACTCATGATAACAAACAACTTTTACTATGGAACCAAACAAGAAATCGCGAAAAAAAATCAGCTGTTCAGTAATGTATTACATGTTCGCCTAACTGGTCAAAATGTACTGAACAGCGGATTTTTTTTTTGCATCCGGTTAGACTGGAAGCTGACCCCAACATAGTTGGGAAAAGGCTAGACAGATGATGATGAGTATATATAACAGTCAAAATTCGTTGCGGCTGCGTGAGAGCGAGACAACACATACATACTAATATTATAAATGTGAAATTTTGGATATTTGTTTATCAATTTCCCTCTCATTGAGAGGAGGCCGTGTCCCAGCAGTGGGAACATTATAGGCTGATGATGATGATGTTGATGATGTTTATCAATTTGGTAAGACATTTACCAACCATTTTTAAAGAGAAATACGCATACGCAGTATACGATTATTGTATGAACGGTATTTAGATTTGAAATGTCAATTTATCTCTTCATGCAGTCAGAATTCGCTGGCAGACCTAGTAGTTTCATTAAACTTTTGACTGCCAGAACATAAACGCACGCGCGTGCCCTCAACGCCAAGCCATAATTTCACCTACCATTTTGTTACATATTTGTGTCGTTTGGCGTACAGGACACTCGTTTGCTTGTCACGTATATGTGACAGTGGCGGTCAAAAGATTAATCTACTTTTGTTTACCGTCCCTACTCGCACGGTATATGACCGTGATTGCGGTGAATTTATTGGCGTTAACAATATAAAACCTACATATTATAAGGATATAGTGCTGGGTGCATTAGTTGTAGTCTTGACATAATATATCCTTGCTATTTTGGAAATGTTTACATGATAATTATATATTGATATTTTTGCGATATTTATAGCTCGGTAAGAGTAATATATGACTAAGATAACTGAGACTTCCCTTAATATATTCTAGTATTATTATTTTCAAAGACCGTGGGCTTGGAGGAGCAGCGGCTCTCTCAGCGCCTATAGTTGGTGCCAGTTAAGATGAGAATAGCGGTCATTGCCCTTTCCCTAATATCTCTTCGTACGAACCAAAACAAATAAACCATGTATCGTTTTTCATTACAAAAAATGTTGAAGATCACGATAGATGACGATTCCAGACTTGAATGGGCTTATTTTTGGTTTCAAAGTTAAGAAGTTTAATGGATGTAGGTGGGTCATCTTAACTGGCACCAAATAAAGAGCGTAGTGACTTATGGTGAATGCGCCTGGGCAGCCCGCAAAATTCAAATTTTCTTAGAATGTTTGCAATTTGCAGATTAGTGTCAGGTTGGATGTTGATTAAAATATGATTCGCGGCCTTTACACGTATGTAGCTTCAAAATTACAAAAAATAAAAAAACATCAATCCCTCGTAAGTTCATTGATCCCAATTTAATGATTATTTCATGATCAAGTAATTTAATAGGGTTATATGAAGTTGGAGGGTCACGAATTACAAATTGCAAAAACCCCAAGAAAATTTGAATTTCGCAGGCTACTCTGCTTATCCCTTAACAACTGATTACTTGCTAGCGAACTCATAAGCGAAGGCACCAAGCACCCAGTTCGGCAGGATGCGAGAATTCCTGAACGTCCATTTTACTTTGCTACTCGATAAGTACTATAGTATGCGCCAGATAAGTAGGAATTAAAGGTCATTAACCCGCATACATTTATTCAAATACATAATTCTGAAAACAGAAATAATGACATAAACTTGTCCCGAAACGACCTTTATCGTGATCCTTGACTTTTTCTAGTAATAAAAAACGATCCATATGGTATTGTCGGGGTACCTATGCAGAGAAATTAAGGAAAGAGCAATGACCTTTACTACTACTACTAGTACTTATCTGGCGCAGACTATAGGCGCTATGCAGGTCTCCTGTTAGTGGGTACGTAGGTACTCCTACGCGTTTTGAAACCTTTCAAATTCGAATTGAAGTTACAATGACTGAACTGAAGGTGATAATTTCATTTTCGTCATATAAAAAGAAAACACTACGTTTTGCTTAAGATTTATACAGCTATATTTACACTAGAATTTTATCTTTCCAATTATTTGCACAGTTGGCATAAAAACCCAGATAACTATACCAGTTTTTTTGATTATCTGTCATCCTGTATCTGAAGGTTCGACGAACGCGCTGTTTCCTCTGAATTCTCACCTAATTATATCTTTGAAGGGAGTCAGTGCAATATGTCACAAGTCCAACATTTCAGTCATAGCTCCTAAGATTGTAATAGATTTAATGGAATGTAAAGTACCTATATGTTTTTTTTTAATAAAAAAATATAAATGTAACATTGGTTTGTTTTTGGTACACCATAAGGCTGAGGTCAAACGAGCGTAATTTTGTGAGTCGCGTAATTTCGGTTTCATACATAGTTGGGCGCATTTTACGTCGTGACGACGCGACGACGTAAAATATGTATGAAACCGAAATTACGCGACTCACAAAATTACGCTTGTTTGGCTTTTTTGGCTAACCTAACTTTGTATAAACAATTAAATAGTTTTGGAATCCCTATTATTTTTATAGGTATTTGCGGTGAAATTGAGGCTTGGCGTGGACGTCTCGCGTGCGTTTATACTCTGCGTTCAATATGTTAATTATTGCTGATTAACCAGAATAAAAACAAAGCACCGAGCGCAATTCCGTCACTTTCATGCACAATGTAGTGTACAAAAGTGAACTTATGTGTGAACCGGTTATTATTATACATAATTATTATATTTATTAACACTATTTAATCCATTTTAAGGTTTTTCATCTAACCCTAAAAAAATAACTTGATTAAAACTAATGTAGGTACGGGTAAACCTTTTCGGTCCCTTTTAAAACTAGATGACGTAGTTCAAGTAGTTGGTTACTTAGTAGGTACATACCTAATGGACATGAAATGATTTATGTTGAATTCCATCAAACTCGTGACTGGTAATGTCCATCTAGATAAAAGTGACTTACTGTTATGTCAACAACCATCTTCATTGGAGAATTTCAATAGCTTGTAGTATTCAAAGGGATAAGGAAATACAGTAGCACTTCTCAATAATAATAATGAGTAGGTAGGTACTGATAACAATATAGTGACGTCTTTGGCGTTATGACTTATAAATTAATTAAACAGAAGGGCAATACTGTATCTGCTGTTGTCTTGTGTAGAAAATAGATATACCTACTATAGTTGGTGCTAGTTAGATGACAATAACGGTCATTGCCCTTTCCCTAATATATCTTCGTACAAACCGAAAAAAATGAAACATGTATCGTTTTTCATTAGAAACAATGTTGAAGATCACGATAGATGACGATTCAAGACTTGAACAGGCTTATTTTTAGTTTTCAAAGTTAAGAAGTTTAATAAATGTAGCCAAGTGACCGCTATTGTCATCTTAACTGGCAGCATCTATAGATGGAAAGTTCATGCGGGCACTGGAGGGGAAGACCTCTGGATTTTTCCAAAAGTAATTAAATTAAAACTGAATTCTATTCTTTCATACTCATGGAGGGTTTTCGAATGGGGTGATAAAAAATATAGGACGTGCTTTTTTCACATTTGTCGGTATTTGCTAAACTGGGTATTGAACAGACACATTTTTATTTATGTGGGTGTTGTATTTCATTATTGTTGGTGTACTTTTAGGTACACCACTACTTAGCCCCAGGGATTACAGGCGTGATGTTATGAACAAACACAATCAAGTCTCTTAATCATGCACCAGTCTATGAATCTCTACGTCTCTTGTATCAGTCGTACGTAGTCTTTAACTCTTCGGTCAACGAAACGCTGAACCATTTCGAAACTTCGTTTAGACTAGATATGCGCACTACTAGATATTCCTTCGTTGTAACTCTTTTGTTAACTGTACTTGTACTAATGACGTGTTAAGTGTTACATTTATTATACATAATAATTGAGAATGTTTGCTATTATGTGGAAGTGTTTTGATTCAAAAGATCATTGAAGTGTTTAAGCCTTCCTGTTGAACAGTCGTGTAGGTACGTACCTTAGGTTAATCATACGTAGGTAAGTAAATAAATAAATAATTGTCCTATTTTTATAATTAAGTATAATTTCGTACCTTGCTGATATTATGGTGGACAGAATTGTATCATATTTGATTCACTGTACCTCCTTGCTTTAATGACGGGTCTTTCTATGTACTTATAATGTATTGTGTACTGTAGTGTATAGTGTTTTGAGTTTGTACTTAGTGTGCAGGATCCATAAATTTCAATTTGGATCTAAAATTTACATGTTTCCTCACGCAAAATTAGGTATAAAAGGAAATACAATAAAATTAATAAGCGGTTAAGATAAGTAATTTAACCTTACCTTACTCTGTTTGGCAAAATATATTTGGCATACAATTAACAAACCACCAGATTTAGCAAAATTAAACGGCAAAAAATCACTTGATTGCCAAAATTAGTAAATTATCACCAAAATTAATCCCCATTGTAACGTGAAATTAGAGCCAACATTTTTTTTTTTTTAGTAATTGACCACTAGAAATTGAACTGATAAGCTCTTGCATCCGAGTCGAGGGAGACCCAGTTGACGGAGCCCTGCTCCGCGAGGCTCCTACTTCTGAATGGTTTATCAAAAAAATGGCCCAAATCGGCCTAGGCAAAAATCGTTTGTTATCAACCACCTCATTAAAATTTGGTGCTCAAATTACTAAATTTGGTGACCAATTGATATTTTAGGTGATAGATGTTAGTGGTCACAGTTAGTTTTGGTGGTCAGTATAGGTAAAGGGTCTGAAACACCTCTTAAAGAAGCCGAAAGGCACTTGTTCTCCCCGTCATTGCGATCATTTTTTTGTTCTACACCATACCATACCTTCTAGTTACGAAGATATTGGGTGTCAAAGTTCCAACTTTTTGACAAGTTTTTTTTTAAATACTTACAAGTTTTTAATAGCAGTGTTTTACCTAAAAATAAAACACATATTAAATACTTACCTTATTTGAAGCTTACTAGATTGAGAGTGGCACCACTGGTTTCCGCTATACTTCCCTCTCTTTTGCTCTTTCCTTTAGTTGCATATATCTTCCTCTTTCGCACATCCCCGATTTCTCACCAGGTGGCGCTGCCTGATGTGGGCATAGCCATGGCAGCGCATCGCTTATCATTGTGTCGAAAATCTTCACCAGGTAGAAATTAAACGTAAGCTTCAAATAAGGTAAGTATTTAATATGTGTTTTATTTTTAGGTAAAACACTGCTATTAAACACTTGACCGTTATTTGAAGCTTACTAGATTGAGACGTGTTTGTTATCATCTGGTGGGAAATTAATGAATGACGCCAATGTGAACGCAGAATGGTAATTAATAAAAATTAGATGCGCATAGAGAAAAGTACATTTATTGAATGAATTATTTAACGCATACAAGGAAAAAAATCATTAGGTACAAAGATAATAGACTTACTACGCGAATTAACTACGAATTATTTTCAATAACATAAAATGATCTAATATCTCCATAATTTTTAAAAGATATAATCATATAGATAGACTGCACAACAGCTACCTTAATTTGTTTCTTGAATGATATTTAGTAATTTTAAACATTTTGAGCACTTCCTGAGAAATACGAAAAAAAATAAAAATAAATAAAGAGTAAAATTCATCCCTATCAATTTAACTAACAGGATTAAACATCCTAGATACATTAAAGCCAGAACTGGTGGGTATACAGGGCATCACTTCTCTACAGTAATAACGGGTGAAGGTATTCTGAGACTGCCAATTTCCTCTAGAGAGTATTTCATCTAAGGAGTAGTTGTTAACCCAGTTTTTAGAGGCTACAGCAGACCTAAGACTGCCAGGAGAAGCCTTTACTCCTGCTTCTAACAACAGAGATTTGACCCATCCCGCTATGACTGTACGAGAAGCGACCCTTGGTTTTCCTCTAAAATTAAGAAACAGATTATTGAGACACGCCGACTGGCGTTTATCTTTTAGTATGGTTATTGTTCGTTTCACCCAAAGTACAGGGTCTAAATTCTCGTTAGTAGGATTGAGGTATAGTTTCCAACCAGACTGTCTATAATCGGCAGTATCTGTTTTACATCCAAATATTGGCCATAGGATCAGACCATCATTACTTTCTGACAGGTGTTTTGAGTCTACAGCTAATAGAGTCAGATCATGAACTCTTCTGCCGGAACAAAGGAGTAACAAAGTTGCCGTATGTCTACAAGTAGCAAATACATTATTTGTGTCTACAGAATAGTTTCCCATAAATTCTGCTAATTGATCAACGTTCCAGACTGAAGAATTTTGAGCTACTGGGTTTTTTAAAGCAATAGACTTTAATATATGAGTAACTAAAACGTGGGAACTTAATTTGGCAGATTGTTCAGGGTTGCTTAGCGTGCAGACCACAGATTTATGTAATAAAATAGTTTTATAAGCCAAACCCTCTACGATACTTAAATCTGCAAGAAAGCGGGCCAAAATCTGACCTGTTGGCTGGAAGGGGCTTAATTTATGCTTTTTTGTCCATGTAAGCCATCTATTCCAAGCTACTTGATAAGTCTTTTTGGTTGATGGCCGCCAAGAAGATTTTAAGAGCTGTAACTGAGCTTCATTCCATTCAACTAGGGTCGGAGCCCACCCCCACATTTCCATACTTCTAACGTCATCTCCCGGACTCTTGGAGGTGGAAGGCCTGTCACCGTGTCTACCAGTTGTGAATGCAGTTTCTGGATTGTGAATGGAGGTGCTAATGCACGGGCTTTTAGATCCGCTCTCCAAAAGACTCTCTCCCACCTCGGGACTACGATTAGAAAAACTCCCGACGCAGAGTTGAGGTGAGCTAGTACCTTGGGCACTAGGTAAGGTGGAGGAAACACCCAGGCTAATTGGTAAATCCAGTTTTGGGAGAAGGCATCGTGGTATATTGCTCGAACATCGTTCAGATCCAGTGAAACATAATTCATTACGACTTTTGCCCGTTCTGACGCGAATAGATCTATCAGTGGAACTCCGAACTTTTTGAATATTTTCTCCGTACACTGGGGTAGGAGATGCCACTCTGGAGGAAGCCGATGACGAGAAAGATGGTCTGCGTGACAGTTGTATTTTCCCGGAATATGCTGGACTTTCAGATTGATTTGGTACTGATCTAGGATTTGAAAAATCTCCTTCGTGAGTTTTAGTAGTGAAGGAGACCTGGTCCCCCCCTCGTTTCTCAAAAAGGCTACAACAGTCTTGTTGTCGCACTGAACTAGAGCGGTAGCTTTGGACATATGTGGGCCCCGCTCTTTTATGGCTTTTAGTATTGCGAGCATCTCCTTTTGATTGCAATGGAGCTGTTGCTCTTGGTCTGTCCACGGTCCTGACAGTGCGTACCCGTCGAGCTGCGCTCCCCATGCTAGATCCGACGCATCTGTGGTCAGGAAATGGGATGGTGGTGGGTTGTGAATCAGAGAGGCCCGATGACAATTTAGTCGCCACCAATTTAGTTCCTCCTTTACTTCTATATGTAAAACTACACTGACACAATTTTCTTTTAGTTTTTTGTTTAGAAAGATTAGTGTGTCCCGAAAGTGAAGTCTGCCCCTTGGTACCACGAAACTGGCGAAGTTCAGAAGTCCTACCAGGCTTTGTAGTGCTTTCAACGTTGTTGTGTGTTTGTGTAACATATCCAGCACCCTTCCTGATATTTTCGTGATCTTTTCGTGTGGCAATGATCTCTCGTTTGTCCAAGGGTTCCATTGAACACCTAGAAATACGAGGCTCTTGCACGGAGTTGTAACAGATTTTTGACAATTCGTCTGCCACCCCAGGTAGTGTAGACGATCTAGCACTATTTGGGTGTGCACTCGCAGGACCTGCTGGTCCTGGTGAACCAGCAGAAAATCGTCTAAATAAACGAGTATTCGAATACCCTCTTTTCTTAGTGTCTGCGCTACCCAGTTTGTTAAAGTCGCGAAGACTTTGGGGGCTGTGCTGAGCCCAAAAGGAAGGCAGGTCATTTGTAGTAATTTTCCTCTGGAACTGAGACGTAGAAATCGTCTGTGTGACTGGTGTATTGGCAAATTGAAGTAAGCCTGGGACAGGTCGACTTTGCACAGCCAGTCGTTTGGCTGAAGGAAGTCTGGGACACGAAACACATTTATGAGCTTGAATGGCTCCGTGTAAACAAAATCGTTCAAATGTTTTAGGTTGAAAATAGGCCGGTTGGTACCATCGGCTTTGGGGACCAGAAACATTGAGGACAGGAAACTCGAGTGTGAAACTTCTTCTAGCACCTCTTGCGTTATCATTTGAGATATGATAGTTGACATTGCCTCAGACACCTTTGTTTGAAATGGGCTTTTTGCATTGGGTATCATTAGAGACGGTTTTTTGATGAAAGGTATGCGATAACCTTTTATTATGCGAAGAAGAGTTTTTTGTGCTCCGAGTTCCCTCCAACGATCGACATAGAACGTTAACTGGCCCGCTCTGAAGTCCCGATTGTCAAAATCTGCTTCTCTTTCCCCCCGGGGGATATTCGGTGGCAGAAGCCCGTTTTCTGTTATTTCTGATAGTCTCCTGCTTGTTAGACTGCTGGTGAGCTCTTCGTGAACGAAAGGGCCCCTGATAGTTATGGCTAGGCCCACGTGTTACTTTATTGTTATTGCCGTTTCCCTGCGAGGGATGGCAATGACCTGACCTCTGTGAGGTGTGGTTGTGTCCACAGCCCTGCGAGGGCTGGAAGCATGGCGCAGTGCAGCATGCTTGGCGGGCACCCTGCGAGGGTGCCCTATAATAAGCTGACCCCTGCGGGGGGTAGCGAGTGGTCTTCTTATATCCTGCTTGCGAAGTAGGTTTGAAGCCACTGGATTTATTTGGGGGCAAGAAAGTCTTCTTAACACCTCCGTTCTTTTCCAACGTAGATGACAGCATCTCAGGACTAAAAACCAACTGATTGGAAGGCGGAATTTTGCGCAACGCTGACTTAACAAGAAGATCACGAACATGATTTATTATCCTATCTCTTCGCATTTGAATTATTTCTGCACGATGACCACAAATAAGTTGAATCATATCTGAGGACACTTTATAATATTCACCGTCCGCAAATAATTCAGAGATTTTATTATGCAACTGATCGGGTGTTACACTACCTTTAACACGTGCCCAAGATAAAAGATCAGCCATGCTAGCTTGTAATACCTCTCGCTGTTTAATTGCACAAAATGTTAGAGCACCATAGGCTTTGTCAGCTAAATGTCTTGAAGAATCATATGGTTTGATTTCTTCGTTAATTTCCAGCTCGGTAAACCCGGGACTGTGATTATATAACTTCTGCACTTCCGAATACCTAACCTCGCTCCATTCATTTTTATTGAAATGCTGAATATCATTTAAATATTTTAGATAATTTTCAGGAGCCTTAGGAACAGGCGGTTCCTTTAATTTGACTTGTAAATCAAATTTGAATTCATGTGATTTGTTTAATGTTTCATCTACTACCTCATAATCATACAGAGACCTATAATCATTATTATCTAATAAAGAAATTTCGTCATTGCTACCGTCTACCTGCATTTCTGCTGAACGCCGAGGTGAACATGCAGATTTTATCATTGTAAAAAACACGTTCCCGTAGCTCGCTAACCTCTTGAGTTAATTGTTGCAAAAGATCTGTTTTACGGGAATGGCGGCCCCCCCTCTTTTTTTTATAGTGACGACGACGTTTCGGCTTTGCTGATGACGAAGTGGAACAGCTAGATGAACTGGATGAGGAGCTTGAAGACGATTCGTTTTTCCGATGTTTTCGACGCGACGAAGACCCCTTGGTTTGCAAACCTGACGGCCCCGGAGCGTCCATCGTAATTGGATTACTTGTACCCTCCATCCTAATTAAACAAAAGACTTCGATTTTTTTTTTTTTTTTTTGTCCACGCACGTGGTTACGAAAACGATTAAACGACGATAAACACGGTCAAATCATTATTCATAAAATACTTTATTCATAAAATACTTCCAACAATATAGAGCAAATGAGGGTAGTTTAAAAAGAAAATAGGAAAGGAAAAACTTATGCATTGCGAATATTATAATGCAATGTTGGCTAAGGGCAAGCTCGAACGGTAATACCGTTATATAAATTAATTATAACTTTGCCCATATACATTGCGATTGTGCATCGAGGTTTTATGAAAATTTATTTCTACTTACAATTTTGTCCGATGGAATGCACTTATAATCACTTTTCGTTTTTTTAAATATTATTCTATAGGAATAATTATAAAATATCAAATAATTTACTAATGGTTGTCGAGACAACCTTCTTCTTAAGCGGAAAAAGACGCCAATGATAAGCGATGCGCTGCCATGGCTATGCCCACATCAGGCAGCGCCACCTGGTGAGAAATCGGGGATGTGCGAAAGAGGAAGATATATGCAACTAAAGGAAAGAGCAAAAGAGAGGGAAGTATAGCGGAAACCAGTGGTGCCACTCTCAATCTAGTAAGCTTCAAATAACGGTCAAGTGTTTAATGTAAGATTTTTTTACTTTTACCACCTCCATGACCCCCATACTATTCAATCCATCCATCAGCCTAATGTTTAGAGTGCGTTACATTGAGTTCTACCACAAAACATGATTTATCATCCCAAAAAAAAAAATCGTTACCCAGCAATAATTTTTGCGTAAAGTTACTAGTTTGATGTACAGAATGCTTGGTTGACGGCTTCGTGATGAGGTCTTTTACACCCTGTATTTTCCCCCAACATATTTTGTAGTAAATAAGTAGATCATGAACATATAGTTTGTGCGACGCATAGAAAATGAAACCTCTCTTACCTACTTTAATCGCTTGCCATCTCAACCATAATCAATACTCACTACTTCTACTTCCTAATAATCTGTTTAATTTTCAGATAATGTCTCTTCTAGTGTGGCTCTCTTTCTGCTCGTTGTTCGGCGCGGCATTTTCCTGCGAGGCCTACATAAAGACCAACCAATGGTCCGACCGTTCCGTCATTGTCCAAATGTTCGAATGGAAATGGTTGGACATTGCAGATGAATGTGAGCGGTTTCTTGGGCCCAAGAATTATGGAGCGGTGCAGGTAAATGTTGCCCTTATTTGTGGAAGTTTTACTCCATGGTGGTAATCTCGTGGCATGGGCATGTGATGAGGAGGAGGAATGAGGAAAATGTTGTGAGTTTTGGACATAAATGTGGATGGCTACCTATGTGCGGAGAAAGACCAAAGAAATGACGAAATGAGTACTGAAATGACCGTTTATTCCCATCTACCATTCCGGAGATCAGCGGTGGCCCAGTGGTGGCGGCCCCGACTTACGAACAGTAAGTCGTGGGTTCGAACCCAGACAGGCGCATTACTTTGTGTAATTTATTTCATCACCACTGCTCTCAAAACGGTGAAGGAAAACATCGTGAGGAAACCGGCATGTCCTAGAACCAAAAATTCAAAGATATGTGACATCTACCAATCCGCACTGGGCCCGCGTGGTGGATTATAGCCCATTCCCTCTCATTGAGAGGAGGCCGTGTCCCAGCAGTGGGAACATTATAGGCTGATGATGATGACCATTCCGGTGGTAAAGGTGGTCGGTTGAGAATATGTATTATTTTTGATTTTTCTGTTGTTGGTTAAGTTTTTGTTGATTTTCTGAAGTTACCTATTTTAAACCCATCTTTAGACTGATCTAAAAGTAATATAACTTTTTTACTATTAAAGAAATAAACAAGTCTAAAATATTTTTTTTTAATTTTTTCAAGCCATGTAAATTGTTTGAATAATTATTTATCGTTTAAAATTTGCCATTATTTGACTTAAAATCAAAATAAAAAATCAATATAATTGATAATTTCCAGTACAACGGTAATGACAATCGACCACCTTTATCACCGGTGTGGTAGATGGGAATAAACCGAGATGACAAGTAGGTAATAGAGTATGGAATGCGTGTACACACTGTCCTGACTCCAAATAAATTGGAAGAAGGGCAGGAGAATGAAATGATTTTGACTCTATATAAAATGTCCTTTTTGACCAATAGACTTCACCGGCATCAGAGAATTTGGTTTTACACCTGGATGACAATATAAGACCTTGGTACGAGCGCTACCAACCCATGTCATACCAGTTGACCACTCGATCAGGAGACCAAGCGGCATTTTTGAACATGACTACCAGGTGCAACAAAGTTGGTGTCAGGTAAATATTTATGATACTTGTTGAAAAATTCCAATAGGCTGAAAAAATCTAATTAGTCCGTCAGTTAGATTATCAATACTCTAACTGAGGACTAAATAGATTTGCAATTTATTGATGGTGGAAACTAGCCTATTTGAAACTGTACCATGGTATGAATAGTTTCCCAGTGTATTTCTGATGGTTGCTGATCTATAGTTTCTGCGGTATATCCTTTATCAATTTATTAGTAACATAAATATTTTGTTGAAGTATCCCACTGAAATCTCCAGCTTTTTCCACCAACTTCTACTATTGGAACATTCTTTCTTTATCGTGTGGTTAGTGCCTTACCTGGCGTCAGAGTTTTATACCGCCCATGGGCCTCTGACTTGGCTTGACATGCCGTCAAGAAATGTCTCAGGCATGCTGGTTTCCTGACGATGTTTGACAATGCCTTTATTTGGAGTCCACATAAAAAGATTCTATAATTTGGTTTAGTTTGTCCTCTGTACATACAACATACCAAAAAGTAGGTACCCACCTACTTAATTACTGTTATCTTGCATCGGTCTCAATTGTAGGTAGGGCGCCTCTATCATACATATATAATGTTGATTGATTACGATTAAAATCAAAACGTCACGTACCTATTAATTAATGAAATATAAACTGCACTTCGATATTTTTTGACTCGGTGGACAAAATGATATATGATGGAAATATAGGCTGTATTACTGAGGTTTATCTAAAAAATGCTATAAGCGGTAGGTACGGTCGAACAAGCTATTTGGTTTACAGTTTAACCCACAAATTACATTGTAAAATGTAAACCAAATAGCTTGTTCGACCGTACCTAATAACTTATCTACCATTCACTGATAGCGTGAATATATTATAGTTTCTTCTTCTTCGTCGCGTTCCCTCAATGCTAAGGATTTTAGTACGGTCGAACAAGCTACACAAATTACATTGTAAAATGTAAACCAAATTAATTAGCTTGTTCGACCGTACATGTATACGATACGTCGCCAAGTTTTGCGGTCTTCTAAAGTGTGCATGGCTCGGTATATGCTGCCACAAAGGATGCCGACTGTCTAAAAAAATATGATTCTGTTCAGTCCGTCAGTTAGATTATCGAAAAATCATGGATACGTGTATTTGTTTTATCAAAATAATAAAAAAAATCGAAGATAAAACGCGTCAAAGATCATGAGTGGGGGCTTTTGACGTCACTTTTCAGTAAAAATGTGACGTCACACGAGTTTTCGACGCACTGTATCGTCTTATTTATTATTATAATTTTTGGAAAAGCACCACCATCACTAAATGACTAAATACAACAATTTCATAGGTAATTTTCCACGTTATACAGCATAAATATGTAATGGAAATACCATAAAACTGAACAACTAGGTACATGGGACCGACATTGCATTCGCGAAAAAAAAAGCTACCCACCTTTCAGAGTTTTTGATAAAATCATACTGTATTTGCCGGTGTCTAAGGAACCAATAATGGTAAGTTTAAAAGTGTGCTCACACGCAAAGAACGCATTCTCAAGTTTGCTTGACCGATCTTTATACCTTATAATTATAATTGTAATGGATGATGGTGCCGATTCCCTTGTTTACAAACTAAACCAAATTTAAGTTCAGTGCATCTTTTTCTTTCTATTTCATTAAGAAAAGGACAGAAGATAAATTTTAGTTACGTTCTGTCAAATTAATCAGCGCCATACAACTTTTAGACGCGATTAAAAAGTTGACTACTAAAATTACATCAAATTACGTCAGGTGCTGACTAATTTGACAGGATTAAACTAATTTTATCTTCTGTCCTTTTCATAATGAAATAGAAAGAAAAAGATGCATTCAACTTAAATTTAGTTTAGTTTGTGAACAAGGGAATCGGCACCATTGTATTCCTTTGAGCAGTTTGAGCTATACCTCATGAGAAGAAACAAGAAATCTGTTGTCAAAATGTTAAAAACATCAACTTACCTTACAGAGTTTACGTGGACGTCGTATTCAACCATATGACGGGAGACCACGACAGCAGTGTAGGGACCGCAGGCAGTACGGCTACGTCACAAACTAATTCGTTTCCGGGAGTTCCGTACACAGACGAGCATTTCCATCACCCTGTGTGTGACTTCTCAGATGTGAATAACGCTACTGAGGTTGGTTGTATAAACTTTGAAGTTAATTGTGACTATTAGCACGTTAGTAGGAACTATTATTTATTCTGTCCTCCCGCGCCTGACGGCGTGAAATAATAACAAACATCCATCCTCAGAAACATTCACGATTATAATAGTAGCAAGATTTATCTTTGCAGTGTCCCAAAAGGATTAAATTTTATCTTCATCCTTTCATTGGGTGTTGTCGCAAAATAAGCTAAGTGTTCTATCTTTTTCTCGTGTGTTCGAAATCAGACACCCATGCATGATGATCTTTGTGCAATTGCAATATGACATCAGCATCACCGCTCGCACACCGTTTGGCTTGGTCTACAACCAATAATTCGTAGAACTTTGTCATTCACCTACCGTGGGTAACCTAACCACTCCCTAACACAGAAACGAGATCTGTGTCAGCAGTGGTAACATTATACTCCGATTATGCTCTGTTATCTATTCAGGTTCGAGTTTGTCAGTTGTCTGGACTTCATGACTTAAATCAAACAATACCGTACGTTCGCCAGAAGATTATCGATTTCTTGAATACCCTCATTGATCTTGGTGCAGCTGGTATCAGGTAAGATTCGAATTTGCTCCCTAAAAAGTGACATAAACATGTTCAAATCGGCACACTTGATTCGACAGTTTTCGTTCGGTTCGTGTTAATCAGCAAACTCTGTTGGGCATCTACAATCGCTGTATATGTTCGGATCGGCTCGGCACAATTCGAGCCAAAAGCCATTTTTTTCCGGAACGTATCTTTCTATCTACATATACGAATTTGTAGCCAAAGCGTGCCGAATCGTGCCCAAACATGTGCATATGTAGCACTTCTCAGAACCGTCTGAACCGAACCAGAATTAGATGGGAAGACTTAACTTTATTATTTCCCACCTAGAGTGGATGCCGCAAAGCACATGTGGCCAGAAGATCTAAATGAAATTTACAAAAACCTTCACAACTTAAACACAAATCATGGATTCCGCAAGAATTCAAGACCTTACATTTACCAAGAAGTTTCAAAGGGTGGTGTAGTTACTTATAAGGACTACAATGCTATGGGAGACATCACGGAGTTTACGGTAAGTCATATTAGTTACTTTTCATAACCAAGGAGGGACATGGGTGATATTACGGAATTTACTGTTAGTCACATAGAAGCTTCCATAGTTTTTATACTTTATTTTTATTGGGTACCTTTCTCCTGGCTTCAACAAAATAGAATATTATATAAAAAAAAACTTAATTGAATTGAACGTAGACGAAAGTATTTGTATATCAATTTTTTACTAAGTCTCTTCTCTTGTATTGAGAGCGGTGATAAGAAGAACGATTCCTATCAGCTCGAAATGTTTGTTAACACTTCGATCGAGATTTTCTATGTAGCTGATTCATTTAAATTCAAAAGTATTTAATCTTCCAGGCAGGAACAGAATTAGCGCAAGCTTTCGGTGGTCAAAAGTCTTTGAAGAATCTAAGCTCATATGGAACTACAGGACTGGATATGATGCCTAGTGAGAACGCCGTAGTTTTCGTTGACAATCATGATACACAACGTGTTGATGGTATATTGACGTACAAAAATGCTACTATCTATAAGGTAGGTAATAGTGATTCTTCTTTGTAAATTAACATTACTTCTGAATTATCAGAAGTTCTAAAATACTTATCCCTTTTTTGTTACCCTTGATCTGTCCACGAAGTAGACACAATAGTTAAACAATGGCGTTGACAGTTCATGATCTAAGCCGTGTATACTATGGCGATGGTCAACATCATTCTTGATTTAAAAGAGAAGTTCATTTCACGTGATTAAAACCTTCAAAATCAGTCACAATCTCGTTGCAGGAACAGTTCTTAAAATACGGAAAATGCTACCCTGTTTGCATACTTACTTGGACTTTCTTCTAGAAAATGTAAGGCCAGACATACAGCTGACGCGCGCATACGTTCTTACTGAACTTTCTATTGTCCATAAGTATACAAGGCACACTAAATTGTGTCCGATTTTTGATGTGAAACATCTATAGGCGCGGGTAAACAAAAAAAAAAACAAAAACCGTGGCGAGCGTAGCGATCGAGCCCGGCCCAAACAATACCGAACATTACCGACCTGTTGAAGCAGCATAAGATCTAAAGATCATATTCGCCACTATTTACAACAAGCAAGCTGGTCTCGGGGCACAGAGCGCTGGGTTACAATCTCTTCGAGTTCGATTCCAGCATAAAGATTTTATTTTATGTGTTTGTTTTTATGTTGACTTTTTTTAAGCATTTTACTTGTAAAAATAATTTGGATGTTTCACATCTACCAGGCCTCCCGCGACGGCTCACTTTTTTGATATCGAAACGGCCTAAGACCGCATAATATCATTCTATGTGTGTTTTAAAACATTGAAGATCTAACTTTTTTTCTCTACAGGCTGCTCTTGCATTCCTTCTAGCACATCCGTATGGACAAGCCAGAATAACAAGCAGTTATTATTTCACTAATTTTGAACAAGGCCCTCCCGCTAATACCGATGAAAGTATTAAGGCACCGGCTTTTGATACGGTAACTTCAAAATTACTTTGTTCTTTGATATGATGTTTCATGAATTGATAGCTAGTGTATTGTTTTGTCATATATTTTTATGTAACAGGACGAACAGTGCACAGCTGATAGTGGTTGGGTATGTGAACATCGCTGGAACTCTGTTCACAAAATGGTCGCATTTAGAAATGAAGTCCATAAAAGTACAGTATCAAACTGGTGGGACAATGGTAACAATCAAATTGCATTCAGTTTGGGGAACAAAGGATTCATAGCGTTCAATTTAGAAGGAACTCCGATGAACATAACGTTACAGGTAAGTGCTAAGGGACATGATGGGGGACAGATAGAACTATAGATTTACCGCTTAACTGAGACGGTGCCTGAGGGAGCTGCGCGGTTTGGGATGGCGTCTTGACCTGTTGCTCAGCTCAATCACAGCTGTCATTAGAACACAGCAGTTTAACACAACAGGTTACTCGTGAGTAAGTCATGTCAATAGGTTACATTTTATGTGCCTGCATTACACAACATCAAAACAAGAAGATTATAGTTAACAACACTAATACCCGCGTTTGCTTTTACAAAAAGGGGGAAGTTGGTTTACTGGTGTTCTTCATACTGTGTCACAGTCATTCAGACACTTTTCCCGCACCGCGCAGCAGCTTCAAGCACTGTTTCAGTTATACGGTAGGCCTGTAGCAACTAGCGACTAGACTTATCGGAGAAAGACCTATAAAATACAAAAAATTGCAGACCAGGCTTCCAACTGGAACCTACTGTGACGTAAGGTCGGGACAGGTGCAAGGATATGCGTGCACAGGAAAGACGGTGACTGTTTCAAACACAGGTCAAGCACTAATTACAATATCTGGAGCTGGAGAAGATTTGTATCTTGCCGTACATGTTGGAACCGAGGTGCGTATAGAACTTGGTGGGAAAAGTAGAAAGTATCTGTAAGAAATGGTGGATGGAATGTGTGAATGATGATATGGCTAGAAAGGTGTGACTACTGAGATGATTTTTAATAGTGATTTGTGGAAAAATACCCCAAATTAATTGGCATAAGGGCAGGCGGATGATGTATCGTGATTAAAGATTGCAAACCAGCAAATTTGGATCCAAAACGGTAAAGCAAAACATCGTGAGGGGTTTCCTCACAATGTTTTGCTTCACCTTTTAAATTTAGGCATATCCTAGAACCAAAAAAATTGAGCACATCTACCAATCCGCACTGGGCCCGCGTGGTAGATTATAGCCCATTCCCTCTCATAGAGAGGAGGCCTGTGTCCCAGCAGTGGGAAGATTCCGCAATCCAGCGTAATTTTACGCCCTGCAGAACCCTCGTCAAATGTGGATCTGCGTTACAGATCCACAATAATTATGTATTCTTTTAAAAGTAAAGTTCGATTTTTTTGAATTCGATAAAAAATTATAACCTATGCGGGACCGAGATCCAGCAGGATTTCTCTAGATTAAAGTCAATCCAGGAAAAATCCAGTTGTATTGTAAACAGTGCTGGATTGCACTTTCTAATCGTGATTGATCTATTAGGACACCAAAAATTCAAGTGTCTTAGCACGCGGTACACTAGGTTATCTTATCAGCTAGTGGAATGTAGAATCAGAAGTCATTGAGCAAATAATATATAAGAATAATTAATTTAAGTCTTGAATGACTGATTGGAAATAAATTGCGACGTAGCGTTTTAAAGTATGTTGCGAGAAAAATAGAAAAGTGTAAGCTTAGATCATTCATGTTACATATATTGCTCTGCCGAAATTAAAAAAAAAAAACTTTCACCTCCGCCTATATTGAACCGATTTGAACTTCGTAGTATACCTAGTTATCTGTGGATTCTTTTTCCGCACACATGCAGGAAAGTGAAAAAAAACGCACGGGTGTGAAATACATTGCATGTTGAACCTAATAGTAGTGCGTTATGAACTCGTTTTCGAGGAAGTGTATTGAAAAAAGGTATTTTCATCCGATCTATTCGAAAAGGACGACTTGGTTCGCCTTTAAGTGAACCTAAAGGTTACCCACTTACCTATTCTTCAGAAAATCAAAATAAAAAAAACAAAAATCAAAATCAATTTTATTTGTGTAACATAGGTAATGAATACAGTTCTTAAATTAAAATAGGTCGCTATGTTATGCCAAGAGGCGTACAAATATACGGTTGCATGCGAAATAAAAAAAATAAAAATAAAAACATGCGAGAGGTAAACACAAATTATTTAGTAGGTACTTATGTCAAAATTAATAGCATGATGATAAAAAAAAAAACAAAAATTATAAAATGTCACAATATAAAGTAATTACTACAGTCAATGGTGTCGATTCTGTTGTGCACAAACTAAACTTAATTTAGGCTATTGCTATCTTTTACTAAAAGGCAGTGCGAGAAAAGGACGGCTATAGCTATGAACTAAGTTAGAGATGTCAAACTAGTTTATGCCTTGCGCTTCACCGTGTTTTTAGTCGACATGTTTTTACGTGCACCCTTCATTTGTATAGAAATATTAGATCCAACTAAATTTGGCAGCTCTAAATTACGTCTGTCTCTTTCTTGTTTTATTAGAGAGAAAAAGATAGCAATAGCTTAAATTAAAATTACTTTGTGCACAACAGAATCGACACCAATGTTTAGTTAAATAATCATATCATAAATTACCATTGCTCTCAATATTGTACTAGAAATTGTCGATTGCGTGTATTCTCCAGTCAAAAATAAATAAATAAGTCTACCTAGAAAGGTGCTAGCAACCTGTAACCTGTGCGTGTAAGACTTGATGTATAAGATGTATCTATGCATTCAAGAAATTAATAAGGGGTCAAAAAAGTCAGCTGTTCCCTACAATATGTTCGCATTAACTCGTCAATATGTATGGAACAGCTGATTTTTTTTTCGCGATTCAGGGTTTGGTCCCATAGTAAAAGTAATGATGAGTACAATGACCTTTGTAAGACATTTCGTGTATGAATAGATACACCTTATATTTTGAACGAGAAGGACGCAAAAGGTGTATGTAAGGATGGCCTGCAGGTGGCGTTCTTTTGTTTTTGCCTACCAAACTGCAGTATAATTTTCTTTTTTTCTTTTCAGTCTGCTCTTTATACTTCGCGTAAAAAGTTTTAGTGACCTGGATCTATATTTTCTGTGGAGTTCTTCAAATCCAAAAAGGCTTGTCATTCTTTCTGTTGTATGTTCTACGCTATCTAAATCATTTTCTTTCAATTATAGTATCATTGTAATATAGTTAATTGTTTCCTTTTATACTCTCTTCCTTCCTTGGTAGTATTCTAAATATTTTGTTTACCGTAGATACCTACTTGTTTTTCTTTGATATAGCTCAGTCAATCAGTAATTTACATCTGAACAAAAATTAAAAGTCGTTATTACCGTTGTTGTTTCATAAGGATTTTTTACCTTCACTAATGCAAGAAGAAACGCACCGAGTCTGATCTCCGTCGGACATGCTTAGCGGGTCCCATCAGCAAGTATGATCTATCGCACTTTCTCCCATAAAGGCGTGCAAGGAACATTGCGCGCCACCTCTTTGGGCATGACTGTTCAAACGACGACTCAGTCAGTCAGTGTATGAAATTTCATGGGTCATGGTAGTAGTAAGAGAAACGGAAGGTAAGATATTAGTCGGTACCAGTTCGACATAACCCTTTTCCTCCCCAGATAGGATTTCTTCAAACTAAACAAAGAAGAATAATTATATTCGTATCCCCGTATAAAAATGTAAAGAACATCTGAAACAATGTTGAGCAACATCATCTTCCGTACAATTGATTTAAGGAAATGTTATTTTGTTTATTAGTATATGAAACATTGGCATCTTGCCAGCAGTACTGCAACATTTCATTTGGCGAGCAACTTTTGTATTCCTCAACACATTAACATGTTGCTGAAACAATATGCGCAATATTGTTTCCGGTGTATAAGGAGCCTAAATAAAACTAACATAGGCCATGCCAAAGCAATCGTGCAGTTGGCACTGTCAGATGGGTGGCATCGCGAGTGCGGCCTACCAACCAGCTGAAATCAAGGTAGGCCACAAGAAACGCTGGTGGGATGACTCGGGGCACAATAATTATGGAAGAATTGCAAGAGAAGATTTATAACTTGTTAAAGCAGTTATACAAATTTGAACAATTTGTGAAATTGATAACTACGTTGCCAGTTTGGCATTTTTAATGTTGTCAAGTTATTATTATTATATTTTATCTCCCAAAGTTAATTTTTCATAAAATGTTGACCAATTTTTTTAACATAAAAACTCTTTGCTAAGATTTAAAAAAGTACTGTTCGTTTTAGATGGAGCATCTTGATAAACCGTGCGTTTTACATTACAATAACGCACAAGTACGTAATGAGATACAAAACGATATTGAAATAAGAGACCTTTACGAGCAAATGTGTTATAAAATTACTTTATCTACACTGCGGGTGTTAGGTAAAGTCCATTGATCATTATAAGTAATAGTTTTATAGCGTTTCGGTTTAAATACAGGGTGGAAACGTAGGTACTCGATACAAAGCCGTCAACGAAGCTCTCTGTACATCAAACTAAGTAGGTACCTAATACACTGAGTAAAAAAAATATAGCTGGGAAACAACGTTATTTTATGGTGTGAAAAATCACGGTTTATGCTAGCTGGCTCAATGTAACACACTGGACAACAGTCAACACATTGTGCTGACAGATGCATTGAATAGTACCTATTTAGATAGTACTAGCCTACACTACTAGTAGGTAGTGCCTTTCGGCTTCGTTGGGGTATTTTTAACCGACTTCCAAAAAGAGGAGGTTTTCAATTCGTCTGATTGTTTTTTTATTATTTTTTTGTTTGTGTGTTCAGCCTTTTTTTCGCCAATTGTGAACCGATTTCTATGATTCTTATTTTGTTTGGAAGAAAATTACTTCGCTGTGGTCCCGTTTAAATTTGGTGATCTGATCTGATAGTGATCTTCGGAGATATACAATGGAACTCTTCAATATTATAGACAGCACATCGGTCGTGATTGCTGCAATCGGTTGGATGTTTATTGTTTTCACAACATCATAAAATAACATCACGCCTGTATGCTCTGAGGGGGTATGCAGATGTGTACAGTACACCCACATTTCGACAGTTAGGTATGTTAGGTTCCATTTTATTCCGCGAGGCGGCGAGCCTCCTAGCCGGATTGCCGCCATGGGATCTGGAGGCGATAGTCCTCGCGCGCCTACATGAATGGCGCGCGGAGGCGCTACGCCGGGGGGAAACACCGCTGCCGCGACAAATTGTCGCGCAGCGGGCAGACTTCCAGCGGGATCTCATGGCGACATGGAGAGAGCGACTGTCGCAACCCTGTGCAGGGCACGCCACGATAGTGGCGATAAGTCCCCTCTTTGAGGAGTGGCTTGAGAGACGCCACGGCGTCCTCACCTTCCGCCTGACGTAGGTCCTCACCGGACACGGTGTTTTCGGGAGGTTCACGCACCGAATCGGGCGGGAGGAAACGCCCGGGTGTTTCCACTGCGAGGATCGACCGGAGGACACGGTGGAGCACACGGTGGAGGTGTGCCCCGCGTGGGCGGAGCACCGCCGTGTCCTCGAAGCGGCAATTGGCGGCGGCGACCTCTCGCGTCCGGCCCTGGTGCAAGCCATGGTCCGGAGCGAGACGGAATGGGACGCCGTCACCTCCTTCTGCGAAGCAGTAATGCTAGAGAAGGAGGTGGCGGAACGTGAGAGGGAGAGAACCTCACAGCGTCCCGGCCGCCGCGGGAGACGCCCCGGGCGTCGGGGCCCGGCCACCGTAGGCGCGGGCCTGTGGACGGTGGGCTATGGGCTAGCTCGCCGTCCGTCCGTCTCATGACGACAGGCCGTGTCGACGGCGCGTTCGTGTTCCACGCGAGCCTCAAAGAGAGTCAGCAAAAGGAAGGAGTCCGCAAGGACCGATGCCTGCAGGGGTTGCGGGAGATACCGTGGCCCCGGAACACAAAGGGCGATGAAGGAACATGGATGGGTTTTAGTCAGTAAAAGTCTGACACTCCCTCCTGCTCCGCCCAGAGCGGGAGAAGTCATTTGATGATTTCCCATCAAAAAAAAAAGGTTCCATTTTATTGGGGATAAGCCTATTACCATGACATGTATTATTGTTAACAATATGAAATAAATGACTGCCTCGTTGGTCTAGTGGTGGCGACTACTCAGCATGAGGTCCTGGGTTCGATTCCCAGGTCGGGCAAAATGTTATTGGATTTTTCCATCAGGAATTTCTCAGTAGCAGCCACAGTAGATTTGCGCCGGGCGCTCGCCTCCTATTACATGGGATTTAAACATAACTGGCAAATTGTGGGTGTAGGTACTATTGGGTACACCTCAGCCCAACTCTTCGGGGATTACAGTCGTGATGTTATGTTATGTTAAAATAAATGCATAGCTAATATTTGTATAGGATATTACAACCAAAAATAAAAAAACTTTTTTGCAAAAAATAAAACCGGGCCGACTTCAAAAACACAACAAAAGTGAAAAATAACTTTAGCTTCCGAAGTCGCTGGCAAAGAAACTGAATCACACAGAAGTCGCGACTTCGTTATTTTTCACTTTGTTTTTTTGAAGTCGGTTTTATTTTTTGCAAAAAAGTTTTTACACCTATTATTATACTAGGTACCTACCTAACATGGGTACATAATTTATGTATGTACGGTCGAACAAGCTATTTGGTTTACAGTTTAACCCACAAATAACATTGTAAAATGTAAACCAAATAGCTTGTTCAACCGTGCGTCCTGCGTAACCTAGGCTCTGCCCCGCTACCGCTAACTGTACCTACTGGCTTATATTTTGTTATGACGGCTTGAACTAGATATTCTCTTAATAGGAAGGTGGCGAGATGAGGGAAGACTTATCAATGGTCCTGCTGTACAAATGGTTCCTCATTGCTTTGTGGATAATGGATAGGTACCTACTTATTTTCAAAACATAATAAGTTGGAGTAAAAATCAACAATGTGTTTGTTTGTTGGATATAGTGACACCACTAAGGGATTTCCTGCCGTGGTCAGCCCTGAGGTACCAGTGGCTCCCACTAGCCGTCCCGTGCGTAGTACGCGCGGAGTAAAGCCTATAAAGTATGAGGACTATTCCTTATTAACTCAAGCCGAGTTGGAGCCTCTATCCTATAAGGAAGCCATATCCTCTCCTAATAGTGAGGAGTGGCAGCGCTCTATGCAATGAGAGTTCGATGCTCTCACAGAAAATAAAGTTTGGAAGCTTGTTGACCGCCCAGTGGATCACAACATAGCTAAGTGCAAGTGGGTAGGTATATAAAATTAAAAAGGATACTTCTGGTAACTGTAAGTATAAGTCTCGCCTTGTTGCCCGCGGTTTCTCACAACAGTATGGGGTAGACTATGACGACACATTTTCTCCTGTAGTTCGCCATAGCACTCTGCGCACTTTATTTGCGCTTGCTACCGAAATGAATATGTACGAGTACATTGAGCATTTAGACATTGATACCGCGTTTTTATACAGCAACTTAACGAACGCATCTTCATGGAGCAACCTGAAGGTTTTGTTAAGGATAACAGTAAAGTATGCCTACTATTAAAGAGTATATATGGGCTTAAACAAGCTAGTCGTATGTGGAACATGAAAGTACACAGTTTGTTGACAGGCAATAGTTATTCTCAAAGTGTGAGCCCTGTGTTTACGTTAAGAAAAATAATGGTAATTTAACAATTGTCGCATTGTATGTAGATGACTTCTATGTGTATGCAACTGATAAAGCATCTGTAAATGAGTTGCATGCTTTATTACAAAAAGAATTTAATGTAAAAAAAATTGGGCCTATTAAAAATTGTTTAGGCATGCAAGTAACTCGTGACATGTCAAAAGGAACATTGATGTTAAATCAGTCTCAGTATATTAGGACATTATTAGTTCGCTATGGGATGGAAAATTGTAAAGCAGTCTCTACACCCATGGCGCTTAATGTAAAGTTACAGAAGTCTGAAAATAAAGTGCTTGATGATAATGTTTACAAGTATAGAGAATTACTAGGATCTCTAATGTACCTGTCTGTGTGTACGCGCCCTGACATTACTTACGCATGTAGTCAGTTAAGTCAATTCAATCATGACTTTGGTAATGAGCACTGGCTTGCGGCCAAGCGTGTCTTAAGGTATCTTGCGGGAACTTTAAATTACTCCCTATATTTTAATAGGACTGGTAATTTATATATAACTGCTTTTGCCGATGCGGACTGGGCCAATAACTTGTTGGATCGTAAGTCTTATTCTGGGTATGTTATTCGGATGGGTGATAATACTATTAATTGGGAATCGCGTAAGCAAAGATGTGTGGCATTATCCAGCACAGAAGCTGAATACTTGGCAATAAGTGACGTGTGTAAGGACTTGTCCTTCTTTAAAAGTTTTCTAGAAGAAATTGTTAGTGTACAGGGTAAAATTGTTTTGTATAATGATAATCAGAGTGCCCTTAAATTATTGCTGGCAAAAGAATATTGTCATAAAAAGACAAAACATATTGACCTAAGATACCACTATGTAAAGGATTTAGTTCAAAAGGATTTTGTTAACGTAGAATACCTGTCAACACAAGAAATGATAGCAGATGTTTTAACAAAGCCATTGTGTTCCACAAAACATAGAAATTTTATAAATTTTATAAATGTCAAATAATTGAGAGCGCATTTGTGTAATAGATAATTGTTAATTATATTTTAATTTACTTTTAAATTCTTGACTAGTGTTCATATGACTACTTAGAGTAAGCATGTTGAGTGTGTTTGTTAATTCTATTATGTCTTAACTGAATGTAGAGTCATGTTGAGTAAAAAAGGGTAGTGTTAATGTTTGTATTTTTTCTCACATGACAACACCTTTACTTTGAATGTATATGTTGCAACACCTTTCTCTTTATCTGTCATGGGTGACGTTCCGCTTAATGTTCAGCTCGTATTTTATATTTTGGAAATTATCTGCTTTTTATAAATTAATCATCAAATTGGTATTGTTTATTGTGATCAATAAATTAATAGAAATTTGTCTGACACAGTACGGTGTATTTATTTTTCTCTGCTGACTCCGCACCCTGCTATTGAAGAAGTCATAAAATTCATGAGAGTTCTAACTGTATGCTTCAAGTGATGAAGAAATACAGAAGTACCTACCTATTGATATCGATATTGCTGACGCTTAAACACAATGTCCTACATTTTATCTAACGCTACTTAAGTATTTACTTATACTATTAAATACTTACTTATCCGCACTTCGTTCTTCCGTAATTCGTATTATCAATGAAATGTGATAGGTACCTTACTTCTGACGATTCTATTAAAAAAAAAAAAAAAAAAAAATTATAATTAATTTAATTTTTCGTGTTTTTTTTTATATTCTTTTATTTTTTGAAAAAAAAAAAATCATAAAAATTGTACCTATTTTTGTTATGTTTTGAAGAAAATAATTCCCAATTCTTTTGAGTTCGATGATCGAGTTTATGGCTTTCGGTACCAAAATGACCTAAAATTAACCGTTGAAGTATGGATGAAAAAGTCTTGCTGCGCCGCAACCCCAAATAAATAAATAAGGGCAGATGATGTAGAAAACTTCAAAATGTGCAAAAGTGTTTTATAAAGATGTTGCTGTTGTTGCCAACCTATAAAGGTTGGCAATATCTTTTTATAACACAATTGCTCGTAAGGGTCTCTTATTTCACCAATTTCAATATCGTATTGTATCTCATTACGTACTTGTGCGTTATTGTAATGTAAAACGCACGGTTTATCAAGATGCTCCGTCTAAAACGAACGGTACTTTTTTAAATCTTAGCAAAGAGTTTTTATGTCGGAAAAGTAGTCAACATTTTATGAATAAAGTTAACTTTGGGAGATAAAATATAACAATAATAACTTGACAACATTAAAAATGTCAACTGGCAACGTAATAATCAATTTTACAAATTGTTCAAATTTTTATAACTGCTATAACAAGTGATTAAAGATTTATTCGTTTATGAAAGTCCGAGTTTTATTTATTTCCTCGCAAATATGTTATAAAACGTCGTATGACATACCTACCTACGTGCACTTTGATAATTACAGCCTCTGCTTTCATTACTTGCTAAAGTCATCACGCCCGATGCCGTCGATCTAGGTATAGGTATCCCAAAGGTCAAATTATTCGTAGATATAATCCAGAAAAGATTTTCCTGATGGGGTAACGCACACCGGTACATGTTCACCACTCCAGAACCTTCGCCACCGTCGACAACCCGTTCAGACAGCAATAGGTAGGTATGTCCTGTCCAGTGCCGCTAATGCTTGGCTAGAAAATGCAAATTTTTATAATGAGTACATAATTACATATACAGTGTGCTGCATATCCAATTGTTTTGCTAACTATACTGTAACTTTACCTAAACAGTTCTGACGTGTAGGTAAAGTGCTACACATATTTTCAAATTGTTTATGTTGTTTGCTATTATGTTAAGTGTTTTGATTTGAAAGAGCATTGTTACGTTGAAGTCCTCCTGGTGAACAGTTGTGTCAACACAACAAGGATGTAAGTAAATGTTCATGTAATTAGTTTGATTTATTTTGTATTAAGTAAATAAATATGTAGGCACATCTACCATTTATAATGGCCTTTAAGGCCTTTTAACTGGAGTATCCGTCCTAAGAATTGATAATTTCTGTTATTTTAATGAGGAAGTAGGCTGTAGGAATAAGTAAGTACCTATTACGTCCTTTTAGGGTTCCGTACCCGAAGGGGACGGAACGCTATTATTAATATTTATGCTATTAGAACGGGACTCTATTGTTAAGCCCCCGCTGTCCGCCCGTCCGTCCATACGTGCGTCCGTCTGTCTGTCTAAATCAAAGTCTAAGTCTAGGGCTCTCTTGCTACGATGGTACGGAACCCTACATGCGTGAGGCTGACTTAGCGGTCATCTTAGTGTTGACCTCTTTTCTAGCCATAACACCTTTACCAATTTGTTAAATTTTTCAGACAATGTCGCTCCTAGTGTGGCTCTCTTTCTGCTCATTATTCGGCGCGGCATTTTCTTGCGAGGCCTACATAAAGACCAACCAATGGTCCGACCGTTCCGTCATTGTCCAAATGTTTGAATGGAAATGGTTGGACATAGCAGATGAATGTGAACGGTATCTTGGGCCCCAGAAATATGGGGCGGTGCAGGTAAGCGTACACTATGCTCTCCTGGTTGCTCCGTACTTGACAAATGAGCCACTAACGAAAACATCGCAAATAATTGCATTCCACTTATTTTTCGGGATGTCGTTAAGAGGTTAGCTGCCAAAAACATCATAATCGAGAAAAAATATTCGGCTGATTTTTTCAGTACTGTGCAGTTTGTCCCATGGAGAAAGTTATTCGGTTTGATGGTCTGGGGTATTTATTTAATTTGGTGTAAATTGGACGGTTTGTTAAAAAATTAAAAATTAAATTGTTTTTAATCGAAAACTTCATCTTAGTTAAAAGTTTCTTATACAAGGATTATAAAAAAAAATTAAGGCCATCTCTTAGGATCCATATTAGTGAAGATATGGACCCGCAAAGTTTTAAGCGTCATGGTAATGACATTGCACGCTTGGAAATGACCATAGCACATGGTAATGACATTTAATACGCTTGGTAATGACCATAGCACATGGTAATGATATTTAATACGCTTGGTAATGACCATAGCACATGGTAATGACAAATATTTCTAACTGCAATTAGTGAACAGCTCTTGCAGTATCCATCTCTAGTCTGTGTGTGTGTGTGTGTCTGTGTGTTTCTATAATAATAGAATATTATAACTTATTAAAGAAATGAATAATAAGACCATAATAATATGATTATCGTAATTATTTATTTATTAGTTTCATTTTGCTTCTCGAAATAATCTTAATAAAACACATATATTTGGCATTCTTTGAAATATTAAATAATCTTTTTTTTTTAACAATCTGTACCTAGGTATAGGTATTCGTAAAAAATCTAACAATCATTTGGTTTTCTTTCTCTACTTACATAATCAGTCTACAATAATTCTTCACGAAACAACATTAACTTATGTCGCATAACTTAATAAAATATTTATCACACTGAAATAATAATAACACAGTTTATAGGAACATATTGTTGAAAGGCAACTTACAATAAAAAATAACAATGTAGCACTTTTATTCAACAATCAGACGTATTCCAAATTCTAAATTAATGTAATGTAAAATGCAAACACAGTATTAGTAATTTAAAAATCGTTTAACTTTCAAATTTAATATAAAAAAAAAACAATGTCTTTAAAATTAAACAACCTTTTAAAAAGTTAGAAAGAAATATCAGTTTTTTGGATGATAAACTTTACAAACTCTCGTTTTCTTTCTCTATTTACATAATCAGTCTACATCAACTCTTAATTGTTTATTTTCTTGTTTTTTACGCGGCATATTTATTAACTTCAGTCACTGGAACAATTAATATAATAAAAAAAACTAAAATAATCATGCGATAAATATTTGCGCACAATACAGACTAAAATTAACGGAAAGTGTGCACAGATATATAAAAGGCAAACATTTTATAATGCAAGCTCTTTTTCGGGTAAGTAGAGATACTCATTACCATGGAATCATTGTCATTACCATGGAATCATTGTCATTACCATGGAAGCATTGTCATTACCGTGGATTGAAAAGTCCACGGCAATCCATGGTAATGACAAAATCCAGAAATTTTCACTTTAGCATGTTAATGCCAAAACGTTCTACTTATAACGTCATAACAAATCAGTTAGGCTCAAGGCAAAAATTAAAAAAAGGCAAGCTCTATCCAGGATAAGAGGAGATAGTCATTACCATGGAATCATTGTCATTACCGTGGATAGAAAAGTCCATGACAATCCATGGTAATGACAACCTTGGTAATGACAAACACCAGAAATTTCCACTTTAACACTTACCGTATAAGATATTCCAGAATGTTCTACTGATTACATCATAACAAAACAGTTAGGCTATAAGATAAAATACGATTAATATAAACAATTCGTATACGAGTAGGTACTTACTGAGGACTGATACCCACGGGAAAGACAATATTACTGTGACAAAAACAAGGTACGACTTTGTAAAAAATATGAAAATTCTTAATTTAACGCTGCGCGACGTGCTTTCACTTTGCCGTCTGAATCTCATTCTATATATATTAGTATAGACTAATATATATAGAATCACCATTCAGACCATAGGGTCTGAATGGTGACTAGGCACTTGGGGGCAGCGACGGGGTTTGTGCAAAGCTATATATAGTGAAGACCTGAATGTAACACGCGTGCGTGTGTGCGTGTGTGCGTTGTGACTATAGATGCTGGCGGGAAAAATTCCGAATCATTCCCGTCGAATACTTCGGAAGTATTCCGAAATATTCCGAAACTTTGGGAACATTTCAACTGTTAAAAAAAAACCAGAAAAACAAAAAAACTTAATCAATCCCATTTATAATAAAATAAACATTTATATTTTACTTACGTATGTGCCACTGAATAATAATTAATTCACCACAAACAAACACGTTTATTCCCATTGAATTATTCGGGCGAAATATTCGGCGGAAACATTCGATTGCGGGGTATGAATCTTTCTCGCGGGGGCGAAAACTTCTCCGGGGAGCATCACCCCTCTTACCGCACCCCGCACCTCCATCGCTTGCACACACGACTCGTGGCAGTCGGGCGCGCACGGCGCGGCGTTAGCGCGGCGGCGGCAGGTAGCGGCGGCAGCGATCGACGATCGATGCAAAATACGATTTTTCAGCAAAAAAAATAAAAATCTTAATTAAATTCATTTTGAATAATTCTGATATAAAGAAACTTTCTCAGAAGTATTCCGGAATTATTCGGAATTTTTCAGAAGTTTTGCAACTATAGTTGTGACACGGTAATGATGAGTTTATTAGGAACCAAAATGTACGATGTTGCTGTTCAGTGTTTTACAATACGTTTTAATTTGTGCAATCAATAATGTATGTCATAACTATTGAACTTTTTACGTAAACAGTATAATAGTGTCAGCCGTAAACGTGAATTTAATCGAACATTTTGCTGAAGTTTTATCGAAAACTGGAAAGCGGACACCCCTTGGTAATGACATTTTGGCCCTTTTGAACAAAACAACTTTTACATTACTTCATATTATATATAAAATTTAAAAGAAGCGCCAGTTAGAAATCATTCCTTATTACAAGTTACTTTAATCCACGGTAAAAATCTAACTTCATTTATGGTGATATTATCGCGGACAGACGATTTACACTAAATTAAATAATTATCCTCTGTACCATACCCTCAAATATGACCACACTTTTCTGATACACGTTCCGCACGGGGTAGCGCTCGACGACTAACCCGAACCGTGCACTTTTTCACGACGTTTTATAAGGGCTTATGTGTAGGCCTATGTGAAATACAATATTTTGATTTTGATAGTGTGGGTCCATCTTGCCTTTGCCCATCATTTTTTCAGGATTTTGAACTTCTAACGTCAACAATTCTCAGAATATCAATTCTGTAATCAGAGTCCAAATCCTCAGATCTCGCAAAGATTAGAAAGTTTGCATACTTCACAATGTGTTTTAACAGACTTCGCCGGCATCAGAGAATTTGGTTCTAAACCAAGAAGAAGAAGGCATTGTCAGACCTTGGTATGAGCGTTACCAAGTCATGTCGTACCAGTTGACCACTCGCTCGGGAGACGAAGCAGCCTTCTTGAACATGACTACCAGGTGCAACAAAGTTGGAGTCAGGTTGGTGAAATAATATGGCATATATAACATCAAGCCTGTAATCCCTGATGGGTTAAGCAGAGGTGTACCTAATAGTACACCCACATTTCGCCAGTTATGTTTAAGTCCTATGTAATAGGGGGCGAGCCTATTGCCATCAACCGGGCGCACTGAGAAATTCCTGATGGAAAAATCCAACAACACTTTGCCCGACCTGGGAATCGAACACAGGACCTTATGCCATGCTCGTCATAATCAGTTATCTATCGCTTTGACAAGTCAATGTAGTAAGATAGTAATCAATCAATGTACAACGATAACATCATCCTGCCTTTAAACTAATTCACTTTTTCGGAATCAAAGAAATCCACTTTTTTCACAGAATTTATGTGGACGTCGTATTCAACCATATGGTGATACCACAGAACACAACGAGTGCATTAGTAGGGACTGCGGGCAGTATTGCCTTCCCCCAGAACTATACTTACCCAGCGGTTCCTTATGGAGAAGAACATTTCAATTTTCCAGTGTGTCAAGTTGAAAATTATGATAACGCTACTGAGGTTGGTCATTTTAAGTTTGTCGTCTAAAATTTATATTTTTCAATAGTTGCTCAAATGTTCATGGACCTTTTGGCGCGTGGTCACAATCGGAACTAACGCCACCATCTTGGTTTTTCAAAACAGTTTCCACAGAAAATCCACAAATTGCCATAGTCATCGGATCTACGGTTATTATGGTTTTATGTTCTTGAGGTGACCGCGAATCGGCAAGCGTAAGGTGCCGATAATGATGATTTCACAAATGTTTACCAACAGCGTCCTCCTGGCAACGTCACTTAAGTGCCAAAATATCTGTGCAACCGTTCTTTGGGTTCTGACTTATTGCAACTTTTTTTATTCTTATTAGGTATATCCTCACGGAAGCCTTACTACAATACTTCACAAATTCATTATGTGCCTAGTAGCCTTTTCCCAACTATTTTGGGGTCGGCTTTCAGTCTAACCAGATGCAGCTGAATACAAGTATTTTACTTGAAGCAACTGTATGTTTATCTAACCTCCACAATCCAGTTTGTACTGGGTAATACCCCTTCGTAAGACTGGTTGTCAGACTTTCGGGCCACTGACTGCCTGTAACGACTGTCAAAGATCTACAAATGGTAGCCGGGACCATCGGCTTAACGTGCTTTTTAAGGTACGGAAGAAACTCGGTATGTAGTGGGTGGTCACTTCACCCATCCACGGACTTACATATGCAGGTGCGGCTTAACCCGACCCAAATTGCTGTTTTTATGTTTCTTTTGATTTAGATTCGTGTATGTCAGTTGGGTGGACTACAGGATTTAAATCAAACAAAGCCATATGTCCGTCAAAAGATTATCGAATACCTGAATAGGCTTATTGATCTCGGTGTTGCTGGTTTCAGGTAAGATTTGAGTTTGTTGTTGAGTGTTCATTTGTTTTCTTCTAATATTTAAATTCGAAATCGGCCGGAACAGATTCCGGACGCGCTGCAAAATTTGATAGGCACCTTGTGTTCAAAATCTAGTGTCAGAGTCTGGCTGGCAATCTGTCCGTACCGTACCTCATCGCGACCTTAGAAATACTATAAGGAATGTTTCAGACCTTACGAGAATTTGTATGAGAAGTTCCAATTTAATTATTATGTATCTAGAGTGGACGCAGCAAAGCACATGTGGCCAGAAGATCTAAATGAAATATACAAGTACCTCAAAAACTTGAACACGAATCATGGATTCCGCAAGAACTCCAGACCTTACATTTACCAAGAAGTTTCAAACGGTGGTGTAGTCACTTATAAGGACTATAATGCTATGGGAGACATCACGGAGTTTACGGTAAGTCATAGTTGTTTTTCAAACGCATGAGGCCTAAAAATAATTTCGTTATAGGTACTTAAGAGCAACGGTTCAGTTGGAACATTTAAGGCCCTTCTAACCCTAAAATTAGCAACTCTATTTGTGGTGGTTCAAACTTCGTTTGAAATACTGTTAGAATAAAGTTCTAATCAGCTTGCACTACAAAGCGGTTGTTACGTCAGTCACTGCGGCCGAATACTGCGAAATGAGTGGTTTTTTGCGATTTACAAAAAATCTATCGATTGGACAAAAAAAATAAAACACAAGACCTGCTTTATAGTTAGTTCAGTTAGTATGCAAAGTTTCATTATCTAATTTCAAGTACTTTTTGAATACCAGTGGTTAATTGTTCGATTTGGAGGTAACTTTGG
This sequence comes from Xestia sexstrigata, assembly GCA_941918905.2. Lineage (NCBI taxonomy): Eukaryota > Metazoa > Arthropoda > Insecta > Lepidoptera > Noctuidae > Xestia > Xestia sexstrigata. Next base: position 7,838,717 of record OW799214.2, on the reverse strand, counting down.
TTTTTTTTTTTTATCGAGAAAGGTTATGGAATCTATTTCAAAATTAATGCTGTTGTATTTTCGGAGTAACGGAGGATCATGCTAAGCCATTTGCGGGATATATAGCCTTTAAGGCAGATACAGAGGTACCTGCTTCTTTGTAATTGTTTAAATTGAATTTCCCTAAACCCAAAAAATCTTGAGTGATTAAAAAAATCCTACCTACACATCTTAATCTACAGAGATTTGATGTGTCGTGGGCCGTGAGTGCTCAGATCACTATGTAATGGAAGCTTGAACACACTCACTTGTATGGAACTACGTTGCGGCTAGCACTCCTTACTGTTAAAAATCCGTGTGTTATTATAGGCTTTCCAATATCGTATCACCTCTGTCATTGTCAGGAATTTTTCTGAATCAGAAATATCACGGAACGGTTCATCACAGAATAATTTCCGAACATTTTAACTTTAAGCCAATTTATTGCCCTTAGTAGGAAATTTGAAAGCAGAACACGGTTCAAGAAAGGATTTTCATGACGCAGCAAGATTATTGCTGAATCATGGACAAATTAGTTTTCATTAACAGCTATGGAAGCATGACCGCGCGTTTAACTTGGAAAAAACAATTTTGTCGTTGCCTGTCTCAATTATGTTCTTCTTTACAACAAATTAGAATTCGTTTTGTACCACGAATTTGACCCTAACTAAAATTAAAATGACGCATTCAATCTTTAGTACGTTCCGACACAAAAATAACTTATGTATTTTTCCAGGCAGGAGCAGAATTAGGACCAATATTCATGGGTGAAAAACCTTTGAGAAATTTAAGCTCATACGGCACTGAGGGACTGGATATGATGCCCAGTGAGAACGCTGTGGTTTTCGTTGACAATCATGACACGCAGCGTGTACCTACTGGTATATTGACATATAAAAATGCTACACTCTATAAGGTAATTTAAATCGTGTTTCATCATGAACTATAATTATGGAGATTAAAACTACATAAATTCATGTTTTCAACAAACATTGGAAATAAAAGTAATCTTTGGCATTTTAGCAAAGACTGCCTCATTGGTCGAATAATCGCAAGCGCGACTGCGTTGCATGAGGCCCTGGTTTCGATTCCCGGGTTTTGCCATCAGGAATATTTCTCAGTGGCAGCCATGGAGCCTGGATTTGTGCCCGATTGATGGCAATAGCCTCGTCCCCTATTACATGGGACTTCATAACTGGCGAAATGTGGGTGCACTATTGGGTACATCTTTGCTTAGCCCTTCGGGAATTACAGGTGTTATGTTATGTCATTCCTGAAGACTGTCAAGATAGCGACCCACCCCAGGTTGTCACAGTTTTACGACTTGATTAAACATGGAGATTCTTAAAATGTGTGCAAGTTTAATGTTAATGTATTAAACAGTAAACACAAACCTTTCAGGGTGTATTCTCTAATGATCTTTCCGTTTCATAGTAGTAGAGTCAATAACTTTTAAAATAATTATAATTATTTTTGTACAGGCAGCTTTAGCATTTCTTCTAGCGCATCCATATGGACAAGCTCGGATTACAAGCAGTTTTTATTTTGATAATCGTGACCAAGGCCCGCCTGCTGATACTTCTGGAAATATTGTAGGGCCGGTTTTCGATGAGGCAAGTGTTTAATTGTTTCATTACTTTATCTTATATGTATTAGACGACCCGAATGGCGCAGCGGTAGCGAGGCTGCCTTACGTTCTTAGGGTCCCGGGTTCGAATACCGGTAGAAGAAAATGTTTGTGTGATGAGCATGGACATTTGTTTCCGAGTCATGGATGTTTATATGTATAATAAGTATGTATTTACAAACAAAAAAGTATCTATGTAGTATATCAACTATCTGGTGTCCACGACACAAGCCTCGTTGCTTAGTGTGGCTCTAGATGGTTCTGTGTGCAATGTCCAGCGATATTTATTATTATTCAAAATCTTATACAATCATCACAGTTAACAAAACGAATACCTTATTTATTGTGTATGTCTTTTAGTCCGGACAGTGCACAACTGATAGTGGTTGGGTGTGTGAACATCGCTGGAACACTGTGACCAAAATGGTTGCATTTAGAAACGAAATCCATAAAACTGTAGTTAGAAACTGGTGGGATAATGGCAACAACCAAATTGCATTTGGTTTGGGAAATAAAGGTTTCATTGCATTCAATACAGAAGGAACTGCGTTGAACATAACGTTACAGGTTAGTAATATAGATATAGTGTTACGAGCTGGGTATAGAATAAAGTAAATACTACCGATTGAACAACAATTATCTTTATTAATCACAAAACACTTACCAACTTATACACAAATATACTACTGATCACTATTCATTTAGATATCGCACTTCTAGTTCACTTCGATTCACTTTGTTGTATCGCCAAAATCAGACTAACTGCTCCCGTAAACACGACGGCTATATGTATATGTGCCTACCGATCCTTCGAGAAAGTTCCACAACTCTCTGGAACCTTCTTCACAGTTCCATAGTGGACATTCCAGGATTATTCTCGAATATTCTAGACAGTTCCATAGTGGAACATTCTAGACTCGAACGTTATCTAGAATGTTCTCGTAAAACAGCTGACGTAACAAAGGATTGCTTTACAAGAAAAATAAAACTAGAAGCTCTATTTCTTCCAACCCTCATTCTCAAATAAACTGATGAAAAAGAAACAAAAATACTCGAGGACTGACGCTTTATAAAATCAAAATTACAGACTGGACTACCAACTGGAACCTACTGTGACATAAGATCAGGACAGGTGGAAGGATATGCGTGCACAGGCAAGACGGTAACTGTTTCAAACACAGGTCAAGCACTAATTACGGTATCTGGAGCTGGAGAAGACCTGTATCTTGCCATTCATTCTGGAGCAGATGTATGTAAAGAAATGGAATAACTGAATTCTATATCCTTGCATCCCGATCAACTTGATAACCATTATAGGTGTATTTTTCCTGCGCATGTCCCATTTTTACTTCTGGTCGGTGTAAAATGTTTTCTTCCATTCTTCTTTGTTAGCTGAAACCATATCATTCAATCCTATTTTAATCATATCATTTTAAGCACACTCCATCCATCTTATCTTTGGTCTCCATTTTACCCTTTTAACGTTTATGTTATATTTGCCATCTGGGCAAGCGTTGCCGTGGCCGATGTGGAAATCTCTAAACAGACTTCGAACCTAAGTCGGCCGGAGCAAAGACAATCTCTGCATGGTGCATGGGTTCATGGACGGCTCAGATCTCAAGTGCGTATGCGGCGTCTCCCCGCAGACAATGGCCCACCTTCCATATTGCACCGCATGCCCCTATCACCTGCTCCTGTGATGATCTATTTACTGCACCAGTGAGCGGGGTCCATGTGGCTGAGTTTTGGGCTAAACACATTTGTTCTTTTTGCCATAGATACGCCAAGAAGAAGAACGTTTATGTTCATCGCTCACTTATGCACATGGGTTTGATCTGTCTCACATCGAATGCCTTTAACTGCAGCATAAAACCGAAATAGGCAATTATGCGCATTAAATATGGGTTGCATGCCAGCTTCTCTTTTGAATCAGAAATCTTTTTCAGACGAATCCGGTTTCACAGTTTTTATGTTTTAATTTTTGACCTACGTTACTTTCTCCACTACGCGACAAATAATCTTTTTCGCCGTCCTTTATCAATTAAGTCCCTAATGCAGTTACCATGTCATTGATGGATTATTCTGATTCTAATTGGTCATTCACTAACATTTTTCATAGTCATTGAAATTATCTTATCTGTTTGTGGTTGCTATCTTGACCATTGACGTCTTTGATATTATTTTGATTAATGTCGTCTTTTCAGTCGGCTCTTCTGACTTCGTGATAAGAAACATAGATGACCTGGGGTCAGTGATGATAAAGAAGATAGCACAGTTCTTTAAATCTATTTTTCTATTTCTATTTGGGAATAATTGTATTTCTTGTTTAACAATATAATATTACTAAAATGTGTTATTTTTTACTAAACTTCCTTTGTTTTTTTTACTTTTTGTTAACACACTAAAATGATTAGGCATCGTTTCACAATATTACGTACCTGCCAAGATCTAGATACCAAAGCAAAGGTTTCATTCAATATAGAGAAAAGAAGACACCTTGAGCAAGTACAGAAAATAGTTTGTGTTATCAATACTTTCTCCCGAAAAAATCGGTATAAAGGGTGTAAAACACCTCTTAACGAAGCCGAAAGGCACTTGTTCTCCTAGTCAGTGCGATCATTTTTTTGTTCTACAGCATACCTGGGAACCTTCTAGTTACGGAGATATTGGTAGTCAAAGTTCCGACTTTTTGACAAGTTTTTTTTTTAATACAAGTTTTTAATGGAAGATTTTTACTTTAAATCCGTACTATTCAATCCATCCATCAGTACAATGTTTTGAGTGCGTTACATTGAGTTCTACCACAAAACATGATTTTTAACCCAAAAAAAAACGTCGTTTCCCAGCAATAATTTTTACGTAATGTTACATAATTTGATGTACAGAATGCTTGGTTGACGGCTTCGTGATGAGGTCTTTTACACCCTGTATACATATTACCTAACTGAATAATGAATGCAGAAATGTCGTAAGGACAATTTTGATTATGGATGTGGACGGCTATAGGAGTAGGAGAACATCAAAGAAACGGTGGATGAACTGTGTGAAAGATGACACGGCTAGTAGGGTGACTACAGTACCTACTGAGATAACGACTAATACAAGAGGTATGCTACCATCCTAGGACACAAAATGGCTTGTCTGAGAAAATATTATGCATCAAAATGTGCCCTCCTAATTTCAACTTTTTTGTTTATTAGTAAGGCTTATTTTTCTTAACATTATTTCCGCTAAAGAGGACATGCTGCGCACCTAAATAAATTGGGATAAGAACAGGAAAATGATTACGAATTAATTGTTTCTACAATGATTGTGTTACAAGTAAAATGTAGGTATTTATATAATAATTCTTGTATTATTGCTGTCTTTATCATTTAAACCGTTTAGGATTTTTCAATGTAATCACAAATAATGATCACACAAAATGGATTTTAGAACTTTCTACCTACTACAAAATTATATAATGTTCTTCAATGATAATTACCAAAAGAATTATCATTCCACAACATCTCGAGATTATTATTGTTTTCGGACCTTTTTAATCAAAGATTATAGTAATTAAAAAGATAATATTTTGTATCGAATCTTTGATTGGAGTTTTTATCTCATGGTATAAAAAGTATTGTCGCAGTAGGAGGGCCAAAGCAGATACATTGATCTACAGTGGTAGTGCACCACGCGGTGAATTAAGTACAAGGTGAGAAAACTTCCGAATTTTTTTTTGTGTTTCATATAACTACTCTTTTGGGGGCTCGGAAGTTAGCTGCGAGAGACGGTTTGCGCAGTAAAATAAAATAAATAAATAAATAAATATCGCTGGACATTACACGCAGCGCCATCTAGTGCCACACTAAGCAACGGGGCTTGTGTCGTGGACACCAGATAGTTGATATACTACATAGATACTTTTTGTTTGTAAATACATACTTATTATACATATAAACATCCATGACTCGGAAACAAATGTCCATGCTCATCACACAAACATTTGCTTCTACCGGGATTCGAACCCAGGACCCTAAGAACGTAAGGCAGCCTCAGTACCGCTGCGCCATTCGGGTCGTCAGTACCTATACTCTGCGTCCCGCTGATTCCTAAAATTGTGTTCTGCGCTGCTTTACGAACCTACGCAGACCGTCACTCGCAGCTAAACTCCGAGCCTCCTAAAGTTAGAAAAGAGCTAGGTATACTAAGTTCATCATCTGAATGAAATGAATCTCTGCTTAGCCTTTACGCAACTATTTTGGGTTCGGCTTTCCAATAGACTTAATCGGTGAATAAGTACATGGCATGTAGTATATGGAGCGATTGCCTAGTTCCCTAATATTAGATTTATGTAACAATAAAAACAAGATCTGATGAGTCAATGCCTTCCTTATATATGGAGATATATTTCAAATGTGCGTACATAAATGATCGAATAGAATTTCTATGAATACTTTGCCCTTTGTACCTACCTACTTATTGTTAGTCGTTTTGTTATCGGAAACAAATGTACCTAGCTTGTTTTATGAGGGATTCATTGGCAGTGTTTAGCAAAGTATCTTATAGTTAGACTGGGTTTATTAAAGTGAGAAGTAAAATATCTAACTGTGCAATAGTAGGTATGACATGATTGTAACTAACTCAAAAAAAGTATTGTGTTTTAGTTTTGCTTTGTTTGTGTAGCATTGGATTTAAAATCAAACACGTAAAACGGGTAAAAAAACTCGGATAGTCAATCTGCCTATCAATAGTCACAGTACCTTTTTGGGTTTTTAAAACAATTACTAGCTAAAGTTATTATTGACATTTAGTACCTATTCTCATATTTTCAAATAAAAAAATAGATAAATTTTTGTATCAAAATTAATTAAAAGTAAAGTGTGCAGCTTCAGCAAACCAAAAATGTTTATTCGAAAAACTAATAGAAAATTATAATAAATAGTGTAAGGTAAGAGGAATAATACTACTAATAACACACTACTAATAATACTTTGAACTCATTCTATTTTTGTTATGTTCCACGAACGTTACGCCATATGAAAAGATAATAACATCATTTAAGTGCTACATATTGCCCGAGAACAAAATCATTATGGTCCCTACAATTTATATTGTAGACCTGTTGATAATAGTCTTTTCATCTGATGTATAATAGAATACGTCATAATGTGAACAGAATAATACAGGGTGTAAACTACCTCATCACGAAGCCGTCAACCAAGCATTATGTACATCAAACTAAGTAACTTTACGCAACAATTATTGCTGGGAAACGACTTTTTTTTTGGTGTGAAAAATCATGTTTTGTGGTAGAACTCAATGTAACGCACTCAAAACATTGTGCTGATGGATGGATGGAATAGTACCTACGGAGGTTGTGGAGGTACTTAAAGTAAAAATCAAAAAACATTAGAAACTTGTATTAAAAAAAAAAAGTTGTAACTTTGACCCCCAATATTTCCGTAACTACAAGGTTCCCAGGTATGGTGTGGAACAAAAAAATGATCGCAATGATGGGGAGAACAAGTGCCTTTCGGCTTCGTTAAGAGGTTTTTTACAACCTTTAACCCTACCCTACTTTAAACACCTCCACGACCCTCGTACTATTCAATCCATCCATCAACACAATGTTTTGAGTGCGTTACATTGAGTTCTACCACAAAACATGATTTTTGACCCAAAAAAAAAGTCGTTTTCCAGCAATAATTTTTGCCTAGAGTTAGGTACTTAGTTTGATGTACAGAATGCTTGGTTGACGGCTTCGTGATGAGGTTGAGTACACCCTGTATAATTATAGTCTCTTGACAAAGAAATCGTGTTGTATTTTAATAAGTCAATTGTTGAAAACAAGAAGGAACATTGTTATGAGTACCTACCTACTGTTCTATAACTAACATGCTGACAACGTTAGAAATAGTTTGTCTGTCATACAGATCTTTGGGAATTTAGACTACTACAGTTGCCTTCTTAACTGCCTATTGATTCACCAAATTTAATGTCGCAATATTTCGGTTCACTATTTTTACGTATCAGCAAAGATTGAAAACGATAAATATATCTTTATCTTTATCTAGATAATACTATTAATGTTGTTGCTACTATTGGTAACCACAAAACAATTTCGATTGTTAGAGATAGTTCGTTTTAGTGAGTGTTAACTCTGTCCAACTTATTTGTTCAATTCATCTTTGAAGACAGATAGGTATATCAACTTTATAAGTTCTCTTATTGAGTGTCCTTATGGATCTAGTGCCTTTTCCAAAATCATCCACAAATCATCGTTGATCAACACCTTCAATTCTTTTAACGTGTCCTTCTAATCAAACCCATATGTTTCAGGATGTTCCGTCTCATCCTCTGCCTTGCGGCTCTGACCGTGGCTCTGGCCTACAAGAACCCACACTATGCCTCAGGCCGTACCACCATGGTCCATCTGTTTGAATGGAAGTGGGATGACATCGCGCTGGAATGCGAGAGGTTCCTTGGACCCAGAGGATACGGTGGGATTCAGGTAAGACATTGATAGATCTAAGAAAGTCATCACATAACATCACGCCTATTTTTCCTGAAGGCTTGGGCCGAAGTGTACCGTACACCCACATTTTGCCATAAAAGACATATTAAATAACTGTTTCTTTTTACGTAACGATTGGTTCATTTTAGTTTATAGTGATGGAACAAATACAGTGTACATTTTTGTGACGCAAACTTCCCAAGGATACGTAACATGATTCTAGAACCTCAAATTTGAATTTTACTTCGAGTAACAGCTATTCCATACAAGTATGTGTATGGAACAGCTGATTCATGGTAAAATGTGGTCACTAATTCAGATGATCATAAATTGCTTTATAAGACAATATTCATTGTGTAACAACAGTTACATCCAAAATGTACTACTCTGTCAAGAAAGTACCGGGAAAAGATTAATAATACACAAAATGTCTGTTATTCATCAAAATTTATTTTATCACCTTCAAAGTATGCTCCTTTAGAAACGATACACTTGCGCCAACGAATAATCCATTCATCAAAACATTTTTTAAACGCTGCTTCCGGAATTGAGTTCAGTTCTCGCCGCAAAATCTCCTTTATGTCTTCTATCGATTGAAAACGGGTGCCACGAAGTGGTAATTTGAGTTTAGGAGAAAGAAAAAAGTCAGCAGGAGCCATATCTGGTGAATATGGTGGTTGCTGGATGGTATTTGTTGAGTGTTTGGTCAAAAATTCGTTCACAATGATAGCCTTGTGCGAAGGCGCATTGTCGTGGTGCAAAATCCAAGAATTTTCTTTCCACAAATCTGGCCTTTTTCGTCGAATTTGCTCTCTTAAACGCCGCATAACGCTCAAATAATATTCTTTATTTACCGTTAGACCTTCCGGTAAGAATTCAGAGTGCACAACACCGCGATAGTCAAAGAAAACAGTCAACATGACTTTGACTTTTGATCGACTTTGGCGTGGTTTTTTCGGTTTCGGTTCAGTTGGAAGGCGCCACTCCGAAGCTTGTTGACTAGTTTGCATGTCAAACTCGTAAACCCACGTCTCGTCACCAGTAACAAAGCGTTTCATGAATGTTGGGTCCGAACTGACTCGTTCTAGCATGTCCTCAGCGACTTTCATGCGATTGAGTTTTTGGAGAAAATTCTGATCTTTTGGGACTAGCCGAGCAGCAACATGTTTTATACCCAAATAATTAGTTCAAATGGTACGGATCGACTCGTGAGATACAGAAAGTTCGGCGGCTATCTCTCTCAGAGTTGAATGGGGATTTTCAGTCACTATTTTCTTCACTTTTGCGATGTTAACTTCAGTTGCAGACGTTGACGGCCTACCAGAGCGAGGCAAATCTTCCACCACATCTCGACCGCTTTTGAACGCTTTGAACCACTCATAAGCACGAGTTTTTGATAAAGTCGATTCACCGTAAGCCTTCTGTAACATTTTCAGTGACTCCGAACACGAAATTCCATTGGCGATGCAAAATTTAAGACAAACTCTTTGTTCGATATTTTTGTCCATTATGAAATTCGCAATACACACTATATATGATATTACTAAAACCAGCACTGTATTTAATATAAATAACAGATGCAACTCAAACTCCGCGCCAAAATGGAAAACAGTTGTGCCAATCTAACAACTACAAAAAAACAAAAATTTGAATTTGGAACCATAAACAAATCATCCATTCCCGATACTTTTTTGACTGAATGTATAATACCTAAACTTTTTAATTAATTGCGTCTCCTATTATTGGTCTGATTGATTGAAGTGATAATAATATCGTGGGTATCTTTAATGTGTTACATTACTAGTGGCACGTATTCATGAATTTTAAGATTATCACTTTGACAATTACATTTGATTTAGCTACTTAACGGATAATTGAAACGATTACGATAAGAGACATGCATTAAGAAATATCCATCACCATTTTGAAATCGCTGTAGTAGTACCAATCGATGGTGTATTTAACTAGAACTTCTTTTTCTTAGCGTGTCGACGGAAAATTTTCATTTTATATAATTTGGCCTAAAATTCCGCCATGCGAATACCGCTCGCTCCGTGCGCAGGTGTCAGTTTTGGCTAATCGGTTCACCGCGTAAATAATTATAACAAGAACTAAACGTTCACACATACAGACACGAAAAACGACTTTTATTTATGTAGTTACCCAGAATTAACCAATGCATCCACTTATTTACAGATCTCCCCGCCCAATGAGAATCTGATCATCTGGTCGGCTAACCGGCCATGGTGGGAACGCTACCAGCCCATCTCATACCGCCTGGTCACTCGCTCCGGTAACGAACAGCAGTTCACTAACATGGTCCGCAGATGTAACACTGCCGGTGTGAGGTGAGTCCGGAAAAATATAATAGAAAGAAAGAAAGTAAGAAAATACGTAAATCTGGCACATCCCACAAGTCATATGCCTGACTTTTCCCAACTATGTTGGGGTCGGCTTCCAGTCTTACCGGATAGTAGAATACCAGGATTTCACATGGAGCGACTGCCTATCTGATCTCCAAAACCCAGTTAGTACTGGGTAATACGATACCCCTTGGTAGGACTGGTTGTAACGACTGTCAAAGATCTACAAATAACAGCCTGGACTAACGGCTTACCGTGCTTCGAGGCACGGAGGAAACTCGATATGTAATGGGTCACCCATCCACGGACCAAGCTAATCAAGCGCGGATTAACCTGAAGATCGACCCGATGGCTGTTATTATTTAGCCACGAGCTCCTCCTGCCACAACAACAACAACAACAGCCCGTAACTCCCACTGCTGGACATAAGCCTCTCCCATGATGGCAGGAATTTGCCGTAATCTCCACGCTTGGCAGGCGGATTGGAGATCGCAGTGATGCAAGACTAACACAAAACGCTGCTGCCCATTCTCTGGTCTACGGAGGCGCAAGGTGTTCTGCCTCAGACATTAGTCACCTTATACGACACCCGTGAGTGTAATGGGTTCGTTCTATTCTACTCTGCCGGATACCACACGGCTAACGAATACACTCCTCTTGCTTCCTGCCACAAGTGCACACAAAATATTACAAGAAAAAACAAACTTACCAATTCCATGTTTAACTTTAGACGTAATGGTATTCAAATATCTCCTCTTCAACAGAATCTACGTTGATGCGATCATCAACCACATGACAGGCACATGGAATGAGAACACTGGTACAGGAGGCAGCACCGCTAACTTCGGTAACTGGCACTATCCATCCGTTCCTTACGGCAGGAATGACTTCAACTGGCCCCAGTGCGTCATCTCTGGCAATGACTATGGCTGCTGCCCTGATAGGGTGAGTTTTATATTCCTAAACCCTGTTAGGACCCCTCCCGCCCCTGTTAGGACGCCCACATTTTGCCAGTTTTGTTTGAGTACCATATTACAGGGGGCAAACCTTTGCTATCAATAGGCTATTTCGGCGTATATTGGCGTTTCCACCATCAATAAATTGCAAATCTATTTAGTCAGTCAGTTAGCGTATTGGAAAATAATGGACACGTATTTTTTGTTTTTGTAAATCAATGAATATTGACAAAGATAAAACGCATCAAACTCGGGAGTGGGGGCTCGTGACTTAACAAAGCATTAAAATTATAGCACGGCGTGACGTATTAAGAAATTATAAAAGTGTCGTACCTTCGTCAATTTTGGTTTACGTAAAAAAATACGTGTCAAATATTTTTTGATAATCTAACTCACGGACTAATTAAATTTTTTTTAGGACACAAGCCTATTGGGCACATAACACAATGAGGGATTCCAATATATAATAACAATTTCATTTTGATTCTTACTTATTTTGTCTTTGTTTATATAGCTGTTTTAATGACATCAATAATACGTTTACAGGAAAGGATGCTTTGACTTGCATACATTAATCTGTCATTTACTACTCTACACTATATTCTCGGACAATTAAGTTTTTTTTTGTGGTAGTCCAACAACTCTTTCAGGTTCTTTACGGCACCTACTTCTGGAGTCTAAATATTTGTATGTACTTTTAAATCTTATTCTATAACTCTGTGTTTGCATATCAGGTACGTAACTGCGAGCTTTCCGGTCTCAAAGATTTGAACCAGGGCACAGAATACGTGCGTCAAATGATCGTGAACTTCATGAACCATCTCATCGGCCTGGGTGTCGCTGGTTTCAGGTAAGATATTGATTTTATTAAAGAGAGGTGAGGGTTTTTTTTTATTTTCAAGCACAAGATAGTTGTTTTTCTGCAGTAATTTTCTCAATAAAGTGCTGAAGATCCATACTCATAATCACAATTGAGAAAGAATTGAGTTCTTGTGAAAGATGCGTTTAAAAAGACATATTCAAAAAAAAACTATTTTCCTACAGAATCGACGCCGCCAAACACATGTGGCCCGGAGACTTGCGCGTCATCTACGACCGTCTACACAACCTCAACACCGCCCACGGTTTCCCCTCCGGGGCCCGTCCCTACATCTACCAGGAAGTCATTGACCTCGGAGGCGAGGCCGTCACCCGTGACGAATACACTCCTCTTGCTGCCGTCACAGAGTTCAAATTCGGATTGGAACTTAGCCGTGCCTTCAACCGCCAGAACCAACTCAGATGGCTCGCCAACTGGGGACCTGGCTGGGGTCTACTCGCTTCAGGCGATTCTCTCACCTTCATTGATAACCACGACAACCAAAGAGGCCACGGTGCTGGTGGAGCTATTCTGACTTACAAGCAGGCTAAGCAGTACAAGGGTGCTATTGCGTTCATGTTGGCCCATCCCTACGGTTGGCCTCAGCTTATGAGCAGTTTCGCTTTCACCAACACTGAGGCTGGTCCTCCAATGGACAACAGTGGCAATATCATCTCTGCTTCTATCAACTCTGTAAGTATAACTTTTACATTTTACAATAATAATGGTTTTTTAAATAATTTAAAGAAAAACAATCATTTTACATGATCCACTAAGAGTTCATATGTTTAAAAAGCCTAATGCTTAGATAGTTTTTGAATCCTATCCATTAGAATTTCTTAAATCTTGGCATTTACTTAGCTAGAAACATCTTCATTAAGATTTCCAATTCTTGTTCTTCATTCTTTCTATCTTCCAGGACGGTTCCTGCGGTAACGGCTGGATCTGCGAGCACCGTTGGCGTCAAATCTTCAGCATGGTTGCCTTCAGAAACCGCGCCGGTAACACAGCTATGTCCAACTGGTGGGACAATGGCAGTAACCAGATTGCTTTCTGCAGAGGAAACCAGGGCTTCGTTGCTTTTAACAACGATTACTGGGACCTGAACCAGACTCTTCAGGTTAGTTTCAAAATAATTTTCAAAATAAATTTGCATATGTTGTTGGATTTTCGACTTTCAGAGCTGAGTTAAACGTTGCAAATCCAACAAGCGTGTTCAATATATCGTTCACTATTCAAATTTCCGTCGAAAATGTGGTACTTATGCTTTTATTGATCAAGATTTTCCCAACAAACGGCATATGAAATGATATTTGAACTGAGTAATCAGCTGATCGATTTTCTACTATGGTAGATGTGAAAATGTTGCATGTTTTCATTTTATCGGGAACGTTGTTCAGTTCCCTAATTACCATCAAACTGGACTTTTCCCGTAATGAACGGGAATAAAGTAAAAAAAACATTTCCACATTCACTTACAGACCTGCCTGCCCGCCGGTACCTACTGTGACGTCATCTCCGGTGAGAAGAGCGGCAGCACTTGCACTGGCAAGCGCGTCACTGTCGGCAACGACGGACGCGCCAGCATCCAGCTTGGAGCCAACGAGTACGACATGGTGCTGGCTATCCACGCTGGAACTGAAGTGAGTTACTTGTGAATTGAAGTTGATTATAAGGGGAGCCGTAACATACAGGGTTAGTTTTCAATAACCAGCCAACATTTAAAATTAAGATCTAATCTAGATATCGAACCAAAAGTGCATTTTGAATATTATTGTCGAAAAATATAAAATAAAATAATAGCATTCATTTGAAAATGTCCTAAAAATTTCCTAAATCGTAAACCTAGTGGGAATCACGCACTTATGTGCGTGCATACACCGGCACATTGATGTGTGTGCGGATTTGGAGCTCAAAATTCTTTGTCAAAAAACTTTTCAACGCTAAAGTTGGAGGAAACGACTGTCTTTTAGTTCCGATTAAAGTTTCTTTTTTCCACTATGGGTACATGTTGAAAGGGAAGTTAAAAGATCCCAAAAAATGAATTAATATCATTGCTAAATAACTCTGAGATTATTAATTCAAGCTCTAATTTGTTCTAAAAATTGATTTTGATATTTGTTATTGTCCCGATGTAGCTTCAGTATATTTTTGGTGAGATGATAAAGAATGATGTGTCAACAAACAGTTCACTCACTTAGTAATGTGTAAACTTCCATAAGTTTACTCATTACTGAGTGAGTGGACGTTTTGTTTTTTTTACCTCAACTTATTTGGTTGTAAATTTTATACTCATATTGTTTTTCTTTTGTTTCAGTCGAGACTGTGAAAACCTTTCCGGATGAAGTCATTACTGCATTGAACGATAGATTTTATTATTAAATCTACGTTGTCTTGACCTGTGATCTTTTTATTTTTATTTATAAAGTCCATAGTTTTAAGTAATAAAAAACCTAAAATTTGAATAATATGTTTGTATTTCAATATTCCTTCAACATTTTCAAGGTGCTGTCAAGTTTCTTATTATAAAAGCTTATTAGTAGTTGAAGGAGACGGTAAAGTCGCGAAATACTAACTTGTAGGTACTTACTTACCTATTTTAAATTTTCAGTTACGTTTCCAAACTTTAACAAACATAACAATAATATAAAGTTCTGTTCCCAGCGCTGGTGGGCTACTGTTTTTTTATATTTTGAAATGTTTTTTATTAAGAAATACTTAAAATGTTAAAAATATGTGTATAAATGAATTTATGGGGAAAAATACATATATCTACTCAAGGCTGAGTTTACTCTGCAAAAAATACAAATAACTTAATTCTCACTAGCATAAAGTTGACCACCACACTGGTTGACTGACTCACCTTTTCATCAAGACAACTCTCCTCTTAAAGTCCTGTTTTGAATCACTCACCAGGTCAACACAATACTCATTCATCATACTAGTCCAAAACCAGATCTAAGAAACCAAAAATATAGAAAATCCGTATTTTTAGAACATCGCACACAATACGTACGGTGAAAGCCAACAATCGAATTGGTTTAGCTGATAAATCACTTGAAAGTCAATCACCACCTACGAAGTCTGCATTACCCGTATAAACAAGGCGTTGGTCGGTTGTAAATCGGTTATTATCACAAACACTCTGACAGCTTGCTAAAACAATATTGAGTAGGCAATGTAAATATTTTATGCTGCTAAAAATATGATGCCGAAATTTTATGTGATGCATAATAGCAGTCAAACGGGCTAATCTTCAAGGTTGAGCCACAGTTGCCAAGGTCAGTCCGTGGATGGATGACCATTCAATTCATACAGAGTGACTTCCGTGCCTCGGCAAGGATGTTAAGTTCAGGCTGTCCCGAAAGCCTTTTTTTTTTTGGGATGGGATATCATCAAATGACTCCTCCCGCTTTGGGCTTAGCAGGAGGGAGTGTCAGACTTTTACAGACTAAAACCCATCCATGTTCCTTCATAGCCTTTTGTGTTTCGGGGCCACGGTATCTCTTTCGAACAGTCCCGCACCAGCCTGACAACCAGTTTTACCAAGGAGTAACAAGGGGTATCATATTACAAAGTACTGACTGTGTTATGGAGGTCAGATAGGCGCTCCATGTAAAATACTGGTATTAAGCTGCATACGGTTAGACTGAAAACCGACCCCAACATAGCTGGGAAAAGGCTAGATGAAGTAGCATTAATGCAGTAGGTATGAAGTAGAGCAGGATCAGAATCACCGCTGGATTACATCTGTGCATTGTGCGAGTAATACGCTCCCAGCCGTCGTCGTTGGGGTGGCTTGTGGCCTGTTTTAAACAAGTTCTTTAATTTTGATTTCTCCGCAGTTAGTAAGATTACGGGACCCTTAAAAAATCCGTGTAGTGGATATCTAAATAATATATAATTAAATATATTTTTTTCCTAAATATATCTATCTCCAAATATCTCGGCAACGTGATAATTGAAGTCACCATAATATATTTTGTATGTGTTCTAGTGTCCTGTACCCAAACAGGTATTCTAGTTTCATCTACGTCACTTTATAAAAAAGTCAAAATGGCTCTGGAATGTTAGGTCGCTTACAAAAATGTTCGAGCCCTATTTTTCTTTTTAAATCATCGAATACGATCAGTAGATTTCAATCTATGACGAATATTAAATGACCCAATTCATACAATTTACAGACACTCCATTATTTGTGCTTCGTTTGTTGGCATTACTATTTCCCTCATTAAAAAATAATTGCGAGCAGTATATGCTTACACCTTCTTTAATGAGAAACCTAGATCCTAAATAAATTAAACAATGTCCTTATACGTTAAGTGCAGAAATAATTATAGAAATAATTATACTTGAAGGAAATCTGTGCCTGTGGATGGTAGGCTAACTCGCCGTCCGTCCGTCTCATGACGAGTTGACGACAGGCTGTGTCGACGGCGCGTTCGTGTTCCACGCGCGTCTCTAAGAGAGTCAGCAAAAAGGGAGGGGTCCGTAAGGACCGATGCCTGCCGGGGTTGCGGGACTGTTCGAAAGAGATACCGTGGCCCCGGAACACAAAGGGCGATGAAGGAACATGGATGGGTTTTAGTAAGTAAAAGTCTGACACTCCCTCCTGCTCCGCCCAGAGCGGGAGGAGTCATTTGAAGATTTCCCATCCGAAAAAAAAAAAAAAGGAAATCTGTCTGTGAAAAGGTCAAGAGATTTCTCATAATACAGCGTGTACCAGAAGAGTGTGGTCCTATTTCAAGGTAGGATTCAGAAAATCAAACTGATAAGTTTTCCTTAAGGAACCACCATCGTAATCGCGAAAAAATATCAGCTCTCTCAAATTGTCTCATACATTTGGATCGAGTAGGTATTCAACAACATTCATTTATTTACAGGCAACTTTGGCCCATAGATATAGCTTACAGCAGTGTTTTTCCACCTTTTTCATGACACGACCCCCATAGTATGAAAGAGTACATTGTAATACAAGGGGCTAAAATGACCCATTATATACGAGGTAGTTTTAATAGGAACCGAGTTATAATGGGA
Source organism: Xestia sexstrigata (assembly GCA_941918905.2). NCBI lineage: Eukaryota > Metazoa > Arthropoda > Insecta > Lepidoptera > Noctuidae > Xestia > Xestia sexstrigata. The sequence continues at coordinate 7,821,358 of OW799214.2, read as the reverse complement.
TTTTAGCGCCGTGTGTTACACTGTACTTTTCACTTTGAGTGTGAGAAAAATAGTCAATTTAGTACAAAAACATTTATTAAATATTACTTTGATTTGACAGGAATATTTACGTATCTTACTTTTTTATTATTATTGACATATGATTTTTGTGATTTTTATTGACATTGATTTTGTAAATTATTATTAATTTTATTTGATTATTGTGAATGTGGGGACCATGTGGGTCACATTTATATTTTTTTTGTTTGTTTCCTTTTTTTTCCCACAACTGTCTGGCAGTTTGAGTACTATAAGCGACCTACCCAAATGTCCTTTCTTTGGTATTGTTCGTCGTTTCGTTGAGTTCCTTGAGTTATAAGTCGAGCTACACGATAACTGACAAATGCTTTCACTGACTGGACAGGTCCACTCAAATCTGTGTGGTTCTTTCTTCAAAAGACCATCTCAGACACTAATCTGCATAGTCCTCATGTGAATTGAGCAAGATTATGTCTGGACTTCAAAAGAGACTATGACCTCTCAGTTTGTTTCGGCTGTTTCTTCTCAGAGTAGTCAGGTACGAAACACCGACCCCATCTAGTTTTAAAAAAATGACGTGTAAAAGTGTTTGTAAACCTACTTGCAAAAATAAACATCATTAATAAATTAAAAATCACGTCAACGTAATAAATTTACTTGAAGCTAAATGCGCGCATCACGCATCAGCAGGTCGCGGCAGCCAGGGGAGAGCACTTCGAGGTACTCGTGGCTCAACAAGTCACGAGTACGAGATTTACTTTACGCCCTAGGGCCGAAAAGGGCCTCTTTAGGCCCGCTTCGTAGGGCTATATTGGCGTACTTTAAGAGCACGAGAAGTGAAAACATATTTGGCGACCCCCGACCCTTTGCTTTTTTTCATTTATTTTACTAAGTTACATTTATATCAAATCTACACAAATTTTTCATGTATTTGCATAACTAGGATTCGGATAAATATATGTAGGTATTTAACACATTGTTTTAAAATTGGAATTCGATTTACTACTCTGTCAAGAAAGTACCGGGAAAAGATCAATAATACACAAAATGTCTTTTATTCATCCAAATTTATTTTATCACCTTCAAAGTATGCTCCTTTAGAAACGATACACTTGCGCCAACGAATAATACATTCATCAAAACATTTTTTAAACGCTGCTTCCGGAATTGAGTTCAGTTCTCGCTGCGAATTCTCCTTTATGTCTTCTAGCGATTGAAAACGGGTGCCACGAAGTGGTAATTTGAGTTTAGGAAAAAGAAAAAAGTCAGCAGGAGCCATATCTGGTGAATATGGTGGTTGCTGGATGGTATTTGTTGAGTGTTTGGTCAAAAATTCGTTCACAATGATAGCCTTGTGCGAAGGCGCATTGTCGTGGTGCAAAATCCAAGAATTTTCTTTCACAAATCTGGCCTTTTTCGTCGAATTTGCTCTCTTAAACGCCGCATAACGCTCAAATAATATTCTTTATTTACCGTTAGACCTTCCGGTAAGAATTCAGAGTGCACAACACCGCGATAGTCAAAGAAAACAGTCAACATGACTTTGACTTTTGATCGACTTTGGCGTGGTTTTTTCGGTTTCGGTTCAGTTGGAAGGCGCCACTCCGAAGCTTGTTGACTAGTTTGCATGTCAAACTCGTAAACCCACGTCTCGTCACCAGTAACAATGCGTTTCATGAATGTTGGGTCCGAACTGACTCGTTCTAGCATGTCCTCAGCGACTTTCATGCGATTGAGTTTTTGGAGAAAATTCAGATCTTTTGGGACTAGCCGAGTAGCAACATGTTTCATACCCAAATGATTAGTTAAAATGGTACGGATCGACTCGTGAGATACAGAAAGTTCGGCGGCTATCTCTCTCAGAGTTGAATGGGGATTTTCAGTCACTATTTTCTTCACTTTTGCGATGTTAACTTCAGTTGCAGACGTTGACGGCCTACCAGAGCGAGGCAAATCTTCCATCACATCTCGACCGCTTTTGAACGCTTTGAACCACTCATAAGCACGAGTTTTTGATAAAGTCGATTCACCGTAAGCCTTCTGTAACATTTTCAGTGACTCCGAACACGAAATTCCATTGGCGATGCAAAATTTAAGACAAACTCTTTGTTCGATATTTTTGTCCATTATGAAATTCGCAATACACACTATATATGATATTACTAAAACCAGCACTGTATTTAATATAAATAACAGATGCAACTCAAACTCCGCGCCAAAATGGAAAACAGTTGTGCCAATCTAACAACTACAAAAAAATCAAAAATTTGAATTAGGAACCATAAACAAATCATCCATTCCCGATACTTTTTTGACTGAATGTAATTCTCAACGTAGCAAAATCAGATCCACAATGGGAGAAATTAGTTAATGACAAACAAGAGAAACTAATAAGATGGATGAATAATAAGTAAAAACTTTTTATTTTGTTAATTTGTATGAACATACAAATGTTTATATCCTTTATAACTAAAGGACCTTTATACTAACTATGAACATACAAACTGTAAATTTAGAGGACCTTCAAACTACGTTAGTAACACTTTACTTGTTTGTGCACTATGTTACCGTGCGTTCATGTGGCACTTGCCCGTGGAAGCGACGGTACACCACTCCCTGCAGCTATAAGTCCTCTTCCAAGATGAGGTGCAGATAACACGTTGGCATTCGTTGCAAAATTGACGTTGCAGCGCAACTCCAACAGCTGCACACTCGCCACGTACTTTGTCTTCTGACGCACGTACTCCACGATGTTCTCCGCTGTAGTCGTGTAGTGTAGGCGGGAGATGTACACCGGTGTGTTCGGCTTCGCGGCACGAATAGGCACGTTGGGCTCCGATGGAGCCGTGCCGTAGCGGTTCCTGTTTGTACGTTGGCGGCGCTTCCTCCTCACCACCGTCACGAAACCATCATCAGCCCGAATCGGTATCGAATCGAATCATCGAATTATTCGGTATTGAAGTCGGTTCGGTATTGAAGTTTTGTACTGGGAAGTTGTTTTATTTTTTTTGGATTTCAATGGTTCTCCCATGGAAAAAGTTTTTCTGTTTTTATTGAGTACCAGTATTTTACATGGAGCGATTGCCTATTTGACCACAACCCAGTTAGTACCGGGTAACACGATACCCCTTGGTAAGACTGGTTGTCAGACTTTTTGGGCCACCTGTAACGACTGTCAAAGATCTACAAATGACAGCCGGGACCAACTAACAGCTTGACGTGCTTTCCGAGGTACGGAGGGAACTCGTGCATGTAGGGGTGGTCACCCATCCACAGACCAAACTAGGCAAGCATGCCTTATCCTTAAGATCAACTCGAGCGGCTGTTATTATTTAGCCACGAGCTCCTCTTGTAACGTAGTTTCAGTATGGTTAGGTATATAGGATTATCAAGATATCTATATCTTATCTATATATCATATATAGATATCTATATTTTAGAATAGTCCCTACCTATATTGCTAACAACAAAATTGTACGATAGCAAGTACTTCAACGGGAACGTCCGCTGAATCTTTTGGACATGATTTTCTTCTGATAAAAGATTTTTCTGCTGAATTTTCTTAACTGGAGTCGAAGTTGGAAAAATATCTCGGTTGACGAATATTTTTGAAAATCTACTTCTTTTTTAAGTATAGCAGTCTGTAAGAAGTGGCACAAATTTTCTCCTGTACTCAAACTCATAAGCATATTCATATTAAAATAAGCATATTAAAATTCAGTTTTAGTTCCTTTTCCATTTTCTCTCCAAATTAGCCCAACTTCGACCTTAGAAGACTTGTAACAATCTACACTTAAACACGAAAAAAATAAACTCTAAACCCGCAACAAAAACTTACGACATCGGTCGTACAAACTTGTCCAGTGGCAAGTTTCAGCAAAGTTATACCCATAAAATAAGTTTTGTTCAAACGTCCCGGACATTTGGACACTTCAGAGACCACCAAGGGAGATCGGCTGAAACGTGTACAAGTTGTAAAACGAACGATTGTTAGTTGAATGTCCGTGGCATGTACGACATGACTCGCATTTGTTGAATTTGGGAGACGTTTCACGTTTGTAGGGTTAGTCAGATGCAGTTTTGATTTGCATGTTATAATTATGGACATTACAATAGAATGGGATAAGGATAGAATGATAGTTGAATACGAAATTATTTGTTAATTCTAATTTAATATGGTATTATTTGTTAATTAAGTAAGGATTTATACCTAAGTATAACATAATAATGTCAACTGAAAGTCTTCTAAAGAAAGTTTTTGTGTTTTCATAGTTCGCATTTTAATACGCGAGATTCAGTCTACACGAGGAAAAAACTTTTCCCTCTTTTGCCTGCATTGATATATTCCCATCATCTTCTTAGGAAGTCAAATAGATGTCAATCTGCAGATGATTTAAATAATCTTGTGTTAGGGTCAATTTAAACCCCACTCTGGTAACCCTTTTTCATGTGAAAAATTTATGAGTTCAGGTCAGGAAATAAGGTACTAGTCATCGTTGAAACTAGATTAGGCATGAGAATGTTGATACTTTTTAGGGTTCCGTAGCCAAATGACAAAAAACGGTACCCTTGTGGATTCGTCATGTCTGTCTGTCCGTCCGTATGTCACAGCCACTTTTTTCCGAAACTGTAAGAGCTGTACTGTTGAAACTTGGTAAGTAGATGTATTCTGTGAACCGCATTAAGATTTTCACACAAAAAATAGAAAAAAAAAAACAATAAATTTTGGGGGTTCCCCATACTCAGAACTGAAACTCAAATTTTTTTTCTTCATTCCCATACGTGTGGGGTATCTATTAATAGGTCTTTAAAAAATGATATTGAGGTTTCCACTATAATTTTTTTCTAAATTGAATAGTTTGCGCGAGAGACACTTCCAAAGTGGTAAAATGGGTCCCGGCCCTTTGTAACTACTAAAATAAGTGAATGATGAAAACTAAAAAAAATATATGATGTACCATGTCAACTTCCACCGAAAATTGGTTTAAACGAGATCTAATAAGTAGTTTTTTTTTAATCTAAATATATAAAAGAAGAAATTGACTGACTGACTGACTGACTGACTCATCTATCAACGCACAGCCCAAACCACTGGGTCTACAGATTCCAAATTTGGCAAGTAGGTTCCTTATGTGGTCTAGGGGTGCACTAAGAAAGGATTTTTCAAAATTCATCCCCTAAGGGGGTTAAACGGGGCTCCAAAGATTGTATGGGGAAACAAGATTAGTTAGACTATTTTATTCGAAACTTCACAGGAGTGCTCCTTTTGATAAATGAGTAGAAACGGGTTTCAGGGTTTTTCAGAATTCAACCCCTAAGAGGGGGAAATGGGGTGACAAAGTCTAAAAATCATTACACAGCCTAAACCGCTGAGTCTAGAGATTCCAAATTTGGCACATATGTTCCTTAAGTGGTCTAGGGGTACACTAAGAAAGGGTTTTTCAAAAATCACCCCCTTAGGGGGTGAAACGGGCCTCTAAAGTTTGTATGGGGAAACAAGATTAATTAGACTATTTAATTAAAAACTTCACAGGAGTACTCCTATTGATAAATGGGCAGAAATGAGTTTCAGGTTTTTTCAGAATTCAACCCCTAAAGGGGGAAATAGGGTAAAAAAGTCTAAAAATCAACATCGGTATTGTTTGTATGGTGTATCGGGTTGGGTGTGTTACAAAAACAACGATTTTAAGATTTAATGTGGCGGACCTGATAAACCATCATCATCCCCTGTTGGGGTGCGATGGGGTTGACGTCTAAAAATCAATATGGGTGTCGATACCGAGATTATCAGGGGTGCAGATTACGAAAATGGCATTTATTTTGAGATCCAGAAGATGGCGGATTCGACTTCTATACAGGGTTATTGTTGATTTATTGTGATGATTGTGATAACGATGATGATGATTATGATACTGATTATGATGATTGTGATTACGATGATGATGATTGTGATTGTGATAACGATGATGGTGATTGTGATGGTGATTGTGATTGTGTTTGTGATAGTGATTGTGATTGTGATGGTGATTGTGACAGTGATGGTGTTTGTGATAATGATGATGATGCGCGTGATAACGATAATGATGGTTTTGATAACGAAGATGGATATTGTGATAATGATGATTGTGATTACGATGATAATGGTTGTGATTACGATGATGATGATTGTGATAATGATGATAAAGATTGTGATAACTATGATGGTGATTGTGATTGTGATGGTGATTGTGATTGTGATGGTAATTGTGATTGTTATGGTGATTGTGATAATGATAATGATGATGATTGTGATAATGATGATGATGATGATTGTGATAATGATGATGATGATTGCGATGATCATGATTGTGATTACGATGATATAGATTGTGATTACGATGATAATGATGATAGTAATTGCGCTAACGATCATGGTGATTGTGATGGTGATAGTGACAGTGATTGTGATGGTGATAGCCATGGTGATGGTGATTGTGTTGGTGATATTGTGATGGTGATGGTGATAGTGATTGTGACTGTGATAGCGATGGTGATTGTGATGGTGATTGTGATGGTAATTGTGATAGTGATGGTGATTGTGATGATGATGATCATGATTGGGATTACGATGATAATGATTGTGATTACGATGATAATAATTGTGTCTACGATGATAATGATTATGATAACGATGAAGGTGATTGTGATCGTGATTGTGATAGTGGCGGTGATTGTGATGGTGATAGACATGGTGATGTTTATTGTGATGCTGATAGTGATTGTGACTGTGATAGTGATGGTTATTGTAATAGTGATTGTGATTGTGACTGTGATAGTGATGGTGATCGTGATAGTGATAATGGTTGTGATCACGATGATAATGATGATGGTGATTGTGATGGTGATGGTGAATGTGATGGTGATGAAAATGGTTGTGATTACGATGATAATGATTGTGATAATGATGATAGTGATTGCGCTAACGATGATGGTGATTGTGATTGTGATGGTGATAGTGACGGTGGTTGTGATGGTGATATCGATGGTGATGGTGATTGTGATGGTGATGGTGAATTTGATGGTGATTGTGATTGTAACAGTGATGGTGATTGTGATGATGATGATCATGATTATAATTACGATGATAATGATTGTGATTACGATTATAATGACTGTGATAACGATGATGGTGATTGTGATAGTGATTGTGATGGTGATGGTGATTGTGATTGTGACAGTGATGGTGATTGTGATGATGATGATAATGGTTGTTATTACGATGATAATGATTGTGATAATGATGATAGTAATTGTGCTAAAGATGATGGTGATTGTGATTCTGATGGTGATAGTGACGGTGAATGTGGTGGTGATAGCGATGGTGATGGTGATGGTGATGGTGAATGTGATGGTCATTGTGATTGTGACAGTGATGGTGATTGTGATGATGATGATCATGATTGTGATTACGATGATAATGATTGTGATTACGAAGATAATGAGTGTGATAACGATGATGGTGGTTGTGATAGTGATTGTGATGGTGATTGTGATAGTGGCGGTGATTGTGATGGTGATAGCGATGGTTATGGTTATTGTGATGCTGATAGTGATTGTGACTGTGATTGTGATAGTGATTGTGATTGTGACTGTGATAGTGATTGTGATAGTGATAATGGTTGTGATCACGATGATAATTATGATGGTGATTGTGATGGTGATGGTGATGGTGATGGTGATAGTGATGGTGATTGTGATAATGATGGTGGTTGTGATAGTGATGGTGGTTGTGATGATAATAATTGTGACGATTATGAAATTTGGCACATAACCATACCTATATAACCATACATCATAATATAACCATAACCTGGATTAACACGTAGTACACTATTTATCTCTTTAGTATGATCCAGTGAGATGGTTACCGAACTTCACGCGGGCGAAGCCGCGGGCAACAGCTAGTAAGTCATAAATCGTAAACCGCAATTTACCTTTCATTCCAAAAAGTTTGTGCGGATCCCTCGGTGTGCGAGTCCGACTCGCTCATAAACGTGCCCAATAAGCTTATACTGCGCCGAAGCCTTTTTATTAACCATTTCTGTTCCACTGCTATGCAAAAGCCTCGACCACTCCATTCCCAGTCTCTAGGTGTTTTGTCTTTTGCCGTCAATCTGTCAGTTTATATTTAATCCTAGTTAATATATATATTTGAGAATGTGTAAATGTTCACTGTAAACTTTTGGCATGATTTATTTTTTCCTTTCGCCAGAAATGGAACCTAGATTATACAGGGTGTAAAACACCTCATCACCAAGCCGTTAACCAAGCATTCTGTACATCAAACCAAGTAACTTTACGCAAAAATTTTTGCTGAGAAAGGATTTTTTTTTTGGGGTCAAAAATCATATTTTGTGGTAGAACTCAATGTAACGCACTCAAAACGTTGTGCTGATGTATGGATTTAATAGTACGGGGGTCGTGTAGGTGTTTAAAGTAAAAATTATACATTAAAAACTTGTATTAAAAAAAAAACATGTCAAAAAGTTGGAACTTTGACCCCAAATATCTCCGTAACTAGAAGGTTCCCAGGTATGGCGTAGAACAAAAAAATGATCGCATTGACAAGGAGAACAAGTACCTTTCGTTTTCGTTAAGAGGTGTATTACACCTTTTATGTTAAAGGTTATTGTGAGAAATCAATAGCAAAAAGAACCAGGTCGATAAACCGTAACAGAACGAAGATAACGGGGGAAGTATTGCTAGTATATTTTTGTCAGGAGTTACCTATTTTTCTTATATTATTATTTCAAATTAAATGAAACGTGATACTTATGACGAGGCGGAACTTAAAATATCACATACAGATATAACGCCTGATGAAAAACTAACAGCAATCTACTAAACACTTTAACTTGATTCGGTTAGAGTTGGAAGAGCTAGTTCTTTTTAAATTGTTTATGACGCAGAATGATTCATTAGAGTTGCCGAGTAGTATTTATCAATGGGAAACTTAAAATATCACACACAGAGTACTTTTATTTAAGAAAAATAACGCCTGATAAAAAACTAACAGCAATCTACTAAAAAGTCTCTAACTTGGTTCGGTTACGGTTGGTACAGCTACTTTTTTTTGGTATTGATTTCTCAAACAGTCCTCTAACATAATCATGGCCTAGGTTTCATCTTTGGTAAAAAGAAAAAAAAAATCAATCCGGGCAGTCTTTGGGGACTGCCGATAGAAGTGAAAACAAAAAGTACACAGGCCCGTCCCCAGTCGTAGCACTGGTTATGCCCCGCGCATGCCTATGTGGTGCTACGTCGTAGCGGATCGCCTACGAGTGCTACGAAGCGTGACTGCACGTTACGTCAAGTGACGATGAGTTCAATATTTTTCCTTCACCCAAAAAGTGCTCAACGCGCCTAAAGAAGTTTTTAAGTACCATTTACTATTTTACAGGGGGTGAAAGCAGAATATGCTCATGCAGGTTTTCATTGTAATAAACTACTTTTATTATGGGAGAAACTACATTAATTACATTGGGGCTACCTCATTTAAAAGTTGTTTATATTCATGGGTATTTTCGTCTCAACATAATCATTTATAATTTATAATAATTTTCAGTCTACATCAAGTTAACACAAACTGTGCAATTTTCTCATTCCATTTTTAAGTTAACCGTCAACATTTCATGGTCTAAAATTATATGGAGAAATTTGACTGTTTATGGTAACTTGATATGCTGGCGACTGTGCTTTCTGGCTTCTAACTACCCGTAATGGCTGTAAATTGCTCTCGTCCACAGAGGAGTTTCACTATGTAATGGATGGACACCCATCCACGGGCTGACCTCGGTAAGTGTAGCTTAACCCGATGGATCCGTGTGGCTATTACAACTTAGTGACGAGGCCCTCTTGCCTTGCCTTGTGGTTATTTAGTACTTAGCCATAGCCACTAGCGAATGTAATTCCAAATAAATGGTAGTTTAATCCTTTGAAACATTGCAATTAAAAGTCAGCCTTTTTAAACAATTTGCCAGTTTATTTGACCCTGGCCTTCCATCAGTTCTATCACGTAGAAGCTTTAGATAATGCCGTTCGCTGTGCGAGGAGATCTGTGAAAATTCACCAATTGACTGGAGGTCTTCGAATGTTTGATTCTCAGTTCTCAGTTTCTGGTAACGATTCTTCTTAATATTTTTTTGCGTGGTTTGTGCCTAATCTGTCACAAGGTGTCAGAATTTTTATGCCTCCCATAGGCCTCTGACTTGGCTTGACATGCTGTCGAGAAATATCTCTGAGACTAGTTTGGTTTGCTCACGATGTTTTCCTTCACCGAAGCGCGATATATAATTGATCGATTGTATATACTTACTATACTTCGCTGAAGTGATAAACTTCAGCGAAGTGATAATTATACAATACGCACATGAATCTACACAAAAAATCAGAGCTCTTGGGTTTGAACTCGAGACCTATGACTTGGCAGTCCGACACCATTGCTGCGAACGTGATATTGCCATTACTTCTAATAAACCTTGGCCAACTCGTCTAAAGCATTGGCTTTTTCTTAGAACAAAAATTAATTACTATTGTATTGATTCCACCAATACCTACTTCGAGGCAATGTAATTATATCGAATTATTGTTGTATCAAAGTTTTATTTGTGTCTGTTATTGATGGCTGTTTTTTCACCTTTTTGATATCGATTATAATGTTCACATTGTGTTATTGTTAATAAGTGACTAAGACAATAAGATAGTTCAGTGGAAGTCTGGTCAATGCTCCTTTACCGTTCATCTAATTAACTTGTTCAGCTAGTACATTATACATCACGCCTGTCCCCGAAGGTTTAAGCAGAGGTGTACCTACCTATTAGTATCACCCGCATTTCGCCAGTTATGTTTACGACACATGTAATAGCGAGCCTACTGTCATCAACCGGGCGCAAATTCGGACTCCGTGGCTACTACTGAATTTCTGATGCCCAATAACACTTTGCAAGACCTGGAAATCGAACCCAGGTCCTTATGCTCAGCAGTCAATAATACATTAAACCTAGATTTAAATCATCTATTTCTGTCATCATATTGTGAGAAGACGAAGTGTAATCAAGGTTCCAGGGCACCTCTATCTACCGTCTTGTATGTTTGTTCATTAAATGAATCTTGAATGAAAATATCAACGTTGCCTGTAAATCACGCTATCTATGGACGACTTTTGATGTTTTAAGAGTTGGGTTATATGACTGCGCAGCAAATGCAAACAGGTCATCCATCTCGGGCCTGTAACACTATTACTACGGACTACTGGAGCTACTACGGTTGGAGCGAGAATTTTGCCATAAACCGCACGCAAATCAAAACTAAAGACTTCTTCTATACTAATACGGTAGATATTCATATGGCACTGTCACATGAAATAGCCCAATAACACTGTCCGACTGAGTTAAGGACACACACAAAAGTCGAACTCTCGACCACTTAAACAACAAAACATGACAGTTATCAAAGTTTTTGTTTAATAATTTATTGTTAAAGAAGCTCATTTATCTAAACTTCATAAAAATAATCAACTTACGTCGGTTCTGCCTCGAGTTAGTCGAGAAGAAAATGTTCGTCCACTAATTTTGTTTGCTACTCAACTCAGTTATAGTTGTTAGTTGGAAAACTTATTTCTCTTCATTACCTTGAGCTGTTTCTGCACATTTTACAGTTTCCCGTCCAGCAGAGTAGTGATATTAACTGTGACTGGGTCACTGGAGGGGGAGTGGCTTATTGATTCATTGCATTTGTGGAACACTGCTTGGTTTTTGAAATGTAGGTAACTATGATTAAAAGAGAAACAATGAAAATAAATAAAATAAATTTACAGATGTTTTAATAATATTCTATAACATGGGAAAGCTTATTTAAAAAAAAAGATAGGGGCTGTAAACCAGGCCGCCAACCCACCATCATATACTATTGTAGATACGCCTGTGGACGAAACTATAGTTGGTGCCAGCTTTCCCTAATATCTCTTCTACGAACTTATATCTTTCCTACGAACCAAAACAAATAAACCATATATCGTTTTAACAAAAAATGTTGAAGATCACGATAGATTGAAGAATTTAAATAAAAATTTAATTTAAATTACATTCAAGACTTGAACAGGCTTATTTTTAGTTTTTAAAGTTAAGATGTTTAATAAATGTAGGTGGGTCAATAACCGCTATTCTCATCTTAACTGGGACCAACTATGTACAAGGTGTAAACAGACCCTTCACGAAGCCGTCAACCAAGCAGTCTGTACATCAAACTCAATAACTCTACGCAAAAAATATTACCGGGAAACGATGTTTTTAGGGATGACGATGACGAATCTGCTATAATGTTGGTATTATGGTAATAAATTCTGGCACCGCTAGAGTTAGCTGAAGCAGGTGTTATATTTAGCAGGTGCATTATTGATGTATCTCCTAATTATTTCATTTATGCATTCCATCCAAACTAGAACATGAAAAGCTTTTTGGCAGATAAATAGATAACATGGGGATAGAAATTCTCCAAACAACTATCACAAGGAACTCTTCTGCTATGCAATTCGTTAAAGAAGGTACACACATCAAATAAAACAGCTGTTTCTTACAAAACTGCAATACCTTTACGGTAAAAATGTACGAAACAGCAGATTTTATAGTTTTCTTTTATTTATTTTTTTAATTACCTCCCGAAGAAATGGTATCAGTACACTTAAAGTACTTACGGGATAATATCCGTGATTTTATTTTTCTATGAGCTCCCGATATTTCGACGCTGTTGCAAGCATCATGATCGCGGGAATACTGAAGAGGGGTGGGGCGAAAACTATTTATTATGAGCAGACAAATCTGTCTACCCTCTTTCTTAGTCTTTTATTACGCGCACTACTGGAACTGGGCAGACAGAGATAACGACAAAATCGCTAACTTTTGATTGCTAATTACTAATGAATTAATTGGGTTGCAATAACGATGCTTGCGGGAAATCCAAGTCTCTACATCCAAGATGCGATTCTCGCAAGCATCGTTATTGCAACCCAATTTAGTCGTTAGTAATCAGCGATCGAAAGTTAGCGAATTTGTCGCTATCTATGTCGAGACTGCCGGCCCTGGGCTGAATATCGGGAGCTCATAGAAAAAGAAAATCACGGATATTATCCCGTAAGTACTTTAAGTGTAGTGAAAAACCGTAAAAGTCTAAAACGGTATCAGGACACTTGCGCGAAAGACACTTGAGCGAACCCACTTCCCCGAAAAGACATGCGCGAATCGACTTTTGCGACTTAATTGCCACTGAGGTTTACTCTGTAGAGTAAACATAACATCTGAATACGTATGGTAACCGTTTTAGCATCAGTGTCCTTTCCTTGGATAATCTGTGGTATATATAACCACGTCTATAAAGTGTATTAAAAACACAACGGTACCTTTGTCCGGGTATCAAACATCAGAATCCGCCTACACAAATGTTCACGCACTGCTGAAAAAGGGTTAAACCAATGATCCGATGCCAAAATCAGAATGTCATCCGCTTTTACATTAATTTTGTAAAGCTCGATATTGAACTCTATTTCCTAGGCTATAGAGTTCATAAATATGAGACTATTGGGTAATTAGCATGAATAAAGCTTCTAAGGTGATTGTGGAAACAACCGTCATTAGTTGCTTTTATTTATCATTGCGGGTTCAAAATACAAAAATCATTCTATATCCGGCTGCTTTATGTTAACCTAGTAGGTTCTGTACAGACTTTAAGCTTTATTGACCATAAAGGTTAAAGTCTGTACAGAACCTTTAGGAATGAACTCTGGCACGTTATAAAGAAAAAGGAAATAAACAATAAGGTTCAAATTAGAATAAGAAAATAAGAGATGGTGGTGGAATGGTTAAAGGGTGTAAAACACCTCTTAACGAAGCCGAAAGGCACTTGTTCTCCTCGTCATTGCGATCATTTTTTTGTTCTACACCATACCTGGGAACCTTCTAGTTACGGAGATATTGGGGGTCAAAGTTCCAACTTTTTGACAAGTTTTTTTTTAAATACAAGTTTTTAATGTAAGATTTTTACTTTAAACACGTCCACGACCCCCGTACTATTCAATCCATCCAACAGCACAATGTTTTGAGTGCGTTACATTGAGTTCTATCACGAAACATGATTATTCACCCCAAAAAAAAAAGTCGTTTCCCAGCAATAATTTTTGCGTAAAGTTACTTAGTTTGATGTACAGAATGCTTGGTTGACGGCTTCGTGCATACAGGGTGTAAAAGACCTCATGGTCTTTTACACCCTGTATAAGATGCTCTGTGGGTTGAGGTGGGCGTCAGAAGTATGACATGTATTATAATTATGATGTTCTTCCAATAATTAAATCAATGATACAAACGCCTTTTAAGGGGCCGCCTCCCCGAGCGAGAGAATCGCGGCGATATTATCGTCCTTGCCACGTTTTTCTATACACTCTCTTTTGGGCCATGCCATGGCCATCTCCATGCACGAGCGAGAGAATAGCGGGAAATTTTCGTATAGAACTGATCGCCGCGAATCTCTCGCTCGTGGAGGCGGCCCCTAAGTATTTAAAGTAGGGTGGTATCAGCTCGTAAACTAGTATCTTATAGTACACAGGTTGATCGAGGTAGGTTGACCTGTAGTCATAATTATGACCAAGTACTACTTGCATCGTCAGCAAAATAGTTGCTTATGATACGGTACCTGTGATGAATGAAACATTTAACATGAAAGCGATGAATTTATAATTATGTGAAGACGTGTGATGTGAAATAAATTTAAGAATGTGGACTATGTTAATAGGTGAAGTAGTAGTAAAAGACGCTTATGAATGCGAAAAGTCAGTGACTTGGTCGACTCTAACTATGTTGGGGTCGGCTTCCAGTCCAACAGGATGTAGCTGAATACCAGTATTTTCCATGGAGCGACTGCCTATCTGAATTCCACAACCCAGTTAGTACTGGTAATACGATAACCTTTAGTAAGACTGGTTGTCAGACTTTCGGGCCACTGACTATAATACCTAACGACTATCAAATAATTACAATTGACAGCCGCGACCAACGGCTTAACGCGCTTTCCGAGGCACGGAGGAAACTCGGTATGTAATGGTACCCATCCACGGATCAACCTTGCCAAGTTTGGCTTAACCTGAAGATCGACCCGAGTGGCTGTTATTGTTTAGCCACGAGCTGCGTAGATAACGATTATGGGTACGTTTGCACCCTGCATTTGGCGAAATCTATTATTCAATGATTTGAAACTTAGAAGTTTTATATTATTAAAGCCCGTAGTAAACTTTGTTACATTGCAATCCATCTGCATTGCCAATGTGCGGTCAATTCGCGGCTATTTGGGCTGTAAAACAATCAATTATGGGTGCTGTAGAATTATTAATTGACCGCGGGAACTGACCGCGTTTCAGTGAGACGTTTGTGGCCGGCCTCGGCCCGGATATAGACAAAACTGATTAGATACCGCAAGCTTGATTAGATAATAATGAGTCAAAGGGCTTGACGTAGATTGCAGTCAGTAGGCTGTAGTTTTTGGTAAAACCTTTTGTAAACTGAATGCTTGGATAAAGTAATATTCTAACACCAAGAAATGAATTCAACCTATTGCACTCTACGGCTGGACATACATAGGCCTCTCCCAAGTTGCGCGACAATTATCTAGCCCTCAGTCTGCCTTTCAAATTCAGTCTGACCTGGCTATTTTTCATGGTCGTGGGTCTATCTAGCAGAAGGCCATACAACGCTGTAGTCGCCTAAACGCGATAATGGTGATGGAAAAGTAAAAAGTGTTTTAGATGACATGCAATTTAATAAAATTAAAACTTTTTTCAGTTTACTACAGTCCATATTATAGTTTTTTTTAGTATTTTAGGGTTAGTAACAATGGTGCATAAGTTAGGTTAGGTCAGCATTGTAAGCGTTTTTAATTTAATTATTCTTCTTCTGCGTGTCGATGGCAATCTAAATTGTGTCAGCCCAGAACTGAGTCACTAGTTTGGTGCCGTCTGTAGCATCCATCATTTCCTGTAATGAACAAACAACAGGATACGCAGAACACAATATTAAGTGCCTCATCGTTTTGTGGAACCGCATCACATTTACACTGGAATTTACACCCAGTGTCATTCGAAGGGGCAGTCCGGTCTGGCAGCGATAACTTTCAAACTGCTGTTGACACTTGTCACCGTGCAGGTGCTGTAGTACATAAGTTATCAGTATTATATAAAAGTTTATGTCAATTCTATTGAATCTAGTTGTAGAATACGAAAGCGATTGCCAATTGTCTTGGCCCTCAGGTCCTGTTAGTGACTGATGGTCGATTATTGAAGCAGACAAGTCTTTAATTGAGCTCGTGGCTAAATAATTACAGCCACTCGGGTCGGTCTTTAAGTTAAGCTGTCGTTGCCTAGGTTGGTCCGTGGATGGGTGACCACCCGCTACGTACAGAGTTTTCTCAGTGCCTCGGAAAGCACGTTAAGCTTTTGGTCCCGGCTGTCATTTGTGGATTAAAACATGGTAAATTTAAAATACCGTTTTAGTGTTAATGACAGTCGCTCTATGTAAAATAGGTACTGGTATTCAGTCGAATCCAGTTATACTGGAAGCCGACCCCAACATAGTTGGGAAAAGGCTAGGCAGATGATGAGTGTTAATGAAAATGGTCATTACCATGTCAGTTATAAAAACTTATTCATAATTTCAACCGAAAGACGTCCACTGCTGGACATAGGCCTCCCCCAAGTGTCGCCACTTTGACAGTCCCGTGCGACTCGCATCCAACGGATTCCCGCAACCTTCACCAGGTCATCGGTCCACATAGTGGGAGGTCTTCCAACGCATCGTCTTCCGGTTCGCGATCGCCACTCCAGAACTTTTCGACCCCATCGGCCATCCGTTCTACGAGCAATGTGCCCTGCCCCTTAAGTTTGGCAATTCTTCGGGCTAAGTCGGTGAGTGACCCTGGTTCTCTTGCGGATGTCTTCATTTCTGATTCGATCACGCAAAGAAACTCCGAGAATAGCCTTCTCCATTGCCCTTTTGTTTTCGGATGGGAAATCATCAAATGACTCCTCCCGCTATGGGCGGAGCAGGATCGACTGTCAGACTTTTACTGACTAAAACCCATCCATGTTCCTTTATCGCCCTTTGTGTTCCGGGGCCACGGTATCTCTTTCGAACAGTCCCGCAGCCCCGGCAGGCATCGGCCCTTGCCATCGGGCATTGGACCCCTTCCTTTTGCTAACTCTCTTTGAGGCGCGCGTGGAACACGAACGCGCCGTCGACACGGCCTGTCTTCATGAGACAGACGGACGGCGAGCTAGCCCATAGCCCACCGTCCACAGGCCCGCACCTACGGTGGCCGGGGGCCACTTGGTGGCCCTCGACGCCTGGGGCGTCTTCCGTGGCGGCCGGGATGTGAGGTTCTCTCCCTCTCACGTTCCGCCACCTCCTTCTCTAGCATTAGTGCTGCGCAGAAGGAGGTGACGGTGTCCCATTCCGTCTCGCTCCGGACCATGGCTTGCACCAGGGCCGGACGCGAGAGGTCGCCGCCGCCGATCGCCGCTTCGAGGACACGGCGGTGCTCAGCCCACGCCGGGCACACCTCCACCGTATGCTCCACCGTGTCCTACGGTCGATCCTCGCAGTGGAAACACCCGGGCGTTTCCTCCCGCCCGATTCGGTGCAGGAACCTCCCGAAAACACCGTGTCCGCTGAGGACCTGCGTCAGGCGGAAGGTAAGGACGCCGTGGCGTATCTCAATCCACTCCTCAAAGAGGGGACGTATCGCCACTATCGTGGCGTGCCCTGCACGGGGTTGCGACAGTCGCTCTCTCTATGTCGCCATGAGATCCCGCCGGAAGTCTGTCCGCTGAGCGACAATTTGTCGCGGCAGCGGAGTTTCCCCCCGGCGTAGCGCCTCCGCGCGCCATTCATGCAGGCGCGCGAGGACTATCGCCTCCAGATCCCATGGTGGCAATCCGGCTAGGAGACTCGCTGCCTCGTGCGGTACCCCCGGGCCAGCCTTACGGCTACCACCTTTTGGGGCGCGTTCAGGTAGTGGGCGGCTCGCCGCCTCAATGATCGCGCCCACACCGGATCCCCGTAAAGGGCCATAGACCGCACGACTCCCGCGTAGAGCCTCCGGCAGGAGGCGTTCGGCCCCCCAGGTTGGGCAGGAGCCGCTTGAAGGCAGCCCCAGTCCGTTCCAGTTTGGGGGCCAAACGTCGGAAGTGCTCCACGAAGTTCCACCGGCTGTCGAGGACGAGTCCTAGGTACTTCAAAGAAACTTCAACACCTTGATGTACCGGTAGTCGATTTGACACCGTTGGAGAGACTGCAGTACAGCCCAGGTCAGGGAGTGGAGACTATGTATAAGGATAACTCTAAAGCCATGCATGGTCTTAAAACTCACTTCACCGTTGTCATGGGGGACGCGAAACTGGGCAAACGAGACGGGGAAGAGCTGCAGGTGGGGCAATTTGGAGTTGGACGTCGGAACTACCGGGGCCACATTGAACATCAATATCAATCTAGAAAGGTCTCGACTGATAAAATCTACGCTCCGTCCAGCACAGATCCAAATCCAAAACCCCGAGAGCTTTCAGCTTTAATTCCAGAATCGATTCGAGTGCCTAGGAAGCTCAGTGGACGAATACAACAATGGGTTCGTGGAAACTGTCCATACGACTGGGTCTAAGTTCTTCAAGACACGTCGTACAGATCAGAACAAAAGACTCTCCGATCAAACCCTCAAGCTCATGAAGGGGCGGCGTGAGATGATCCTGCAGTCTTTAGACGAGGCGTTAAAATACCTGCAGCATAATCCTTTAAGAGCGGACCTCCGCCACTTTAATACTGAGCGTATTAAAGACGTGATCGAGCGGAACAAAGGCTCCAAGGTATTTACTAGAGATCTGGCTATTGGGCAGAGCCAGCTCACGAAATTGAAGACCGACGATGGCAGGATCTTATCCACCAAACTGGAGCTTCTGAGAGAGATCGAGAGCTTCCATGGGCAGTTGTACACGTCAACCAGTAAACCCGTTGTACATCTAGCAAACGACCCAAGAGCTAGACTGTCCCGACACTATACCGAAAACATCCCGGACGTCAGCCTGTACGAGATTAGGATGGCTCTGAAACAGCTTAAAAACAACAGGGCACCGGGTGACGGAATTACGGCCGAACTCTTGAAGAGGGGTGGAAAACCAGAACTTAAGGACCTTCAGAAGCTGTTTAATTCCGTCATACTCGAGGGAAAAACGCCACAGGCATGGTGCAGGGGTGTGGTGGTACTCTTCTTCAAGAAGGGTGACAAGACAATGCCCGTCTGAAGAATTATAGGCCCATCTCACTTCTAAGCCATGTCTACAAGAGTCGTCACGAATCGCCTTGCGCGCAGTATTGACGATTTTCAGCCTCCCGAACAAGCCGGTTTCCGAAAAGGCTTTAGCACCGTGGACCACATACTACTCTGTCAAGAAAGTACCGGGAAAAGATCAATAATACACAAAATGTCTGTTATTCATCCAAATTTATTTTATCACCTTCAAAGTATGCTCCTTTAGAAACGATACACTTGCGCCAACGAATAATACATTCATCAAAACATTTTTTAAACGCTGCTTCCGGAATTGAGTTCAGTTCTCGCCGCGAATTCTCCTTTATGTCTTCTAGCGATTGAAAACGGGTGCCACGAAGTGGTAATTTGAGTTTAGGAAAAAGAAAAAAGTCAGCAGGAGCCATATCTGGTGAATATGGTGGTTGCTGGATGGTATTTGTTGAGTGTTTGGTCAAAAATTCGTTCACAATGATAGCCTTGTGTGAAGGCGCATTGTCGTGGTGCAAAATCCAAGAATTTTCTTTCACAAATCTGGCCTTTTTCGTCGAATTTGCTCTCTTAAACGCCGCATAACGCTCAAATAATATTCTTTATTTACCGTTAGACCTTCCGGTAAGAATTCAGAGTGCACAACACCGCGATAGTCAAAGAAAACAGTCAACATGACTTTGACTTTTGATCGACTTTGGCGTGGTTTTTTCGGTTTCGGTTCAGTTGGAAGGCGCCACTCCGAAGCTTGTTGACTAGTTTGCATGTCAAACTCGTAAACCCACGTCTCGTCACCAGTAACAATGCGTTTCATGAATGTTGGGTCCGAACTGACTCGTTCTAGCATGTCCTCAGCGACTTTCATGCGATTGAGTTTTTGGAGAAAATTCAGATCTTTTGGGACTAGCCGAGTAGCAACATGTTTCATACCCAAATGATTAGTTAAAATGGTACGGATCGACTTGTGAGATACAGAAAGTTCGGCGGCTATCTCTCTCAGAGTTGAATGGGGATTTTCAGTCACTATTTTCTTCACTTTTGCGATGTTAACTTCAGTTGCAGACGTTGACGGCCTACCAGAGCGAGGCAAATCTTCCATCACATCTCGACCGCTTTTGAACGCTTTGAACCACTCATAAGCACGAGTTTTTGATAAAGTCGATTCACCGTAAGCCTTCTGTAACATTTTCAGTGACTCCGAACACGAAATTCCATTGGCGATGCAAAATTTAAGACAAACTCTTTGTTCGATATTTTTGTCCATTATGAAATTCGCAATACACACTATATATGATATTACTAAAACCAGCACTGTATTTAATATAAATAACAGATGCAACTCAAACTCCGCGCCAAAATGGAAAACAGTTGTGCCAATCTAACAACTACAAAAAAAACAAAAATTTGAATTAGGAACCATAAACAAATCATCCATTCCCGATACTTTTTTGACTGAATGTACATACGCTGCGGCAGGTTATACAGAAGACCGAAGAGTATAACCTGCCTCTCTGTTTAGCGTTTGTGGACTACGAGAAAGCCTTCGATTCGAAAAACTTATGCCATCTGTCAAAATTATATAGATTACCTACAATATTCTAACGGAAAGCTACACCGGAAATTCTCCGCAGAGGTTAATACCAAGTTCCTTGTGCTGCTAAAATTCTCGCAACCAACGTTACGTTAGCACAGCGGAACAACAAGCACATAAGCGGATGTTTGTAAATCAACACTCAATGTTTGTGTTACTTGGAACTTAGTGTAATTTGCACGGGAAATGCCTGAAGGGCGTATTATTATGGACACGTCATAAGTATACATGGTATATGTACCATTCACACATACCTGCCTCTAGATATATGTGTCAGATGTTTTTATTTTGCCTAGTTTTCTTCTTTTATAAAAACTGATCTGAAAAGTCTTTTCTCTGATTTGATCAATTTTGACTGCCTCGTTGGTCTAGTGGTCGCAATTGCGACTGCTGAGCATGAGGTCCTGGGTTCGATTCCCGGGTCGGGCAAATTTTTACCTATTGGGTTTTCCATCTGGATTTTCGCAGTAGAAGCCATAGAGTCTGTATTTGTGCACGGTTGATGGCAATAGGCTCGCCCCCTATTACAAGGGAACTAAACATGACTTGCGAAATGTGAGTGTACTATTAGGTACACCTCTGCCCAACCGGTTAGTGCTTCGTCTTAGGAGGCGAATACTTTGAACGATAAAATATGACCATGATTTTATTTCTAGTAACTAATTGGCAATAGATTGAACTTTGGTCGTGGTAAGTAATGTGTAATTTTATGGCCGTTTTCTATATTACGTATAACTGTTAGTAGTTAGTAATATAAACGTCTCGTAGCTATCGGTATTTCTATATAAACAAAGTTAGCTTAGAATATGCTATACCTGTCACTCGGAGGACTGTGATTCATAGAAAAAACAAAGAAAGCTTTTCTGTGACGTTTTGTTTCTAACGGTCCGTAAACTAAATGTCAAATAGTTAGAGGTAGCAACCTTCCGTTTACCTGTTATTAAGTTATTGAAAATGGCCGTAAATTGGCTATGTAAGGTAAGTAGTGTCAAACGTCAATCAATACAGGAGGACGCAAACGACCACAATTAAACAATGACAAACGTTCTAAAAGAAACTGTTTTGTGGTGACAATTCGGTGCATATTTCTATATTTATGTACATCAAGGTGAGTGAACTTTAAATTCTTACTTACAAAATGTTAATCTACGATGCTAAAATTACGCGTCTGCGCGGCAAAATCGTGGACGCACGGAAAGTTGTGCGTGAATGACATTTTGTTTCTAATAAAATTGATGTTTGATTTATATGAGAGACTCAAATGTGGGAAACTAACTGAAAAACGGTAGGTATTAAAAATTACCTAAAAACGTCAGTGATGACGGCGCTGACTTTGTAAGCTTATGAAGAATGTCAAGGAATGTTCATAAAAAAAACGTGTAATAAGTGACAGACAAAAACAGATCAGAACATAACAATAGTACCCATAGTCTGCTTCTTTAACGTGTGGCTAACATAACCTAGGAGAGAAACATAAGTCAGAGTTTTTAGTATAGTATAGTCGTAATATCGAGATTAAAAGCTCAATACACCACCAATTTATTTTCAAACCGCCCCATATTCAATAAAAGAATATACTACAAATACCACACACAAAGAACGGAACCTTTATCACACCACAATACAATATCCATCACAATTCCATTCAATAAAAGAAATGTTTGCACTTTAAAGTCAACTACGAAGTTTACTCATCGTACGTCGTACGTCTGAAACCGCCCTTAGTACGTTTCGTTCCCGCATTTTAGTAGTACGTATTTCAGTTCACTCGGCGACTCCTACCTCAACGGTCGTCTATGTTCCCGCGTCTCCCGAACACGGCGTAAATTTTTAATTCCCGAATAAAAACGAAGGCGTAAAAGACCGAAACTTCTTTCAATTCGAGTTTTTTTTGATAAATTCGTGTAGTGATGTGGTAAAATAAATGGATGATATACACAAATGTGAACATTTTGTTAAGATTTTTTGGTTTGGCTGTGTTGAATAAGTTTTTTGAAGTGAACGCGTGTAGGGACGTACGGGCGGTCGTCCTGAAAATTATTTCGAGAGGTAAGTGCTTTATTTTGTTTGTGTTTTATTTTTTCGAGATTTTTACCTTGTCTTTGGATTTCAATTCAAATAAACAGCGGAGTATTCTGAATTCGGAGTGTTTTTGAGCGAAATAAAAATAAATACGTAGATAAGTACACAAGTGCGTAATTATAATTTTAATTACTATTTGGTAACCACATAATTTAACTATCTTATACCTTTACATTTGGATAGAATAAGCACATGCTTATAAAAAGTAATATTTCACATGTTAACGTTGAATTTTTAATAGGGAAAAGTGATTTTCCTGTTATTTGAGGAGGTGATTAACTTTTCTAAATTTTATTTCCCCTTAATACCGATTTATTTTTAATGGTCATGTTGATTTTTAGTGCTTAGGTATCTCCCTATCTGAATTAAATAATATTATGTCTATAAGAATTTACAGATGTCCTGAAGGGAATGCTTGCGACGTGTTAGTGTACCTATGTGCTTCGGTTCATGGACCAGCGTACCACTACTCTAATCAAAGCGCTTATTAAAAGCTTACGGTTTATATTAGTAATATTAAACAAGAATATACACAAGTGCGTGATAATAACTATTGAAATAAAAGCATAATCATCATCTCGATCTCAACAAAGTAACTCGTAAGATCTGAATTCGTTTCCAAGAGATTATAATCTCTTTCAGCCAGATGAGAGTTATCGAGCATCTACGAAAAGTTTTTAGTATTCCAAGATTTCCTCTCATCGCTTTTAAAGTTTCATAATTTTCGACTAGTATAGCCAAGTTTTCCTTTAATTAGAAACTCCAAGGCTACAATAAATAAATAAATCATTATAGCACGCCTTACTATGCTATAGTAACTTACAAATCATTACCCGACGGGTACCATACGAAATAATGAGACAAATGAACAATACAAAATTTGTGACAGCTGTCAGTTTCTCATAGGTACATTTATTCGGCCAGCACTCTCCATTTTGTTTTAAATTTTTAATGTCTGTAAATATACGTTTTGGGTTCTTTCGGAGCCAAAAATGGAACCCTTTTCGTCTGTATTGTGTTTTTTAACTCTCTCAGAACATGTACAAAATTGTACACGTGGCCTATAGTCCACATGTAAAAAACTATAGCACTGTAAATACTAAACCGTTTGTTTTAAAATTTAAATACTACAATGTGCTTTCATTGAAATAAAAATATTGGTGTTCACCTCAGTGAAGTCTTAAAAATCAGAAAAATATTATTTTCTGCTAAGTGAAAAAAAATGTTGTTTACTTAATTTTGGTATTATTTATGTAGGTTATGATTACTTGCCGCATTTATAACTATCGCCAGGAACTGTAGCAACTTTAATTGATTCAGCTGGCTATTATAAAGACGCCTGAGGCTCTAGGACGAACGCGCAATATATACGTAACGAAATACTATTTTCCTCGATTCGCATAATCGCTTTGTTACTTAATTTAATGACTTGAGAGTTTATTAATTTTATAAAATGTATGGTTGTTGAACAGACGTAATCTTTTACTATGTATATTTTTTTTTGCCGTTCATGTCCCACAGCTGGGCAAAAGCGTCCCTCATATCCTTCCAGGTACTCTTTTGATGCGCCTTTTTCTTTTTTATCATATCTAAATATATTGTTTTTATTGTAGTGACGTTCTCTACAAAACGAGTATTTTAAATTTTGAAATCGTTCGTGTTTGTCTAAGTACACTGAACATAGTCACAGTATAAAGCCAATACAATCAAAGTCGTTTAAGCCTAAAATACTCGCTTTATAAACAATACATATTTCACATTATTTCATTAACATAAACAGAGTTTCTTGGAATTCGTAAAGCTGGCATAAATAATCTCATTGCTTTCAAAATAATAACCTAACACAGCTAATTTCAACGCATTATAAATTAATATCCTACATTGTAACACTTTTTAAATAATATCCGTTTCTGTAACAAATTTTAGCAAATCGTTTTTCATCTTCTTTGTTGGTTTAAAACGTTGTTTTGTTAAAGGTATATTTTTTTATTAAAAGCAAATTGGCTTAAAGAGCAGTTCGGAAGTTCTGACTATTTGTATGTATTCTAATATATATTAGTTTATTTTAACATAAATATTATATGTATTAGTATGTAGGTACCCATTTATGTGTTTTTAATTGATGCTTACAAAATGGTATTTTTCTAGTTTATTTTTATTGTACTCTATCAGAATGCTATCCTATTTGACCCAAAGGTTGACTGGTAGAGAATGAATGCCTTGTGGCATTAAGTCCGCCTATGTACCACCCTTGTACATGAAGTTTAAATAAATAAATAAAAAATTGTTAAATGTATAGGTTTTGGTATTTGACAAAAAAACACTAGTATATTTTGTCAAATCAGTTTTACGGTATGGTAGGATCCCTAGAAACAAATGAAACGGTAAATTAAAATTGCCATGGGAGCCACGGCCAAAGTAGTTACGATTTTTCAGAGGCGAGCAAATATTTACTAGTAGTTAAGTTGGTAGAACCTATATCTTGAACCCGACCAATGATTGATCGTTCAAGGAACGTAAAAATTTCTTCAACGAGTTTCATGATACAAGTTTATCGATAAAAGAAACAGCGTATTAGGAAATTGAACTTTAGCGAAGCCTAATAGTTCTTGGAAAATTATAGGTTCGGTGTGAAGCTAAATTAATCGAATTTTATTCGGCGTAGTAAGTGATGGTTTTAATTTGTTTTTATTATGGCGTCAACCTTCGTCAAATATTTTTGAAGGATATACTTGCGCCAGGCTTTTATGTTTTAAGGAATTCTTGGAGGTTCTGGATTGTTTTAAGATATAACTTAGCTCACGGCTTCCGAAATATAAAGGAGTTTACATCATGGAATGACAGTTTCAGCGTTTTTTTTTTCATGAAATTCTCAGTAACACCTCGGAGTTTGGATTTGTACCCGGTGGATGGCAATAAGTTTGCCCCCTATTACATACAGAGTGTAAACTACCTCATCACGAAGCGGTCAACCAAGCATTCTGTACATCAAACTAAGTAACTTAACGCCAAAATTATTGCTGGGAAACGACTTTTTTTTTGGGGTGAATAATCATGTTTCGTGATAGAACTCAATGTAACGCACTCAAAACATTGTGCTGATGGATGGTTTGAATAGTACGGGGGTTGTGGAGGTGCTTAAAGTAAAAATCTTACATTTAAAACTTGTATTAAAAAAAAAAAAAAAAACTTGGCAAAAAGTTGGAACTTTAACCCCCAATATCACCGCAACTAGTAGGTTCCCAGGTATGGTGTAGAACAAAAAAATGATCGCAATGACTGGGAGAACAAGTGCCTTTCGGCTTCGTTACGAGGATTTTACACCCTTTATGACTTAAACATAAATGGCGAAATATTGATATACCTACTAATAGGTACACCTCTGACTAATCCTTCGGGGGAACAAACATATTGACGTGTTATATTATCAAAAGTTTCCTGAAACAAAACTGGACGGACAGTCAGTGTGTTTTTGTACTCCTGTTTTTTACTTTCAAGTCAGTAGGTGCCTAGCCTACACAGTTACTTACTTGTGTCTTGTTCCATATTCTCAAAAGCATGTCTGGAAGCCAGAAAGTCAGTCCCCACGTAATCCCACAAAAGGAGAACGTTTCAACTCTAGATATGAGAGACGTGACATATTAAATACTACCTTTGACTCACTGTAGGTCGCGTGTTATAGAACACACGTGGAATAACATAAGGTAGGATTCATGACCTTTTTAAGCCTCGGTAATTCTCTTTTGGAATGGTGTCATATTGAATCTACGCAAACTTATTAATTATTACAAATACATACTGAGTCCTTACATGTTTTTTTTTAATTCTCTCAGCAGCAACCCAACATAAATTTAATCGTAACGGAAATAAAGATCACATTGCGATGAGTGATTTTTATCCTCATTACAATAAGGCTATTGCAATGAGGATAAAAATCACTTTGGCAGGAACGTAAAATCAGAGGTAAATTGCAATAAAAATAATATATAATTACTGGTGATTAGAGTCCACTGAAGATTACCTGAGACTATAATCAACGTATAGTTTTAACTACTTTAGGTGCACAGTTCAATGTGGCGTTGCTTGTCAAGAAAATTTGCATCGATATGAAATTTCGAACTTAGTACATTTATTTTAGTTCTGTGTTTTCCCGCTAGCACCAATACTACAACAAAGTCAACAAATACAACTAACTAGTTGAAGTGTAACGTACGCTTGACGGTAATTGTGTCACAATGACAGCAATAATGCTCAGTCTAAAAGCCTAGAGAGTCCTGTCACTGTCGCACAACTGTCAAACTACTTGTGCAAGACGGAGACAGGGATATGTCGGAGCTAAAGTACGTGCTAAGCGACGTTTATAAAGGGTGTAAAAAACTTCTTAACGAAGCCGAAAGGCACTTGTTCTCTCCGTCATTGCGATCATTTTAAATTTGTTCTACACTATACCTGGGAGCCTTCTAGTTACGCAGATATGGGGGTCAAAGTTCTATCTTTTTGACAAGTTTTTTTAAATCCAAGTTCTACAACAAAACATGATTTTTCACCCAAAAAAAAAAAAGTTGTTTCCCAGCAATAATTTTAGCGTAAAGTTACTTAGTTTGATGTACAGAATGCTTGGTTGATGAGATTGTTTACATCCTGTATAATATTTGTATCGGTCTTAGCTACTGTAATACAGCCCGCGTAGCATGACCTCAGTAGAAACGGGAAAGAATCGACAAATCTTTTGTTCATCTGTCATTGAATCGACAAAATGACAGATGAACAAAAGATTTGTCGATTCTTTCATACATTTCATACATCACACACTTTTGAAGCACACCCTAGCAGTCTAAACATTTGTTTGCTGTAATTTCAAACTTATAAAGGTCTATATATAAAGCGCCTCGTAGTAGGTTAAGGCGATTACATGAGCTAAACGCGAGTTTTATAATGCAAAAAAGCATATGATTCACTGCAATAAACAAAACCAGAAAAATATATGATATTCTTCAGGATATATGCTAGTACGATAGTGTTTTGAAAACATAATACAACAAATTTTATTCAATAGAAAAAAATCACGAACTTATCTCTACAAATTTCTTTTAACGAGTAAAAACCATACTAAAATATATGCGATCATTCTCATTTTTTGGCAAATAATTCTACAAGCAAAATACTAGTATCATAGTGTTTTACTTTTTTAGTCCATTCAATAGATTTTTTGTAAATCACAAAAAAACACTCATTTCGCACTATTCGGCCGCAGTGACTGACGTAACAACCACTTTGTCGTGCAAGCTGATTAGAACTTTATTCTAACAGAATTTCAAACGAAGTTTGAACCAACACAAATACAGTTGCTTATTTAGCTCATCTAATCGCCTTAAGCAGACAAATGGAAACTCTTTATCAATTTAAAGAACCACAATTTGATTTCAACTTATTTCTATAAAAACATGACTTGTATTTTGACGTTCTTAAAATGAAATATCAATATCATCAATCTATAAATCCACCACTACTACAGACAGCAAAATAAATACCACTTTAAAAGTAATAAACACTGAGTGTTCAGAGACAAAAATCACAGTTATTTTCTTCTTATGATATAAAAAAACGTGTAAGCGTGAAAGCATGTGACTGTACTTGACAGGTGACAGGCCACAAGGGTAGAGGTAACAGGGAATCCGGAATAATATCCACCTTTTATATTGTCGTTTCCGAACCGAATTTGGTCTGTCTTTTTTTAACAATTGGAACCTCATTTAGTCTGGTAGTGATTTTTGCTATGTTGGTACTGTCACCCCTGGGGTGTTCGATATCTCGATCTGTATATCGGCTGTCAGATTTCGTGATTGTGGTTGGTTGGTCCAAAGACGATTTAATTACTTGATGAGTTACTAGTAATGTTTGTCTTTTTGCATTTATACAATCGATCAGATTGTTTGAAATTTGACAAATAGGTAGACCGACACACTAGTCTACAAAAAGCAAATTTTTTATCCTGGATATTTAAAAAATAAATACACAAATTACACGCTGTCGAAGTCACTACCTGATGGTTGTGACTAGGACTAGGAGCTAGGTAGATAAAATGCAGACAAAAAAAAAAGTAATAGTCAATAATGGTAAATTCGATAATAGGCATGACGACAGTATCAAAAAATTGCAAATCTATTTAGTCCGTATTGGAAATTAATTGACACGTATTTTTTGTTTTTGTAAATATTGACAAAGATAAAACGCATCAAAACTCGGGAGTGGGGGCTGGTGACGTCAGAACTAGCTAAAACTTATAACTAGGCGTGACGTATTGAGAATTTTAAAAGCGTCATATCTTCGTCAATTTTGATTTACGTAACAAAAGAAAAAACACGGGTCAAATATTTTCTAATAATCTAACTGACGGACTAATTAGTTTTTTTTTGTCGTCTCGCCTATTGAATGACGTTTTGAATGAGTTAGAGGCATTTTGAGATGTGGTTCGTTTTAAATTATCCCTGACAAACTAAATCACGTGAGAATACCAATCAGATTAGCCATCATAACGTGAATCCACAACCGATCATCGGACCGAAATAATTTTCCTCTACGAAATATCAGTGCGATGAAAACCGTTTGAGCGTGGTATACGCTTCAGCGGCTTTAGCTCTAACAGTTTTCGTTAAGGATGGTAATAAAGCGCTTTCCACTGTTATTAGCGCTTATTCGCGATGTTACCACGATTTTCAATTCATTTTGAAAGTAATTTCTCGTGTTTTTATAGAATATTAAGATATGAGCACGAGCAAATATTAAAAATGAAAGTAAAACGTCGGTGTGACAAGTAATTGTTGTTTTTTAGGGTTCCGTACCTCAAAAGGCAAAAAAAGGAACTCTTATAAGATCACTCTCCTGTCCGTCTGTCTGTCCAATTGTGGAATTTTCCCTTTACCTGTGCTGTAAAACCTTGATGTTGAACTTAGAAACCAAATATGGTAATTATAAATTGTCTATGATGTGGGAACAAATATTTCGACACTTCTTTTCATTTTAAAAACAAGGAAGAGTTTAAAGTTCAACTACTAGCTTTTCTACGATTCGAGTAGATACTAATACGGTACTCTTTAGAGTAGTCCAGCAGTGGCGTGTGTGGCCACGTTAATAGACACGTCAGTGGCGTTTATTAGACCCACAAACCTGCAGCTGTAGGAATAGTTTGGACATCTAGTGTAAGTAAAATGTAATGTGGGTCATGTTCTAAATAGCACTGCACTCACATTGTATGTGTCTGACTGGTATAATAGGGAATATGCATGTAATTTTTTCTTCACATAAATCAATAAAATACAGTTTATCAACCCAAGAAAAGTATTAAAAGTTAAGTTCAACTACTGCTTGTTGCTCAAAAATAATATTAAACTCCTGTAATTTTCTATGACAGGTCAAACGTCCGTGAGTGTCGCGGCCATGATGTGACGTCATTTACCTCAATCTGCCTTGTTTACATCTAATTTTTTGGCCTTTATAAATTAATTTTACTGATTGTATGTGCTATATTCAAGCAAGAATTGCGATAAAGATATTATAATGAAATCTTAGTAAAACTTTAACTACTTTTCAAATAAAGTGTTTTTTTGACACATAGACTTTGACGTCACTTCCGGTGTTTTCAAGGACGACGCGTTTTGAGAGTGAGAGCCGTTTTGCCAAAAACATGCAACATAAAACAATAAATTGTAAAAAAAGTGATGTTTTAGAAACTTAAGTGTACCACAATTGCCGGGCTTGCGGGACTGTTCGAAAGAGATACCGTGGCCCCGGAACACAAAGGGCGATGAAGGAAAATGGATGGGTTTTAGTCAGTAAAAGTCTGACACTCTCTCCTGCTCCACCCAGAGCGGGAGAAGTCATTTGATGATTTCCCATCCGAAAAAAAAAAAAAAGTGTACCACAATGTTTTTATGTGCCAATAACAGGCATTTTTTATAAATAAAAAGAGTTTTGTATTTCTTGCATATTCCCTACTATTATCCCTTAGTTTGCCAAGTTGCACTACCAGGGCAGGCAGTCTCGACATAGCGACAAATTCGCTAACTTTCAATTGCTGATTACTAACGAATAAATTCGGTTGCAATAATGATGCTTGATAGAAACGCATCTTGGATGTACAGACTTGCTTTACACGTAAGCATAATTATTGCAACCGAATTTATTCGTTAGTAATCAGCAATTGAAAGTTAGCGAATTTGTCGCTATCTATGTCGAGACTGGCCCAGGTAATGTTCGCTAAAAGTGCTTTGATTCTTAGCCTAATTTAATAGAATGTATTTTTTTACCTGTAATGTCAGTAATATTATAATACAAAATACGTAGAACTACCGGCCAAGTGCGAATCAAACTCGCCCATGAAGGATTCCGTAACTTTGTAGTAGGAGAGCCCCTTTAATTTTTAATATATTTTATGATTTGTTGTTAAAGCGACAATATAAAAACACATTCTGTGAAAATTTCAAATTTATTACTCATCGTGAGATTCAGCCCGCTGACAGACACACGGACGGACAATTGGATAGCGGAGGCTTAGTAATAGAGTCCTGTTGGTTACGCTTCGGCTACGGAACCCTAAAAAACATACAACGTTCTTTATTTTGATCTCTGCAACAGAACTAAAAATAAAAATGAAATAGGAAACAATTAGCAACATTATAACCCGCCATCTTGCTCAGTAACCATTGTTTACTACCTCATACGTAATTAGCTTATACGTTCTACCTTCTAGTAATTAATTCTGTTTCGTGTAGCTTAATCCGGGATCCGTTTCCGAGAGAACTTTCGTCGGATGTTCTAAATCTAATTTAGAAAGAATTAACTTTGCATAAGAGGGTAGGATTAGAAATTTGAATTATGTATGGTGATCATACCGAGAATGTATGGTTTAAGTGGTCCCTAAGGATTGTCAGTTGTTCCGAAAAGTAGGGGTGATTTTCACCCCCTGCCGGTTTCAGGAAGCGTTTTGATGGCGAGTTACCCTTTTTGTCAAATCACATGTGAAGATATTTTTGATGTGAGATATTTAAAATTGTATACAGTACATTCCATCCAACTTATTGGTGCAGGTGGGAAAACACAGAACTAAAACCAATTAAAAAAAAAGCAACGCCACTTTGAACTACACACTTAAAGTGGTCATACTGTAATAGATACTGGCTAGATATTTTTCATTATTTCCCTTGCAAACACAAAAAAACACACCTTTCAAGTAAGAAAAGGTTTGCTTTCAATAAATAAATTACGACGAAAATGGAATCCGATTCAAACTGTTCATTTGACAGTTACGTATTTGGAATAACTGTCAAAATTCGATACTAATTTGATTAGATTCAAGACTCGGCGTCGAGAGTAGCTTGGGTCTCAGATCAAACAATCTGCTGTCAAATCTAGATAATCAGATTAACCTTTCCCGAGCCAATAGTGGCTATTCTTAGTTTAGATAAAAAGCTCCTTTATTCTCACCTGAATAGGATTCAAAACACGTGTTAAATTGTCTAGCGTTTTTTCTTTT
Source organism: Xestia sexstrigata (assembly GCA_941918905.2). NCBI lineage: Eukaryota > Metazoa > Arthropoda > Insecta > Lepidoptera > Noctuidae > Xestia > Xestia sexstrigata. The sequence goes on along the minus strand of OW799214.2, from coordinate 7,788,776 downwards.
TTCCCAAAAGAAAAAACTTACTAAGCTTATATGTATAAGCTTAGTAAGTTTTTTCTTTTGGGAAAAGAATTACTTAGCTGCCCTGCATATGTGTGTTCACTTATGTAAATCGTAAGCACCTTGTAGAGTACTTAATAACTCACCTGGCTTTGCGCAATCGTTGCCACTATATTTCTAAGATCAATATTACTGTGAATTTGGTACTTTTTGTAGATAAAATCAAGCCATGTCCGACAGGTCATGATCGGACTTTATAGTCTCTACCTATTAGAACATGTTTATATATCTATTTATTATTTTATTAGTATAATAAGTCCCTAAAGTATTTTCTTGATTTTAAGAATCCTTTTCAACGTTCATTTCAATACAGCTATTTGTGTATTTGTAATGAAAACATCGTCTTTTCAACTGCGAGTTCGGTTAAGGTTTGCCTTCAATAGATTGGTGAGGAATGAATCCTCGGAAATCCTTTGACCAAGCTATTGACGTATGCAAAGCTCAAGAATGAAATCCGAGTGAACGTCGCGTAGTCACCAGTTACCAAGCTAGTGAATATTCAAGCATGCTAAAAATTTGAGATACTGTGTTCCGATTCCAACATAGTTTTCTCTAAATCATTTAAAATGTGAAAATAAGTGAAAATCAATACTTACATCCGTACCTATAGTCAAGTTCAAGTAATTACATTAAGAGTTTAATTTCTAATGCGAACATTTTAATACAATAGACAAGAATTTAAACGAAGCAAAAACCGTCATGGAAAGTGTAGCTAAGAATTTTAAATTTTGACAGTTCTAACTTCAAGCATTAGGGGTGTTCTAAAATGCAAAAACCACAAGGTGGCAGCACTGGCGTAAGGTTTAAACATCTTTCAAAATATACGAGTTTCTTGTAGTTTACGATTATTTTTTCATTTAATTATCTTTTAAATCATTAACAAAATGCCTCAATGCCGCCAGGGCACATTCATGTCAAGAAAAGACGTAGGTTTCCAGCGAATGATAGCGGGTTACGCGGTTATATAATACTAATGATATTGAATTTAAGCAATGCAAAGATAGTTGAACAATCTTCAGCAGCTCAACATTATAATTAGTGCTATCCATGTATGCGCCCCTGTCCTTGTGGAGCAGGACGAGCATTGAGGCATCGACATTACATAGTGTGCGTTTAATGCGTGTTTTAAATTTCGTTTCAATCAGTTCAAGAATACTTTGTGGAATTTTATTATAGAATCTCAAACAGTACCCCATTAAAGATGAGTCTTTTTTAGCGAGTCTGAACATAATATTATGTTAACATCAAACCCTTCAAACTCTTGTTGACTGTTGTGATTGGCTGTCTGTAATATCTATAACAACGTTTTGAACATCCTAGCCAATTTGATACTTTTTTACAGCAGTGATATTGTAGTGGTGTCCGTCGGCGTCGGTCTGCCAAGTCATAGGTTACGAGTTCGTACCCGAGGCACGCACCTCGGATTCATGTGCGTATTGTATAATTATCACTTGCTTCGGTGAAGGAAAACGTCGTGATGAAACCAGCATGTTTGAGAGATATTTCTCAAAGGCATGTAAAAGCCAAGTCAGAGCATGGGCGGCATAAAAACTCTGACACCAGGTTAAGCACTAACCACGCGAAAGAAAGAAGTAGGACATACATGAAGTACCTTTACCTACCTGCCAAGTAATGGCACCAAAGCTTTCCAAATGTTGCACTCCGACAAAAACCACGTATTTATTCAATCTTCATCTTCAACTTTTCCCACTTTACTTCGAAGATTGAGGCCCCTAAAGAACCGTTATGTTAAAAAGTCAAACATTCACTTTGCGCCAATCCAATCTAGTGCTAATGAACCGGGGGAGTGCTGTGTCAACTAATGAAATATCTACAATGCATTCAAAGTTACTGGAAGCCAGTGCTGGAAGCGTGTCGCACGGTTGATATTTGGAACATATTGCTCAAGTTTGATTGTTCGATCGGGGTCCCGTTTGACTTGTTAATAACAACTTGCGTTTTGCCGTATTGTACGGTTGTACGAATAAGGTTTCATACTAAACAGGTCTCGGTATAGTTTAATGTCGAATGTAATGGCTTTTTTTTGTGTTTCGTATGGGACATCATCAAATGACTCCTCCCGCTCTGGGCGGAGCAGGAGAGAGTGTCAGACTTTTACTGCTAAAACCCATCCATGTTCCTTCATCGCCCTTTGTGTTCCGGGGCCACGGTATCTCTTTCGAACAGTCCCGCAGCCCCGGCAGGCATCGGCCCTTGCGCGCCTCAAAGTAAGTCAGAAAAAGGAAGGGGTCCCCTTCCTTTTGCTGACTTACTTTGAGGCGCGCGTGGAACACGAACGCGCCGTCGACACGGCCTGGCGTCATGAGACGGACGCACGGCGAGCTAGCCCATAGCATGTTTCATAGCTCTCCGTCCACAGGCCCGATGCCCGGGGCGTCTCCCGCGGCAGCCGTGACGTGAGGTTCTCTCCCTCTCACGTTCCGCCTCCTCCTTCGCTAGCATGACTGCTTCGCAGAAGGAGGTGACGGCGTCCCATTCCGTCTCGCTCCGGACCATGAATTGAACCAAGGTCGAATGTAATGCCTGCAAAACGTCTTGCATAATAATTATGTTTAGGCAGAGTTACCCATATTTTAACACATATACCTACCTTAAACTGAATCATATTAGGTTCTAGACGGAAAAAAATACACTGTTTATTAAGGAACTTCAGAATGACATAAAATTGTCTCAATCCCCCCTCTTTAGTGTCTTAAAAGTGATAAATTCACAAAGAGAAGCACTAAAGCGTAATGTAGGTATTAAAAAAATCGTAGGTAAGTATTTGTACACACAAAACATTAAAATTCAGATACTATTCTTCGAAATAAAAGAACGAGCTTTGAACATTAAAACAAAAGAATAGTAATTATAAAATACGGAGAATTTTTCAATAAGAACAGTAGTTAGCCCTAAGACTGGTAAATATTATTTCTGATGAGGTGGATATATTTCACTGTAGCCTGATGAAGCGGGAGACGCCCCGGGCGTCGGGGGCCACCACGAGGCCCCCGGCCACCGTAGGCGTGGGCCTGTGGACGGTGGGCTATGGGCTAGCTCGCCATCCGGCGTCCGTCCGTCTTATGACGACAGGCCGTGTCGACGGCGCGTTCGTGTTCCACGCGCGCCTCAAAGAGAGTCAGCAAAAGGAAGAGGTCCGCAACTGCCGACGCCTGCCAGGGCTGCGGGACTGTTCGAAAGAGATACCGTGGCTCCGGAACACAAAGGGTAAATAAGGAACATGGATGGGTTTTAGTCAGCAAAAGTCTGCCACTCCCTCCTGCTCCGTCCAGAGCGGGAGGACTCATTTGGTGATTTCCCATAAGAAAAAAAAAAAAAAAAAAAAAAAGTAGCACTGGAGTGCATTGAAAAGGTTTAGAGGTGATTTTTAATTGTAGGTATTTTAAACGTATTTTAATAAATTGTGTTTTTAATTTGTATTTTATTGCTTGTTTATGTTTCTTTGTGGTACTAACATCGCATTGGCGTTATAGCTGTTAAGATGATGTTTACGTTATTTTAAATAAATAAATAATAATGTAAGTTCCTATTAAAAGAGAGTTATTATAGTAGCCTATGTTTGACACCTGGTAATAAATTATTAGGTTCGCCGAACAAGGCTTTCCGAGGCTATCTAACTTCTATTAGGAGTTTAAGTTTTCTCAAGGCTAATAGCCCGAGTGAGGAAATTGGTGGCATAATATTATGACAAAGTGTTTTTCACTACGGACATTTTGTATCATCATCATCTGAATAGCCTTTTCCCAACTATGTTGGGGTCGGCTTCCAGTCCAACCGGATCCAGCTGAATACAAGTATTTTACATGGAGCGACTGCCTATCTGACCTCCATAACCGAGTTAGTACCGGCTTATACGATACCTCTTGGTAAGACTGGTTGTCAGATTTTTTGGACCACTGACTACCTAACGACTGTCAAAGATCTAGCCGATAGCCGGGACCAACGGCTTAACGAGCTCCCCGAGGCACGGAGTAAACTCGGTATGTAATCTGTGGTCACCCATCCACAAACCAACCTAGGCAAGCACGTCATAACCACCTAAAGATCGACCCGAGCGGCTGTTATTATTTAACCACGAGCTCCTCTATGGACATTTTAAAACATAAATAAAATTTATTCAAAAATATACAGTAAACGTTTACAGTTTTTCATAAATCTATGTCAAGTTCAGTTCTTTTGGATAGTATACGTAGTATGGTTGTAGATTTAAGCTAACCTCATTTGAACAAGCTTTTATTTAACTCGCATTGTTTGTATGTATGTTTGTTTGTTGAAGTCAAATCTTACAACTGAATTTTAAAACAGGCCCAACCGATTGTGCTGAAAATTTGCATACACGTTTAGTTTGGATGACAATGCATGGTCAGCTAATTGGCGACATGCTAAATCCAATAAGGCGATTCCCAAAGATGGCGGACTAGTTATTTGTTATGCCTCACCAGGATATGGGTATCATTATATCATGTTTTTTAAAGGTTTTTTACTTTATGTAAGATTGTTTCTGGCTGATCCCTATAAGTTTGCTGAACAGTATGGAGTTTTGTAGAAATAATCTCGAACAGCCCGAGATGAGTCAATGCTGATTGCGTGTAGTGTTTATAATATTGTGTATTGACCTATGTACAAGCTAAAATTTAAGAACAAGACCAAAAGAACAGTAGCTTTAAAAAAAATCGTAAAAGAAACAAGTGTTGGCCGAGCACAGGACAAAAAAATCAAAGCGTACAAAAAAAAACAAGTGCTTTAGTCACAAGCGAATACAAAATAACAAGCAATAATGTCACCCACTTAATCTAAATTACAAAGCGTCCTCATAATGACAGCTATTCGAATCGACTTGTACCTAACACAACCAAACATATATTTATATATATTATATTATATATATTTTGCATTTGTACGTTTTAATTCCGGTGATGGCTATTAGGGTGCATTCACATGAGCGCTGTAGCGTATCCGCAAAATGTTCCCAGAATAAATCACGAGAATAAATCTTTCGGTTTAGATTTGTGGGCGTTCTTACCAAGCCTATAACCTGTAGTTTTTGTTAAAATTAAACTTCACCTATTTTCAACGAGACTACGTAAGTTAGATTTTTCTCGTCCGGCTGCATTTGCTTTATTGCTTCGTCTTACTTGACCGCTTTGAAAACTATATTTTCCAGTTTAAGTTTTTTTTCCGTTTAATATTTGTAATAATGGGAGTAGACAATTATATAGTAATCAACATCATAATAGGCGAGACGACAAAAAAAAACTAATTAGTCCATCACTTAGATTATCAAAAAATATTTGACACGTGTTTTTTCTTTTGTTACTTAAACCACAATTGTGGAAGATATAACGCTTTTAAAATTCTCAATACGTCACACCTGGGTATAATTTTTAGCTAGTTCTGACGTCACGAGCCCCCACTCCCGTTTTGATGCGTTTTATCTTTGTCAATATTCATTGATTTACTAAAAAAAAAAATACGTGTCCATTAATTTCCAATACTCTAACTGACGGACTAAATAGATTTGCAATTTTTTGATACTGTCGTCATGCCTATCATCTGCCTAGCCGTTTCCCAATTTTATTATACGATATCCCGGTTATACGATACTCCATGGCTTTCCATGGAGTATCGTATAACCGGGATATCGTGGACTGGACTGGGCGGAATTTAGAGAGATTACCCGTACAGACTGTCAAGGATCTACTAAAGACAGCCGGGACCAATGTCTTAATAAGGTATATTTACTAAAGAGCCGACTAAGTTTGCTCTCACAAGGTCGAAAACAAAAACGCACGTGCCCACTAATGGTCCGCCAATGTACACAAACCCTAACATATCCGTGGCTATGCCAGTTATTTAGAGGGCAATTTGTTAAGAGTCCAATTACGGAGAAAAAAAAAAGAATAAAAAATTACCCACACGAATGACGATGAACTGTTGAAAACGTTGCGCTCATATTTCCCGCGTTGATCCTTTGAGCTCTCGTCCTATATTTTCATTTTGGGTTTCGTTTCCCGCCATTTCCTTGATGAATGCCATTGTTTTATAACGATGGTGGAATTAATAAAAATGTATATGGGTAGCTGGCTCTGGGTATTTCGCGAAGCCGTAAAAGTCAATTGTATGAAATTGTTTATTGTGGTTGTAAATCTTTTTATTGGTAACAGGAGTAATTTTTCGTGCCTTTGAAACAAATTTTCAAATATTCAGCCTTGTTTTGAAAATATCAAATAAAAGATTGTTCAGAAACTTGTTAAATGTTAGCATAAGTACGATGAGACACGAATTTCAAAGGACATGGACCTTATTTGAATAAATTGAGTTCCCACTTTTATGGTTCTAAACTTCCCTATCTCCAATATATCGCTAATAATGGACTAATGGTGACCTTTTTGACATCTAAGAAATAACCTTGTAGGTATATCACGTTTCTGGGTTGTACAGCATCAAAGGAGCCCGCTTTGCCGAGAACTATACACTAAAGAACACGATGAAGACATCGACTTATGTCATACTACCTACTCTCAGAAAAATGTTTAAATGTAATTCGCAGAATAATTAATTAAATTTCACTCTGTTTTGCTTAACTAACTTAATATTATCGATACTGCCGTTGTTTTAATTATTTAATTGTATTTTTATTCTTTCTTTTCTTTTTTCACTGATTAACAGCTACGCATAGTATAGTGCATGCAGTGGTCTTCTTTAAGTAAACTAAGTTTAAATAAACTATACAACATTGACCTTATCTTTGATACTAATACTACTGCTTGCCCAATCCCACTGCTGGGCAGAGGCTTCTCCCCTTGACTTTTTTTAAACCATGGCCAATATGGATCATCGTCTACGAGATCTGCGCCTTATGGTTGTGCCAGGGCTACACAAAGCTATGATATGCTATGCTATGCCTTGGGGCTAGCTCGCCGTCCGTCTGTCTCATGACGACAGGCCTTGTCTACGGCGCGTTCGTGTTCCACGCGCGCCTCAAAGAGAGTCAGCAAAAGGGTACCTGCCGGGGCTGCGGGACTGTTCGAAAGAGATACCGTGGCCCCGGAACACAAAGGGCTAAGAAGGAACATGAATAGGTTTTAGTCTGTAAAAGTCTGACACTCCCTCCTGCTCCGCCCAGAGCGGGAGGAGTCATTTGATGATCTGAAAAAAAAGGGCTTCACAAAGTTGCTATTTTTATAATTTTTTGCCAGACATGGCCAGCCCTGGCCAGACAAATTACTGACATTTGTGTTTTTAAGCGCATTGTGGTGTTGCGTATATATGGTCTGTTAGCACTTCAATACTGCGCTTCATTGCACGTAGGCGAACCTTATCTCAGAATATAAATAAAAACGCACAAAAATAATATAATTATTATATATAAATATATTTCCATTATATAATTCACATTCTCGCGTGATACATAGTCGCGTGACCACCACAATATTTACTTGCCACTTTTATAAAATAACTTATATACTGGAACATGGGCATTAATCTAATTACGTCTAATAACTCTTACGCACTAATATAATTGTTTTAAATTATCTTCGTGTAATAGTGACAGTTGTGGGTGGACAGCTGAAGGTTGTATGGCTGAAAGATGACGTCACTCTTTGGTGATCGATACTTTTTTAGTACGCGGGTTTTTTTTCGGTTCAGCTAGAAGAGTACCTAGTTATGTGTTTCTAAAGGCGACCATAAATGACCTCAGACCGCAGCGGTAAAAGCACCCAATCACTATTAGTTTATGATCTCAGAATTTAAAATTATTTTTTGCAATTTTGTACATACTAAACATACATAATTACGAATAGAACTACAAAATGAAAGTACAAAACTTAGAACAACATAATTAAACATGAGACTATTTATTCAACTCCTGAAAAAATTTATTCCATTTTCGGATAAAATTCAGTTCCATGTCAACGAAAAACCAAATGTTTATATCGTAAGGTATAATATATTTATATCATTTTTGGATTTATGTATTGTATAAATTGTCACTTGCTTCGGTGAAGGAAAAAAGTCGTGAAGAAACCAGCACGCCTGAAAGATATATATTTCTAGACGGCATGTCAAAGTCAGAGTCACCTATGGGCGGCATAAAACTCTGACACCAGGTTAGGCACTAACCAAACGCTAAAGAAGAAAAAGATGGTAAAATGCTTATTTTTTCCGTTTACGACCGCGTATCTTACGCTCTAGGGAAATCAAACCAAGACTGAGATAATGAGCTACATCGCACATGCTATACGGTAGATTTATCTTATCAAACTTAGTTGAGTGTGTTGGTTTAAACTAATACATAAGCTGTGTAAACCCTACATATTAAGCATATAAGCTTAGAACCAGAAGGTAATGTCGGAAAATCAAGACTTATTCGTGTTTAATAAAGACTAGCGGACGTCACGCGGTTTCACCCGCGTAGTTCCCGTTCCTGTGGGAGTACAGGAATAGAATATAGCCTATGTTACTCGCTGGTAATGTAGTTATCTATTGCTGAAAGAATTTTTAAATCACTCGAGTAATTTTAGAGTTAAATCGTTACAAACACACAAACAAACACCAAACTTACTTTCGCGTTTATACTATTAGTATGGATGGATTGTTAGTATAGATTAATTTTCGCTGGTCGGAAAAGTGACGGCTCAGTGGTAACGACCTCTACTCACGAGTTATAGATATATAGCTCGTGCCTGCGGTTTCGCCCGCTTTGAGTTTAGTAATTGTCCCATAGGATCTTACTACTAAGACAAAAAATATCTGTGTTTTTAATGTGTTAATCCGGGTTGTAAACTACATGTATGTCAGATTTCATACAAATCTATTCTGAAGTTTTTACTTGAAAGAGTAACTGACATGATGTATCCATCAATCCATCCATCGTTACAAACTTTTGGGTATCACGGTCGCTACGCAGTCTCAGAGATGTGCAAATATAGTTTTGCTTTTACGCTTCGAATTCACCGGAGATTAAAGCTCACATTCGCATTGTCACTAAGAAGTAAATTTTAAAACCAATACCAGCTAGTCAGTTACTTCATAAGCCTTCCATAAATACCTTTTAAAATCAAACTCGCGTGTTTGCCACCGCGTGAGGTATCGGTGTGTGAAAACATTCTCAGCTTCATAAACCTTTACGGTATATAAATGTAATACCTCCATATAAACGAGTGAAATATTTCATCACGCGTTTCATGTTACGTTCGCAGTACTAATTTACATCAGACCATGTTGTAATGAAGATAAAATAAAAATGTTCCGTTCATATTTTTTCGTTGGTTGAATGTCGAATGAATTTCACTGCTATGCTCTATATTCTTTACTTTTTGCTGCTATGTTTTAAAATAATGCTATTCAGAGACTTATCAATACATGGAGCAGTTGGTAATCACTTATTACTTCTTATTGGTCTTGTGTGGAGCGGTTTTGACAAATATTTTGAAACTTACTTTAACAATGAAAAATTCTACTTTGTTTAACAATCTGTGAGCTAAGTACAATTTTGTTGATTGTGGAAGTCGATCTCATGACAGAATTTTAGACATTGAAGATCATTTCGCACGTGCGGCGAAATGTCGCTGCCTGGAAGTTTTTAAGTATTTTGTGTGATGAAGTGATGTTTTGGTGTGATGTGTGGTACTGTGTTGTGTTGTTGTTATGCCTGTGTAAGTAATAAACATTAAGTAGTGTAGTTTATAAAGATTTCGGGCCGAAATGGTCATTTCAATCAACATGAAAACCGTTGGAGTGTTGTCGATATATTTCGTGTAATTTTGGGGGTAAGTGGCGGTAATTATTAATAGAAAAGCAAAACAATGATATTATGTGTGTTTTCATGTATCGTATTATAGATATTAGGCGTTTAATTTGAATATTATCGTATTTTTGTTGTGTTTAATTCAACATACGAATTACGTAAAAAAATTGTCAAATTGTTCCTTTTGATTGTTGATTTTAATTAATGTTTTTGTTAGACAGCATGCATTTTTATATGCCTAACGTTTTGTAAATATCTTCAACATGTAGAATATTAAATTAGATTTCAAATTTATTTAACAGAATTTAAACAGTGATTCATATTCGAGTAGGTGTTTTTTGCGATCTTAATTAGTTGTATCTTTTGGTTATTTTATACTAATTAACTTAACAGTTTTAACAGCTGAATCTATATCTGTGCTAAGTTTGTGAACCAAACATTATTATTAAAATTTAACCCAAGCCACTAGGCGTTTAGCTTTCTGAATAAAACCGTAAACTAACCCATTCTTCTGTTTCGAACACGGCATTCGTAAATGACGTCATGTTATTGTAATGCTTGTGATATAATAAAAATATTCACCGAAGTCTGTTCTTTTGTTTTATTTATGTGAAATAATGTGTATTTGTGGACTTAATACAATAACTTTTACAGCGGCTGGCTAGTACTACTAGCCAGCCGCGGTAATACGATAAAAGCGCTTGGCTAGTAGTATAGCCAGCCGCGGCTGAGTAGACCTGTTAGCTAATTAAATAACGATTCCAATGATATAACTGGTAGTGAGCTACTAAAACTGACGTAATTTCGGAGATATCGTCGTTTTATTCAGACGCGCCGATACCGCATGCGCTAGCGCATTTAGTGGACAGACGCGCGCAGCCGCGATACGTCACCTGTAACAAATCATGGGTTATAACCAGTAGTCGGAGTAGGTAGATTGAATTGGGGTTATTGATCCGAAACGTATATAGCAATATGGACATTCCTCCGGAATTGGTTGATTATTATTAAGCATTAAAAAAAATATTAATGCTTCGATCGGAATTCGATTGTTTTTATTATTCAACAGATAAATAATAAATTAATTTAGTTTTGATACCCTCCTTTAAAATTTGAATTGAGTAGTAATAATGTCACTACCAACATTAATAATATTTAATTGAATCTGGAAATACCGGAATTACTTTCCGGAAAAATTGCTTATCCATGTTATTCTTTCTGTGTGCATTTATGATACAAGTACTACCAATCAAGTACGATCAATCTACCTACTCCGATCACTGGTTATAACGTAACATAAAATCACGCCTGTAGTCTCAGTTATATGTTGGGGACCGCCAACAGTACGTTGACTACAATGGGTACGAGTCGAAGCCGTACTTCACCAGGTCCGGAGTAAGCCAGGGTAGCAATTTGGGGCCTCTTGAATTTATCATAATGATAAACAGCTTGCCGGAGGTCGTCAGACATGGCTCATGTTTATTGTTCGCAGATGACCTCAAGTTGCTGCTCGAGGTAAGGGACGAGTCTGACTGTGAGCGACTCCAGGGTGACATTGATAGGGTGGTGAAGTGGAGCCATGACAACAAGCTGTACTTCAACGGGTCCAAATGCTCGGTAATATCCTTTAGTCGTGCGCGCACCCCTGTCCGCTATGAGTACAAAGCAGAGGCGGTACCCATACAGCGAGTAACGCAAGTGCGTGATCTCGGGGTGTATCTCACTCCAGATCTTACGTTTCGCGAGCATATCATTAAGATATGTAAGAAAGCGTACAGAAACCTTGGCTTTGTACTCAGGCAGTCGCAGGGGTTCACTAATATTACGACTATTAGGGTATTATACGACGCTCTAGTCAGGAGTCACTTGGAGTATGGTGCTGTCATATGGGCTCCACATGAAGCCAAGTACTCTGTCATGCTGGAGCGCGTACAAAACAAGTTCACGCGTCACTTGTACTGCAGACTGTACGGGGTTTATCCATTGTACCCGCTGATGTACCCCACCCTGTTTGTACTGGGCATGGTCGGGTACAATGAATTGAGGGTGCGACGACAGTTCACTCTTGTCGTCTATTTAATAAAATTACTCCGGGGCAATAAGACCAACCCAGGAGTGCTTCAGTGCTTGCGGTTCTCTGTTCCAGACCGCTACGTGTGGAGGCGGCGGCGCCCGCCACTGCTGGCTGTGCCAACTGCCAGAACCAACCTGCTGGCTAAAGCACCTTTCACGCGAGCAATTCGTACTGTTAACGAAGTTCAGAATAGGTTGGACATTTTTTCGTGTTACTTTAGTGAACTTGCAAAAGTAACTTTAAATATAATATGTTACGAAAGCATTAATTAGTGTAATTTTAGGTTTATTGTTTATTTTATGTTTATTGTTTTTTTTTATTGTTTTACTTTTTAATTTTTGACGGTAAAACATATTTAAGTTAATTTTGTATAAGGTTAAGTTGTATCGTTTTAGTTAACAGTAATTTTGTATTAATGTACCTATTGTGTAATTGTTAGTAATGTAAGGTTATTTTAAATAGTTAATAATTATTGCAAGTAGTCTTAGCTATCGCATTAGGTTTGTAACCTGTAATGATAGTATAAGAGTTTTAAATAAATAAATAAATAAAAAATAATAAAAAAATAATAAATGTTAAAACCCATGGAATAGGGAGCGGGCCTATTGCCATCAACCGGGCACAAATTCAGACACCGCGGCTGCTACTGAGAAATTCTTGATGGAAAATCCCAATAACACTTTTCCCGATCCGGGAATCGAACCCAGGACCTCTTGTTCAGCATTCGCGCTTGCGACCACTCGATCAACAATGCACCTGAAGTATATACTCACTAGTAAAAAATAAAAGAGCAATAAAGGATTAAAAAGTTCCACGCGCGCCTCAAAGAGTGTCAGCAATAGGAAGGGGTCCGCAAGGACCGATGCCTGCCGGGGTGGCGGGACTGTTCGAAAGAGATACCGTGACCCCGGAACACAAAGGGCGATGAAGGAACATGGATGGGTTTTAGTCAGTAAAAGTCTGAGACTCCCTCCTGCTCCGCCCAGAGCGGTAGAAGTCATTAGATGATTTTCCATCCGAAAAAAAAAAAAAAAAGGTTAAAAAAGTAGCCAAAAATAACGAGTTAGGTAGGCAATCGAAGTCATTTTTTATAAACAAAGATATTTGCGTAAGTTGCACTTTTGACTTTATCACTACTCCAATAAGGTCTTACAATTTCTCCCGTAGCACGAAACCTTTAAAAAAATATATCCTTTCTATCTTCTAAAAATATCCTGAACTTATTATGCCACACATAACACACTCGATGTGGACCTGTGTAGGCAGATAATTCACTTTGTATCCTCGCGGCGGTGCCAGAGTTATTCCAACGCTGTAGTTTTGGAAAATTCTGAATATTTTCTTTATATCTTTCAGGCGTTCTTTTTGTTGTCTAAACAAGATACGACGGCTTATCGCACGATCCTCGAGGAGTTTCTTACATGCTTACATAAATAATGTGTTTGAGTTTTACTGGGAAGAAGGATGACGAAAGTTTGTGTATGTGAAGGCGTTGACATGTCTGTTTTCCCCGAGGAGTTGAACAGATGTTTTCTGTTGTACACTGAAGGCATCTGGCAGGCTTATCAGTTAGTCTAATGACAGACAGATTTCAGGACAAATCCTTCGTAAAAGTTCAATTATAAACATATAGGGTGTTAAAAACCCACCACAAAGTCGTCAACCAAGCATTCTGAATATTGGCCAGCATCATCGCTTCAGATCAGGCGAGTTGCGGCCAAACGCAGTGAGTATTCCGCGTAAAAAAAAACAAAATGAAATGGTCACACCATTCATTTTGTTTTACGATGACGGAATAAGTCAAATTGGCGAGCGTTCCTAGTGTGTCGATTTGACAAATCATTTATTTTTATGGCTGTATTTTGGAAAACATCACAAAGCTAGTGTTGAGTTGGAAAAACTAACACCCTTGTGCTGAATAGCAGCAACCGCGCGGAACTTGAAACTAGATGTGACGTCGATGATGCAAATTAAGTTGATGAACAAAATCAAAATGTACGTAAGCATACGATAAATTCTATTATGGTTATCTCTATTCTATAATGGTTGTATTAGGAAATAGGTAAAGATAAAAAATAAAAACGTTTATTCATCTCCACAAGTTACATTGTTATAATATAGGTTGACACGTTTGTAATTTGTGGAAGATCTGGAGTCTAAACTAACCCTTTTTTTTTTCGGATTGGAAATCATCAAATGACTTCTCCCGCTCTGGGCGGAGCAGGAGAGCGTGTCAGACTTTTACTGACTAAAACCCATCCATGTTCCTTCATCGCCCTTTGTGTTCCGGGGCCACGGTATCTCTTTCGAACAGTCCCGCAACCCCGGCAGGCATCGGTCCTTGCGGACCCCTTCCTTTTGCTGACTCTCTTTGAGGCGCGCGTGGAACACGAACGCGCCTTCGATACGGCCTGTCGTCATGAGACGGACGGACGGCAAGCTAGCCCATAGCCCACCATCCACAGGCCCGCGTCTAAACTAACCCTAGGCCTGTATTTTAGAACTTCAGGCCCCCCATCACATCATAATAGTGGTGGTTGCCAGTGTGGACCTCCTCTGCAGGATACGAGTATGCTCCACCTCCTGTGCGGCCCATCCTGCAAACAACTAACCACCTGCACCTATCAAGATCTAATCGAAGCAAATGATAGAGCTGTGCAGGTGGCTACATACTGCTCTGATACAATTTGAGTTCATCGACACGCGAAGTAGAAGAAGTATGCATTACGTAGATACATATTACCTGAAATGTTTTTAGTCACCGAGAATGGTCTTGAGTAAAATACAGGTAGATATTTTGGTCAGAAAGATATAGGTAAAAGAGAAATTCATGTGATAGTAGGAAAATTGACGACACGGTTGGCGCATTGATCGATTGGCTGCTGCGCTGTGTGTCACGGGTTCGATCCCCGCACGGTACAAATATTTGTATGGCCTACAGATAGTTGTTCCGGGTCTGGCTGTTTGTGTCATCATCATCATCATCAGCCTATTAATGTTCCCACTGCTGGGACACAGGCCTCCTCTCTATGAGAGGGAATGGGCTATAACCACGCGGGCCCAGTGCGGATTGGTAGATGTCACAGGTCTTAGAATTTTTTGGTTCTAGGACATGCCGGTTTCCTCACTATGTTTTCCTTCACCGTTTTGAGAGCAGCGGTGATGAAATAAATTACACAAAGTAAATCGCCTGTCTGGGTTCGAACCCACGACTTACTGTTCGTAAGTCGGGACCGCCACCACTGGGCCACCGCTGCTCGCAACCGCTGCTTGCTTCGCTGTTTGTGTATGTGAGTTTAAATATTTGTAAACGCACCCACGATACAGGAGAAATTCCTAGATGGGGCCACGTTATTTAAAAAAATTATAATGAAAATGTTATTTCTTGAAACGAGATTAGGGGTTGTTCTTTAAGCGTCTTATCGAATAAAATCTGAAGGAGATCATTATTATTGATAGGTTATAATATTTCCACAAACAGTGAACATACAGTAAGAGTAGTAATTGTACTCAATAAAAGCTTTTTTTTCAAACTACATTAAGTTGTCCCACAGTGGGCCAAAATAGCCATTACTGGAGCCCTGATGAAGATAGCGGGACGAGCTGGACAAAACCAACGACCAGTGGTCCACATTAGCCCTGAACAGAAAAACTGGAATTCATGGGAAGAGGTCTTTGCCCAGCAGTGGGATGACGCAGGCTAACAGTATCAGTATTGTCCCACAGCTGGGCAAAAACCCCATAACCTTCCGTTATTGCTTTTTTGTTTCTTATTTTTAACCCCCGACAAAAACAGAGGTGTTAAAAGTTTAACGTGTCTGTGTATCTGTCTGTGATATCGTAGCTCCCAAACGGATTAACCGATTTTCGTTTAGTTTTTTTTGTGTCATAGATAAATTTATCCCGAGTGTTCTTAGCCATGTTTCATGAAAATCTGTTCAGCCGTTTGAAGATCATCAGCTCTTTTCTAGTTGATGAAGGGATCTGACTAACTTTCTTATGTCCGATCGATTCGAAATTTGGTACCGCGTTACTTCAATGATATTGAAAGTATATGGTGAGGTAAACATGACCTGATCAGCAGTATGAAGATCATCAGCTCTTTAATAGTTGATGAGGGGATCTGACTACCTTCCATATGTCCCATCGACTACTTTAAAAAGGAAAAAAGTAAAATTAAAAATTTTAAAAACCACCGTCACAAAAAATAAACTCTAAAAACTAACAAATCATATTTTAATCGTCACATATATTATGTAAGTTCAAATATTTTTATTTTCCAAGCGTCGTCGCGTCGGGAGCGGTCCCCCGAGTAAGTGAGACAAACAGGTGTAGTCGCAGATTGCAACAAAAGAATTTACTCCGAAAATTACGCAAAATCGACACAACCGTCAACGTCGTCTGCCCTGACGTGTCTGCCTGTTCGGATCGCATACCGCACACCGAGCTCGCCGCGCGCGGCGTTACGTAGAGCGTAGACTATGCATGAAACTTAAGATCGCTCGTACCTAAATGTAATTCGTAATCATTAATTAGCTCTTGTTGGAAAAATACTTTATAAACATTAGCGGTTCCCCGACGCGACGACGCTTGGAAAATAAAAATATTTGAACTTACTTATGTAAGTTCAAATATAAATATATGTGACGATATAAATATTATTTTGTAGTTTTTAGAGTTTATTTTTTTTACCGGTCAATCTCCCAGTAACGCCTCTAGTGTAGACTAGAGGCGTTTCTGGATCCATTACAAAAAAATATAAATAAATGTATTACGTCTATCACGTTTAATAAAACATCTATTTTATCCTAAAACAGTCATACTAATACTAGACAAAGAGTCTAGTGTTAGACCACGCCAAAAAAAGTAATTTAGGTCAGCTATTCTCAAAACTATAATATGAAACTCCAAGAACAAAGTTTTAGCTTTCAATACTCAGCCAATACTGACTTTTGTTACTTTAAGCGGAATCCTTACAAAAATAAATGGTATTAAAATTCTGATAAAATGTAACATTATTTTTGTTAGTCAATGTTCAAGTTCGTAATTTAACTTAAATAATAAGAAGACTTAACATTAAGAAAAGGTGAACAGATACTGTGTTGGCATACTTTCGGACGTTCAAAAACTCTGCCCAGTTTTAATAAACGACCTTTAACTTCATTAGAGACAGAAACATGATAGAAATTCTAGCTAAATTCGGAAACCCGGAGCATAATAGACTTGTTCCACCTAGCACCGCCGAACGATATCCCGTAGGTAATACAATTTAGATCGATGGTCAAGCGTTGGACCGAACGATCCGCTTCTTTCAATTCGAACGTTAGTTCAAAGTTGTTATTCTCTAGGGTGGAACTAGCAATTACTGTGTTGGGAACACAATGAGTAAGAATAAGAATAAGAATAATTTATATAAAAAAGTATTACAAAAATGTACATTTATTTGCAGTAGTGTTATTTCTGAAACATATGATTAGTGCATAAAAGTAAACTATAACTAAAATATATTTAACAATTGCAAGAAACGATAATGTGGAATTCAAATGTTTGTTAGCGACCTACCCGATCTAGGTTTATTTAAACCTGTGTTTCAGGCCATCACTTTACATGCCACAAATTAACTAGGACAGTCAATGTTATAAAATAAAATAAAAAAATCTATTAACAACTAAAGGAATAATCAAATTGGTACAATAAACATTAAAACTAAATTAAGTAAATACATATGTACAATTAGAGACGAGGGAATAACATAATCAAACCAGGACTTCTAAAAGTTTTTCTGTGTCCGTGTAATTAAGTATCGCTAAATAATCCGATATTACAGAAAAACATTTCCTATAACTTAGACTATAGAAGTTAAGTTTCTTGTTGAGTCTATTATACAGAAAAGGTCCTAAAAACACATAAAATCGACTAGCAAAAGCATGTCTAGTTTGGGGCTTTGTGCAAACCAGGTCCTTCCTTCTCCTTACGGAAGGAACTTCATCATAGGGAAGGGTAGAGTGCTGCTGTAGTATAGTGTGTAAAATAAATAATTGCCGTACTGTGAGCACATTACAAGCTCTATAGAGTAGGTGTGTAGAAAATCTAAACGGACGAAAGGTAGCAACCTTTAGAATTGCTCTTTGAGCACGTTCTAGAGGGAGAAGAAGGTTAGAATAGACTGACACAGAAGTGAAGTGTAGTACTGAGTTGTGCTATAGATTTTTCTGACGAGCTCGTGTTATTGTTGCCACTCCACCACCCCTTGCTTCAAAGGTAGATTTTATGAAAGCAAATTGGATACTGGCACTCCTTAATAACATTCTTTGGTCGCTTTTTATGTTTCTTTTTTTAATCTTCATAACCTTGTTCAATCGATTGCTTTCTCAGATTTCAAAGAAAAATATATTTTATTTGGGATTTTTTCCTTATTCCTCAATTATCCTTCCTTCGCCCATAAATACATCCAACATTTTCCTCTGCATTGACACGGAACTCTAAAAGTAATAATTTCTTCTTGTTTCAAAGTTAGACACAAATACGGTAAAAGTATTAAGTTGCTCCATTGAGATATTTATTGTTAGCTTAAGCTATAGCAAACTTCTTTCAAGGGTTCCTGCAATGTGTTTATTGAAAATTAATATTTATGAGTAAACAAGCTATTACTTGGATAAAACTTTTTATTCTATCATTTTTTGTTTTTTTATTCCGTTTGTAGGAATATTGGCTTTGTGAACACGATGATAAATGACATCCCGATCAAATGTCAGTTACGGTAGCCAATCTCAACTAATCACTTCGCAGAAGATTATTGTAGGGTGTGTGCAAACAAATCTCTTTGAATCATCCAATATTAGGGTAAAGCAATTTAAGTGCAGATGCACTAACGGCCGTTTTCTATAACTTACTTACGTATGACGGTTAGTTAATATACCTATCTCTCGTAGTTATAGGTGTTTCTATAAATAAAGTTAGCTTGGAATATCCTATCCGCGTCACCTACCTGTCACTCGGAGGACCTTGATTATAAAAAAACTGTTGTACTGTACTGGGTACTTCCGGTTGACCTAGAATTGACAATTTTGGTTAAAAGCAGGGTCTTATAGCACAAGTAAAGGGAAAATTACAAAAAATAAAAAAGTAAAAAATTAAGTCGAAATTTTGGTAAATACACACATCAAAAATGTCTAGGGATCAAGCATTTTTATGCGGATTTCTTGAGATTGAGATGTGGCTTTGTAATAAATTTATGATTTTATAAATTTATATGGATCCTTTTTGGTGCATTTCATAATTTGAATCAGGAACTCTCAATCAAATTCGAGTAAAAGATGAAAATAAGCTGTCAATATTTTCCCTATAAAAACATACAACGCATTGAAGACATTATTAGTGCTACTGTTTCCCTACTACTGATTAAAACCAACGTTATTATGGAGCGGCGACGTCATTTAAGCAGGGAAGAAATGCTCAGAGCCGTGGGAATGATAGAAGCTGGTTCCCGGCAACGTACTGTAGCTTTAGCTCTGAATACAAGTCAGAGTGTTATCAGTCGACTTTGGACACGTTACCGAAGCACTGGTACCGTGGCTGAGCGCCATGGAGGACGGTATCGCTGCACCACACGGAGACAAGACCGATACATTCAAATCTTAACTCGAAGAGCTCCAACAATAACCGCCATGATGTTAGCCGTGAGGCTTCATCACTCTTCAGGGAACTTAATTAGCGACCAAACAGTCAGAAACCGCTTGCATGAAGTGAACCTTCATTCCCGAAGACCGCTACGGGTACCACCTATAGCAATGCACAATCGTAGGATTCGATATCAATGGGCTCTTGAACACAGAAATTGGGCAGAAGAACAATGGCGTTTCGTGTGCTTTTCTGATGAGTCTCGTTTTGGTATGAGACCGGATACAAGACGTATACGACACTGGAGAACCCCTGGACGCCAACAGCGATTAAAATCCTGCCAGGAAGTCCATCCTTATAGTGGTGGAACCATCATGGTATGGGCGGGTATTTGGATCGGCGGAAGAACTGAGTTGATTTGGATCAGAGGCAACCTCAACGCTCAAATTTATGCTGAGACGATTGTATCAGACGTCATCGTTCCTCTACAAGTGCAAATCGGTCCCTTATTTCAGTTAATGCATGATAATGCACGACCGCACACCGCAAGAGTTGTAAGACAGACTCTCGCCGCAGCTAACATCAATGTCCTGCCCTGGCCTGCTCAGTCGCCAGACTTGAACCCGATTGAGCATGCATGGGATATGCTACAGAGAAGAGCTCTGCCGAATATGGAGGGTATCCAGTCGCAAGAAGACCTTTTTTTGTTGTTGCAACGAACATGGGCGGCCATTCCACAGCGTGATTTGGATGAACTCATTTTGAGTATGCCAAACCGATGTTCTTGTGTTGTTAGTGTTCGCGGTAGAAACACGGATTATTAATTGTTTAAGTTACCCAATAAAATTTTAAAGAAAACTGTTATTTCAGTCTTTTTTTCGAACTTTAATGTTAGTGGTTCAAATGTCAAAAATCCCTTTATTAGGAAAATGGCAAATTTCTTTATTAATGCAAAGGTGACTTGGTTTATCGTTACTGTGACAAACGAAAACACTTTATTTGATGAATCCTTAAAGAAAATTTTAATTAATATCAATCAGGAGAAAAGTTATTGCAAAAATATATGTTGATCCCTAGATACTTTTGATGTGTGTACTTACAAGTTTTCGCGAAAATCTAAATTTGCCCATATATTTTTATGGTGTTGACTCAGGACCTTGATTTTTATACACCTAATAGGGACTATAGACCTCAGTATCTGATATAAATTGGTTGGTAATAGGTCCCGTTCCTGAGAAAATCGGTGGTGACAGACGGAAATCTTATAAGGACGGTGATCTTATAAGGGTGCCTTTTAATTTTTGAGGTACGGAACTCTAAAAATAAAGAAAGCTTTTTCAAACAGCTGTGTCAAACAGCTAGAGATAGCAACCTTCCATTACCTGTTAGTAAGTTATTGAAAATGGCCGTAAGTCACTGACACACAGTTCCGATAGCCGTCACATTGGCTTAAATCAGATAAACATATGGTCAGTAAACTTGAAATGAAGCGCAACAATTGATTCAAACAAATAAACCGCATTTTAAGTTCACGACAGCGCTGATTCCTCGCCAACAGACACAAAATCCTTAAACCCAGTCTACACAAAGTAAGAAAAGCAAAAGAAAACCCAGACATCTAAAAATAAATCTAAAGAATCACGGCCATGATTACATGAAAATACAATTTCTCCTACAGCTCCCTCGCCGCTCGGCCGATAGGCATTTTGTACGAACAACTTGCATACAGTGTATGTATCCCCTTACTTAAATGGTAAGAAAATTCTGTATCGCCCAGCTGCGACTATGAAGGCAGTTGCCTGGACGAAAGCGCGTTACATCTTAAACTTATTCGACTGTGAGCATCTAAGTCTGACATACTACTCTGTCAAGAAAGTACCGGGAAAAGATCAATAAAACACAAAATATTAGTTATTTATCCAAATTTATTTTATCACCTTCAAAGTATGCTCCTTCAGAACCGACACACTTACGCCAACTAATAATCCAATCATAAAAATATTTTTTAAATGCTTATTCCAGAATTGAGTGCAGTTCTCGCCGCGAATTCTCCTTTATGTCTTCTACTGAATGAAAACGGGTGCCACGAAGTGGTAATTTGAGTTTAGGAAAAATAAAGAAGTCGGCTGGAGCCATATCTGGTGAATAAGGTGGTTGCTCGATGGTATTTGTTGAGTTTTGGTCAAAAAATCGTTCACAACTGTGTGAAGGCGCATTATCGTGGTGCAAAATCCAAGAATTTTCTTTCCACAAATCTGGCCCTTTTATCTAATTTGCTCTCTTAAACGCTGCATAACGTCCGAATAATATTTTTTATTTACCGTTTGACCTTCCGGCAAGATTGTCAGTCACTATTTCCTTCACTTTTGCGATGTTAACTTCAGTTGCAGACGTTGATGGCCTACCAGAACGAGGCAAATCTTCCATCACACCTTGACCGCTTTTGAACGCTTTGTACCACTCACAAGCGCGTGTTTTTGATAAAGTCGATTCACTGTAAGCCTTCTGTAACATTTTCAGAGACTCTGAACTCGAAATTCCATTGGCGATGCAAAATTTAAGACAAACTTTTTATCCGATATTTTTGTCCATTAAGAAATTCGTAATACACACTAGATATGATATAACTAAAATCAGCACTGTATTTAATCTAATTAACAGATGTAACTCAAACTCCGCGCCAAAATGGAAAACAGTTGTGCTAATCTAACAACAAAAAAAAAAAACAAAAAAAAAATTTGGAACCATAAACAAATCATCCATTCCCGATACTTTTTTGACTGAATGTACAACTTCGAGCTACGTTTTT
Organism: Xestia sexstrigata; assembly: GCA_941918905.2. Taxonomy (NCBI): domain Eukaryota; kingdom Metazoa; phylum Arthropoda; class Insecta; order Lepidoptera; family Noctuidae; genus Xestia; species Xestia sexstrigata. Next base: position 7,766,444 of record OW799214.2, on the reverse strand, counting down.
ATTTTTTATCTAATTTGGAACTACTTTCTTATTTGGAACTACTAGTCCCAGAGTAATTACCTTTAATCAAACTCATGTTTTCTGAATCGAACATGTCGTAATGAAGTTTTTCATCTCTTAATGGGGGTTTATTAAGGGCATGAATTTACAAAACTGGCTGCCTCGTTGGTCTAGTGGTGGCTAGCGCGTCTGCTGAACATGAGGTACTGGGTTCAATTACCAGGTCGGGCAAAGTGTTATTGGGTTTTTCCATCAGGAATTTCTGAGTAGCAACCACGGAGTCTGAATTTGTGCCCAGTTGATGGCAATATGCTCGCCCCCTATTACATGAGACTTAAACATAACTGGCGAAATGTGGGTGTAATAACTATTAGGTACACCTCAGAATCAGAATTTTTTATTTATTAAACATGCTATGTTTTGTTTTCCTCTGCCTAACCCTGTGGGGATAGCAGGCGTGATGTAATTTCAAAAACCCTTGCGAAACATTTCATGCTTCTAGATCAGCTATTTAGGTTTCGTGTTCTCTGTCAGTGAATTTAAGATTTTTACGTAATTTGAGCATTTAGGATTAGAAGGTTCAGTACAACTCAAAGATTTGTTTTTAATTAAATATGAAATGAATTCCAAGATGTGGATTAAATAAATTTAATAGGATCGTAACGACTAAAGTTTGGAATAACTAATTAGATTGTGAGACTACGCTACGCTGTATTGTTTGTGTTTTTGGAGCAGTTATTGATGTAAATATTTGGTGTCTTACTTAATTAAGTTACCTTGTGTTGTTTAATAAACTTCTTTTTGAGTAAAAGAAATTGTAATGATTTAGAAAAAAACCATCTTCGAATTTTGTCATTCCGGCAAGAAATTACCTACTTTTGACGGACTGCATGTAACAAAACAATGGATTTTATTTCTGGCTTTCTTTAAATTTGGACGTTAATTTATTAAATTGGCCTAGTTTTGACCCCCAATCTTGTCCTGAGGACAGAGATGAGGTGGACGACCTAACCTAAAAGAAGCAAATAAACTCGCGATTTAAATAGACCAGCTAGGGTCATAATGAACACCATACGACACTATCACAGTTAGGTTAGGTTGGGTTACAGACGCCAGCACATCATGATACCCTAAACTGTCCAATCCCAATCAACTTTGATAATAAAATTGAAAATCCATTTAAATCATTTGACAGATTATAATGGATTGATGTACTAGCATCTGTACTACTATTCTACTACTAGTTTAAAATTGTAGAAAATTGTCCACAAAACCACCAACTCAACCAGAAACAAAACCTTCCATAACAGTGGCCGTGTGACCGGTTTACAACTGCCATATCGCAACCTACTTCCAGGAATACTTGACACCTCTCGCCAGTGTTAGTGGTTTCCTTTGTTAGGAGATCGTTAGCCCACCTGAAAGGCTTTCCTAGGTTTAGACACGGTGAAGTTTTGGGATGTGCGGAGGTAATCTATTGTGAGTTTGGTTCTGGTGGGCGCTTTAACCTTTTGAACGCCAGAACAATAGAGTAATTCATCAACTCGTCCCACATGCCTATGGCCCATTTGGGACGAGTTGATGAAAATCAAAATAAATAATATTTTCATTCTGGACTCGTCCCACGTGCACGCGCGTGACCGCCAAGCGACCATTTCACAGCAAATACCTACAACAGGAATAATTATTCGAAAGCTATTTACCTAATTGTTTATTTCGTGTTATAGAGCGGCGCACATTTTTTGCCACAATTTTGTGTCGTTGGCGTGCAGGGCAAACGCTTGCTTGTCACGTATATGTGACAATGGCGTTCACAAGGAAATGGTGTGTGTGGAATTTTAGATGGTGTAAAATGTTGGTTTTAGTCGAGATTCCTTTGTGAGTTTTAGACGATTCTCACACGACACCGCTCGTCCGCGCGGTCGAGCGGAGGTGGCGGAGAAAATAAATTGGGGAGCGCCGCTCGTCCGCGCCGGTCGTGCCGTGCACGTGTCTTTGGTATCATCGGATTTCATAAATATTAAGTCGTTGCGACGTGATCATCCACTTAATCACCCGACCGTGAGCGGTGAGAATCGGAATGGCATCGATTTTCTTAATGAGACAAAGCTGGATGGACCAACTTAAGTAAAACTTTACTTTTTGGTACCCACCAGTAGCATAAACATATCATAGCCAGCCTATGAGAAAATAGGTACATGTTACGCACGTTTTTGATCCTAGGACATTTTACTTCTTCGCGATGATTTCCTTTACCATTTTCAGACACTTATAATTCAAATCACAACTGACATTCGTCTAGAATTTGCTCAATAATGTGAGGGTCAGTTTTCAGTAGCAACGTGTGACTGAATTTCAGTTCCACTGCGAAATTTCCAACCGACCGATTCCCAAAATTGTCAAACAAAATTACTAATTCAAAGCCCTTCGGATGTTTTAGACGAATACAGCACTTATCCTATACATAATAAGGGCATCAAGAGAACCTTTTTTGAAGTACCTAGTTGTGATAAAAGGACTGACCTATTCCCATTACATTTCATATGACAGGAACAAGTAAAATGTCCATTCACTTAAGTCGGTTCGTGTCCGGTCCCTAAAGTGTTATTCAGGATCATTGCCTTCTATCCCCCATGGGGTTAACATTTCATTACAGACTCGAATACCTTCAGTTTTTCACGATAAAATAGAAAACGTTACAAATGTGAATAGCAAAATTTTTGTTTTTAGAAAAAGAAATAAAAAGTTCCGGTTGAACTGGAAGCCGACCCCAACATAGTTGGGAGAAAGCTAGGTCGACGATGATGACGGTATGGTAAAATTTTCTATCGTTTGCCAACTTGTCTTGCTTTGTATGAAATAAACACTTACGAGGTTATAATAATTACGAATTACACCAAAAACTGCATAAATCATCAAATCGCGTTAATTTTCTTCAAAATCCAAATCTTAGTACAGCAGGTACCTAACTATTAATTCAGTAAATTCTTATTCGCCAAAAAGACAAACAAAGAAAAACATACTCCAGTACTTATTGTTTTGTTATTTCACTAAAGCTCGGCACAATATGAAAATGTTTGAATGGAAAATAAAAATGCAAAGTTTTCGCTACCCTCTTGTTCTGTGATGCGAGTATTGGTTGTATTTGTCAATATGTAACTACATTTATACGGTGCAGGTAGGGCTGGCTATCGCTGTTTTTCGGCTTATTGGCAAAATAAGGTAACATTTACATGTCTCATATTCCTACGAATATGATGTTTCTTTTATACACAACAGAAACATCATATTCGTAGGAATATGAGACATGTAAATGTTACCTTATTTTGGATACGAGAAAGAGATTGCTAGTTTGTGTATTGTATTTTCTATGATTGGTAGCTTTGCCTGGCAGAATTCAGGGTGATGAAAAGCTTTGCATCTGAAAATGTTGCTTACATTGACAGGTAGAACCACTTCAGTGACGGATGCGGGTGATTATTAACTCACATAATCACCTGCATCCGTGAACCTTCTTCTTCTTCGTGTGGATGACTCTCAAAGTTATTTAATTAAATTTGTCTCGACCAGAATTCAGCCACATCAACGGCGTTGGTAGTGGCTTCGGACAGGTCTCTTAAAGTGCAGGTGGGTGTAGAAAGAGTAGGTCAGGAGGTGGGCTGTGGGTTTGGGATGAGACTCATTCGATCCGGAATGACACTATCTGTCAATGAAGTGAGTAGGTATAAGAAGCCTACCGCCATGGGAGAATAGGCGTGTTTTATGTACGTATGTCACTGTTCAAGTTCAATGTATTGTTTTATGGAACTCGTCCTTCCTTTAGCACCCTAAGCTTTTATCTGACAGATAATTTCAAGTTTTATAATTGTTTAATGTTAATTTTTGTCAATGAGCGATGAAACAACCACAAGGCTAACCTCGAAAATATAAAATCTCTTTGGAACGGCAGCCCTACAATGCATATCATTATTTGCACAATACGCTCCGTGTCCAGTAGAGATAATTCTCCGCTTTTCATGCGTCGGATCGTTTTATTGCAGATATTCGCATTTCAGCTTCTGCCTACGCAAATAAACTTTACAAGTACCGCTTTTAAAAGGTAAATAAATTGCTTTCGAGTGTAATATACTTCCGTGTCGTAAGTGAATTGAATACTTTATGGTACTTCATGTAAATGTGGCCGAGTGGTCCTTGAGTGCTGCAATTTATGTCTGTAACGCAATTTCGTCGATTGCCGTCCGAAGTGCCGACGTAAGTTTGACCGCTATGTGTCTATTAAGGCAGTTGTCATGTCGCATGACGGTGTGGTAGGTGTAAAGCACTTTTGGTAATAGGTCTTGTACAATGTCGACCAAGTAAAGGTTGTCAGTTGTTGCGCTTTATGTTGACTCTGTTTCGTGTTACCCAAGAGTTCGAATTTATCTAGAGGTAAGGTTTTGATCTTCAGTATGCCAGCTAGTCAAACGTTAGCCACGCTTGTTTACTTTATACATGATACCCTGCCTGTTGCTAGCCTTCGATCACATAACACGCTCTAGATAACAATCAGATTTTGAAGGAAGTTCTGAATACCTATGGTTCAAAAATCGACTCAACAGCAGGAATGTTGTTGAACTGTTATAACGAATGGCATTGCCATTTTAAGCGTGTTATTCGATATGAATTTGGGCGGAGTGACGTCAATCCGCACAGTGTGCAATTCTTGATTAGATCCGCCCTCTTCTCGAAAGAACTCCACGGTTTTAACGATTACTTTAGTTTATTGTCATTTAAAGTACATTTTTCTTATGGTCGGTTCATACGAAATTCGTCATGTCAGTAATGTATTAGATTTTAGTCAAGATTCAAACATATTCCAACACCAAGACTAACAAAGAACATTTACGTTTTTTTCCGACGGCCACGTGTTCTACCTCAACGTTTCCGATCGATAAGTCGTACGCGTACGTTACCAAAAAAACAAACTAGAACGAAGTACAATTTAACGAATCGATTCGCTGAATTAATAATTATGGTTGTCGATTGAATCTACCTTAGCAATAATAATCTATATCTAACGTTTGTTTGGATAGCAGACTATCTATACATGCGTGGTTTGTGCGTACTTAGTAAGTAGGTACTTAGCAGATAACTATGTACAATCATGAGCTTTAATATGTACTATTTTCTCGTGAAATAACAATTACATATAAATTCCATTACATTTTATTGCAGGTTTCTTTGATAAATTTTCTCTATCTTTATAGTTGGATAAAATCACTTTTAAAAGTTGCTACATCAGTATATTAAGCTTTCGTGAATTTAATAAACTATAGAAACATATTGATACCTACACCACACCAATTTGTGTGGTTATAGCCAACCCACACATTGAAATTGAATTGTCAAAGAATTACATTTAAGGTGAATGCTCCAGGGTAGCCCGCGAAATTCAAATTTTCTTACGTTTTGCAATTTGCAGGCCAGTGCTAGGTGGTATGTTGATAAGAATATTACACGCGGCTGTAAGACATATGTAGTTACAGAATTATAATCATCAAAATAATCAATACAACCCTCGAAGTTCATAAAGGTGGAAAAATTCCATTTTCAGGGTCAAAGTGATTCCTGCACCTTATTTTGATGATTATAATTCTGTAACTACATATGTCTTACAGCCGTGAGTTGTATTCTAATAAACATACAACTTAGCACTGGCCTGCAAATTGCAAAAAACATAAGAAAACTTGAATTTCGCGGGCTGGTTGGAGCATTCACCTTAAGTTGGGAGTCACACTTATGTCGACATAAATACGATAACGTGCCAAGGTAACGTAAAAAAGGTGGTTAGATAGGTTCATATGCGATTATATCCAGTTTAGGTACGTAGATATGACATATTTTAGCTTGTCATCAAAATCTAGTTATATGCCACCCACACTCGTTACAAAGAATGTCTAAATGGTACGCTATTTAGTAGTTCCTCGGAATAAATTACTAAGTAACGACAGGTTCCATTTCTCAGAGTAAGACGACCATCTATCATTCACCTACTACTTAGAACTTAAATATAAACTTCCGAAGAAAAAAGTTTTATACCGAAAACGTTCGTGAACATTCTTAGTATCCTTGGACACTGTCTGTCACTGACCAAAGTGAAAATCTGTGTTGGTCTAGTAAGTTTTTCACGTTAATGAGTCAGTGTTTAGAAAATACTAATTTGACAAAATTATTCCTATTACAGAATTGAAATAGTTGGTCATAAACTGAACACGTGGCACGTTGGAATGAGAGCCACGTTGCGAGAAAAATTATAAATAAATGATAAATTGACGTCTATTTTGCAAATACGTTTTTATAAACACTTTAACACGTATTTTTTTTTAAAACCAGATGGGGCCGGTGTTTTATACCTGACTTATACTCTTAGAAGAAACAGCCGAAACGAAGAGGTCATAGTCTCTTTTAAAGTCCAGACATAATCTTGCTCAACTCACATGAGAACTATGCAGATTAGTGTCTGAGAAGGTCTTTTGAAGAAAGAACCACACAGGTTTGAGTGGACCTGAAAGATTCTGACAACATACCTGTGACTGTGATTTTTTAGTAATAAAGTTTAATCGAAAAATAGATTACGAACAAAATCTTGGAAATACATGGTTTAATAATTTGAGAATCTATTTAAGGCTGGTGAGGATTTGGGCGCGCTGCACCACATTACAAAATTCTCTGGTCTCGTCTGTTTGTCCTGTCTGGTCTCTGGTCTTGGCTGTTGCTGGCATTCGTAGATCTTTGATAGTCGTCAGAGGTAGTGGCCCGAAAGTCTGACAACCAGTCTTACGTAAGTGAATCGTATTATCCAGAATAGGGTATATGCATGATTTTTTTTATACCCTGAACAAAGCGTATTAACATTAGAAATGGCAAAGTGAAATTATTTTTTAATATCTATAAAAAATACTAAGTTACAAGCATTTAAAACTGCTGATTAGACAGAGAGATCCGATACAGCGAATGACGTCATTCGCTGCATCGACGTACAAAATCCATACTAAATTCAGTTTATCTAGAAAGAGATAGAAACAAAAGTTTAAATGGTTATAACTTTTGTGTTGTTTGGCCGATTTATGTCTTGTTTTCGCTTTTTGTCATTATTTTTATAGTACTTTAACATTCCGCATCGAAATAAAAAATAAAAATTATGCATATTCCCTATTCTATTCCCTAACTGGGTTGTGGAGATTAGATAGGCAGTCGCTCCGTAAAATACTGGTATTCAGCTGCGTCCCGTTAGTGTAGAAACCGACCCCAACATAAGTAGTTGAGAAAACTTTAGGCAGATGATGACGCACATAACGTCATAATACCCTTTCATTCACTCTTGATAGCATAAAAATGCATGGAGTGGACTTATTTATGACCAACGTCAATGTGTTGATATAATCGAGTAAGTTTATCGGCCTAGTTTCTCTTTGCCGTTGACCTTTATTTAATGGTTTTCGTCCGAGATAGTCTTTACCGTCGCCGGTGAAAAGGATTTCTTTTTGATAATAAAATATTTTTAGGTATTTATTTTGAATGACTATTAGTTTATTAAAAGTTGGTGATTGAAACAAAAAGTTTGGAAACAATCTTATTTTTTTTAATACAAGTTTTTCTAAAAATGTGTGACGTCAATTTTTCCGCATTCTTCCCAGCAAACCCTTTTAATTGATACCCATATTATGGAGGCATAAAAAATGATGTAGAATGACGTCACTTAGCTAACCATGCATTGTCATTCAAACTAAAAGCATGCAAAATTTCAGCTCAATCGGTACCGATAACAGTTTTATAATTCAGTTGCAAGATTTGATATAAACAAACATACAATCATTGCAAGTTAAATAAAAGCTTGTAAAAAGATGACAAGCTGGAATAAATTACAGATCAGCTGCGGACACAAGACACCAGCAGATATTTCAGTTTATAATTTGATGTCCGGAGCCGCGTCCACAAGGTTTGTCGTACCTGTTTGTCCGAACTTTTAAAGGGAAGACCTAATTTTGACAAGAAACACCTCAATTTTGTTAGTCACCAAAATATGTGTACTTTTTTCTCGCTTCTCATTTAAAATAAATTTTCCCTCTCGCATAGTTCAGTCGCAGTCGCAGTAAGTCGTGGGTTCGAACCCAGACAGGCGCATTACTTTGTGTAATTTATTTCATCACCACTGCTCTCAATACGGTGAAGGAAAACATCGTGAGGAAATAAATGTCCTAGAACCAAAAATTCAAAGACATGTGACATCTACCAATCCGCACTGGGCCCGCGTGGTGGATTATAGCCCATTCCCTCTCATTGAGAGGAGGCCTGTGTCCCAGCAGTAGGAACATTATAGGCTGATGATGATGATGATGATAATATTAGTTTAGTATGATTCACCACTCAAATATTGACAAAATTCTCGATTCTCGACACCAACTCGCTTCATAGTGTCGTGTGACTTCTAACTGATTGCTATTGATCGTCCGAGGTGACTTGTTTATACGTCTAAATACAATACTATTGGACTATCCGACGCTCAGGGACGGGTCAGCCGCGTAAAATCGATACATTTTAGTAGGTACGTACCTTGCGTGTAAGTAAATTACGAAGACATTGAACTGCGTGAGAGCGATTTTTTTCATAATCGCTTGTGTCACGGCGACGTGAATTTTACATGTGACCTATTTTGAAAGAACAGGTGCGTAGTGTTATTTATTAGAGAAAATTGTTGTGCAATTCTCAAGTGCTACATGTCGGACTAAACTTACCATTGGGTGTGATTCAACAGGCAGTTCTATTCAGTGTGGCTTTAGCAAATTCCTACTTAAAGCCAAGTCTACAAGGCAATTTCAATATGCAGTGCCCACTGCATGTGATCAAACTATGCCTTTGATATAAGAAAATCATCAGAGTTTATTGTATTGTATAACCTACCCATTAAACCATACCATATTTAAAGATTTCGTAGTGCCACTTATTCAATTTACACAGCCTCAACCATTGCGTGTCTTCCAGCACGTTTAGGCGCAGAATGTCCAATTCGCAAAATGTCCAGCTGTCTAAAAATGTACAATTCGCAAAATGTCCAATTCGCAAAATGTCCATTTCGCAAAATGTCCAATTCGCAAAATGTCCATTTCGCAAAGTGTCCAATTCGCACTGCACGAAAGTAATTCACGCTTCAACAAACAAAAGACAAGCGCCTCACACCTCACAACTGTGTGCACCTCACACAGTTCACACACAGCCCGCACTGTTCACACAATTCGCAAAAAAGGTGCCCGACCGCGCTTAAAGCGATGACCGCAGCGCCATCCTCGGGGAGGTCGTTAATCATCTCTTCACGTAGCTAGGTCATAAATGTCAGGCCTGTCTATGGGTATGGTGGAATGTTAAAGTTCCATAGGTTTCAGTTAGTTCATTGTGAGGAAGTTTTGTGTTTTGGGTCGTTTTTGGCGAATCATCATCATTATCAGCATAGTTGTCGTACCTTTTGTCTATTTCAATCTAATCGGTTGTAATGGAATGTCGGTTGTTACATGGAGACACTGATCCTGACCTATATCCCAGTTATTGACTAACAGGATACCCTTTGGTGAGATTGGTTCTAGTGTTTGACTAATAACTTGCTTGATTTTGTTCATTTAGGGGTTAACGATGACAGTAGCTAACCTAGTTATCTGGAAGTAACACGTAAATTTGAAAAAATATCTAAAGCTAAGTAACTGTCTACTTATTGTTTTCCTTAGACATTCTCACGTTGAAGCGAGAAATCATATTTAGTATGCAAACCAGAATATTAAAAAAATTGCAAAACTGAAACAACTAAACTAATTGAAAATATTACAATAAAAACATATTTGGTAAATGAAACTCTGACCCATTTTTGTGAACCAGTGAACTTTTTGAGCAGAAATGTTCCCAATTTATATCCAATGAAAACTAGACCATTAGTTTCTGTCAATTGCCCTCGTTGCCAAAATACTAGGTAACACTAATTCAAATGCTTATTGAATTATTCAGACACAGACACTAAGGCTACGTTCGCACAAGCGGTTTTAGAACAGGACAACAAAAAAAATCGTAAAACGCTCTTCGGGTTTTCTTCAATCCATCCCTCGGTAAAAAACGCAGTGTTTCACTTCCTGTTGAAAATCCTAAGGTACTAGCCCAAGCGCGCAGTTTAAACGTAACGTAGATACGTCGACTTTTAATCGAAAATACTATTAGGTAGCATGTTGGTTAAATTTTTTGCGACAACCACAATTGTTATCACAGATGATTCAAGCAAAATGTTTAAAGTGAAATGAGTAATTTAAATGTACAAATCGTCCGTATTTGCGTCACGTTTAAACCGCGCGCTCGTGCTAGGGCCGCGTTCGTATGTGGACTAACGCAATGTTGTAAGGCAATAACATTTTCATCAGCTCTTCTCTCAAAACAGACGGAAACAAAACATTTTCATTGATATTTGTTTACAGACAACCTCCTATTTATTTAATTTCTCACATTATTGTTGTAAGTTCCAGCTGTTTTATTTGAATTTGTTTTAAAAACTTTATTATACGGGGATGATTGTGTTGTGTATGAATATAAAATGTTTAGAAGTAAAATTGTGAAGCTTGGGCTTGTTTTAGTTTTGAATAATTGTATGTCATGTACCGTATTTGGACGGAGTGAATTTCTAAAATGTTAAGTTAATTTATAGGAGAAACTTCTGCAGGAAAGTTCTTTTTAATGCGAATGGGGACCTAGATCACTAATATAATATTTTAGTTAATACTTAATCTTCTGTTTCTAGGATTTTGTTTAATGTTATGAAATGATGTTATTTTTATATTGTATTAACAAAGCATTAAAAACTAGGCCATGCCATGGCTACCAAATTAAAGAATCCATACAATCTTCGCTCTGAGTGAGTAACACAAAGCATACATGAAAATATTAATTTGAGTATGAACGTGGATGGCTATAAGAGTAGAGATACGCCAAAGAAACGATGGATCAACTGTGTGAAGGATGAAATGGTTAGAAAAGAGGTTTCTGCTGAGATGACGAGTAATAGAGAAGTATGGAAGAAGAAGACATGCTGCGCAATTGGGATAAAGGCAGGAGATTACTGACGATTTGAAAACAGTTTTTTTTTTTAATTATTCATACATTGTGATGAGGAGCCCGTGGCTAAATAATAACAGCCACTCGGGTCGATCTTTAGGTTAAGCCGTGCTTGCCTAGGTTGGTCTGTGGATGGGTGACCACCCATTACAAACCGAGTTTCCTCCGTGCCTCGAAAAGCACGTTAAGCTGTTGGTCCCGGCTGTCATTTGTAGATCTTTGACATTCGTAACGGTAGTCAGTGACCCAAAAAGTCTGATAACCAGTCTTACCAAGGGGTATCGTATTACCCAGTACTAACTGGGTTGTGGAGGTCAGATAGGCAGTCGCTCCATGTAAAATACAGGTATTCAGCTGCATCCGGTTAGACTGGAAGCCGACCCCAACATAGTTGGGAAAAGGCTAGGCAGATGATGATACATCTGTGATGAATGATGTCATGGAAATATCAAGAAAAATGTCGTGAAGATGAATATGAATGTGAAAATGAGATAAGGGGATGACCAAAGAATCGATGAATGAACAGTAACAGTAGGAAAGATGATATATCTAGAAAGAGGTGACTACTGAGATGATGATATAAAGAAAAATCGTTTTTTATAAATGTGGCTAAAGGTAAGAAAACGAAGATTTTTTTCAACAATAACTAAAGCTACAGACACGTGCGAATTATATCAGGTCATTGAACTGTCCACTGATTTCCTAAGATACGCTTCAACGCACGCTCATATACATACCTATTTTTCGTCAGCCATTGTTAAAATTTTCCCTCAAGCTCTTGACATTGAAGCTCGGACGCGACGCCAAGGGTACTCCGTAAATATGCTGCCTCAACTTCCATCCCTTGCTGGAATGTTCGCGTATATTTTGTTTGAATTTCGAAGGGTCGTACTGGCATATGGATCAACAAATATGGAGACTGATTTTTGTTTATTTTATTGTGTTCCGGTATTTTGTCATGAATGTGGTTCGTATTGGGGAATAAATGAAATGTTTTTGTCTTTGTCTTGCGTGTATTTGCAATACAAAAATGGATTTTAATTAAAAAGGAGAGGAATGTGCCTACTAGCGCATGGTTCTGTTGCAAAAACACGTATCGTCTGTGCAGTGGTCGTTAAGCGCTTAAGATGAGTTGAGGCTTTTGGTTCAATTCCCAGGTCGAGCAAAGTGTTATTGGATTTTGCCTTAAGGAATGGATAGCCATTTTCAATAAAATTGATGACAATAAGGTCGCCCTATTATATAGGTCTTAATCATAACTAGTGAAATGTGGAAATACTATCGGCACACCTGTAAATTCTGATCTTTCAGAGATTACGGGCTTGATTACAACACCATAAATTAAAGAGCAGTTCAAAATTCAGAAAAACTGAAAAGAATAAACAAGTTCATGAGACATGACATTTTGACAGCAACAGTCGGGGCCCATATTGGATGTAATGATTTTAGTCTAGATTATTTAATGGGTCCCGACTGTTGCAGTCAAAATGTCCTGTCTCTTGAACTTGTTTTTTTCTTTTCAGTTTTTATTTGAAGTTGTTAGTTATTTTTTACGCAGCCGGGTTTTTTATTTTTTTTTTATTTTTTTTTATTTTACACTTTTTAGTTACTTATACCATTTTAAAATCGTCATGATGAGCCCTTTAATTTGATACCCATTTTGCAGTATCCAATTTTATTTATTTTTTAATTTTTCACTAGCCTCTGTTACCCGGGGTAACACAAGAGTCCTAACGATACCAGTACATGGAAATCGGCTTAGGCGTTTAGAAGTTATGGTGGAATAAAGAAACTCACAAACATACATACGTACATACTTACATACATACATACATACATGAACCCTGAAAACATAACGCTCCTTTTTTTGGGCAGTCGTGTAAAAAAGGTACTTAAATAACAAATTGGGTAATTTGATCTCCTAAATGAATTTCCTCAAATCAAAATCAACTGCTATAAGACTTTTCCTCTTGGAACCCCAGATTCATTAAAATTGTAGCGCTTAGTAAAAGAGGATTTCATAAATAAGTGAGATTTCTAAATAAACAAAAACAAGGGGAATGTGATTTTCCGAGTTAATCGAAATAAGGGCTATTTTACGATGTTACACCTTTTTGTAACTATTATAGAATTGTGCTCCACAATCCATCAAAGTTATTACTAAGTTTGTTTCTATGTACCTACTCTAAACCGCAACTCTAGTGATGAACGATGGTGTGACTTAGACTGGAGCACGCTTGCCTAGAAGAAAGTGATTTACTCAAACCCCGAACAGATCCAAATGATAATGATGGGGGAACTGAGAGACTGGCAGTGAAATCCACAAACTAGCGGTTCATTCAATTCAGCTGAAAGACGTCCACTGCTGGAGATAGGCCTCAAGTGTCACTACATTGACCTGTCTCGTGCGACTCGCATCTAGCGGATTCCCGTAACCTTCACCAGGTCATCGGTCCACCTAGTGGAAGGCTTTCTAATACAACGTCGTCCGGTTCGCGGTCGCCACTCCAGAACTTTTAGGCCCCATCGGCCATCCGTCTTGTCTATGTCGGTTACCTTGGTTCTCTTGCGGATGTCTTCATTGATCGCGCAAGGAAACTCCGAGCATCTCCATTGCCCCTTGAGTGAGTTTAAGCCTTCTGATGACGGCGGGGCAGCAACTGGCGGTTAAAAAGGTTTAAAATATTCCGATAAAAAAAACACAATTTCAATTATAATAATCTTCAAACGGGCAGAAAGCAGAACAGAACCGACATTATTTGTTTGAAGTGGAAGAAATGAAATGCCGAGCGATCTCAACTTTATTTCCATAGTCATGAAATATGTGATAGGTACAGCATAATTAATAGAGGTATAGTAATAAATTAATAAACAAAATTCTTATTAACAAGTTTATAAACAGTTGCGTACAGTTTTACTAATTAACTCAATACAGTCTATATAAAGCAGCGCTTAAATTCGGAGTATCGGATTCGCAATGTCGAAGGCACTGGCTTGCTTCATGTAACTCTCAGAAGCCAGCCAAAGGTTGTTCATTAGAAAATTAATTTCTCGGAAATAGGCCTGTGTCCTGAAAAAATCTAATTACTCCGTCAGTTAGATTTTCAAAAAATAATTGACACGTATTTTTTCTTTTATCACGTATACCAAAATTGACGAAGATACGACGCTTTTAAAATTCTAAATACGTCACGCCGTGCTTTAATTTTTAGTGCGTTGTGACGTCATGAGCCCCCACTCCCGAGTTTTGATGCGTTTTATCTTTGTCAATATTTATTGATTTACAAAAACAAAATATACGTTTCCATTATTTTCTAATACTCTAACAGACGGACTAAATAGATTTGCAATTTATTGATGGTGGAAACTAGCCTATTAAGGCAGCTATTCGTCTTCTGATGGCTGAGGCCTATGTCCAGCAGTGGACGTCTTTCGGCTGAAATGATGATCATCTTATGAGAAAGACGTTGTGGGTTTGAAAACATTAAATACACATTAATATTTTGCTTCATTAAAAAATATAGCCTATAAAATAAATGGGTTCATAGATATTTCTTGAAAGTGCCACAAAAAGGAAATGAACGAATAACGAATTCTTTCAAAATACAGCATAGAGATTTATAACCAGAACTGCCTGCGCTTCGTTATAAATAAATAGATACATAGTAATAAATAAAATAAATAAATTTGCGGAAAAAACACCTAAGAAAATACCTAAGCCACTTTACTTACCGCGGTATATAATGTAGGCATACCTTTATATTACTCTATTTGATTGTAAAGCTTTTTATCAGAATAACAAATCTTGCCTGATTAGAAACTCAAACACGGTCTTATTACCAATATAAAACAAATTCATCTCAAGCATTAGATATCTGTCTGCCCTTGTCTCATTCTTCTTGGGGTCGGCGCAACACGTTTTCAGCTTCCATTCTCCCCGTCACGGCATCGTTTACTCCTTTCTCTTTCATATCGTTCCTCACACAATCCATCCAGCTTTTCTTTGGCCTCCGTCTCTCCATACATTAATATCCATCACTCATAAATAATAATATTCATCACAGTCATGACAAACAAATTCCTCCCAATATTCTCCGATTATTCCTTTTTTTTTTGCTTATTTTAAAGACTTTATTACGCACGTGTTTTCAATTTTATCTAGACTCGTATGGACAAAGTTTTCGACAAATTGAGTAAATATCCAATAACGTTTTATAAATATAATTCCCCCTTACAAGGTCAATTATGCCTGTATATAACTTTTTTATTTATAGCTAGTATAAAAAACTAGGTCATTTCGTCGTTCTAGATTGAAACCTACGCATCCCAACTCTCGGGAAAATGTAGCTCATTTTTTTTTTTTTTATTAAGTTTGTAAAATCGTGATAGATACTGATAGCCATGTTAAATTGTGCTTTATTTTTTAAATATTTTATTCCTTTGGTAGATAGTTTGTCATAGGCATAATACATTGCCTTTCTTTATATTAAGCTTCCTTTTACTTGCCCGATATGAGAAACAGAAAATTTGTTTGTAATGTGCTCTTCCGAAGTCGAGTGCCCGAACCGGCGGCATGTCGTGTGTCGAAAATCACAATGACCTACACAGTGAGAAGACTGGTTTGTACTGTGTAAATCTATAAAATGGTGACAGGCGGCACTGCTTTCTGCTACTTCAAAGTGTTACATAGAAACAGAACTCTCGGGGCCCCAGGATCTTGTGTCTAAATACGCTCGGTCAATCTTCAGGCTTCAGTTTCCTCCGTGCCTCGGAAAACACATTAAGCCGTTGGGCCCGGCTGTCATTTGTAGATCTTTGATAGTTGTTACAACCCAGTGCTAATTGGGTTGTAGAGTTGAGATAGGCAGTCGCTCCGTGTAAATTATTGGTATTCCGGTGCATTTGGTTAGATTGGAAGCCGACCCCAATTCTGTTGGGAAAAGGCTAGGCAGATGATGACCATCCGTCATCTTATGTGTCTCGGTTTCAATCGTAAAATTATAATTTCACGAAAATAATTTCCTTTTAAACGGTTTATCTTCATCGATACTAATCTGTTAGAGTTTAAGCACCTCCTAAAGCTTGTCATGTTCAAAATTAATTGCCGTTTTATGTAACGGGCCGTTAATCTAATCGTGTAACCGTACCTCAACAATCCCTTAAGATGTTCAACGTCTTCGCTATTACAACCTATAACGTCGAGTATAATGGTTATTTAATTATTTGACGTGGTAACTTAACGATTCTAAATATGAAACGTTCTGTTCTCCTCGATGGGTTTGGCAAAAGTGTACCTTATTGTCTTGAAGCGTAGTGTTGTCTATCAAAGACACGCAGTGGTAGAGAGTGTCAGACGTGTTTCAAATCGGAGGTGCTCCACATAACAGATAAAGATGAGTGTGTGCTTCTGTTGTAGTATTTACACCCATTTCACTACCTTGAAGTCCAGGCGCATATTGCCATTAACCGAGCGCAATTTTAGACTCTATCCTGCTATTGAAAACAACCTGATGGAAAACCCCAATAATACTTAGTCAGACCAGAGAATCGAACCCAGTACCAGCCACTAGACAAACGCTGAATCTTTTAATTACTTGACCTGGTAACTTCGTGATTCTAAAAGTGAATATTTATTTTTATTCCTCCAGCTTAATATATGGTGGTTATGACGCTAGCAGTGTGAGCTGACGTAATGTAACAACCGGCCTACTAAAGTAATGTCAGACTAAACATATTATTATACCAACATTTCATTATTAAAGCATTAATTTGTTACGCGCGGCTTGCTTATAAGAATAACACTGTATTTTGTGTAGTCTAGCTGTCGAGATGTTTTGTTTTTTTTATGTTTTTTGGATAATAGATAAAAGCGAGAACACCACTAAGTCTTGTCTATTATAAATAGTACGTTGTAATACAAGGGTCTAAAATGATCCATTATTTGCGAGGTAGTAAATAGGAACCGACAACCCTTCCATTGTTAGCAAAGTAGACATAACAGTTAAACAATGAACCACAGACGAAGTTTTATAATGGGATTTTAGCGCCGTGTGTTACACTGTACTTTTCACTGTTAGTGCTAGAGAAATAGTTAATTTAGTCAGATGGACATACAGATGGATAGACAGACAGATGGACAGACAGACAGACAGACAGACGGACAGACAGACAGATGGACAGACAGACAGACAGATGGACAGACAGACGAACAGACAGACGGACATACAGACGGATAGACAGACAGATGGACAGACAGATAAACAGACGGATAGACAGATGGACATACAGATGGATAGACAGACAGATGGACAGACACAGACAGACGAACAGACAGACGGACATACGGACAGACAGACGGACAGACAGATGGACAGCGGAGTCTTAGTAATAGGGTCCCGTTTTTACCCTTTGGATTTTGTTTATGTCACTGGAAATTAAAAAACCAATTACTTTTACTCCCTAGAGACTAAAAGGGTCAATTTAGTCCCGCTTCGTAGAGCTATATTGACGTACTTTTAGAGCATGAGAAGTGAAAAAGTAATGGTGTTCTAGTTCTACTTTTCTGTTTTCCGGTATCATTGCAACATACAGGTGTAAACAACCTCAACACGAAGCCGTCAACCAAGCATTCTGTACATCAAACTAAGTAACTTAACGCTAAAATTATTGCTTGGAAACGACATTTTCTTTGGGGTGTAAAATCATATTTTGTGGTAAAACTCAATGTAACGCACTCAAAACATTGTGCTGATGGATGGATTGAATAATACGGGGGTCGTGTAGGTATTTAAAGTAAAAATCTTACATTCAAACTTGTATTAAAAAAAAAACTTGTCAAAAAGTTGTAACTTTGACCCCCAATATCTCCGTAACTAGAAGGTTCCCAGGTATGGTGTAGAGCAAACAAATGACCGGCTTTGTTAAGGGGTTTTTTACACCCCTTATATGTAAACTCGCTCTTTTCGCATGTTTAAAGACTGGAAATAAAAATCCTTAAATTAATGCCTCCATTAATTAACACTAATAAAATTAATACTACACATTTTTGCTTCAACGTTAATGTATCGAGGTCATAAAATTCTGGAGTTGCTTCGAGTACTGCGCTTCTTGATAAACATATCATCATCATCATCATTTCAGCCGAAACACGTCCACTGCTGGACATAGGCCTCCCCCAAGTGTCGCCACATTGACCGGTCCCGTGCGACTCGCATCCAACGGATTCCCGCAACCTTCACCAGGTCATCGGTCCACCTAGTGGAAGGTCTTCCAACGCAACGTCTTCCGGTTCGCGGTCGCCACTCCAGAACTTTTCGGCCCCATCGGCCATCCGTTCTGCGAGCAATGTGCTCTGTCCACTGCCACTTAAGTTTGGCAATTCTTCGGGCTACGTCGGTGACCCTGGTTCTCTTGCATGTCTTCATTTCTGATTCGATTCGCAAAGAAACTCCGAGCATAGCCCTCTCCATTGCCCTTTGGGCACATATCATACCACATCATAATTATACTCTGTCATATTCAAACGATTGGCATTCAATTAACAATAAATACAAAATTCTTTGAAAAGTAAAAAAAAGAAAGAAAGAAGAAAGTGAAATTCCGTGCTGCCAGATGAGGGTCAATCCTTAGACAAACCCGTAAGACGTTACGAATTACGTGGGTAATTCAATTATCGATTCGTGACTAAAAGCTCTAGAAGACGTTTTACGCTAATAGCAAGTTTCGGACGAATATTTTCGATGAAACAATATTTGGTTTCAATCAATACCTACTCTTTGCTTTGAATTCTTTATTGGGTTTCTGCCCAATTTGTCCCACTTTGAACTTTAACTACGTTTTGTTAGCTACCGCCCTTTTGTTGAACTTTAACATTAGAAATTTGATCCTGTATATTTTAGATAAGCTTTGTATCTAAGTGAGATCCTTTGAAATAGCACATAATTATCGAGATAATTATAAATCTACTAAAATTCAAAGTCAAAAATTCAAACCTTCAACTTCCGGGAGAAAGTTATCATCATCGTCATCATCAGCCTATTAATGTACCCACTGCTGGGACACAGGCCAGAGAAAGTTATACTTATTGAATAATCTTCGATTAAGAAAGTGTTTCTTTTTATAAAAGTAAAAAGTAAAGTAAAGTAAAGTAGTATGTCTTTAAAAATGTGAAAAACAAACTTCTCATAAGTTGCTTATAAATTGTTTCATAAAAACAAATTCTACTTGCGAAGTGCCGTATTGAACGAAATAGCGACGACTCATCATATTTTTTTTTAAATTAGTTAGAGAAAATTCCATTTCTGCCAGTGAAGGAAAAGTACAAATTTATTTTTCGATCAATTTTAATACGTTCATGTTATATTAAATTAGAAACTGCACGATGCAGGAAATGTATCTTTTACTAAAAAGCATTCTACACTTTAGACTACGTAATACACCGTTAATTTTAGGTAATTCTGGAACCGAAAGCCATAAACTCGATTTTCGAACTCGAACCGATTGTGAATGTACTAAAAAAAAATATTACCTACAAAAAAATATTTTTCGTGGTCTTTTTTATAATTAAAAAAAAAAAACACGTCAAATTTAAATTTCATTTTTTTAGTTAGGTATTTAAAAAAAAAACAGTCTTAATCGTTCCGAGTTCGATGATCGAGTTTATGGGTTTCGGTTCCAGAAGGACCTAAAAATAAGCGTGTATTTTAAATGGAGAGTGTAATGACCCATCAACATCTTTCTGCCCTTGTCCCATGTTACTTGCGTTTTTTTACCAAGTTTTTTTCTGCAATTCTCCACTTTTTTTTTTTTTCGGATGGGAAATCATCAAATGACTTTTCCCGCTCTGGGCGGAGCAGGAGGGAGTGTCAGACTTTTACTGACTAAAACCCATCCATGTTCCTTCATCGCCCTTTGTGTTCCGGGGTCACGGTATCTCTTTCGAACAGTCCCGCAACCCCGGCAGGCATCGGTCCTTGCCCCCGGTTGGACCCCTTCCTATTGCTGAATCTCTTCGAGGCGCGCGTGGAACGCGAACGCGCCGTCGGCACGGCCTGTCGTCATGAGACGGACGGACGGTCAACCGTCACACAATCATTTACACCTTTTTCTTTCATATAATTCCTCACACAATCTATCCATCGTTTCCTTGGTCTTCCTCTCCCTCTCCATCAACATATATATTCATCACTCTTTTGTGATGACCCAGTGTCGTCAAATCACTATCTATTAAAAAATACTATTCAAACAAATACTATTCTTCAAGTTACAATGTTTCATTAATTTATGGTGGTAGGTCAGGGTCAATGTTGGTGTTTGTAACAGTTTTATGTAATAAAAGAGGTAATACTTTGTCTAGTATTTACTCTCATTAAAAGTTGATAATGACTCACATGAAATCCGTACTACTTACCTTATACTACAGGGAGTATTTTTGTTTCCGGCATTACTGGCCTATTTTGTTGCATCTACATATACCTAATAGTACACCCAAAGGTCAGTTATGTTCAAGTCCCATGTAATAGGGGGCGAGCCTATTGTCATCAACCGGGCACAAATCCAGACTCTTTTCATTTCATTTCATTTCATTTATTCAATAACAATTTACATTGTGTCTGAATGTGATACATATGAAAATAGATAAATACACAACAAAAAATAAAATAAAAATACTTAATTAAAAATAAATTAAATTAAAATTACTCGATTAATTAGAAATAGAAAAATACGCCTTTACGATCACAAATTAAATTAATAAAACAATGTCGGAATAGCAAGAAATGTAAGCGTTAACTAACTACCTAAACTCATTAAAATATTCAAACATGTCACACCAAAACTTATACCAACATCAAAAATTAAACTCGTGGCTGCTACTGAGAAATTACTGACGGAAAAACACAAAAGCACTGCCCGACCCATTCCCTCCCATAGAGAGGAGGCCTGTGTCCCAACAGTGAGAACATTAAAAGGCTGATGATGATGACTGCCCGACCCGGGAATCGACACAGGACCTCGTGCTCAGCAGTCGCGGTTGCGACCATTAGACTAACGATGCAGTCTATAAAGTCCTTAAGTCTAAAAACCTTAAAGTCTTTGACAATAAAACCAACCAAACCTTTTCCTTACCACAATAACCATTCTTCAACCAGTAACCTCTTGCAAATGAACTAAATCCAACCCCGTAATACCTCGGTAGCTTACCTGAACAATAATTGAAAATTTATAGTCATTTGAATATAGGTATATCTTTTAGTTTAGCCCGGTTGAGGCCGAGATTAGATCCGTGAAGACCAATCACAATTGGCTGATTCCCGTACCGGTTGCTCGGGTATTTTTATACGCAATAAATCCATTACGCATTGGACTGTTACACAATCCATTGAAGTAGATTAGACGTGTGAAATGGATGTGTTTTAAGAAGATGATGTGCAGCATCTAGCAGAAAAGTGTGGTCAGCACCCCTGGCCAAGTTGACAATCTACAATCGTTAACGCTAGTAGAAAAGTATTCAAATGAATGAGAATGACATCATCTCAACGTTAAACCACGTGATCAACAAAAACGAATAGAAAATTCGTAGACAAGTTTACATCGTTCACAATGATAGAATAGAATGTTATCGTTTCTACATTGTTGATCGCTAAACTCTTTGGTAGGAACGCTCACCATAGACAAAAGTGTAGGTTTTTTCTACAGACTTAAGAGAACGAGCGATCGACTCAGTCGTGTCAACTTGGCTACCATTTTAGGCGTTTACGATTGTAGAAAAAGAATCAATACGAAACGTTTGTTACTTGGCTAGGCCTGCAGATAATTTGAGATAGAGAGACCATCAGACTGAAAAACTTTCTCCATAGGACCACTTGTCACATACATTTCGGTCGTGGAGGTATTGAAATTTAGCATAGGACAGCTGGTTGTTTTTTTTTGGGACTACGAACAACGACAATTCTATCATTTTGGTTTATGGCCTGCTTGACTGAAACATGTCACAGTTTTTCTATGACATTTTTCTTTTGATAGTGTCTAAAGTATTTCAGATATTTGAATGGCATAATTAAGTATTTTTGTCCATAGGTAATTTCATACTTGATGGGTTTTAACATTTTATGCTTTGCCCTCGATATGATATTCTTTTTTCCCTTGATATTTCAGCTATAACACAATAATCTTCAACTCCAAAACATGACTAAGCCAAATTAGCTTTGCTATGTCGTCATTGCTTTGTCTATAGCGCTCTGTTCTATCTCACAAAACCATATTAACGTGAAAGCTAATTTGAATACATTAGTTCGACAACGCCGAACCCAAAATGTTTCTGACAGCATCGACTGAAGCGGGTTATTGAACTTCAACGTAATCTAATTTAAATTCTATAACAATCATGTAAAACATAAATTTAATCGAAAAGTTTTGCAGTTTTAAATTGCTTGACAAATGTTTAAATAAGTAAGCGCAAACCAGTACTAAGTACAACGGGAGGTACACTTCAACGCAAAAGAATAAAAATGTTTTTTTAAGAAATCTTAAATTAAAAATGCCCTTGAATTCTGCAAGCTAATCAAATCAGAGATTATTAAAATAAATACATGAACGTAAGACAGTGATGGTCTGGTTTATTAAATTTATGATGTATGTACATAATCAGCTGTCTTTACTATGATTAGACTGGCGATCAAGAGGTTATTACTTCAAATCAAATCGTAAACCCTTCACTTTTAGAACCAACAACAAAACATCATAAATATATTTTGTTTACTAATTTCCCTCCTCCATTTTGAAACTGTTTATGTTTTATGTTCATTATATGTGAAAGTTTTAATTGTTTTAGATTCATAAATCAAATAGATAATAGAACAGAAATGAGCTTGAACGTGTATCGTTTAGGTAACCTCAAGCTTTACACTATTCTGTATTCTGTGATTGATTCATGAGTTCGTTTTTTGAAACGTTTTTTTCTTACCTTTTTAGCAGACGCCTGCATACTGAAAAATACTGGCCGCCTAGAAAATGGCATACAAACTTTAGAACCTCATTTCATTACCTTTCAGCAGACGCCTGTATATTACTAAAACATACTGGCCACCTAGAAATTCGCATAAAAACTGAAGATAAACCTCAAGGAACTTCCGAATTCTAATTTCAATGTAAATAAAGCATGCAATAACGCGTTGCCGTAAGATTCAATTTGGATCTTTAACTTTTTTCATACAAACATTAAACACCCTTATTTATACCCTTAGGGGCCGAATTTCGTAAAACCTTTTCTTAATGAGCACCTAGAAGCCATTCAGGCCCACATTCTTGTCTCTAACTTCAAAAAAACATAGGACTTTCATACAAACTTTGACACCGATTTTCAACCCCTTGGGGTACGAATTTAAAAAAATCCTTTCTTAGTGCGCGCTTGTACCCCATAGAGAGTGCTTGTGCCAAATTTCAGACCTCACGGCCCAGTAGTTTCCGAGATTTTGTGATGAGTGTTCAGTCAGTGAGTGGACTTCTCTTTTAAATATATAGATAGTTAATAGTTAATATACCTGCCCAGTGCATATACATCCACATTTTTACTTGTTTTGATGGCATGCCAAAATTACGGATAATAAAACATTATGACCGCAAAAACCATGAAAGAAAAGTAAACTGAAGATGCATTGAAATCGTATCTTAAACGATTTAGACCGATTTAGCTTTTATGTTAGGTAGACTTTATGGCTTTGAAATGGATACACATAAGCTCTATTGATAAAATATAAGAGGATCTATTTAACGCATATGCATATTTCATGAAATTGCATACAAAATCAACAAACAAACTGTCATTTACAATGATTTATATTTTAAAAACAATTTCTTAGATTATCCAAAATATTTTTCATCCTTTATCACCGTTATATAAAATCAGAAAAAAAATAAAAAAACGGTCAAATTCCATGACATGGTGTGTTTTCATGAATGTCTTCCAAATCCGTTTTAAAGTTTAGTAACCTCTCGAACATTTTTCCAACACGTTTTTCTTAATCTGCAAGAAAAAGAAAACAATGTTTTAGTCTATGACAAAAGTGGTCTTCCATAGCGAGCCCAAAAAAGTCTTTAAAAAAATCTGTTTTATTTGTAGAATATTATACACATTTATGAATTAAAATAACCTTAGTTAACTATCTTAACCATTAACTAAAATATAGCGTTAAAAACTCCTCCTGAGCGCTGTCAACTGGTAATGTCCCCAAGAGACTAGCGGCGTTGCCACGTTGTATGGCAACGATAAACTCCTGGCCAAGGTTTTAAAAATTATGAGCCGTCTAATATAAAACCCGAAGCATAATGATAATGTATCAGGTACTTTTGAACAGCTCCATTACAAACATTCATATTTAATTCATACTTTTTCTTTCTTTCTTTATTAAGTCACAGGTGTGCTATTGTCACTATCCCAAACCTAGCATAGCATATATGTTAGAGCCACAGGCAGCGCAGCAAAGTTACTTCAGCGTCCTCACTACGAAAGTTAATCAGATTTAAGCCCCTAATCACACGACATCGAGTGGTTTTCATTATATAAACATGGCGCTTGACAAGACTTATAGCCGTTATGAGTTCATTTTGGTGGAAATAAACACGTAGATTCAGTCATGAAGCAGAGATTTTGAGTTTGTTTTAGGGGATTTTCAAGATATTTGATTTCTACCGCTTATTTTCAACTAGCTTTTACCCGCGGTTTTGCTCGCGTTAATTTAAATTTGACAATCAATTCGGGTTGTACTCTGCTTGTATTAATATAATTCTACCACGATTCGAAAGACACGTAGTGCCATCTATTATCATAAGAACGTTATTGTTGTTTTTATTCTAGGGAACAGGTCGCCTACCATGACGTCTTAAAGCAGGATCGTTTTATTCTTGTTCCAGTGTGGGTAAGAGACGGAGCTATAGAGGACGTCTAGCGCCATCTCTTTCCCACATCCGATAGATGATGAGAAGATTTATCCGATAAGACATCATGGTAGGCCACCTGTACTTTTTTTCGAAATGAAAGGTATCCAATGTCAGATTTTTTTGTGCACCTGAAAACGTATATGCAAAATTTCAGGATGATCGATTCAGTGGTTTAGGCGTGTAATGTTGAGGAATTACGAGTTATGTCTAGTAAACTTATTGCACCACCTAAATTGAGTAATATTATTGTAAAACATAGCATGCAGTTAATCTGTTTAGTTTGCGTATAGCGCAAACCAGTACTAAGTACAACGGGAGGTACACTTCAACGCAAAAGAATAAGAATGTTTTTTTAAGAAATCTTAAATTAAAAATGCCCTTGAATTCTGCAAGCTAATCAAATCAGAGATTATTAAAATAAATACATGAACGTAAGACAGTGATGGTCTGGTTTATTAAATTTATGATGTATGTACATAATCAGCTGTCTTTACTATGATTAGACTGGCGATCAAGAGGTTGTTACTTCAAATCAAATCGTAAACCCTGCACTTTTAGAACCAACAACAAAACATCATAAATATATTTTGTTTACTAATTTCCCTCCTCCATTTTGAAACTGTTTATGTTTTATGCTCATTATATGTGAAAGTTTTAATTGTTTTAGATTCAAAAATCAATTAGATAATAGAACAGAAATGAGCTTGAACGTGTATCGTTTAGGTAACCTCAAGCTTTACACTATTCTGTATTCCGTGATTGATTCATGAGTTCGTTTTTTGAAACGTTTTTTTCTTACCTTTTTAGCAGACGCCTGCATACTGAAAAATACTGGCCGCCTAGAAATTGGCATACCAACTTTAGAACCTCATTTCATTACCTTTCAGCAGACGCCTGTATATTACTATAACATACTGGCCACCTAGACATTTGCATAAAAACTGAAGATAAACCTCAAGGAACTTCCGAATTCTAATTTCAATGTAAAGTATGCAATAACGCGTTGCCGTAAGATTCAATTTGGATCTTTAACTTTTTTCATACAAACATTAAACACCCTTATTTATACCCATAGGGGCCGAATTTCGTAAAACCTTTTCTTAGTGAGCACCTAGAAGCCATTCAGACCCACATTCATGTCTCTAACTTTAAAAAAACATAGGACTTTCATACAAACTTTGACACCGATTTTCAACCCCTTGGGGTGCGAATTTAAAAAAATCCTTTCTTAGTGCGCGCTTGTACCCCATAGAGAGTGCTTGTGCCAAATTTCAGACCTCACGGCCCAGTAGTTTCCGAGATTTTGTGATGAGTGGTCAGTCAGTGAGTGGACTTCTCTTTTATATATATAGATAGTTAATAGTTAATATACCTGCCCAGTGCATATACATCCACATTTTTACTTGTTTTGATGGCATGCCAAAATTACGGATAATAAAACATTATGACCGCAAAAACCATGAAAGAAAAGTAAACTGAAGATGCATTGAAATCGTATCTTAAACGATTTAGACCGATTTAGCTTTTATGTTAGGTAGACTTTATGGCTTTGAAACGGATACACATAAGCTCTATTCATAAAATATAAGAGGAACTATTCAATGCTTATGCATATTTCATGAAATTGCATACAAAATCAACAAACAAACTGTCATTTACAATGATTTATATTTTAAAAACAATTTCTTAGATTATCCAAAATATTTTTCATGCTTTAACACCGTTATATAAAATCAGAAAAAAATAAAAAAACGGGAAAATTCCATGACATGGTGTGTTTTCATGAATGTCTTCCAAATCCGTTTTAAATTTTAGTAACCTCTCGAACATTTTTCCAACACGTTTTTCTTAATCTGCAAGAAAAAGAAAACAATGTTTTAGTCTATGACAAAAGTGGTCTTCCATAGCGAGCCCAAAAAAGTCTTTAAAAAAAATCTGTTTTATTTGTAGAATATTATACACATTTATGAATTAAAATAACCTTAGTTAACTATCTTAACCATTAACTAAAAAATAGCGTTAAAAACTCCTCCTGAGCGCTGTCAACTGGTAATGTACCCAAGAGACTAGCGGCGTTGCCACGTTGTATGGCAACGATAAACTCCTGGCCAAGGTTTTAAAAATTGTGAGCCATCTAATATAAAACCCGAAGCATAATGATAATGTATCAGGTACTTTTGAACAGCTCCATTACAAACATTCATATTTCATTCAAACTTTTTCTTTCTTTCTTTATTAAGTCACAGGTGTGCTATTGTCACTATCCCAAACCTAGCATAGCATATATGTTAGAGCCACAGGCAGCGAAGCAAAATTACTTCAGCGTCCTCACTACGAAAGTTAATCAGATTTAAGCCCCTAATCACACGACATCGAGTGGTTTTCATTATATAAACATGGCGCTTGACAAGACTTATAGCCCTTATGAGTTCATTTTGGTGGAAATAAACACGTAGATTCAGTCATGAAGCAGAGATTTTGAGTTTGTTTTAGGGGATTTTCAAGATATTTGATTTCTACCGCTTATTTTCAACTAGCTTTTACCCGCGGTTTTGCTCGCGTTAATTTAAATTTGACAATCAATTCGGGTTGTACTCTGCTTGTATTAATATAATTCTACCACGATTCGAAAGACACGTAGTGCCATCTATTATCATAAGAACGTTATTGTTGTTTTTATTCTAGGGAACAGGTCGCCTACCATGACGTCTTAGGCGCGCCGCCGCCGCCGCCTCGACTTACCAGTGAGCGACGCGCCTTAAAGCAGGATCGTTTTATTCTTGTTCCAGTGTGGGTAAGAGACGGAGCTATAGAGGACGTCTAGCGCCATCTCTTTCCCACACTGGAACAAGATTAAAACGATCCTGCTTTAAGACATCATGGTAGGCCACCTGTATTTTTTTCGAAATGAAAGGTATCCAATGTCAGATTTTTTTGTGCACCTGAAAACGTATATGCAAAATTTCAGGATGATCGATTCAGTGGTTTAGGCGTGTAATGTTGAGGAATTAGGAGTTATGTCTAGTAAACTTATTGCACCACCTAAATTGAGTAATATTATTGTAAAACATAGCATGCAGTTAATCTGTTTAGTTTGCGTATACTATGTACATTTATCGGAGACACCAAACTGGTCGCGCTACTCTGCCGTCGCGTCGTACAGTTTATAACTAGTACGGAGGGTAGTTATCTGATTTGTTTGTCACAAAACTAGCCAATAAGTTTCAAATACCTACGAACATCAATTGTAAAATTGTTTTTTTTTCTACATTTACATGTTGTTATAAAATTGTAAACATAGGCTAAGTTAAACGGAAATAAAGTTTATTATTATTATTCCTTTTATTCATTTACATCCTTATTTATTTTCATTTTTAAGTATTTCATAAAATAAAACGATACAAAAAAAAAAAATAGTCCGCTGGTGTCGGGATCAGGGTCCAAGCCACCGGCGGTTAGGGCTGCAGAGACAGGAACCTCCTCACAATGCGAGAAAAAAAAAAAAAAAACCAACAAACTTACTTTCGCATTTACAATATTAGTTATGATTAGGATTATGGGAAGCTCTTATCCAGCTGTTTAAAATTCATTGTTAGTATGTAGGTATCTTATAATAACAAATTGAGCTGCTTTAAATAATAAATCAACTTGGATAGAAGCCCAGGGTATAATTGCCCGGTCGCCATGGCTCACTCATGTGTGTAATGTTCTTGGATGAGTAAACAAAGTCAATTGAAGTAAACTATTTTATGTTAGCAGGTAAAATTGACTCGGAAAAATTGGATTACATTGTCGTTCGTATTTACTAGGGCAAGGCATTCGAGCTTAGTAATAGTACTGTGTGTATCTAGATGACGACATCATTATTTATTACTTGCTGTTACCCGTGACCTTCGTTCTAGTGGAATTATTATAATAAAATATTATTATATTGAATCGGATTTTGTTACCAATTTCAAGGTTTAATTATTTTTTTTAATAAACCCTTAACCCTCTAAGTAGCCTATGTTAGGCCTTACAACATTAGCTATCTTCCATTAAAAGTTCGTCAAAATTGGTTTAGCTATTTCGGAGATTAGCAGGAAAAAACAGACGGACAAAAATAAAAAACAATGTGTTTTGTAATAATTGCCGTATATATTTTGATATGCACTCAGTAAAAAGCTGTTGTTTTGATATTGCAAGCATAATGTATACTTCAATTTTATTTATTTGTGTAGATGTATAGAATGATGTTCGTAGCCAAATTCTGGACCAGTTCAATTTAGATTGCCACCGAGACGAAAACAAGATGTTTGATGGTAAAAATTTGCAGGTCTAATATTGTCCAGATGATCAAAGGTAAGAAGATCAAAGATTGAAATAATGTCCACTATCTTTAGTTTATTTAGTAGCATTTGGTTGGGACAAAGTCAATACCGAGTTGACCGATTAGAAATGACCTAAAACGTGGAAAGTTCTCAGATTATTAACTACTATTTGAACAATATTGTTTGACCACAAATGAAATGAAAGGTCAGGACCTTCCAATTTATCATCACGGATTTGAAATAATGGGAACAACGTCACGCGCGAGTGAGCTATTTGTAAAAGTATTTTAAAGTACTCGTATGAGTCATACTTTCAGTACTATAATGGAGCAAACTAAGCTTAATACAGCTCACAATCCATTTGCAACAAAACATTTGGCTTTTCGGATTAACAGACAGTCATTTGTTTTCATATTAGATATTTTCATTAGCATGAATGTTCTAGTTATGTGTTGGTGTTCTCATATGAATTCAGAAGACTGATTTAAAATATCTTCTGGAACGTGTTTTGGATTTACCTTTTTTATTTCTTAGAGATAATTTCCTAAAATGTTGTCTGGCAAAAATACAAGGCACATACATAATGAATCCCAAATAAATGGTATCTTAAAATAGTCATTTTATTTATAATACACCAAGATACGTCAGTAAGAGAATGTTAGATGCCAAAAGCATGTCAAAATAAACTATAACTCTTACTAACTTTCTTTACAGCGGTAATGTTTCTAATGAGACGTTTATGAATGCTGTGTATTTTTGTGGGTACATGGGATGCTGATTTTATCTACCGGTTTCTTATAAGATTGTTATTGTTACGTCGTACCCGTACTTACCTACAGTTACGGTAGTAGGTACCTACAAGTAGGTAGGTAGGTAGAACGAGTCTCGAATAATGTAGGTACAAATTCGCAAACTACCTACAAAAGAACATCAGGAATTGTCATTGTTATTTCGACCGTACGCCGAGGGCATAAAGTACCTATTTCTTTCCTTTGTACAAGTTGTGGAAGTTTCTCGAAGGACAATGACCCACTATGGAATTGTCTAGAAGATTCTAGGAAGTCGTGGATATTTCTCGAACGTTCGATCGCCATATAAATAGTCGACGTGTTTGCGGGAGCAGGCAGTCTGATTTTGGCTACACCACGAAGCGAATCGAAGTGAACTAGAAGTGCGATATCTAAGCGAATAGGATCAGTAGTGTATTTGTGATTGAGTTCTAAGTGTTTTGTGATTATTAAAGTTATTTGTTGTTTCTTCGGTAGTAATTAATTTATCCCATACCCAGCTCGTAACATTATAACCATCATGCAAAGTCGTCACTGTGTAAAAACTGTTTTTCTATTTTTCAACTGTTTCTTCATGGTAACAATTTGACTCTGATAATGCCTTTGTTGTTCGTAGTTTTTTTTTTCATTTTTATTTTGGTACCGTATTATACAGGATGGCTCATAAGTCCATAGACATGTAAATAATTAATTAATAAAAAACTAATAACAATATGAAATATCTTTTTATTTCGTATTATTCTTTATGAAATGGGGATTATTTTTTGAAAATTACATTATACAAATATAATGTCCGTTACGACCATGGAACTCCTGTAAGCGACGTCTAAAACTATCGATGACTGCGCGGCAAGTCAGTTCTGTAATGTTAGCCATTTCTCTTTGAATATTTTCTTTTAGGGCTTCAATTGACCGCGGGTTTGTGTCATACACTTTAGATTTCAGATAACCCCATAAGAAAAAGTCCATCGGGGTTAAATCCGGACTACGTGGTGTCCAGGAAATGTCTCCTCTTCGAGAGATTAATTTGTTGGGGAAAAGTTTACGAACGCGGGCATAGCGGGTCTTAGAGGTATGGGCCGTTGCTCTATCCTGTTGAAACCAGGTCCGCGTATTGTAGCCTCGAAAATCTGCAACTCTGGTATAAAAAAGTCCTCGATAATCGCTACATATTGCTCTGAATTAACTGTAACCGCAATAGGGTTCATGACAAAAAAATCTAATTGGCCTGTTCGATAGATTTCCAAAAAACATTTTTTTCACGTAAACAAAAAATTAAGACGATACACTGCATCGAAAACTCGTGTGACGTCACCTTTGAGTAAAATTTTTTAGAGTCAGTTATCAGTCATCCGTATTGTTGATGAATTTTCGAATCTGCGTTTATGTAGTGCACCGTAGCTTGTCAAACAAAAAAAAGATTGTCTTTACCAACGTTATATCAGACAAAAACTGACAGTCTGTCAGTTTCTCAATTTCCAGAACGGCATGCGTTATCGACAGCTGTGTTAAGTAAAAAGAATCGTGTGCAAAATATTGGTGAAGTTCTCATTAAAATAATACCATTTTATTCAAATTCAAGAGTTTAGTGTACTTTATTTTCGATTATCTTTTCTTATTTATGTATGAGATTAAAATTTTGTTGAAAATTGATTTTAAAATCTCTTTGTTGCGGTGTTAGCTTTGCCTAGACTGACTTATTTGATTCTTCTTATATTGGTTCCTCAGCCATAACTGTTACTGGTCTGATTTTATTTTAAACTTTTCTAATATCAATCCAGTTGTATTTCTGGTCAAACCACCAAATATTACATTTAATCTTCCTATAGATTAGCTCAAAAGCTTATTACTTTCAGATGGTAAAGTTCCAGCGTTAATATGCTCAAAACGAACTAGGAATTCCCATTAAATCCCAAGCCACAAATAAACTCTTTCAGAAAACAAAGAATTAAAAAAACCCCTCAAAAAATTCATACGTCCAAACAATTCTCTTCGCTAGTACGATTAACCCCAAAAGGCCCGGTGAGGCCAAACCACGCCGGTTTCAATTAGAGCCACATGTCGGCCATTACCGCGGCATGACCCATATGCAATGAAACTACGTACGAGTAGCATAGCACGTAGGCAATTGTTTTTGCTGCAAGTTTGGCTGTGGAAGCTGAAAAGGAAATTCATACAATTTCGTTGTCAGCGCCACGTGGTTTGGAGCAAGGTAAAAGTTGGTGGTAGATATTTTAGTTGGGACCTATGTACTCAATGTAGTTATGAACTTCATCACCCACAGCTCGACTTCACCTACTGCTGGGTATACTCGTAGGCCTCTCTTTGCCTATGCCAAGCTCCACGCTCTTGTGCCAGCCTCAATCTCAATGGGCAGACGACCAACACTTTTTGTTTCAGTCCTTGGGTGCCACTCGGTCACAGCTTTACTCCACCTGCCACCACCACGCCTTTTTAGGGTGTCCTGCCCTACTCCATTTGAGTTCCATAACGCGATTACCAATATCGAAGAACTTCATCTCGTCTCCGGATTTCAACGTTTAGAACTCGGTTTACTAGTTTGTATGGAATGGAACGCTCCATGGCTTATGGTTATAAATTTAATCGTCTAATAATAAAACTTTATAGATAGTGTTGACAGAATATGCTTATTTTTTTATAATTTTTCTGCCCTTATCTCAGCAGTGACCTTTCTATCCATTTTATCCTCCACACAGACTCCGTGGTTTCTTTGGTTTTTATACATTTTTGTACACCAACATCATAATAAACCTTATTTATGAGACCTTAATATTTAGGGTACAACGGCGGTGGTCTTATCGCTAATGAGGCGGCGATGGAATTTGATCCCATATTGTGAAAAGGCCTCTGCAATTTTATTCTTAAATTTCAGAAAATTACCAGTTTCAATATTCTGTTTCAGTCTTAATATTGCTGCGCTTCACACCCAATGATTAATTAAAAAACGTTATAAATATTGCGACAGATATTTACGCACACAGAAGAAGATCACTCTTATGATAAGAAATAAGAATTTCCTCATTTTTAATTTTCCTTTTACCATTACAAATGTTTCCAATACTTTCGATAGAAACGTTAAACTATTTGTTTTCGTCTTAGAAAACAATTCGAGGCTTATTGTTGGCAATAGAATATACCTTTTCACTACGGAAAAATTCCTTATTAATGTTTTTCTCAAATACTTATATGAAAGGTTTTTCTGGCGTCGTATTGTAATAGTCATCATATTGAACGACTTTTGTTTGGTACAACAATATACCCTTAGGATGCCGTGCAGGCTATACGGCCCGTTTCAATTAAAGCCATATGAAAGCTATTACCGTGTTTCGACCCAGATGCACTATAACGTTTCAATGTGTCGAGCAATTTCCAAACTTTTTTCCTAACGTGAATTTGAAAAAGTTTTAATGGTTGAAAGGAGAGCAATTTCTGAGGTGGATGTTCCTGTTTAATGCTTTACATAAAATGAAATTATGAAAGCAATTTTAATTTGTTGAATTTTTAACAGATATTTCTTTTACTGTTCGGTACTAGGCTCTTATGAAAATTAAATAAAGAAAAACGTCCACAGAAAAGAACGAATTTTTATTAATTTTTGACGAAGAAATTATGTCTGGATTTTAGCGAAAAAAAAAAGATGTGCCTTAACCTTGTTTCGGTTGCAGTACATAAAAATAAATTGACTAAATGGAAATAATAAAATGTAACCTTGAATTGTAGTGTACCGGATATAAAGGCGACATCGCGACATCACGTGTCTGTTTCCAGGTTCTTATTATCTAATGAGGTTATAGAACGTTAACAGAAGACGTCATTCTATTTCAAAATTCTGCACCATCAAGTTCTTCTTTGTTCGTAACATTTCTTTAATTTTACCTATTGAAGATAAGTCTCGCCAGCTTAATTATATCAGTCTATTTTTGTAGTGGCCATACTTATTCATAGTCATCGGATAATATACGCATTTTCATAGACTTATACTGTCACTTAGTCTTCCGTGATTTTTATTTATTTTGAGCAGCAATTTAAAGAGTGACCGCTCGTGGCTAAATAATAACAGCCGCTTGGGTCGATCTTTAGGTTAAGCCGTGCTTGCCTAGGTTGGTCTGTGGATGGGTGACCACCTATTATATACCGAGTTTCCTCCGTGCCTCGGAAATCACGTTATGCAGTTGGTCCCGGCCGTCATTTGTAGATCTTTGATAGTCGTTAAAGGTAGTCAGTGGCCCAAAAGTCTGACAACTAGTCTTACCAAGGGCTATCGTAATACCCAGTACTAACGAAGGTCAGATATACAGTCGCTCCATGTAAAATACTGGTATTCAGCTGCATCCGGTTAGACTGGAAGCCGACATAGTTGGGAAAAGATGATGAATATAAAGAGTGACTGTTAGATCGATCAAAGATAAGTAAGCATAATATATAGATATGCTGATGTGGACTGTATTATTGAACTCCAAAGTTTAAAATACCGATGTACCGTATACAAAAAGTTTTGGAGTCCGACTTACGCCTTTATTCGCATAATATTAGATTCGCTAAATTTTATATTCTCAAAATAGCCGAAGAAGTAAATAAATAAATATCGCTGGACATTACACACAGTGCCATCTAGTGCTACACTAAGCAACGAGGCTTGTGTCGTGGACACCAGATAGTTGATATACAACATAGATACTTTTTAAGTACAATCAAGCACTCAAAACAATTGTTAGTCCGGTTTGAGTCGGAAAGTTACGTTATTGAGTGTTTCGGACCTCTGTATTAGCCGATCACCAAAGGACAGTAAACATAAAGGTTCTAAACAAGCAAACCAAAGTCGAAGAAAAAGTTTCACAGAATTCATTGGCAGTTTTAATTGCGGTCTACAATAAAACATTTGAACTGTATAATTTAAACGAGATCTAAAGAACCACGAGGCCATTGAAGTCGACGACAAAACAGTTACCATTAAAGATTTAACAGACAAAGATAAGGAACAAAACCCAGAGACAATTACAAAGCCACTTCTTTCTTTTTTCTGTGACAATCTGTGAACGGGGCAAAAGAAATGAAGAAACAAAAAGAAAGCCTAACAGACATAATAGAACAATTACTCGCTCGTTAAAAAGCACTGCAATAATTATTAGCAGTTGAAAACAAGGCTGTTAGAGATTCTTTTCTTTTTTTTAATTTTACTTGTTGCTCGTTTGAGCTTTGGAAAAATCGGGGTTACAGAAAATAATTTTGGTTTCATAGTAATAGTTTTTAGGGTTCCGTACCCAAAGGTTAAAAACGGGACCCTATTACTAAGACTCCACAGTCCGTCTGTCTGTCACCAGGCTGTATCTCAAGAACCGTGATAGCTAGATAGTTGAAATTTTCACAGAGGATGTATTTCTGTTGCCGTCATAACAACAAATACTAAAAACAGAATAAAATTAATATTTAAGTCGGGCTTCCGTGTATACAACAAACGTGATTTTTTTGCCGTTTTGTCTAATGTTGATTAGATAATGGTACGGAAACCTTCGTGCGCCTCGCAATTGACCGGTTTTTTATTCAGTTTTCAACAGGAAACATGTTTGACATATATACTAAAGTCATTTCCCACGAGCAGTTGCTCGTGTTAATGAGCCTTCCGCTTTTATGATTTGTCTATGACTAGCTTCTGCCCGGGTGTAGGTCGGGAATAATCTCATGTAAACGAACTACCGGGAGAAAAAGTATCCGAGGTATCCTAATCTCAAACCCAGGCCATGGTCTACACGCTGTCGTGTGTCTATTTTCATAGTTACATAATATATAACATACACAGCCGGACAGAGCTATTTTCAAAGTTATAAAATTAGTATGAATGTAGGTATATTTTCATAGGGCACGCCACAATAGTGGCGGTAAGTCCCCTCTTTGAGGAGTGGCTTGAGAGACGCCACGGCGTCCTCACCTTCCGCCTGACGCAGGTCCTCACCGGACACGGTTGTTTCGGGAGGTTCCTGCACCGAATCGGGCGGGAGGAAACGCCCGGGTGTTTCCATTGCGAGGATCGACCGGAGGACACGGTGGAGCACACGGTAGAGGTGTGCCCCGCGTGGGCGGAGCACCGCCGTATCCTCGAAGCGGCGATTGGCGGCGGCGACCTCTCGCGTCCGGCCCTGGTGCAAGCCATGGTCCGGAGCCAGACGGAATGGAACGCCGTCACCTCCTTCTGTGAAGCAGTAATGCTAGAGAAGGAGGTGGCGGAACGTGAGAGGGAGAGACCCTCACAGCGGCCGCCGCGGGAGACGCCCCGGGCGTCGGGGGCCACCACGTGGCCCCCGGCCACCGTAGGCGCGGGCCTGTGGACGGTGGGCTATGGGCTAGCTCGCCGTCCGTCCGTCTCACGACGACAGGCCGTGTCAACGGCGCGTTCGTGTTCCACGCGCGCCTCAAAGAGAGTCAGCAATAGGAAGGGGTCCGCAAGGACCGATGCCTGCCGGGGTTGCGGGACTGTTCCAAAGAGATACCGTGACCCCGGAACACAAAGGGCGATGAAGGAACATCGATGGGTTTTAGTCAGTAAAAGTCTGATACTCCCTCCTGCTCCGCCCAGAGCGGGAGAAGTCATTTGATGATTTCCCATCCGAAAAAAAAAAGATATATTTTCATTCCTAACATGCATAAATAATCATGCCTTTAATTAAATCCCCAGTTCTGTATAACATTACATTGAAATGCATCAATATTCATGCCGCGGGGAATACTGTTAGTAGAATAGAGTTAGTATAATAGCCATTTCATGGCATTGGAAATTCCCATGAATGCATTTCACAAAATTAACCGGTTGTTTAAGTTCCATTTGAATTGAAAGGACTGGCATTGAATGGTTTGTATGTTCGTGGTGGGATTGTGTTAGATTGTAAAGGAGCTTTATGAAATTATATTATTATTACAACTGTAAATTGGGATAAGGCACATAATTATGTATTTTATTTATTATCTCTCAACTCCTTCATAAACCAGACTCAGCATGTTTATCTAAATACTTATTTATTGATTGCACAATGTTCATTGAGGCTATGAGTGCCTTGTGTTTATAAGTATACAGCTCTGTTAGTATAGTAGACCATCCAGTGCGCATTTTTTTAAGTGCATGAAGTTGTATTGGTCATTTCCAATGCCATTTCTTCCCGAATCGCAATCCGCACCTATATTGATTGTTCTTAAAGGCGAAATTGCATCGACAGTTTATTTGCAGTTTCTAAATAGTTAGAAAAGTTCTAATCATCAATCCACAAAGTTATTATGCGTCGTGTATTTGTAACATCAGTATCCTATGAATGGAATCTACAATTGTTTCATCATCGGCACATTGCTACGTTGGCTGACGTCACAACACGTTTACAATCGTCAAAGAATTGGGTGCTAACAGATTCTGTGTCTATTAACGGCGGCATGTTTACTGCAGTTAATAATTCGGTCAGTTTCCGTTCCGTTCCTAACCTAACTATGTAGTTTGTTTACATCTTCTTGGAATCGTAGCGTTTTGTCAACATTTATATTGCTGTTGTTTCTGTTTTATCTCTTCGTGACAAATAATTCTACATGGTATCAGTATTCCTTACTTTTCTCATTCACAATGCCATTCATTTTGACGTCTGCCTCAAATTCATTGCATGCTGTCAGATCTCTATGCTCTGCATCTATTCTTTAGACAGACGTGTTGCTGGGGAGCTGGTTCCGCTATTTCTTCTTCCAAAACTTGGAGAGAACTGGTTTGCTGGCTGGTTGGTTGGGAGACTGTTTTATGTAATTTTTACAGACTAAGAGTATGTCTAATACTAATTCGATTTACCTCCTGTTTCAGTTAAGGTTCTGATTTAGCTATACAAACTTTTCATCTGCCTAGCCTTTTCCTAAACTCTTTTGAGGTTAGCTTCCAGTCTTACCGGATGCAGCGAATGTCAGTATTTTTGTATATGAAGCGACTGCCTGACTGACCTCCACAACCCAGTAATGGGTAATACGATACCCATTACTGGGTAGTAAGACTGATTATCAGACTTTCGGGCTTCTGACAAAAGTAATGACTGTCAAGGATCCACAAAGACAGCCGGGACCAACGGTTTAACGTGCTTTCCGAGGCACGAAAGAAACTCATGGTTATGTAACGATGGTCACCCATAATTCACGGACCGAAAAAAGCAAGCACTGCTACATTTTGAGATCGACCCGTTTTATGCTTGCGGGTTTGTTACGCTTGACTACTTAACTTTTTCTTAATTTATATATTACCGTTCTCTTGTCTCAGACGTTCTTTTTTTTTAATTTAAAATTTTCGAATTTAAAAGTAATGTGTTTCTTTGAGTTTAATATTTACCAAAACCATTCTTGTGGTTTTCTTACTTTGATACAAAGTAGACAATGTATTAAAATTTAAAACTTACTTGTTAAAACTTGCTTAAGTAAACTTATTCATGTAAATATTAATGTATGTACCTTCGTCTAAAGTCTAGATTTTTTTATTTAATTATTTATTAGTTGGACATGTACTAAGATGTGTAAACATTTAACAATAGGATTATTCATTAATTAACTGCTCCGAAAATCCTTTGTTTTGAGTACTAAATTACTCCATTGTGACGTGAATAAGAGATACGTGTACATTAGTTTGGGTTTTTGAATAGATGACAACGATGTACGACATAGTTAATTTGAATATTGTGTTTAAGCAGTAAATGTTATCTACATAATATAATAAAATTTTCTTAATAAGTTAAATAACAAAGTAAGTAAAAACAGTGTAAGTAACGGTTCTTCAGGTGGCGGGAGCCTTTTTGCTAGATCCTTAAAATTCTTAGAGCTAATGTCACCATTAAAACTGAACGCGATCAGCACACAGTCTAAACTGCGTTCAAGAGACGTCATTGTCATTCTAACGCAACACGATTATATAATGAGTATACTTACAATTGGGGATCCACAAATAATATAGTTTTGTTGCGCCCGCACTAATTAGATTTCGAAAAGCTCTTACAAAATCAACGCATACTTACTTACCTAGCCTATTCCCAACTATGTTGGAGTTGGCTTCCAGTCTAATCGGCAGAATATCAGAATTCTACATAAATCGGCTCAGCCGATCCGTGTAAAACTCTGATATTCTCGGCTGCTTATCTGACCTCCACAACCCAGTTCATCATCAGCCTATAATGTTCCCACTGCTGGGACACGGCCTCCTCTCAATGAGAGGGAATGGGCTATGATCCACCACGCGGGCCCAGTGCGGATTGGTAGATGTCACATTTCTTGAGATTTTTGGTTCTAGGACATGCCGGTTTCCTCACGATGTTTTCCTTCACCGTTTTGAGAGCACTGGTGATGAAATAAATTACACAAAGTAATGCGCCTGTCTGGGTTCGAGCCCACGACTTACTGTTCGTAAGTCGAGGCCGCCACCACTGGGCCGCCACCACTGGGCCACCGCTGCTCTCCAGTTAGTACTAGGTTATACGATACCCCTTGGTAAGACTGGTTGTCAGACTTTCAGGCCACCCGGTATGTTATGGGTGGTTACCCATCCACTGACCAACCTAGGCAAGCGCGGTTTAACCTAAAGATCAACCGGAGCGGCGGTTTATTACTCGTATTTAGCAACTGCCAACCCACCTCCCAATGCATACTTTAAAGCACTGTGGTAAATACGCGATGACCTTTTATTGTTCTATTTACCATTCAAGTCTTAAAACCATGATTTGAATCCATTCTCGTTTAAAGAACAAAAAAGAACACGGAATTTTGTTCGACGAATATAAAATGCTGCACCGCCATTATCACTATTATCCACAAATGACGGTCATGAAATGGCAAGTTGACCTTTACGTTTTAAATCGTATGGTTGTGATTTCTTCAGCAGTGTAAACATCGGTACGAGAATGCACAATATTT
This sequence comes from Xestia sexstrigata, assembly GCA_941918905.2. Taxonomy (NCBI): domain Eukaryota; kingdom Metazoa; phylum Arthropoda; class Insecta; order Lepidoptera; family Noctuidae; genus Xestia; species Xestia sexstrigata. The sequence goes on along the minus strand of OW799214.2, from coordinate 7,726,363 downwards.
GCGTTTGTTTTGAATTTTCGATACCTTGGATCGATTTGATCGTATCTACATAAACGATACAGTTCTAGGAACGTATTGAATGGCTTTAATCCGATTGTTTTGTACTCTTTTATTTATTTATTTTACTATTTATGTACACACAGTATACAACACAGGAAAATACATTAAAAATATGAGTACATAGGAACTGCTTATTTCTTAAGAAATTTCTGCCAGCAGACCTGCCAAAGGAGAAATGAAAAAGAAATGTAGACAATAGTGTGTGAGAAAAGGAAGAGAATAGAGATTATGTGCTTTTAAATTGGTTGATCTTGCAATTTATGGAAATTTGGTACGATACGATCAATTAATTTCGATACCGATACTGTCATATCGATTCAAGCATTGCATCGTATTCGTTTTATCGATGCTGTTAGTATCGGATTGGATCGTGCATCACTTGGGCAAAACTACAAATCGTTTGTACAATTTGCCTTCATACTTCGAACAAACGTGTTTGAGCTACGATAGCTATCTTGATAGTATTTATGTTAGCCACTTCATCGTTTCAAACGGAAACCGACGATTGGTTTTCGGGTAAATTACTTGTAAATTTCGTTTTTTTTTCAAACAAATTATTGTCGAATCAGAATTTGTTTTTGACGCGACATTCATTTGTTTTTTATTTCGGTTTTTAATCGTATTTGGAATGTGGTTTGATGTTTGAACAATCTAACAAACATCAATAAAATCTAGGCTGTAGAAAAAAACGTAATATTGGTCCGGAAAAACTTTGATTAATAATCCATGGTACAAAAATATAGATAAAATCAAGGTTTCAATATTTTTTGTGCCCTGAAATATACTGTATACTGGCAAACAGGAATTATTTTTAATTTGTCATTTATGTGTGTGCATTTGTCTTTATTTTTCGTTTTAGAACAATATTTATTTATTTAACACTTCAAGCACAAAGTACAGAGGTGGACTCAATGCTTATAGGCGCCTCATACCTACTTATTTAGCATTTTCTTCCAGTCAACCTTTGGGTGATGCAGAGACAAACAGTGGTTGGTGTATAACTGAAAAATTTAGGTGGTAGGTGTATTTGGAATGTAGTTTGCTCTTTGACGTTGAACAATCCAGTTTTTTCATCGGTGTTACATGGCACAGAAATGAATATAGCTGAAAAAAACGTATTTTTACCCGAAATTGGATTCTACTTTCCAACATACCGAATATTTTTTATTCGTGCATGGATTCTTGTTCCCGCGGACGAGTAACATGAATTACAGCACCAAGCTCAGAGCAAAAGTTGTGTTAATTAAAATTTGTTATCAATTGGCCGCGACCTGCTAGTTCAAGCGAGACGCGAGAGCAGAATCCTCACGTAAAGAAAATGATGCAAAGCCGTTCGCGTGACGCAAGTGGCATTGTATGAGGTCGTGATCGGGAGCTTTTAGTCCAATAATAATACTTTCAAATAGTAAAATAGTATGTTGTCCAGTTTTCCGCATTTTTCTTAAAATAAAACTGATTTAAAGGGCGTAACGTATGTTTTCATTCTTTGACACATATTTTTTTATCTTTGTGGCTTGGCTGGTTTCCAACTAATATCAACGAGGAAGAAAGATACGAAGCTGTATATCTTTTGGGTCACGTCTTCAAGAACGTGGATAGGTGTATGGGTATATAGGTAGATGCATATGAGTGCAAAGTTTCCAATCGTTGTCTAATGTTTGAAACATTAACCCTTCGCAAGCCGGAACGTAGATCTACGCGAGACAGATTGGCTTTTTAATAGTGTCTGTAATTAGGCATACGAGGGGTTAAGGGATTTGTGCATTGCGTAATTTAGGGTGTCCCGATTGATGTAATCTTTAAGCGCGAATTTCACCGAACACACTGAACGCGAACATCTAAAACAGTGTTCAAAAACCGTTTCCATAACAATGAAACTGGTAGCTCATGAACGCAGGTGGTTGGTGTACCAACGCGTTGAATTTAATTGGTGAAATTTGCCCTAATTCAATCATAAGAGAAATACGGCTAATAACAAACAAATACATGGGGAACCTCTGTAATTTATACGGATGAACTTGTTTTTCTCATGGACAACCTAGCTATATGCAAAAACTAAGGAAATTGACAGCATCAGCATTCTTAATAAAAACAACGCGCTTAGTTGTTTCGTTCAATCAACACAGGGAACGATACACAAGCAATTTCGTCCGACTAATCGAATGAAATCTAACAAAGATTAATCGCTTGACTAAAGCCATCTTTTCACAACAAAAAACAGCAGGTCGTTAACCTTAGAGAAAGCGATTATAAAAGTTAATTGCTCATTTCAGCTCCATTACCCACCTAATCGAATACCTACAAAGATTTTGAAAACTCTCAGAAACTTTCTCATACAATATAAAGCTGAGAGTTCACGAACTGATAAGAGAGCTTGAGGCAGTAACCCCACATTTTGACGCGGAATCAGCTAGTCAGAAAAAGCTTTTATGATTCTGCCTACTACACCGTACCATAGCATGGCCGTGCTGTGAACGTATGGTATATTGGGCAGAATCCTGTAATCCGTGCAATAAAAGCGACGCGACTGGACACTGCAACGATTTAAATAAGACAAAGGTTTTAAACTCAAACTCAAAACTCAAGCATTTATTTCAATTAGACCATTACGGCACTTTTGAATGTCAAAATTACAAATAAAAAACAAAGCTACAGTCCCAGTCACAAGGCATAATAACTTGAGAAAGTACTGTAGTTGCCCATAGATCCCGTAGATCTCTATGGAGAAGAACGGGCAAGAAACTCCAAGGACACTCTTTTAAATGAAAATTTTGTTACAAAATCTTGGTTACATCATTAATTTTGAGATCATACATATATGTGAGAACGATGTAGAAAGACGTGCACATTAAGAGCGTCCAAAGTAAAAGATTAGATCGACAATTAAAAAATAAGGTAATTAAAATGAACCGTGGCAGCTAAGAGATGACCAGTCCCAATTGACAGCGCGTTTGGAATACATGATCGGCTCAAGCTAATTCCGCGTTGATATTTAAATCACTCTATAAAGGAAACATACATCAGTCACGTTAACGTCATGATTCCGATCAGTTACGTCAATATGAGGGATGTGAACAACTGGTTAGTTTTGTTCACCACAATAAACGTTTCAACGTGTCGGTGACGTCAGACGCGACATTGGCTGAGAGCACTGTGACTCGTCGGCAGTGATGTAACTCGCGTAAGGGGCCTGCCTAAGACTTCTACTACTAGACAATAGTGCCACAAACTTGTCAACTCGGTCACTGAAAATGAAAGTTACGGAAGATCCTATGAAAACTGCCTATGGAGCAGTGACGTTGCAGTGGTAGGCCGTGTTATTTATTTCATTAGCACCGTGCTATGAACGGCGAAGGAAAACATCGTAACGAAACATGTCAAAATTTGTCATGTCTTAGGCTAAAAATTGGAAGTATTTTCATTTTGACATCTACAATCTACACTGAGGATTACAGCCCACTTCCACTCGCCGAGAAAAGAAAGAAAGAAAAATAGTTATTTGACGTCATTTCATTAAGCACACACCCAATAATATAAAAAACTGGCCAAGTCCGAGTTGAACTCGCGTGGAAAGGGTTCCGTACAATGCCAAAGTCAAATTTTCCGTGAGTGAACGTATTATATTGAGTTTACCACTTTATTTTCAATTGATAGATTTTTTATAGGTTTTCCTGTAATCTACAAGCAATGAACTTTATTTTTTACTTTTTCCAAAATTTTAAGCTCAGTTGTTTCGGAGATCAGGGGGGAGAATGGTCAATTTTCGTCTTCTTTCATGAATAAAATCAAAACTATTTATTTTACAATTATAACAAAACTACATTTGAGATCCTCATAGCGACCCTTTTTTTTTTTTTGGATGGGAAGTCATCAAGTGACTCCTCCCGCTCTGGGCGGAGCAGGAGGGAGTGTCAGACTTTTACTGACTAAAACCCATCCATGTTCCTTCATCTCCCTTTGTGTTCCGGGGCCACGGTATCTCTTTCGAACAGTCCCGCAACCCCGGCAGGCATCGGTCCTTACGGACCCCTTCCTTTTTGCTGACTCTCTTTGAGGCGCGCGTGGAACACGAACGCGCCGTCGACACGGCCTGTCGTCATGAGACGGACGGACGGCGAGCTAGCCCATAGCCCACCGACCACAGGCCCGCGCTTACGGACGCCCGGGGCGTCTCCCGCGGCGGCCGGGACGCTGTGAGGTTCTCTCCCTCTCACGTTCCGCCACCTCCTTCTCTAGCATTACTGCTTCGCAGAAGGAGGTGATGGCGTCCCATTCCGTCTCGCCCCAGACCATGGCTTGCACCAGGGTCGGACGCGAATGGTCGCCGCCGCCAATCGTCGCTTCGGGGACACGGCGGTGCTCCGCCCACGCGGGGCACACCTCCACCGTGTGCTCCACCGTGTCCTCCGGTCGATCCTCGCAGTGAAAACACCCGGGCGTTTCCTCCCGCCCCTCATAACGACCCTTTCATTTGATATATCACACATCAAATGAAAGGGTCCGAAAATGACACTTATTTGAAAAAATAAAAAAAAATTGCATCTGTGTTTGGGTCATAGGATTACACCATCCTACCAAATTTCACCTGATTTGGTCCAGTAGATTTGAAGTTAATTGGCTGTGACAGACAGACGTACAGACACAGACGCACGAGTGAACCTATTTTTACTGTTTTTTTTTTTTTTTTGTACGGAACCCTAAAAAGATACAAAATAAAGAGAAAAACATAGTGCTGTATTTGAAGAGGTTTCAGGTCTGTTTCAGGAGATTCCACTCCTTTTCCACGACATGGTTGATTACACATGTCAGACTTCCTAATGGAACTGTTTATTTTTAGCCACGACTGATCGGTAACTTAACAATGACGTGACTGATATTGTGTGTGCACTCACCTTAATATTTTATTTTTTATGATAAAGTTTACCTTAAAGCTATGAGTACACGAACCGCTTCGCAAGCTTAATTCACCCAAAGCTTGTCTACAAAGTTAATTAAGCCGGTGCTCAACTGCGAGTGTTCTTAAGTCTTATAAAAGTAACTTAGAGCAGGCAAGTACAAACATAATTATGCGTAGTTTTACAAAATAACGAAGGACTTGAAAAATTGAGCTGAATAGTTAAAAAAAGGGTTTTTTTTTTTCATTAAAATTAGATCTCTAGTTTCAGGTAGGTAATTTAAAGTAGATTTGCTGTTATTTTTAGGCAAGTTTTTTCTTGAATTTATCAACATTATGATAAGTACCTACTCCTTTCTCTATTTCCATCAAGAATTTCTCAGTAGCAGCCACTAGCACAGAGTCTGGATTTGTGCCCGGTTGATGGCAATAGGCTCGCATGGGACTTCAAACATAACTGGCGAAATGTGGGTGTAGATACTATTAGGAACACCTCTACCAAATCCTTTTTTTTTTCTCGTGTAGGAAATCATCAAATGACTCCTCCCGCTCTGGGCGGAGCAGGAGGGAGTGTCAGATTTTTACTGACTAAAACCCATCCATGTTCCTTCATCGCCCTTTGTGTTCCGGGGCTCCGGTATCTCTTTCGAACGGTCCCACAGCCCCGGCAGGCATCGGCTCTTGCGGACCGCTTCCTTTGCTGACTCTCTTTGAGGCGCGCGTGGAACACGAACGTGCCGTCGACACGGCCTGTCGTCGTGAGACGGACGGACGGCGAGCTAGCCCATAGCTCCCCGTCCACAGCCCCACCTCTAGCTAATCCTTCGAGGATTACAGGCGTGAAGTTATGTTTTATGTTTTCCCTTTCTTCCTAATTGCTTTCATCTAAAATTAAAGGTAGTCAGTGGCCTGAAAATCTGACAATCAGCCTCTCCAAAGCATATACCAAAAATCTGTGGGGTTACGCAGTCGCTCCAACTAAAATGCTGGTTTTCAGCTGCATCTGGTAAGACTGGAAGCCGACCCCAATATAGTTGCGAAAAGGCAAGGCAGATGATAATGTTTTCATCTAAAATTGGAAACATGTTGCTTTTCTGATTCTTCATTTTGAATAATTTAATATGTTTCCTTTTTTATTATTTATTTCAACCTACAAACTTCGAAAAGACAGAAAACAGATACATAATAAATAGCGGTAAAACGCTCTGTCATTCAAAACTATGTTCTAACGTTTTGGAATCGATGAAACATTGCTGTAAGCTATATTTAGAAACAGTTGAGCTATGATTTATTACTCCGCACATCATCTAACATTTTGACTCGTTTTTATTTGATTAATATTGTTCAGACTGCTTCGGTGGTCTAGTGGTCCTGGGTTCAATTCGGAATTTCTCAGAGTTTGGATTTCGGCCCGGTTGATGGCAATAGGCTCGCGCCCTATTACATGGGTCTTTAACATAACTGGCGAAATGTGGGTGTACTATTAGGTACACGTCTGCCTAACTCTTTCAGTCGTGATGTTATGTTAATAATGTTCACGTTATAGGTCTGCAGCTTTTTTTTTATTACCTGTTTCCTACAGTAAGTCCCCCCTTTGAGGAGTGGCTTGAGAGACGCCACGGTGTCCTCACCTTTCACCTGACGCAGGTCCTCACCGGACATGGTTGTTTTGGGAGGATCCTGCACTGAATCGGGCGGGAGGAAACGCCCTGGTGTTTCCACTGCAAGGATCGACCGGAGGACACGGTGGAGCACACGGTGGAGGTGTGCCCCGTGTGGGTGGAGGTGTGCCCCGTGTGGGCGGAGCACCGCCTTGTCCTCGTAGCGGCGATCGGCAGTTGCGACCTCTCGCGTCCGGCCCTGGTTCAAGCCATGGTCCGGAGCGATACGGAATGGGACGCCGTAACCTCCTTCTGCGAAGCAGTAATGCTAGAGAAGGAGGTGGCGGAACGTGAGAGGGAGATTACCTCACGTCCCGGCCGCCGCGGGAGACGCCCCGGGCGTCGGGGGCCACCGTATAGGCGCGGGCCTGTAGACGGTGGGCTATGGGCTAGCTCGCCGTCCGTCCGTCTCATGACGACAGGCCGTGCCGACGGCGCGTTCGTGTTCCACGCGCGCAGCAAAAAGAAAGGGGTCCGCAAGGGCCGATGCCTGCCGGGGTTGCGGAACTGTTCGAAAGAGATACCGTGGCCCCGGAACACAAAGGGCAATGAAGGAACATGGATGGGTTTTAGTCAGTAAAAGTCTGACACTCCCTCCTGCTGCGCCCAGAGATGGAGGAGGCATTTGATGATTTCGCATCCGAAAAAAAAAAGGTTGGGCTGTTGATCGCTAATCATGTTTAGCAATTTTGCGAACCATATTGAAAGTGAAAATATTTTTTCATGCGTCTATTGTGGCTTTAGGCTACCCATGAAAGTAAGCAGTACTTTGTCTTTAATCTATTAAGCAACATAAATATATTTGTGTAATGGCATTTTATAATAAAACTAGATTTATGATACAAAAAAAGAAGTTAAAATCTACATTCCATAAATTATTTCTAAAAGTCCAGTATTTACTAAAATCCCTGAGTTTGTTATCTCTAACGAAAACTCTTCTTATACTTGATGTTTATCTTAGCAGTAGTTAAAAAAAAACTTGCTCTGAGCCTTATTCCTGAGAAGGACGGAATTAGCTAAGTTTTCTAGACTACATCGTAACGAAGACCGAACTTCTTTTAAAAACCACGAATTTTAGGTATTAGCCTACAAAAGTAACTATTGTAACTTTGGATAAACTGTAATTAGGGCTACTAGGTGAACCTAAGATGTAACTTTGAATTTCCTTGAACTTTCTGAAAACAAGTACCCTAATAAAGAACAACAATAGTTTCGATCTTGTGGTATCATTATCTAGATAGTTATTCCCCCAATATCTCCGTAACTAGCAGGTTCCCAGGTATGGTCTCTAATAAAAAAATGATCGCAATGACGGGGAGAACAAGTGCCTTTCGACTTCTTCTTTCGCTATAGAGAGATTTTTAATAGTACATTGTTACCCTAGGGGTGAAAGTAACTTATTTAGTCCCGAGACGGGGTTTGGTTTGGTTTGTTTCGCTAATACTTCGCACTGAGCTTTTCATTACGAATACAAGGAAAATAAAAATAAAAACATGAATCAATTAAATCAACAAATGAAGATCGGATTGCCGCCTTCCCGCCTATTTTGCTTTTTTTTTTCTGTGACCCCGGCCAGCTATTCAGCCATTACCTATTTTTCATTTGCATCATCGAAAAAATGGTGAATATTTTGCCCAAATCTGTCATTTTAAAGAAATAGTTGAAACTTAATTATAATAAAGATATTTAAAAAAAAAAAAAACTTTGTTTAATACTTAACTTTAGGTTATTTCAATTTTACATCGTATTTTACATCGTGGCTGTATAGAAAGTTGGAACATGGTTCACTAAAAAAATTAACAAGTTTTTGTTTATAATTTGGCAGCTGTCAGTTGAAAACGATTCTCCCTAGGGCTGAAAAGTATTACTTTCAACCCGCTCCTCAGGCAACTTCAGACCTACTTTCCGAGTATGAGTAATGAAATAGTACATTGTTCACCGAGAGGAGAAAGTGACCGATTACCGTCGAGGGTGTCGTTTGAAGCCCGAGCCGTAGGCGAGGGCTTTAAAACACCCGAGATCGGGAATCGCACTTTCTCTCGAGTGATACATAGTGCTTTATACTACACCTACGAGGAAAATAAAAAACGAAATCTTTACTAATTGAAATTTATATTGTAATTGTTGCAGTTAGTGAAGCTTAATGTAACACTTTTTCCATTAATGTTTGTTTGAGATGTTTGCGACAATGTAGGAGGAATTTCACATGTTCTTTTTTTAAATTGTTTATCCTGCCGCCGCAGGGTCGCACTGCCAGCCCGACACCAACCAACACACAGCTAGTGGCCAGTGTCATTTTGCGAACTTGGAGATAAAAACTCACTGTAAAAACTTTTTGGCTTTTGATATTTAGGTTACCGGCGCATAGTCTTACCCAAAACTTAAAAAAGAAAAACCACGTAAGAAATGGATTTTCATACACTTTTCTCTCCAGCTCAGATGCGTTTTCTCCCCGCATATTTGTTCGATATGCAATGACGTACTTTCTACCGTAAATTTGATAAAGTATCAAGGTACTTTCCAAGCAGGTGTAGTATAAAAGTATTTTATCCATCGGCGCAGCCGTAGCATGTCTTCTTTAGTTGTCATCGTCATTAGCATAAGTCACTTCCTTTCCAGCCATCCATATGATACATTTTTGGTCTTCCTCATATAGCCATCCAAAATCTTGCTCAGGTGGCCTACCATGACGTCTTAAAGCAGGATCGTTTTAATCTTGTTCCAGTGTGGGTAAGAGACGGAGCTACAGAGGACATCTAGCGCCATCTCTTTCCGACACTGGAACAAAATTAAAACGATCCTGCTTTAAGACGTCATGGTAGGCCTAGGTAACTTTCCTCACGACCTATATATTCCTCATTCTTCTGCATCACGTGCCCATACCATGACAACCTATATTTTAAACACCGAATAATCAGTAAATTACTTATAATAATTGATAAACAAACACAGAACATTCATTTGTTTATACCATACGCTTGCCAAGTTGTATTGTAATCATGTCAATTCTCGAAGTCAAACTTCTCGAATTAATCACTAGATAAACAAATGAACGACGAATGAATTGATGGCACGGTTTGCGCAGTGGCTGAGTGATTGACTGCTGCACAGCGTGCCCCGGGTGCGATTCACGCCCGGAACTGGCGGATACGTTCCTAGCGACTTTTAGGTATTTGTTGTTATAACGGCAACAGAAATAAACATTCTCTGAAAATTTCAACAGTCTATCTATTCCGGATCATGAGATACAGCCCGCTGACAGACAGACGGACGGACGGACGGACGAACGGACAGCGGAGGCTTAGTAACAGGGTCCCCTTACCCGTGTGAACTTGGCACCCGACTTTTGAAAAATCAGTTTTTTTTAAGTTTTTCGAAAGATTTCGGTTAGTAGTGGATTGTAGTGAAGCTATTTTCGTTTGTAGTAATGCCAAAATAAATAAAAAAAAATTGTAAAAAAATGTCAGCACCCGAAATTTGAAAAAACATTTTTTTCCGGCTGTTTCTCATAGATAAACGTTAGTACTGGATTGTAGTAAAGTTATTTTTGTTTATAGTAATGCCAAAAAATAAAAAAAAAAATGTAAAAAAATCTCAGCACCCGAAATTTAAAAAACCATTTTTTTCCGGCTGTTTTTCATAGATAAACGTTAGAAGTGGATTGTAGTAAAGTTATTTTCGTTTGTAGTAATATCACGTTGAAAAAGTTTAACTCATCTCAAGAGCTGCTAATCGGTTTGTATCTTCACTACAAACGATTTTTTTTCCACTACAAACCTTTACAAATACTCTTCTGTCAATCCGAACGTTTGTAGTAATTGCTTTCATCTTCAAACAGATTTTATCCAGTAAATATCACTTTGAAAAAGTTTAACTCGTCTCAAGAGCTCCTAATCGGCTTATATCTTTACTACAAACGAATTTATTTCCACTACAAACCTCTACGAACATTCCTCAGTCAATTCGAACGTTTGTTGTAATCGTGTTCATCTTCAAACAAATTTTATCCAGTAAATATCACTTTGAAAAAGTTTAACTCAACTCAAGAGCTCCTAATCGGCTTGTATCTTTACTACAAACGATTTTTTTTCCACTACAAACCTCTACGAACATTATTCAGTCAATTCGAACGTTTGTAGTAATCGCTTTCATCTTCAAACAGATTTTATCCAGTAAATATCACTTTGAAAAAGTTTAACTCATCTCAAGAGCTCCTAATCGGTTTGTATCTTCACTACAAACGAATTTTTTTCCACTACAAACCTCTACGAACATTCCTCAGTCAATTCGAATGTTTGTAGTAATCGTGTTCATCTTCAAACAGATTTTATCTTGTAAATATCACTTTGAAAAAGTTTGACTCAACTCAAGAGCTCCTAATCGGCTTGTATCTTTACTACAAACGATTTTTTTTCTACTACAAACCTCTACGGATTCTCTTCTGTCAATTCGAACGTTTGTAGTAATCGTGTTCATCTTCAAACAGATTTTGTCCAGTAAATATCACTTTGAAAAAGTTTGACTCAAATCAAGAGCTCCTAATCGACTTGTATCTTTACTACAAACGATTTTTTTTCTACTACGAACCTCTTCGAATACTCTTCTGTTAATTTGAACTTTTGTAGTAATCGCTTTCATCTTCAAACAGATTTTATCCAGTAAATATCACTTTGAAAAAGTTTGACTCAACTCAAGGGCATATATTTGACTTGTATCTTTACTACAAACGATTTTTTTTCTACAACAAACCTCTACGAACACTCTTCAGACAATTTGAACGTTTATAGTTATCGTGTTCATCTTCAAACAGACTTTATCCTGTAAATATTACTTTGAAAAAGTTTAACTCATCTCAAGAGCTCCTAATCGGCTTGTATCTTTACTACAAACGAATTTTTTTCCACTACAAACCTCTACGAACATTCCTCAGTCAATTCGAATGTTTGTAGTAATCGTGTTCATCTTCAAATAGACTTTTTCCAGTAAATATCGCTAAGTTTGATTCAACTCAAGAGCTCTAATTCTAATCGCCTAGTATATTTGCTACTATCGTTTTATTTTGGCAATACTACTGACGTTAATAGCTTTACTTCAATCCTTTGCTCACGTTTTTCTATGAGAAAAAGACGGAATAAACGGATTTTTCGAATTTCGGGGATGACATTTTATATTGGAAAAAAAGCGTTAGCTTTTTTTCCAATTTTTTTGGCATTACTACAAACGAAAATAACTTTACTACAATCCACTTCTAACGTTTATCTATGAAAAACAGCCGGAAAAAAATGGTTTTTTAAATTTCGGGTGCTGACATTTTTTTACAATTTTTTTTTATTTTTTTGGCATTACTACAAACGAAAATAACTTTACTACAATCCACTACTAACGTTTATCTATGAGAAACAGCCGGAAAAAAATGGTTTTTCAAATTTCGGGTGCTGACATTTTTTACAATTTTTTTTTATTTTTTTGGCATTACTACAAACGAAAATAGCTTCACTACAATCCACTACTAACCGAAATCTTTCGAAAAACCTTAAAAAAAACTGATTTTTCAAAAGTCGGGTGCCAAGTTCACACGGGTAAGGGGACCCTGTTACTAAGCCTCCGCTGTCCGTTCGTCCGTCCGTCCGTCCGTCTGTCTGTCAGCGGGCTGTATCTCATGATCCGGAAAAGATAGACTGTTGAAATTTTCAGAGAATGTTTATTTCTGTTGCCGTTATAACAACAAATACCTAAAAGTCGCTAGGAACGTATCCGCCAGTTCCGGGCGTGAATCGAACCCGGGGCACGCTGTGCAGCAGTCAATCACTCAGCCACTGCGCAAACCGTGCCGTCAATTCATTCGTCGTTCATTTGTTTATCTAGTGATTAATTCGAGAAGTTTGACTTCGAGAATTGACATGATTACAATACAACTTGGCAAGCGTATAGTATAAACAAATGAATGTTCTGTGTTTGTTTATCAATTATTATAAGTAATTTACTGATTATTCGGTGTTTAAAATATCGGTTGTCATGGTATGGGCACGTGATGCAGAAGAATGAGGAATATATAGGTCGTGAGGAAAGTTCAGGTGGCCTACCATGACGTCTTAAAGCAGGATCGTTTTAATCTTGTTCCAGTGTGGGAAAGAGATGGCGCTAGATGTCCTCTGTAGCTCCGTCTCTTACCCACACTGGAACAAGATTAAAACGATCCTGCTTTAAGACGTCATGGTAGGCCACCTGAGCAAGATTTTGGATGGCTATATGAGGAAGACCAAAAATGTATCATATGGATGGCTAGAAAGGAAGTGACTTATGCTAATGACGATGACAACTAAAGAAGACATGCTACGGCTGCGCCGATGGATAAAATACTTTTATACTACACCTGCTTGGAAAGTACCTTGATACTTTATCAAATTTAAGTTTTCCTTCGGATACAGAACTCATAAAAGAAATAAATGCACTACGTATATGGAATCCAATCATCATCTACATAGTTTTAAGCTTTCACGGTTCATAAATATACTTAAAATAAAACAAAAACAACAAACAAACAAACAACAAAACAAACAAAAAACAAATAAAAAAAAAACAAAAAAATAATCACGGGAAATAAGTGACATTTTAAGTATCATCTACATAAATAATGAAATACCTCAGTAATGTTATTTGGAATATAAGAACAGATGTTAATTTTTTTTATGAGAAAATCTATTTAGGTTTATGAAAATCGTTTCCTAAAACTCTCTGATAGACAAATTGCTTGTTAGATAAAGTCATTAAGAACAGAGAACACCAGCTGTTAAACGTTGATAAATTATTATTAATTATTAAGATATTTATCTACACTGAGTGTTAATTAAAGCTTTATGTACTGTAGGTTACGCTTTTTAGGTGATGCATTATATACCAAATAACTATACTGAGAATAGTGTGAAAACAAGGAACTTTGTTACAAAATAAACTTTGATAATATATCCTCGGAATAAATCTATCCGTCGATTAACTACACCTAACGAATCTATCATCATCGTCATTGTTTTGCCTTTATCCCAATTTATTTGGGTCATGTCTTCTTCTTCCATACTTCTCTATTACTCGTCATCTCATCAGACACCTCATTTTTTGCCTTACGAATTAATTTATCAATCAATCATTTTTATTATCAGGCATCTTAAGGCCCATAGATAAAATACACATAATTACATTACTACATAAAAAAAAAATACTAATACATACAAAATATAACTTATAAACTATGAACACACACACACAAAAAATCATATCATCATAATCTCAGTCTAAGTAACGCCACATAGATCAGTCCTAGCCTGCTCCCTTTCATAAACACAGCTACAAAAACATTTAATATTCCAAAAGCAAACCAAAAAAAATATGTTTGTATATCTTAGCAGAACCAACACTTTTACATCTCATAAATGGCTGAATAAATAAGTAAAGAAATAAACACACTTCAGATTAAAATTCCAACGAGTCTCTCTCAGCGAACAGATTTTTGTACGACTACCTTTTCTCGGTATATAAGCTTCAGAAACGTTTTCAGCATAAAATAACAAGATTATTAAGTAATATCGAAAATGTGCAAACACTTTGAACTCGATTAATGTTTTAACATGAAAGAGTTTTATGACTCTGATAACGATTTATTGATATTGACGAGGTTTTAAGTATGGTAGAGTACAGTGGCGAAGGGTCCATACAACTCGATTCCTACCGGATTCCCTTTAAAAATGGCACAGCCAATATTCCATAGACAAATAATATAATCACTTTAAAGATAAATATACTCCGGCTTACCTTCTACAAAAACTGACCATTCGCTACTGGTAGAGTATCTTCTTGCTAGGTTTTAGGTGTCATAAGTTTCATTTTCATAATTTTCCTGCCTTTAGCCCAGTTTTTTTGGGGTCGGCGGAAAATGTCTTCTTCTTAAAGAAGAAGACATTTTCCGCCGACCCGTATACTTCTTATTCAGCTGATGTTTTCTCTAAGTTAAAGATGTGTTATGGAATCTTTTCCAAATTGTATTTGTTAGAACAATATAGCGTATTAATAACAAGATCTTTTACGCGATACTTCCTTTTCTACGATGGTTTATTTATAGTAAGCCAGTCTGTATCTTTATTCGCATAAATGTGATATTTATATAGTGAGTATTAAAGATTTTATAATAGCAAGCAGATTATTTAAAACAGCTTTGATTTTTTTCACGAAATAGACTGAATAGTCTAGTAACATTGTTTGTACTTCGTAGTGAAGAGGTCTCATTGTGAAAATATCAGAAAACTTTTGATTATACGAAACGTAATTTTTCCTATGCGCTTTGTTGGATCCGTCGACTCCCTCGGCGATGAATGAAAGTTTAAAACTGTTATCTTCTTGAAAGTTTACCACAAGCATAGATAATATAATACTTCGCCAAAAGATTATGAGACATTAAATCTTAGTTTTGTAGTAGATAAGAGTAGACCTACCTACCAGTTGACAGGTTTTACAAACAAATCTATTTCGAAATCAGCCCTTGAAAGCCCCTAGCCTACTTCTCCGTACTTACAATAAAAAGGTGTGATACTGTATAAACTGACACGCGTGTAACTCAAGTTACTTTATTAGCATAAAGTGCCATGCAAGTTCTTAGTTGATATACATAACTTAAGTGTATCTATGTACCTGAGGCAGTGGTGTTAGCGCTGACGTGTAAACCGGGAGCTTAGAGTGCTTAGATGCAACTGTAGGTAGGTATGAATATTATTACTACCGAGTTCACTGATTGTCGCCTATTTTTCAACCTTATTACTTAGAGCGTAAGGGTGAAAAGTGGCACGTATAGTGCACTATTAGCTAAGTATGTTTACTAAACAAAATGTAGTACAGTGTAACTAATGTTGTTCTCTAAACATGATTTGCTGCATGAAATGTGAACCCGCGATGATTTTACTTTATTCGAAATACAAGTGTGTTTTTTTCATAAATGTGTCCGATGACTTTTTTTTTCCGGATGGGAAATCATCAAATAACTCCTCCCGCTCTGTGCGGAGCATTGGAGAGTGTCAGACTTTTACTGACTAAAACCCATCCATGTTCCTTCATCGCCCTTTGTATTCCGGGGCCACGGTATTTCTTTCGAACAGTCCCGCAACCCCGGCTGGCATCGGTCCTTGCGGAACCCTTCCTTTTGCCGACTCTCATAAGTGTTCGATACCTTGATTGAAGTTCAAGGGAATTGAACGCAACAGCGTTATACTAATTCAGAAATTTTAAAAAGAAACAAGAATACCACGTTCATAATGTATACTCATACTATAAATGCGAAAGTTTGGATGGATGGATGGATGGATGTTTGTTATTCAATCACGCCAATCGGTTGAACGGATCTGTATATGAATTTTGGCACACAGGCAGATTATTGTCTGGAATAACACATTGGCTACTCGTTACGGGTACTTTTAAGCCCATTATACTTCAAAATTTCCACGTGAACAAAATCGCGGGAAACAGCTACATCTACAAAGTATAAGCAAATGTTTGTCAATAAGAGTCAAACATACAGGACAGGAATGCAGACCCTTACACCCTTACACCGAATTTGACAGATAATTTGATATTAAAGTATCTGTTAGTCTAGTGTTCGAAGTCAATCCGGAGTCTGGTCAGGTCACCTTACCTTAGAAAGGCAATTTTTCAAGTTTTGGACCCGAAAATAGTGCGGACAGATAAAAAACAGATCCTATTTTCTTTTCAATAAATCTTCCTTCAACTCGAATCACAATCCCACAAATAAACCGCTGTCATGTCAAGAGATCGATCTTCATTCTTCTTTACTTTTGGAAACTTTTAGTCTCAATAATTCACAAGGTTAAGATTACATCGTTATTTCAGAGATTATTCAAGTTGCTGTCACAAAGATAGCGACTTTGATCAAATGATCAATATCATTTCCATTGTGTTAGCTCGGAAGAGCTACGAGAATGGCCTTGTCAGAATCGTCCATAATATGAATTAGAATCTTTCTTGCTTTGGCTAACATAGGTAGGACTACCTAGAACTAAATTCCGTTTTAGATTTGGGTGCATTTAACAGTAACACGGTCCACTTTAGACTGATAACATAATACAAATTATGGAAGCAGCCTTGACTTTGCGAAAATCGATTAAAAACATGTTACTGATACCATACATTTTTAACCCCAAGGTTTTATGACTACTAGTCATAACTATACCCTCTAGGCATTATAACAGCGTTGTCACACATTTATGGTAAATACCATGACCATTTCAATGTAATTAAACATCATAACCTTCCCGCTATCAGACCATCAGACATGCGTCGTCGTGTATTTGCATAGGGCAACCATCAGGGCCGGTGGCACGTAAGGCTAGGGATAATCAACGGTTAGCATAACCTATGAGGTCTCTTGGGCCTACTTTATATGACATTATACCGACAAATACCTCGGTTTAGAAGGTGACTCGGTGTTTTGTTAGCAAGCAAGCTTTTTACAAAAAAAAACAAATAAATTTAAAATGTATTCTAATGTTTTTCTGTTTTTGTTTTCAGGTACATTATTGTCTTCTATGTCGTGGGGTTAAGTAAAAAGTAACCATTGTTTTGCAAGTGGACTTCTACGTTTTTGATCTTTAAGCGAAATTACGATTCCACGGTAAGTATCAAATAATAACCTTACATTTTCTAAGGTTTGTAAGCTTTTGCCGAAGGTGTATGTGCAATTGTGCATATTTTCTTTGTTTAATTAATACCTAAGTCATTAGTTTAACTAATAACGTTTATTTGTAACTACTAAACCCGTAAGACGCCATATAAAATATATTATTATGTTGAAGGTAATTTAATTGCGTTTTTACGACCACCACAACTTCTAAATCAACTCATAAATCTGACCTTTATTACTACACTACAAATAAAATCCATGACTAACCAACATTCCATAGAAACTCGACTTCTAAAGAAATGTTTCAAATGAAAGCGTAATCAATACATCCTACATTCATACATAATGGTCTGATAATTACATCGTGTTATCGACTGTTTTGGTTCTGAGAAAAAACTCATAGTTTTTTTTCTGTCCGTATGTATCATTCGTTTAGTGGGTCGCGTGATCATTGTTTATGCATCTTTGATGCAAGGCCACTCGACCAGTGCCTCAAAATGTTTTATTATTTTTAGACCACCTTATAAAAGTCACCGTATTTAGTACAAGAGGTCGGGTATATTGATTCGTTCGAAAATAGTGACACACGGATAGTGACCTAATTTTCGTGGTTTTAACTTATGATTAAATTGTGTCGCCAGCCTTTTGAGTAATTGGATCTATTTTCGAGGTGTGTATTTTTTTTATTTTTGCTCGTGGTTAATTTTTTTAATGGGTAATTCATTTGGGAGCTATTTTTAGTATTCAAGTTATTAAATATGATGATAAGTACTTACAGGAAGTAATTAACTTGACCGTGAAAAGTCAGTTTTTGTCATTTTACGTTTTATTGAAGTTTTGAATATCAGGTGCTTCATATTTTATTATATTAGGGTAAATGAAATTCGGACGTACTAACGATTTGTTAATACATTTATTTTATTTAGGTTTCGTGTTCCCATTAACATTACTAAAAACCTTTCAAAAAACCTGCTAAGAAAAACACAATTTGATTTATTATCTCATCTATCTCCACAAAATTTGGAACACAAAACTAAATTAAATTGTCTCGTTTTAGACATATCAAACGCGGGCTTAAGTAGGATACGGTGTATGTGTGAACCAGATACTAAAGGCTCTCAAATAGCCAGCTATTTCAAGTAGTGTCCCGTTTCGCATTATGTGGATGTAGACATTTATTGTTTTTTGTGAAACGAGCGTTGCGAAATAGTATTAAAGAATTGTATCTGCACATATTAATTCGTAAAACGTTTGTTTGCACTGAAAAGTTGTTTAGTGGTTTGTGTAGTTTAATTGGTTATTTAGGGATAGTCAGAATTCATTTTTGGGAAAAAACATAGTGATTGGAGTGCAGAAAAGGTACAGGTAAGGAAGGGGTGGGAAGGTAGGTTGGATACTTAGCCAATAAATCTAACTCATTTTTGTGGCACTTAGCGATTGAATAATAATTTTGGGAGAGAACTTCATCAATTTCTTCCTTGGAATATTGTTGTAATTTTTCCCAAAAATAAAGTAAATATTATGTTATATGTACTAATGAATGACCATGAACGATTTTCCAGTCTCTAAGTAAAACACACATTATCTTCAAGGTGAAAAATAGGTCAAACTTTATTCCGAGTGTATGTCATGCTCGATCTGCTCATAAATACATAAGCGTGATTAAAAATTTAAGGTAATTAGGTGTGTACTTAAATTGCTAATAATATGGCCACCTGATAAGGCTTTCAAACAAATAAAAACATAATAAAGGTAAACAACTATTAGCTATTTGGTTTACATTTTACAATGTAATTTGTGGGTTAAACTGTAAACCAAATAGCTTGTTGGACCGTACATAAAGACGCGCTTCGTTTGTTTTAATTTTCACAGGTTGTTCGCTGCTATCAAGAATTATTAGAACTAGTATTTGCGTTGTGCGTGAGCTTCGCACAGCTCGCGGTGTCATGTCGTCGTGTTTTTGAGAAGTATTCCTTACTCTTATAATATTTTGAGAATCCATAGGAAAGATTTTTGTTAATTTTATAAAATCTTTTAAATATTTTGAAAATAATTACATTAGAATAGGTTAAGTTATGGGTTATAGTGGAAGCACAAGGGTAGCCCGCGAAATTTCGATTTTCTTACGTTTTTACCTTCGTTTTTACCATTTCCAGGTCTGTGTCAGTCCCAAAACGAGCATGCGTTCGCAAACACATTCAAAAATATTTTGTTCTTTCTTTATTTCTATATATTTTTCTTTGGATTCGCGTATCGCGAACGAACTGTGCGGTTTCATAATTAAAAGAGTTTCAGAAAGTAAAAAATGGCGTGCATCTTTTTTTTTACACCTTTTTGTTGAGGAGTTCACAATCTTTGTACAAAGCTATTTGAGTGTCTGTGAAAAAACATACTCAACTCTGAGTCGCTCCACCACAATTGGACAAAAAGTGCCTCGGCTCTTTTCAGTTTGTCCCTTCACTTTTCAATGCCCATACATCGCGTCCCATTCATATAAGACTTTGACTTGACATTGATAAAAGTGTTGTTGGAGCTTTCCATTAAAATTTAGAATTTCTCAGGAGCAGCATAGTCTGAATGTGAATGTGTGCCCCTTGGTAGGCTCACCCAATATTATATGGGACTAAAAGCTTATTGCACAAAAACATCAAATTATTCTACCTAACGATTCTAATCATTTAAAATGAACATGTAAGGCTTGGCGAAATGTAGTGTCTATTGTATTGTATAGCGGGCTGGTGTCCGCAACTCCACTTCAAAGCGTGCATTTGCCTGTGCGTACGGGTGGGAAATTTATTCGATCCACCCTAACTTCTCGAGAAAGGCCAGCAGAGCCTTGATGTTGCTGACAATCTCGCGGAGAGTACCTGGGTGATGTAGTGTCTATTACGCAGGGTTCAAAATTAACAAGATAATTATTTGCTTTGAAAATAATCTCGATAATTAGCCATGCTGATTCATAACCTGATCTTTTTTTTATCAAATTGGGTTTTTATTTTTCGGCATTTTCGTAACTATCACTCTGGTCTACGGGACCAGAGTGATAGTTACGTTCTGTTACATTTTGATTTGATATTTCTCTTACTCGTTTGGATACGCGTGGAAGCGGAAACGTGAGGTGACATTGATAATGATTTTTGTTATTATCAAGTTATTTAGTAAACCTCTGTTTAACCCTTTAATAATTGACGGGCGTGTGTTATAATATTTAGTAGTCAATATTTACCATAAAACCTCTAGTGAATAGCTTAGGTGATCATAAGATCACCTAAGCTATTCACTGCAAATACTAAGCGCCGCGCTATAATAATGTCTTCTGAAACATGCAAACAACATTTTTCTTGTCATACAACGGCACTGAAATTCCTTTAAAACACACCAACTCACCAATCGATTTTAGATTATAACTGAAGCTCTTACAGATTATTTTTGCTTGATCGTTTCAGGACATAAGTGTATGACAGCCGGGCACATAAATTACTAAGGCCACTTCGCCCGCTATTTGTAGTGAGGGCCATTTGAATATTCTATTGAGAACAACCGTAAGGGTGGTTTGCATTTACTCTTCAGAAAGTTGAGTTTTTAGTTTTTAATCTGGTAATCGGTAATTGTGTGGCTGTTCGACATTAATTTTTTAACTTAGTGTACGAGCTAAAATATCTTAGACTTTACGCAAAATTCTAATACAATTTTTAAATTATAAAAATAAAATCTAAATTATAAAAATTTAATGACTTTGTGAAAAGATCTGTAACATATTATAATGACGAGATAGGGTATCTGACGGTACCCTTAGACAATCACTTTTGATTCTAAAGTGATTATTGTATGGCATTTATGTAACACGGACACTGATTTAAATAAGAATAATGAGAAAAAAAAATCAATCGAAATAAAAAAAAAATCCTCATTTCTCGTCTTTATATCACGTCCTTTCAAAATATATATCACGGCAGGGAAAGCTTAGAGGAACACTCTCCTCAAATATTGGCGCCATCCGCCGCCATCGTCTTTCAGTCTCTAGCCATCACATCGCCGTGCGATAGCTACGATTCTTCATTGTTGGTAGATAGGTAGGTGGGTAGTTGAAATCACACACAGCACTTGACTTGAACTCCAAAGTTTATTTCTATCAAACCATTTAGGTACTGAAACTTATAAACTTTCTAGAGTTGAGTCGTCCATTCGCAAAGTATTATTGTTGAGGAGAAGAATGCAGACGAATAAACTTCTTACACTATTTTAAATGGTATTACAGTTCTCATTTTCACAACTTAATATCGTTCACTTCAATAAACACCTATATTTACTTAATATTTCAATTGTTTTGCTAATCATAAGCTAACGTGACCGATCGTTGCTCACGCGTCTATCCTGAGTGAGCGGAAGTCTCAGTCAGTTTACTCATTACTTAATAAGTTCAATAAAACTTACAAACAATACTAGAATAATTCACAATTAATCATTATAATAATTAAACAATACAAATGCAAAGGTTTTATCTAGTTAAAGCTAATTAGTCGCTTCATTACTTTTTATTACAACAATATTCGATCTTGCTTAAAACCATTTCCGGCAAATCAAAGGATTTAATACAAAGAACACATAAGAAGTCTTCCACTAATAAATTGTTCTGTAAAATAATCTTGTTACTTTTTAGTTTGTAATTTAGTAAGAGAAACTGATTTTGTTGTAGTTTCAAATTATAAATTGAGCTATTGATCAAATCGTATTCGGCGCCATCTTCCACCTTAATGTGGAGTGTTGCCTCATAATCAAATCTTTAGTGTCAAATGGCCAATGATAATTACAAATCCCAACTGTCGTAAAATACTTGCTTATCTTTATTTTAACTATGGAACTAGCTAGAGACTTTTGTTTATTAAATTACTATTTGAAACCACGAACTATCTAAGTACTATTTAAGCCAATAGATGGCGCTTAATTCACCTGTCAATTAATGTAATAATTGTAATATCAAGCAGAGATGGCAGGTTCATCAATATTAACACGGAATAGAATTTATGAGTGTTATTAATTAGATTAAATCTTAGCAGATAGAGCCTCTTGCGGCGACATATATATTTGGGAACATAGATATCTGTAATCTAGTCGAAATAAATACACACTACCTTAAGAATATATGCTTAATTTACAAATTATTTTGGTATTACGTTTGTATGAACAACGCATGCTCCGCCGGCCCCTTAAAGCATTTTCTACCAGTTTTGTGGTCGTGATTGTACCAGTGTGAATGGTTCGAAAGTAAGTTGTTGCGTGAGCAAAGATTAGGCCACGCCCTCTTCTTCTATTGGTTTATCGAACTATGTCAAGTTCCGTTTGGTCATTTCAGGGTTAGAACTTGATGCTAACAGTAATAATTTGTTAGGTTAGAAAATCAAGATTGTGGGTTTTCCTTGACGGTTTAAAAGGCTCTAATACAACTTCACACCTGTAATCTTTGAAGGGTTTGGCAGAGGTGTACTATGTAGGAGGTACTCCATATTTCGCCACTTAAGTTTTACTACACATAAAGTACTTACGGGATAATATCCGTGATTTTCTTTTTCTATGAGCTCTCGATATTTCGACGCTGTTGCAAGCATCATGATCGCGGGAATACTGAAGAGGTATGTGGGTGGAGTGAAAATTATTTATTATGAGCAGACAAATCTGTCTACCCTCTTTCTTAGTCTTTTATTACGCGCGCTACTGGAACTGGGCTGAATATCGGGAGCTCGACTCGGCTCGACTGAATATCGAGAAAAAGAAAATCACGGATATTATCCCGTAAGTACTTTAAGTGTAGTGAAAAGCCGTGAAAGTCTAAAACAACTGCAGCACTTAAGTTTTGTTGTTTATTGGGGCGTTTTACTTACAATTTCTTATCTAAAAAGTGTTTCGTGTTATGAAAATTAAATTTATGATTAATCATCCAAAACGGCTTTTTGATCGGATAGATAACTGGTTAGTTAAACTAACTAGCTATAAACAACATTCATAATTAAAAAGAAACAAGGTGATAGATCATTTATGCCTTTTAGTTCCTACAAAGTTAATCGGTAAGGAAGTTTTATTAAATATTTGCGTGCGGCACGAAATACAATGCGTAGCCTGTAAGTTCTGTCTATTTTCACCAACACAAGGTAAAATATTAAATGAATGCCTAAATAAAACCGGATTTAAGTTCAGCCCAGAAAGTCGAAAATCCTACAGCACGTTTTAGGTGCGTAATACTCACAACCGACATGGTGCGTGTATGACCAGGTGTGTGCGCGTGTACAGTAAAATCTTAGCAACTGGCGTTCTGTAGTTTCTGCCTACCCGCATGGGAAAAAGGCGTTAATTAATGTGTATTAATGAGAGTGTTGCCTAATGTTATTGAAAAAAGTCAGTAAAGTTCAAATAACATCACACGATTACGTCTGTAATTCCCAAAGTGTTGGGCAGAGGTGTACCTAATAGTACACCTACTTTGCTTCAGTTATATTTGAGGGGGCGAGCCTATTGCCATCAATTGGGCACAAATCCAGACTCCGTGGCTTCTTACAATGGCTTATGTTTAACAAACCAACAGATTTAGTAAACATGTAATGGCAAAAAAAACACTTTTGATTGCCAAAAATAGTAAATAATCACCAAAATTAATCCCCATTTTAGTGTGAAATGGGATTCAAAAATAGTTTAAATTAGTTAATGATTACCAGAAATTGAACTGTTATGGCTCTTGCATCCGAGTCCAGGGAGACCCGGTCGACGCGGGGCTCCTACTTCTAAATGGTTTATAAAAAACGGGGTGCCCCAAGCCGGCCTAAGTAAAACTAATTTGTCATCAACCACCTCAATAAAATTTGGTGATCAATTGATATTTTAGGTGATAGATGTTAGTGGTCACAAAGTTATTTAAGGTGGTCATTATATTTTCCCCCATTACAATTTGCCCGACCCGGGAATCGAACCCAGAACCTCATGCTCAGCAGTCGCGATTGCTACCACTAGACCAACGAGGCTGCAAAGTTCAAGTAATAGTAACCTATTTAAAGCGATAGGGTGACATTGAAACTAAAAGTTTTCCAAACGATGACTCATCGAATGGCTTCGAATGGAAAGTTCCTGTTATACTGTTAAATTACAGTTGTTTGGTTGTCACGATTTATTTATTCAGTGAATTTGTTATGCAAAGGTCAGTTTTTCACCACCTGTTATTCAATCAAAAAGTGGTTCAAGGCAAAGTTAGGGTTAGTTTTAATCAAGATTAAAATTTAGCCTCACAATCGTGTTGATTCTGTTGTGCACAAACTAAACTTAATTTAGGCTATTGCTATCTTGTACTAAAAGGCAGTGCGAGAAAAGGACGGCTATAGCTATGAACTAAGTTAGAGATGTCTAACTAGTTTATGCCTTGCTCTTCACCGTGTTTTTTCACGACTGCTTAAAAAAAGCTGTGTTATGTTTTCAGGGTTCATGTATGTATGGATGTATTATGTATGTTTGTGAGTTTCTTTATTCCACAATAACTTCTAAACGCCTAAACCGATTTCGATGTACGTGGTATCGTTAGAATCCTTGTGTTACCCCGGGTAACATATGCAGTGAAAATTAAACAAAAATAGATAGGTCTTGAAAAATTAAATTAAATTGGATACTGCAATATGGATATCAAATTAAAGGGCTCATCATGAGGATTTTAAAATGGTATATATTATGACCATATTTTAATTAAAAAAAAAAAAACTATACAAGATACGCGCGGATGACTAGGTAGGTTTGTGAACTACGATACGATAAATGTACACCAAAATAAATAAAATGCAAAATTCTACATCTTATTATAATCATAACTCATCATCGTCATCATCGTTTCAGCTGAAAGACGTCCACTGCTGGACATAGGCCTCCCCCAAGTGTCGACACATTGACCGGTCCCGTGCGACTCGCATCCAGCGGATTCCCGCAACCTTCACCAGGTCATCGGTCCACCTAGTTGGAGGTCTTCCAACGCAACGTCTTCCGGTTTGCGGTCGCCACTCCAGAACTTTTCGGCCCCATCGGCCATCCGTTATGTGAGCAATGTGCCCTGCCCACTGCCACATATACACACGCCACTGCCACATATATATTATGTAGTGATTACATACGGGACCGAAACGTGGTCGCTCACAATGGGCCTCATCAGAAGGCTTAAAGTCACCCAAAGGGCAATGGAGAGGGCTATGCTCGGAGTTTCCTTGCGCGTTCGAATCAGAAATGAAGACATCCGCAAAAGAACCCATGTGATCTTTTTCTCTCTAATAAAACGAGAAAGAGACGGACGTAATTTAGAGCTGTCAAATTTAACTGAACTAAAATTTCCATACAAATTAAGGATGCACGTACAAACATGACGACTAAAAAATTATTTAAAAATTTAATTCTTCTTTTTAGAATTTTTTTTTACGCAGTCGGGTTATTAAATTTTTAAATCATTTTTTAGTCGTCATGTTTGTACGTGTACATATCCTTTAAGTTAATCCAGGTTATGAACTGTCAGTGTGCCAAGATTCATCCAAATCCGTTCAGTATTGCTTGCGTGAAACGGTACGGAGCGTAGTTAAGCGGTTAGCTATTAAAACAAACTCTCATTAGAACTCACGTAATATAAACAAACCGTTGATTTGTATAGCCTGTCTTGTATCTGCTGTATCGGTTATCACCTTTAGTTAGAAAGTCATTTCCAAATCTCAAAACGACAATGACAGTCATAGTTTCAACCTTGGCGAATTTGCAATGGGGTTGAAATTCCAATGCAAAATGTAAAACAATTACACTGAGATTGCCCAGCACACGTGGCAAGCTTATTACGCACGTGGCATGAGTTCGACGGTAAGTTTGCGTAGAACTTAATGGTTGGCAACGACCTACACGTTCCAGAGAATGACTGCGGATAAAACAAATGAAAAAGAGCATGCCATGTCACCGTAATGCTATTATGCGATGGTTCTCACGCGAATGAAACAAATGAAAAACGCGTGTCGTTTGCTGGAAATCGCCGTAGCTAGTCGTATTATCTGAGGTCATGCATAGGAGTTAGTGACCTTGTTAATTTCCACATAATCACAGGCTACGATTTTGCTACGTTCTTGCGTTGAATCTTCAGGCGGCGATTAACTTGCAACAATAGGCTTATGTCCTGAAAAAATCTAATTAGTCCGTCAGTTAGATTATCAAAAAATATTAGACATGTATTTTTTATTTTGTTACGTACACCAAAATTGACGAAGATACGACGCTTTTAAAATTCTCAATACGTTACGCCGTGCTATAATTTTTAGTGCGTTGTGACGTCACGAGCCCCGACTCTCGAGTTTTGATGCGTTTTATCTTTGTCAATATTCATTGATTTACAAAAACAAAAAATACGTGTCCATTATTTTCGAATACTCTAACTGACGGACTAAATAGATTTGAAATTTACTGATGGTAGAAACTAGCCTATAGCCTGTAATGTATCGTTCGAGGCGATCTTAGTACAATTCAGCGATTTATTAATGGTAATCCACGGCGAACGCTCGTTTTAGCCCTCGGCTTAAGCGAAGGTCCATTCTTAGTCTAATTGGTGGACGTAGAGATTGTGTGTGCTTTATTCAACAAAAATCTTTAGTAAAAAACTTTACGTGGACTCGCGACGACGCGTTCAAATATCATCATCATCATTTCAGCCGAAAGACGTGCACTGCTGGACATAGGCCTCCTCCAAGGGGGGTGTTTAGCCATAATCGCCACGCTTATCAGGCGGGTTGGCGATCGTTCAGTTATACTGATTTGTAACGTACCACTCAAAAGGATTCGCGAATAAACCAACAGTGGAGTGGATCACGCGTTACGTTACACCTAAATGCAGCGAGTCAAACGCTGCCTTTCTGTGCACGGTCGAAAAACGAGTAGCCCGGTCGTTTTGCTGCAAGGCTCATCGTTGACTATATTTCGGAGCCTTTGGGCCGTGAATGAAAACGAAACAAACAAACAAAAAAATCGAAGCTATTGTTAACAAATTTTTGTTCGTCGGCCAGTAACGAATAGTCTACACTCTACTATAGGATAGCCAATCGGTAAATACACAAAGAGCTGAGCCAACGATGCAGCAATAAACTTTGGCTTCTCGGTAGAAATTAATTGAAAAACCTAGTACGTGGAACAAAGCATGACGGTTTAAATCTATCTGTAGGATGCTTTGGAGCGCTGAAACTTATAGTAACCGACTCCTAGCTTCTACTGAGAAATTGAATTAAAAAGACAAAAACAGTCGTCCCCTGTTCTTGCTAAGCCACAAGCACAATATCAGTAATCAAGCACAAACCATAAAATATTAACTGACAATAATTTTTATCACTCACTTGTGAATAAAAAAGAATAATTAGAAGTGCTCAACACAGCTCTAAATCAACCACTTTCCGTGCATTTGTACCAGCATTGTTTTTGTAATTCACTCCCCGTCAGCACTCGACTGAACAAAAGCATTCTTCTGTGAAATTAAATTAAAAACTTGGCGAATTGAGGAAGAATTTAAACCTCTGAGGAAAGAGGGAGTCTTGTGACATAAGGACCGGGAGGGAAACATTATTAAAACCAATGCTTGTGCGCGATTCATAAAAGAATATTAAAAATATATTTTTATGAACAAATTTAGTTGAGACTCGTGTTACGTCTTGGCATTTGCTTTGATAATATCAGCTTTAGGGGGTAAAAGTGGTTGACGGTGTTACAATACAAACTAAGGATTTTATTTTTGATGTAAAAGCAAGAAAGTCTACTGCAATTATTAGGGCACAAATACAGACTCAGAAATACACACACACACACACACTTTTCTTACAGACTTTTGTCTCTAAAGTTATTTTGAATAGTTATCAAAAATATTTTAATGTGATGGAAAAATCTATTTTAAAAAATGCACTGCTCACTTAAATTCGCAAAAAATTGGACAGAAACAAACAATAAAAAAAACAAAGACAAAAATCTGAAAGGGCGTTCACGCATCGCGTACATTCATTCGCTCGTAATTAGAATTTGGTTAATGTGTACATTGAACTCAGCATTACAAAACTCACACGATGTACCATTCATTCAGGTCATTGCTATAATTAGTTCGCATTGCAATGTTCACAACGATTTAAATGCTCGCCGTGTAACCTCACCTCAGAAGCCAACATTCAACTCTCAAGTACTTAGTGAACAGGCTATGTCTATGACGCTTTTCTATGGAACTTTTGTATTTGTCACTTTTACCGCGTTCCCGCGTTCTAGAATAATCTCTCTTGGTGTAATGTGTCCGTGCAATAAAACTATTGTAATCTTATTTAAAAAGTCTATAATAGGCGACAGTATCAAAAAATTGCAAATCTATCTATACGTCAGTGTTTTTTTCTTTTCAGTTTTTATTTAATGTTTTTAGTTATTTACGCAGTCGGGTTTTTTAATTTTCATATTATTTGTTTTTGCGAATCAATGAAAATTGACAAAGATAAAACGCATCAAAACTCGGGAGTGGGGGCTCGTGACGTCAGAACTAGCTAAAAATTATACCTTAGGCGTGACGTATTAAAAAATTTTAAAAGCATCATATCTTCGTCAATTTTGGTTTACGTAACTAAAGAAAAAACACGGGTCAAATATTTTTTGTTAATCTAACTGACGGACTAAATAGTTTTTTTTGTCGTCTCGCCTACCTGAGTACACAAGTAATAACACAGGCAATCTGCCATTACTTTTTTTTCCTAGTCGTGATATTGCATTCTTTCATCCGAGCTCTCATCTATTGCCAGGTTTCGCGTTGCTAAAGGAAAGAGTCGGGCGCTCATTAGAAATTCTGAAACCAATTTTCAGAAGTATGTATTTAAGAACGTAGATATTTGGTATACCTGAGAGGGACTGCTTCTCATCTACGCGATCCCTACACAAACATTGTTTGTAATGAGCTGTTCGTATTTGAGGAGTTCAAAGCACTTGGTATTTTTCATCTCAGCAAAGCATGGTTCAGTTCGAAATATCACTTTGAGCCCCCTCAAAGTGACAAACGGCGAAATTAAAATATTCGTCTGTTTATTGTAATAAGTAAGATAATATTACATGATGATTTATGTTGTATGGTGTTGATCAAAGTATATCATGACCGTAAAAAATATGTAACAATTTAAAAAATAAAATTCATCAGAATCACTCAAAACTGTAAGTTAGAATTTACCTAAAATAGCATGAAATAGTCATTCAATAGTATTAGAGTTATGTAGTTACAATGATGATTTACGAGTATAATTATTTGACCCGTATGATCATGGGTGTATTTGAAATATCAGTAATAACATTTTAAAAAATTATTCGTAAAAAAAAAACAAAAATTATGTCGGAACTTTGACTTTCAATAACTCCGTAACTAGAAGGTTTCCAGGTAATGTTCAGTTCCTTACATTTATCTATCAAAATGCGATGTCCGCAGTCCGGTCCGCTCTCCAGTCCTAAACAAATGATCGTAAAAACGGAAAGACAAGTGACTTTTATATAACACCTTATGAAGACCCAAGCTCGTCATTCTAAAAATAATTCTCATCAACGTCGAGAACGTGCTTGTTGACAGTCTCGCAATTTACACCTTTCTCCTTCTTACATAATATTAAGACCTCGTGTTTTTCATCTTGCATCTCTTTTTCTAGTGAAAGGATGTTTCGCTCCTTCACAAGACCTATTCTGTATGCATGAATGCTCAAGAACGACGATTAGAGTAATTTACGAGAAACTTTAAATTTTATACCTAGTAGTTTGAAAGCGACAGTTTTCTAGATTTTTCGAAGTTGCAAATCTTGCAGTTACTTACAGTACTTACTTGTGTTTTCAATTAAAATAGTTTTCGAGCAGAGTAAGGCATTTCAACTTTTTTATCAAAACTCGTTTTTTTTTAACGAACTGGATCTGAAAGCCATCAGGTCATTGCGATTAAAGGCAATAAAGCTTTCAATACTACGTCAATATATAATAAACTTCAATAGCAATCTTTTACTTAAAAGTGATCTTTACATAGTATAAAACAAAGTCGCTCCCGCTGTTTGTACGCTTAGATCTTTTAAACTGCACTTCGGATTTAAATGGAGTTTTCAGCATTAGATAGAGTGACTCAAAAGAAAGGTTTATAAATGTATAAATTACCTACATTAGTATCTACTTTGCACCCGTGCGAAGCCAGGGCGGGTCGTTTATAATAATCGACTGCGACGGGCTTTGCAAATTAGATTTTCACGTAGTGCCTAAAATATCTTGCACATATTAGTTTAACAGTCCCAGCCTTAATTAACTTTAACAGAGAACTCAAATCCAAACAGTTCCAAACTCTGAGGTTAACCAAACATATAGCACCTTTGCACCTAAGAACATAGACCGACCCTACTATT
Source organism: Xestia sexstrigata (assembly GCA_941918905.2). NCBI lineage: Eukaryota > Metazoa > Arthropoda > Insecta > Lepidoptera > Noctuidae > Xestia > Xestia sexstrigata. The sequence goes on along the minus strand of OW799214.2, from coordinate 7,695,652 downwards.
TTCTCAGTCGTTCAACTTGGGGTTAATTCGGGCTATTTCGGGTGATTACGATGGAGGTCGTCCTGATTGAGCAATAAGTATTCCAATTGTCGCCTTGGGTTGGCTAACAACTCAATTTGCCCACTGGGCTCAAACAGGGGGATATTGAAAAGCCTGTACTACCCTTTAGTTAAGAAAGGGCCAAAGTTTCTGGGGTGGGATTCGGGAAATGAAGGGTGAAAGATGGAAAGACCCATGTTTGTTCCTGTTTGAGTGAGCCTACATGTTTTATAAAGCACTGATAGGGTAGCAGTTTATGAGGGTTTGCTTGTGGTTACTCGTGGATGAAGTTATAAAAATGTATGGGTGATGACATGGGTGAAATAAAAATTCAGTGATTTGTCGTCATTTTAAACATAAGTCATATACATGCGTCCACTTGAATTATATAGGTGCAGGCTTCGGTATTCAATACGCTTGTTGGCGGTTTTTAATGTTGAAACATATACAGGGTTAGTTTTCAATGACCGGCCAAATTTTCAGAGATGGTTTAGAATCGATAAATATTTTCGATATAATGAAAAAAAAAACTCATTTTTTTAAATAAAATTTTATTGCTGTCAACCACTAAAAAGCAAACGTGTGGATATTGCAACAGCACAATTCAGTTCAAAAACCTAGATAGGTAGCAGTTAGCACACAGATAAATTTGGCGGTGCATGCACACACAAGTGCATTGATTCCCACTAAGTTTATGATTTAGGAAATTTTTAGGACATTTTCAAATGAATGCTATTATTCTATTTTATATTTTTCGACAATAATATTTAAAATGCACTTTTGGTTTGATATCTAGATCTTAATTTTAAATTTTGGCTGGTCATTGAAAACTAACCCTGTATAATAAGTAAAATTACTCCACTAATAAAAGAAAAGTAAGAACGAAAATCAGAGCAGTAGGGCCCAGTGACTTACGAGCAGTAAGTCTTGGGCTCGAATCCAGTCAAGCGCATTACTTTGTGTAATTTATTTCATCACCACTGCTCTGAAAACGGTGAAAGAAAACATCGTGAAGAAACCGGCATGTCCTAGAACCAATAAATTTAAGACATGTGACATCTAACAATATGCACTGGGCCAGCGTGGTGAATTATAGCCCTATTTCTTCTCATAGAGATTAGGCCTCGGTCCTAGGAGCGGGAACATTAATAGGCCGATTATGTTATGTTAAGTATGTAAGAAGGAAAATACGAATACTATATTTTGTACAAAACACTCGAGGAAGGATTATTAACATTATGGAACGGTATCTGTTCAACCGTGAACATACTATAATTACACGCGCCAACAACAGCATCACAGCAACGACATACATCCGTTCGACGCGCCGGCAACACCAACACACCGTCAGCGCTAAGAGGTGGCCTACTGAGATCTTCGCTTCATCGGCTCGATACACACACGACACACAATTTACGATTTCTACAGGCGAGTCGCAAGAAAAAGATAGTTTTGGAGACGTAGATTTAATTAGACAAACTTTACATGAATATTAAACATAAAAATTAAGTTATACAAGTGACCATGATCGAAGTTTGATTCATAATGAGAATCACACAGGTGTTCCTCAATTCGGAGAGGTGACCGTGAGAAGATGTCGCCGTGAAGAGCTGACGTTGCGTTGCCGGGTGGTCCATATGCACAGCCGCGCTGGGTACAGTGCAAGCGATGCGATGCGATAGTTAGCTTAGCGTAACACCTCCCCCCGTAGAACAGCGACTATTGAAGACAGAAGTCGTAAATTGAGCTGGAGGTTGATTTGTGTCTACTCTGGTAGCTGGTACAGTGAAGACTCTTTGAAGTTCCATCTGGTTGCTTGCAGGTTCAGCAGGTGTTATCATTGCTTTTCGTCGTAGAAAGTATTTTCGATAGAGCAGGACACTGACGATTGCACAGGCGATGATCACTATCACGTACATCGGTATAGTGGTGTGATATACGCTGGAGTTGCTGTCTTCAATGAGGGTAATTGGTGACTGCATGGACAACTTCCTACTAGTCTCGTGTAAATGGTCCAACTTGATTGAGTTTAACTTAAAGATTGGGGCTGAAGATGTCGTCTGCTGCCAAAAAGTCAAATTATCGGCTGGGATATCGATGATTTTCAACGCTTGTCCCTTGAGGCGGTCTTTGAAGTTGTAGATCTTAAAGTGCGGTGTTTCAAGAGAGCATCTCTGAGGTATTATAGCGAGGTAGCTGCCTTTTAAGGTGTCATACAGGTCACGTCCGCAGGATAAATGCACTTTCGTAGGCGTGGGAAAGCTGATACCGTAGTGTCTGTCATCGAGCTCTTCATAAGCAGGTTTCTTCAGGGATACTGTCTTAGGATTGCATGAAGTTGTTCGTTGTTGAGTGGTGATCAAATGCTGGATACAATCTGGTGCTGTCTGATTGTGCATAGTTTTCAACTCGTTGCATAGATACCATTTGCTCGTCTTCGGACATTCTGTCTCTATATACTTGAAGTCTTTCTTATGTAAGGCAAGAAAAGGATGTGGGGGTGATATGACTTGATTTAATTTATTAGGAATCATACATAATTTATAAAAATCATAGGTTAAGGGGATGAGGATCGGAATTTTATATACTATAACTATTTTATTTCCCGTATAGTAGGAGCCTAGTCTGATTACATCATATATTTCCCTTACATCTAAATCTACTATATTATCTTTGTTATATATTCTAGTTAAGTTTTTAATTATATCCTTAATAGTAATTAAATCTACAACTGCATGATGAGCAGTAGATATTCTTATAAATGCAAGAACATTTTCTAATTTATTAAGTTCTTGCGATATATAATCTATGTTATCGCTAAGAATAGTAAAAACTTGGAAAAGATGAGCATATTTAATTAAATCATTTTCTCTGGTAGCTTCTGTTTCACTAATCTTTTTTACTAATAGTTCTATCTTGTTCTGATTATCTATTATATTATCCAAAATTTTTGAATGTTCAGCTATCCAGTCTTTTGATAAACTAACGTGTGCATTAAGTTCTGAAGCTATCCTATTTTCATTATCTTGCAGGGATTTAATAGCCTGATTATAGTGCAATGCATCTGTGTAATCCAAATTTCCAGTAATACTTTTTATAACAGACCCGAGACCATCTACGAGTCCTCTTTTATTACGAGATAACTCAAAAGTTTCTAACTGTCTAAGTACATTATTAAGCTTACTTTTCAGATAAGTCATATGGGGCTCGAATAAGAATCTCGTACGATTATTCAGTTCAGGGCTTACTGAATTTAACTGATTATTAATAGATTTAACTATTTCGTGTATATCGCCAAAGTCAACATAACGTAGGAAAGAATGATAATGGGAAACGATTTTGGCAGGCCCGAGTTTAAAAGGTAAGATACCTGGTCCGCTGTCAAGACTTTCAAGTTTTATCTCCTGCAGCATTGCTGGAGTCAGTAGAAAGAGGAACATCAGCATCGTCCTGCAACAATTGTGCGGTTTTAGGGACTCTCTTAAGTCTAGTTTTGGCAACTGGACCTCTCTTTTTCTTCGTATAAATGTGAATAGGGAGGCCAGTCTCAACTACGTCGTGGGTATATCGGGGAGCTAACTTTTGCCTCGAAGCAATCGGATTTTTCACGAAAATCTGTTGTTCGGGTGGATAGTTTACCTCCGGTTCACGGGTTCTATTACGAGCATTCATCAGATCGGAACGAGAAGCGTTGCAAAGATCTTCGATAGTATTATAAGCGAGGATCATCTTGTCTTTATGATTATGCATATACTGCTGTAATAAATGCGAAGTTAAATCTATGTCAAAAGGATCTCTGGGGTCAAAGTGACCCGTAATTACATCTAAGGGTTTGCATTTAGTAAAACTATGAATACTACTATTGTAAGCCATAAGGGCATACGGCATTAGGTTATTGACTGATTCAGATTTTTCAGATATTTTTAATATACGTAGGTGCTCTAGTATCGTTGAGTGGAACCGCTCAACAATACCATTTTCATTAGGAGCATGGGGGGCTACTCTATGATGTTGGATTTTATGAATCCTTACAAATTCAGCTAGCAATTGATTGGTGAATTCTGTACCATTGTCAGTTACGATAGTGATAGGCATGCCGTGATGAGTACAGAAATTTAATAAGGCTTGAATGACGCTAACTGCAGTTCCGTCGCGTAAGTAATATGCTTGACCATACTTGGAGAAAGCATCTACTATGGTTAAGAACTTTTCATTTTGAATAGTTAGTAGATCTAAATGTACCAATTCAAAAGGTCTTGAAGATGAAGGGACTACTTCTAGTTGTGGTCTCACAGGATTGCGGTCATACTTTGCCTGTCCGCAAATTACGCATTCATTTATAAATTTAGTTATTTGTTCGCGCATTTTTGGCCAAAAGTACCTATGCGATAGAGCAAGATAGCACTCATTGATGCCCCGATGGTTCGTTTTCCCATCATGATACTTGTTAATGATTTCCTGCTGTTTAAGATATTCCCTGACGTTATCTAATTCTCTTTTTGTTAAAAATAGGTTCATAGATGAATTCTTAAATGTTCTTTGTATTATAGGTATTATATTATACATTTCTAAATAAGGATTGATTAAAATTCCAGTTTTAATTTTAGGTTGTACATATTCTTTAATAGCGTTAATAAGGTCGTTTTCTAGGTTAGATTTAGAGATTTGCATCGATACACGTGTATAGTTATCAAATGGTTTAGTTATAACTGGTCTACTTTTTATATCACCTACAACATTAAACATAATTTGCTTAGAGAACTTATTTAAGGGTTCATCTGTGATAGGTATTTCTAAAATAGGATTTTCGTTATCAGTATGTACAGTAGCGGTATTAGAGTTACTACAATTATCTGAAGCGGTTAGGGTTCTTGAACTAGTGTCATCTATAGTAGGAGTCTTATCCGATGCATTAGCAATAACGGATATGAGTTCTTCATTGTGCAACTCAATGCGAGAAAGGGCATCTGCATTTGTGTTAAACTTTCCCTGCTTATATATTACCGTAAAGTCATATTCACTGAGCTTAAGTCGCCATCGCGTGAGCCGGGAATTGGGCTCCTTAAGACTCATGACCCACTGTAGTGGCTTATGGTCGGTCAAAATTTTGAACTTTCTGCCAAAGATGTATGGTCTAAAATACTTGCATGCCCAAACTATAGCAAGAAGCTCTTTCTCGATTGTACTATAGTTAAGTTCACTAGAGTTCAATGTCCGAGATGCATACGCAATGGGCTTGTCAGAACCAATTATACCCTGGGATAGTACTGCACCAATGGCCACGTTGGAGGCATCCGTGGTTAAAATGAACTCTTTACTGAAATCTGGATATTGAAGGATAGGATCGTTAGTAAGGAGGGTTTTGCAATGGTTAAAACAATTGGTATAATTTTGATCTAAGGTTATTTTAGAACCCTTTTTGAGGCACTGTGTAAGTGGTTTGGTAAGATTTGCAAAATTGGGGATAAATTTACGATAGTAGCCTAGAAGACCAAGAAAACGTTTAATTTTAGTGGGAGTTTTGGGTAAGGGGTAGTTTTCTATTGCATTAATTTTATTAGGATTAGGTTTCACACCGTCCTTACAGATAACATGTCCCAAAAATTCGGTTTCTAACTTCAAGAATTCGGATTTATCCATTTGAATCTTGAAATTAGATTCCCGAAGTCTTTTGAAGACTTTTTCAAGATTAAGGATATGTTCCTGCAAGGAAGTACTGAACACTATAATATCGTCTAAATAGACGAGACAGATACTTTGTAGATCTTTAAGAAGGTTATCCATCACCCTCTGGTGGTAGATGGCGAATTTTTAAGTCCCATGGGCATCCTTAGAAATTCATAATGGCCGTTTTCAACATTAAAAGCAGTTTTATGAATATCTGCGCTGTCCATTTCGACTTGATAAAATCCAGATGCCAAATCTAGGGTAGTAAAATATTGGCACCTGCCGAGTTTGTCTAAGACATCTGTAATATTAGGTATAGGGTATTTGTCGTCGATCGTTTTTTCATTAACCTTTCGGAAGTCTACCACGAGACGCCACTTAATTTTTCCTGAAGCATCAGGTTTTTTGGGTACTATCCAAATGGGAGAACTCCATGCAGAGTCGGATGGTCTAACAATGTTCTGTTCAAGCATCTTGTTAATTTGGTCCCTAACTTCCTGACGATGAACGTACGGATATCGGTAGCTTTTGGTATGTACTGGAATTTCATCTGTAGTTCTTATCCTGTGTTTGATCTTGTTGGTGAAAGTAAGTGCTTCTCCATCAAGGTAAAACACATCTGCATAATTTTCACAGAGCTGTTCTAAATTAATACGTTCTTCTTCATTTAAATGTTCGGTACGGAGACGCGATAAAACTTCAGCTGTACGATTTGATGAAATTTCAGTACTGTTACTATTAACTTCAAATATTACAGCTTCTACCGGCCTATCCATTGAAAATATGACATCATTAGATGAAGAATTGCTCAATTCAACCCAACCTCTATTGTTCTCTACTTTGGTAAAACAATCAGAAATAAAGCAATTACAGATTATCTGACTTTCAACAAATACCTCACCATCTTTTGCATTAACTGGTACTCTTACTAACTTCTTAGAATTTGCTGGTATAATATCCTCATACAAGTTGACATTACGAGAATCGTACATCTGAATAGGTACTGTACTATTTCGTGTAATAAGTATTTTATTTTTTAGGTCAATAGTAGAATTCCATTCATCTAGTAAGTCTATTCCTAAAAGGCCATCAAAATAGTCGTGAAATTTATAGATGAAAAGCGTAATATCCTGAGACTCATTAAACTCTGAGAAGCAAGGCAAAGATATAGAGTAATCATTTTTACTAGTTGCATGAACCGTAGTAATTTGAAAAGGTTCATAGTTAAGGGGTAGATGATTGAAGTATTTTTGCACGGCCTCAGGGCTTATGAAAGACTGATTAGCCCCAGTGTCAATTAAAAGCTTAAGTGGAGGATTACTTATCTGGACATAGACTAACTGTCTTTGAATATGAAAATTTAGTTCTATTTTGGCTTGACACTTTTCGAAACCTTCTGAAAATTTTCATCATTAGTAGAAGATGGCGTTTGATTAATTTCCTCCATTACAGGTACCTCTGAGCGATAGTCTATTTCATTTTCACAGCTGTACTCATTGACATGTTCATAGTCATAGCACTCATAGTCCGGATAGTTATAATCATTGTCATAGAAATCAAATTCATTAAAATTGGTCTCACGCGATTTGAAATAATTGTTCGGTGGCGGATTTCCAAATCTACGCCAATCGTGCCCACTAGGCGGTAAAACTTTAGGATTAAAATGGCTTACTCCACTCATTGGACGAGGGGTATTACCGGCACCATGTGGCTGATGAGCTTGTGCTCTATTCGGCAATCTAAAGACATTGCTTTGAGGGTTGTAATTAGGAGGGTATGTGCGCATGACCTGTTGAGTTCGTGTCAGACCCTGAGGGGGTAAAGCTTGCGAAGGAAAGTTAGGTCTCCAGCCTTGAGCAAGTTGTGGTCGGCTACCATATTGAGGAGCTGACCCAAAGTTGTTAAATCCATATGGTTTTGATGGTCCAGGCATACTAAGCGGCATAGGTCTAGGTGCGAAATTATTCAAGGGTAGATGCGTGCCATGTAGAGTAGGACGTAACAAATCTTTCCTATTAGAGCCACCATCAGTACGTTGTTGCATGTAAAGCGTGTTAAGTTCATCCTGAACATACTCGAGAGCTTTCTCAATACTATCAGGACGCATGCAACGGATCCTGGATCCTAGAGGATCCTTAAGTCCACGTAAATAGGCCTGAAGAGTAAGCTTTTTATAAAGAGAGCGCTTTGCCTCTATTGTAGTATTCACAGACTCGTGTAAAGACACATAGGTCATAATCGTGCTGAATAAATTTTGACATCGCTCATAAAATTCTTGCGGCGTGCTAGAGCCTTGTGTCTGCAATGATAGATCACTATATAGCGCGGTCTCGTCACGATGGTCTGCGAAGTTGTTGATTAGCGCACTTCTAATTCCTTGCCAATTTTCCGGTATCCCATTAGAATTGATAAGCCTAGCTGCAGATCCAGAAATTTTATTTAAAATGCCATTAATTAGGGCTAGGTTAGTTAATTCGTGCCCAGGCTCAGTTCTAAAATGCGCAAGTACCAATTGATCGCATAAATTTATGAAACGGGTTAATATATGAGAATTTCCATCAAAATCTGGAACAAGTCTAAGTGACTTATAGATTAAATCTACTGGATTACTATTATTATTTGCCATATTTTCTTCCAAATTCGCGTCTAATTCACTATCCTCTAAAATATCTCCTAGATCCCTGCGTTGATCTATCGATCTATTTCTATTGCTATTCCTATCGCTAGCTAACCTATTATTCCGTGATTCTCCCGGATGGAAAATCTTGACGGCTATACGTTAAACTAACACCAAAAAATCACTCGCGAAATATTAAAACGCACACTTAAAATAGATATATAATATACTAGGAAGGACTAATGTAGGAAAGCAAGGACTAAGAAAGATTCAAAGTACTTACTGCATAATGCTCCAGTATCTTTCTCCTGCACAATCAATGTTCAGATCACTCACTGCAAAAATCAATGTAGGTTCGGTAACTTGTCTATGATGTTCTAGTTTTTACAAGTATCCTACCGGCTGCGCCATTTACGATTTCTACAGGCGAGTCGCAAGAAAAAGATAGTTTTGGAGACGTAGATTTAATTAGACAAACTTTACATGAATATTAAACATAAAAATTAAGTTATACAAGTGACCATGATCGAAGTTTGATTCATAATGAGAATCACACAGGTGTTCCTCAATTCGGAGAGGTGACCGTGAGAAGATGTCGCCGTGAAGAGCTGACGTTGCGTTGCCGGGTGGTCCATATGCACAGCCGCGCTGGGTACAGTGCAAGCGATGCGATGCGATAGTTAGCTTAGCGTAACACACATGTAAATAGGTATCAATGTGTATTTACCACAAAAATTGTATATAATTAAATTTACTATTGTAATAAATTAGTCATCAAGCTGGAGTCGAGTGCGATTTATCTCCTATACCTCCTCTTACTGTGGCCAAGACACCTTTAGCCATCATCGGTCTTATGAGTCTGTGGGATCAGCAGTGAGAGAACCATTTCCTGTGTAAATTGCACGACGTACACAAAACCCTCTTCCTACCCAAATTCCGCCTGTTGCCGAAGGTCTCCTTGTGACAGACTTCCTTCTCGTATAACCAACGTGACCTACGTTTGGTGTGGTTTGTATGGTAGACTAGGGCGTTAGAAAACTTTTACTAGGGTGCTAGGTAGGTGGTTACTTTAGGGCTAGGTTTGGCGTCAGTTGGGCTTTAGGTACTGTTCTAGGCTCAATTGTCTCAACCGTAGTCACATCGTACGCACTTGGAATAACGGCTGTACTAAGCTGAAGTCCCGGTGTGTACAGTGTCTTTCAAATATGAAAACTGTGTACCTACTAAGATTGCTCACTTCATGCATTCAAAAGCAAAATAGCTGATTTTTGCATACTAAGCGAACATGAGCACAAACATGGATGCAAAAATAAGACGACGTAAATCTACATTCTTAAAAGCACTGCATATTTCTACATGAAATTACTTCAATGAATAAAATAAATGAGAATTCCCTATTCGTGTTTACTCATGTAATTTTCATATTTTCTTGAGTTTGTTACAGGTTTGTCTGTAAAAGGTAAAAGAAAATGAGTTTTCTTTTACATGTGTTTTCCTTTTGTAAACATCTTGCTTTTCTTATGAAAACTAGAAAACATCACTTCATCATCATCATCAGCCTATAATGTTCCCAATGCTGGGACACGGCCTCCTTTCAATGAGAGGGAATGGGCAATAATCCACCACGCGGGCTCAGTGCGGATTGGTAGATGTCACAAGTCTTCAAATTTTTGGTTCTAGGACATGCCGGTTTCCTCACGATGTTTTCCTTCACCGCTTTGAGAGCAGTTGTGATGAAATAAATTACACAAAGTAATGCGCCTGACTGGGTTCGAACCCACGACTTACTGTTCGTAAGTCGGGGCCGCCACCACTGGGCCACCGCTGCTCTCAAAATATCACTTGCACCTTAGAAAATACTCCTTTAACTCCAATTACACTTTTTCCATACAATACCCGCGTGTACGCACGGCCATTTTGAAAAACATAAAAGGTCAGTATACCAGCAACGTGACCCCTTCCTCATTTCCACTTACAATGTTTATTTATTATGACGTCTAACCTGCTTTACGTGGAGACACGTGTCGCCGATAAAAACGTACTGCGACAGGAAAACGTGGAAATGTCTACAAATTATTGATAGAAACTTCTTTGAATCATTTGAAAGGTCAATGAATGGGAATTGGTGAAACAAATAAAAGGCTTTCTAATAATTTTTTGACAGTTGTTGAATATGTATGGGTTTACTCATTTTTATTTTACTTAGGGTCTAGACCAAAACTTTGAGGACATGTGACATCTACAAACCCGCACTGGGCTTGCGTGGTGGATTATATAACAGCCCATTCCCTCTCATAGAGAGGAGGCCTGTGTCCCAGTAGTGGGACCATTATAGGCTGCTTATGCTTAGGGCCTAGACAAATTTTTGTGATATTCTATCAGTGTCATTGATGATAGAAAAGTAAAAAGAAAATCCAATTTAACAAAAACCACCAAAAAGCTTATGTGAATCGTTTGTTGTAAAAGCACGGAACAAAGTGGCGTTTCCTTTTCAGTCTCGTCAAAATCGACGAACTGTATTTTTCAGAAATCCCCATTTACTTATTTTTTAAAGAACCTCATTTAAATTCATTCGCAAAATCTGTGAGAAATAATCATCAACTTTTCCTTAGAATAAAAATGCAACTTCGGCGCTTACTCTGAACTTCACAAAATATGCAGCTAAAGTGTCAACAGCGTTGCTACGCGAGCGAAGTCGCGTTATTTTGCCAGTGAAAGTGAAGAACGGTTCCTGAAGTGCTCGGCTCACGCTTGACTAAACGTTGAAGCGGTTTCATGAATAATAAATTGGCCAATGGCAAAAATGAGAACGAAAAGTAAGCCAAGATTCCCTGTAAAGAAAAATGTTTCTGACAAGATTTAATTATTCCTCGTAACTCTGCAATTTCATTGAAAAGTATTAGGTAATTGAATATTCTTGGGAATCGTGTCTTTTTCTTCTTTTCAATTATTGACTTTTAAGTGTTGTTGAATTTTGATTTATTTGACAGTATATTTTAATACATAAAATGTGTAAAATAAAATGTAAAATCTTCACAAAAATTGTGCACCAGTCCAGTCCAGTACCAGTCATTTAAACGACCTGTTTTTAAATAATAATTTACATTTATTTTCAAACAAATAATTTGTATGAACCTTGGGTTAATTAATCAAAACTGTGGCATGTTGGAATGCCAAGTTTATCATTCGTCAAAAAGTGAATTTTGTTGAAAAATTAACAGTTTCCGCATTCAGCGACGAATTTTTTTGTGTCACTTTCAGGAAACCTATTTTTATTCCCTGAACAAAATGTTTTAATGTTTTTAACTTTTTTATAGAATTAACTTATGAATATGTTGTTCACTTTGGACTTTGTAGTATTAAACACATTTTTGGACGTCGCCATTTGCATTGCATTGTAAATAAATAGTAAAGATTTAATTTAGAAGCTAGAATATGTAATTCTATTCTGGAATAATCCCTCGTTTTAAGTTAACTCGCAAAGCATTTTAATTATCATCGGCCTAGCCTTTTCCCAACCATATTTGAGTCAGCTTCCAGTCTAAACGGATACAGCTGAAAACCAGTATTTTACATGGAGCAACTGCTTGTCTGACCTCCTGAAACTCAGTTAGCACGGGATAAAAATTGTTTTATCCCGTGCTAACTGAGTTTCAGGAGGTCAGGTGTCCTTATTATAAGATTAAGATAGGGTCAATACCCTATCTTAATCTTATAATAAGGACACTATTACTCTTTAAGATTCAAGACTTGAAATATTCATTACAGAGTTGTAAAACACACACGTTGTAAGAAATCGACGTAAATTCCTATGATTTGACAAAAAATAATCTTTATATTATTCATCTGTGAAGTTTATTTACATTTATTTAAACAAACCTTTATTATTCATTTCTTAAAATTAGAATTCTGAGAAGCCAAAATTGCACTTATATTATGTTTTTGGCACGGTTTTGACTTAAGACAAGAAAATAAAAGAAAATCGTAAAAATATATATCAAAGTTATTTTCATCACTTTGAGGCCAATAATATGGGTCAGCGAATCCAATACTTCCAACAGATGGTAGTAGGAGAAACACAGCAAGGTTTTAGTCTGTAGAATGACTTCTCAGAAGGGGGCACAGTAAAAAAAAACCAAAAATGCGGCTGGCTTACCAGCACAATAACTGCTTTCAAAAATAGCATCATCTGTCCCTGTGAAGTATTTCTCTCGTCGGGGCTACTCACGCCTTTTCGGTATTTAAATTTTTTTTTTTTGGTTACCTTATACATACAATGCTGGGTAAAGGCGGCCCCAATTCCTTCCTCGAAGTCTTTTCTCCCGCCACTTCGAACCAACCTTCGCGGTATGAATCTAGGTCGCCTTTCCACCGCTTTCTGGGCAAGCCTTGGCGACGCTGTCCATCCCTTGGCACCCATTGTGTGGAGACTTTTGCCCTGCGGTTATCGAGCATGCGGCAGACGTGACCCACCCAATTCCATTTCAGCCTAGCAGCCTTGGTGATAATGGTTGTAAAAGTAACCTTAATGAAGCGGAACTAGGCCGACACCACCAACACTATGTTTTGAGTGCGTTACACGTTTTTTTTCAAGGGTGACCACTGAAAACCAGCGCAGTGCTGTGGCCTCCCCATAGCACAGCATCATGCTGAGTGGTTTAACCTGTTTGTCGCACACACGACGTGCAAGCTGTCAAATTTTTTTTTCTGTTATATTTTAAATGTCTGTTATGTTTTCTGTTTATTTTTTCTAAGTTTGCATGCATGTCATGTTAATGAATATTTTTTCTTCTTCTTTCTTACAACGAGTCCTACCGTAAGTGTTTTTTTTTCACCCCAAAAAAATGTCGTGTTCCTGCAATATTTTTTGCGTAGAGTTACATAATTTGATGTACCGAATACTTGGTTGACGGTTTCGTGACGTTCCGTATATGACCTTGTATAATTATGAATTATAAATCTGATTGGGATTAACTTTTTAATTTATTTGCATTTTCAACAATTAAAAAGTTAATTGGAATTGGTAGTTATATCATTTCATACAAAATAATAAATCCAATTCCAAAGTTTTCAAGCTTCGACAGATTGGAAATTAATTACTTTCTTTTCGGCTTTCGGTACGCACTTAGTTAGCGAAGTCCAAATGGTTCTTACGGCCTTTTAATTAAGTGATTTCTGTGAAAGAGGAAAATTGATTTGGGAAAGTACTTAGGTACCTGCTTCTGATACATTAAAAGCTTCACTAAAATATGTTGATTTTAGGTAAAGTAATCAATTAAGAACATAAAAAACCTTTCATCGTTGTAATCATAAGTGAAATTATTCTATTTGTTCTGTTAATAGAGTGTTCAGAGTGTGAGTGTTCTGTTAATAGAGTGTTAGAGTGTGAGTGTTAATAGAGTGTGTGTGTTGTGTAAGTGTGTGTGTGCGTGTTGTGAGTGTGTGTGTGTGTGTGTGTGTGTGTTTAGAGTGTGTGCGTATGTGTTTGTGTGTTGTGTGTGTGTGGTGTGTGGACCTGTTTGTTTGTAATACGTAAACAACATATTGTTTTCTTCTTGTCTGCCTAAACTGTAGGTTCACCATACAATACAAAAAACTAAGCAATGAGCGATTTTCTTTTTCAACTCTTTCCTAGTAGCTGGATAGATGGCGCTGAACTTGGTAAGTTACTGCAAGGAACGGAACGTCACATTATTTCACTTGTATGTAATGGTTATATTCGGAAGCATAAGCAAACGAAAGTGTCAGTCAACGAGCGTATGTGACGTGACGCAATGTTTTTTTTTCTAAGCGTTTTGGTTTTGGCATCTAGTAACGTAGTCAGTTCAATGCCATCTACCGAGTTCTTGGAAACAATTTTTTTTTTTAATACTCAAAAAGAAAACCTCTCATTGGCTTTTCTTAAGGTATTTTCTACATGAAAGCTTGAGTTTCATAAATTATAAATACTAGTGATTTTAATCGTCACTTACTCGAAATATTCAACAACCAACCCTAATTTTAGGTTCTCGGTAATGTAAAATCAGCATAATCATTTCAATATTTCACAGGAAGGATACAATAATTGTAAGCAAAACGCGATACGAAATTAATTTCCAGAATACTCGGTGGTCAGGCACCGTATTCAATTTATTAAAGGTAAAATCTCAAATTACGGGAAGCGACTAACAATGTTTAAATTGTTAACTCATAGAACGTAAAATTTGTAAGGGGTATAATTAAATACAATAGAGTAGAATTTTATTTATTGTACACCAAAATTGAAACACAACTGTTTTAAAATTGGGATGTCGTATTTCCCAGAACAAACTGGGTTGTGGAGGTCAGTATGTAGTCGCTCCAAGTAAAGTACTGGTATTCAGCGCATCCGGTAAGATTGGAAGCCAAGATAAGAGAGAGAAGCCGACCTCATCATATTTGGGAAAAGGCTAGGCAGATAATAACAGTGAGGAAGCCTGTTCCTGTAGTGGAATGAATGATACAATACAGTTCTTTTTTCAAAAGACCATAATTATCAGAAACTAAAACCTGCAAGGTGATGTGACTTGACCAATGTCTGGACTTTAAACCCTTTTTTGCAAAAAAATAAAACCGACTTCAAAAACACAACAAAGTGAAAAATAACTTTAGCTTCAGAAGTCGGTGACTTATTTGTTTAATTCATTTTTTTTGCTACCGACTTCTGAAGCCAAAGTTATTTTTGTCTTTTTTGTGTGTTTTGAAGTCCGTTTTATTTTTTGAAATTATTTTTTTCATTTTTCATTTTTAGTTGTTCCCAAACAAATATTTACCATGAATTTATTTTACTTATCCCCAATAAAATGAACCTAACATACCTAACTGTCGAAATTTGGGTGTACTGTACACATCTGCATACCCCTCAGAGCATACAGGCGTGATGTTATGTTATGATGTTGTGAAAACAACAAAAATCTAAGCGATTGCAGCAATCATTTGCTGTCTATATTTGAAGAGTTCCATTGTATATCTCCGAAGATCACCAAATCTTAGCGAGACCACCGCGTATTAATTTTCTTCCAAACAAAAAAAGAATCATCGAAATCGGTTCACAATTGGCAAAAAAAGGCAGAAAATACACACACAAATTCAGACGAATTGACAACTTCCTCTTTTTGGAAGTCAGTTAAAAAGAGACAGTGACCTCTAAGGTCGTTTCGGCTGTTTCTTCTCAAAGTAGTCAGATACGAAACACCGACCCCATTTAGGTTTCAAACATAAGAGTTTTGTAAAACCAATTTACAGAAATAAATAATTATGATTTATGATTGTGCTACAACTCCACACCCGACTACTGAAGAATCACGCTCTAATTAAATTCGGGACTTACAAGGTAAAATCGACTCCTTCTATTGTTGAAGTCGGTTAAAATGTAGCCTACGTTACCCGGGCCACAATAACGAATCGATTGACACCATATTCATCAAAATTTGGACAAATAGTAGGCGCTACGGAGGAACATAAACATACATACATAGACTGCTAAAATCATAACCCTTTCTTCTACATTCACCGAAGTCGGGTAAAAATGAAACCGTTCCATTTTGCTCTCACATTTCCTAAAGTTTTATGTTAGGTGTTATTTTCTGCTGTTTTCAATTTACTTTCAGGACCTGTTTTCGTTCACGGTATTAGGGTACCGGGCTTATTTCTTTTGTTGGGAGAAACTCGTGGCCGTGATCTGAAAGATAATTTGTTTGGGCTTTTAGTATTTATTTTGTGTTAAGTCGGGTATTGTTAAACTATTAGGTACTGTTTTTGTGTTAATTGCCGTAATTTTGTTGGAATAAGTATTGGTATTGTTGTAGAGAGGAGCTTGTGGCTTGATAATAACAGCGAGTTGGGTCGATTTTTAGGTTAAACAATGCTTGCTATTGATCCGTGGATGGGTGACCACCTGTTACATACCGAGTTTCCTTCTTGCCTCGGTAAGCAAGTTAAGGTATCATATTATCCAGTAGTGACTGGGTTGTGGGGATCAGATGGGCAGTCGCTCCATGTAAATGTGTATTCAGCTGTATTCGGTTAGGTTGGGAGTCGACCCCAACATAGTTAGGAAAAGGCTAGGCAGATCATGAAGTGAGGTTATTGAACAGCTGCAGGATTGATAAAAATGTATTTTTTCGTGTTTCGAAATCTAAAGAAAAGTTGATAGAAATTTTATCTATCCTCCTCCCGTAGAGGGCTAGGGTTATGTCGGTTTTCCAGCTAAAACGTCATCCTTAGAATAATCGATATAATAAAATCTATGCTTGGAATTAAATATACCTGCATATAGTGGGGTTGCTACCAAGGGTTAGGCAGGTATACCTAGACTACACCCACATTTCACTGGATATGGTGTAAGTCCCATGTCTCCGTTGGTCTAGAGGTCGCAAGCGGTAAAGAGTTAACTGACATGAGATCTTAGGTACAATAGGCATGACGACAGTATCAAAAAATAGAAATCTATTTAGTCCGTCGGTTAGAGTATTGGAAATTAATGGACACGTATTTTTTGTTTTTGTAAATCATTGAATATTGACAAAGATAAAACGCATCAAAACTGTGAGACAAAGTAGGGGCTCGTGACGTCAGAACTAGCTAAAAATTATACCTAGGCGTGACGTATTGAGAATTTTAAAAGCGTCATATCTTCGTCAATTTTGGTTTACGTAACAAAAGAAAAAAACACGGGTCAAATATTTTTTGATAATATAACTGACGGATTAATTAGTGTTTTTTTTGTCGTCTCGCCTATTCCCAGGTCGTTCAAAGTCACATTGGGTTTTTTCAATCAAAAATTTGCCAGTAGCATCCCGTGTCCAGATTTCTATCCGGTTGATGGCAAAAGAAACGTTTTTGTTTTTCTACAAACAATATTAGTGTAAACAAGATTTGGTATAAGAATAAAGATCCGAGCGATATTTATCCTCATACAAAATCTTGGCCAGCAAAATCCAAGCAACAGGTCTATAACATTGCCATATATTTTATCCGCACTCCAATAATGACACAAATGAGAAAAGAACTAAACATTATGTTCTCATAACGAGTATGATCATGATAACGAATAGCTGAGGGGAGAAGTTTTCCTGAAGGTTATTCTGGCATAGTGCCAATTTTTCTTTGATCGTTTTATTAGAGTTATGGAGTTTCCCTTAAGTGTAATTGATGGATCTGAACTTAGATAACGGGTGTCTGATTAGGTACGCACGACGACCAATCAAACTATGCAAAACCAATAAGCGGATCTGTCTTTGTACAGGAAATCTATACAAAGCGAGGTCTGTTATACTAAAACTGTTTAGCTGAATGTGTCGCCGTGTGTACTAAGTGGTAACCAATTCATAATCAATTTTAGCATAGTGTAGATATGGTTTTAGGGCTCCGTACCCAAAGGGTAAAAACGGGACCCTATTACTAAGACTCCAGTCCGTCTGTCTGTCACCAGGCTGTATCTCAGCCGCAGCTGTTAGCCGTGAACCGTGTTAGCTAGAGCTAACACGGTTCACGGCTAACAGCTGCGGCTTGCTGGCCAGCTTCGCCGGCCAGCCTCAGCTACGGTGGTGAGCGTAAAACACATCTGCGACGATAAGCTCGCGTGGGACTGCCGGAGCCCCGCAGCGCCGGAGCCGTGACAGAAACTATGCCTGCTGCATGTTGCATACTGCATGCTTGCTTGCTGCATGCTTGCTTGCATGCGACGTGCTTGCTGCATGCATGGTGTATGCTTGTTTACATGTTTGCATGCTTGCTGCATGCATGGTGTATGCATGTTTGCATGCTTCTTACAGGGAAAAAACTCACATATGTTCACAATCAACTATGTTCAAAACAAATACGTTATGTATTACCTGCTTCATGAGATATGGTTTTTTTCCAATCGTCAAAATAAATTGGTAAATCCAATTAGGGTATGTCTAACATTTTAGGAGTTAATTATTATGCTTCTTTGTTATGCCTATAAAAAATACGTTATAATATCATTAGGCGTAAATAAATTTATGCCTAAGAATGTTATGCGTAATCATTATTATGATTAGAGAAATTATACTTAAAAAAATTAAGTTGTTATGCGGCTTAAGCGTAAATATTGTAATGCCAAAATATAAAATGAGTAACAAAAGTATGCCAAATTATATTAGGTCTTAAAATTTTATGCAAATGAATAGGGAACCGATGTATCCGCTATAACAACAAAATAAAATATAAAATCAGAATAAAAAGAACCGATGTATTTCTGTTGCCGCTCGCGCTGTAACAACAAAATAAAATATAAAAACAGAATAAAAAAGTGGAGCTCCCATACAACAAACGTGATTTTGTTGCCGTTTTGTCTAATGTTGTTTAGATAATGGTACGGAACCCTTCGTGCGCGAGTCCGACTCGCACTTGGCCGGTTTTTATTTAAAGGTGTGCACTTTACTTCTGTAATTTATCTTCATTACTGCTCAGAAAACGGTGAAGGAAAATTTCGTGGGGAATGCGATATTTCATAGAACCTAAAAATCAAAGACTATGTCAATGCACCAAGCTCGCTCTATTACTACTATTGGATTACTACCCATTCTCTTTCAGGTCAGTGTCCCAGCTAACCAATCTATGATTATAATATACTCTATGGGCCCAGCAATGGCGTTAACGCTAAGGTCTGATTATGTTTGTGTGTGTTTAATAAAATTGTGATATACGACTTATGTAGCTCGCTGTTTAATAGGTATGTTTCAACACCAAAGTCAAACCTGCATAACCAACTCGAATTTTATTGGAATTTATGAGCAAATAGCACTTCGCCCGTAACTTCGTCCTTAAAAATTGTGATCTAGATATTTATTTATTTAGTACAGTATTTAAAACCATTAACACTAAATTGAATACCTAATTCTTTTACTCGGTCTTCTCGCAGAACCACAAACATTCCAATAATATCGTCTTCCATTCATCAGCAAACAAGTCCAATCCAGGGTTGGTATAATAATATATAATAGATTATAGCACCCAAGAATAATGTAGCTTTCTGCAAGTGAATGAATTTACAAAATTGGATTATTAGTTCCAGAGATTACCGCCTATATACAAACAAATACCTCTTTATAATATTAGTATAGAAGAACCCGCAAAACCATTGTTTTTGGCGTTTTTATAGGAGTGGCGATATTTCTTGGCAGCCATTCATTTGACCCTTCTCTTTTGCCATGGGGTAGGGTCATGAGGTAACAGTTTTTATATAGACTTATTTATAGCCGCAATGCACCAGCTGCCGAATAGATCTTCACTATCATTTTTATGAGAAAGAAAATAGTGTTATAAAAAATTTACTCGCCGCTGTTTTTGTAGGCAGACTGGAGTCATAAAAATCATCATTATATTCACTTGACTAGACAAGATAGCTCATACAGATAGATAGACGCATTTTCTTTTTGTTAACTTTTTCGATATCATTTCCACTGTTTCTTGCCAGAAACATGCTGTGTAGTGTTGGTACTTTAATTTTCAGCTCTTCATGATGTTAGAGTTGCTGGACACTCTGTTTGCTTTATGGGCTGTATTGTTGGCCCCTATAGGCACGCCACTGGCGGTTGCTGTCAAATTGTTGTGAACGACAGTTTTCTTTCTTTTTCGTGGTGTTAGTGCTTAACCTGGTTTTAGAGTTTTTATGCCGCCCGTGGGCTTCTGACTTGGCTTTACATGCCATCGAGAAATATCTCTCAGGCATGCTTGTTTGGTTTCCTCACGAAAAATCAGAGGTGTCTTGGTTTCGAACTCAAGACCGACTTGCCGTTCTAGGGTCACACGACTATTCCCGCTTTGTCGTAAGGACAGATGATCGTGTCGTTTTAAGTGTAGTGGTTTGTGTATTAAAATGGTAGTGTTCACATACAGGACGACGCGATTACTGTCGTCCACGACTTTTGCCAACTAAAAACCAACGATACGATGTATTGTCCTGTAAAGTATTTTGTGTGTACATAAATAAATAAATTAATTAATTAATCGTCACGACGGGACTGCCAAATCGTCACTGTTGTGGAACGACAGTCATTCATATCGATGAAGTGTTAACGAGACAACTGTCAGTCTGCTGTCACGACAGAATGAATCTGAATTGCTAACATTACATATTTGTCTAGAACGACATATTTTATAATATCTTCAGGAAATACTCTCACACCATAATTCTCACCTGTCACAGATGCACCATAAACCACTAGCTTTATGTTTTATACTCATTTTATTAGCCTTCCACCGTTTACGAGTATAGACTTATGTTTATATACGATATGTTCTAACAAACGTGTTATATGGGTGAATATCAGCAAAGTGCATTTTTTGACAATTTTGGTGGCAAAATGTATTCTTCAGTTTTCGTGAAAAATAAGGACCTGGTATAACAATAGAAAGTCCAAGCTTAAATAATCTTCAAGAGGCCCATGAATATCTCGATAACTTTTTGAGATATTTTAGTTTAAAGTGTAGTGTGGCCACCAAAATTGAAAATCACCCACCAAAATCGAAAGTGCCCACCAAAATTTAAGATCAGTGGCACCAAAATTGAATATGCATCGCATGTACAGTATATCTCGACCTGACCCTGAAAATGAGGATTACAGAACCACCTTAACCCGTCATTTCACAGAAGACCTGTCAAGATTCAGCCAAGATGAAATCGAGGCGGCTCTTAGACAGCTTAAAAATGGAAAAGCCCATGATGAGGGTAGGTTAACGACAGAGCTGAAATCGGGAGGAAGGCCTGCATTAAAAGAGCTTCAGGAGCTTTTCAACTCTGATCTGGGAGACCTTCAGAAGCGTGAAGCAGGCGTGGTGGTTCTTTTCTTTAAGAAGGGGGACAAGACCCTATTAAAAAAATATAGACCCATTTCGCTCCTTAGCCACGTGTATAAGCTAGTACGTCGCAAGACTTGATGACTGCCAGCCACCGGAGCAGACCGGCTTTTGAGGAGGATGCAGCACTATAGACCACATCTACACTATGCGGCAGAACATACAGAAGTCCGAAGAGTATAATTGGCCCCTCTGTCTTGCATTTGTGGACTATGAGAAGGCTTTTGACTCTGTCAAGACCTGGTCAGTTCTGAAGTCCTCCCAGAACTATTGTTGTCAATGGCGGTCCTCTCAAGGTTGTTCGAGAATATGTTTATCTCGGGCAAACTCTGAAGTTTGGTAAGAACAACTTTGAGACTCTTAGAAGTATTCAGCTGGGCTGGGCAGCATTTGGGAAACTTCATCCGGACTTCTCGTCGCGTTTCCACAGTGCCTAAAGACGGAAGGTCTTCAACCAGCCCGTCCTGCCTGTTATGACTTACGGACCGAAACGTGGACATTTACGGTACGGCTGGTCCATAAATTCAAAGTCGCTCAGCGAGCTATGGAACGGGCTGTGCTTGGAGTCTCTCTGAGGTGGGGTGGGTCTCCGGAACGAGGTGATCCGACAGAGAACCAGAGTTGTCAACATAGCTCACAGATTAAGTTAGCTAAAGTGGCAATGGGCCGGTCATTTAGCCGTAGAACCAATGACCGTTGGGGTAGACGTGTTCTTGAGTAAAGACCGCGAATCGGCAAACGCAGTGGGATGCCCTCAGACTCGAGTGACTGGAGTGACGATCTTCGCAGGGTGGCTGGTAGCAACTGGCTGAGAGTTGCTGAGAATCGAGTTAGTGACGTGCCATTGAGGAGGCATGTCCAGCAGTGGACTGCTGTTGGCTGATGATGAAACATTATTCTTCTTTTATTGATTCTCTTTTTAAGCAGCCTCTTTTCATTGGTCTGTTTTGGCATTGTAAAAAGCCACAACAAAAAAATAAGAAACTTCATCTTTAGCATGCGACCCTTATAATATAGGTCTTACTTACTGCCTAGTACATAACACTTATTTGTTTGCTAATGAAACTTTCTTGTAACGTAAAAACTGGCTATATATGTACAAACAGTAAGTAAAAACGCCACCAAAGCTACTGAAATTGAGCCACCAAAATTGGAACCAGGCATAAAAAAATTATTTATGCGTTACCCAAATCACTAGCTATAACGTGTAGCTTACTATTAAAACACGCTATAATTAATAGCAAAACGATCCATCAAAATTGAACAATTCTTGTCCCCGTGCCACCCAAGATGAGTACTTACGTTTTTATCGGGTAATCGCAGCACTAATCACACACCTGTTACGGGCAAGTCCTGCGCACGACCGAGAGGTGCGAAATAAAAAAACGCGATTGGTCGCACACGCACGAAACTTCATGTTATAGTAAGTTGAAAAACTGCCACCAAAATTTTGTACTTTGCTTGGACAAACTTTGATCGAGTGTCTTGTGCTTTCGAATTAGTTTTTATAGGTAATATGATTTAATTCTTTTTAGATAATGTGTCTAATGCATAAACTAAGGAAATGGTTTATTTTTTATTATACCTAATATTGTTACTATGGTAAATGCAATTATAAAAAAAAAATGGAACTGGGACAAGCTACCAAACTTGTTTTTTTTTTTTTTTTTCGATTATTTATAAAAACTTATAATTAACAACAAAAAATGTGGCCCTAATTGCACCAAGTAACGTAGTTTACTATAAAAAAAAATATCTTATCATTTTACACCTTGATTCTCAACGTGGACACATAAAATTTGCTGCTTTGATATTCACCCATATAAACAAGTATAGTAATAATTTACTGTTGTAAAACTATGCTGCGTTCACACTAACATAGTAAGAAGGCGAGTGATGGAAAACTTGTTACGGAAAATCATATTGCTAAGCCGGCTTAACCTAGGAACTTTATTTGACGTTGGTAGTTAATATGTAGTTTAGGTATCCTACATGTATACACTCTGGTCTCTTTATACTCACTCAAACTTTGCGTGTTGGTTTCGTTGAGCGTTAGTCTGTTTTGGTGTGCCATATTTGTGAGCGGGTAATATATATAGGTACTTCGATAATGTTAAATAATTACGCTTAGGTAAGGTGGAGAACCTTAAGTGATATTATTTCGCGTATTATTACGTTTGTGGTTCTCCTAATGCTTTAAGATTTTGTTTTCCGTTTGACATAATTCCTTCTTTAAATAAATGTTTGCAAACAGAGATAGGACAATTATAGCGACACATGTCATATTAGTCAATTACACTTACATTGTAATTTTTCTTAAAACAACATCACAGCGGCATTTTCCAGAGATGTGACTATAGTAAATTCTGTACTCGAACGCAAGTACCAAAAATATCATTAAAGTGTACTTATAAACGTACTTACTTCTTATACACTCAGCTAACCGTAATCGCACCTCGATAAGCTCAGAGATTTGCCTGATAACGTGTCTGGATTTGCGCTGTTTTCTTCTTTATTTCTCTTCGCCTGTTCAATTGTTTTTTATTTCAATTGAAGGACGGTTTGGGACGAAGGTCTTTCGTATTTGATAGAGTTCAAAGTGATTGTAATTATTTTTTGTTATTATAAAGATTAATTTTGTTTTGTCTATTAAATAATCCTAATATTGTTTTTGATGGATGAGACAAATTGTTTCATAGACAAGATATTATTTTATGATTACCAATATAAACTACATTGGTGTATTATTTGGCTATGTTGAAGCGACAGATTCGTACTGACTGGTAAACATATTGAAATAGATAATTTCACTTTCATTCGTTTAATTTTATTGCAAATCAGTGTCAGAAAACATCTGTCTCATACAGATACATTATTGGTGAAACTAGAGAAGATAAAAAAATAAAAAATATAAAAACATGTTTACACAATTATTTCTTAACCAAATCAGAACAACAAGTTGATGATTGGAGCCTCCTTTTAAGCAAAGAAAAAGCCTGTATTAGGAGACTCCGCTCTTTCATAGCTAGACAATTTTGCAACAGAACAGAATACATAACATAATATAATTTTTACTACACGTGTAAGTGTATGGGGATGGGGGGTTGTGTGTGCTTGGTGCGTGTGTATGTAGTGCGTGCGTGTGTATGTGTGTGTAGAGAGAAATGGGTGAGTTAATTCTACGTGTTTTAGGAGCTCCTCAGTTTCATCCAATTTCAGGTTTTATCCAATTTGTTACCATTTTTTTGTCATAAGACATTACCTAATCCTATATTGTAATGCAGTGTTTTTTTAAAGTAGGTATTGCTTTCGACTGTGTCAGATAAACGTTCTGCTTCCTTTCGTCATTATCTTCCAACCTTTTTTTTTTTTTTTTTCGGATTGTAAATCATCAAATGACTTCTCCCGCTCTGGGCGGAGCAGGAGGGAGTGTCACACTTTTACTGACTAAACCCATCCATGTTCCTTCATCGCCCTTTGTGTTCCGGGGCCACGGTATCTCTTTCGAACAGTCCCGCAGCCCCGATATCTTCCTACCATTGTCCCATGTTACTTGGGGTCTCCAATCTTGTCCTCGGTAAAGAGTCATGCAATCATTTACTTTTATTTTTAAATATCATTCCTCATATAATCCATCTATCGTTTTCTTGGTCTTTCTCTTCCTTTCTGTCCATCAACATTTATTTCCATCACTCTTTTATTCACATGAGATTCTTCCCTCCTCATCACATGTCCATACCAAGACAGTCGATTCCCTTTCAACTTTTCTGTAACTGGCGCCACTTTCAAACTTCCTCTAATATACCCTCATTCCATAATTTATCCTTTCTTTTCTTTATTGTAATGTATAATGTGCGTGTGTGTGTGTGTATGTATGTGTGTGTGTGTAATGTGTGTATATGTGCGTGTGTGTGTGTAATGTATGTTTATAACAAACATGGCACAGTTAACTGTAACTTTCAATACTTTTAAGGAACGATTGGTATATTTCTTATTATTTTCTGTCGACACAATCCATTGGGAATAACGGGCAGCGATAGGCGGTCAACGCCTAAGGGAAAAAAACCCTCAAACGATAGCAAAAGATTATAACCCGTAACTTTCCACGATTTTTCCGGGATTTTCCCGGGATATAATCAGGAAAGGACCTCGGATACGATCGTATAACTCATCCGTAAAAGATTTGAAAATAGTCGTCAGTTTTATGATAGCGGGTGACATTTCTGGCCAAGAATGCAAGATGGATAGGTTTATTATCTTTGCCCGGCACCATAAAAGAAAAATAAATGGTGCTGGATAAATATAACAGAGCTGGCAGAACCATCTATGATTATGATTGTGGTTTTCTGTCATTTGGGAACGTTGTGAACGTATTTTCATCGCATCATTACTCTTTTCTATTTTTCTGTTGTAATGAAAGCTTGTTTGTCGTGACTTCACCGACGAAGAAGACATGTACCTAATGTCTTCTTCGTCGGTGAAGTCACGACACGTCGTAACGTGGATTCCTTTAAAGTAAAACGAGAACTCTGCCTCTTCGATAACGATAGCAGTGATTTGGGTCAGGTTACTTAATATGCAGGTTCTGTAAAGAAATAACTGTCTGTAAATGACTTTACTCCACATAGTATAACATATTTTAATAAACAAAATTAATGAAAAGAATAAATAAAATGGTACAGAAAAAAAAACAGTGGCAAGTCGTTTAACGCGATTAACACTAGTTGCGATTTAAAATTCTGTGTTCTTTCCATGGTTTCACCACTTAACAGAGTGACATCAACAAATAGTAGGATTAACAGCGGATTATAATGTAAGCGCGCTTCAGGGTATTAAGAAACCGTACTAGCGAGTTCACTGATCTGCCAGTCTTCACCCTTATGTTCATAGTAATAATAAGGTTGAAAATTGGTCGTGCGTCAGTGAACTCGGTAGAACCTACGTTCGTTGAGAAATTAAAATGTTAGGCACGTTCTTGTTTTTCTGACTGTCAAAATGTTAAATGTAAATGACAGTGCGAAATTGTGACAATGTGTTTGTTATACGACAAAAGAATGTATTTCAAAAACATTGTTTGGCATTTTTGCTTCTTGAGTGTACTAGGTGATGGAATAATCGATGTCTCAACTATGAATGCGGTATTTGAATTAGTACGGTTTGAATTTTATTGGTAAGGCCATACTTTCTTTTTTGAGTGGAAACATTCTCATGGAAGGGTATCCATGAGGATATTTCCGCCTGGGGCAAGCGGAGGGTTATGTCGGACTAAAAACCCACTGTTCCTACTACTAACATGTGACGGGGGCCCGGGATATACACGTACTCGTAAGCTATTTGTTAACTGGAAATTACGGTTTTTTCCTACTCCTCCACTATACTTTTCTGATTAATTTCGTTGCGGGATCCAAGACAGTTACATTCATTCTCTGGAACTTCGTCGAGCTTCATTGTCTCGGCGCTTTTCTGGTGGTCGCCACTGTTGATTCTGGTTTTCAGGAGTTACAGTGGTTTGGGAACAGTGTGGCGGGATTGTCCCATTAAAAAATAAAATAAAAAAAAGCTATTTGGTTTACATTTAACCCACAAATTACATTGTAAAATGTAAACCAAAAAGCTTATTCGAAAGTACATTCGCGCGCACCCCCGACTGGTATCAGCCCGCCTTTTTCGGCGGGCCCCATCACCAAGTGTGGTCAGCGACCGCATGTTCTCCATAAAAGCGCGCAGGGATCACTGCGCGCCACCTCTTTGGGCCCGGCTGGACGGACGACAACTCAGCCCTAAGTACGTCGCCCGACGTAGGTACGTACTGCCGATGAATTGAAAGTTTGGGTGCAGATCCGTTTTCAGTTTTGACCCAGTGCTTGAGATTTCATGATTCCAATTTTTTTACGACAGTTCTAAATAATAGTGACGTGTTCGCTGTGAGATAAATTTATCTTATATTCATATAATTTATCTTAAAGTTTCCTAACCTTTTCGTTCCTCAAACAAACAGCTGGTAAAAGCAATGTCTTAACTATTAATGCAAGTGTTCGAACTGTTATGCTTTGATTTAAATTTTAATGGTATGTTCGTGTTAGACTCTAATGACTGTATAATGTGTTCTTTGAAATACTTGGCTTACATATAGTTGTTAGCTGTGGAACATGTTTATTATTGACGGATAATGTTTCAACGATTCAAATCGTTGAAACATTATTGTTCGTTTAAAATTATTCGGTGACTTTTCGTTGGTCTTGTTGTATCGCTAGGTTAATAAATAATTAAGGTTCAGTATGAATCTATCAGATCATTTTTGATGACAAATTATAAGTCAGAAAACTTTCGGGGTTCCTGAAAATATACGTTTCCTAATTCCTTTAAAACCTGAGATTGGACTTTCGTCATAAATGACGAAAGTCTAAAATACTGTTTAAGCAGTATTTTTCACAATTAACATTAAATCAGCCATACTCCTTGCATTAAAATATCAATTATATTTTTCTGGCTTTTGTGAACGCACCCGGTTAGAAGGAATACCTATACGAAAAGTCTTCTTTCACATATTTCGAATTTTATTTTATCCTTTCCTGAATCCGCGCAAGCAATTATAACAATCTGCAAAAATTCACAATGAATTTTTCGAGTATGGAAAAAACTCGTTTTCATTTCCACATCTTCTTTTCCGGATTGTTTTGGCGCTTCAGTTTAAGGTACAAATCTAAAATGATTCGTTTGCTTTTGTATTTCCAAAGTTGATTTTTTGTTCAGATTCATACAAGTTTACATTGCGTTATACAGTAAAAATTAGAAATTGTTTATATTCTCCGTGTCTAAATAGTAAAAACGGAAACTACGACCTAAACATTAGTCTTTCTGTCACTGAGTTTTTTTCAGGTTATCAGAGTATGACACTATTGCAATTTAGAATATCAATAGCAAGAATAATACGAATTAAAAGCGTCCAGGAAAAACAGACATGTTTCAAAGAATCACAATTACAATGTCAGTTTTCCACACAAGAGCTGGAATGAAATTCCCATTAAAGTGTTTGTTCGGCTCACGTTACAAACTGAGTTGTTTTAACTGTCAGTTCCTGAAAGCATATTGTTAGAGATTTGTAAATCTGCTGTCAAATCTCATGCGAGCTGTGATTGGTTAATTGGAAGCACAACAGACAATTCAATTAGGTACACGTTCATTTGAATAGACGTATTGAAGCCGGGGATATGGTTGCCAAACACACTGAGAGTAGATTTCACTATTGAAACTGAACGTGATCAGGTTTCAGGTGCAGTTGAAAACCAGCACCGGGCACTAGTTACCCGCCCCTTGTTGAATTGAAGCCTATTTGGCGCAGCCGTGGGACACTCAATAATTATCTTTATCTTCTTGTGTTTAGGTATTTTTTTGTTAGAAATGATGACAGCGGTAAGTGCCATAATTTCACCGATCTTAATCGTTAAGATCTCTTGATCCAGTTTAGTTTCATTGGTGATATTTTTACTAAATAAACTCGATTAAAAGTTCAGCCAAAACCCTTGTTGTAAACGTAACTGAGGGCCTAGATAAAAAGTAATCGCTTTTAAAGTGTTTTTTACTTCTACAAATATTTTTAGAATGATTGACATAAGAGTTTCTGTAGTTTTTGTCCATACATTTTTGACATCTCCGTCATTGTTATGATTTCGTCTAAACCTACAGGTATAGACGTAAGTTATTGATCGATTGAATGTCTACTATAAACACAATGATTCAATTGTCAATCACAATGTAGACCTTAGGTTTTGCGTCTACAAGTAGGTAATCTAAAACTCTAACAGCAAACCCATATCAATCATCCCCTGTCTAAACGTAAACCGAATCAATTTCACCTTCAAATGCTTCAAAAATTTAAAATTACAAAAGGGAAAAATGTAATCCGAGATTATAGCCCAAATAGTCTATCCCAAACAAAGTAATTACTCAACTTTAAACATGGTTTTTGTACAAAGTTCTGGTATCTTCCTTTCAAGGCTTTTTGTGCCAATGTTCTATTGAAAAGTAAAAGATTTGTTCTCTTTAAAACGTCTAGTGAAATACGATGTTTCGGAAAGCTTTCTGCCTGCCCGGAGCGATCTATTGTAAGATCTTGGTAGTGTAGTGTCTAGAATACGACTGCCATGGCTTCCAAAATTGAATTTAAATTGAGGGGAGTGCAGCATTGATCTTCTCGAATATTTTTTTATTGTAGTTGCGTTACACGTTTTTATGCATAAAAACAAAGGCATAAAAACTATTGACAGGTACTACAAAAAACGTAGTAAATAAAACGCGTCTGATATTCAATTAAATACTATTTATATATTTCTTTATTTATGGCCATTAAAATTATTATTTTTTACATCATAACGCGCGCTGTCAACCTTCTTTGCATCTCTACAGTACCGTGCATCTTAGGGTACAATTCAGCTATAGTCGCCGCCAGATAAGTAAGAATTAAAGGTCATTAACCCGCATACATTTATTCAAATATTCCGAAAACGGAAATAATGACATAAAGTTGTACCGAAACGACCTTTATCTTGATCCTTGACTTTTTCTAGTAATAAAAAACTTTTCATAATGTATTGTCGGGGTATTTACGCAGAGAAATTAAGGAAAGAGCAATGACCTATAATTCTTACTTATCGGGCGGAGATTATACCGACCGCAATAGCAGGCGGCAACGACACGACTGACATCGAACTGGAAGCATTTTCACAGAGCTACATTGTAACCAGTTGGTCGCTGCGGATGCTTTCAAAATTGTGCCTTCATCTATCTCGTCAACTCAAAATTATTTTTCAGGTTTCTAATTGTAATGTAAGTTCTGAAACCAAAAATTTTTCATTAACCACAAACCGTTTTCTAGATGGGCTTAAAATACGCAGTAAAAGTGAAATTGTAAGACGAATTACTCTTGTATTAATTAAAGTTTGAATACCAGGTAAAACAATGTATCTCAGTGAGATTTGTTTACAATGAATTAATTAGCTAACTGTTCTAGTTCTGTTTTGTATTATAAGGCTTTTAAAAACAGACTTTCAAGATGAAATCAGTGTGATTATTTTAAAAGAAGGCAACTCTTTTCATCCCTATTTATTTTTATTTGTTTATCTTTATTTTCATATTTTTCTAAGGAATTATTACGATTATTAACTGAACTTTATCAATGTAATTAAGTGCGGAAGAGGACTAATATACTAACAATTACCAATTTTATGATCGGGAAGATCATAAATACACTTAATTCGATTTTATAGAAATTTATTGGTACGTACAGCGGTGCAACAATGGCGAGAGAGCGCGCCACAGATAAAAAATCTTTCACCTTAAAAACTACAGATAACATAATCTTGTGTTGTATTTTTAATTGAACAATAAGTTTAAATTTACCCTAGAAAACGTCGTCCCATAAACCCGTCAAATATTTGTTATTTCCCAAGATAGTACCAGGGTTTCATATTCTACCAGGATTTCATATTCAATGAGGAGCTTACCTGCAGAACTATACAATTATAAAATATACAACGAATAACTTCTCAGATACAAACTTGACTTTCTTCACCTTATCCTACATGAAGTTACGAACTAATTCTCTTACAAACTTTCAAGCGTCTAAAGATGATAATATTAATATTTCATGAATCCCAAGTAGATCCTGCAGACAACTCCGTACATAATTATATTGAAACGAAAAATCTTAAAATTTATTCCTGGCGTATTTCGAAAGATTATGTCTTGTGTGCGAAAGTATTATGAAGCTTGTGATGGGGAAATACTTAATTCAGGTAATTAATCATAATATTGAGTTTAGCTTACCTCGCAGTGAGGGTAAACAAAGACATTGCTTTGCATCTTAATGTAGTTGGTACATAGGTGAGATAATGTCTCGGCTTGCATGAAATGATTATAATATTATTTTAACGTAACGTGACGTAACGTAACGTAATAATCATAGGCAACTTTTTTGAAAATCGATACGTGTCTACTAATCTTTCAAAGGCTATGGTAACTTTATCAGTCTGCCTGTTAACTGTCGGTGACTTTACCGCTAACGGAGGGTGGGTGGTGGGTGTACTATTAGGTACATCTCTACCTTACTCTACATGGTATCACAGGCGTGATGTTTTGTTATCGTTATAATTTCTTGTGCAAGTTACGAGTGTTTTTATTGAGTTAGCATGTTTTTGTTCATAGCAAATGTCAAACAAAATATTACCATTTTGTTTATATATTTGTACCGATAGTCGAATACATTTAAATAATCGCATATTCGTGGGATCGATTGCCTATATTAGGACGTAGAATATAATGAGGTATTTATAACTTTGCTGGTCTGTAAAATGAAAGAAAGAAAACATATTTATTTGGCACATGCCGCAAGTGCACACAACAAAACAAAAATAAGAATAAAATAAAAAAAAAACTTAATAAAAATAAACTTAAAACTAAACAGAAAAAAATAATAATATTGTGTGTCTCACGGTTGCACCAAATAGGTATAAATTATATAATTGCTCTTTCATTCACTATTGGCTCTTCCGTATTGCCTTCTCAAAATAAAAGCATATTTCTCTTTTCGTGAGTAAACCCAAGGACCCTTCAAAACATACTGAGCATAGCTGAGGTCACCTTGTAACCAACAGATGTTACTTCTGCATTGTTGTGGTATTCATAGGACTGACGCGGAATTGCTTTGTGCGGTTACAAAGGGTACATCCGCGATATAATGTAACCGCTAGGAGCTTTCGTCTGTAATGGGAAAGTTATGGCGAACACCTTTGAGTGAAATGATGGATAGAATTTGGTTGAGTGTGTGACGAGTTTCGTGTTAATTGGTTGAAGTTTCCACTGCTTTTGCTCGTTTACGGAACAGGCTGAAAAGACAGTTGCGACGTTGTTTCTCGTTTTGTAAGATTCAATTCGGTTTGATTTATTGGATTTAGAGGGACTTTTCCCGTATTTAAATGACGCTCGCATTTAAAATCTCGGTCTCGATCTGTCAAAAATGGCTCTAATCTCTCTACAAGTTTTTGACATTGATTGACGATGTGATGGTGAGGAGAGGAGCTTTTGGCTAAATAATAATAGCCGCTCATGTCGATCATCAGGTTAAGCCACGTTTGCCTGGGCTGGTCAGTGCATGGGTGACCACTAATTACTTACCGAGTTTCCTTCGTTAAGCCGTTGTTCCCGGCTGTCATTTGTAGATCTTTGACAGTCGTGACAAATAGCAAGTAGCCAGTTTTACTAAGGGGTATCGTATTACCCAATTTGTTTCTGAAGGTCAGATACGCAGTCGCTCCATGTAAAATACTGGTATTCAGCTGCACCCGGTTAGACTGGTAGTCTCCCCAAACATAGTTGGGAAACGGCTAGGCAGATGATGATGTCATTGAGATGAGATTGCGACTAGATTCTGCGAGAATTGGTCTTCGGTTGGTTGATTTTTTATTAATTATTAGGAAGCATCAAAACATATTGGAAGTACTTCAGACTACATCAGTTCTCACTACAGCATTGAGTACCTGTTCATATTTTGTTTTCAGGATTGTAGACTTTTATACTGTCGTAATTCAACTTTCTACTAGTTTCATTATTTTGCCATAGCAAACCTTTCTCGAAAACTTTTCGAGAAATGTTTGCGTCAGTTAAACTAAGAAGATTCTTATTTTTTCGACAATCCTCCACAAACTTGACCACCGAATAAACATTTAAAATTAACTCAAGACTAGGAACTGTAAATCCCTTAAAGCCATACAAAGTACTTTCACTTCTTATGCGAAGAAAAAAATATTTCGCCAAAACGAAAAAAAAGAAAATATATTTCTACAGCGAAACGGTACTTTATCACCAGACTTTTATTCATCACTTGGGATTATTTCGTGAAAAATGATTTCGTCCAGACAATGTTATTGCTTACTTAGGACTAAGTTCATAATTTAGAGCAAGGCATGACACAGGGACAGTATGGCTCTGTTCAGTGTTTACGTCTCGAGGCGATACGGTTTTTGTCGCTTTTGTTTAGTGAAGTACACTTTTGCCTAACCCAACAAGGATTACAGGCGAGATGTTATGTATGTAATAGTTTTATCAAACGGCAGCACTGCCGTCCCTCTTGAGTGCTTCTAGAATCCAAACTGTTTCCTAGGTCTAAACCAAATAGGCTTGAACCAGTATTAACCAGTAGTAGATATTGTGTTAGATATGGGTCAGTACAATTCGGCTGAGGCACTGCCTCGAAATCGTTTCGGCAAAGCTTAATGGAGCAATCTCAGGCAATATAGGGATGAAACATAACACGTGAGCGCGCTGTGTATTGCAATGATATTTAGCCGTTTCTTTAGGTGTCACCTAGTGTTGCAAAGGGTGTCCCTGGAGTTTCTTGCATTATTCTTCTCCATGAGATCTATGATTTTTGAATGGGCAACTATAAGTCGTCTAAGTAGCTTGTCTTCACGCGTCACGGGTCTATTTGAAATAAATGATTTAAGTTTGAGTTAGGCCTACATCTCGCTAGGATACCAGTCGTACTACCAAACAAAATGTTAAGCTGTATAGAGAGTACCTCACCTGATGTATGCTAGGTTGCATAAATCCATCCATACATTTTATTGGTAAAGTCTGGTCAAATCTTTGTGATTTAAAGGTTGTACCGAAAGGCACTTTTGTTCTAAAGCATACGTAGTTACGGAGATATTGGAGGTGAAAGCCGTTTCCCAGCAATATTTTTTGCGTAAAGTTACTTTGTTTGATGTACATAATGCTTGGTTGACGGCTTCGTAAAGGGTCCATTTACACCCTGAATAAGCCTTAGTCACAACAGTCATTGATGACATCATAGAGAAAGGCATACAAATACCAGTAGAAAGAGGTTTGGTTTTGTATTGATTTTAAGAATAAAATATTCTAAAAACGAACAAATATAATGTCAATATCATAATCATACCTATTCATTAAAAAATATTATAAAAAATATGTAAACGGGTATTTTCGCGAATTTTACCTTTAATATAAGCCCGACGTTTCGACCGGATTGCACCAGCCGTGGTCGCGGGAAGACTGAAGTATTTTAGGTACCGCCACAGCAAAGCGAAGGTGTGAACGATTGAACTACCCTCACTTGTTCTTCATAAATGTTAATTAGGGCCGGTTCACATTAGGACAGCACACTACACTAACAGTGTCCGTATACTGAGATGATTTCACTTGACGAGTATACTTTGTGATCACTAAATTCCAAGCGGAAGAGAGATTGAAGCCGTCTTCGCGATTGAAATTAGGATACTTCTTGATCTCATTAAAAGTAGGTACATCAATATTTTTAGCTAAAAACACACAAAAACAATGTCAAAAGAATTTCTTAGGTGATTCGAATTCTCAGATTTCAGCTGAAACTTTACATTGATGTCTTTAATCCGTCAACAGTGAAATTGAATCAGATAAATAACAGTCAAGCGAAATCTTTCAGGCGGAACAATTTAATAAAACATAAACATAAATCAGGCTAGCGTGCAAACAGAGGTGCAGCAGTCTACCCATATTAAGGGAATACATTTTAAATTAATTTGATAGCATAGTTGGAGTTCGTGGCTAAGTAATGACAGCCGCACGGGTCGATTTTCAAAATAAGGCAGCGCAAAGTTCGGTCCGTGGATGGGTGATCCGTTACATACCGAATTATCTCCGTGCCTCAGAAAGCAAAAATTCGAATTCAATATTGCTCAACACAGTACCTATATTTCATACATTTCCACATGTCAAATGAATGCGCAGTCCACTGTATTGTACAGTACGATTCAAACTTAATGGCAGCTCGGAACATCGTACGTTCCGCTGCGCAGTTCGCAATTTTTAGGTATTAGCGGGACGTAGAGGGACGTGCCGGCGGCACATCCCCGCGCGCTCCCTCTCTCACCCGCACTCGCCCTACGCGTCTTCGCTTTAGTGTGTGAGTTACGTCTGTATGCTGCACTCGCGCGCGAATTTCGAAACACTAACAGTCGAGCTCATAATAATTTGTTGTTGTTTGTTAATTGTTTTGTTCTTTTTTTTTGTTATTGTTTTGTTAAGTTTTTTTTTGTTACCGTTCGTTGTTCGTTGTCATAAAATAAATTTACCTATAAAACCCTATTTTATTTTTCCTTGAACCCTCCCTGTACTTGACAAACTAACAAATAAATACGTACCATACAGCACTAGAACATGCACACAAGTTTCAGTTATAAAAATAATTAAACGAGCATAAATGATTTTCGACTTGACTGTACATGCGCGTATCTGCACTCGCAGCTAACTTCCGAGCCGCCATTAAGTTTGAATCGTACTGTACCAGCACGTTAAGCCTTCGACGTCGTTACGAGTAGTTAGAGCCCAAAGCTCTGAAAACCGGTCAGAAGAGGTATCGTATTACCTTGCAAAAAGGTTGTGCAGGTCCGATACGAGTAGGTAGTCGCTCCATGTAGGCACCATTTACAGCTGGGTCCAAAAGGGCCATCCTTCTTTCTATTTGTTTGTTGAAATACTTGGTGGCGTCGAGACTGAAACTGGTGGAGGATTCAACTTATTTAAGTAAATTAAGTGCGACAAATTGTTGCAACTACCACCAGTGGGGATGGGGACAGACCGGTGGGGGCAGATGGGAATAAACCGATGAAAAAAACTGGTATTCAGCTGCATTCGATTAGATTGGAAACCGACCACATTCCAGTTGGGAAAAGTCTAGGCAGATAAACGATTTGATTTGATATGCCGTTTTACCTATCATCTATGTAATAATTGTGACTTTTGTAAAAATCAACAAAAACAAACATCTGGCTACTACGGAGACATTCCTCATGCAAAAACCCAATAACATTTTGGAAAATGTTGTCGATCGGGGATCAAACCCATGCCGGGCGAGGAAAACCAAACCAAAGGCAATATTACATGCCTGAATAATATTCCAACATTTGTTTACAAAGAAGTAGAGAGGTATACTTTCAGTAGCGAACAGCAGGTACCCCTTATGCTAAACGGACAAATATATTATTCAATATTTAAATGAATGCATATTGGATAAATAATTTTAGCGAATATAACTGTGTGGGATGAATATTCTACCGGTGTTTCCGAGTCATGGATGTTTATATGCATAATAAGTATGTAACTTACAAAAAAAAGTATCTATGTAGTACTTATATCAACTATCCGACCCACCCGGAAGCCGGCATGTCCTAGAACCAAAAATCCGAAAACATGTGAAATCTACCAATCCGTACTGGGCCCGCGTGGTGGATTATAGCCCATTCCCTCTCATTGGTAGGTGGCCATGTCCCAGCAGTGGGAACATTATAGGCTGATGATGATGATGATATCAACTATCTGGTGTCCGGCGACACAAGCCTCGTTGCTTAGTGTGGCACTAGATGGCGCTGTGTGTAATGACCAGCGATATTTATTATTATTTATGTAAGTTGGTATTTGGTGTATGGTTCGTTTTAGGTAGGAACACGGATTTACTCGCTTCCTATCTAATACATAACATAACACCACGCCTACAATCCCCAAAGGGTTAGCAGTGGTAAAGCTAATAGTACACCCACATATCGCCAGTTATGTTTAAGTCCCATGTAATAGGAGGCGAGACTGTTGCCATCAACTAGGCACAGAACCAGACTCCGTGGCTGCTACTGAGAAATTCCTGTTGGAAAAACCATAAGAATTTGCTTGACCCGGGAATCGAACCCAGGACCCATGCTTAGCAGTCGCGATTGTGTTGTATTACACAGGCAGAGGTACACCTCTGCCTGTGTAATTATTAGTGTAGGTATTGTGCCTTACCCTACGAGAATTACAGGTGTGATGTTATGTTATGTAGGAAAAAGTGAAAGTATTGAGTATTAAGTGACAGCATCCTCTTTGTGCTTGTAACATCCGCTAACAAAGTTAAAAGAAAGAAGTTCCTAATTGAATTTTTACTGCGTAATAGTAGCGGAAGTGACGGAATCTTGTTATATAAGAGAAGGCAAGTGAGTTATAAAAACTGGAAACTGCAATGACTAGATCTCTGTTAGGTAAAGGTAAAAAATGACAATGACACATTTAGGCACACGACTAGTGTTGCCAGGTCCGATTGGATTTAAATCGGGGCAGATGGTAAAACAAATCGGGATTTCGGGTTTTAAATCGGGACAAACAAAAAAAAATTTTGTTAAATATAAGTATTTTTTTGCTATTTTACCAATATTACTATTCATCATTAGTAAATCTTATTTTAATCGGGCAATAATTTGTTTGACGAAGAAATTACAAAATGTAATCGTAACTTTAATGTTCTATTAATATTGACGCTGTTTTTTATTAAAATTGTATTTTTCGTTTCATTTTGCTGCCTTTAGGATTGCCTTGTTTTTGTAACGTAGATATAAAATTACTGCACACAATGCCAAAATTAGTTTTAATTTGTTTTTTTTTTTTATTTGAAAATAAATCACTCTAACTTTCACGGACGAAAGCCGAATGGATGGAATGAAAAAACGTAGATCGATTGATTGAGTGAAACAGAAGCAGAAGTATACGGTAGCGTCATCGGACGGACGACGCGGTTCTAAGCGAGAAAGAGGGAGAACAAGCTAGTGATGCGATGCGCACGATTTTGAACGCATTGTCGCACTCGACATAGTGATGCGAATGCAAGTAATGTAATACAACACACAATGAGATTTGGATGAAAGTTAGCAAACACAGATAGCCTCACACACAGCACAGATTACCTAGATTAACACATAAGATAATTTTTATCCCAGTAGTATGATCCCGTGGGACAATTATCGAACTCCACGCGGGCGAAACCGCGGGCACAAGCTAGTAATTACATATTATTTTTTGGTAATAATTATGGTTTTTAATAAATTTATTGATTTATTGGGACATTTAGCGTCCCGATCAGGTGCAAATCGGGACGTCCCGCGCAAATCGGGACACCCGGCAACACTAAACACGACATACAACACTATTTTTGGTCGTACACACGTCAAAAAAAGTTTAGGGTCACTTTGAAAAATCTAAATCTTTTTCGTTACGGTAGATTATATTATGAGAAAATAGTTTTCTTTTTTAATTTCAAACAGGGTATTTCTATTTAAACAAAAACACAACAAAGATTTTTTCTTGATAAAGTTCAATTTAAAACATTGTATTGTATGTATAACGGGCTGGTGTCCGCAACTCCACGTCAAAGCGCGTATTTTGCGTGCCTGACTACGTAATTTAAAACATTATATCAGCCTCTGATCACAAACTTTTTTTGATGTGTGTATTTAACATTTACTTATAATACAATACAATACCGGTACCTAAGTACGGTCCCGGTTCTCATTTGTAGATCTTTGACAGTTGTTACTGGTCAGTCGCGAAAGTCTGACAGCCAGTCTTACCAAGGGGTAATGGTATTAGTACCAGTACTAACTGGGTTGTAGAGGTCAGATAGGCAGCCGCTCCATGTAAAATAGGTACTGGTTTTCAGCTGCATCTGGAAGCCAACCCGAACATAGTTGAGAAAAGGCTGGGCAGATGATGATGATGATGAACAACTAAAAAGATGAGTAGGTATCTGAAAAAGTGATCACTATTCGCTAGAGCATTTTGTATAATTTTTAAAAACACACATACATTTTGTCGTCACCAAAATATTATGAAGGATGCAAAATCAATGTGATGTTAAAATTGGCGTAGAATTAATAAAAAATAACATTCATTTATTTTTATTTATTTAACAACATACATCTACCATTACAGCTAACCAATGCGGTAAATGCGTCTTAATTAATACTTAACTTAACTTAATTGTTACTTATAACTAATACCTATAACTAATTACAAACAAAGCATTCCTTGTGAATTCACCCAGAGAACAACAGAATAAGTCTGTCTCACTCGCTATGAGGTTGAGTGTGTGGAGTGCACGCGTCAGCGGCGCCTCCTTCAAAAGGTTGGTCCGAGCACGCGGTTCCACTAACAGACTGCCGTCGCCGCCACACGTACCTGGCCCAAAACAACTGCATTACGCACCTTCCCTCTCAATAATTTAAATATATGTATATGAAACGAATGCAAGATCTCTCCTAACCCTTTCTTTTTTTTTTTTCGGATGGGAAATCAAATGACTTCTCCCGCTCTGGGCGGAGCAGGAGGGAGTGTCAGACTTTTACTGACTAAAACCCATCCATGTTCCTTCATCGCCCTTTGTGTTCCGGGGCCACGGTATCTCTTTCGAACAGTCCCGCAACCCCCGCAGATCTCTCCTAACCCTTAGCTCGTTGTATCCTACCATACCTAAAATAAATAAGGTAGGAAACATTAACGGGTAAAAGGGATTTACTCCGTAATAATGTATAAATATCTTGTAAATTTATTTTGTACCCTCTCCAGCATGAGACTATATTTAGCTTCATGCGGAGCCCAGATGACTGCATTACATTCAAACTGGCTCCTCACCAATGCATTATATAATGCTATAATAGCTTTCACATTCGTGAAACCTCGGACCGTACGAAGCATGAAATCTAAATTTCTATACGCTCTTTTACAGCTACGTATGATATGATCCCGAAAAGTTAAACCGGTGTTAAATCCTACTCCCGAGTCCTTGACTTCTGTGACCCGTTCCATAGGCAACCCGTCAATATAGTAGGTTTGTAAGATGGGATTGTGTGCGCGAGAAAAAGTGATGGTCACACACTTCGAACTATTAAACTGCAAGAGGTTGACTGCTTTATCATAATACTAGCGACCCGCCCCGGCTTCGCTCGGGACCAATTTAGAACAAAAAAAGAAGTGCGCTTACTGTAAAATTATTTTGTAATGCCTTTATGCCTATGTGCCTTTATTCTCCAATATTTTTTTTTTGGCTAGTAGAATCATTAAATGAGTCCTCCCGCCCTGTGTGGAGCGGATGGGACTGTCAAACTTACTGACTAAGACACACTGACTAAGACACCCTGTTCTTTCGGTTGGGTTTCAGGGCCCCGGTACCCTGTTTAGACAGTCCCACGACCTCGGCAGTTACGATAACTCCTAAGATATTCATTTAAATTGAATAGTGTTCAGGGTAAATATGTTCTAAAATAGATATTGAAGATAATCTATATAGATTTACACCATACACCATCAATAAGCTTCTAAAATAATGCATTTCTTTTTACACAAAACTTAAAAGATGAAAATGGTTAAAGTGGCCAACTGTTACACTGCGACCCCATTTGTTTCGCTGAGAATGATATTTTCAGTCGCGCATAATTTTAATTCTGTGATATCTTCTAAATTATTCATTCAAATGATATACTGTAAAGGGCCATATTGATCTATATTAAATGCACAATGTATTTAAGGTACTGATTTGGATAAGGATTAATACTGTATTGCTTAGAATCGCTTCGTAAAAAGTAAAATATAAAAAATGGTTATTGTGGGTTATCCCTAAGAGATAGACATATAACATCGCAGACTTTTTTGTAGACCTTTTTAAGGTGTACAATACTGTAGTACATTATTTTGATCTATCTCGTAGGGTTCAGCCAACTTTTGCAATGTAAGCGCAAAAAAATGAGTTTATTTAAGACATCACATTAGAAACCTCTAAAATTTTCAGTGTTTCTCTTTTCTCTTTCGTAAAATATAAATATTTGCGATTTAGTGACACACACGATACGTAACACGTCCGTTCCGTCATGTACTTAAATGTGTCTGAAAACCATCTTAAGACTTGTCACTCCGGTGCCTTTCGCCAACCACCATGAAAATCTTTCTGAAGTGCTAGATTAAACTAATGGTGCCACAGTCTGTGACGCTTCATCATATTAAAACCGAACGACAAACAACAAAACACTCTAATTTCAACCCTTTAACAACTACCTAACACTCATTTTAGGCCGACTGTAACAAGAATCACAGTCGTTTGTCGTTTTATAGATAGTAACAGTGCAAATAAGAGACGCGCGTGTAACCTTACACGTGGTATACTTTAGAATCGGATTCTGTGCTGACGTCATCAACTAGGTTTTTTTAAGTGTTCATTGGTTTTTAAAAATACTTGCTGTCTGTGTGGTTTGATCCCTAAAAAGAGGTAAAATTACAAAATAATACACAAAATAATAATGGTAATTATCACAAAATTTATAACTCACTCAAAACATTGTGCTGATGGATGGATTGAATAGTACATACACACCTCCACGACCCCCGGGTCGTGGAGGTGTTTAAAGTAAAAAGCTTACATTAAAAATTTTGTATTAAAAAAAAAACTTGTCAATAAGTTGGAACTTTGACCCCCAATGTCTCCGTAACTAGAAGGTTCCCAGGTATGGTGTAGAACAAAAAAATGATCGCAATGAGAGGAGAACAAGTGCCTTTCGGCTTCGTTAAGTGGTGTTTTACACCCTTTATATTACGAGTATAATCCTTTAGAAATCTTACCCTCTTGAGGTTGACCTAATATTATGTTTTGTATTGTATAACGGGCTGGTGTCCGCTACTCAACGTCCAAACGCGTGTTTTGTTTACGTATAATCTTTGTACTACATGGGTAAAAATTTTTGTCCGTTCAGACTAAACACCCAAACCCTGTGGCATTCGGTGAAAATTATATCGTCGTTTATCGTAAGTAGTTAGGTGGAATTCAATATTCCAGATAATTTTACAAATTCATTTGTCTTAATTGCTTAGACAGTTTGTCCTTACATAAATGAAGTCAACCTTGAGACATTTTCTATAGTTAAATCAAATATTTCCACAGTTTCATCTGATTTATTTTTAACTTGAAATCTAGACAGTCACTTGATCTTGCTTTGATATTTCAGTTTTGAACTGTATTTAAGTTCTCTTGGAATTGTTATGATTTCACTATAATTTTACTCGTATACTTAATTATAATTATTTATAGACCACTAGGAATCCGCTGGATGCGAGTCGCATAACACCGGTCAATGTGGCAACACTTGGGAGAGGCCTATTTCCAGCAGTGGACGTCTTTCGGCTGAAATGATGATGATGATGATGATAGACTACTTTAGTCAGCAAGCGTTAATCCAGTTATTCTTAATACTTAATCCCACTGAGCACATCAAAATTATTAAGCACATTAAATTCTAAAGTTCTGTACCCGAAGGGTAACCAACGGGATCTTATTACTTTGTCCGTCCGTCCGTCAGTCTGTCTGTCAGCGGGCTGTATCTCATAATCTGTAATAGGTAGACAGTTTAAATTTTCACAGAATGTGTATATCTGTTGCCGCCATAAAAAAAAAAAAAAAAAAAAAGGTTTTTATTTCTTAAACAATACCATAACAACAAATATTTAAAATAAAAATCAATTAAAAGAAAAGGGAGCCCATTTTTATTTTTAATTGATTTTTGTTTTTATACCCTACTGCGATGATACGGAACCCATCATACGCAAGTCCGACTCGCACTTTGTCGGTTTACCACCATTTTAAGTTTAATAAATAGCGATTAAAGCAAGTTATTTTTATGGTACTTCTACCTACACAATAAAACAATGTATTCCTTAATAATTTGTTTCCTTCTTTTATCCAGTAAATAAACGAATAAAAAGTGTTTACTCGTTAGAGAGCAGCGGTGACCCAGTGGTGGCGGCACTGCTCTCAAAACGGTGAAAGAAAACATCGTGAGGAAACCGGCATGTTCTAGAACCAAAAATTCGAAAACATGTGATATTTTCCAACCCGCACTGGGCCCGCGTGGTGGATTATAGCCCATTCCCTCTCATTGAGGGGAGGCCGTGTCCCAGCAGTGGGAATATTATAGGCTGATGATGAAACACAATTAAAACGTAAAAACGGTAGTTGTCCCAATTTTACTATTTCTTTATCCACATTTGGGTTTCTTGCCGTTGGCAAGACGTTTCCACATGAATGTTTAATGATTAAAGTCGTACTATATAATAACACGTTTCAATGCCATAAATGACGTTATGGCAATATAATATTTACAAGACTGTTGCTGCTAAAGAAACTTTATCATGATTATGTTGAATTTTTTGTGCTTTACAAGCATAATGAAGAGGCCTTCTGTGAAGGGTCTTACTGTTCAAAGTTACAGTTGAAAATATTACTCCTTAAAGGCTCTCCACAAATAAACTTTGCCTTTAAAACTCTTGCTTTCTTATGTTAATAATATTTGCGCCACAAACACTAAAATCTACGCATTTTCTACAAAATTATCCCCCTTTGAACTAAAACATATATTTTTTCATATTTTGAAGGGGATAATGCACTGGTATTGTATTTTTAAAAATCACCACATAACGAGCAATTTTTTTTTATTTTTTGTACGAAACTGCCACATATTTTTTTTCACCACTGTAATTTAAAGTTAAGAGATAAGAAAAACGTTCAGTGAAAAATAAAAAAAAAAACAAAATGTATTTCTTATACACATTCTTGTTTTTGATAGAAAAAAAACTTTTTTATGAGTTGAGTGTTTGATGTAAAAAAAATACTAGAAAAATATTTTTTCGTTACGAGATGCTTAAAAATCTGGCTCCGTAACCTTTTGCCGAACTTAATAATATTTTGTGTTGTTTTGGTAGGTATTGACCCAAGATATCACCTCCTGCAATATGCCGTACTATTTACTGGACACCCTGTATAAAGTATCAATAAAATGGCAGCCGCACCCAGCCGAGATTGAAGCAACGTCACCACTCTAAAGCAGTCACGACGCTTATAAATTTCAGTACCTGCCACTCCACCTTTAATTAAAGTCTCGCAACTCGAGCCGACAACAAGAAAATCAATGTCCATAGCAGCATACGTATACAGCCAACCACACATTTTCACATCAGTGGGGTATCAATTTGAAGCTGAAAGCACATTTTTTGTCGTGGCAATAAGGGTGGTTTTCGCAAAACATCGTACGGTTGATGGTACTCGAACTGAGTATCAAGTGTTTTATGGTCGTACTCAATGGACTGAGTCCAGTGAAGTGAACCATGAATTAGTGAAAGATGGGCTGACGTCAGTGACTACTCGTTTTAGAATAAAATAGAAACCACCAAAAGTTTTTTAAATTATGCACGTGTTTTTTTAAAGTCTATTGAACTTATATGGGTAACTTAATACATACATGAAAAACCTTTTTAGAATAGGTGTGTGTCGGGCTATGCCAAAGTAGCTCTCGAAGTGTATTTGGGTTCAAGATTATCGAATTATTTAGGCCACATCCTGAATACGTGCTTCAAAATTCATTCCAACGTAATATGGCCGTTTGGGAAGTTTTTTTTAAAGAAAAACAGCGTTTTAATAAACGAAACTGTGTAACTAAAGGGTCCTCATCATCATCATCATCAGCTTATAATGTTCCCACTGCTGGGATTCGGTCTCCTCTCAATGAGAGGGAATGTGCGGATTGGTAGATGTCACATGTTTTCGAATTTTTGGTTCTAGAACATGCCGGTTTCCTCACGATGTTTTCCTTCACCGTTTTGAGAGCAGTGGTGATGAAATAAATTACACAAAGTAATGCGCCTGTCTGTTGTTCGAACCCACGACTTACTGTCCGTAAGTCGGGG
The DNA here is from genome assembly GCA_941918905.2 of Xestia sexstrigata. NCBI lineage: Eukaryota > Metazoa > Arthropoda > Insecta > Lepidoptera > Noctuidae > Xestia > Xestia sexstrigata. Next base: position 7,650,912 of record OW799214.2, on the reverse strand, counting down.
CCGCCACCACTGGGCCACTGCTGCTCTAACTAAAGGGTAATTGATATGATTGATGAATTACCCTTTACTTTCACAGTTTCGTATTTTTGTTTTCAAATCTGTGGAAGAACAGATCTTACTAAGTTTTTGTCAATTCATAGCTACAACAATCTAGATAATCTGTACTTATTGATTATGTCTGTGTGTTTCTAATGTTTGTGAGTAAACTCAAACTCAAACTCAAAACTCAAAGCATTTATTTCAATTAGACCATTACGGCACTTTTGAATGTCAAAAATACAAAAAAGAAAATCAAAGCTACAGTCCCAGTCACAAGGCATAATAACTTGAGAAAGTACTGTAGTTGCCCATTCCCTAGCGTAGATCTCTATGGAGAAGAACGGGCAAGAAACTCCATGGACACTCTTTTAAAATCAAAATATTGTTACAAAATCTTGGTTACATCTTTAATTTTGAGATTATACATATATGTGAGAACGATGTAGAAAGACGTGCACACTAAGAGCGTCCAGAGTAAAAGATTAGATCAACAATTTACGAATAAAGTAATTAAAATGAACCTTGGCAGCTAAGAGATGACCAGTCCCAACTGACAGCGCCCGTTCACAAACATGACGCATGTACCGGCGCCATTCAACTCAACCATATTAAAGGGAACTAAATGACCCGACACACCCGCCACCATCAGCGAGACATTTAAGTGAGCATGACGTTCTCTCAGTAATCCCTAGTCAATAAGGTTTTTTTGGTAGGCACGTTTTTAAAGTGCAACTTAAGTGTCATTGCCTTTTTATTGGAAAAGTTTACGAATATTTATGCCTTTAATGATCCATACTTATAATATAAAATCGAAAATAATTCTGTCGGTCTGCCTTTGAAATTTTCACGCCTTACCAATTCAGTGGATTTGGATGAAACGGACAAGGATAGACCTGGATAGAAGTATGATACTTTTTTATACCAGTACTTTTCCATGGCATGAAGCTTCGTAAAAAACAACGTGATAATTAGTATGCTTTTAAGGCACAAAAAAAGTGCGTTAGAAGTATAAGTGGGCTTAAACAGACCGATTCATGTAGAACAGAGTTCACAAGACTACACATTTTGACATTACCTTCACTATACATTTATGAAGCAGCAGTAATGATAAAACGTGATTTAAATAACTATGACACATTGAGAAGTGCACGGTACAAAAATGTATTAAGCGGAATTAAGTGTAGGACAGTTAAATTTAAAACGAGTGTATTTGGGATAGAAGTAAAAATTTATAACAAACTACCAAATGACGTAAAAAACAGTGTAGCCTTACATAGTTTTAAAAAACACTAAAGGAATTCTTGATTGGTAAAGCCTACTATTCAATCAATGACTTTTTTAGTGACAAAAATACTGGTGACTACACACAGAGATAAGCTATGCTAATATTAAGGTTAATGCTATCTGTAATGTTTCGAGTCATGAGTCATTTTATTTGTATGACATCAATGACTAATTTAATAAATAGTAACGAAACCACTGAAAAATTTCATTTGTAAGAAACCAATAAGTAATTTAATTTTAATGAAATCTATGAATAATTTATTTTTATGAAATCAATGAGTTATTTAATTTTAATGTAATCAATTCAATTTAATTAGCATGAAAATATCAAAGTTCCTATTTACTGTTTTTTAAACTCACTTGTGAATTAACAACTGATTAAGGATGTTGACTTATGACGAATAATGATTAAGATTTTAAATATTAAGTAACCAAAACTAAAAATATTGTACACCTTATAGGTATGTTACAGCGATCTTTTATAATAATAATAAGAACAAATATTTCACCTGTGACAAACAATAAATGAATTTGAATTTGAAAAATAAAATAAAATGACGTTTATTTATTTAGTGTAGTTTTATAAGTGACGTTTTTGGAGTGAAGCATTTTAAGTGTGTTTTTAAGAATGAACCTTTTGAATTTCCCTACTCCATGGTCGCAGTAAACTGAAAATGGCGACGCGATCGAGGCCGTCCATCACGCTTGTATCTCTAATGGGTAAACAAAGCTTAGAGTGTTGTGGGTAGAAAAAATATTAAGTGCCATCTGACTAATTTCCCTTGAGGATCAAGTATCCAACAATGTTGAAGTTTTATGTGACGTTTCGCTAACTTGTGACAGACTGTGTGAACTTTTTATTAAGTTCTGTGCTGTATTCCATTCTTTTGTAGTGTTTACAGTTGAACAAGGATTATACGGCGCGTAGCGTAAATCCCTCCACATCAGAAGGCTGTTGCTAAATGGCCAACAGCGCGAAACGTCTAATGAGCAGTAAGTCTAATTAGCAAAATGTGTAGCAAATGTGTAGCATAACGTCCAACTATCAGATGGTCTGTATAGCAGAACATCTATTTAGCAAAAAGTCATTTTTAAAATGTAAACACTCATGATAGAAAGTAAGTAATTTCTAAATTACATTCAATTTAAACACTGTTTTAAGCTTTCACGGTTTTTAACTAAACTTAAAATGACACGACACCGTCCTCTTGTTTTATCGATTAATTTCACAAATGTTCACAAACAGGGCCCTGTTTTCAAAATCATTCGCTAAAATATTCGTCATTGTAATTAAGTCAAAACAAAATAACTAAGTAAACACTATTTTAAACTTTAACGGTTATTATCAAAAACAGAGGGAAAGTGATTTGTCTGTAATTAATCAATTTATTTACTAATCAACTCATACCTTTGTACAGTTGGCACCTCAACCTATATGTTGATACCTTTTTTCTTAATTTTATTTTTATTTTAATATGGGCCTGCCTACCTACTAGTTATTGAAATCGATAGACGGAATAATTATCTTATTTTGTTCACCAAAAATTATCATCATTCTCTTGCCCTTATCCCAATTCGCAGCGCAGGCGCAGCATGTCTTCTTCTATACTTCTCTATTACTCGTCATCTCAGCAGACACCTCATTTCTTTGGACTTCCTCAACTTTACACCCATCCACGTTCATACTCAAACCTTTTCTTACGACATTTTCCTCGTTTGTATACCAAAACCAAATTGAAAATTTACATTTTCTACGCGTATTTTCATTTGCCATTTGCAAGCAACAACTTTTGAATATCAGAGCTCATTATAGGCAGCAAAGTATCTTTGAAGTTATCTTTTAGGTGACAACAGAACTGCTTTGGAACTGACTTTGCAAATGTAAAACTATTATAAGTACCTATCTAACTATTAAATGATTCTGCGTAAATGAAAACTATTTGCGAAACTCGCTTGTGGATTCCACATGTAGTAACATATTATAACATCACGGCGATAATCCCTGAAGGATTAGGCAGGCTGTATCTTATAGTACATTAAATAATACGGTCGACCAAGCTATTTGGTTTACATTTTAACATGCAAATTACATTGTTTAACGTATACCAAATAGCTTGGTTGACCGTATATGTTAAGTCGTGGGTTCGAACCCAGACAGGCGCATTACTTTCTGTAATTTATTTCATCACCACTGCTCGCAAAACGGTGAAGGAAAACATCCTGAGGAAACCGTCATGTTCTAGAATCAAAAATTCGAAGATATGTGACATCTACCAATCCGCACTGGGCCCGCGTGGTGGATTATAGCCCATTCCCTCTCATTGAGAGGAGGCCGTGTCCCAGCAGTGGGAACATTATAGGCTTATGATGATGTTAAAGTTTCCGTGGCTGCTACTGAGAAATTCAAGTTGGAAAATCCAATAAGAGTTTGTCCAACCCGGGAATCGAACCCAGGACCTCATGCTAAGTAGCGTTAGTTAGCACTTGCGACCTCTCGATCAACGCTCCGATCTCCGCACACGTGTAGTGTTCAACTCAAAATCTTTCCACTTGCAAAACTTAGCCACTGCATTATCGTGACGTTATGGTATTGTTATTAAACCTACATACAATGTAAATTGTGGAAAACTTACACTGTCACTTACAGGACAAAGAAAAATCACAGAAGATATCCCGTAAGTAACAGCATAAGTTTAGTTATAAACCGTGATATTTTGTGGTATATATTTACCCATAACACAAACCCGTCGTCAAATTTCAATTACATTGTCAGTGACACGGTGTCACTAGCTGGAAAACAACTAATGACTGAACTTTGATTAGGAAACTTGTTGATAAGACACGCCGAAACAGTTGTGTGTACCAGTGATTAATTATGGGAGTTCGACGGCGAAACGACGGTAATGCGATAGGATGCCGAAATTCAATATCGTTGATCAATTTAATTTATTAGGCGGAAACTATTTCGATTTGTCACGATTAGGAACAGTGGAGTCATTGTTTTGAAATGTTTTCGACAGATAGCATTATTGTTTTTGAAATATATTAGGTCGTTGTCAGTGTGCTTATACAAGATGTAAACGGACCCTGCACGAAGGTGTCAAGCAAGCGTTCTGTACATTAAACTTAGTAGTCTACACAAAAATTATTGCTGGGAATTGAGCTTTTTTTTTTTTGGGGTGAAAAGTCACGTTTTACTGTAGTTCTCAATGTGGCAATCAAAAAATTGTGCTGACGAATGCATTGAATAGTACGGTGGGCGTGGCGGTATTTAAAGTAATGTTATAACATATAAAAAACTTCATCATCTGCCTAGCCTTTTCCCAACTATGTTGGGGTCGGCTTCCAGTTTTACCGGATGCAGCTGAATACCAGTATTTTATATGGAGCGACTGCCGATCTGACCTCCACAACCCAGTTGGTTTCCACGACACAAGCTTCGTTGCTTACTGTGGCACTAGATGGCGCTGTGTGTTCAAGTCCAGCGATATTTATTTATTTATTTTTTATTCATTTAGTTAGTACCGGGTAATACGATACCCTTTGGTAAGACTGGTTGTCTGACTTTTTTTTTTTGACTACCTAACGACTGTCAAAGATCTACAAATGACAGCCGGGACCAACTGCTTAACATGCTTTCCGAGGCCCGGAGGAAACTCAGTATGTAATGGGCGGTTACCCATCCACAGACCAACCTAGGCAAGCACGGCTTAACCTAACGATCGACCCGAGCGGCTGTTATTATTTAGCCACGAGCTCCTCTTTAAACATAAAAAACTTAAATTAAAAAATTTAATAAACTTGTGGAAAAGTTGGAACTTTGACCCCCAATTTCTCCATAACTAGAAGGAGGAGAGAGGTATGGTCTAGAATAACAAAATGATCGCAATGTCGGGGAGAACAAAATGCTTTTCGGCTTCGTTCTTTCTTTCTTTCTTTCATTTTCGTTAATGGTACTTTTCCACCCACTAGTAAGACTTCGGAAATATTCAAAAGACAACTGTACGAGTATGATACTCGGTACTCTTGGGCTTGTTTATGGGTCGCCACCGCTTTGGGCTTGAATGATCGAGAAATTACTCAACCATAAGTTTGCCGCCTCAAGTCCATCTTACCTCATCATCATCAGCCTATAATGTTCCCACTGCTGGGACACGGCCACCTACCAATGAGAGGGAATGGGCTATAATCCACCACGCCGGCCCAGTGCGGATTGGTAGATGTCCACATGTCTTCAAATTTTTGGTTCTAGGACATGCCGGTTTTCTCACGATGTTTTCCTTCACCGTTTTGAGAGCATTGGTGATGAAATAAATTACACAAAGTAATGCGCCTGTCTGGGGCCGCCACAACTGGGCCACCGCTGCTCTCATCACCATCCATCCATCCATCCGGCCATCTTACCTAAACTGGCACAATACATATAAGCATATTACGACGGCAGGGCAAATTTTTTGTAATTTAGTTCGTCGTTTAGGACTTTTTCATAAAATTATGAACGACTTTTTGTATTGCAAACGAAAATAATGTTAACTGCTTTAAACTTGGTTTAAAACAGTTTAATTCAAGTAATGAGTTTTAAGTTGTGTTAAAAATTATGAAACATTGAGCCTTTATTTATTCTAACTTAATTTTTATTAATTATTCTTCATAAGTAATATAGATACTTCGGACTCTTTCAGTTGAAAACGTCGTTATTTGAGAACACAAGGTAACATATGCGAGTGGAAAATCATAAAATACTTGAGCCCTCTATTGAGAGCTCTTTAGTCAGCACGTACGAGTATTTTATAAGTGTCGGCATTATAGCTACGGCGTAGCTGACGTAACTGCTACGCCGTAGACACTGTAGTAAGTGATCGTGTCGAGTCATTTTTGTTAAATGTGAATTTTTGAAATTAATTGATTGTGAATTAGGATTTAAATGAAGTCGGTAAGTAATAAATTGCTAGGAAGTTTTTTTTCAGTTTATCTCAGATCTAGAAGTCAGATTATATGTAGTGCACATAAGGTTTCTTGTGCAAGTAGGTTAGGAATTATTAGATACTATTGCGTAGCACTCTCAGTACGCCAAATTGTAAGGTAAATTCTAACCCAATACCCAACAACATCAAACGATATAATTAAGCCGTCAATACCTCATTCCATTGCATTGAATTCTAGCACTAAGCAGATGGTTTCAATTACGTATTTATGTATAAAGACATCTAGGTACCAGTCCAAGGATCACCAGTAATGCAACACGGCTCTCTTTTGTGTAATCAAACGTAGGTGTTAATGTTATTGTCAAATAAACTTTTGATAAGTTATAGAGCGTAATACAGCGTTAATATATCAGGCGTTACTTTGCAGAAATCTATGACACTAAATAAATCACTATCACCCCGCCGCGTCTGTCTGTCCCTATGTATGCTTAGATCTTAAAATCTACGCAACGGATTTTGATGCGGGTTTTTTTAATAGATAGAGTGATTCAAGAGGAAGGTTTTAGTATATAATTTGTCAAGCGGGCGAAGCCGCGGGCATCAGCTAATGTTGCATAAAATACTTAGTTTTCAAAATAATAATTAGCATGCAATGCACCTAAACCTAAACTCGACACGTGCTAATTAATATTGCTTTTCATGCATGTGCATACTTTTGCGGGCGGTGTTGCATCTTGCACTTAAAATAAACATTTTGCATAACATTTAAAATCATTGCCTCGTTGCTCTAATAGTTGCAAGCGTGAATGTTGATCATGAGGTCCTGGGTTCCATTCCCAGGTTGGGCAAAGTGTTATTGGGTTTTTCCATCAGGAATTTCTCAGTAGTAGCCACGGAGTCTGGATTTGTGCCCGGTTGATAGCAATAGGCCCCCTTTAACATGGGACTTGAACCTAAGTGGTGAAATGTGGGAGTTCTATTACGTACACCTCTGTCTAGCCCTTCATGGATAAGAGGCGTGATGTTATGTTACGTTATGTTTCTAGTTGAAATTCAATTTAATATATGGAGTGCGATCTAGGTGCATAGCTGCGATTGATAGATCCAACTAATTGGCTCGCACAATCGCGCCCGGCAGAGCATTGCTAATCGTGTTGGATCACGCGTACAAATGTGCGTTTGTAGTAAATAATATAAAGTCATGCCTGAATAAAGTGATAGGCTGAGGAGTACCGATCTGCGAGGTCAAGTTAAATTAGTTAGTGATACTACATAGACGTGATAAGTATAGTTTTCTAAACACGATGAAACTACTACTCAAAAATTCCTGATGGAAAAATAATTATAATTAGACCAAGTGGAGATTGTTACCAAGACCCCATGCTGGATGTACCTATACCTAAAACTAGAGTATTTTTGTGTTAGATAAGTTTTGATTAAGCAAACCTCATACGCGATGGCATGCCTACACCAACATAACATAACATCACGCCTGTAATCCCCGAAGGGTTAGGCAGAGCTGTACCTAATAGTACACCAACATTTCGCCAGTTATGTTTAAGTCCCATGTAATAGGGGGCGAGCCTATTGCCATCAACCGGGCGCAAATCCAGACTCCGTGGGAGAGAAATTGAAATGAGAAATTCCTGATGGAAAAATCCAATAAAACTTTGCCCGACCCGGGAATTGAACCGACCACTATACCAACGAGGCGCCAACAACTACACTAGGCAAATATACCTGGTTTCATTGTAACGGGACCACGGTGCATAGGTATTGATTTTTCGATCTAATTGGCTCTCACAATCGCGCTCTGCCGAGCATTGCTAATTGTGTTGGATCACAATTATACAAATGTGCGTTTGGCAGAACGTTTTCTTTAAAACAGGGTGTTTGAGTTTGTTTGAAAATGTGTGATTATTATAGGATGTGGGTTAATATACAATAATTTGTAGGCAACCTAGAAATATTCTTAAAGTGCATATAATTATTAGGTCGCGCGGATCGTACAAAATAAATATAATTTAATTTCAACATATTTTTGGAACATTTTCTGTGTGATAAAAGGTGTATAAATAAAATGTAGGTATATTTACAGTGAAAAGCGAATATCTGGATTATAATCACGTGCGGACAGCAAACGATTTGAATGCAAAAATCTTCTCAGAAAATTTCTCTACTAAACTAAACTAAGCAACGTAAGTACTTAAACCAATACTACCCCTTTAGAGGGTTGCGTTTAACCACAGCCGGTAATTAAGGCGCTGTTGTGGCGTTAGATGAAACGCATAAATTAATAACAAGCGACAATGACCCCGATTGTCCCCCAAAGTCAACTACTTCGAGACTTGGCCAAGACTAAGCTTTATTAAAGTAGGTTTCGTAATCAGATGTCATATTGTCACTAGTTTTTAAGGTTTGGTCCAACTGATACCGCTAAATTTACGTTGGTGCGGCGGACAGGGCTCTGGACACGGGACTATTACGGATAACACCTCTAGTAGTCTGGCTTATGAAGAATATGGAAGAAAAAAGATTGCATATTCCGCTATATGCAATATTTTTTCTGAGAATGTTGAGGTGGATGTGTTGTGTGACAAGAATGGATAAAGTAAAGACTGAGTACATTAGAGGAAGCTATCTATATATCTAAGCGTCGAAGAGAGGGTTTAGAAGTTGCGCCAGTTACGAAAAAGTTGACTGTCTTGGTATGGATATGTGATGAGGAGGGACAAATCGAATGTGACTAAAAATGTTATTGGATTTTTTCCATCAGAAATTTCTCAGTAGCAGCCACGGAGTCTGGATTTGTGCCCAGTTTATAGCAATAGGCTCGCCCCATAATTCAAGGGACTTAAACATATAACAGCTTGCGAAATGTTGGTGTACAGTTAGGTACACATCTGCCTAACCTTTCGGAGATTACAGGAGTAATGTAATTATTTCTAATGTAAAAGTAAAAATTAAACCCAAGGAGTCATTCACTTAGCCATTCATCATTATCAGTCAAGTTGAACCCGTTTGCCCGTAAGATGAGTTTCTTTTCTCATTTTCACTGCCAAGATTCTGTTAACGGTTTCTCACTTCGTATTTTACTCCAACCTGTATCTTTCCTTAACGACCAACCAGACACAGCAACCATTTTCGAAGTGCCCGTCTGAGGTGATGAAATTTTAATGGAGAATGCCTCAAGCTATTTAGTCAAATGACATCGTTCGAAGTTTCTTACTAAACTCTTTGGAAATTACTCACAGAATACTTAATGACTGTCTTGCTGGAGCGTGGCTGCTAAACGCAGGGTCCTGGGATCGATTGTCAGGCCAGGCAGTGTTGTTGGCTAGAGTTAGGATAGTGTGCATAGTGTGTGTGTGTGTGGCGTAATAGGGGGCGTGTCTATTGCCATTAAACCGGCAATGGACTCGCCCTCTATTACGTGGTGCCAGAATGTGCGTTTTATAATTCTACCTACACTTTTCGGAAGTACATAATACTAGCTAATTATTGCCTCAGTGCAGGGCAAAGACCCCTTCTTATACAGAGAAGGCATGAGCGAGCATTGATCATCACGCTTGCAGGATATGGATCTGCAATTTCCGATTTATAATGGGTGTAAAAAGACCCTTAACGACACTAAAACTAGAAGACACTTGATCTACCTGTCAAAGCGATCTTGACCACACGGCTGCCCCATTTCAAAACCCAGTAAGGGACACTTTTTACAAAAATCGTTTTATTGCATAAACTTCCTAACCTAGTAAGTCCCTACCGAATACAAAAACACCAGCGTTAAAAACTCACTTAAAAGCAGATATATTTAAGCATCGATACCTAGTAAGTGCCCTATCCACTCCCTCGTGACCAGTTTAAAACCTAGTAAGTCACTTCAACCAATTCAAAACCTAGTAAATACTTAAAAAAAAAATACTTTTTAAAGGCTGACCTATACTACGTTTATGCGCTCTCCTGTAAAATTTCGTTTTAGGTCCTTACTAGGTTTTGAAATGGGGCAGCCGCACACCTGAGAACCACCTTTTTCAAAATACAAGTTTTTAATGTTTATACTTTAATGGTCCCTGAACTATTCAATGCATCCACCAACACAATGTTTTGAGTGCGTTACATTATCACTGTATTGAGGTCTACCGTAAACCGTGATTTTTCACCAAAAGAAAAAAGTTGCTTCCATCAATTATTTTTGCGTAGAGTTACATGAATGCTTGATTGAAGCTCGGTTTCGTGAAGTTCCGTTTACACATTGTATTCAAATTATAATTATGTCCGGGTTTCCACACGTTCTGTAGATACTTATACTGTGTTATGTTAAATATGTTTGCAAGTTTGTAAAGCCTAGTTTTCTGTAACATTTCGAGTTCTGACGTCATTTGCACGCACTCTATGTAATTGTAGTGGTTCAATGTTGCTAGGAAATTATGTAAACTGATGTGTAAACATCCTTCATGACGTCATCAAATGGTAGTTAGTTCGATTGATTATTTTGTCATGTAGGTATGTAGTGTTAAAGTGGGAACAAGGTTAGAGAAATACCAGCTTGCAGTTTAATCGATTGATGGTGACAACTGTGTGTCTGTGTCAATTAAAATTATTCATGGAATAATAATATTAATGATCATTGTGCCGATAGTCCTATCAGCCCATGGCTTAATTGCCAAGAGCTTCGATCAATAGCTGAGGAGGCTCTCATTAGGACGCTGGATCAAGGGTTTAATTCAGAAAGCGGTACTCCTGGACACGGCTCGTATTGTTAGGAGGTTTCTCTGGAGCACTGAGCGCCGGCAGTTTGGACCCTGTTCCCGATACCGGTGGGCTACAATTTTATATAGTTTTAAATGTTTTTTTTTTTAATGAACATTTAAAAGTGTAATGAATTTGTACAGAAATGAATAAATGAAATAATAAAAATCTGCATTATGACATGATTGTTTCTTCAACTTTAACGTCAATGTTTACCCTATTTTCGCAATAGTATTTTCTTAGTTAAATACCTTGGTCGCTAGTGCTACAGCTGAGCACAGTGTATTGGTTTCGATTCCCAAGTCAGGCAAAAAGTTATTGATTTTTTATTAGGAATGTCTCAACAGCCGCCGGTTTTATGTATCTTTGCGCCTTAGAGGTGTTATCTAGTTTGTTTCCTCAAGTTTGACTGGTCTCAAACGGCAATTTATACTCTTTTTCTCAAACCCTCCGAAATCCCAAGGCCCAGCGCACACCGCTGGAGGCGCAGTGGAGCGCATTTGAAGACAACAATTTAATATAAACCTTAACTACCTTGATATACGGTCGCGCGCATGCTCTAGTGTAGCTTGAGGGCGCTCCGAGTACCGCGTGCGAATTTATTCTTATATTGACCGTAAATCAAGGTAGTTAAGGTTTATATTAAATTGTTGTCTTCAAATGCGATTCGCTGCGGTTCCAGCGGTGTGCGCTGGGCCCAACCCTCCCTTCTTCACTCTTTTGTAGTTTTCTTATAGAATAATATAACGTATAGGCATTTATCAAAATGGCAATTAATACAAATACTCAGCCGCAGAAATATGAATTACGCAGAGTTTGTGTGTATGCGGTTGAAAAACCATTTGACGCAAAACCACAAATTCCTTTGAACTAGAACCACATTCAATTACCTATGAAATTCGACCGTACCATAAAGGCAGGATTTACGATTAAATACTTGCGCTAAATCTTTTAGCTCTATGTTTAGCTTTTTAGTACTGACCCTAAACACATTATGTCTGAAACGTGAAACTCTTTTTAGGACGTCTAAATGCCGCGCTCAGAATTAAATTATTTAAAAAATTGTTTAAATTATCGTTAATTTCGATTGCTTAAAATTTGAGCCGTGTAAGTTAGTCATCATCATCATCATCATTTCAGCCGAAAGACGTCCACTGCTGGACATGGGCCTCCCCCAAACGGGGGTTTAAGTAAGTTAGTAAGAGAGTAAGGGGAGTAAGTTAGTATTTATATTTTTTTCCTATTTCAAGGTATGTTGATTAATTGAAGTTAATCGTCATTTTCATTACAGCCGAAAGACGTCCACTGCTGGACATAGGCCTCCCCCAAGTGTCGCCACATTGACCGGTCCCGTGCGACTCGCATCCAGCGGATTCCCGTAACCTTCACCAGGTCATCGGTCCACCTGGTGGGAGGCCTTCCAACGCAACGTCTTCTGCTTAACGGAAACTCCAGAACTTTAAACAAAAACTAATAAATACACTAATTAAATAATACTATCATTAACACAGTGTTCGTTTAAAATCATAAAAGACGTCGACTGCTGGAGATAAGCTTTGGAACCAAGCGTCTCTACATCCATACCTCCTTTTTCAAAGTAGGTTAATGTGTCGACAATTTTTAAAATGTCAAATATGAAATGGAAAAGGTTAACGATTGACTATTTTTAGATAAGGTCTGTGAGTGTGCCAGTAAAAGGTGTAAAAGTCGAGTACTAAAAACTTGACCTTATTTTACGTTTGTTAATTGGACTGGTTCATGTAATTATATGACCAATTCGGTATTTATTTGCCAATGACCTTCAGGCCTCCAGAGGACTCCGAATTTTGACCGTTTTAGTATAAAAAATGTAGCGATATTTAAAATATAAGTTTACCTAATCAATTAAAATGTTGTAGGTACGCTTGACGACCAATCAAGCTATTACCAGAATTTGCTGATCTCTCAACGTATAGGAAACTCATACAAAGCGAACTGGATAATTATTGTTGAGTCGCCATGTGTTACAATACAAACCTTGGTACTTTATTGAATTATTTCAAAGTGTATTTATGGATGTTAGTGTAGTAGTAATATTCCTTAGTGTATTTATAATGTATCGTTTTAATCATTAGTGTTGAAACTTCCTTAATTTCGTTTTAGATAATTTTTAAATAGTTCATTAATGTTTTAGCAATATACTAATTACTATTTTTTCGTACTACGTATGTAATCAATAAATATGTACCTATGTTTGTCGAGCAGTAAAACCTTAACTTAGGTATGCAAACTGTAAAGGGGTAAGCAGAATTATTCTCCACTAGTTTTTGTTCGTGGCTTGGCTCCCGTTGTGTACGGAATGTACTCACGGGAACTTTTTTAATGTAACCTATAACACTTGGGGAGAATCTCAGTAGTTCCGAAGATTACCCCTACATCCAAACTTACAAACAATTTTTTAACTCTTTATAATATTGTTATAGATTTATAGGAGTCTGTATGCTTACTGCGAGTGTCATATTAAAATTAGAGTAACGTCTCAATCGCGTAAATCTAGTTTACGTCGTCGATAGTGACAATCAAGTGTCTCTCGAAAGTACATCGCTAACGTTTCCATTTGTAACGCGAGTGCAAGTTACAATTTTGTCAGTTTTGACAACTCGAATACGAAACGCAGTCACTTGCGAGAGTGAACAGTTTTCACTTAAGATTTTGTGGTGAGAGCATCGTTAGAGTAAGTAGTGAAGTAATTTAATTTAATTTCTTATTGTGAGTAAAACTTACAATGGAATCTCGTATTATTTCGTTTGGAGAATGTTTGAGACCGCAAAAACACAAGCTAAGCGTAATTTAACGCCACAAAAACGTAAACACGGTCACGTAAATAAAGATAGAGTGCTCCACTACAAGCCACTCGGGTATTATTAGATCATTTGCTTCGATCTCCATGCCTAAAAAAATAACAAACTTAGTTTTACAAACTTCACAGATGGATCAAGGTCACTCACTACACACAAAAAGATATAAATTACATTAAATGCTCCATTTATGTCACCAGCATTTCAAATTGGGACGGGCTAGTCTTTATTTTTTACAATAATATTCAAAACTGTATGCAAATCACAACACAACTTTCGTAAACACAAACAAAACTAATGACTATTGACCACAGATAAGTATTAAATGTCGTCTAACTTCCTTGTATAACCACCACTAGTTGAATAGGCAGTCGCTTCTATTATGAAAACAAAATACGAATGTCAATTCACACTTCTTACGGTGAATGAATGCGAAACGAATGAATGTTTACTAAGATCTCACACTCGCAAGTTAACGATAGTCGATGCGTTTAAAATAAGCACACACAATTTGCGTAAACGTTAAGGCGCTGGATACGTAAAAAAAACTCGTACTAAGCATACTGTACAACCACGTCTAGCCATTTTTGGTGACAACATATTTGGCAATTTTTGAGCAATATTTTTGTATTATGTGCTGCGCCGACCCCAAAATAAATTGGGAAAAGGGCAAGAAAATAATGATGATGTTGTTGGTACTAGGTTCCTCCCCTAGTACGAATTCACGCTTACTCGATGTTTGTTGAATATAAATTACAAAAAGTTTACTTTCTTGCAATAACAGACAGTTTACCTAAAATGTGTTTTTACCAACTTGGGTTAGAAAGTAATTTTGCGTCTATTTTGAAACTAACCTAGTGACCTAGTGGCTTCGGTAAACAATGTGACATGTCTGGGTAAAGATAAAGATAAAGATCAAGATGCATTTATTTGTTTAAACATGTGTGAGATGATACATAAATATGCACATATGGATGGAGAACGAGAGATTGCTGGTTCAAGATTTTTTACCATATTCGGCGTACAAAATAGTTTATAATACTTTACTAGAAATTAAGAAATAATTAAATTAGATAATAGTCAAAATTCAATCAATTCAAGTAAATAATTACATTCAATACAAAAATTGAAGTCATCAAATCAAATCATAATTTATTTGTTAACATAGGTAAAAAAAGTACAGATGTTATGTTTGATGAACAGAGCGCTATGTTATGCCAGGGGGCGTACAAATATGGTGTGCAAATCTAGCTGAGGATTACAATTATTACTAAATATTTGAAAATCATGCATTATGGATGGTAAAAACTATGTCAGAATAATTAAAATGTCAAAGTTGTCAATATTAATATTTATCTCAAACCTCAATATAATTTTGTAATTCTAAATTAATTCGTCATTTAAGTATTCATCAATAGTGTAATAACATTTATCAATCAAGAATAATTTAATTTTTTTCTTAAATTGTGTAAAATTTTATTCTTTTATGGCCATAAAATAATAATTAAAACAATAACATCAAGGGTATAGGCTGAACTGACGTTACACTTCTAGCAATTCGAGTATTTACCTTGTATGTATATTTTAAGCGCAACGTCTGACAATGCTTTCAAAGCTATTGTTAGGGTTCCGTACCCAAAAGATAAAAACGGAACCCTATTACTAAGACTTCACTGTTCGTCTGTCTGTCTATCACTAGGCTGTATCTCATGAACCGTGATAGCTAGACAGTTGAAATTTTCACAGATGATGTATTTCTGTTGCCGCCGTAACAACAAATACAGACACTAAAAACTTGAAGTGAAAAGTTTTTTGTCACCGACTTCTGAAGCTAAAGTTATTTTTCACTTTTTTTGTGTTTTGTGGTTTTTGAAGTCGGTTTTATTTTTTGCAAAATAGTTTTTTTATTTTTCCATTTTTAGTTGTAATATCCTATGCAAATATTTGCTATGCATTTATTTTACATTGTTAACAATACATGTCATGGTAATAGGCTTATCCCCAATAAATGGAACTTAACGTAGGTACCTAAACTGTCGAAATTTGGGTGTATTGTACATACCCCTCAAAGCATATAATAGGCGTGATGTTACGTCATGATGTTGTATAAACAATAAACATTCAAGCGATTGCAGCAATCATGACCGATTTACCGTCTATTTTTCAAGAGTTCCATTATATGTCTCCGAAGATAAGCATTAGGTCTTCACCAAAATTAAATGGGATCATCTCAAGAGTATACTACTTCAAATAAAAAAAAGAATTTTGAGAATCACTCCACAAATGGGAGAGAAATCGGTGAACATGTTGAAATTAGACCACACGACTGAAGTAAAAATGTTGTGATTTTGAAAACTACTGGGCCAAACTATGTCAAATTGTTATGGAACCAAATAGCAACTATTCCGCATCAAAGTAAAATCAAAAAGAATCGCGTAAATCGGATCATAAATCTCAGCGTAATCGGTGTACATAGCTAGAAAAAAAAAACAATCGAATTGAGAACCTCCTCCTTTTGGGAGTCGGTTAAAAACAGAATAAAATAAATATTAAGGTGGGGTTCCCATACAGCAAACGTTATTTTTTTATAATGGTACGGTGATATGATATCCCTTCATGCGCGATTACGACTCGCACTTCGCTGGTTTTTATTATTTTTATTAATACTTTGTTGTATTTCTATTTTCTCAATTAATTTGTGCTCTTTTTAATATATAACTGCTGATCATGAGGTCCTGGGTTCTATTCCCAGGTCGGGCAAAGTGTTCTCGGGTTTTTCCATCAGGAATTTCTTAGTAGTAGCCACGGAGTCTGGGTTTGTGCCCGGTTGATGGCAATAGGCTCGCCCTGTATTACATGTGACTTAAACATAACTGGCGTAATGTGGGGTTACTATAGGACGGTGGGTACACCTCTGCCTAATCACTCGGGGATTACAGCTGTGATGTTATGTTTTGTTATAAAATAATAAAACATAAAACAGATTTATTTGCTAAATAACTTCACTGTAACTTGTCGCTAGTTAAATAAGTCATTAATCCATAAAACAATACGAATCAGAAAAAACCTTTCACCTCTTTTGACGTTTTTCCTGTCAAACTTGAACCAAGTCTCGTTAGGAAAGATTTATAACATAGAATGTGATGAGTCATCGTGGTTAAGTTTGTTGTTCCGGTCAGAGCTTTACCTGCTTTTATTTTGACGGCTTTATATTTTCGTTAAAGTGTAATTTTCTTGTTACTCGTTTCTGTTTGTACGGGCTAAACTTCGAAACGGCTGGACTGATTTTGAAGGGACTTTTACTGCCAGATAGCTGATTAAAAAAGAATAACGTAGGCGTAGTTGTATTTTAGAAAAAGAATGAGGGTTAAATACAAACAAAAAACACTTGAAATTCTTCCGATTTAACTCGCGAAGTAATATTTTTAGGGTAATTTACGTGAACGAAGGTCGCGGGCAACAAACAGCTTGTGCCTAAAATAAAAAACGCAATGTTGGATTCGCGCGTATCGCTTGACTTAGTGAATAAGGGACTTTTTAAGTCCGCCTACGTTTTTGCATATTATGACAAATCATGTCATGATTAGCCGTGTGGTATCCGGCAGAGTAGAATAGAACCAACCCATTACTCGCACGGGTGTCGTATAAGGCGACTAATGTCTGAGGCAGAACACCTTGCGCCTCCGTAGACCTGAGAACGGGCAGCAGCGTTTTCTGTTAGTCTTTCATTACTGCGATCTCCAATCCGCCTGCCAAGCGTGGAGATTACGGCAAATTCCTCCCATCATGGGAGAGGCTTATGTCCAGCAGTGGACGTTATGGGCTGATGTTGTTGTATTTCATGCATAGGTAACAAGCCCATCAGTTGCAATTGCAACGGATTGCTGCTAAGTCATACTCCTCCCAATTTTTTTGGGGTCGGAGCAGCATGTCTTCTTCTTCCATACTTCTCTATTACTCTGTTTCTATCTATGTTCTAACTAATTAATATTTTTGAAGTTAACAACCAATTGCAACTTTCCAACACTGATTATACGAAAAGACCGTTCGAATTAATTTAAATTCAAACAATCAAACGATAGATCTAAACCGTAGTTCACACGCGCGAATAGACAGCGCAACCGAACTAATTAGCGCAAAGTCGCTTTAAGCCGAGAATTATCACTCAACCAATCAGCAACAAGTTGAAACCAGTTTAATATTGTAAGGATTAGAGAAGTGATTCGAACGTTAAATTAATTAGGTAATGCCGTTTGAACAAGAAAGCGGGTGGCATTTTGTAATTGCAATGATTTTCCGTGATAACAATAGGTTTTAGCGTAATTAATTGTTTGTGGTGGATTATTATAATTAATTTGGATTGAGTACCTACTTAATCCGTAGTTACCGAAAGCCGCATAAGTACCTGCCTACCACTATTACTATTCAAAATGATTAATTTTATGTAAGCCGAACGTTGAAGATAAAACTTCTTGCATATTGCATAACTTATCTATGTTTGAGAAAAATATGTCTTCCCAACGTTTTCAGAATTTATCGAGTATTTGAATAGATTGGCACTTATGTAAATAGGCTGTAATAGGGTATATGCATGATTTTTATCACTCTAAACAAAGCGTATTAACATCAGACATACTTAGTTAAGTGAAATTATTTTTTCAATATCTATAAAAATACTGTTTCATAAAAAAAATAACATTTGAAACTGCTGATTAGACATAGAGATCCGATACAGCGAATGACGTCATTCGCTGCATCGACGTACAAAATCCATACTAAATTCCGTTTATCTAGAAAGAGATAGAAACAAAAGTTTAAAAGGCTATAACTTTTGTGTTGTTTGGCCGATTTATGTCTTGTTTTCGCTTTTTGTCATTATTTTTATAGTACTTTAAAATTCCTTATCAAAATAAAAAAATAAAATTTATGCCTATTCCCTATTGTCAATTCTTCTTCTTGGAAGGAAGAAGAAATAATTGTCAATTTGCCATAGTGTTCATACTGAGCAGTGAGCATCAAGTTGTGTATACCAGCTATCTTGCAAAATTAGCTTATCATTATTACTACTGATGTGATACTGGCCCCCTCTTTGTGACTGACAGTTGCTTGTTATCCACCACGCAAACCCAGTGCAGGTTTATGGCTGTATGTGTGGCTTTTCATAGGCTACTATATTAACGAGTTCTCCTTTGTGTTGTTGCAGAAGCGGCATGGCATGAGCGGTGCGGTGGGCGCGACATGCGGCGCGCGCCGCCCGCGCAACCTGCCGCCGTCGCACTCGCGCTCTCTCTGCTTTTGCGCTTAGTGAACGCCGGTCAGTACCCAGCTTTATACTTACTTGGTGTTATGTGTAGCTACCAAGGATTTTAAGTGTTCGGTGTAGGGTATTTATTGGCCCTGTATAAGCTGAAAATGTGCTGTACAGGCCAACCGATGGCCTTAGTTGTACTAGCCCAAAATGGTGATACTTTTCAGTTTTATCTATTTGCTTCAAGTAGGTGTTGCACCCTGTATGCTTTTAATTCGTGATTGTAAAAACCTGTGTTGCAATAGTAAGTACATTGTAATACTAGGGGCTAAAATGACCCATTATATACGAGGTAGTTTTACTACCGAGCTTTAGCGAGGTAGTAAATAGGGACCGAGTTATAATGGGATTTTAGCGCCGTGTGTTACACTGTACTTTTCACTTTGAGTGTGAGAAAAATAGTCAATTTAGTACAAAAACATTTATTAAATATTACTTAATAAAATAAAAATCACGTGAGATTTTTTTACTTGAAGCTAAATGCGCGCATCACGCACCAGCAGGTCGCGGCAGCCAGGGGAGAGCACGTCGAGGTACTCGTGGCTCAACAAGTCACGAGTACGAGATTTACTTTACGCCCTAGAGCCTAAAAGGGCCACTTTAGGCCCGCTTCGTAGGGCTATATTGGCGTACTTTAAGAGCATGAGAAGTGAAAAAATATTATGTTATCACACGGTACATTTGTCTAAAAAATCTGTTAAGGCATTTGGGCACAAGGGGTACCCTCAAACCTGCCCTAATCAACTCATAAACAATCAAGACAAGCGTCTGGGTACTTTGCATTACAATCACTTAATTAATATCACTTTAAAGTCCCTTCCAGGGAGGCGGTACGATCGACCTCTGCCTGACCTACTAAACTGTCATACTGAACTTGAGTCGACCTGTTAATATATTAATAGATCTCATGGGAGTCATCCCTGCTGTGTGCTTCTATTTGTGTAACCTTTATTATTCTATTTGTACCTGACTGCGACAGAAGGACGGTTATGTTTTTCGAGAGTATGTATGTATGCATGTATAATTGTTTGGCACGCTCTGTGGCCTGAACGGCTCGATGGATTTTAGTTTGAGAGGTGTCGTTAGATTTGTATTTACTGTGAAAGTAAACTGTATATATCAAAATAAAAAACAAAATGGCGGATTTTTGGCGCCAAATTCAAATGTTTGGCACGCTGTGCAGCTTGAACGGCTCGATAAAGGGCTCATCATGAGGATTTTAAAATGGTATATCCAAGTAACTAAAAAGTGTAAAATAAAAACATTAATTAAAAAAAGTTAAAAAACCCGAGTGCGTGCAAAATAACTAATAACTTTATTATATATAAGTATTTAAAGTAATTATTAGATATTTTTTAATCAGTCGGGTTTTTTAATTAATTATTTAATTAGTTAGAACGCAGCACGGTTTGAAAACAACAAAAAAGAATTTAATCGTAAAATAAAAATCAGTGCAGCGATTCGTCGACTTGTAAAGTAACCGAATTGTTGAAAGTCGTCGCCTAGGCGTATCTGCAAGCTGCTAGGATTTAGAGCTCCTATAGTGCGCTTTTCATGACTTTAGTGCTGTTAATGCTGTATAATAGAGTTTCGATTTGTTTGCGCAAATCAGCAAGCGTAAGCTGGGTCTTAGGACGTCCTCAGGTTCGGTGGAGCGACGATCTTCGCGATTGAAGAGGCCATGTCCACCAGTGGACTACTGTAGGCTAATGA
The DNA here is from genome assembly GCA_941918905.2 of Xestia sexstrigata. NCBI lineage: Eukaryota > Metazoa > Arthropoda > Insecta > Lepidoptera > Noctuidae > Xestia > Xestia sexstrigata. The sequence goes on along the minus strand of OW799214.2, from coordinate 7,630,054 downwards.
TGATGATAAGAGTTTCAGGTTGTGGGTGACATCACACCAAAAACCAATAATGATAGTATTACTAACGAGCAATTGGTAATCTCTTTGGTATTTATATATATCGGAGGCAAAAACTTTCTATAAGCAGATCCGACAGCCATGTCAGACGTTTTATTCAACAGAATATTTTATTTTTGTTCGCTTTTGATTTATTTTGTGACATGAAGTTTCATTTCAAGTGCAAAAATGAACAGAATATATTAAGAGAGAAGCTTCTGATTTCAGCACTGGTAACCAAAAAAATCCGTCAAAGATTAACCCTTCCCCCATGTTCTAGGCTCAATGGGCCCCGGAGTACCCGAGAACATTACCGTGACGTTCCTGAACCCCACCACGGTGCGGGTCTCATGGTCCACCACGGCGGACCTGGTGGAGAAATATGACGTCACTTACAAGCCTTCCGACGCGAGGTAAGATCTGGCATTGTACGCTACTGAGGGTTTCGCAGACTGGAGTATGTACCCAGAAAAGATGTTGTAAAATGTATTCTGTATATACAGCTTTTACAAATGCATGTTAGCAAATTGTGTAAATGGTAGGTGCACACATCGTGACATAAACTTTATCGGGGATATATCTACATAATTCTAGATGCATTGGCATTGAAAGCTTGGGGTATGAATTTTAATACTGATTCCTTGGTTTCACGATCTAAAGGACACCAAGTATAACACCAGGTCTATAGAGTATAGAGTGCTGGTGTTATACTGGGTGCTCTGACATCTAAGTACGTTCAGTGTAGCAGCGGTGAAGAAATCCCATTAAATTCAACGGTTTTTTGATTCCTAAAACAAAAACATCACACGTGGCTTTAATTGTTACTTAAGTCTGCGAAACTCCTGGAATTGTGTGTTCTCTGTTGTATTCTTTCTTGTCTGTCTGTCTATCTGTCCATCTTTCTTTTGTTTTAGACCTAAGATTTGTAGTACGTGTATAGAACTAACCATTAGCTATCTTATTCATCACAAATGTCTGATAAAGTACATGATTACTATGAGATGCACGCGTCTTGTGGTCAACGACTGTCGCGAAAACCACTAACGGCATTTTTTAATAACTTACTAACATGTATCGATACGTTGCTATCTCTGTCTGTTTGACATTTAGCTTACGGACGGTTAGAAACAAGACGTCACAGAAAATCTTCTTTTTTTATTTTTCTTATCAAGTGACAGGTAGTTGACGCGGATAGGATATTTCAAGCTAACTTTATTTATAGAAACACCGATAGCTATAAAACGTAGGCATATTAACTGGTAGTTATACGTAAGTAAATTAGAGAAAACGGCCCTAAATGAAGGGATCTGACGCAGAATGTCCCATTCGCAAAAAGTCCCGTTGGCGCAGAATGTCCCATTCGCACAAAGTGACACCTGTCACCGCAACGCATCATGCTAAGCGACGGTACTCACTCGAAAAAAAAAAACAAAAGACGTGCGAACACATCTTTTGACACCAAGTCGCGTCGTAAGTTGCATCTCCCGAGGCAGTAAACGGGGACTTACTTATTATGTGCATACATACTTACTATACTTGCGTGAACATTATATTTAGTAGCACGTGGTTATTTGTTAACGTTTCCAGTGCAAACATTCACTTCACTCGATGTTAAACATTTACACCTAGTTGGAAAATCAGGCTTCAGTTACTAAAATAGAAATCAGTTGGTTTAGTTAGTTACGCAAACAATACTGGGAGGGCGTGTGCGAAAATCTCAAAGGTTGTATTGTATTGTATTGTATAACGGGCTGGTGTCCGCAATTCCACGTCAAAGCGCGTATTTTGCGTATGGGCTATAATCCACCACGCGGGCCCAGTGCGGATTGGTAGATGTCACATATCTTCGAATTTTTGGTTCTAGGACATGCCGGTTTCCTCACGATGTTTTCCTTCACCGTTTTGAGAGCAGTGGTGATGAAATAAATTACACAAAGTAATGCCGCCTGCCTGGGTTTGAACCTACGACTTACTGTTCGTAAGTCGGGGCCGCCACCACTGGGCCACCGCTGCTCTCAATCTCAAAGGTTAAAGAGTTATCCATATTTGAACCATTTTATATTTTCTTCATCTAAATATTGAAATTGTGTAGATGGCATCAAATGATCGTCACATTCCTGTTTGATATTTGGTTAGGTATTGTTGCGTTCACCCATATGTTATAACTACTAAAAATCGTATATATTGGATTATCGGTATTTTGTAAGACTTTGACAATCTGTTGTTACTTTGGGATCCCCATGAGTGCAGTTGACGGTCATCTAGAGATGATTATTAAATAATTGCTAGATTTTTTTTCGGTATAAAATGAAATGGATAATTGCGCAATGCCTAAGTAGTAGGTACTTACCAATTAGAGGCTTATCTTTAAAAATCTTTTATTAATTTATTTAAACTTCATTTCAGCGGTACATAGGCAGACTTAATGCCACAAGGCATTCTCTACCAGTCAACCTTTGGGTTAAATAGGAAAACATAGTGATAGGGTACAAAGTAATGTCTAAAAAAATCTTTTTGTTAACGAGAGTTTAGATTGATACTAATACACATATACAGATAAAATAAACTAATAGATATTTTAACAAATACCAAAAATTAAAAAGAAAATAACAAGAAACCTAATAATTATTATTATGACGATTTCAAATCTACTAAATCTCTAATCACTAACTCTAAAAAAATCTCAAATCGAAATCCCTAAAAAAATAAAAAATACTAATCTAAATCTCGAATCTCTAATCTCTTTTTTAATCAACTTCTAATTTCCACGAAACATTATTTGTTGTGGCAAACTCAATATTTGGTGTTGCAAATTCCAATCTGAAATCCTGCAGTTTAAATCAACTCTTTGCTGGCTCAAAATTCATGGAAAACATAATTAAACTCTGAGGTTTCTGCGAATTGTGGAACAAATGCAATCCAATTGCGGTGTTAGGTTTCGTCAAAGGTTCAAAGTTTCACAGAATAACTAAACTTGTGATACGTTGATACGGTACAGGTTCAAGAGAAACTGAGAAATAAACGTATTATTATTTCGTCAGGCATTTTAATTGAAGATGTAATATATTTATGACTATAATATCTTTTTTTTATTTATTTTTTGGAAGCCGTACTATTCCGAAATAGGTCTTATGTCGAAGTAGATAGCGTTATTTGTAAAAAAAATAGTTTGAATTTTGCCAAGTGAATACATTTTATTGCTCGTGACTGTACACAGACACGACTGCTAATGTGTCTATGAAAACGGTGACAGTTGTAAATGTCTGAAACGTCAATCGCTGATAACGTATTCATTGATTTTGTTGGCTCTGCCGCTGAAGTATGTGGTTGCCTTCTGAATTGTACAGTCGCCAGCGCATTAAGTTACCACAAACTGTCAAATTTTCTCATTCGATTTTGAATTTAACGTTCCACATTTTATGGTTTAAAATCAGTTCGAGAAATTTTACAGTTGGTTGTATCTTGATTTGCTGACAACTGTACCATTGAAAATGTTAATTGATGACGTCACATCATGTGGCAAACATGCTGTACCTAATAATGTTGTTCGTGTTACCATCTTGCATGCATTTATTTTCTTGTATGTATGTCACATGTTTAGCAAATAAAATATTATCTTATCTTATCTTGGGAAGCTTTCTAAATGCAGGTAGTTAGATCCTGCTAATTTTTAAAAGCTTTTTGACAGGCTTCAGAGAACCTAAAACGTATAGTGGGTACACTAATAGCTCCAAGGTTGTCGAGACCTATCTAACAAAGGGCATAAGGGCAACTGAATAAAATCGATCAACATGTCTACAACATGTACTCACACATTATTTATAATTGACACACCTTAGCACACACCACTTATTATAATCGTTAGCGTGAAAGAATAAACTATGAATAAATTATGATAAAAACCAAAAGGAAGAAAGTAATATAGCGTTAGATGTAACGCTATCATGCCGAGGTTGCAGGACTGTTCGAAAGAGATACCGGAACACAAAAGGCGATGAAGGAACATGGATGGGTTTTAGTCAGTAAAAGTCTGACACTCCCTCCTGCTCCGCCCAGAGCGGGAGAAGTCATTTGATGATATCCCATCCGAAAAAGAAAAAAAAAAAGATGTAACGCTATATTACTTTCTTCCTTTGACCTCATAGGCGTCATGTACCTATTAGGTATAGCACGCTTATATTTCGCCTGTTACGTTAAAGCGGTTGTTTCCTATTGCAATCAATCTACCGCGCATCCAGACATCGGGCTACAACTAAGAAAATCCTGAGAGAAAAACCCAATAACACTTTATCAGACTTGGCAATCGAAGTCAAGACTGAGCTCATCAGCATCACTAGCGACCAACGAAGCAGCTAGGCAAGACTAATACAGAAAACTTTGTCATTTTAAAATAATAACAATTTTAATAAATCACTGAGACGATAACCAAAGCCAAAATAAAAGTTAGTATAAAAATTTGAACGAATAAAATATTCCAAAATCCAATTTCTAGTATCTCTGACACGTGAAATATAATTTTCAAACCCATCGCAATA